>OZ059796.1:14154452-15509023 GCA_964057025.1 Standfussiana lucernea
GAAAATTTCTGACAGAATGTCGATTGGCCAAAGAGTCTGGAGATTCTACTTTTTAGGTAGTCAATGGCCTAAAGTCTAACAGCCAGTCTTACCAAGGAGTTTCGCGTTACCCCGTAGAAAGTGGGTTGTCTGTACGAATTTTTCAAATCTCAACCAGTTGACCATCTCGTTGGAGTCAAATTATCACTTTCACTCTCTGAAAAACATCGAGTGGGCTTCGAATTAAGTATGGGTATAGTTAGTGAAAAACAGTGAGGAGCTCGTGGCTAAAATAAAAACAGCCGCTCGGATCAATCTTCAGGTTAAGTCGCGCTTGCCTAGGTTGGTCTGTGGATGGGTGACCACCCATTACATACCGAGTTTCCTCCGTGCCTCGGAAAGCACGTTAAGCCGTTGATCCCGGCTGTCATTTGAAGATCTTCGACAGTCGTTTTAAGTAGTCAGTGGCCCGAAAGTCTGACAACCAGTCTTACCAAGAGTTATCGTATTACCCGGTACTAACTGAGTTGTGGAGATCAAATAGGCAATCGCTCCATATAAAATAATGTTTTATAATTCAGCTGCATCTGGTTAGACTGGAAGAAGACCCCGGCATAGTTCGTAAAAGGCTAGGCAGATGATGAATCTCTTTTCAATCATTGAGTTAAAAAGTCCGTAAACGGTCCGTTTAAATAGCCAAAAAGCTGGACATGTTCAGACAAAACCAAAGTGATGGTGATCTTAATCGGAACGCATTATTACGTTAGGTTTCGCATGCCATCACATTTTTACAAACGTAATTTTATTCAGAGAAATAATTCTGTTAAAATATTACCATTTTGAGGAAATTTTAATTGATGCGTTCATTAATGTTGTGAAGGTCTAATATTTTTGCGATGGTTACGTATTTGTATGTCTCACACAGATTTTATACATTTTTTTAATAATTAATTACAATATTGTTAAAACTGAATATCAATTCTTTCATGAAACGTTGGGATAATAAAATATACATAGTATAGGTTGACTGTTTCAGGTAAAAATAAAAAAAGCACAGTATAAACTGAACATTTTCTGCACAATAAGAAATGGCTTTCAATCTTACAACTAATATGTTTCTTTCAAGTTTCAAAGTAATTACCAAACCATTCCGTTCCAATCTACCAAAACTTCAATTCACATAATGAAGAAAAACGTGGAAAATCTAATTATAGCAACACATTTTGGACTTACGTTTCTAATAAATAGCTGACACACACGCACACAAAGTTACATAAACTATAGGGCACTCTTCCCTCCCTAATGTTTCCATCAGTTACGGCTGAACTTCAGTTAACAGTTGAAACCGAATGACATCGGCATACCTCGTGTGAACGAACCCGGCGAGTACACCCGAATAGTTCCGAATCCGCGACGAATACGGTCGAAAATAACCCGACATAGGGCGCGCGTTCCCCTCTTCTTTTGTTCCTATTTTGTAAATCAAAAAATAGAACTAACTGAAGGGTGTTTCGGGATGCGTCTGAGTCAGTGTCGGACGGCGCGCCGGCGCGTGCGCAGTTTCCGCCGCGGAAATTTAAATTCCGGAATTGCGTTTTTTTTCTTTTTCTACCTTTTTGAAGTGGTGTGGAGTGGTGGTGTTGGTAGATACGGATGTGTGAATGTGAATTGTGGTTTTATGAATATTTTTGGATATTCAAGTTTTTTTGGGTATGTATTGATTTAATTTTTAGTCATTATTTTCATATGTTACGCCACGTGCTGCATATTCTTCGTAGATATTTTGTTCGTACTAATTTTTTTTTGTATTTTTCACATATAATTCAGCAATTTATTTCGATCGCGATTAAAAATTTTAATTAATATTTAACATATTCCAATAAAATTATTGATTTACTGTAACCTTGTTGAATATTTGTGGCTGTTGTAATATCTATGCAACCGGCAAAATATTCTGCCTGCACACATTTTTACAATAGAGCTGATTGGTCAGAACTTAATCGTATGAAATATTCATAACTGTTTAAGAATTCTATTCGCATCGATGATTATTTTAAGCTATGTTCTGTGTTATTTCATTTCTGCATATTTTACTACTGTCCATTTTCACTAAGACTAGGTAAAACATAAAAAATGCCGAAATCAAAGCACTTTGTTGGATTTTCAATGCTCAGTTCAGCGTCGAAAGCTTACATTCAGGTTTCACTTTGTGTTTTTATAATAAATGATAAAAGGATCTACTTTACTTTTCGAGCGAAAAACTAACTCATCCCAATATTGTTTCAGTTAGCAAAATATACGTACCACGCCATACACCTAAGATTGAAATAGTTTAGCGACCTCATTATTTGTAAATATCGTAAAAATACGTCATTGGCGCGCTTACTCTTCTATAGCTATAGCAACTACACTTCTGGTTATTTTAAATACAATACTTCTCGAATATACAATAAAAAGTCAAAATGAAGCAGTGGTAGCCTAGTGGTGTGACCGTCGCACAGACAAGCCATAGGTCTCGAGTTCGAAACCAAGACACGCACCTCTGATTTTTCGGATTAATGTGCGTATTGTATAATTATCACTTGCTTCGGTGAAGGAAAACATCGTGAGGAAACCAGCATGCCTGGGAGATATTTCTCGACGACATGTAAAGCCAAGTCAGAGGCCTAGGGGCGGCATGAAAACTCTGACACCAGGCACTAACCACATGAAAAAGAAAGAAGAAGAGATTAAATATAATTGATTCTTTTGTCCATTCGAGGGTATCTAGTGGTTCTAGAAAGAAACATACACTCACGCCTATTCCCATGGGGGGTCGACAGAAACTTCAAAACGCGACATACCTAAAATACATATTAATCTAGAATAGGTTCTAGAATATTCCTTTCAACTGAACTTAGTTACATAACACGCCCTTAGGCACGCAATATTTCATTAATGTTAAACTATCTGACTTAGAATTATTTGAAACCTTGTAATGCGAAATTATTAAAAGCAGCGCTTAACGAATTAATAAAGAGTAGTAGCCGACCTCATTTATATGAATTGCTAGTGATGTGCTCGGTATTTGCGGATATTTCGCGAGCGTCATATCCGCGATGCTTTCTCTTGCGGATATTTGGGTTAGATTCTGCGACAAGCTTCTTTTAGTCTGCCAAACTAACTTACTAAATACTCACTGACACCCACTAATACACACATACATACTCACACACACACACGCACACCCGTACATAAACAAAAACACGCGCTCTAGTAGAATTTAATTAATATTAATTTAGTTTTTGAATTATTATTTTTTCTCTTTTATTTTTAATTTTGTATTTTCAAGGAAAGTAGAAGTTTTCGTTTGTTTGCTTTTTTATTTTTTGTCATAAAACAAATGTTTCTTTAATTAGGGGAGGACACTGGCTCCTGCAACACAGTTTTAACTATCGCAGGAGTCAGGGAATTCCATTGCATATGTGTACAATGTTTTATGTCAATAAATATTTTTAATTTTAATTTTTAAATTAATTGCATGATTGTCTATCAATATTATTTTATTTTTCACTGACATTGTTAGCTACATTCAGATACAAACCTTCGTAAGCAGGTAATAGTTATGCCAAGACAGAAAAATCAGGAAGGATAAATATCCGTCTTGACCTTTCAAGGTGAGTTTTTAGATAAAGCCACTGTAATTAAATACAAATTGAAATGTTTTCATAAAATTCAACCTTAAGTATTTTGTCATCTTGGCAAATTATGTGTCAGACAAAATCCAATAAGGTAATTTTGAATTAGCGCACATAGGCATTATTGGTGAACTAACATGAAAATATTTCATATCCGAAAAATTCGCAGCACATCACTAGTGTTAACGTTAATAATTCGCTCGTCCGTCCGTAATGTAAAGGGGCCAACAGACGGTCCAAAGCGGTCGATAACATTTACAAAGAATATTTTTGAACATTTGCACCATACGTACTCAGCAAGCATAGATAAATAGCTTTTACTTTAGCTTTTTACATTCCTACTGACAGTAGTCGAGAGGTCTTACAAAATAACATAATAACAACATATTACAAATATGTTATTATATGTTATTTTTTAATAACATATTACAAAATAACATAACATCACGCCTTTAATCCCGAGGGGTTAGGTAGAGGTGTACTTAATAGTACACCCACATTTCGCCAGTTACGTTTAAGTTCCATGTAATAGGCTCGCCAGCCTATTGCCATCAACCGGGCACAAATTCAGACCACGTAGCTGCTAATGAGAAACTCCTGATGAAAAAACTCAACAACACTTTTCCCGACTCGGGAATCGAACCACTAGACCAATGATTTATTTTTATTCAAAATCTCCCTTACAACTATCATTACAGGTAACACTTAAACCTAATGCGATACCTAGGGCTTTTGTTGAAATCTACATCTAGACATACATTACTACTGTTACTGTTAGCCTGTATCATCCCACTGCTGGGCAAAGGCCTCTCCCCATGACTTCCAAATTCTTCGATCCAGGGCTAAGGTGGACCACTGATTGTTGTTTCTGTCCAGCTCTTCCCGCCATCTCCTGCGAGGTCTACCACGTCGCCTTCTGGCTGTGTCAGGGCTCCACATCGTGGTTATTTTGGCCGACAGCTCGTCGGGCATACATTACTAACAATAAAAAAAAAATACAAAAAAAATGATTATGAAAAAATATATTTGATATCAAAATATCTTCAAATTTTTGCTTTTTCGTTTGCTCACGATGTTTTCCTTCATCGTTTTGATCAGAGGTGACGAATAAACTCACCTCAAATAAAGTGCATACCATGGTTTGAAGTCACAGCCACACCCACTGTCCTGCTATATAATTATACGTAAACTATTTAAATTGTTTCAGCCACTTAAGTAAGCTGGCGATTTGTATTGGGATTTAGAAGATGAGCTCAGGGATTTCCTTAGAACGAAAGATAAATAAAGAATCAGCTGTTTATTATCGCTAGTTATGGAGGGGGTAAATGGGTTATCGTGCTGGTTATGTTGTTATAGTATACTGTGGCCATGTGTTGTGATTAGACTGTTGGTATCTGGACTTCAGTTTCATTGTTAGAGTGGATAATTATAGTCAGACTGCCTGGTTGATGACTAGTGGTCGCAAGCGCGACTGAGCACGAGGTCCTGTTTTTTTTTTTTTTTGAAAGGGAAATCATCAAATGACCTCTCCCGCTCTGGGTGGAGCGGGAGGGCGTGTCAGACTCTTACTGACTAAAACTCTTTCGAACAAATCCGCAACCCTGGCAGGCATCGGTCCTGATGGACCCCGTCAGTTTGTGCTGACATCTCTTTGAGGCGCGCGTGGAACACAACGCACCATCGACCCGGGCCTGGTCCATACCGGACGGCGAGCTACCCATTGCACGCCGTCCGCAAGCCCGCGCCTACGGTGGCCGGGAATCCGCTTGGGGAGCACGAGGTCCTGGGTTCCATTTCTAGGTCGGGCAGTGTTATTAGGTTTTTCCTTCAGAAATTTCTCAGTAGCAGCCACTGAGTCTGCCCGATTGATTTCTTAAAAATAACTGTGTGTGTACTGTTAGGTACACCGCTGCCTTACTCTTTAGAGAATTGAAGGCGTGATGTTATGTTTTGTAATTATAGTTACAGAGTACAAAATTCATCATTAAGACGTTAAGATATAGAACGGTCTTTCGCATATTATAAAAATATGTCACACCTACTTTTCAAGTGGGGTGGCACCTAATACGAGTGCAGCATGAAAGCTTTAAAACAACATTATTTTACTGACTATATTTAGAGGTCAAATCAATGACGGACGGGTTCACGAGAAGTGGAAGGAGTGGAGGGAGGTCTATGTCTAGGAGTGGGACAGCGAAGGCTGGGAAAAAAAATGACGAGAATACTATACCTGAAATCCAGGGTCAAGTTTTGGAGACACACTTCTCGTCCCCATCTGTGTGTCCACACACGGCTGCTAATTGCAAACTATTGTCACTATAGACGAATAAAATCGTCAGTTTTCAACAAAATCAGATAGTCTGAAATGACTCAGTCAAACCATAAATAATGACAAACGTCCATAAATCAGTATTTTCCTAGAAACATTGCGCTATAAACTAAAGCAGGAACAAATGAATTGAGTCATAACCTTGACACATATGTATAAGCAGCTGATGCATTGAAAGTTAATTTATAAATAACTGGCCGCACGCGTTGAATTGATATAGCAAAAACATTCGTTGAAAAATTAGAGGGAACTGTGTAATAGTTTTTGAGGTTAATTTCTGTATTTTATAGAGATGGTTGGCTTTTATTCTTGTTTTTCTGTCTGGGTTTACTAGCAAGATCTGTGACCGTTGATAGCAATAGGGCTTACCCCTTATGAAAACATAACATCACGCCTGTAATTTTCGTAGGGTTCGGCAGAAGTGTACTCATTGGAACACTCACATTTCGCCAGTTATGTTTAAGTCTCATGTAATAGGGGGCGAGCCTGTTGCCATCAAACGGGCACAAATCGAGACTTTTAGGATGCTACTTAAAAAATCCAGATGAGAAACCTAATAACACGTTGCCCGACCTGGGAATCGAAACCAACAAGGCAGTCAAATGATTAAATTGTTAATTATTGACTCTTAATGGAAATACAGATGCAATATTTTTATGTTAATTACTTATAACCAATAAGTTGATTAATTATTTTTATTTATCTTTAGTACCAAGGCGACCGAGCTCTGCTTCGATGAAAATAGGGAAAACTAATTGTCCTTAGCTAGATCGATTTTCCGCCCCCGTAAACCGCGATATCGCAATTTCATCGAAATCATTAGAGCCGTTTTCGAGAACGTGATACGTGAGCAATATTTGTAAATATTGCTCATTAAATAGTATAGGATATGAGGTTCCTGTTTGATTTATAGTTCTTGAATGCGGGCCTAAGATCAAAACAAACGGCCAAGTTCGTGTCAGAACAAGAAGAACAAAGGGATTAGATCAACGTAGAATAAAGAACTTAGGCTAATAAAAAGAACCTAATAAATAAATCACGAGCTTTGGACTTGTAAGCTATAGACAGTAAGTTTTGGTTGTTTTATTCAAACTATCGTCTTCTTTAGAGTACTGGAGATAAGCAGCTTATTGACTGTTCGTCGTTCGAAACAACTGAAAATAAGCCAGCTGACATCGAAAGCTTGATCGGTACTTTCAACCAACCGTTGCTTCTAGACTTACAGATTTAAAAAGAAATTTGACCATCTCCTCATGCAGTAGACACAAGTTTAGAGTACGTACCAAGCATTGAGTGTCTGCATAACACCATCACAACTGTAATCCCTGAAGGGTCAAGCAGATATGTATCTAATAGTACACCTTGTATATCGCAAGTTATGTTAAAGACCCACGTAATAGGGACAAGTCTATTGCCATCAACCGGGCACAGATTCAAAAAACCCAGATTCGGAAAAACCCGACAATGCTTTGCCCGAGCCGGGTATCTAACCCAGGACCCCTTGTTCAGTTGCCGCGCTTTCGACTACAACACCAATGAGGCAGTCAGTAAGCAATTTTAGATTAACGGTTTTTCGGCATTGTTTTCTTGCGTTATCAATTATTCTCTGCTATATCATTTATGATTTTAAAGGGCGTATAATGTTCTAGAAAAAAAACACGCTAAATCTTTACTCGTTCCCAATATCCAATGAAATCGAAATAAGATCAACAAACGCAAAATTATGATAATACATGTCAAATAAAAATCCCACTGAAATACCTAATAGCAAACACCATTTGAACTGTACACGTCTCTAAAACTCGATTTTAGCTTGAAATGAAACGTTCAAAATAGGCTTTGGTATTCAAATATGTATGTGGTTATTGTCTGGCATAAATAGAGTTGCCCTAATTTTATATATGCTTATATTTAAATATAAGAGTGTGGGAGAGCGTTTGCGAAGTCATAATTGGCTGTTTAAATTTCCGTGGTCGACTTCCAAGAAATGTATTGCAGTCAGTAGGTTTTTGAAGTAGTATTGACTACCTCGTTGGTCTACGCCCGGGTCGGGCAAAACAGCTCGCCGTCCGGTAAGGACCAGGCCCGGGTCGATGGCGCGTTGTGTTCCACGCGCGCCTCAAAGAGATGTCAGCGCGAACTGACGAGGTCCATTAGGACCGATGCCTGCCAGGGTTGCGGATTTGTTCGAAAGAGTTACCGTGGCCCTTGGCACCTTGGCACAGGCAAGTGAAGGAATACGGGTGGGTTTTAGTCAGTAAGAGTTCTGACACGCCTTCCCGCTCCACCCAGAGCGGGGGAGGTCATTTGATGATTTCCCACCCAAAAAAAAGGGTCGGGCAAAATGTTATTGGGTTTTTCCATCGGGTATTTCTCAGTACAGCCACGGAGTACAGATTTGTGCTCGATTAATAGGAACAAATTGGACATAAACGTAACTGCCTAACCCTTTGGGGATTTCAGAAGTGATGTTATGTTATTATTTAAATTAATTGGATGAGAAACGTGTGACATGAAAAAATACATAGATATAAGAGCTTAGGCGTCTACCTAAGCTCCATTCCGTTCCATACTGTATTGGTCTCAATACAATTTTGAACGGTTATTAAGAAAACGTATCAAATACAAAGTGTAGTTTTGCATGTTCGTCAAAATTCAGGAGGTTGTCATAGAAGACGTAAATAGTCAATATAAATTACGGTACCTGGTCAATAATAATAAACGCTGCTTTTTTAGTTGTTTAAATTTGACACTATTTCAGAATGAAGCAAGCCCTTTTCAAAAGTGGAGAATCATCCGTTTATCGAATAAACGTCTGCGTTTGTTTGTGTGTGTGAAAGCGCGGTTATAGGGCTAGTATTAGACGGGCCGCGTTTTAATACGGGTGGTGTACATTTATCGATTTCCGATATTAAGAAAAAAATATAAAAATAACCTACCCATTTTATTATTGATTCTGGTCGAGAATCATTATTATAGTTACCTCCTTGAATTTGACAAGGATGCAAAACTATACCTTGTATTCATTGATATTAAAAACTGATCTATAAGGTCGATCAATAAAGAAATCGGTTAAAAATGTATAGCTACTGCGCCGTCCCTAAATCAACCAATCAGGATAAGGGCTTATTCTAACCTAAGCAATTGTTACGTGAACTCACGACAGATGCGTTAATTTTGACCGGCGAACGCATGAGCGTGCCAACAAAAAGCGCTTTCTGGACAAAGCGCTTTACGTTTTCCGTACCATTATGTAACAGTTGCTTTGTCAATAAGGGCTGCTAATAATAGAACAACTTACTATTTATATTTTGTCACAAAAAATATTTAAAAAAATCCACTTACTCTGCCTCGTTGGTTGTTAGCAAGCGCGATTGCTGAGCTTGTCTTTGAATCGATTCGATTTGGTCGGGCAAAGTTTTATTGGGTTTTTCCATCGGGAATTTCTCAGTAGCTGCCAAGGAGTCTGGATTTGTGCCCGGTTGATGGCAATAGGCTCGCCCCCTATTACACAACTGGCGAAATGTGGCTGTACTATTAGGTACACCTCTGCCTAAACCATTCGTGGATTATAGGCATGATGTTAATGTTATATTGCCGTCTTAACAAAAACAAAGGGTAACAAAATACCACACAGCAACGCTAAGCATGCTAACAAAGCCTCTCACATAGCTCCTTCATAAATTTCATCCACGCCAACCATTCGCCATGTTGTATCACGCCCTTCTCTTAAACTGGAATTTATCATGTCTCAGTAATTTTGATAAACGCGAAAGCTCAAAGACAAAGCGGATTCTGTTTCTTAGAAAACGTTTCGGCAGGATGTGAATGTGGTGTGAACGTGAGACGGTTGAACGTGTCCCGACTTGTTGAGTCTGAGGGATATATAGTGGAGGAAATATATTTAGAACTTGCCTCTGCCTGTGACTTTGGCCGCGTTGAAGTTAACTATATAATAATAAGTCATATCCTATGGCACTCTATAATAGTATGTTTTCTGTTAATTAAAGAAGTTTTGAAATCCGATGAGTTGTTTCGGAGGTCAACTCCTACATTCCTACACAAACCTGGTTTCGGTGCCATAGTAAAACCCGGGAAAACCCAGTTTAATTATGGGACCGAACCCGGGTTTCCCTGTGCCCTACCTATCTATAATCAAAATTACTAACATTAACCCTTTATAATATTTGTGTGGATTTTAAGGTAAAAGGAGAGTGCTTAAACATCACCTAGATATTACGAAGTTGCACAGGATGCAGACATTCACAACAGCTGACTTCGAATGTAGCTTCCATCACTAGACGCGTGCAGTACCCGCGGTTTCACCCATGTGCATGTCAGATAAATTACCCCACAGCAACGTTCTACTGGGATAATAGTATTATAAATGTCCTCACCCAAATCATGGTATGTTCATGCACCAAATACCTTCAGCTGGATAGGTGAAAAAACAGACAGACCAAGTTCCTTTCATATTTATATACATATTATAATAAAATTGTAATTGGTCACAAAATTGTAATTCAATCGTACATACATTGAATAATATAATGAAAAAAAAAATGGGGGGTCTTTGTACGAAGACGCGGACAAAGTCTAGTTTATAATTAGTGTTAGTAATAAGTATGGATTTGAATAGTTTAAAGGAGGAGGCGATTTAACATCACCTAGTTAGTCGTATGCAGACAATTATAACAGCTGACTATGAATGCCTTGGCATCCTTCCAAGAGCTAAAAGTACTCATGAATTAATTGAACTTTTGCATTTAAACGCACTGTGAACTATCGCAAAACAAAATGCTTGAAACTAACTAAACCATTAATAGCCCTTGCATTTTCAATATGTGAGAAAAAAAATACAATTACATTTATCTGAGCGTCAAAAAAAACCGACTTCCAAAAAAAACACTAAAAAAATGGAAAATAACTTTACTTTCGGAAGTCGGTGACTATTGTTTGTTTCATTGACTTTTTTGCCACCGACTTCCGAAAGTAAAGTTATTTTCCATTTTTTTAGTGTTTTTTTTTGGAAGTCGGTTTTTTTTTGCAAAAAAGTTTTTATTTTACCCTTTTTAGTTATCGTATCACACACAAATCTTGTCAAGTATCAATTTCGCAATTTCTTTTACTTGGATGACATTTTTTTTCCAGTTATTTTGATTTCAAAACCAAACTGCTGAACCGATTTTGATGAAATTTATATGGGACCAATCGGGAAGTAAATCCATTCATATAAAAGAAGAATTTTTCAAATCGGTTCATAAATGACTGAGATATGAGGTAACAAACACAAAAAAAAAAAACATAACCGAATTGAGAACCTCCTCCTTTTTTTGAAGTCGGTTAAAAATGAAATCATTGTATAGGCTGTCACTCCTTGCTACAAACTAAGCTCATCATCTGCCTAGCTTTTTCCCAACTAAGTTGGGGTCAGCTTCCAGTCTAACCAGATGCAGTTAAATAACAGTATTTTACATGGAGTGACTGCTTATCTGACCTCCACAACGCGGTTAGTCCCTTGGTAAGACTGGTTGTCAGACTTTCGGGCCACGGACCTGTAACGACTGTCAAAGATCTGCAAATGACAGCCGGGACCAACAGCTTAACGTGCTCTCCGAGGTACGGAGGAAACTCGGAGGTATGTAATGGGCGGTCACCCATCCACGGACCAATCTAGGCAAGTGTCTTGTAAAGCTTTAAAAACGGAGAAGCAGACTATAAATAAATCTTAAATTTTCCTTTTAAATAAGCGAGACATGGCGTTAAATACTTCAGTCTAAGTCCACGTAAATCCCCGCTCCTACTAAACTAGAACACACAACATAAATAAACAATTTCATAAACATCAACTTCAAAGGGAACATAATTCTGTAATTACACGATTAATTTGTCACAACCTAAGTTAATAATTTAATTATGCCACTTTCAACATAACAGTTATGTTATTAAAACAATATTAAACTAAGTTCGTCTTGGTAACCCTTTGACCAACTATTTAACTGCTGTTGGAAGGTCAACAATAATAATTGTTATTGTGTAGGGTTAAGTTATGTCGGTATCTTCACGTCTTCATATAAGGCCTTGCTTTGTGAAGATTTAACATCATCACTACCTATTATAGAACAAAGTCTCTTCAAGTCTGTCGCTATGTATCCTTAGATCTTTAAAACTACTCAACGGAATTTCATGCAGTTTTTTTGAATACAGTGATTCAAGATGAAGGTTTATATGTAATATATGCATATTATAGTACAGAAAACATTAGTATCTACATTGCAACCGTGCGAAGCCGGGCCGGGTCGCTATTAGAATACAAATTGATTAATGACTAATGAGAATCATGATTATTTAGTTTCGAAGAATTGGGTTTAATACTACATAATTATTTATTAATTATTTTTTTTATTAAAACTTTATGCACAAGTATAAATAACACTGTACAAAGTCGGACTTAATGCCTTGGGCATTTTCTACCAGTCTACCTTAGGGACTCTTTCCTTCCTTATAATTAAATATGCAATTTTACATACCGTCTTTATCGCTATCGAAAAGGAAGGATCATCCGATCAGACGTGTGTAGTGTCTGGTGGATTATCGGGTAGTGAAGTTAACTGCAAGATTTAGAACTTTTATGTTAATCCATCATTTGTGGCATAGATGATGCTGTGGTACTTTTTGTACTATGTTGCTGTAGTACTTTTTGTAGTGCCGCTACAGTAGTATGGAATACAGTCACTTTCACATACAGTTATTCTAAATAGCTATGAATCATAGTTAACCTCAACCACGTATTCTACCAGTGCCTTCAAGCGAATTAATCTCTAAAACCCAGAAAATCCTAAGATGTTAAAGGACAAGATCCCACAAGCCCACGCATTAATTACTAAAATTCTCTTTTGAGTAATATTTACGAGTGTCTCATCCGTCCCTCCAGTTCTTAGTGATATACAATGGCGGACAAAGGTACGGATACGCCGACGTCCGTATATTCCAACGTTTAGGTACACATCATATTGAGGGAGAAATTCCGTCGGTGCATCCGGTACGGTATCCTTTGTAGGACTTGCGTATAATGGAGTGTCTGTTTGAAATTATTTTGAGTAATTTTTGTTGAGTCGTATCTTGGTAGATTTGAGATTACGGTTGGGTAAAATGTTGTCTTACTAATTTCATAAATTTAAGTTTGTGAGGATGTTAGTTATTCTTTCACGCAAAAACTACTAAACGGTGTTGGATGAAATTTGGCACACATATAGTTTATAATTTAGGTTAACACATAGAATACTATTTATCGAATTGGCACGATCCCGTGGGAGAATTCCCGAATTCCACCAGGGCGGAGCCGCGGGCATAAGGTAGTAGGAGATAATTCGAATTAGTTATTTCAACACATCTATGATAATCAAGTCAGCCAATTTGTCTATGTACGATGCAATGACTTCATTATGATGTTGGCTCTATTACTTGCCGTCATCCATAACAAATAAATGTAAAAACAAAAAATGTTTATAGCTACGTCCGTTATAGACTTTGAAACCATCCAATCAATAATATGCCCCAAACCGTTATCATTAGAAAGGCAATAATGGGAAAATGGTTTTAAACTACTAAAACAATCCATTACGCACTATAGAGTAGTAGCAAACGCCGGATATCCGCTAGTAACAAATAAACCAAGCTATAGTTACTTTAAAAAAATGTAAAGTAGGCAGCCTGAAAAATAACATAGCAGCTACAATAAACAGATTATTCTAAATAGGGAATTGTAAAGAAATAAATTCGTACCTTCATATCAAGAATGATCTTTATAAATAGATCATGTTATCTGAATCCCACACAAAATAATGTTTACGATAAAATTCTAAGGTTCCAAAATGTTCCTGTAATGTTTCTCCTAAAACACCACCAGGAGAGATTTGACGCCTACATAAAATAAATATTTTTAATAACAATATTTCAGTCAACTATAAACATTCTCGGTAAAAGCAGTGGGTTTCATTTTCTATATTTAATATCTCCATTTTGAGTTCACTCTAGTTCTGATTTGAGGTAAAAGGAATTTCGTTTAGTTGTTTTATTTTTAGAATTATTTGTGTGGAATAATAATGTCTGTGTTACTTTTAGTTGTGTAGCAAGAAATAAGTAGAAATAAGTGAAATAGGTATAGACCGTACTCATCACAGTAATTTTCCAACGTCATATTTTTAATATTTTATATACTATCTTAAAACATCACTATCATAAATGACTCCAATATTAATTTTTGTTTCTAAACATGTCTCGTGTTTCTTATTTTCTTGCTCTCTTCCTTTTTTTCTTGGACTAAGACACTCTTCACGCCACCGCTTCGAAGAGAGAAAAGTGGACACACTAATGTTATTTTATACTTTTTAATGATAATATCAAAACACAAATACATAATTACATATATTTCAATTTACAATTATATTATATGAAATTCAATAATCTTAAGTAATTTTTAAATCTAAATAATAATGAATGTTTTTAATTTAATGTAAGTAATTTATTTGTTGATTTTATAATTAAGGTTATTTATAATTTTAAGTGTTATTTGATTGTGTGGAATTAATAAAGCTTTATAAATAAATAAATAAAATAAAAGATACTAAAAAACATTTATCCCACGTTATTAATGGCATCTGATTTTTTTATTTGTTCTTTCGTAATATATATTTTTTAATTTTGCTTCGTCAATTATATCCATGTATGTATTATATATAATCTAGCTGTTCTCTATTATTTTCCTTTAAAATCATCATCTACTTAGCCTTTTCCCAACTGTGTTGGGACGTCTAATCTAATCGAATATAGCTGAATACTAATATTTTGCAAAGACCGATTGCCTTTCTGACCTCCACAACCCAGTTAGTACTGGGTAATACGAACCCCCTTGGGAAGACTGGTTGTCAGACTTTCGGGCCACTGACTACCTGTAACGATTGTCAAAAATCTACAAATGACAACCGGGACAAACTTGGCTTATCGTGTTTTCCGTGGCACGGAGGAATTTCGATATGAATGGTTGTACACCCACGGACCACCATTTCTTTAAAAACTTTTCATGTTTTATTCATAAAAAATTTCGTCTTTTAAGTTCGAACTCAAACTCAAAGCATTTATTTCAATTAGACCATTACAGGCACTTTTGAATGTCAAAACGGAAAAAAATAAACTAAGCTACAGTCCCAGTCACAGGGCATAATAACTTGTGAAGGTGTTGTAGTTGCCCATTCGAAAGCGTAGGTCCTATGGAGAAGAATGGGCAAGAAACTCCATGGACACTCTTTTAAATCAATAACACCACGTAAGTCAAAAAAAGCAACTTTACAACAGAGTAAAAATCTGCAACATTTCACATAGAAACCACAACACTTACCATTTCATAATTTGAGTACACTTAAAATTATATAGAGACATTGCTTGTTTCTGATTGACTGAAACAATGAGTCTTCCGATTCTTAAGCAATCAAAATGGCATCAAAATGTAAAAACCGCCTATAATTGACTTACGTGGTGTTAGAACTCAAACGTCGAAATCGAATTTCGAATGTATTCACCTTTACTCCGCCGCGCCGGTGCCGATATCAGTTATACAACACAAGTTAGGATCATTGACTGACAGTATCATAGTAACATCGTTAGGCGAGTTCATTATTCCAACAATAGTGTGTCCAGATTTGTTTGTGTGAAGTGATGACGGCTCTAACGAACCAGCTAGAACGTAACAGTCTACTTCTAGTTTAGTTAACCATTTAATATGATTACTTAGTTACTTAAAACAGCGTTTTACAATAATAATGACAAAGCATTTCTGTATTTTAATAGGTTTGTCTTGTTGGCTTTAACATAATTAAAAATGTGGAATGATTAAAATAGTAATAACAAGGAATAATCCACAGTTCTATCTAATATAAAAATTTCTTCAATCAGTGTCACTTTTCGTGTCTGTCTGTGTAACCGTTTAGTACTCCTGAACTGCACAATTGATTTTGATTTAGTTTTCACCAATAGTTGAAAAATAACATTTCACGTTATAAGTACTTTTTTTTCATGCCAGAGCAATACATTGCACCAATGCGAAGCAGGAGTAGGTCGCCAGTAAATCAATAAAATACATAATGGAACTGAATTAAAAAAATGAATCCGTTTTCCATTAATAATATTACGGGCGAAGCATTTACAAAAACGAGACACTCATAAACTTAACAGGTGGACGGGAATACTGAATTTTCCAGCACAATACCGTTCCCGCTGAAATTGTTCGAAATACCGAAAATGTTGCCGATAAAAATTGTTTTCCGTCGAATTTTTGTTCATTACTGAGATTGTGTGGTGCAAGTTCAGAAAAATAGTGAATTCAGTATTGGTGGTGTGTATGTATTTTTAGTAGATATTTGACAGTCGTTACAGGTAGTCAGTGGCCCGAAACTCTGTCAACCAGTCTTACCAAAGAAAAAGAAAGAAGCAAATAAACATAATTATTTATTTGGCACATGCCACACACACAAGTGTTCACAACAAAAAAAAAAAAAAAAAACTTAAATCTAAACACAAAAAAGATAAAATTGTGTGTCTCATGGCTGCGCCAAATAGGCCACAGTTTAGCAAACTGGTGAGCAGTGAGTAGTGCTCGACGCTGGTTTTCAACAGGACCTGAAAAAGTGTATCGTATTACCCAGTACTAACTGTCTTGTGGCTAAATAAGAACAGCCGCTTAGATCAATCTTCAGGTTAAATCGCGCCTGCTTAGGTTGGGCTGTGGATGGGTGACCACCCATCACATACCGAGTTCCCTCCTTTCCTCGGAAAGCACGTTAAGCCGTTGGTCCCAGCTGTGATTTATAGATCTTTGACAGTCGTTACAGGTAATCAGTAGCCTGAAAGTCTGACAACCAGTGTTACCAAGGGGTATTGTATTACCCAGTACTAACTGGGTGGTGGAGGTCAGATGCATCCGGTTAGACTGGAACTCAAACCCAAAATGGTTAAAAAAAAGGCTAAGCAGATGATGATGATTTTTAGTAGTACCTAAAGAGATTTTATACGTATTTACGACAAACATTATGGACTCCAACCAACAGTATAGCATACCGACACACAGACAGCACACCGACACCAGAGCCTTCAAAATTGTCGGCTTTGGTGTAGTGAGTCCATTAGGGACATAGGGGGTTAGTCACAGAGGCGCACATAAGAAATTACATTATTCATTTAACACTTTCGCTGCTATTTTTTTTGCTCAATTAATTCATTTTTACTTGTATGCACAAGTCATTATAGCTTTGTATAACAACGACTCGGGAGGCGGGTTGTGCGAACATGAACAAATTATTGTTTGACCCATATGCTGGACGCTCAGCACCGAAAGTGTTAATGCTTACTTGCTGATCAGTAAGTTCCTCAATGTTATTTGCCCAACAGCGTTCTTTCACGAAAAAGTCAGTCTTTCAATTCAGGACCGCCGTTGGTGTAGTGAGGTCCAGCGATTCACAGATAGGGAAAATTATTATTTTCCCATTGAAAACTTCTCAGTATCAGGAAGTATTCTGGCTTTTGCTCATGGCAATAGGCTAATTCCCCCTTTAGAAAATACCCCCTATTTCATAGAATTTTTAATTTAATTAAAAGTCTTATTAAGTAACATAATTTTGACGTGACAACGTCTTATAATTCGATGGAGCCGGCTGCACGCACGAAAAAACATGACTCATGCGGCGTTACCTCGCTCTGAGGCGTTCCATTTAAGGCTTGAAGTGCAAGCGAGTGCGCGGAACGAGCGACAAAGAGGCACAATCGGTGACGTTGTCACGTTCAACTATCGTCAGTAAACCGACTTTACAGACAACCGATTTTTTGAACTATCTAAAAGTCTAAAATGCTTATGTCTTAGACCAAACAATGGAAATACGAGAAAACCGAGCCCACGAATAAGTTTATTTCGACGGCACTAATTGGAAGAACAGATAAATGATTACCATTTTAATTGTTTTTCAAGTTTTGATTGAAGAACGATCCGAGTTTAAGACATCAATCTTATCCGTGGAAATGGTGGAAAATATCAAAATATCGATGTCGTTAACCTGGATAATAGATTTAGCCTTTATTTCTTGACTATTAACTGCCGAAAATCACTAAGAAAATAATTGCGAATAACAATTCTTGGAATGAAAGCTTTATTAAGTGTTTTTGGTCAGGACCAAATAAAGACTGAGCGATTCGTCTAAGAATAAGTTATGATTTCAAGAATAATCAAAGCTTAGATAAATTGACTTGTTAGTAAGTAAACAAAGCTATATTATGGAAGATTAATGTCTGCCGCGTTGGAACAGTGGTCGTAATCGCGACTGCTGAATATGAGAACTTGAGTTCGATCCCCGAGTCGGGCAAAGTGTTATTAGGTTTTTCCATTTGAAATTTCTTAGTAGCAGCCACGGAGTCTGGATTTGTGCCTGGTTGATGGCAGTAGGCTCGCCTCCTATTAAATGGGGTTTTGACATAACTGGCGTAATGTGGATGTACTATTAGGTACACTTACACATACTTCGGGGATTTC
Organism: Standfussiana lucernea; assembly: GCA_964057025.1. Lineage (NCBI taxonomy): Eukaryota > Metazoa > Arthropoda > Insecta > Lepidoptera > Noctuidae > Standfussiana > Standfussiana lucernea. The sequence continues at coordinate 14,173,012 of OZ059796.1, forward strand.
AGGCGTGATGTTTAGCACGGCCTTGCTTCTTAGACCAAAATTAAGCATAAAATAATAATTATCTAGAACGTATTGTAGAAACGACACGCGTTTTCTTATACCATTTTCGACTCGATTAGAACAAAAGACATTCCATTCGGATCCTCAGTCGTACTCAATGCGTGCTCATTTCCATACTATTAAACCTCTATACTAGGCATGTGCCGTGGCTTCAAACGAAAATATATTGGTCGGCTGATACTGAGACTCTACAGCTTGAAATATAGCGTTTTTATGAATTGAAGCTAGTAGTAAAAAGCGAAAATCTACCCTCATGTATAAAAAGCGAAATATCAATGAAAACATTAAGACAAAACTTATGTGGGAAATGGAACGTAAGTGGAAGTAAGGGAGAAAGTCCGGTGTGTGAGTGAGAGAGCGATAGACGCGGGAAGAGAGAAGGGATGGTAGCGACGTCATGTTAGAATGACTTGATCACGAAGAGGTTGTGCGATTACTAAGAAAAATAAAAGACGTTATTATAATTCAAGACTGCTATATTTCTTCGTATTTATTTTATTAAATAGTACTGTGAATTCAAATAACCTTTTACAATTAACATTACAATCGACACAGTTGGAGAAAATTACTATTTAAAAATAATAAAAGAATACTCGTGACTGTGATACCTACTTATTTATGTATGTATAACATATACAAGATCACAACTTGTATGTTATTCTTAGACGAAGTCTTGAAGGCGTTCTTAATCTAAAAAAATCCTTTACAAGGTCAGAGGCCAGCGTGGGTGAGCTCTTAGGGAGCTCAGTCGAGCAAGGAAAGCATTAGCCTGAATAAATTAGCTTTAAACCTACAAAGAGGACGGATTAGCGATACACTGTCTTAACTAAAAGCAGGACTTCCGTTTATTGTTCCCTAACTCCCTATTAATTTGAGCAATTACTTAAAATAAGATGAATCCTCGATTTGCTAGGGACTCGGATCTAAAATCTCGCTCAAACCTCATTTTGGAGATATTTCTGTTTGTTAATTTAATTGTTAAAATGTATAAGTTCTTGATATTAATGTTATCAAAGAGAATAATTATAAGCTAATAGTTTGTTTCGACGAAATAAGATTATTTTCTTGTATTAAGCGTATCAACTTAGCACAGGTTGAATTAACTTTAATAATGGCCGAAACTAAACATTAGGCCGAAACCCAAAATCTAAGATTTTTTTTTAACCAAAATGAGTCCTATGTGCAGGCAAAATGAATTTTCCCTCACCTATGTTTTTTTTTATTACAAATAATTATACGAATGAGGAAATTATTTTCTTCATCAGAAGAGTGATGGTTAAAGGTAACCTATTCTGTTCCTTAAATACGTAATTATAGTATATAGTAATAGTCATAGTAAGTTTATGTCCCATTCTATTTGTGTCGGTTAGTGGCGGAATTTTCATAAAAAACCTAAAAGCTTGGCTTGCCCTTATAACCTACTACTCTTAATGATGTTAGGATTTCTGAACAGTCTGCTCGCCTTATGGGCTTTCCGTATTGTTGGCCCCTAGGTACGCCAATGCTCTCGGTACATCATTTTACTAACCTGCCATACCTTCACCGGAATTTCTATCGGTCCCGGTTTTATCCGTGCAAATTATCCCAATACTCGTACATCGAATATCGCGAAAGCATTGCGCCTGAAAATAAATATTTTCGTAGAAAAACCAACCTCAAATTCCGTCAAAACCGAATTAAATAATTTGGAAAAAAAACACGTCCGTGTTTTAATATTTCACGCTTGTCACAGAATGTCCAAAAGTGTTACGGCCGACGCCACTCTGTATCCGCAGATTAACCGCCGAGGTCGAAAACCAGTCTCCTGGGGCTCTCCTGAACAAAAAAAAACAAAAATGCCGAAACTTTTTTAACTTACCTTTTTCCCAGTTGCGCACGCTTCACGGAAAACTACTAAAATAAACCGCATTTTAAGAGCGTTTACGCCGTCCATGCGCTGTTTGACTCCAAAACAGTACTTTTCAAACCCTTTAATACCATCAACCCTTTATTTTACAAAAATGATAATTACTAATAACTTTAGGAAATTTCGTTGTCTCAATAGTTGGGGAGAAAAATATTTCAATTAATAGAGTATTGGTAAATTGTATCAAGATAACTCAACAGAGGTTTTCTTAATTTCCCTTTTAGCGTCAGTTTCGACGCTCTAATTATAGGAAACCACTGGCAAACCTAATTAGATTTTTTTTTTACCTATTGCTAAGATCCTAAGGAATATAGTTGGAGAAGAAAATTTTTTGATTTAGGTTTCTTTCTATAAGAAATTAAAGTTCAAACAATGTAAAATATTAAGGAATTAAAATGATTTTTTCACCGATATATCTTACTTGATTTAATATAATAATAGCATAATATAATAGAAGAACATATGCTTTAAAACATCCAATTTAAAATTTCAAATAATTTACAGTGATTATTTTTCTATAAATATTTGAAAACTAGTATAAATCACTGCGCGCGAGCAATTTCAAATCAGACCGCCGCGAGGCTTTCTAGAGAGAGGACATGTCGCTCGGCGCTCTGCCTGACCCGAGTTGACCTTAGTCGTACTTGGAAGGATAGCGGACGTTTATAGTGTGATTAAAAAATCTTGGTACTTTGATGATTAAATTTTTTTATTATTATTTTTGATGACTGACAATATTTTTAGTGACAACCAATATCTACCCAATTTTTTTACATACGAATTTTATTTATTAAAACTTTTACTTATTTTTTTGTAAATAAGAACATAAATTGTTTTTAAAGTTAACGCCAACCTATTGTATTTCCCTCATAAGAGGTGTCACTAAGAGGAACATCGCGTCAGGTTAAAATATAATATAAAATAAACGTAAGTAAATCCGTATAAAGTGATTTATTTGAATAGAATAAGAAATATTTATTAATCAGTCACAAATCAATAATAATTAACGAAGTTCGGTTTCTTTCTAAAGTTTAGATCAACAAATTCATGTTTGAATAACTAAAAAACGACTTTAATATTAATCATAATTATAGCTATACTTGCAATATATTATTGAATACTTATTTTATGCACTCGTACTTTAGTAATCCGTGTACGTTCAAATTCAAATTCAAATTAAATTTTACTACAACAATTGCACTCGAACGGATCATAGTGGGTTAGTTTGACTATAGCGCGCGAGAGCGCGCCAGCGCTATACACACAGGCACGCGCGCTTCTGTGTGTGTAAAAAATGCATTGAATTACCTAAACTTGACTTCGCGCGATAGACGTAAACGCTCTTAACGACCCTCTGTGAAATAGAGCTCGATTTTTTGTCTTTTCATTTTTTTTTAATTACCGTATAGGTTTTGTAGCTGGAGTTTTTGGTCCAATTTTTGATTACTCGACTGTGTTCCGACCGGTTTTCCCAATAGAATGAATAGTTTTTCGACGGATGTTTCGTTCGGAAACTCGTGTAGAGTGTGGCTTAAAGAATTAGGTTGACATGTGTTTAGTATTGACAGATGTTTAAGCCTTTATTGGAAGACTGCTTTTGTCTCTCGAGTAGTATCCAACAGGGAATTTATTCACGGTGTAAAAGTTGAGAAATATATTCTATATATATTTCTCAACTTTTCATTAGAATTCAAAACCTATTACAAATCAGGGAAAACAAGGAACTACGGCAATACGCATACCACAATAAAACAAGCAAAATTTCCCCAATAAAGTTATTGGGGAAATTTCTTTTAAGTTTCACATGCCCTTGAAACTGAAGTCGAGGAAAATTTTCTCATCAGCCGCCATATTAGCTTTTATTAGGGTTCCGTGACGAAGATATAAAAACTTCTGGTTGTAAAACTGTAGTTCGAGAGTTCTTGTCATGTTTGACGGGCGAAAGAATTGAATTATGCTAATATAGTGTTAGGATACTTTTATGAACGGACACGTTCTCTAGTGGTTTATGTGACTTATGAATAGATTTATATACTTTCTTATTTATTTCTTATATATAAATTATTAAAAAATATAAATAATAATAAAATATATATATACATTTTCTTTCACTATTTTTCTTGTAGACATGTATTGAAAAAAAATGTGATTTTTAAATCTTTGTTTCTGACAAAAAATGCTTTACATAGTTGTTTTATCATCATAATATAGCATTTCAGTCATTTCATGATTTTGAAAGTTGTAACAGTTATTAATATGAATGTTATTTATTTAATTACCGTTAAGCAGTGATAGCCTAGTGGTGTGACCGGTGAACTGCCAAGTCATAGGTCTCGAGTTCGAGCCCAAGACACACACCTCTGATTTTCCGGAATCATGTGCGTATTGTATAATTATCACTTGCTTCGGTGCAGGAAAACATCGTGAGGAAACCAGCATGCCTGAGAGATATTTATCGACGGGATTAACATGCCGTCGATAAACCCAAGTCTTAAAAAACTCTGACAGCAGGTTAGGCACTAACCACACGAGAAAGAAAGAACAAAGAATTTAATTACAGCCCGATAGAATGTACAATTACTTTTCAGGTGTAGTTGTGAACTTCAAAAATAATAGAAAAACGTATAAAACAAAACACACAAGTGGTTAAAATTTTGGCACGAGCCCTAATGATCTTTTCAACTGTCTATGAAAAGGTCAATAAACCCAGCATCAACAGTAAATTGTTCTAAACACCAGCTAAATTTAACCACGACAAATATTCGAATTACTAAAATATGCATACAATCAAATTAGTGACTCAAGAATAAACTAAGAAATTCATAACCAAAACTCCAACTCACTACAAAAGTAACATCGCATAAAAACGAGCTGAACTCGACGAGCTGATTCCAAATGAATTTTACATTCGAAGTAGACTTTTTTAATTTTTACACCATCCGGACGAAATGATACGTCCGTATCGGGCCAATCCACACTTGCCATACCGTCGCTGATAAATTAAATTTTACAGCGAACTGACGGCCGGAGCGATAAACGAAATAAAACAGGAATACGGGACTCGCGAGCTACTGTGGAAATACTCACTGGACTCCGCATGGTTTCGCGTGTATCTTGCATATTCGTATTTTTTTGGTGGCAGAAGGTTGATTTAATGGTGCGGCAACTGGCCTGTTTTTTGTGGCCAATTTTAGCGGGTTTGAGGCCAATTTGTGTACGCTTCCTGGCACGTTCCCGAAGCATGATATGAGAGAGATTTCCCGAACCTCAATTTGCAAGGTAATTGTGCACCTATCAATCATGCGTCCTCTACACCAGCTGGATTGCAGCACGATTTTTGAATCGAGATACGGGAAGCGAATGCGAATCGGAAAATTGAGCTACATTAGAGCAATTCCACTCAAGCGCCAAAATACGTGCGTGATTTGGGCGATAATTTGGAGCTCGCTACTGATGACTTTCACAAGTGGCAACGATCTACAATTTTGGCTCCAAATACGCCGTTTTAAGCTCTACCGTTTCGTATTTTCGTGTTTTCGGTTTCGTCGTCAGAGAAAAATGTTCCATTTATGTTATTGCGCTACGTTCAGGGCCTCAGATGATGCGAATTGCGTTAAGGGAAACCCGCGTCACTTGTTTTAATGCGTAAGTGCTGTTGCTCTGCACATTGCCAGGCATCAACTTGAAGCATGCTTTAAGCTATTATACAATTATGAAATGTTGTGTAACTCGAGGCCCAGTGGTTAAGATCTTATCGTTCTTAGCTCGAAAAAAAACCGGTCAAGTGCGAGTTGGACTCGCGCACCGAGGGTTCCGTACAAACCTGTGGGTATATAACTTTTTTTTATATGACGAAACTAAAAATTTACGGTTTTCGTAATTTTTCCTATATCTGTACTATAAGACGTGACTTCGTACAAAATTTCAAGATTCTAAGTTCACGGGAAATACCCTGTAGGTTTTGATTCCCGTGCGAGTTTCGAAAATTTGCGGAAATTTGCGGCCTAAGTGGCTGTATCTTTTGATTGCGTTGACTTAGAAGGTTGATTTTTCTACAGCTTCCAGGGACAGTAGAACTAAGTATCATATAGAAATTTCAGTTTGATACCTCCACGCGTTCCTGAGAAAAACGGTCTTGACAGACGGACGGACGGACGGACGGACGGACAACAAAGTGATCTTATAAGGGTTCCGTTTTTTCCTTTTGAGGTACGGAACCCTAAAAAGTTCTAATAAGGGTGTGCCTTTTTCATTCTTAATACTTTCCTGTCTTCACCCGCAGAACTATTCTTTTGTGTCCTAACTCGTAAAAACTGTCTCATGACAAACGATCGTAAGGTGTAAGTTTTACCAGGTCGCCGTCTGAAATAAGACCCGTTAGGTAAAAAGCGGTAACTCAACAAATGCATCATTTTAATAAACAGGGAATATGTGGAACACATCATCTCTTATATCCTCCGTGAGCCGGATATAGCTAGAAAGAAGATGACTGCTTAGATAACTAGTAATAGATGTTTTGGAAGAAGAAAGCATGCTGCGTCGACCGCAAATTAATTTGAGATAAGGAGAATGATGGTTATGATGATAGTAAAAAAATGAGATTTCCACATTTTTCCTTGTGATTTTTTTTTAGGTTTCAAAACAGATCCTGTTATTTTGATTATTACTTCTGATGCGAGATGTTTCAAGCTGTTAAATGGGTAACAAAACAACAGAATTTTCAATTTTTGAGATACCACGTTTTGGCTTACAAGGGCAGAATAATAAATTGTCGCCAACACAAACTTAATAACGCTGTATCTATGAGAGAAATTGCTTCTGTAATATTTCTGAAGACTTTTACTATGAAAAGATTTCTGATTCTTTTCGCTTTAGGCTAGGTTTTGGATAAGTATTACAACATGGATTCTTATACTACAAATGTTTGAGGTAATAACATTGAAGGTAGGTTATGTAGTTACAACATTTTATACAAGAGATACCTTGGCGTATTATTAAGATTCTTGTAGAAGCCTACTAAAGATTTTGCATTTTATAATTTCGGCGATATATTTTATTTCAAGATTTAATTTAGTAACATTCGCAGCCAGTCTCTTACATCACTACAAGATTAAACACCGAAAATTAACAAACCAACACCAGTTTTAAACCCTTAGTAAAGCAGTAGCAGCAGGTATTAACAGTAGCCTCTCAATCTTGAAAATGTTAAGTCATATGTTTTTTCGAGATCGAGACGAGATTTAAGCTTGCCACTATGGTGTAGGTAATAAAGAGTAATCTTTATGTATCAGTTTAGTAAGGAGAAAGCAGTATTTAACTTAAAAAACGAATCTAATCATCATCATCTGCCCAGCCTTTTCCCAACTATGTCGGGGTCGGCTTCCAGTCGAACCGGATGCAGCTGAATACCAGTATTTTACATAGAGCGACTGCCTATCTGACCTTCTCAACCCAGTTAGTTTCGGATAATAAAATACCCCTTGGTAAGACTGGTTGTCACATTTTCGGGCCACTGACTACTTATAACGACTGTCAAAGATCTTAAAAAAAGACTCCCATAAATAATTACCAAAAAATCAACTTTGAAACCCGTTGTTTCCAACCTAAAAGCAAAATATTTACTTTCGACCGTCACCCGATTAACACGAATGCCCGGCTTATCGGCCTCATCAGTAACATTTGCTACATTTCTACTTTGATACGTCCATTCGTAAAACGCAGGCTTTAATTAAGCCTTTATGGCCTCGAAATCGATTGCCATCATTTACATATAATGTTTTTGTTTACGTGAAAATTTGGGCCGAATTATTTTGTTTTCATATGTTTTGTTCTATATTTTTGGTTGTTCCGTAATAATGGGTTTTGAATGAGGAAGGTCTGTTTGGCCGGGAGAGGGCGACACGTGTATAAGCTTTGGAATAAAAACGTTATCATTTGTGTATTCAGACGTATTTCATGCTTCTAATATTTTATAGGTTACTAGATGTAGGGTTATGTAGTTACCTTCGTCCGTGAAATTATTATAAAAATATTACTTACCTATTTGAATCAGATTTTGGTAACAACTCCAAGGGTTTTTTTTTTTACACGGAACCCTAATCATTTTATAAAATAAAAGTAATTTAAGTTACTTCTTATAACATCAGCTATTTGCCAGTAAAATTGCCCTCAAAATTGGTCCAGCCGTTTCGAAAATAACCCGGATTTTTTGTTGTAGGTACCGTATATACTTTCATATGCATTCAGTAAAAACTGTTATTTTGAAATTACAAACAGACACTTCAATTTTATTTGTATAATATAATAATATAATAAACCATTTATTTCGGACAGAATCCATATAAGTGTTAGTAACAATTTGCTTATAATCTAAGTTAGTAGTACAAAATCTAAAAAAAATCTAAAAAGTCACAATCTTCCCGTTACTATTCCCACCCAGTGAGCCTGTATGGGACAGTCGTGGCGGGATGCAATCATTTGCAAAATGCTGTTGGTACTACCGCGCAGTCTTTGAAATAATGACGCCGCTTTCTTACGCACTATAGCGTGGAAACCGTCAACACGCGCGTTTGCGAACATTTGTGACGCACTACAGTGGCGCGGCAACCCCAACAGCATCCTGAAGGCATTATTATACTGAATTCGTAGGACGTTGTAGGCTCGTTGCGTATACCGAACCCACAGGCCGCTCGAGTAAAAGGATTGGCAATATGCCCTAAAGAGTGTTATTTTAACTTCCTTAGTACATCGAGCGAACCTACGGGCCAGCATATTGCTCCTTACCGCCAACGCCCTACGTTCCCTTTCTATATCTGGGTCATCCTTTAAGTCCTCCGTGACCAGATGGCCCAGGTATTTAAAGGTCTTCACAATTTTCAGGGCCACTCCATCGACCATGATCGGAGGCACTGTACTAGGTCTCTGCTTGCCTGCACTAAAAATCAGTACCTCGCTTTTCTGCGTGTTGTACCTGAGACCATGCTCGGACGTGTAGCGCTCACATATTTTAACCAATGTCCTCAGGGCTTTGACCGAGGGGGCCAGCAGAACCATATCATCAGCATAGCTTATGTTGTTGACACACGTTCCGTCAATGTAGCATCCGACATGTGTCCTGCTGAGCTCCTCGATCAACTGGTTCACATATAGGCTGAAGAGGCCGGTTGACGTGAGGCCGCCCTGCCTTACACCGCATTCCAATCTGTATTCATCAGATAGAGTATCCCCCCATCTCACCTGGTTAGTCTGGTTTTTATACCAGAATTTAAGAATACTGGTATATTCCGTGGGCATACCCGTTTCCTCTAGCTTTCGCCACAGTATGTCATAGGCAACGGTGTCAAAAGCTTTTGACAAATCGAGGAAACAGGCATATATCGGTGTCTTTCTGTCCGTGTAATACCTGACAGTATGCTTAAGGCATAATATAGCACTCTCAGTGGATAGCCCCGCCCTGAAACCGAATTGTGCGTCATGTAAATGTAAGTACCCACTGAGACTCTGATTAAGCAGACTGTCAAGTATCTTAGCTGTTGTTGTAGCAAGTGAGATGGGTCGATAATTTGACTTATCTGATACATCCCCTGTTCTGTTCTTAAGAATGGGTACAACCAAGGTCTTCATCAGCGATTGCGGCAAGTATGAGTGACCGATACACAGCGTAAAAAACATAGCCAGTACCCGCGGCAGATGTACACCTGCATGCCTGAAATGCTCGATACTGAGACCGTCGTACCCTGGAGACTTACCCCTTTTCATCCTTTGAATTGCCGCGACAACTTCCTTTGCTGAAAAGCGTGTTTTTCTCCCGGGCACGCCAGCCACAGCGCCGCTTATATCGGTCATCGCTGGCCCCACAGGAGATCTTACCACAAAGTGATCTCTAAAATTATTGGCAATACCTTTAGGATCAGCGACGCCGCCGACGCTCACAGGAATACTTGGCTTGGGGTTCGTCTTGTTAGTATTCTTCCAGAAGGCAGAAAAATTTCCCGCTGACAGATTTGAGGCAAGAATATCCATCTTAATTTGTTCTTGCCTGCTCTGACACCATTTCAGCTTGGACTTAAACACCCTCCGACTATCACACATTTGTTCATAAATAGTCCCATTCGATGGTCTACCAGCTAACACCCATAGCTGAAACCCCACCCTAGCCTTTCTGTGAGCGCCCGCGACATGTCTGTTCCACCCGGTGATATACCCACCCTTTTTAAAACATACACGACTATAGGATTTTACAGACGCCTGCGTTAAAATATTTGTAATCCTAGTGTACATATTATCCAACAAAGCCGTATGAGCTGGGTCAGAACAGCATGTATCAGCGCATGAACTGAATTCCATTGGAAAATCCAGCCCTTTGAGCTCCTCGTGGCATAGGCTATGATACAGCTCAACCTGCTTAACCTCTCTTCTGCCCCAGATCACACCGTTACATACTGGTTTATTATCAATAGCACACTTAACAGCAATCTTATCAATATTACATTCCACATACAGTGGAGAGTGGTCAGACCAATACACGTCATGCTGCACCCACACATTATGGACAGTCTCCTGAGCGGCTTTCGTGACAATACAGTGGTCCAACCACCTCCTACATCCATGCGCCTCACTCGTAAAAGTGTACGTACTAGACTGAGTACCTAGAATCTCCATATCAACGCAACACCAGTCCTGTTCCGCACAAAAACTCAACAGTTCATCACAAAATAGTTCGTTTGGATGAGCATTAAAATCCCCTAAAATATAAACCGCTTCACTATCAGTGTTAACTTCTATCACAGACTTTATTACACTCAGGCAGTCCGTAAATTCTGTTAAATTTTCAATACCGTTAACCGGCATGTACACACTAAAAATTATAACGGACCCATTTCGTGTCATCACTTTTATCGCACATATACGCGCACTATTACAATCTATTACTGAGACCGATTCAAACGCACTTTTCCGCCACAGAATTGCCACCCCGCCATACGGCCGGCCACTTAGGAGACCTAACGACGTGTCTACCGCAGACGTACCAGTGCACCCAAAATCTTCGTCTATTGTGCTAAGTAATGGCAAATCATGTGGCAATAGCCACGTTTCCTGCAGCGCTACTACGTCAGCAGCCTTACATAGTGTTCGTATCCCCTCCATTGATCTCTTCATCGCTTTACAATTAAAGCTGACTAATGTACTACGTAATCGTGTATTTTCCATTTAGTCCTTTTAATATACCCGTTGACTATTCTCGCCTTTTACAGGAGTATTATCCCTGATATTGACAAAGCGTCTAAACGTTATGCCAAAAGGCCACAAATTCTTGTCTAGAAAAATGTCAATACTATTTTCCGTTACGTAAATCTTGTAAGAATTATAATCTCTTGGTTTCTTCGTTTTAATTTTTAATAACGATACCTTCTCCTTTGTCTTATCATAAATATAACTCACGATGTCTGACTCAATCACCTCTTTGTGCACATTTGATACAAATAGTGGTATTTTTATATCAGCCGCCTTAAATTTACTGCAGCTTGAATCGGCGTTTCCCTTGCTCCCTATGAACCTATTTCTTAATCGCTTTCTCTGTGATTCTATCCAATTCTCATCATCTTTCAGCTTTTTCCATTTCTCACCATTATTGACAGTCTCCGCAAAAGATAACTTCCGCACTGCCATCGCCGTATCAGCCGTACTGCCGATCTCAGCGCTTTGTTTACGTAAATCAGCTGGCGACGACCCGTTATCTCCGCTCGCTGCCCGGACCGGTTTGTCGATCACGCACATACTGTCTGCTGGACGCTCCGTCCCGCTCGCAAGACACTCCGTCGCCGTCGCACTCGTACTAACCTGCGCGCGAGTTAACATAGTGGGGAGTTGCGTAGTTTCATGCCCCGTTATCTCAGTTAGCTCGAGAGAACGAGACGGGGAGACGCGCGCCCCACCAATGCAGTTAGCTGCCGCCGCCGGCGCCGACACCGCGCGCTCGTCTATTGGGTTTGACACATCGTCGTCGCCGACAGGTGAATGTGACAGATAGTCTTGACTTTGACAGGTGTCAACCGCTCGCTCGGTCATTGACCCGTCTCTCGGCGTTTGAATTGCCATCGGTCCACTGTCGACTGAGTACCCTCCACGCTTCATATTTATTCGGCAGTCAGAACTATACCGACAATTTAACCATTTATTTTCTAAACCTTCTATTTGCTTCGCAGTTACATATGTCTCTTTTATTTCATTAACATCTGACTTTAGTCGAACTATATCTTTCAATAAAGCCGTCACATCCACATGATCAAACGTGATGGGCGGTAATTTACTCAGCTCTCTGGCCACAAAAATAGGCATTACCTCGGGATCCGTCTCCTTGAAAACGGCAATAATGTCCTCGAGATCTCGCTGGATTTTGCCGTCCTTCCTTCTTGAAATATTCCGCCTGTTTGTTTTGATGGAGTCAAATAACAAACCTTTCGCCTTTTCTACTTCTGTGACAGTAAACGCCGAGGCACAGATCCGCACCATGCTCTCATTGTCCATCGTATCCACCTTATTTTGCAAATAAGCAAGAATCTCACTGATAACAATGTTGCAACTCGCACACTTCACTGTTTTTGAAACTACGTTCGATTTCGTCATTTTTACTAAGTATCGCTTACGCGCACACACACGATCGAGACCGCGGTCGAGCGCAGACTCGTATAGATGACAATTATCTCTATAATGACTACACAAAGCATAGTGCATCATGGTTCTTTTGGTGCATTTTCAGGGAGGGCGCGGTGGAAAAACAAGATGGTGGCGTCAGTTCCAACAATAAATCTATCGGCATTTAGAACAACCCGTCTGAAGAACTTCCGTCCAATCCTTTGTCTCCTATACATCCATACTAAGCTATAATCTTCCTGTGTACGGTCGCTTGTCCTGAAATGAGAGTTAATGTAGTAGGTATGTGTATGAGTTCAATTTAAAGATGCGACCCTTGTTTAATTTTCATTTGTTTTTAACCGACTTCAAAAAAGGTTCTCAATTTGGTTGTATTTTTTTTGTGTTTGTTACCTCACATCTTCGTCATTTATGAACCGATGTGAAAAATTATTTTATCTTAAAGGATATACTTTCCGATTGGTCCCATGGAAATTTCATCAAAATCAGTTCTGTAGTTTGGTTTTTAAATCAAAATAGCTGGAAAAAATATGTCATCCAAGTAAAAGAAATTGGGAAAGTGATACTTGACAAGGATTTCTGTGATACGATAACTAAAAAGGGTAAAATAAAAACGTTTTTGCAAAAAAATAACCGACTTCCAAAAAAGAACACAAAAAAATGTAAATTTAAGAACTTTAATTTTGGAAGTCGATGGCAAAAAAGTCAATGAAACAGATAATAGTCACCGACTTCCGAAATTAAAGTTATTTGCCATTTTTTTTTGGAAGTTTGTAATTTTTTTTCGCAAAAAAAGTTTTTTGTTCAATATTTTTGGTTGATCTGTAATAATGGTTTTGAATGTCGAAAGTTTGTTTGGACGGTAGAGGGCCCCACGTGTAGGTATAATCTTCGTGATAATATTCGGGTCGTTAAGCAATGCTTGTCGCGGTCAGCCCGTGAATGGGTGCATTACATACCGAGATTTCGCCGTTCATCGAAAAACTCGTTAAGCTACTGGCTGTCATTTGTAGATCTATGTCACTGATTACGAAACTCGAACCACTAGACTCCGAGACACTTCAACCTTAGGACGACTCGACCTAAAACTCGAACCCGATATTACTAGTTGTACTTTAGGTTTTGAATATGTCCGCCAGCGGTTCTGTTTGGTCCGTAGAGGGCGCCACGCGCACGTACGCTGTTTCTGGTCGTACAGCATTGTGTGTTGACTAAAACTCACTGTGCTGACACGAGATCTGCTTACACCTGGATACGAGGAGCTTTCAAAATACAGAAACTGAGTTTGTATTCGGTCTTAGAAGAATCAATCGAATTGGTCCTGGAAAATAAGATTCTAAACGCTAGAATGCTCACAGCTCTCAACATTATTTGTTATCTGATTATTTCATTATATCACCATCCACCTAGGTATTGTTGAACTATGTGAGCTTCCAGTCTAACCCTATGCAGCTGAATACCAGCATTTTACATGGGACGATTGACCCCACAACCCAGTTACTGGGGTAGAAGATACTAATTGGTAAGACGCAGAATTATAAGTGGTTATAAGTTCCTCTAAAGTTACACTAATATGGTTGAAGAACTTTATTATTCCTCATCAAGAATCAACAATAATTCACTTACTGAGAAACTAAATTTAAATAACATGTTTATCAGCGCACAGAACTCTACTACATTTTTATCAAAAAATAACAAAATATGGGGGTCAGTGAATAACGAATCTAATCAACACAAAAACCGACTCAAAACAGTTTAACTTCCATGCCAACAGCACGAAACTCAACTACCCATTCTACATTCACATTCACCCACAAATCGCCGGGGACAATTGAAACCCCCCGCTTAAGTAAACAAGAACAACATTAATACGTAGAGCGACACCGAATGTGTCTCCAGTGCCACATTGGGGCGCTCTGAAGCGAAAACCAATAACATAAATATGCCTTGACTGTAACTGAGTTCCAAGGAAGGTTACGAGTCCAATAATTTTGGTGTAAAGCCACGTTTTAAGGGAAACAATGTTGATCAACAATCGCGCAACAATTTTTCCCCGTAACATACATGTTGTAAGCGTCGTCAGATGTTTGTGCGTAAGAGCAATACCTACGCTGTCAAAATTTTTGGAACAGAATGTTTTTTTTTTTTTAAACTAAGATATTGTATACTGCTCATTCTAGAATCATGTGTTATATTCATAGTCACAGTTCGCACTTCCATGTTGGCTGATTATCTTTTCAAACACTGTTTTAAGCTTTCACGGTTTATAACTGAACTTACACTATCACTTACGGGATATCTTCCGCGATTAATGTTTATATTGAGCTCCTGATATTTCGACGCTGTTGCAAGCGCAAACGCGCGCGTGCGTTTCGATTATCTTTTGTTTACACACACAGAACATAATTATATAATGCCTACAAACAACACTGCAACGTTCTATGAGGCCAGCCACATTGTTTCCAACGCAACACATAAAACATGTTCTGAAACAATGAGCAACTTGTTTCCAGTGTGTGCGGGGCTTTGAGATAGATTAAATTTGAATTCTTGTTGCTATGATCACATTTGGAGGTACAGGTATTGAATAAGGTCTCCGACTTGTTTATTTACGTAAAAAGTAATCAACTTTGTTACAGCGAAAGTCTGATGAAATTCTAAAGAAGTCGGCTTGCCAACAACATATTGTAAGACTGCGTAACCATACATATATAAACACAGTATTGATAAATAATAGGAGGTACTTTTTGTTTGCAGGTTTTGATTTTATATCGGCTGATATGTCTTACGAAAATCTGCAAACCTAGACAAAAGGGAATTTCAGGAAAAAAAGCAAACGAGGTTACAAAATTTTATTATTAATTATTGGGTTCAGTCGTCATTACTCGTATGTAATGATCACCGTTTTGGGTCAATCAGAAAAAATGTAGCGGTGTTTTTGAGCTTTGTACAAAGAATTGTTAGTTTTCTCTCTACCAATCCTATGCCAAAGCCTACACATAAACAAGACATTTTTTAAAACAAGATTTTAAGTATAGGTGTGACGTTATTGTTTTTTTAATCGACTTCAAAAAAAGGAGGAGGTTTTCAATCGGATGTATTTTTTTTTGTGTTTGTTACCTCATAACTCCGTCATTTATGAACCGATTTGCAAAATTCTTTTTTAAGTGAAAGGACATGTTTTCCGTTTGGTCGCATATAAATTTAATCAGAATCGGTTTAGTAGTTTGGTTTTAAATCAAAATAGCTGGAAAAAATATGTCGTCCGTGTAAACATAATTGGGAAATAGATACTTGACAAAGTTTTGTGTGGGATATCATCACTAAAAAGGGTAAATCAAAACTTTTTTGCAAAAAAAAAAATAACCGAATTCCAAAAAACACACAAGACACTTAGCTAACAATGTATTGTCATTCAAATTAAACGAGTATGCAAAATTTTAGCTCACACAATCATACATTGCGAGATAAATAAAAAATTGTAAAAAATATCTAGGTCATGACCCATTCACAAAATTAACGTGCCTAAAACAGGACAACCTTGACAGGTCAACGTGACGTATATTGATTAACCTACTCACTAATTGAAACAATTGTTCTACTTCGTAATAACCTACACTTTTGAATGGAAACTTCTAGATTTGTAGGTGGACACAAATGTAGATTTATTAACGTTTTACCGACGCAAAGGATGGTGGAGCCTTTGAACCTGTAAATAATTTATTTTCTACGAATTTCTGTATGTTCACGGACCCTGACTTTCGAGGCCAATGTTTAGCAGTAAGCGATAGATTTAGTTACAAATTTCGTGTGTAGGTAAAATAGAACCTGACGGAGAGAATATTTATATTTTGTTATATTGTGAACCTTGGTAATTGAGTTGATATTTTCTGATTTCATTGCAATAGTTGGGTTTCGTTCGTGAGCAGTAGTGGCCCATTTTACTTAGTGTCATATTTTTTTTTCGTGTTGTTATTGCCTAACCTGGTGTCGGAGCTCATACCGCCCATAGGCCTCTGTCTTGGCTTTACATGCCGTCGAGAATTATCTCTCAGGCATGCTGGTGTTTTTCTTCACCGAAGCAAGTGATAATAATACAATACGTACATGAATCTGAAAAATCAGAGGTTCGAACTCGAGACCTATGACTTGGCTATCCGACGGTCACACCACTCGTCTATCACTGTTATCTGGTCATAATTAATTACTTATATTTCATTACCATTGACTAATCTTAAAATATCGAAGGATTCCGGTCGACTCTCTGTATCAGATAGAAGGCTTGTGTCATGCCATTGAGTTTTTTTCTATCGAATAGGTCGTTTATGGCGAAAACTCGTAAGCTCACTGGTTGCCATATTTCCATTTGCTCCTGAACTATGCTCGTAAAGCAAGTAACATACGAGTACATACCAAACAAAACACAAGTCCGTCAATCACTTCACGTTCCCAAAACATTTGTTCAAAAGTTTTCAAACATTCCTTAAAGCACTAATACACGTCACTGGTCTACTGACCAACGCAGAGTTGAAACTATAAATTCTCATTAGTATGAACAGGGTTTTAAACGCCTTATAAATCAGTTTCGGCTGTTTACTGGGTTGTGGTGAAGTGCCGTGAATTATGTAACCAAGGTTTGAAGAAGATTTTCGGTCTCTTTTTTTAGTTTTAGTTTATACTAGCTAAAATATTACTTCACTATTTGAATGGGATTTTGCTAACAATTTCGTGGGTTTTCATGTTGCATGGAACCCTTATCCTTTTTCTAAAATAAAAGAACTCTAGTCACTCCTTACAACATCAGCTATCTGCCAGTAAAATTCTCGTCAAAATAGGTCCAGCCGTTTCAGAGATTAGCTAAAACAAACAGACAGACATACGAAAATTAAATAAGTACCGCTTATACTTTCATAATGCATTCAGTAAAAAGCTATTATTTTAAAATTACAAACAGACACTTAAATTTTATTTATTTGCATAGATGTATAGTATATGTGCGTGTAATGTATGTCTTCTATTCTTACTCCTTCTCTGTTCATGCAGTACGTTTGTGGAGCTCACTTCCGCCTAACATTCGCGATGCCAAAACTATTTCTGTTTTTAAAAAACTAGTCAAAGAACATTACCTCTCTTCTATACATTGATTCTGTATTTATATTATAGGTATATATTTATTTTATTAAATAAGCATGTATGTTTATTATCTGTTTAATTATGATTGTTTAAGTTATATTTTTTTTTGTTAATTATTGTTTTTACACACCCTGTCTACGTTTCTTATCTATCTATCCTCTCGCAGGTCCGCTGGAAGAGATTTCTAAATGAAATAAGCGGTACCTTTGTGCCCTTTTGTCTGTATGTATTTTTCCTGTAATGTGTTTTGTGTGTACATAGATAAATATAGATTGTGTAGGGGTGTATCCTAAATAAATGTGGTGGCTAGCTGAAATAAGTTAAAGTTGAAACGATTGCTTTTTCAGTGGCAGCCCGTAATCAGTATTGGTGCCCAGTCGTTGTCATTGGCAAAACGCTCACATTTTCAACCTATGATTAATTTAATAATTGGCAAAATATGGACGTACCATAGGTTCAGTCACGGGTAATGTAATGCGATTTCCTTGTAATAGTCTGACTCCCAAAATACAAAGTTCGTGAAAACGTAAAACGTATAATCAAAGCATTAAGAGAACATCGTTTTCATTTTGCTAACTGTACATATGTCATTGCTGGTGCCTGTACACCACTGTGTTACCGTTCTGGGAGAAAACCCAACAGAGAAAAAACATAACATAACATCTTTGTTTCATGTTTATTGTTTTCGTATTTTGCTACATAGAACATTTATACAATAATATAATCGTAGTGAACGCAGTCGCCAATCAGCTAAAAGCTTTGAAGATACTAAAGTTTCAAGGAGTTTATTAAGCTTCTCTGGAGTGCATCTAGCTTCACTACATAGTATAAAACAAAGTCGCTTCCCGCTGTTTGTCTGTCTGTCCCTATGTATGCTTAGATCTTTAAAACTACGCAAAGGATTTTGATGCGGTTTTTTTTTTTAATAGACAGAGTGATTCAAGAGGAAGGTTTATATGTATAATACATGCTAATCATAGTAGAGAAAACAATAGTATAGTACAGTGCACCCGTGCGAAGCCGGGGCGGGTCGCTAGTGAACTTAATAAATTAAAGACTTAAATTCAAACATGGGTTTTTTGTACCAACAGGAACCTTTCAATGGAAGAAATAGAACGATTCAACTATTTATTGTTCTTCTAATAAGAAATTTGCCGGTACCGGACAATATCTTGGAAACGCTTGTAAGTTATCACACCAGCGTTCCTTATGTCACCCTTGGTCCCATTGTCTTGATTCTAGTTCTAAAAGCCAGGTGTAATTTATAAAAAAAAAGTATACTCAAGTCTAGTCCACTTGCCACCCACAACATAATATCCTGTTTCAAAAACAGTCCACGTTTTACGTCCTCGCCACACAAAAACAAATTCTAAACACAAGTGTATAAATCAACATCGGTAGTTTACAAACTCTGACACTATTAGTGCCAAACTACAGTAAACAAGTAGTAAGAAAACGATAAAATTCTAGTGTTAGTGCACTAAGTTTATCTGTTCTTTAAAGTTGTTGTGTAGCGGCCCGTAAAGTGCCAAGTGGAACTTGTGAATTTAGGTATTAAGTGCGCTGAGAATATAGTTTAGGGGATGGGAAGTGGGCTTGGAAAAGAATTGCACTTGCAATGGTTTCTTTACATAGGGAGGGACGGTTACGTTCAAATGGCTTCCGTCATAAAACACGATACGTCATGACGGATGGACGTACACATTGCATTGTATTGTATCACGGGCTGGTGTCTGCAACTCCACGTCCAAAGCGCGTATTTTGGGTACGGGTACACATTGCATACGGAATCGTGTTTTATCACGATCCGGCAAAAACAAAACGAGAGTTCCGTGATTTTTCGGGAGCAAGCGCATCGGTGAATCCGGCACAAAAATCACTATCCACGTTTTTTGACGTACCTGATTTTTAAAAGACGTTACATGATTTAAGATACGAACACGGGCATTTAAAAATCATTGCCGCCGTCAAAAAAAATTACGGATCGTGAAAAAACCGATAAGTCAACAAAAAAACGATACGTCGTCGTATGAATGGGCTGTTATGGTTTAATTAGCGGCTTAGGTTAAGTAGCGCAAGAGCCAGTGCAGATTGACGAGTTGAAAATCGAACCCAGGCGTATTTTTTTTGCTAGCCTACCTCGTGTCGAACTGCTGGGCAAAGACCTCCTCTTATTTCTTCCAAATCTCTCTATCCTGGGCGATCACACCACCTTTTCTTTAATTAAAGATCCGGATAAAAGCCAGTACGTCCTAGCACAGCATGCATGCATTCATCACCACAGCTCTCATTACGGTAAAACATCATGAGGCAATCAGAATGTCCTACATCAAAAACAATTGAAGAAATCAAAATCAAAGCATTTATTTCAAGTAGGCCAATTACAGGCACTTTTGAATTGTCGAAACAAAGACAGCAATAAAAAATGAAGCTACAGTCCCAGTCTGTGAAAGTACTGTAGTTGCCCATTCCAAAGCGTAGATCTCTATGGAGAAGACATGTTTCATCCGCTAACCTGCACTTGACCTTCGTGGTGGATTGCAGCCCACTGCCTCTCACAGGGCTCCTCTTTGTGACCCCAGCACAGAAAAAAATAGGTTGATGAGGCTATAGTTTCCTGGATATAAATGTTAATGTCCATTGTTTTTGTTCACAGGTACGTACTGTTGGTGTATTAGCAATCTGTTTTGTAAGTTACACTGAACATGTTTTTGCGTAAAGCTGGAACATTAATGCTGTTTTGCTGGTGGTAGCTGTGCGAAATAATATTGTATTCTGTTGTGTGTGGATTACGGCTTACTTCTTCTCACACAAAGAAGAGGCCTGTGTCCGATAAGCGAGAACTTAATAGCCTGATGAATGCAGTCATTCAATGCTAGCCGAAATAGATAGTTGCTCTTGGTCAAAACATCCATGTAATTTTGTTGACTAAAAAGCAGTTGAGCACCTGAGGCACAGATTACCTTCTGAGGGCCTAGAAAAATAACAATCATTTTACAAAACGTTTTTAGAAACGTTTTGTAAAGTGATTGTTATTTTTCTAGGCAAAGTTGTCATAGACATTAGTGTCTATAACAACTTTCAGTTGAATTGACATAGAATTGTATGCTGTGAATAACGCTGTTGATTACGTCATAATTGTTAATTTTAAGTTTTAAGTCTCTATGCCTTATTATGTAATTGTTTGTTGTTCCAAATAAAATAAAATAGAGTTTTCGGTAGCTTATGTCAAGCCGAATCATTTTTGTTGACATTTCCTTCACCGTATTCGCTCATACTATGTCACTGTGTAGGCCTTCTTGTTGGGTATGGCTTTGGAATAAGCTTGTTATAAATTCCTCTAGATCAAAATAAATCTATCTACATTATATATAAATTTGAATAAATATCATCTTCGTCATAAGCATTTGATATTTTTAAGGGTTTTCAATCAAATTAATCGCTTTGTTTTTACTGACTGAAATTCTTTTTTAATAAACACTTAATTAATTTGATTTGTCTAGGTCACGTTCGTGATCTTATTTGTTTTTAAATCAAATTATTTTAAATACGATCTTTATGAAAATCTTTTGTTACGATGAGCTGCCCCTCACACCGTAGTGAAACAAATATTTTTCGAAACTGTTTACCAGAAATGGGTTAGAATTGCCGTTTCATTGCCAAAATCTCGGTGACATTGGATTTATTAACACGAACTAGCTGACCCGCGCAACTTCGTCTGCGTTACATTTTTTATTAATGCTCCGCTCTTATTGGTCGCAGCGTGATGTTATATAGCCTTCTTCGATAAATGGGCTATCCGACACTAAAAGAATGATTATATTAGAACCAGTAGTTCCTGAGATTAGCGCGTTCAACAAACAAACGAACTTTTCAGCTTTATAATATTAGTATAGATAAATGAAACCAAATACTTTTAAAACAACAATTTAACTTTTTTAGATCACAGTTTTAGATATATAATATATAGCAATATATATCAAATATGAAACCAAATACTTTTAACAACCGACATCGGTGCAGTTTACCCGGCAAGGGTCGATTCATTCACGGAAAATCTTAACACCGCGATTCAGAAATTGCGCGATTTAAATCTCTAACACCATGTTAGGCACTAACCACACGATGAAGAAGTACCAATAAGATTCCGAGTATCGATTTTAATATTACACGACATTCTAAAAGCAGCCTCGAACGTCGTTATGAATTTATTAAACAGCTACTAATTAGTCACCATTCCTCCGGGACGTTCTACGATGCAATAATGACAGCTATTTTAATTATGAAGAACGATCTTCGTAATTAACGTTTAATATCATGTCTTGGGTATTAATATTATGATGGCTTAACTTTGAAATCGAGTTAGTAAGCTTGAGTACGGGTTAAGAGTTGATTAGGGTAGGCTTGTGACAATCAGAATTATTGTCAAGTCTATCTCGCAATATTGTGATAGGCAGTGTCGTCAATTTGTCTGTCCGGTGTAATCATGTTATAGAGATTTATCTCTAGTTTAAACAGAGTGAAAGTGCAGTTCGGAATGCGGCCACAACCACAAAACGTAGCGACAAAGCCGTCCCCAACTCTATGGCGGCCTGCAGATACATCCGACTGTGTTAGTCGTGAACAAACTTCCATAGGCGTTACCGCCTGTTACCGCCTGTTACAGCGTTTCCGTAGTATTAGATAGGATCCAGTCGCGTCGCTGCGATCTGTCTCAGTGATTGCGACTCTTTGTCGCTGCGGTGTGCCGCCGTGGTCACTTTCTGATACCTCATACATGTAGAGGACGCCCAGATTGGTCTGTGTATGGATGAACACCCACTACATACCGAGTTTCCTCCGTGCCATGCGAGCACGATAAGACGTTGGTCCCGGCTGTCATTTGTAGATCTTTGACAGTCGTTACAGGTGGTCAGTGGCCCGAAAGTCTGACAACCAGTCTTAGCAAGGGGTATCGTATTACCCAGGTACTAACTGGGTTGTGGAGATAGATCTGGTATTCAGCTGTATCCGGTTAGACTGGAAGCCAACCCCAATATAGTTGGAAAAAAACAGGCAGATGATGACATGTAGAGGTTGACCTTTAAAATATACGAAATCTACCTACATCTTAAATTACGTACTGTATCATCGTGTAATCTTACAATGAGATGGGTATTACATACATATTCCGACGTTCTCACCACGCCTTAATAATTCAAAAGATTCTTTATTCAAGCAAAGATATCACACTTTCTTTTCCTCCCTAGTAACCACAATCAATAACACAAGAAACTTCACATCGCCATCCATATTTATCTGTATCCGCCATCCTGGTATTTACATATTTATCATATCGCCAACAAAAAAGCGAATGGCGGCTAAAAACCGTGAGATATGTTAGCATTTACATATTTATATAAAAAGATGTTTTCAATTTTCCTCTTAGCTTTTTTGTTCGAATTTTTTCTTTCGCTGTGGTGGGAATGAAAACTTGGATGTATCTATCGGTGTTTTGCGTAAATTGCATTCGTCGTGGGAGAAATGGGTTATTTTGGGGCTATGGGAAAGCTGTCTCTAATGGCTTTGCCCCTATGATTTTTTTATATTATTATTTTGTCCCCGGATTTTCGTAAAGGAAATCTATGGGATACATAAAGGAAAGTTTTACTGATAATCTGGGTACAAATAAACATGTCACACAGTAATACAAACAGATCAATTCTTCAGCCTTTTTAGCCTAGGAATTATCCGAGAATAAAGAAAAATATTTCTACAATATCAGGTGATGTGGAAGATATGTTTTTCTTCAACGGAACCAAACTATAGCAAATATAGCACACACTATTAATCCAATTCGTGACTGTGGCTTTTATTTCTAATTGGAAGAAACCATGATATAAAAAATAAAACAATGAAATTTTCGAGCATTTAAAATAATCAACTTTACTTTTTCCAAACTAGTTTGATGTCGAGTTTCCCTTTAATCATATGTAGCATTTTACATGGAGCGACTGTTTATCTAACCTCCACAATTGAATTACTTAAATCATCCATCCAAGAGTCGACCACGGCAAAATTAGCTTGACAGCGCAACTGCAGCTACTCGCAGCTGCCTTATTTAGTAATCCATTTTTTCCATGTCTATTACAAAACTTTTCTGAAATCACATCGACAACAAACAATCATCAACATCATCTTTTTATATCCTTGTAGTTTAGTTTAGTATTTGATTAAAGTTATTTTCAGATAACACACCTACCGCTGTTTGTCTTTGCATCACCCAAAGGTTGACTGGTAGAAAATGCTTATGGCATTAAGTCCGCCTCTGTACATTGTGCTTGAAGTGTTAAATAATTAAATAAACAATCTATATTATTTACAAAATACCGTAGTTTTCCTCTACATCTCACAAGCTTATTTTATGTAAGCCTTATTAAACTCGTAAGGTACATCCGAGCATACCCTAGGGGCCGCGACGTAGCTTGAAATATCGCCCGTCGGCGAATACGTTTTCTCTAATTATTTTGCTTTCAAGATGTAGGTATGTTGTTATGTTACTCAGTCATGCTGAAAATTTACCCAATACTTAAATTTGCCCAACACTTTGTGGCTGGATCCATCAACGTCAGACAGGTAATATACGCGATCTTGACGTCACGCAAAATCTTGCATGGCGCCATTAAAGTATTGGCGAGATTAGGACACATTTAACATCCTGAAAACAACCGTCGGGCAGAAGCCCACCAGATACAACACCCTGGTCTGAGGATCCTCCATTTTCTGTGGAGAATGAGGAAGTATACACCCTGTTCCTCATACATAACTTCACAGCAACTTTAGTTCATCGGCTTCTTGTCTTTGTCCCGTTCTACTTGGGGTCGGCGCAACAGGTTTTCTTCTTCCATTCTCCCATGTCGGAAGTCACGGCATCATTTACTCTTTTCTCTTTCATATCATTCCTCACACAATCCATCCATCAACATTTAAATTCATCACTCACGGCAGCTTCAGTTGCTATGTAGGTATCGTTTCTGGGGCACAGAGCCCCGGAAAGAAGGTGCAGTTCCACATTTGCATCCTAAAGCCGCTTCATCGAGGTATGTTCTACAAAATGGGCATCACATATTCTTCATGTGTTGCCATGGCAACGTTAGAGGTTTAACGAGTTTATTGATATTCTAACTTAATGATATTCATAAAATAAATTCGTTACCGTTGCCAGCTTACCGACCCACTTTTTTTGATACGGAGCTCATCAAATTATAGATGATTTCCATTGAAATATACTTATCATAGTAATGAATTCTATTTGTTTTTGCTATTGAGCTATTCATGCTTTTCATTCGTAATTCGTAATTGGTGTCAATTTCGATAATCTATACATATAATAAAATTGTAACAGGCCAATGTCTGTACATTTATTAGAGCAACAGAAGCAAAAACAACAGTTTTTAGAATTTTTGTCTGTCTGTCTGTATGTTTGTACGCGCATCACGCAAAAAGTAATGCATGGATTTGAACACAGTTTTCACCGCTCTACTGCAAGATGCCTGACTTAAAATATAGACTACATTTTATCACAGAAATTACCTTTTTTATATCACATACGTGTGGTACTTCCACACGTATGAGATAAGAATGCTATAAGAAGGTTAGTATTTCAATAAAAACAAACGATGACTTTGAAAACCAACGCAAAACTTATTGTGAGGTTTTGAACACGTTGGAATCTTACAATGCCCCAAATAGATAAGTATACGTATGTTTATCGTTGAAAAAACTGATTTGTTGCTCGATTCAGCATGGCTTTCGTAGACCGACATAGCAAATCAAATAGCTAGCCTTAATTAGGTTCCTCCACAGCTCTATAACTCGTTTACCATTCAATGAAAACTAAAATATTGTATTTTCGATTTTAATTAAAACAGAATTGTATTTAAAATTTGTTCACAGCTAGGCTATTAATAATCATGTTTCAGTAATGGATCTACTAAAACTATTACAACATTAATTAGTTTTTAATTGCTATAATCATGGGTCATTCAATGTATTTTAGTTTTGTTAGCATTCGGGGACGTTGAAATTGATAGGATTATTACGAAAACAGAGGTAAGATTTATATGGCTTTCTTATCTATATTATCAAGCAATTGAGTCATAGGTCTCGAGTTCGAACCCAGGACACGCACCTCTGATTTTTCGGAATCATGTGCGTATTGAATAATTATCGCTTGCTTCGGTGAAGAAAAACATCGTGAGGAAACCAGCATACCTGAGAGATATTTCTCGACGGCATGTAAAGCCAAGTCAGAGGCCCATGGGCGGCATAAAAACTCTGACACTAGGTTAGGCACTAACCACACGATAAAGAAGAAAGAAAGCAATTGAGTTTGATTTGATTTTTACTATCATTTAAAGAATTTAAGGGAAGAGTTACAACGAACAGAGAAACGGTCCAACTTATCATCATCTGCCTAGCCTTTGTGCCAATTATGTTGGATTCGGCTTCCAGTCTAACCGGATGCAGGTGAATACCGGTATTTTATATGGAGCGACTGCCTATCAGACCTCCACAACCCAGATATTACTGGGTAATACGATTCCCCTTGGTAAGACAGGTTGTCGGACTTTCGGGTCACTGACTACCTGTAACGACTGTCAAAGATATACAAATGACAGCCGGGAGCAACAGCTTAACGTGCTTTCCGAGGCACGGAAAAAACTCTGTATTTAATATTGGTCACCCATCTACTGACCGACCTTTGCAAGCGCGGCTTAACCTTAAAGTGTGAGCCGTGCGGCTGTTATATTAAGCCACGATCTCCTCTCTGTTAAATATAATGAACTATGTAGAAAAAACATTGAAATATTTCAGTATCTACCACTATGGCAAAATCTAAACGATCAAAGAACACAAAAAAAAACACAATAAAACATCAAACCCAACAGCCAATTAAGAGAACAAGCAGCCAACATAGAAATTAAACGTAAAACTGTTTCAGTTGATTTGCAAAACGATATTGCCAAGGAAGGAAGTTTCCTCAACTGGAAAAATAACCCGAATGAGGGCAATGTGGGTCAGTAATTGTTGGTTAACGGACGAACATTTGTGGCTGACTTTACCCTGTATTTGATTATGGGAAAAACAGACTTATATGTACGATGAAGGGATGTGTAAGATCGTGTTTGAAAAAGAATGTTTGTGGGGGATATTTGGCTCGGCTTTAGTTAATAGGTATTGTTTCGGGACAGAAAAGTGACAGTAACTATGCTCTGAGGTTTCGATCAATAGTCTAAAATGGTAGTTGATATACATGCATAACGCTTTATTCCCGACGCGCTTGTTACATCTGTTGCCTAAGATATCAGAATGGGTTCAAATCTAAACTCAGCCAGATCTTCAAATCGATCAGATGAAAAAAGTTAGACCCGGGGCATAAGTAAATTTTTTTCAATATAAAAAATAATGAAAAACATAATATTAAAATTATGGCTTTCGTAGAATTTGAAACATACCTTTTAAATTAACTTTTTAGTGATAACATTGATTTCCCAAATTTTGTAACATAACGGAACTTATACTATCAGCATAGTTCATGCTTTATGCTCATGTTATCTTGCGTCTGACGGTATAATGTTATGAAGCAAAGCACATACCGCATACAAAGTTCAACAACATTTCCCAGAATATCCATAGCGACCACTAACGACTAGCCAAGCAGCTAAATAATTCCAGCGTAACTTTGGACCAGAAATTCCAGTCCAAAAGTCCAAATTCATTCCGGAATATATTCCAGGTACGACGGCACGGCTAAAGTTTGTCCACAACTAGACCTAACGTGGGGACACACGTTCAGAAGGGAAGTTTTGTGATTTAATAGTTAATAAAAAGTAGGGTGGCTGGTTATGGTTCTAAAGTATGGACTATATTTTTGCTTAAAATTATTATGATTTTGTGGAAGGTACCTATTAAGTCTCATGTTAAAAAAATTCCATTTTTACACAAAAATGGTAACTTCTATGATTGCTTTTTGCATAATAATATCATGCGAGAGAAGCATTCACAACAGAATGACAGCCAGTCTCACCAAGGGTTATCGTGCTACCCACTAACTGGGTTGTGGAGATCAGATAGGAAGACGCTCCAAGACCAATACTTGTATTCAGTGTGCGGCTAGCCTGAAAGCCAACCACAACATATTTAGTTGAGCAAAGCCTAGGTAGGAGGTGAACACGAGATAAACACATTTAAAATTACCAATGTTTAGTAGTTTCGGGTTTTTGTACAGAAATTCATTTACTTTACAAGAACGTTATTTTATGGAAAGATTAATTTCTTAAACTTAAAACAATAACTTCTACACTTCGGCAACAACCATCGGTGGTTGTTGCCGAAGTGTAGAAGTTATTGTAATTAATCTTGTATAGAAACTCGGGTTTCTATACAAGTATTACCACCATCAAAACAAACTTCGTACCCTATAAACCCCATGAAACTTACCTAACTTAAGATAAGTCCCCCAAAAATACCCCTCGCTTAACAGGACTAATAATACCCAAAGAGGAATCCCTTACATCCCATAAATCTCTTATAATTAATATCCTGTTTCCACTGTGAATAGATATGATGTATATACAGCCGTTTGTAGCTATTTTTTGTCCTATTCCGTAATGGGGAGCGTAATGATATAATGGTGCACGCGATGGCACAAAAAACTGAAAGGAAGGGGTTGTTTTTGGTCAGAGAGTATGCTATGAAAAATGGAGGGGTGTTCCTTATAAAGGTCAACGTACAGATATCAGCTTGGAACCGGATGAGCTTCGACGAGCCGCATCGATAGGCACGTAACCGGATCAGCACAGCAACACCAAGGTGCAATGAGTGCGATGACCTTAATTCTCTGGTTTTAAGTAGAACACACCTTTAAAGAGGAGTAACTAGTGAGGGGAAATATTATTTCCTGAAATTAACATTGAGCAATGGAATAGAGCTAAGACCAATGCTCAACGTTTATTTACAAAAACATAAATTTTCTTTGCTGATAGAGAAATACAATGTTGATAAATAGAATAAGATTAACTAAGGATGTACAAAAAATACTTAAAATCCTTCTATTTTATGACACTTTCACATTTCTTCGTCAAGTTGTCTTCAAACAGTAGGTTGACACGTTTAACGTTCTTTCAAGACAATAGAAATACGCTTTAAAACGTGGCAACATTCTTCAAGAGCAATACAAGCAGGCAAACACGCAGACGGACTGTCAAAAGCAAGTCAAATAAACCCATCTGTTTATCTACACCCATTGATTTACATCCGTACCTATCTTAAGAGAGTTCTTGTAAAATCCTCAAGGCATCTCATAAAACACGAGCGTATATCTCATTTACGGGCTCTTGAGCTTCATAACAAACTGCGGTGTTCACACCGTAGTGTAACTCTGGGGTAGCATGAAAATGGCAGAAGCGTTTCAAATTCTTCTTCTTTTTCGTGTTATTGGCACGACAGTATCTTAAAAGTAGTTGGCCCAAAGCTTCGCCCCTCACAAACTGTCAATGCACCAGTCCACCTAAAAAGTAGGCACGGCTCCAAAGGACCTAAAGCCGATGGTCCTGCGCCTGATGTCTCTCCGGATTTTAAGAGTTATAGAAGTAAGAATGCATCTGGGTTCGTTTTGTTAATAATTTATGTGTCCATATCTAGTCTCCACTGAGATGAACAGTCTCAGCGGAGGAGCCATGATCGTAAACAGTCAGGAGAATTTCTACTATTATTATAGGAGTACAACTAGCTGACCAGCGCAACTTCGGCTGCGTAACATTTTTGATTAATGCTCCGCTCCTATTGGTCGCAGCGAGATGTTTTATAGCCTTTCTCGATAAATAGGCTATCCAACACTAAAATATTTTTTAATTCGAACCAGTAGTTCCTGAGATTAGCGCGTTCAACCAAACAAACTCTTTAGCTTTATAATATTAACTATAGATAAGCGGACCTCAATGTTACACTTCGGTGTAACAGTCATCCATACGTTAGCATCGTAAAATCAGTGAAACTTGAACAGGCAGAGTGGACGGTTATGACCTCGCGGGAATTATAATGAGGTGCTCATACAGGAATACAGGTAATTGTGCGCTTAAACAGTAGCTTCATGTTTCCGTTAAGTGTTCAGGGTAGAATGGAAATAACTTGTTTGCATATTCCATGCAGTTTCCCGGCTGAGCAAATAGCTGAAGCTGTCTTCCATTCTTATTCTTACAAGGTACTATATTATGTGGATTGCTTGTTTTGTAATAAGTATACCGACACAGACATTCAACAAAGTATTTTTACTACAACGTTACGTTTGAACACCAAGGAACCATAATTATAACCAGTCAATTAGACTAACATATTGTATTGATAGTCCAGATTTTTTTCTAAAATATTATGATGATATTATTTTAATCATAAAACCAAAATTCTCTCTGCGCTTTCATTCTAATTAAAAGCGATACAATAGCCAATTAAAGAATCAAATTGCATTATCATTTTCCTTCTCAAATAATTGTAAGATTAAACCATCACAAAGTAGATGGAATCTGAAACTTCAATATAAATTGTTATTTGTCTTCGGAGAAGCAATACGGAAAAGCTCGCTATGAAATTATTTGTGTAACGTCAGTAAAGTTGATCCTTCGTCCGCGTGAAATTATTATAAAAATATTAGTTCCCTATTTGAATCGGATTTTTCGTTAATAATTGCAAGGGTTTTATTATTTGTTTGCGCGGAACCCTAATAGAACAGAATAGAATATTATACTTTATTGTACACCAAAATTGATACAGAACGGTTTAATCCGGTTCGGTTTCGGTTTTATCCTAATCTTTTTTTTCTAAAGTAAAAGTAGCCTAGGTTACTCATTATAACATCAGCTATCTATCAGGCCCGTCAAAATTGGTTGGAAATTAGCCGTAACAAACAGAAAGACAGGCAGACATACCAAAAAAAAAAAATTGTTACTTAGTACCGTTTATACTTTCATAATTATGCATTAAGTAAAAAGCTGTTAGTTTAAAATGTTAGCACACAATAACAGACATTTCAATTTTATTAATTTGCATACATGAGATAGTAACTCTGCCTGTCTGTTACCTTTCCACGCATAAACGACTGTCTGGATTTCAACATTTGGCCCAGGCAGACTATGAACGAAGTTAGGTTTAAGGATAATTTTAATCACACTAGTATGTTACCGTGGTATAATTTCCGACCAACCGACTTTTACCTACTAAAACTATACATGCAGTAATCTATTCACTAGCTTAACAAAGAGGTCGCTGAAAATACAGCAAAGCTAAAACATTTAATCGAGCATTGCCCCACATTCACATGACATCGAATGTCCAGACATTTTACATAACACACATAATACATTAACTGCAACTGCTACAAAAAAACAACGGGAAACAACACACAACATTGGACCGGGGGATATGATGAAAAAAATTATACGCGGACTTGGCAACCGGACCAAGTTTTTTTTTGCGAGGCAATTGACACGAATCGCGAAAGTGGGATTCGCGGCCAAGCGTGGGTGAGCCATAACAACATAGAGCTAAAAATAAATAAAGTATACAAATTATCTATGACCGTTACAACAGACTGACATGGAAGTTTGGTGATCTATTTTCGAATCACTATGACGTATTGTTGGATTACTGATTCTTTTTTTGTTTTTGGAGTCTTCGCAATCTGCTAGATTGTTTTTTTTTGTTTTTGTAGGTCAATCTGTCTGGAATTTTGAATGTATCTTCAGCGTTAGATACGATGCTCTCAATCAGGCTATATTTTGACGTTTTCAATACAAGTGGTATTTGCGATTTGATGATTGACAAATGTGAACGGATTTAATTTTCATATTGATTGATAAATTCCTGTCTAAAATTGTTTCATCGACTGCCAAGTCATATTGACAGCATTAAAAATGTGGTTTCGCTTTAAGTTTAAATACAATCATAATTTATTACAAATCAACGAAAATATGCTGTTCCCTTTATTAATTTTATCGTAATTTTTCAAATATCGTTAGAACAAAAGTACCCTCAGGCCATCTGCGTTTCACAAATTATACGGTATACTAAATAACACAATGATCGAATCTATACATGTGTAAAACACAAAAATACTTATAGACTTTAAAACCGTCCAACCGATGTGCACGAAACGGATTTTATTAGAAAGGCAATTATGCGAAGATGGTTTTAGACCACTAAAACAATGCATTAGGCACTATAGCGTTGTAGCACACGCCGGGTATCCGCTAGTAAACAATGAAACAGTGATGATTCACATGATGTTGACGCTGATTATAATCCATTCACTAGAAAATCATCATTCACCCTACCATTTCCACGTACATACATCAGTTAGTTAGTTTCAGTAATGTAATTCATTGGTAATCCAAAATAAATAAATACATCGCTATACTCACTCCCACATACAACGTACATCGTGTTAATCGTCATACAACGTTATGCAACAGCGCAAAGGTATCAGATAAAGGAATCGATTTCCACGGAGACTACAGCCAGGGTACAAATAGGGTCCATCAGAACCTCCCCTGCATACAAACTGTTGGATTTGGACCCTCGACTCAGTTCGAAGAGTTAACGAGCACAGAATGTGTGTTACTGTGTTTTTTTTTGTGTCAGGTTTTTGCTGAGTTCGGTTTTTGAATGGACTGTCCAATTTTAAAAAGAGACTGGAGATTCTTTGATTTTCGAACGGCTTTATGGTAATTGATTTTTTTTTTTGTTCTCAATTTTATATTTACATTTATTTCCTCTGTTTTCTTTTTATTTCATATTTTTCTATTTTTATTGTTTGTCCTGTGTGTGTTTTTAGAATAAATACTTTTTTTTCCTTCGTCTTTCTCTTCTCGTAGTTAATCTTCCGGATTTTTTCTAAACGATGGTGAAAACCGCATTTACCTGTAATTTCCTTTGCATACTTTAGAAGAACAACGCGGTCCAACAGACTTGCAAAGTGACTTTAATTTGATGGTTGTTCGTATACTAGCTGAGCCGCGCAACTTCGTCTGCGTAACATTTTTGATAAAAGCGTGATTTTATAGAGCCTAAAATCTTCCTCGATATATGGGCTATCCAACACGGAAATAAATTTTCAATTCGAACCAGTAGTGCCTGAGATTAGCGCGTTCAACCAAACTCTTTAGCTTTATAATATTAAGTATAATATATATATATATATATATATATAAGTAATAATCATAATCTACACTTATATATATACATATATATAATATATAGTGTAGATTATGATTTATGTAGATTTAATTATTAATTCACTGATGATGATTGATGATTATGCTACCTACTGAACCATTTAGATCACTACACTCATTTGCTAATTCGCAGCCAACATAATAAGCATTGAGATTTACCCTAATTAATTAGTAATACTACTTGTACTTAGTGAACATAATCGTCGACATAACATCAAGCCTATAATCTCTCGAAGGAATAAGGAGAAGTTTGGTAGGTAATATTACAGAGGAGCTCGTCGCTAAATAATAACAGCCGCTCGGATCAATATTCAAGTTGTGCTTGCCTAAGTTGGTCTGTGGATGGGTGACCACCCATCACATACCGAGTTACCTCCGTGCCTCGGAAAGTACTTTAAGTCCGTTGGTCCCAGCTGTCATTTTTATCTTTGGCAATCGTAACAGTAGTCAGTGGCCCGAAAGTCTGACAGCCAGTCTTACCAAGGGGTATCGTATTATCCAGTACTAACTGGGTTGTGGAGGTCAGATAGGCAGGCGCTCCATATAAAATAATGGTATTCAGCTGCATCTGGTTAGACTGGAAGCCGACCCCGACATAGTTGGGAAAAGGCTAGGCAGAAGATGTGGTAGGATAATATTATTTTACCCAATACATGTAAGAGAAACTTCGCCACTACCATGCTCTCAAAGTTTTAAGTTTAATCGGGCTAATAAGTCACTAAACTTACATAAGAAAAATACTTGGACTTTGATTCTTAACAGTCTTTACCAAAGTCCATCTTCGCGTGCTAATGATCGCTAGCTATGTGTATTCTAGTTCAGTGGGAAGGTGCGATCGCTATTTCACTTCCGCAACCGATTCGGTATCGGTCGTGTCTGTCGATAGATGTTAGGTATAGTAGTGTGCCCACGTTACTTCAAAGAAAAGCCTTGCAAAAACTTTTAACCAGATATTTATTTTAAAGAACGAACTTCACTGTATCATTTTTCTGACTGAAAAACAACTGTTCTATACCTTAATATAATAAAATCGTAGATTTTTTTAAAAATTTTGACAGTTTGTTGGTTTGTCGGCTTGTTTGTTTGTTAAATTGTGATGTAAAATTAAATGAAAATCTAAATATTAAATATATTTTCGCTCGGTAAACAGATGCGGGAGGGGGAGACTGGCATTTATTCGGTAGAGGATTTATATCCGGAAGAGCAATTCTTTCACTCGTGGCACTTCTTTAACGTTTAAATGTGACTGCACTTGAACTTTTGAGCAAAATATTTATAATGATCAACATAAATATGGTGAATAGACTAGATAGATAGATATTTGTTGCATCGATCTGCGTGATACCTGGGTCTACGCTTCAATCTTTTTTTTTCCCGTTTATCAGAGTCTTGGGAAAAATATACGCTTTGGCAATCATGGTCTATCTTCAAAAATACGAGATCTAATATTATTGCCCTGTTCTTCTTTCGTATCGATGGTACGTCTTATCATATTATTAAAACCCAAGTCCTCTAAAACACAGGTGGACACTCCAGAAAGTCGGCCATGGTCTGGTCGGGAGCCCCGAATTCATATTGGGCCGCCACAACCATGCTACATACATGCCTATTATGTATCACCATGGTTAGAATATTACAGATTTACGACTAAAATCTTTTAAAACTTTTGAGTAACATAAATAAGATTAAGTGCGACCAAAATGAAGAGACTTCATAAGTGCGCTGAAATACCAAACTTAGAAGCTTTGCATCTGTGGGCGGTCACGCTGCTTCGTGGCGATCGTGTTAATTTGGAAATATAAAGATTACCGGAGCGCGCTCTTTTTTGTTCTATTACTAAACACATTAAATTCAAGCGTTTACAGTATTTTCCAGTAACGGGTTTTTTGCATATTCTCACTTTTGTTTTCCATCGGCTGTATAAGCTCTCAGAGTTGAAAGATTTATTTTTATTTTTTAAGCCTACCTATGCCTGATCATAAATTGCATCTACATATTTGCTTTCGTTCATAAACTTCTTCTTAGCGTAGGTACTTAAAACAACGATGTACTAACAGGTTTTAGTTTAAATTAACAGTAAGTCAGTTTATTCGTATATTTTTGAAGAGGATATTAAAATAATACGCGCTCACGTGAGCAAAGCCGCGGGTACAGCTAGTATTTTTTACAAATAAATCATTTAAATTTAAATAGTTTCTATTTTTCTTATCAAATAACGAGCCTGAATAAATATTAAGGTTGATTGGAAGGTAGAAGGTTCTTCCGTGCATTTTACGTAAAGACAATAATTCACGATGAAGGAATGTCGAATAAATTCACCAACCAAAAAATTACCTACTTGACTTATATCGAAAGTTCGAAATAATCAAATATTTTCGTCCCAAACGAACCCCTGAAACAATATAATTATTATGAACAATACTTAAGATGACCTTATACAAAGTTCATCTACATAATAACAAACGACGAATATAGCAACAAAACAGAATCAAAATTCCTCTCAAAAGGAATCACAGGAATCGTTCTGTCGCCTATTTATAGGAATCATATTGAAAATCGTCAGATCCCATCCATTTTGACCATTCAGTTGTGACTAACAGAAAATGAAGGATCCAACTCCAATGGACGTTTTTCGTGACATCTTCTCATAAATATTTCTTAAGAATTCCCTTTTCGAAAGAATCCCTTGAATCTAAATGGCTATTTTGTTGCGATGTAGCGTTTTTTAAAGTAGGAAAGGAAATAAATTACGACAGGGTGAAATTAGTTGGCGCCTGTGAAATGTTTTTAGGAACAAAACTAGGCTTAAAAAAATGAGATGTAAAACAAAACTACTAAAACTGCAAGTAAGCTTGAAGACGAAAAGATTAAAAAGACTTCATCATGTCATTTTGACTTTAACCTTTCATCATCTGCCTAGCCTTTATCCAACTATGCTGTTGTAACTCCAGTCTGACAGCTGAAAACCAGTATTTTACATGCAACCACTGCTTATCTGAGCTCCACAACTCAGTTAAGCACGGGGTAATACTACAATTCCCCTTGGTATGACTGGTTGTCAGACTTTCGGGAAAGATTCAAAGATCTACAAAATGACAGCCGGAACCAGACCTAACTTGCTTTCTCAGGCACAAAGTAAACTCTTTAAATAATGGATGGTCATCCATCCACGGACCAACCTTGGCAAGCACAGCTTAACCTTGAAGATCGACCCGTTCAGATGAAAATGTTTAATTTCTGTTTTTGACAAAAGCCCCCATGCAAAACCTTATTCTAGAAACTACTGAAAATCCATCATAAATTTTGAATCTCTCAAATGCGATGAAAAGCTATTCATTATAGTCAATGCAACGAGTCCGCGATATGTAAATTACTAACAGCATTATTGCTGTATTATCTATCATCTCTGAGAAGCAAACCACGAATAGTTAGCACCTAATGGAATACGTCATTAGTGATATAATCAATCTAATGTGCGAGTAGATACATAATACATCGCATGGATGGCTCCGAGTGATACAAAACTAGCTTTTGCCCGCGGTTTTGTTTGAAGTTGGAAATTATCCGTCGGGAGCGTAGTACTAACTACTTTCCAAACATGTCGAGATCGGCTTCCAGTCTCACCGCATGGAGATGAAAGAAAGAGAAATATAGCAATTAAAAAAAAATGTCTCACACAGGACAAAACAAAAGATTGAAATTATCATTTTTTTTTCATAGCCTATATTGTCCCACTGCTGGGCAAAGGCCTCCCCATAGCCTTCTACTCTTCTCTCTATTCTGTTTTCTCCAGCCAATCTCTCGCAAACGCCTCTAAGTCGTCACGCCACGTCGCATTAACAAAACAACACAGTTACGTATATAAAAAGTATTTACATAAGAAAAACTTAAAAATAAGACACGTAAAACTAAAATTAGTCCTGTACAAGGCCAAAAGGTCCTTATCTCAATATGGTACTGTAACATTTATTACAAATGTCACAGCGCTGGTATTCTGATGTCCAAATTGGTGGTACTGTGAATACCACATATGGAGAAACTGCCTATCTGAGCTCCTCAGCCCAGTATCACACACACAAACACACACGCACGCACGCACGCACGCACGCATGCACGCACGCACGCACGCACAGTGACACAGTCACAGTGTTTTTAAATTTTGTTTTATTGTCAATTTACCATTTTGTTTTGTCCAGTGCGAGACTAATAAATACTGTTTCTTTATTTCTTTCTTTTTATCAGGATAAAAAGTATCCTATTTTAGCCTATCGTCTATACGTCTGCCACAACCAAATCCGTTCAGCAGTTAAGGCATTAAATGACAACAGACAAACCGACGTACGGAGAATCCTTCGCATTTATAATATTAGTATGGATACCGCATAGATAGCTGTATCCGACTGATTCATATCCATGGTGTTATCCCCTGAGGATTAATAGAAGTGTATGGGAAGTAATGACCGATGACGACAGTTTGATCCTGATGTGAATGGTGAATGTTATTTCTTTTCCATATGAGAAAATGCTTTCAATAATCATGGTGAGATAATACTTGAGCGGTTACAATCAACGAAATGGCCAAAGGATGAAACGAACGATTGAATACTCAAATATTCTTAGCCAGATGTTCTGCCAGCTTCCAGTTTGTATGGCGAAGATTTTTATACTTTTAGTGGCGTGATTGCGTTTGAGGTTACACATTTTGTCTTTTATTTAAGTTATAATGGACAAAGGAGAGGACATCCGTAAATATTTTAATGAAGAAAAGTTAACCTTTAAAATAATTTTGTCACATCTATGTATGAAAATATTGACTGAACATATATCTATATGGATGTCCAAAATAACACCATTATTATACTACTTATTTACATAACTCGCGCCGTTTTCCTATGGGGGTAGGCAGAAACCATATAGAACGCGGTGGCGTTCGATCGTAGCAGGTGTGCTACGATCTTTACCCCTGTCCTTTGACACCTTGTTCACGCACCTGACCTTTCTGAAGAACCATAATTTATCTAGACACTTTATCCACTTAAATACATTTGATCCGTTTTCCAATTTCTCACCTTACAAAATATTATTCTAAATCTAGTGTTGATCCGGTCGCCGCACAATATTTAAATTTATGTCACTCTGTTACAAAACTAAGGTTGGTTTAGTAACAGCCCGTTCACACGACCACGTATCGTTTTTTTTGACGTATCGTCTTTTTTCCGTCAGTGTTTTTGACGGCGGCAATGTTTTTTAAATGCCCGTTTTCGGATACGTTTTCGATACGGATCGTGAAAAATTATGGAACTAATGTGAACACCAATTCGTTTTTTTTTTGCCGGATCGTGATAAAACACGATTCCGTATGCAATGTGAACGTTTCATGACGTATCGTGTTTTAACACGGATCGTCAATGACGGAAGCCGTGTGAATGGGCTGTAATAGACAACTAATGCCAAAAGCATTATTGATGACCAAAAAAATAAAATTTGCATCGTACTAGCTTAATTATTTGTATTTCAATTTACGCACGAAACGAGATGCAAACTTTATTCTTTGAACAAGTAGTCATATTTGAAAGGACATAAAGCTATGTATAAGTTATTTTTTTTTAATTATAAAAAAATACCCAAGTGGTAAATTAAGTTACAAATTATGAAAATGATTTTACTTAAGTGCGAAACTTGGGCTTATTTGTATCTATCTTGAAATCACTAGACCCTAAGTATCCAATTGCGCTTAAGTACACATTTTTCTTTGATATTACACTTAAAGTAGTCGTTTGATGATTATTACTCAAAATACTGACGGAATAGATGACAGCAACCAATATAGACCAATACTCAAAAAAAAAATGTTAATCTAGATCATGAAGGAGGTATTTGTGTATGAAAATAGTGGTTTTAGAAGTAGGTAGAATATCGCTAGTCCATGACCGGATATATGTAAATACTTCTTGTTTATCATAAACAGCGAATGCATCCAAACAAATCTCATCTGAATTCCGTAGCGTATTCACCCAAATTCCTGGCATCGTAAACTTCGGTTATTAACGTTCAAATATTCGTCAATCTCCCCTCAGGTCTGTTTACCCGCTTTATTAATTGAAAAACTTTAAGGGTTTCCGCTGGATCAATCTTTTCGATGAAGGACTTAATTTGTGACCAGTTGTTTTGTGAATTTGAATACTATGAAAATGAGGGTAGGCCGAACATTTAATAAAAAAGGATTAAGTTATTTGTTTATGAGGATATATAATATGTGTTCTGGTGTATCGTTACTAGGATCTTTTAGTCACACTAATTCACAATAATTAAAAATCACGGAAGATATCCCGTAAGTGACAGCGTAAGTTTTGCTAAGAACATTTTTTATTTATAAAGATTCAGCAATGGATCTGTCAAATACCTATAACTAATTTAACGGAATGGTAAAACCAAGCTATTTTCAAGAGCCTATTCCATATCTCTTAACGTTGCAATAACCCAGCACAAAATTTCCATCATCCATAAAACCATCAAATAAAAAATCAGCCCCAACTTTATAGATCTCCATTTAAAAGCGGTAGAGCTTGCCAATTACAGTCTTACAGTCGGAAAAACTTCGCCGAAACTTTTAATCAATCTTTTAAACCTGCAACTCGGTGTATGTAAGTGAAAACGGATCCATACATTCCGACTTCCAGTTGCAAAATGGATTCCGAAGTTGGGCATTTAAACTTGTTAGCGAGTACTGGCTGCAAGTTATTTTTGCCCGTAAATCTTTTGAGCCAAAATTATGTTAAAGTTAAAGAAATTGCTATGTTTGTTGGTTACGTTTTCGCTCGGCGCTGTAGAAAGAAAACTTTGATTTTTACGCCCAAAAATGTTGGTGTGAATTTATGGACTTTCGTACAGTTCGGATAAAGTGTGAAGTACGGAATTTGAAGTTTTTTTTCGAATTTAGGTGCCACTTTATTAACATTTTATTTAACAACATTTTATTTAATGTTCTGGCAGCTCGTAAATATGTATTCAGGCCCGGTTCTCGAGCGTATTGTAAATTTTTCGACATGACATTGTGCATGTGATTTTTAACTTGCAATGAAGACAATTTATACTCGTCTTTTTTATCAGTGAATGTATATTCAAAGTTATGATGTCAACAGTAGGAATTTCCCTACTTTTATTTATATTGTTGATCAAAATATCGTTTGGAAAGTTTTGAGCATGAATGTGGATAAGTATAAGTATGGGAAGACCAAAAAAAACGATGGATGGACTGCGTGAAGGATGATAAACCAAGAAAGGAGGTGTCTGATGAGATGACGAGTAATTGAGAAGTATGGAAGAAGAAGACATGCTGTGCCGACCCCAAACGAATGTAAATTCAGTCAGCCTACAATTAAGACTGCTAATTTCGTGCCTGAAAGTCATTAAACAGACACTTAACCCAGGTTTACTTTATCACGTCGATAATAATAAGCCAAAAAAACAAGACGTTTAACCTTCTTAAAACAAAACGATTTCTCATCCTTACCTCAACAGAAGATAAATCTAGCCCATCCTGCAAGTCCTGCGACACGTCACGTTTTGCGCAAGTTATTCGAAACTGCAACCGTCACTGACTATAAATCATGCGTCGCATTGTTTGTCCGACAGATGGTGCTGTTATAAGTGTTAATATTCGAGGCTCGTGCTAACCTGTATACGTGTTTGGGGAAATGATGTGAATTAACAGTTTGTTGCCTTTCTGATTGTGTTTGATAGGTGAAGCTTTTTTTGAAGTGTTAAAAATCGTTTTGAAAATTGAATGTGTTTTATTTTAATGGCGTCTGTTTTTGAAGTGGTTTTTTTTATGACTGCTGGACTATGACTTCTCCATTTTATTCTTAATTTTTTTAGTATTTAACTGTATATTACGAGAAATGAAGAAGTTTGTAACAAGTGTGTAAAGTTTTGTACCACACAGGTAAAGTTCGTACTATGAAGAAAAAGTAGAGAAACAAAATTTAAAAAAAAAATCGACCACTGAGCGACAACTAGTATTGATTGATGTAACAAGTAAGCCTTTTTTCTGCAGGGCACTAAGTTTTATCTTTGTGGTAGTTATTTCTAACACAGTTTTAATTTTTTTTTCTGTGAAAAATGAAATTTTATTGAAAACCACTGAACATCAACCTTCATTCATTAAGGTTACGACGGTTTCGTAATTAAAAGAGCAGGATTCTTTCACTAAGTAAATGATGTCACAAGGATACGTCCCACAGCGTTGGCAGCCCGCCAAATGAACAGCTGTGCTAAGATTCTGGGAAAGATCTCAATGCGATACTGTTGTTCTATACCAGCAGTATACGAAAGATAGATTACGCTTAGAATTTTCGGTTCCTATGATTCACATGACATTTCCTGCCTTGCATAACTAAGCTATACGCCATCTGCATGAGTACAAAAACGGAAGTCCTCATTCGATTTAGTAGTTCATATATACGTATTAACAAAGACTGTCGTCGCTTGTGCAATTACGAATCCTCAGATTCTTTGGACACGTTACCCGTAACAATTATTCCATGGAGCATTTGGTGATTCAGGGTAGAGGCGAAGGCATGAGACCATGTGGTCGATCACCAACACGATGGACAGACTACATCAAATCTGTCACCAAGATCCCTCTGGCAGACTGTGCTCGCCCTGCGACCAATAGAGACCGGTGGAAAAGGATCGCGAAGGCTGCGACACCGACGTGAAAACGGTTACCACGTACTCAGTACATCATTTTGAACCCTGCATATCGAAATTTTTCATCGGATTTTTTTCTAAATCAGCTGTTTCCTAGTGCAATACCTACACGGTCAAAATGTATGGAAAAAGTGTTTCTTTTTTAAATTTCGGCGGTGTGCCTTCCACCGTATATGTAGTTCGGATGACAATACTATAATTTGGTATCTTGGGGTTAAGTTGATGATGCGGTCAGGAAGTGAATAGTGGAACTCTTCAGTGGCTAGGATGTGCTTCCGAAGGTACAATGT
This sequence comes from Standfussiana lucernea, assembly GCA_964057025.1. Lineage (NCBI taxonomy): Eukaryota > Metazoa > Arthropoda > Insecta > Lepidoptera > Noctuidae > Standfussiana > Standfussiana lucernea. Next base: position 14,215,035 of record OZ059796.1, read on the forward strand.
CTGAACACGTGTAAAAAGAGAAATTCAAGAATAATTTTATTATAGAAATATTTATAATACGTTCAACTGTTTACAGTCATCTTCTTACAGTTAATATCACGAATAAAGCTAAATGTGATCACCACATCTAAACGGCCTTCAAAAGCTGTCAATGTTTCTTCGATATGGCCGAAAAAGCATGACAAACTGGGCTAGTGCTCCATTCCAAATATAGTAAGACTCTGACAGAACTGAACCTTCGACTACCAGGGCGCGGGAACTCTTTTTAAACTCAGTAAAAGGGTCTTTATTGCGATGAATTATTGATATGACAGCTCTTCAACTTCGATCTTCTTTATTGTGTGGTTAGGTTAGATCCCTAACCTGGTGTCAGAGTTTTTATGCTGCCCATGGGCCTGCCACCCATGGGTCTCTGACTTGGCTTTACATGCCGTCGAGAAATATCACACAGTTACCTGTGAGATATTTGAACTCCGATTAAATGTACTAATCGCGTTCAGGTTTATTGGTGAACTCTGCTCTTATTCCCTTACATTTAAATTCCATTGCATTTAACTCGCTAAACTCAAATTAATATAAACTTTACACAGCAATGTTTTCACCGCACCGCTAATGTCAAGTGTCAAGCACATATCACACGTACGTCTGTGGCAGAGCGCTTTTGAAATGTATATGATTTTAACTGTTAGTTTGTGCTACGCATGTAAATTAGTTTAGTTTATTTTGGAGTTGTGTTTATGCTATTTAATTTAACTAAGATTTTAATCAATATTAATTTTCATTATTTTGATCTTTACTTTGAAATTTTGATAAGGCCAGGAGAATATTTTGATGATGATTCATCATCATTCTCTTGACCTTATCCCAATTTATTTGCCATATCTTCTTCTTCCATACTTCTCTATTACCTACTCGTCATCTCAGCTTATTACTTAATTTGAAGGCACAGTTTGCGCGGTTTAGAAAAAGTGCTGTCATTTTGCTACGCTATGCGTAGAGCTACGGCGTAGCACGCATTGGTCCGCAGTCTTTCTTCGTAGCACTATGATAGCGAGTGACCGCATATTTTTGCCATTGTTGATGCAATTCGCACGTCATAAAACAACCAGGTATATTTTGTCTATGTGGCAATGAGATAATTTCAACCTCAATTAATTTTCAATTTGTGGGAATTGTTGTCAAAAAAGATAAAGGAATAACAAAGTCCTTAGAAAATCTGAGTAAGAATAAAAGAAGCTAACTAAATTACACTGAACTCGCTGCTGATTCTCTTCAATTCTTTATTCCACCACGACATATGAACCGTACTTTTACTAAACATGTAGCCATCATTAAATCCAGTACAAACAGCGACACATGAACGTCAAGGTACGGTTCTAATGAAGTGACTGCGGAAAGCCGCGCAAAGGGCCCTCTCGCGGCCTACTCCCTTTGACTCCAGTGTGTATGCTGCTTAATGCACGTGTACTTTTAGCCGGATGATGGCTTTGAAACCTCTGACTGTGATACGAAATGAGAGAGGCATTATGCCACACAGTTTTGTAGTCAGCGACATTTCATTTTGTAGCATTTTGTGGAACTTTGTAGCCGTTTTGTTGTATGGTGTGATATTTCCTTTCAAAGTGCATTTATAAGTTGATTGACTTTGGCTGAAATGTTCATAAATAAAGAGTATATTTTATTAAAATGAATAGAAGAAAATTATAAAAAAATGGAAGTAATAAGTTTTTATTTAATACTAGCGGCCCGTCCCACGGGTCCCGTCGCACGGGTATTTAACAAAATTTGACGGGATAAGAAGGGATAGGACGGGATAGGACGGGATAGGACGGGATAGGACGGGATAGGACGGGATAGGACGGGATAGGACGGGATAGGACGGGATAGGACGGGATAGGACGGGATAGGACGGGATAGGACGGGATAGGACGGGATAGGACGGGATAGGACGGGATAGGACGGGATAGGACGGGATAGGACGGGATAGGACGGGATAGGACGGGATAGGACGGGATAGGACGGGATAGGACGGGATAGGACGGGATAGGACGGGATAGGACGGGATAGGACGGGATAGGACGGGATAGGACGGGATAGGACGGGATAGGACGGGATAGGACGGGATAGGACGGGATAGGACGGGATAGGACGGGATAGGACGGGATAGGACGGGATAGGACGGGATAGGACGGGATAGGACGGGATAGGACGGGATAGGACGGGATAGGACGGGATAGGACGGGATAGGACGGGATAGGACGGGATAGGACGGGATAGGACGGGATAGGACGGGATAGGACGGGATAGGACGGGATAGGACGGGATAGGACGGGATAGGACGGGATAGGACGGGATAGGACGGGATAGGACGGGATAGGACGGGATAGGACGGGATAGGACGGGATAGGACGGGATAGGACGGGATAGGACGGGATAGGACGGGATAGGACGGGATAGGACGGGATAGGACGGGATAGGACGGGATAGGACGGGATAGGACGGGATAGGACGGGATAGGACGGGATAGGACGGGATAGGACGGGATAGGACGGGATAGGACGGGATAGGACGGGATAGGACGGGATAGGACGGGATAGGACGGGATAGGACGGGATAGGACGGGATAGGACGGGATAGGACGGGATAGGACGGGATAGGACGGGATAGGACGGGATAGGACGGGATAGGACGGGATAGGACGGGATAGGACGGGATAGGACGGGATAGGACGGGATAGGACGGGATAGGACGGGATAGGACGGGATAGGACGGGATAGGACGGGATAGGACGGGATAGGACGGGATAGGACGGGATAGGACGGGATAGGACGGGATAGGACGAGATAGGACGGGATAGGATAGAATAGATTTTTATTTTTCAAATATAGGTACAACATATGTTATAAACATCAGAGTTCAGCCATATTTTACCATTCAAACATGCAAACATTTACATTATTTATGACACATGTCCTTACATTTTAGAGACCAGATTCAATTAATTAATTATCTTATATTATTTTCTTTATTTATTTTTCTTTCTTATTTTTTTTACAATTTTAAATATTCACATATAAAACAATAAAAAAACATCTAAAAATATAAAAACTATACGTATTAAACAAAAATTTCAAAAATTATAAATTTTAACACACAGACACCCTTCTTTTTGCACAGGGTTACTAAAAAAGAGTACATTCTATAGAAAGTTTGAAAATTATTATTTCAATATTTTTTTTTAATTCTATTATTTTAATTTTATTTCTAAATTGCCTCCCCTCCCGTACCTCAGTGACGCCTACATCGCATAGTAAGCCGAGCGGGGAGTGAGCGGCGACCACGCGACTTTTTTCAAATACTTGCATTTTTGAACTCGTGATATCTTTCGAATGGAATGTCCGAATTGAATAATTCAAAAATTTATATAAAGGTATTGAAGCAATTTTGAATATAAAGTAATTTATTTTGATTAGGATTAATACCAAGGTACAAATAAAGAGCCTTTTCTAGCGGCGGCATTTCAACTAAATTTTAAAAATAAAAGAACACTTATTGTGACATAACTATAATAGTTAGACATGTGCTATTGTGACACTTTTTGTAGATAATGATGTGTTCTGCAAAGTCATAGTACATTATTTGGTTCTATCATCAATAATTTTAGCAGCGCATGCGATGTAAGTAATTTTTTAGGTAATTTTTTTACACCTTGGGTTACATTATTGGAGTTTTAGTAAGGATCCCTAATGTTTTTGAAAATATAATATAGCTTATGTCACTTGGAAATAGTGTAGCTTCCCAACAGTGAAAGAATTTTTCAAATCGGTTTAATAGTTTCGGAGCCTATTCAATGCAAACAAACAAACAATAAAATCTTTCCTCTTTATAATATTATTATTAAGTATAGACTTACGCCTACTAAAATGAATAAAACATAACAAAATAGAAGCAAAAATTTTATTCGCCAAGTAACGCCATGTTTTTAATGAGAAACAACTTTTAAACGTATTAATTCTGTATAATTCACGTCTTGGAGTTGGAGCGTCAGACGTACCGTATCGTACAAGATGAGATTACACGCACCCATTGTTATGAAAGAAAGATGCAGAAATTCTACTCTGTGTGACTGTCAGTAAAATAGAGATTTACAGTCATGCTTGGCTTACCATTACTCCTGTCACTGTCACACAACTGTCAAATTTGGATTTAAGCCAAAGTAATTAAAATAAATTAATTTGTAAATTACGTTTGTAGTTTTCGTTTTACTCATATTAAAATGACGCATGCGTCGGCAATCGCAAAAATGCAGCGCACAATTGTCGCTGTCTAAATTATTAAAAAAATTGTTGTTTAAACTCACAACCCAAAACAACTACCCGTAGGCCATACAAATATTTGTTCCGTGCGGGAATCGAAACCACGACACGCAGCGCAGCAGCCAACCACTCAGTCACTGCGCCAACCGTGCTGTCAAATAAGCTAAGCTCTAGTATCTTTATAAGCTGTGTTCTTTAGTATTTTCACCTCTTAAACCTCGCCACCTACTCGATTTGTCAGTCTTTTACTTTTACTTTCACGAAATATTCTATCATAATTAGTCTAATATTATGTTATTTTGTAGTTTATATCTTTCTACACAATCCATTTTGTTAAGAAATAAATGTCTTATGACAATAAACCTTTTGTCCTACCTACCCTACGACACCATAGCTAACAGAAGCAGGTGGCGTGTTGAATTAAAACGTGAACAAAAGGTGGTACACAATGAAGCAAGAATGAAAAGCGTACGAAGATAGAGGCTTTCAGGACGTGCGTAATGAAATCTAACCTGTTATGTATGTAGACTCGGCTTAAGGGATGCTGCACACCATCCGGTCGACATAACGTTACACAATATAAGTTTTTAAACTGACGTGGTCACTAACGGTACTACGAGTAATTGGAAAATTTGATATTTACAATTATGGCATATTTTTGTCTACCTATAAACAGCCACCCGCAATCATTTTAGTTTATACGTGATCATGATGCTTGCATTAGCGCCGCAATATCGGGAACTCAAAAACGAATTGTAGAATTGTTGCATGTTTTTGTTGGAAAATGAAATGAAATTATTGGTTGGTATTTTGTTAAATTTATTGTATTGACATTGTTGTACATTTTTCTTTGATTGTTATACACTTTTTCTTTGATTATGATATTAGATTGTGATATATTTTTCTTTGATTTTTATGAATGTTCTGTTAACATGATATGAGATTTTTTTTTTAATTGTATATCTACATATTGTTTTTAACTTCAAATATTATTTTTGTAAAACATTCAGACACAATTTGTTAATTGTTATTGAATAAATGAAATGAAAATGAAATGAAATGACTAGACATGGTAAATATCTCGTTTTCAGTGTTAATGTTACATAGCAAAGCAGCAAAATTGCAGGGTGACTGTTAGCAGCTAATGAGACGAAAGATTTCCTGAAAATTGTGTTGATTGGTGTGCGATTGAAGAGGTCCATGTCAAGCTGTGACCTGCTATTGGCTAATGGTGATACGTTCGAGAAAAAAATTGACTTATATCGAATTGTATCGAGCCCACCCGAAGATGATTTAGCGATGGTAGTTTCTAGAATTTGGATGGCTATAAGAGTGGGGAAAGGACAAAGAAACGATGGATGGACTGTGTGGAGGATGATGGCAGTGAAGGAGGTGAGATGCCGAGTAATAGAGAAGTATAGAAGAAGATGACAAGACAGTCATGTTGCTCCGACCCCAAAAAGAATTGAGATAATAGCAGAAGAATGATGATCCACCAGCGCTGACCAGCGCTGTGACTTTTTTAATGTTACAGCACCATGCTGAGATAGGGGCCTTTTGGCCTCGTATAGGACCAGTTTAGTTAGTTTTGTTTTAATTTGTTCTTAAGTTTACTTTTTTTAAATCCTGTTTTATTGTCAATTTACCATTTTGTTTTGTCCACTGCGAGACTAATAAATACTTTTTCTTTCTATGATGAGTTTCTTGAGTTTGCCGTTCGGCATGAGCCGAATAAACGGCAAATGTGTCGTTATTGCTTCGGTTCGGCTATGTTCTTGAACAAATTCTCCCGAATTGAATTTGCCGACCCGAACAATTATGTAGCGTCCCTAAAATATGACGTAGTTTCATGTAGCGTGTGGGTTTTCACATCAACATTGAGATTAGGTAGTTTGTAAGGGTATTGTTGGATTAGGTCACAAAGGTTTACATTGTATGTGTAGCTATGTACTTTGTCCCGTTTTATATTATTTTGTCGAATAGTCTAGAAATCAGCCTTTCGTAAACTTGGATTTGTATCGCAAAACTTTTATTAGGTGGTGTTCCTTTTTTTGTTGTCGAGGTTCAACGTGAAAGCCTCTCTTTCTTTTTGGCAATAAAGTTTTCTTTTCAACACCAGCTATTCACTACTAGCCCATGATAATAATGTTTAAAGATTAACGAGTGAATAGATTCATAGAATATTTGGATAGAATGAAGCTAATTGTCTAATGTGAACCTTAAGCATGCTAAAACAATTGGCGCTTTGTCTACCATTTTTTGTGAATGTACAAAAACATAACCTAATGTGTAATAATAAACCCAAAGTTAGGTAAATGAGTACTTAATAGTACACCCACATTTCGCCAGAGTTATGTTTAAGTCGCATGTAATATTGAGCGAGCCTATTGCCGTCAACCTCAACAAATCTCGACCCCGTGGCTCCTACTGAGAAATTTGTGATGGAAAAACCCAATATCACACGCGATCACTAGACCAACTTACGAGGTACACAAACAAAGTTCGTGCCAAAGACTTCCCCAACCCTAAATTCTTCAAAGTCAACCTAACACTTCAATTAAACCTGCACATGTACAAAAAAGCAGCCCATATATAAAAGTCCCATAAACAGCCACCCGTCTTCAGCAGATTTCGCCAAAAACACCCACTTTCCACTCCCCTAAATTCGCGATAACAGACGAGATGCATAATTTTCAAGCAAGCAAATCGTCTGAAGCATTAAGTGAAGCTAAATTCACGAAATAAACAAAAGCCACAGGTGTGGGTAGCAAATTAAATACGAAGTATATAAGACTGGCCGTTGTATAAATAATTCGTCCTTTAATTTGGGAGTATTATACGGTGGGCACGTAGAATTAGGGACGCTGGATGGAATTAAGAGGATCAACACACAGGTGATGTTGTGTTAGGTGCGAGTTTTGTTTTATAATAGGAACACTGGTTTTCCCTGGTAATTGTGATCTTATTAAAGGGCTAATATGGGTAAATCCGTCATAAAACACGATACGTCATGGTGTGTTCACATTGCATACGGAATCGTGTTTTATCACGATCTGGCAAAAAAAAACGAATTGATGTTCACATTAGTTCCGTGATTTTTCAGGAGCGAACGCATCGGCGAATCTGACACAAAAAAAAATCACGAGCCGTGTTTTTTGACGTACCTAATTTTTAAAAGATTTTACGTGATTTAAGACGTGTCCGTCATCTTTCACGGTTCGTGATGCGTATGAACAAGGGCATTTAGAAAGCATTGCCGCCGTCAAAATAATTGACGGATCGTGAAAAAAGACGATACGTAAAAAAAAACCATACGTCGTCGTGTGAACGGGCTGTAATAGAGAAGTATAGAAGAAGAAGAAATGCTGTGCTGACGCTGTGATCAGTATGTTATATCGACTGTAAACAAAATCTTGGTGGGGTTATATTCTCACCGACACCTATGAGTGTGAATACGGATCCTCTGACCAAATACTGTCCGATATGTTGGAGTATCTTATGTGTTCAAACAACTGCACTACTCCTCAGTAGTGCGTTTTAGGTCCTCACCTAAAATGCAATTGATGCCAGGATTAGCGTGGCCACCTAATGATAAATGTAAAAAATAAATAGCGCTAATCTCAGGAACTACTGGTTGAATTGAAAAGGTCTTTTAGTGTTGGATAGCCAATTTATCGAGGAAGGCGATAGGCCATATAACATCACGCTATGACTAATAGGAGCGGAGCATCAATAAAAAACTTTTTTGCAAAAAAAAACCGACTTCCAAAAAAAAAAACACTAAAAAAGTGGGAAATAACTTTACTTTCGGAAGTCGGTGACTATTGTTTGTTTCATTGACGTTTTTGCCACCGACTTCCGAAAGTAAAGTTATTTCCCACTTTTTTAGTGTTTTTTTTTTTGGAAGTCGGTTTTTTTTTGCAAAAAAGTTTTTATTTTACCCTTTTTAGTTATCGCATCACACACAAATCCTTGTCAAGTATCAATTTCGCAATTTCTTTTACTTGGATGACATATTGTTTCCAGCTATTTTGATTTCAAAACCAAACTACTGAACCGATTTCGATGAAATTTCTATGGGACCAATCGGGAAGTAGATCCATTCAGATAAAAGAAAAATTTTTCAAATCGGTTCATAAATGACGAAGATATGAGGTAACAAACACAAAATTTTCCAGCTATTTTGATTTCAAAACCAAACTGCTGAACCGATTTTGATGAAATTTCTATGGGACCAATCGGGAAGTAGATCCATTCAGATAAAAGAAGAATTTTTCAAATCGGTTCATAAATGACGGAGATATGAGGTAACAAACACAAAAAAAAAAAAAAAAAAAAAAAAAAAACATACAACCGAATTGAGAACCTCCTCCTTTTTTAGAAGTCGGTTAAAAAGTAACCAAGAAGATGCAATACCTTTTATACGCATCAAAACATAACCTCGTAATAACATTTTATCATCTCGTAATTAATCGAAACAAATATCAGACAAACAATACAATAAAATAATGTTATCGTCCGGTTAATAGGGCAATGTTATTGGGCAATAAATTGCGAGTTTAATATTATGTTTCGTATTAAACGTAGTGCAGCAGTATCATAAGATATCTTGCTATGTAGATTTTTAGAGAGGAAACCTTTTTGATGCGTTTCATTTTATTTACGAATCAAAAAAGGTCGTTTTGGAATTTTTACATCAGAACCTTTTTCAGGAACCGCCACGGAGTCTGGATTTGTGCCCAGTTGATTGCAATAGGCTCGCTCCCAATAAACAAAACATAGCTCGCGAAATGTGGGTGTACTGTTAGGTACATATCTACCGTAACATTCGAGATTGCAGGCGTGAGTTTATTATGTGTAAAAAAAGTTATTAAAGTTTCCTTCGAACAATTAACTGCAAAAGTTAAGACAAAAAATAATTTTATTTTTTATTACCCTGTTCGATCCCGCTGCTTGAAAAAGGCCGCCATACGCCTTTCGGTATTTTGCCTTCTATAGCCAGTCAGCCAGGGACGAGTCCAAATCGTCACGTTTTATGGCCTGCCTCGGGGATGTCAAACTAGTATGGACAAAATTGCGGGCCAGCTGCAGATACACCGGACACTGACGGATATTCAACACAATAATTAGTATGTGTCCTGTGTCCTGAACGCGTCCGCAAGTTATGTGTACTATTAATACTAAACCTAAACCTTATTAAAAGAATCCTTATGCTGATCTAAGGGATCATCTAAGGGATTGTAAAAATGAGCTACATTTTACACAAATAACATTTTATTTTATATATTTACGCTTCATCTAAACCAAATTGAATATGCTTTTATTTTACGAGAATAGAGTTTTTATTAACAATATTAATAAAACCCTATTCTTTTATTAAACCATTAGTTGAATTATAGAGGCTTATTCTTATCTATCGGGTGATTCTATTAAATCTGAATTGGACTCTAAAATTGTTAGGCTGTGTAAGGCTGCTTTCACACTTGGGTTCGTTCTCACTCGTGATCTCCGGGCACTAAGAGGTTTTCGTGAATGTCGCAGAAAAGCATGAATGCAAATGTCATTATTCTATATAACATTCAATTTTGTCACTTAGTGACTGATTTTTATTAGTATGGCAATTGAAAAATTGACGTAAAAACTTTCAGATAACTGTAGGTAGAATAATACAGGGTGGGCCAGTGCTAAGTTCACTTTTCATTGGCTAATAGATCGTTGGTAGCGACGGGTAGCGGGGAGCGGGGTATGTCATCGAGTCACGCGTCTCTTGCAGTTTTAGTCACCATGAGTCTGTTTACGGGAGAGCATCGCACGTTCGCTGTTCGAGCGTTTTACGAAAATGGTAAATCTTACATTACTGTGCGGCGTATGTTCCGAGTGAAATTCAATTTAAGCGGCATCCGACAGCGTCCTAGTACTCAGTTAATCAAACAATGGCTGAAAAGGTTTGATAAAACCGGTTCAACGCTACCAATGAGACTTCAAGGTCAACCCCGTACTGTACGCACGGTGCAAGCGATTGAAGAGGCTAATGAATCTGTTTTCTTTTTCGTTTTTGAAAATTTTCGATTCCGCTTGGAAGAGTGTTTGCAGCGAAATGGAGATCATCCAGACGATGTCATTTTTTAAAAATAAATTGCATTAGTAGTAGATTAAGTTACTTGTTAAATAAATACTTCAAGTATTATCAGTCTTTTTTTGTATATGTTTCAAAAATGAATTTAGCACTGGCCCACCCTGTATTATAATTGATTGCAATAAGCGAGTTAGAAAAAAGCTGTCAAACTCAAAAAAAAAAAACTAGGCAAGCGTGCTCCACCCTAGGCCGTGTCATCGCTCCACATCAGGTGAGTTGCGGCCAAACGCAAGCCTATTTAGCATAAAAAACAGCAATGTTTGTTCCGCAGATATAAATGATCAGAATTCAAAATAAAATGCTGTTTAATAATATAGCACGCCGAGTTCTGCCAATTTGAAATCCTTTGCTTCACTGAGTACCTAATAATAAGCATTCAAATGACAATACGCCATACGTAATAGTTTAGTCGCTTCCTTCCCCCCCAACTTCTAGGTCCAGACCTCGCAATATACCCCCCTCCCGTTACTTAATCTATTCAACCAGTCTCAAGTCTGAAGTGTTCAGACAACAGAAGTGTTGGCAACATCAATAATTAATACCTAAGTTTCAAGCGGAGACATGTCCTGGTATGGGCATGTTGAGACACTCAGAGAGAAGACATGTCGTGGGTGAGAGAAATAGTTTAGGTGCATGCGTTCTAGTACTAGGCTAGGAAGTTGAAAATAAGTATTTGATTAAAGGTTCGAATTGTAAATCAGTTTAAACGAGATCTTATTGAGTTAGTATTTAAGCTTAAGATTTATTGAAAACAGTACAGCGGTTTGCCGACTCGTCTTTCATACAAATTAAGAAGGATTCCATGATTCTAAAGGAATGTTGTATTGGAATATAGGTTTTTGGGTTAACTCTATCTGTGTGGTTTTTGTTGGGTAGATAAGGTTCTTATGATGTATTTCTTATTGGAATAGTTTGTGATGTTTGGAGGCTAGTTTTTTTTTCTTGTATGTAACCAAAGTGACTTATGAAGGTGGCAGGACGAGTTTAACACCGACAGTCAGTACACAATAGCTCAAAATATAGAGGAAAAGAAAACAGAAAAAAAAGCCTTTGTCTGGCAGTGCGACAAAATATACTGAAAATATTAAAAAAGTATCATGACTTGTGGTGTGTCTCAATTCCTTTATTTTCACTAAAACCCATTCTATTCTTTCTACTCCATAAATCAAAGCTCCTTATTCATTTTGTTCACCATGAAACTCATTCTAATTACAAACCCATTCTTTCCTAACTCCTGCATTTCTAAAATCACCCTGATTACCAGATGAATATTCTCGTCTAGCAACAATTTTTTTCTCTAAATTAACTTCAATCAAAATTAAGTACCTGAATTGTGATAAAGGATGGTTGTTGGTCATTAAATGTATTCCTAATAAGAAGATACTGCAAATGGCTCATCAAGTTAAAATAAATTGAAACTATGATAGATCTTAATCTAGGTCAGAGATACCTATAATCCCCAAGATTTGGTAAACCTTTTATTTCATGAAACAATGATGACTACTATAAGTTTTCTAGATCAATTTTACTGGGGTCCGGGTAAAAAACTAAATCGTATTTTTTCAGATAGCCTTTAAAAGCTTTAAAATAAAAAGCAGGCCATTTTTAGCAATAAAAACTACAGCGAAGAATAAATAATAAATAAATAATAAACCCCATCCTGGCTTGTGAACGTAGCCTTATTTTCTCGAATATCATAATTTTAGGCTTCATGGATTTCAATATGATAATACGTTCAGTGTTAGGGGCAATTTACATCAAATCGTACGTAAACTGCTTCTGTCCGGTAGTTGGTGTCCAATGAATAGAAACTGTGATAAGCTGATAGTGATGTTTTACGTGGTTAGAGCTGGGATGGACCGGGATTTGTAAAACGCGGGAATGTTACGTAAAGTTATGTCTGTAAGGAATATAATTCCGTCTTTTTTGAAGAGGTTTAGAAGCGTCTTTGGTAACTTTGTAGAAACGTCCAAATTAACGATTGCAAATCTGTGTTGCTAAACTGCACCACTTTTTTATTTTGTTTAGCTTATTCTTTCCCACTGCTGGGCAAAGACCCCATAAAAGGAGAGCACTACACATTTATTTCGTTTAAAAAAATACACTTTGAAATAAGTGAGGTTCGATTGCTGAAAGCGTGAAGGTGAACTGAAGATTTTTTATTAAATAACATTTATCAATCCAGATTTTACTTCTCTATCCCGTTGTATCCCATCCCTATTAACAAAGCAAACCACTACGTTCCACGCAGTTTATTTTATCGTAACTCTCTCATAGCACAATTTATAAGATGGAGCTCAATTCTGAAGCAGATTAAGACCGTCCTTTACCAAGATTTTCCTCAGACTAGGCTATCTTTTGACCTAGATAGATAGTCAAGAACAGTCCCTGATCTATGGACTCGGGATATTGTGACTACCTGTCATGTATTCCTAATTATTAAGCGAATATCTTAGTCCATATTTATTTCAACATCATCACACGGTATCGGGACACTTGCACAAGCATATTAAACCTTTATTTTATGGTTTGACAGCCTGACAAGTTACTATAATTAATAACAAAACGTTCCGTCCCTTCTTAGAATTGTAAAATAATATTAGCCACTCGTAAATGCATAAATTGTCTATTTAATGGGAAGTAAACTTGAGATAAAAGCCGGCTGACAGGCCAAAACTAATATTTCAATGAATTCTTGAGAAACGATAAAAAATATTCGGTTTGTAAGTGCATTCTTCAATATTAGTGCACATCTGGGAGCCGCGTTTAGAGGCTGGACCGAAGAGAACCTTTAAAACAATGGCAAAAAAGGGCGTTAGGCAGGCGTGGTATTTTTAGAGGTTTGGAGATGAAGAAAGGGAGCTCGAGGCAGTCGGTCTTACATCGCTATAAGGGTCGGACGAAATAAGCGAATAAAGTTAAGCTAGTTTTAGATCACGGACGGGGTCAGACCTGAGAGGAGTCGAAATAAGTCAAGGTGGTGGATTTAAGGCCACGAAGTTCTAGGACGTCCTAGGTTAGGCTAGTGAAATTAGCGTAGTCTTGGTACCAAGATGCACATGTCCCAGTGGACTGTTGTAAGAGAACGATTAATATTTTATAAGTTAAATATAAGTAGTAGTAATAAATCTAGTTAAAATCAGTGTATGGAAGTGGAAGGAGATAAGGTGTGGCGGAGGCAAAACTGGTAATGTGTGCAGTAATCTGTAAGTGAATTGTGACTAGTTTCAATGAACACATGGTAAGTGTTAACTGTAATTAACTAATAGCTCATAGTAGCAGTATGGTGGTAGTGTAGAAGAACTGTTAATAATCATTTATTCCAGCTGACGGAGCAGCTTCTATATTGCATCACAATGTATACTATTATCTCATGTGTTATACAAATATCCACTTTCCGTACCTTTGGCAAATATTCGTCATTTGCGTTTGGTAATAGGGAGACGGCGAAAGCCCCAATACTCTACATTCACCTCAATGCATACGCCATTACACTGTACAATAATACACCCGACTATTGACGATGAGACTTTAACCTGACGCACCACAAAAGGGAGGCCGAACCGTAATATTCGCTTTACGATTAGAACAAATAATATTGTTCAATGGTGTAGGCAACACCGTAATATTCATAGTTGATTAAAACAGATAATGTTGCTATTCCGACTTGTACTTGGAGTACAAAACAACCAAACGCTGCTGATGAATACTGCTTCCTATTACGGTCTAGCTCAGAAACATTGCGTTGAGATTGATGGCGCACATTTCCGGGAGCGGGGTTAGGCTTCACCAAGTATTCCAGCCTAAATTGATAGCTACGTTCTAAGGAACGCTAGGGACTGTGTCTTGTTAAAATAAACCCTGGCATATGGTACGCCAAATACTGAATCGACACTATTTAGCGAGACACGCAACCTCGACATGGGGCAGAGTAAGGAAATGTGAAGTGACGAAAGTATTACCACTTCGGCGTCCAACAATAACAATCGCAATATGTTCTGCTACAGACTGAGCCTACGGTGCTCTTGTGCAAGTTGAGTTTAAAAGGGGTAAGCCTGCCGTAAGGGTGTTGTTAACATGAGTTCGCGTGTAATTATAAACACTGAAAACGTGTCTTCCTCAATGGCAGTGGCCTCACAACCCACTGCCTTAGGATTGGGAAAGACATGTAAGTAGTGCTTAGGGAGCGTGGTCTGTTAGAGTTCATAGCAGCGTCCTTAGTAGGACTATGTACCTAAGTCTAACAGCACACGTAGGCCGGGCAAACGTTGTAAAATGGTTCCATGTTGTGACATGGAACCGTTTGCGTTTGCAAAGCGGCATCTAGTACATTGGAATCAAATAAAGTAACGTAAAGGACAAATAAATATTTTCTAAAGCACAAGCGCAACGTTCCCATTACCACCTTTACTACAATATATCATATTTTGCGCCCTCTCGTCTTATTAGAGTCACATTTTATTATTGTTTGGTATTATATGATTTGATATTATTCATGTATGTGTCTTAACAGTGAATTCCCAATACTAACTTCACCTTGTGTCCCCTCCCTGTCCCTTAGCTTTCAAAGTCGGGACAGGGCAGCCCCAAATTGGGAATTCAGTCCACTTTCTTATACCGGTGGGGAGGGAATCCAGTCAGGCGGACGAACCTCACAGGGGCGCGCGGAAGGCGGGGCGCGTCCCTTTCCCCCTCAGGGAAACCGACTTTCATACTAATATTACCATGAATTAGGAAAAACGAAAATTTTATCAGCCTAGGGTAATTTAGGAACAGTCACATGTGGTGCCGTGACCAGGATTCTCGTCATTAAATGTACTGATTCACTTCAGTGCAACGAGAAAGGACAATTTATGGGTTACTACAATAACAACACAACGTAATTATATGGCTCTAGGAATTGTGAGAGATGGTTAGTTACAACGGCTAAAATAACATATTTTGAATTAGATAACGGTTTGGTTATCGTGAATGAATTCTTCAACCACTGGTAGCGGGTTCAAATCCCGCGTGATTTATCAGTTGATATATTTCCATTTAATAATGCATATGTTGTACTTCATGTAATGGCGTTTTAATATGTTTTGATTGAGATGGACAGATTGTACTTGGCTTTTTGAAATAAAAATTGTTAATTATTATTCCATTATCATGCATTTTGGGTTCGATTCCCGTCTGACGCAATAGTTGATAAGTAATTATATTCCTGTGTCACGGTTTTTTGGGTTCGATTACTACACGTTCTATTGGTTTAAAAGGCTTTGGTTCCGATACTAGTTAAAGTGGGTTCGATTCCCGCACGTTATACGTATAGGTACTCTTTAGTGAATAACAGTTTGTAAGATGCTTGCTTGTGTTTCAGTGCACCTTAAATGATGGGTTCGATTCCCTATAGATGAAAGTTTCGTGTTAGATAGTACACAGCAAGATTTTGACATATGTTTGCAATTGCACGGTTTTTATTTGTACGAGTATGAGTGCGTGAGAGAGTGAACATAGAAATAAGACACGCCCTCAACTATGAGTAAACTTTATATTATTAGTACTTAGATCTTAGTCGATTAGTTAACTAAGAGTTTCATTAAACTATTATCATTGGAAGTTAACCTGAAAATTCCCGACGCTGTAGTAGCGTGTGTCAAATAATTGCATAGATACTCGTGTGGCCTTATTTCGAATTCCAGGATATTTCAAACTTCGCTTGGCTGTCTCTACACTTTGCCTAAACCTTTGGGTTGTGCGTGGCGCTTGGATCAAAGTTCCATCAGATTCAGCTGATATGGGCTGACTTCTGCGGCAGCCGTAACGCAGTTACCGTAACGAAGCTAAGTTCCACTTTTATTGAACGCTATTTACTGTTTCCCGTAGTCACGTGGAATGACTTTGTTGACTCAGCAATAATTATATATTGTTTTGAGCTATATAAATCTACCTAATCAGTTCCAATATTGGAACGTAAGGTTAAAATTCTTACCAATACATTAATTTCCAAGTGAGAAAGTTATAACCCCTTGTCCTAATAAGCTAATAATTGTTTGGATAATCTATGGTGTCTACATTTCAAAGTAAAGACCGAGGTCAAGATTATATTTGCTCAATGAAGGTTCACAAGATACTTTGTGATTTTAATGTTGGATAAGCTCTTGTTCTATATGACGGCGTAAGCGATGGCTGAGCGATAGCGCCGTTGTCATTAGGGTTCGGTGGTACCGGGTTCATGATGAAATGTTAAAATAATAGTTTCGGTTTCGGTACACAAAAATCACAGTTTATTATTTAACACTAATTTACATTAAATAACACTAACAAATAATCTCCACAAAATGGGCAAACCGACAGTTTCGTTCTGAAGGAGTGACTTGGTTGGAGTTCCGAGCAAAAGTGATCTCGGCACAATCCCCACTCTACAAAACGACTCTGTCCACGTGCCGCCATTAAAACAACATCTGACGTCACGGCGTTTACCCCTACTACAATGGTCAAATCAGCAACTTGATGTTTAAAAGTTATCGCTTTCTCCGACACGGCCATACTGACAAGTCACACGTCCTCGTGTGCTGTATTACCTGGCGACAAAACAAAATGCATTTGTAGACAATATAAGATTGCTCGGCCTACCTGACTTCAAACAAAGGACTTGCATTTGAAGCGACACAACAAGATTTAGAAAAGTCAAATGAAATAAACTAGAACACAATATCAATGCACCAAGTAAAAACAAAGTAGTCAACTTATTATCAGCCCTTCTCGCTGGTAATGTCTGATACATCACACACAGCCCTTCTCGCTGTCGTGCACACAATAGATTGGACAGTATCAGTCCTTCACACTGATAAGCCCTAAACAGGACGCATGTTACCGGGCCTTCTCTCCGGTAAACCGTCCGCTTAAGAAATACTTTGTGCATTAACATTAATCGGAACGAGTTGATGGGCCTTCACCCGCATCATCTAGATCCAATTCCAATTCTTCACTAATTACGTCTAATTCGCTGGGGATATGACCTTGTGGCATCCTTCTTATGCGATCATGAGCATACTTGTATGTTCTATTACCATTCAAAGATTTTAAAAGATAACGATCACCGTCAAGTACTTCTACAACTTTAAACGGTCCCTTATATTTGGGGTCTAATTTAATCTGATTCCGTTCTTTATTTTGAATTAAAACCAAATCACCAACACTGAAATTAACTACTTTGGCCTTATTTTTGTCAAAACGGGCTTTTTCATAAGCCGCACTCTTCTCAATACCGTCCACCGCGTGTTCTCTCGCCTCTGTTAGGTCAATTCCGGTTTCATCATCGTCGTTATAAGCCATTGATAAAAGCATTCGAATACTCATTCAAAAGGGACGTCAACCGGTCCTTGTTTTCGTTTGAAATATCAGAATCAACATTGTAAAGATCAATTACGGGAGGTAAATCGCAACAACCTACATTTGTGACTTTCGAAATACGTAGGGTAGATTCAGTTAAATGTACCGTATAGCCAAGTGTCAAAATATCGCGTCCGATCATAACATCGTATTTCATACAATCGTTGGGTAGTACGTAAAATAAAATTGACAGTTCGTTATTGTCGACCACAACATCGCTAAGAATTTGTTCAGTGCTAAAAACATTCGAATTATTACCGATACTAATTACTTGCACGGTTGAAAGTGAACGTTTGCCCGAGAATTTATAAGCTACACTTTGTTTAACGAGAGAACACTCGGCGCCGGAATCAAAACAAAATGAAAACGACTCACCGGATTGTTCCAATTGCCCGCAAACACCTGCTATTTCGCAGCTATCGACGCGTCGCTCCGCCGTTGCGTTGGCAGCGCTGCCCGCCGACGATGACGCGCCACCCGCACTGCCGCGTTGGCAGTTCGTAGAGATGTGTCCGGCTTCTCCACAACGGAAACACGTTATTCTTTTGCTGGAACCCGATGAAGTCGCCGCCGGTGTAGTTTTCTGGGCGTTAGCTCCAGCAGGCTGCGTAAACTTCGAACGACAGTTCACCGCTTTGTGTCCCGGTTTTCCGCACTTATGGCACGTGAACATAGTGGAAGTTTGTGGCTTTAAGCGCTTTGCATCAGTGGCGCCATCACCGGTACTGCGATCGAACTTCCGCTTCAGACTTGCACTCGCCAGAGCTATAATAAGCGATGCACCCTCCAGTGGACGTTCGTCGAGGCAAATATCGATAGAATCGCACCAAGCACGTGGATCGGTATCTGGTAGCTCCGGATTAATTTCTGGCAGCATGATCTGAGGTGCCACTGTTGGTGTCCTGATGGCTTCGATCAGCTGCATCATGTTCTTCTGCTGCATCTCGAACATAGCACGCCAGTGGGAATCGAGTCCAGATCCCAATTCTGATGACGGCGTAAGCGGTGGCTGAGCGATAGCGCCGTTGTCATTAGGGTTCGGTGGTACCGGGTTCATGATGAAATGTTAAAATAATAGTTTCGGTTTCGGTACACAAAAATCACAGTTTATTATTTAACACTAATTTACATTAAATAACACTAACAAATAATCTCCACAAAATGGGCAAACCGACAGTTTCGTTCTGAAGGAGTGACTTGGTTGGAGTTCCGAGCAAAAGTGATCTCGGCACAATCCCCACTCTACAAAACGACTCTGTCCACGTGCCGCCATTAAAACAACATCTGACGTCACGGCGTTTACCCCTACTACAATGGTCAAATCAGCAACTTGATGTTTAAAAGTTATCGCTTTCTCCGACATATATATAAATGTACAAGTGAGCGTTATCTCAAATTACATAACATTCATTTTCTAATACAGCTTTCCAACTATAGTTGGATTTCAGAACTGCTCTCTCCTCTTCGAATCGGAGGGGGGCGACTATTTGGAATAAAGTCTAATATGTCTATATGCCGACTATTTCAGCTGTTCCTGGATACAGCTGCGAGCAGCTAACTCAGCGTTGAGGTGCAATGGGAAAGGCCTCTGTCCAGCGGCAGATGCAGTAGGCTGAGTTAAGAACGATGGAGCAGCGTAGGTAGCATCGCTCGATAGCACATATACTCTTAGAAGAGACTCTGGTATGTAAAACTAAAATTATAAGCATGCACAGGTCTTCTGAAATTACCTGAAACGTTGTAAATGACAAGAATATTTTGAAGAAGAATAAGTTCAAATAGAGGAATTATATAACGATTGAACATACTTCTGCGAAACTAAGCAAAATTATAAGCAGATGTTGCATCTTATTCGATTAATGGTCCAGTTAGAACGGTTATAATGTTCTTATTAGGTGAACATAACAAATATATGAACATACAAACTCTCCAGTAATGTCATGGAAAGGCACAGATTATCCTATTGTGAAAGCTCATCCGCTGTACTGCGTCACGCGTCTGATTTTCAGAGGGGGGAATGTGACTACCTGTCATGTATTCCTAATTATTAAGCGAATATCTTAGTCCATATTTATTTCAACATCATCACACGGTATCGGGACACTTGCACAAGCATATTAAACCTTTATTTTATGGTTTGACAGCCTGACAAGTTACTATAATTAATAACAAAACGTTCCGTCCCTTCTTAGAATTGTAAAATAATATTAGCCACTCGTAAATGCATAAATTGTCTATTTAATGGGAAGTAAACTTGAGATAAAAGCCGGCTGACAGGCCAAAACTAATATTTCAATGAATTCTTGAGAAACGATAAAAAATATTCGGTTTGTAAGTGCATTCTTCAATATTAGTGCACATCTGGGAGCCGCGTTTAGAGGCTGGACCGAAGAGAACCTTTAAAACAATGGCAAAAAAGGGCGTTAGGCAGGCGTGGTATTTTTAGAGGTTTGGAGATGAAGAAAGGGAGCTCGAGGCAGTCGGTCTTACATCGCTATAAGGGTCGGACGAAATAAGCGAATAAAGTTAAGCTAGTTTTAGATCACGGACGGGGTCAGACCTGAGAGGAGTCGAAATAAGTCAAGGTGGTGGATTTAAGGCCACGAAGTTCTAGGACGTCCTAGGTTAGGCTAGTGAAATTAGCGTAGTCTTGGTACCAAGATGCACATGTCCCAGTGGACTGTTGTAAGAGAACGATTAATATTTTATAAGTTAAATATAAGTAGTAGTAATAAATCTAGTTAAAATCAGTGTATGGAAGTGGAAGGAGATAAGGTGTGGCGGAGGCAAAACTGGTAATGTGTGCAGTAATCTGTAAGTGAATTGTGACTAGTTTCAATGAACACATGGTAAGTGTTAACTGTAATTAACTAATAGCTCATAGTAGCAGTATGGTGGTAGTGTAGAAGAACTGTTAATAATCATTTATTCCAGCTGACGGAGCAGCTTCTATATTGCATCACAATGTATACTATTATCTCATGTGTTATACAAATATCCACTTTCCGTACCTTTGGCAAATATTCGTCATTTGCGTTTGGTAATAGGGAGACGGCGAAAGCCCCAATACTCTACATTCACCTCAATGCATACGCCATTACACTGTACAATAATACACCCGACTATTGACGATGAGACTTTAACCTGACGCACCACAAAAGGGAGGCCGAACCGTAATATTCGCTTTACGATTAGAACAAATAATATTGTTCAATGGTGTAGGCAACACCGTAATATTCATAGTTGATTAAAACAGATAATGTTGCTATTCCGACTTGTACTTGGAGTACAAAACAACCAAACGCTGCTGATGAATACTGCTTCCTATTACGGTCTAGCTCAGAAACATTGCGTTGAGATTGATGGCGCACATTTCCGGGAGCGGGGTTAGGCTTCACCAAGTATTCCAGCCTAAATTGATAGCTACGTTCTAAGGAACGCTAGGGACTGTGTCTTGTTAAAATAAACCCTGGCATTATGGTACGCCAAATACTGAATCGACACTATTTAGCGAGACACGCAACCTCGACATGGGGCAGAGTAAGGAAATGTGAAGTGACGAAAGTATTACCACTTCGGCGTCCAACAATAACAATCGCAATATGTTCTGCTACAGACTGAGCCTACGGTGCTCTTGTGCAAGTTGAGTTTAAAAGGGGTAAGCCTGCCGTAAGGGTGTTGTTAACATGAGTTCGCGTGTAATTATAAACACTGAAAACGTGTCTTCCTCAATGGCAGTGGCCTCACAACCCACTGCCTTAGGATTGGGAAAGACATGTAAGTAGTGCTTAGGGAGCGTGGTCTGTTAGAGTTCATAGCAGCGTCCTTAGTAGGACTATGTACCTAAGTCTAACAGCACACGTAGGCCGGGCAAACGTTGTAAAATGGTTCCATGTTGTGACATGGAACCGTTTGCGTTTGCAAAGCGGCATCTAGTACATTGGAATCAAATAAAGTAACGTAAAGGACAAATAAATATTTTCTAAAGCACAAGCGCAACGTTCCCATTACCACCTTTACTACAATATATCATATTTTGCGCCCTCTCGTCTTATTAGAGTCACATTTTATTATTGTTTGGTATTATATGATTTGATATTATTCATGTATGTGTCTTAACAGTGAATTCCCAATACTAACTTCACCTTGTGTCCCCTCCCTGTCCCTTAGCTTTCAAAGTCGGGACAGGGCAGCCCCAAATTGGGAATTCAGTCCACTTTCTTATACCGGTGGGGAGGGAATCCAGTCAGGCGGACGAACCTCACAGGGGCGCGCGGAAGGCGGGGCGCGTCCCTTTCCCCCTCAGGGAAACCGACTTTCATACTAATATTACCATGAATTAGGAAAAACGAAAATTTTATCAGCCTAGGGTAATTTAGGAACAGTCACAATATCATTTGTTAAATTTCAGGACATGTGGTTTTCTCGTATTTAGTATTCTTTTAAAATAATTGTAGACTAGATATTAACTGTCCAAAACGGTTTCTCTCAAACGATCAAATTTTTTCGGATTTTCACTTGGAGGATGTTGCCTGTAAATGAAGTTTTTTTGAATATAAATATTTTATCCTTTTTAGGATAAATTTTTTCACTGCATTTAGGGCAAAAGATCGCTTCTGGATGAAATTAAATATTTACTCAAAAATAAATACCTACATTCAACAAAATAATATAATTACTAAATTCAAAGCCAATAATTACGCGTAGAACCAGAAAATATCTAATCACGCGTCCCTTAAATACACGAACAAAACACACTTCATTTGAGAGCCAAAGACTAATGAAGTATGAAAGCCCTGACAGTGGACATCAAGCCACGCGGAAGAGATACAAGTGTAGGTAGGGGTAAAGGCGTAATTCCACTGCTGCGTAGGCTGCACGGAGAGTAGCACGCATTTAGCACAGAGACGCTTAGAAGACCGCTGTTAGAGTAGACATTGTCCACACTTTCCATCCAAACTAAGGTTTAGTTTAGTTTATTAGTAATGTCCAAATGTTGAGTATGAATGTAGATGGCTATAAGAGTAGAAGAAGACAAAAAAAAACGATGGATGGATTGTGCGAAGGATGATATGGCTAGAAAGGAGGTGACTGCTGAAATGACGTGTATGGAAGAAGAAGACATGCTGCGCCGACCCCAAATAAATTGTTATAAGGGCAGGAGAATGATGAATGATGATGATCAATATTACATGTTAAATTTAGAAAAAAATTAAACACTAATCACTAAAAACACACATCTCATCATCACATCAAAATCTTAAAAGAAGCATAAAATACAAATTGTCATACATTAAAAACATGAGCAAGTAAACGTGTCAACGTTTGCTTGACACGTTAATACAAATGACTTTTATATTTATAATGTATATAAGGTTTGAGACATACACCAAGTCAAAATTGAAACTAACAGAAGTTATGAGTTCAACGCACTTTCATCAACAAAACATTTATTCTACTGTCGTATCTACTTTGCTGGCAGATGATGATAGATGATGGTAGATGATAAAATACAAAATATACAAAGTGAAGCTGAATCACTCGTGACAGGGCTACCTAAGCCGTGAGCAGCAATGGAACTGCACCTTTATATTGGAACTTTATGGACCGTGCCACTATTAACGAATTAATGTTTTCCGATATTTATAGGGTGAAGAGTTTATTGGATAAAGTTCGAGTATAAAAATCTGGTAAGTGAGATGGGTGTATTTTAACGTTGCTCGTGAAGAGTTTTACGATATTAAAATAGTACCTGTTATATTTCAGTTAATTGCATATTGTGGGAAAACGTTTATCAATAGCAGAAACAAGTGTCTAGTGACCGCAAGCGCGACTACTGAGCAATAGGTCCTGGTATCAATTCCCGGGTCGGGAAAAGTGTTATTGGGTTTTTCCACTTATTTCTTAATAACAGCCGCGGAGTCTGGAGTCTTATTACATGGGGCATTTACATAACGGGCGATATGTGGGTGTATTATTAGTTACATCTCTGCCTAACCTTCGGGGATTACAGGGGTCTTTCTTTATCGTGTGGTTAGTGCCTAATCTGGTGTCAGAGTTTTTATGCCGCCCATGGGCCTCTGAGTTGGCTTTTACATGCCATCGAGAAATATCTCTCAAGCATGCTGGTTTCCTCACGATGTTTTCCTTCACCGAAGCAAGTGATATAGATATAGGTACAATACGCACATAATTCCGAAAAATCAGAGGTGCGTGTCTTGGGTTCGAACTCGAGACCTATGACATGGCAGTCCAGCGGTCACACCACTAGACTATCAC
Source organism: Standfussiana lucernea (assembly GCA_964057025.1). Classification (NCBI taxonomy): domain Eukaryota; kingdom Metazoa; phylum Arthropoda; class Insecta; order Lepidoptera; family Noctuidae; genus Standfussiana; species Standfussiana lucernea. Next base: position 14,239,143 of record OZ059796.1, read on the forward strand.
GGCTCACTTTATTATATATATGTACTAGCTGACCCGCGCAACTTCGTTTGCGTAACATTTTTGATTGATACTTTGCTCCTATTGGTCGCAACGTGATGTTATATACAGCCTTTCTCGATAAATGGGCTGTCCAACACTAACATTTTTCAATTCAAACCAGTACTTCCTGAGATTAGCGCGTTCAGCCACACAAAACCATCGTCATCATTCGTTACCATCATTTTATTTTATTTGTTATTATCACATCTTTCACAATATTTATTTATAATTATTGAAACCTATTGACATCCGCACACTCACCATATAGGTTCAGTTGAAAACCAGCGTCGGGCACTAGTTGTCCGGCATTTTGCTGAACTGGGCCTATTTGGCGCAGCCGTCAGTCACACAATATTTCTTGGTTAGTTTTAAATTTTATTTTATATTTGCTTTTTTTTTATTTTGTATTGTGTACTTGTGGCGTGTGCCAATAAACGTTTTTTCTTTCTTTCAAAAAAAAACTCTTCAGCGTTATAATATTAAAGTATAGATTACAGAAGTGATGTTATGTTAATCAGAATTTGATATTCTCACTCTTGTACACACAAAGGCATTATTTTTCTGTGAGATAAGTGGGTCATGAATATCATGGTCTACGTCTTCGAATTCTAGGAAGACATTCAAAAATACTAAAAACGATTTATTCTTGTTGTTACAGATCCATGCTGGTGCCATCTAAAGACGTAAGTTTTCACAAAACAAATATTTCTATATAAGTTTTTAAACTTACATGTTCGCTACCATTACCAACTCGGGAACTCAATATTAATAGTAAACATTGTAAATATCCCGTTTTATGTGTTAATAGTAAATAACTCTATTTCTAATATTAATCATAAATATACGTAGTAATCGTATACATTCAAACGACATATTTGTAGAACGCGCACTTTACAAAGCTAAAAATAACACATTAAGAATATTAACACCTGTTCTATTATTTTTCTTTCAACCCACATGAACTTGGAACAAAGACAAGGGTTCTTTGAAGTGCCTAAATTATGTGTAGATGAATGAAAGTGAAACTAACCCTAACTAAAGCATTAGGGAATGTAAATACAGGGTTGCAAAGTTGTATGTACAATAGAACCAACTGATTGGTTTACAGGCAAAAAAAAAAACGTTTTTTCCTACTACGTATGTTGGAGTCGATTTCTAGTCTAACCGTATACAGCTGAATACCAGTATTTTACATAGAGCGACAGCCTATTTGACCTCTTAAAGCCGGTGACTGGACACAATCCTTGGTAAGTCTGGTTGTACCTCAGTTAAAAAGTAGAAATGACTGCCAAGACAAACTGTGCTTTCCGAGACACTGTTGACAGCCCATCCAGGAACCAGCTTAGTGTTTATGTTTACACCACTGTTTAACCTTTCTGAAGAACTAATAGTAACACACGATGTCCTTCTAGGGCGTGGGGTAAGGCAACTGTGAGTTAGCAACGCCACGAGGGGTCCTAGCACATCTGCCTTGTTGATATATTTTTTAAGTAGCCTTTAACTCCTATTTACAATACTACACTGTCAATATTAAATTTTTTGGTGTGCTTAATAACTTTTTAAGCTCAAGACATAGTCAAGCGAGTGATGTAAAAGAATTAAACGGTACACTTACAACATTGTGTGTAAAATTAGTTGCAAGTTAAATGCTTGTACAGCATATAGTTTGTTCGACTGTACTTGAGTGTAATGTGTGTATGTTTAAGTAAATTGTGGTGAGCCTTTGATGTGTGGTCTAGAAGTTTACATTTCTTCTGTAAGTATGTTTAAAGTATACCTACTTATAAAGTTCTAAGAAACGCTAGGTATAACCGATTATTATTACAATGCCCTTTTTTCTAAATTTATCAATAAATTAAGCAAACTAAGCTCTTACTCTTGATAAGTTAGTACTTCAAAATCTAAACCACCTGACATTAAAACATTCCAAATACGTCTGCCCAATCGAAAACCAACTTTTTTGTCCAATCAACAATTTTTTTTTTAAATTTGACCTGTCTATAGCCAAGCCACAAATCTCTTCCTTAAATATTGTCCTGATAAATGACTCTAAATTGAACGTCTCATATTGGCTTTAAGTAGTATTCAGCCATAGGTTCAGTTACGAAGTATCTTTTGAATTAGTGTTTTTTGAGTTTTTAGTTGTTCCACGGTTTACCTGAAGTCGGATTCGTGTAGAATTTTGCGATGGAAAGATTTAGTTCACAATAATTTCTGGAAACAAGAAAACATAAAAAATATTATGTCGAGTGTTTTTTTTTTAAGATATCTTTAATAAATAAATAAATATCGCTGGACATTTCACACAGCGCCATCTAGTGCCACACTAAGCAACGAGGCTTGTGTCGTGGATACCAGATAGTTAATATACTACATAGTTGATATAGATACTTTTTTGTTTGTAAATACATACTTATTATACATATTAACATCCATGACTCGGAAACAAATGTCCATGCTCATCGCACAAACACTTGCTCCTACCGGGATTCGAACCCGGAACCCTATGAACGTAAGGCAGCCTCACTACCGCTGCGCCATTCGGGTCGTCGTTTAATAATTATTTATTTTACGGGAAACAATCTACTTGCGACAATTTCGAAGAATGGTGTCGTCATGGATTTTTTCGTTTTCTCTTACAAGTATGTACGGAACACCATGAAGAAAATTCTTCTACTAAAACACTTGAACATTGAATTCAATGTTCATGTGTTATCAAACTCAAAGCATTTATTTCAATTATACCATTACAGGCACTTTTGAATGTCAAAACACAAAAAATAAACTAAGCTACAGTCCCAGTCACAGGGCATAATAACTTGTGAAAGTACTGTAGTTGCCCATTCGAAAGCGTAGATCTCTATGGAGAAGAATGGGCAAGAAACTCCATGGACACTCTTTTAAATCATTGTTGTTACAAAGTCTCGGTTACATCATTCATGTCGAGATTAAACATACATGTGAGAACGATGTAGAAAGACGTGCGAGTAAGAGCGTCCAGAATAAAAAAAGATAAAATTAACAATTCAAAAATACAATAAATCCATGGCAGCTGCGAGATGACCAGCCACAACTGACAGCGCCCGTTCACGAACATGACGCATGGATCAGCCATCATTCAACTCAAGCATTTTGGAGGGAACTAAACGACCCGACACACGCGCCACCATCAGCGAGACATTTGAGTGAGCATGACATTTCTCAACCGCCAGGGCAAATTCGAGTCAGTAAAAAATGTAAATGGTAGCTTTATCGTACATAGAACTCACACATGTGCTATGCAATTATATAATACTAAGACACTGAATCTATACAATGCAAAGATATGTTTACAACTTATCTTCTCCGGGGTCTTCTCAGAGAGGATACTTCATAATTTACCATGCAAACTTGACTGCCGTTAGTGTAATGGTCGCAAGCGCAACTGCTGAGCACAAGGCCCTGGGATCGATTCTGGGATCGATGCCCAGGTCGGGCAAAGTGTTTTTGGTATTTTCCATCAGGAATTTCTCAGTAGCAGCCACGGAATCTGAATTTGTTCCCGGTTGATGGTAATAGCCCCCTATGACATGGGCCTTAAACATAACTAGCGAAATGTGGGTGTACCATTAGATACACCTCTGCTTCACCGTTCGGTGATTACAGGAATGATGTTATGTTATGTTACGGCAAACATCTTAAAAGAAAGCACACGCCCATTTCTGCTTACCCCTTCTAGATTACCAACATATGACACAAACACATGCAAATGCACGTGTTTCTATACATATCCCAATAAACGCTTCTAATTTTAACCCTCAGGCTTTTAGTTAACCGTTGAGTTGTTTATCTTTCGCGCGAGATAAGACAAAACTTAAGACGGCATCGGCAGGGTTAAATTGGGGTGCAACGTTATTTGTGTTTGGGTTGTAATTAGGGAGAAACTGTTTCGGTATTTTCTAGAATTATTTTGGGATGTTTTAGAAGATTTTGTTTTTATTGTTTTAAATGGATTAGAGATCTTCCATTGATAATCATTTTGGTGCCTATACAGGGTGGACGGGACACCGACACACAAATGTTTACCACATAATTATTTAGTACATCACTTTTCACCGGTAATTTAAAAAACAGCTATTAGCTACATTAAGTGCAATACCGGCACGGTCGAAATGAATGAAACGGCTGTTTGTTTTTTTTTAATTGCCGATGAAACATTTCTATGTGAGGCGAGGATTCAGAATGATGTACTAAATACGCGGTAAGCGTTTGTGCGTCAGTGTCCCTTTCATCCTGTATTTTTAGCCTACATTCACCCGGGCAGTTTTTAACTCATTACTTTTCTAACGTACCCTGGAATTTTCAACCCGGGTCAGATTCAAAGTTCCACGAATATGTATGCTCATGGCAGTAGGCTGAAAAGCCGTGGGCTACATTCATGTATGACAGGTGTCCATCAACTTGAAATTTTGAAATGTAAGTTGAACAACAACACTTTGAAAACCACAGTTTTGAAGAGGCTTGTTAAAAATCAATTCAGTAGTAGAATTAGTACTAAATGTGTTGAAAATAAACTAACAATAGTACCTGTTTCTGTTAAATTTTTATCTGCAACTTCGTTTTATTTATTAAATTCCAGTAGAATTTGACCCAGTTAAGAAATATTGACATGAGAGCTCTGATTCCTTTTAATTTATTACAGAATTGACAACTTAAAAGCTCGGAATGGAAATATTACAGTCAATTTTTTAGCTTTTTAATTTGAAGCTACAAATACTTATAACAAAACTGGCCAACAATAAATCAGGCTCGCACAAATAAGATTCTGAATCAAACTATTTCGAGAAGTCCTGAAAACGGTCGCTGACCTGCTGTTATAAGCAGTATTACGTGTAATTAATAAAACTACACTAGTTTCTAAACTATACACCTAGATGACGTAATGTCAAAGAAGGTTGTGTAATGATGTTAACAAAAGGGTAAATATTTGTGAAATTGACAATGAGAATTTTGTCAAGCTGAACTAAAGCTTCATTTTCTCGTTTAGTCAGAATCGACATACAGCGAAAACCGACTGCCTTACCAACTCTGTTTCAGGCCGATTAATTCCACATTACTTTCCCCAACTCAAAAAAGCACCTTTAAAAACCAACTTCATATATCTCCAAGAAAAAGCAGAATTATTCACAAAATATTTTCAACGCACAATCTCAAAATTGTTTGCGCAAAAACCCTTGTAATCTGCCTACACCAGCCGGCCCCGTGAAAACGATTTGTTATTTCTCCTGGAGTAATGTTAAATAGATTAGCTCAAACAAATGGGTATATAAGAGTAGAATACATGCCGTGTAAAAATTGATCTAATATTGATGAGGTTAGGGGATGAATTAGGGTAGGCGCGATTAGGTGAAATGGTGTATTCGGTAGGTGTTTCTTTTGATTTAAAACCGCAAATATTTCATCGAGAGGCATAGGCCTATTTAAACCACACAAAGCTTTTATTTGGAAATTTACCTAAACGCCAGGCTCAATTATTGGGATTGGGCAGGTAATGTGAGCCGCATGCATAACGACCGTTGGACAAAGCTCACAACGCGATGGGTGCCCGAGGATGGACGGCGCAGCCGAGGTCGGCCTAAAAAGAGATGAGTACCTGGAAGGATATGGTCATTGCACAGCAGTGAGACATGAAAGGCTACAAAAACAAAACCCATTTACAGGCGTTTTGATTTGCCAAAGTCAGGAGATGAAGCTACAGTCCAACAACAAACGATTTATAATAAAAATTAAAATTACTGCGATTTTGATGGAGATGCAAAATCAGTGATATAATATTTGTGAAATGACTGCACTTGCTGCTGAACAAAGGCCTTTTTGACTGTCACATTCTCATTCAGGATCGACCTCTGATAGGAAATATCAATCCTACATCTATTGCTGAGCATAAACATGCTATGGTATAGCATGACAAAATATTGAAGAACTACAAAAGAACAAAAGCACTTTCGGTCTCAGAACTAAGATCAACTTGAAATAAAACAACTTGAGGCAGGAATTAACTCATCCGATAAGTACTGTCCGCCGAAGTGGAGCGAAAATGAGCAATGGTGTCCGAAGTTTTGATACTTCAATCAGGTTCAAATAAGAACGTAGATGCCTACAGTAACATATCGCAAAGAAAATGTAGATCTTATAGGCAGTCGCTCCATGTAAAGTACTGGTATTCAGCCTCAGTCTAACCGGGTGGTCAGACTGGAAGCTGACACCAACATAGTTGGAGAAGGGCTAGGCAGATGATGATAGGAATATTTAAAAATGTAATCAATAAGTTAGAAAAATAAATAAATAGAGTACCTAATAATATTCGTAAATGATTTATTATTTTAATATAGTAACAATAAAAAAAATGGTTACCGGGTAAAAACAAAACTAAAATGATTCCTGTGATAAATTATAATTATTGTGAATGTACGCAAATTTCATTTATTAATTTTTAATAAGTATATATTAATTTCACTGATTGAGTTTTTTTTTTTCGTCCGTGAGTGTACCGTTGTGTGAATTTTGGCAAAAATTTTTGTAGGTGTAAAAGTATAAACAGTATAAACCATGATTTCAGTACTAGTTCAAAAAAATCTTAGTAGCTAGTAATACCAGACGTAGTTTTGAATCCTCGTCAAAATTCAGGAGGTAGTCTTAGAAGACGTAAATAATTACGGTACCTGGTCAATAATAATAAATGTTGCTTTTTTTAGTTGTTTTAATTTGACACTATTTCAGAATAAAGCCCTTTTCAAAAGAGGAGAATCACCCGTTTATCGAATAAACGTCTGCGTTTGTTTGTGTGTGTGAAAGCACGGTTATAGGGCTAGTATTAGACGGGCCGCGTTTTAATACGGGTGGTGTACACTTATCGATTTCCGATATTAAGAAAAAAAATATAAAAAATATCTACCCATTTTACTATTGATTCGGGTCGAGAATCATTAGCATAGTTACCTCCTTGAATTTGACGAGGATGCAAAGCAACACCTTGTATAAGGAACAGCGTGGCGTGTCCACGTATCTCGATCGGAAGGGGCTGACGTTTAAAAATGGATCTAATATTGATGGCCCAACACCTGGGACGTGAACCTCACCTATCACGTGCATAAGTAATTGGCACCTATCTGAAATTCATCCTGCAGGTACATAGGTGTGTTTGTACATAGAAACGAAAGTTTCTTTTATATCTATCCTCTCGCAGGTCTGCTGGAAGAGATTTCTAAATGAAATAAGCGGTACCTTTGTGCTCTTTTCCTGTAATGTGTTTTGTGTGTACATAAATAAATAATAAATTCCAGCAATTTCTTTTTTTTGCCACGAAATGAAAACATTCAATTTTACATAATTTCTTAAGTAAGTTTCGTTTCAAATGGCAAAATGTATGTCCAGCTTGAAACTCCTTAAATGTTTTCTTTCTTTTAATGATAAATATTGAAAGTAATTCATTCCGAGTTCTAATAAAACTATTTTTAACATAACATAACTTTACGCCTGTAATCCCCTTAGGTTTGGCTGAGTTGTACCTAATAGGACACCCACATTTCGCCAGTTATGTTAAAGTCACGTGTTATAGGGGGCGAGTCTATTGCCATCAACCGGGCACAAATCCAGACTCCGTGGCTGCTACTGAGAAATTCCTGATGAAAAAACCCAATCACACTTTGCCCGACCTGGGAACACAGACCCAGGACCTCATGCTCAGCAGTCGCGCTTGTGACCACTGAACCAACGCGGCGGACTATTTTTTTATTTTACAATGTTCGTCATAACGAACCCTATATATTAGGTATTCCTTCAAACAGCGCTGTGCATAGTAAAAATGGGCTTCACAAAAACAGTTTTTTAGCAAAATGTATAAATTTTAGAGCAGCAAAAAAAATATATGTTAATCTTGATCATATTTATGAGGGAACCGTTGTGTTCAAAACACGTTTTCGTAAAATTTTCCCGATACAAAAAAATCGTAAACTTACTATTAAATATTGAAATTCAAACAATTGTAACTCTATCATCTAAGAACAAATCTTTATAAAATTAAAAACAGTGATGTAATATATAATAATAAAGGGAACTGTTGTTTTTATTTATCGTTTGAAATGAGATTATTGTAAGAATTAACATATTCAATGATAAATAATTGGAACGGGTCGAACGAAACCTCACGCCATTGCATCCTCTTTTGGCTTCTCTTTCATTTTTACGCGGTGTGACAGTGACCGCTGAGGCGTGTTGCTTGACGGATCTGTGTCATTTTTTTCAAAATCATTTACGTATCTGTTTGTTGTTGAATGCTGTTTATTATACTTATTTTGTGAATAGTTATTTCTAAGTTGTGGTGTTAGTGTAAATTTATGTTCGATTTCAGTCATAAATTGTGTAAATAAACAATCAGTGTACATCAGTGGCGAAGAGTCAAAAGAACCCTAAGGAAAATTATACTACTATTTTTTTTGTCTTCACCCCCATTTTCTTCTATTTTCGTTTTGCCTTAAATTTCGTTATAAGTGACCCGAAAAGCACGAAAATAACACCCATGATTAAAATAGCAAAAATTTTCGTAGGCGCCAAATTGATCTTTTTTCATCATTTATTGTGTAGAATAAAATGTAGAGGAACTATGAACAAAATAAATGTAATTTTATAAATAGGCCAACAAAAAAAAAAAAGTTGATACCAAATACGTTATCGACTATCTGTCTAGTTCTCCCCTACATACTTTCTATTTCTGCTCCTGTCGTTACTCGATAATCTTCGGCTTACCTAATTCCCTAAAAAACGGTGCTGCTAGCCGCGAAGTCACGTGTGCACGTACATACGAATTTAGATCTGAATTCTGACACCCGAGCGCCGGCTTATTTGGCGCTACCTGTTATTTCTTGACATGAAAAAAGTTGGCATTTTTGTGATGTTTTCATTCCTATGATGTATTAAATGGAATAGAGTTTTACATCACAGTACAGAACTGCGATGTAATACTCTATTTAACTATAGAAGAGACTACACAGAGTACTTTGTTCCCGAAGGGAAACCGGCAGGAATCGGCTTAGGTGCCTTCGGCCCTGGTGTACATTATAAAAAATGGGTAACAAAAAAAATATACGGAGGACAATAAAGAGATGTTATTCGATGAAACAAAACACATGAACGAAGTTGTAAAGTAAGTACCTTACTTTTTGTGCACACCTTATTTTGATTATTTTATAAATGCGTAATTTCGACATATACATACATATATATGTATATCCATAGCTCGATTGGTGTAACTATCTCATGCGTGGTTCAATTTTCTGCATCAATGTCTAACCCCGGGTTCAGACCTCAGAGTAAATGTATTCTTTTTGTTGATTTCTTTTGATATAATTGTTTTTTTTTTAATTATAAAATTATTATTTTTTCTTATTTTCTTGTTTGAAATGAATTTTTATATTTATTTTTTTAAACAATAATGAATTTTTTCCAATTTAAAAACTTACTTGTTTAAATTTTAGATTACAAAAGGATTCTGAGCGTGAAAACCCTGGGAAATCATTTGTAACACCAGGAGCCAATCCAAAATTAAATTATGATGAGTAAGTATTAAAAGATGGGCGAATGTCATCACACAATGAGAGCCGACGGACAGCTGATGACCCCGCGATCGACTTCAAAAGAGGCGGTGTGAAGAACTTCGCGACTTCCAGCCCGATTGTTCTGAATCAATAATAGTTATTATAACACAGGGAGACTAACCTTACCGAACGTAGGTTCTCAGCTAAGGTCTAGATACCTATCCACTCGTCTATATGTCCACTCACTCGTATGTCCAGGCATTGTATCCGTACACAACGCGTTATTGCCGTGATTTGGAATTATGTATTTTGCTTTTCTGTTTATAAAAAAGTGACGTGTTTTTTATTACAGAGAAATCACTGACGATGTGCTATTCGTTGAGCCGTCGACCGAATCTCAAGATAATGCATACCCACCAGTTCATGGACGAAGAGTCGTTGACATAACGCATCTCATCCAGCAGCTGCAAACTATATCCGGCCATAATTCTTTGTTCAATTGTAACGGTTGATTGCAAAGGTTGTGGGGGGAAAGAGAATTAATTTATCTCTTCGTCGGGGTTACCGCGCGCGTTGCAGTGCTGCAGTCGTTTTTTTTAATAACCCCTACCCGAGGCATCTACTTCATATAAAAATTTTAGGGAAAAGTCCCAAAAGCATCCTGAAAAAGTTTGAAGAACGAAGACTGATGAAAAGAAAATTAAACAAAGCAAAACCTCATAAAAAAAAATCGGATACTAAAGAAAGACAATGCTGTTCAATATGATTTTCGGCTAAGCGTGGACAAGATGTCCGGTTAAAAATATTTTTACTAAACAATATTATTAATTCTGAAAGAAATATTTTTGCAGATCCCATAGTGGCCAGGTACACGTACAAAAATCCGAAATGAAGAGTAATTAATAATATCTGTTATTTACAGGTTACAGCTCATAGCTTGGTCTGTCACTCATGCTGGACATTACCAATAAATAACTTACCTGAACAGCAAAATGTACCAAGCACATCAAGCGGTCATCGAAGAGAGCTATGTCTTAATTGCGGAAGTTCTATACGGTGTAGCAGATCTCATATTCTCAACACAAACTCGGACAGAGAAACACATATAAGAAATGCTATCAGTGAGTGGATAGCACCACAACAAGTAAGGACGGATTAACTTTTTATTAAGTTTACATTAGAATATTATGTGAATTAGAATTATGCTTTTAAAAAAGTTTTTACATAACACTAACTTGTTTACTGAAAAGTTATTCTAACTCTCCATGAAAGAGCAACATTTGATTTCTACGGAACAGAATAAAAGAATGTGTTATTTTTTATGTGTTACTTATTACCCTCTTTAGTTAGAATTCATTCCTAATATAACCTCTGGGCAGCAAAAAAAATTCAAAATGAATTGTTAGAAACTCAATTGATTAGTGTTTTGAAATGGCAATAACTAAGAATTAAATTGTTCTAGGTTCATGGCTCAGATCGCATTTGCCATCCATGTTGGCAACGAGCTGATCGAGTACCAGGTCCTGCTCCAACTGTCACAATTGTTTCACCTACAATTAACTAGCCCAATTTCACAAGAGCCCCTGACACACAAGCCTTGTTTTTGCCCGGATTGTGAATCACCACAGCGACTCATACTCGTAGTCCCAACATGGCTAAGGGTGAAGTTATTCACAGATTAGAATTTTTATGTCCCTAAAACAGCAGAATATGCAGATTTCATTTGCTACAAAATAACTGGGATGAGCTCCTTACAACTTTTTTTATTATTTAATAAACGTATGACTTAATAAAGTCAAAATAACAAATAATAACTAATAGTTTTATTTTAACCACCCAAATACAATCCTATAATATGTAAATAATCCGATTACATCAAAATACTACTGGCAAATTGATTATAGAAAATAATATGCTTATTACAAAGATTTTATCCGACAATTAATTTCAATTTTTCACAAATGCCATTTGAAGCATATTCTTGCATCTGGCTACAATTTTTTAATAATATTTTCTTTCCTATACTTATGTAGTTTTTAAAATGCAAGTATTTTATTAATAAAGATCTTGTCCACGTTTAGCCTGATCATCCTAACAAACTGAGCAATTGCCTTTATGTATTCTTACTGTTCATACATCTATCTATCGATCCCATCACCCCGTCCATAAGTCCACTCTTTCATTCGTCTCTCCGCGTCCGTCTTTCCTCACTTAGTATTCGAATACACCGTAATTTTCATTTAGTTGTAACCTACGTCACTAAAGAAAAGATACTAAAATGACCGCACTTAGCTTTTTCTCTCACTCTCACATTATACAGTGCGAGTAAAAGGGCACGATTAGCTCCTTTGTTTGGCCGCCATTCACAATAATTCTTTTCTGACACGTGATATAAAAGTCATTGCAAATTGCAACAAAAATTATACAGATAAATTAAATTGAAGTGTCTGTCACTTCAATTTAATTTATCTGTATAATTAGTGGATGTATGGTTTAGAAGACGCAGATTGCCAAATTCGAAATAGTAAAGGCAAATAGGCAGAAACGACAAAGTGTTTTGGTGTTTTTGGTTGTGTATGGTTTTTTGTTGCAGATTCTCAAAATGGCAAATTTTCAAAATTATGAAAGTATTATTTTTATTCCTCTATATAGCCGTAAAAAAGGAACCCTTATAAATTCGCCCTGTCTGTCTGTCTATTTGTCCGTCCGTATGTCACAGCCATTTTACTCCCAGACTATTGGTACCACAATGTTGAAATTTAGAGACTAGGTGTCTTCTAAGAATCGCTACATAAAAGTGATGTAAAATTATGAAAAAAAAAAAAAATAGGTGTGGCTCTCCCTAAATGTAACTGTGTGGGGTGTCTATCGACAGCTCTTGAAAATTGCTATTGAGGTTTCTAGCACACTTTCTTTCTTAAGACAATGGTTGATGACATTTGCTTCCGAAGCCGTAAAAAATGTGTGGCCCTCTCTAAAGTCTAAAGTAGGAGAGAGAAAATTCTGAAACAAAAATGTATGTAGGGTTAGCGGATTCGTCAGCGCAGATGGCAGGGATATCGCGTGATCATGGTGACGCAGCGAGTAGAGGGGGCGAACAATACAAGCGGTGCGCTCTCAGGAGTCTCAGGGCCCGGTCACTTTTGCTTGGGAGCTCAGACGTGACAGACGTTTGTTGGGAACAGTACTTTCGAATTATTTCGGTGTTTAACGGTTTAACATAACTGTGTTGTTTTCGTGATTTTTTATTTAAAAATAAATAGTTCTAGGAAATTTAGTTTTCCTTTAAAAAAAAATGAGCTTCTGATCTATAAGAGTAGATTATAAAAAAGTCTCCGAAGACCATTTTCATGTAGCTGCAACAGTTAAAGTAGTTCCCCTTACTGCCCTACTGAAAGTTTCCACCCTGTATATAGATTTATTATTCGTCAGACGAATCTGTTATTACATAATTATTATCTCTAAAATCTTTTCTAGAAAATAACAATTATTGATTATATTATTTAAAAATAAGAAAAAAAGAACGAATTTTAAAACAACTTCTCGAAAATATGTACGAGTAGGAATAAAAAAACAGCTGTTTCCTACAAAACTGCAATACCTACACGGTCGTAATGTATGGAACAGCTGTTTTTTTTCCACGAAAAATTTATTTGTGGGGGGATTCAGAATGATGCACTCAATACGTGGTAACCATTTTAGAGTCGGTGTCCCTTCCACCATCTATAAATAAGAATAAGAATATTGTGAAGGACGGCACGGTTGAAATAATAAAATGTCGGGCATGCCACCGTCCGGGCGAATCAATCCGTCACATTATCTCCGGGTGTTCTCGTCTAGATACCGGAGAGTACTTGCATAGACACAACCTTGTAGCCAGGATTATCCATCAGCAACAAAATACAGCTTTGTGGAATTGGCGGTGTCGTAATGGTCGTCGGAATGGGCCCGATCCAGTTCTTGAAAAAGGCAATATCACACTGTACTGGGATCAATCCATCATCAGTCTCGGGACTATTACAACCAACAAGTCTGATAAAGAGCGATCAGAGCGGCGCGCAATGATTGTTGATATAACGGTCCCGCATGACGAGAATCTCGTGAAAGCCGAGAAAGATAAGCAAATCAAGTATCTTGACTTGGCTCGCGAGGTTGTCGACGTATGGGATGTGAACTCAGCGATCATTGTCGACTGCCAACAGCCTCGACCAATACCTGAGGAGGCTCTCGTTAGGCAGCTGGATCAAAGGCTTGATTCAGAAAACGGTACTCCTCGAGATGGCTCGAATTGTTAAGAGGTTCCTCTCTCTGGAGCCCTGACCGCCGGTAGCTCTGACCCTGTTCCCGATACCGGTAGACTACTATCTTTTATGTTTTTATAGTGATTTTATATAGGAATATTTAAAATAAAATGTAAAAAATAAGTTAAAAAATAAATAAAGAAATAATAAATCAAAACAAAATAATATTGTGATTGCTGAGATTCGAACCTAGTTTTCGCCGCGGAGGCGCAGTTCAAAGTCGACAAGCGGCGCGCTAGGCCAATCTTACATGTTACTGGAGTAGTGAAATTACGCTTCTATAAATAATGGACGTCGCGCATCGGCAAAAGTCGGCCGATGCACCTCGCAGTAGGCGGGACTACTCGTCCCCTTTTCATCTGCTTCACCCCCTCAAAAGCATAAAAGTCGTCTATTCACAGCGTCTTAAACCAGAAGTTTTCACTTACGAAATTCTAGGCTGACTTTAACAATAAAGAATCCCTTACTAATTGCTTGGATACATATTAGCCTATACATAATATGTATATCTAAACAAAGTGTTGCTTTGCATCCTCGTCAAATTCAAGGAGGTAACTAAGCGAATGATTCTCGACCCGAATCAATAATAAAATGGGTAGGTATTTTTTTATATTTTTTCTTAATGTTTTAATGTTGTTGAATTGGAAATCGATAAGTGTACACCACCCGTATTGAAACGCGGCCCATCTAATACTAGCCATATAACCGCGCTTTCACACACACAAACAAACGCAGACGTTTATTCTTTTGCAAAGGGCTTCATTCTGAAATAGTGTCAAATTAAAACACCTAAAAAAAGCAGCATTTATTATTATTGACCAAGTACCGTAATTTACATTGATTACAACACCATGAATTTTGACGAGGTTGCAAAACTACACCTTGTATAGGTAGCTCCTGGTAAAATCTGAATCAAGCCATTGTGATACAATAACAGTAGAGACTTCAATATAAATGCCTTACTATACTCGTTGTTCAAAATACCTGCGGGCTGTATCTCAGACGGTATTCCAAAAATTTTCCCTTACAAACGAAACGAACGATACAAACATACGACTTTATGCACACATAGGTACAATATGTACCCGATATTCTGCGAAGTGTAACTAAAACTCTGCTTTGTTGGTATAACGACATGAAATTATATGTAGGAATTTCTTAGAAGCATCTCAAAGCAGAATTTTGAATAATATTATGCTGTACAGCCCTGTTTTTGGGAATTTAACATTATAGCGGGTGATTGAATGAACTATACACTTTTGCCTGACCTTTCATGAAGTACAGGCGTGATGTTATGTAAGTGAAATATAACTTATATTGATGATTGGTCTGTTACATGAAAGCTTACATAAGTAACACTTAAGTTGGACCCTTCAAATGAGGCGTTGAGTTTAAGTCGAAGGCAGGCGATTCCGTCACATGTTATTTTTAAGTCACTTGTTATATGCCTTTAGTTTCATTACCTAGAGAAAACTAAATCATATAAAATAACTTAATAATGATGTAGATTTTTAAATAAGAATAAAGTGGGTACCTTTACAAACTTAACTTACTTCATAGTTTTAAAACAGATATTCATAATGACAGTAATAACGTCATTATTGGCGAAAAGATCCATATTTTGCGAATAATACACAACAATAGTACTTGACCTCCATTCTATAAATCAATAGTTTCCTCAAACAAATATAAAACGACTACAGCACGACTTAGTATCACCTATTAACTTCCGAAGACACACGAACAACCTACGTTTACGACCTTCTTAGCTAGTCAACTACCAATGATTACAGAGTACTCTCTCTTTTATAGAACTGACCTCGAACCGTCTCCTCAATTGCAGCCTCTAGTACCAACGTGACGAGATGTCGTCAAAGGAAGAAGGGGGAGGTATACCATACGTATGCATAAATAATGGGAGAGTATGTGACCCGTCAAATGAGGGTGTTAAGTCACAAAGGGACAAGTCTTGTAGCTCATTTGTTGAGGGATGGGTTGTCTGACGGCTGATGAAGGTATTTTTAGATGGGTGGGTTAGGGATGTAGTTTCTGTTTTGCGTCTTGAAATAATTTAATAACGAAATTATGTTTGGGGAAATGTCAGCTTAATTATTGACTTCTTTACGCTTTTAAGGCTTCGATTCAATATGAAAGTTGTATGAGTCGGTATTTTGCTTCTTATTTTTCCAAATTCCATGTATTCCATGTGAGTACAGCCGTAGGGTTGATGATATCCTCAAAGTCGCGGGAAAAAGATGGATGAGGGTCGCAGGGAAACCGAGGAATATGGCAGAAGTTAGGGGGGCCTACATATATCCAACAGTCCCCGGGCTGAAATGATAATGTTGATGATGAGTACAGCCACAAATAATAACGCTTGGTAATTTATATAGGTAATCGAACCACCCATAGATATGCAATTGTATCGGGCATTGGCACTACATTTTTGCGGAAAATTGTGAATATGGGATCGTTTTTTTTTTCATGTTTCATCTATTGTAAAAAAAAAAATGAAGAAATCAGAATCATTAATTTCCGGAACGAAATCGAAATTACATTTCCGAAAAAGCTAAATTCCACTGTAATTCCCCAAACCATACCACACAAAAGGCAATAAGCATTAAGATTATTGAAAATCTTCGTACACCTAAACAGAACGGCACTTTCCCCCATAAACGCGTGTTACGTGTCAAGAGAACCTAATAAGCATGCTTACTTGCGGGACTGAAGTTATAAATTATTCATAATGACAAAGTTATAAATCGTGATACGAAAATCTCATCCCTTCAGGAAAGTTAACGGCTGGGAGTGATAAGTAATCAGGTTTGGGTGTGGAAATCGTATTAGGTATTCTTGTATTTGTGGTAGGTAGTAATAGAACTTCAAGTCATTTTGCTAAGAAGGAGAGACGACAGAAGTCGATGAACATTGCTACTTTTGCACGTAACTTATATTAACACAATATTATATTTGGTTACCCAGGTACCTAATTTTATGTTTGTATTTATTTGGTTACCTACCTAATTTAATGTGAGTGTTTATTAATATTTGGATGCTATTTTTATGGCGAAATGTGTCACTGCACTACATGTTATATTTACCATCTTTTGTACCACATTTAACGCAAATAAATAATTTTGACTTTGACTTTATTATTAGACTAATAATTTCCTAGTTTTCATTTTGCCACGTTGGGTGGCAATGCTGATCTTTGGCCATCCAAAATACATTCATCCGCTTATAGCGAGAGCCTATCTAATATTCTGAGAATGTTTAGATGAAAAACCCAATAACACTGCTTGACCAGAGAATCGAACCTAGGACTCAAGATCAACAGTAACGCTTCTTGAGATTCTAGACCAACGAAGTAGTCACTTAGATACACAGATAATACGAGCTGTACAATTAATTCAAGAACATAGTCTATACTTAGCTAGCTAGAGTGAACGAAAATCGAGACTCTTAGTAAAAAATCCTCCTCTTTAATATTCACGTCCCATACCAATGAGATGCGAACGATTTGTATTAAGAACAGGTACATGAGTACTAACCGAACCTGGCTTGAATGCGCGACGTAAAGGTAACGTAAATCTGTTTTATCGAAAGTACACCTTTACGTTCTCGCTTCCAGGATCGCTAGATCCTTTTTTTTTTTTTCGGATGGGAAATCATCAAATGACTTCTCCCGCTCTGGGCTGAGCGGGAGGGTGTGTCAGACTTTTACTGACTAAAACCCACCCATGTTCCTTCATCGTCCTTTGTGTTCTGGGGCCGCGGTATCTCTTTCGAACAACCCGCAGCACAGGATCGCTAGATCCTGGAGTGGAAACCCCGTATTGGTAACCGTAGTGTGAGACGCCTATCGGCTATACATGGTTAAATTGAAGTCGTTTTAATCCTCTTATTTTGACAGTAAAAGTTGTTCGTTATAATGAGTACAATGACCCCTTAAGAGTATTAAAACGACTTAACCTTAACCATGTATATACCGAAGACTGTAAAAATGTGGCTGGGTAAGACCAGTGGCATGCGTGCCTAGGGACCAACAATACAGCAAGCCCCTAGGGCAAGCAGACTGTTCAGAAACCCTAACATCATGAATAGCAGTAGGTTATAAGGGCCAGCCAAGCTTTTAGGCTTGTATGAAAGTACCGCCACTAGATACGACTGGGTAAAGAGGCCGGAGTATAATGTGTTGTAGCGCAGCTTGGCATATGCCCAGCAGTTGTCTGCGAACTGGAAATTATATTTTTCCTACTTTTAAATTATGTTTTTCGCACTCCTCCGCTATTCTTTTCTGATTAAATTCGTTGCGGAATCCAAGACAGTTAAATCGTTTCTCTGGGACTTCGTCGAGCTTCATTGTCTCGGTGCTTTTCTAGTGGTCGCCAATGTTGATTCTAGCTTTCAGGAGTTGCAGTGGTTTGAGAATAATGTGGCGGACATGTCCCAAAAAAAAGTTGTCTGTGATAGGCCGAGATGGCTGATTGATTGATAGATACTTACTTATTTATTAAAGATATTAAACGAATTGAATATTGTGTTTTCTTAAGATCGAATTACCGTCGCGCGTTCGTACTAAACCTACAAACACATAAGTACTACAGGTTAAAAAGGCGAAAGTATCACACAGCTCACGTTCCAGATTTACGTTCATTGACTTGATCTCAATCGCGATAAGTACACGAGCGTCGTCCTGATGATTGTACACACGTTCACTGTGTAGTTACATTCGGGAGGCAATTGGTTTTAGGAATACGGAGCCGTGGTGCGACGAACAATGTTGTTTCAGTTGCTAGTACAAATAGGTGATCGGTTTTGGCTTGGTTACGTAAGAATATTCTGGGGATTTTGTGTTCTATCTCGGTTTCAATTGTTTTTAACCGACTTCAAAAAAAGGAGGAGGTTCTCAATTCGGTTGTATGTTTTTTTTTTTTTTGTTTTTTTTTTTTTGTTTTAACTTTTACAAAAACGCTTAATGTATTTATTACGCCTTTGTTTTTTGTGTGCGAAAAGTTTAAATAAAAAACTTTTTTGCAAAAAAAAAACCGACTTCCAAAAAAAACACTAAAAAAGTGGAAAATAACTTTACTTTCGGAAGTCGGTGACTATTGTTTGTTTCATTGACTTTTTTGCCACCGACTTCCGAAAGTAAAGTTATTTTCCACTTTTTTAGTGTTTTTTTTTGGAAGTCGGTTTTTTTTTGCAAAAAAGTTTTTATTTTACCCGTTTTAGTTATCGTATCATACACAAATCCTTGTCAAGTATCAATTTCGCAGTTTCTTTTACTTGGATGACATTTTTTCCAGTTATTTTGATTTCAAAACCAAACTGCTGAACCGATTTTGATGAAATTTCTATGGGACCAATCGGGAAGTAAATCCATTCAGATAAAAGAAGAATTTTTCAAATTGGTTCATAAATGACGGAGATATGAGGTAACAAACACAAAAAAAAAAAAAAAAAAACAAACAACCGAATTGAGAACCTCCTCCTTTTTTTGAAGTCGATTAAAAATAATCAAGTAATTGTATAGCAAACTTGTTTTTTTTTTAACGGTGTTTTGATCAGACTTTAGCTAAACTTTACTTTACACCAGTTTTTTTTTTCCGAAGGTTGTTTTTGCCAATGTGAATTGACATTAAAATCTTAGTATTGTCAATTCTAGCCATGCATAAATTTTACACAGTCACTAGAAGTTATTACGAATCATCGTAATAATGACATCAACATACGCAAACAATGAAACATGCCATTTTTATTCACTTTTTGCTGGAGTCAAAATGGATAAACGACTCCAGCAAGAAGTGAATAAAATTTATAATTATGTTATGGAACCACCAAATGAATCTCGTGAAGTGGCCTCGTAATCACCGAAAAAAAGGTACATGAAAAAAAGGATGCTGGTGAAATACATAACCTGCGCCTTTTTTAGAAGTGGGTATTAACCGACTTCTAAAAATCATTCAGAGATAGTCAAGGCAATTCAATGCTAGACGATTTTCTTACACGTGCAATCCAAAAGCAGATACTTTTCGCAACGCTAAACGAAATCAACTTAAACTTACAGACTACACCGATACGGTTAATCTAATTACTTTCGTACGTTTGCTGATTGCGCTCTAACGTAAACGTGGACGTTAACGTTGCCATTGAACTTTCCGTTGTTCAGAGCTGTATTCAGCTGAAGTAACAAGGTTAATTCGATGTGAACTAACTGTAGTAATATTGTGAGCAGGAATAAACTTGCAAAAACTCAGCTTTTTCATGTCAAATCAATATTTTAAATGTTTTTACTCGTTAAGTTAATTAGTAAAAATATGCTTCAACGATTGGACCATGTTTTTATTTTTAATTAACAGTAAATAGTTTTACCTTTGTAAAGTAAAACGTAAAAAGTTTCCACGAATTTTTTATTTTTTTTTTACTAAATTTTATGTGTTCCTACCAATCTGGACATTTAAATATCGTTTTTAATTACTTTCATGCTAATTAGGGAAGAGTAACAACCGTCAGCTGTTCGTAATCTTAAATTATTTTTTAATTAGATTTGTCTCTAGTTTTAAGTGGGTAGGAGCTCGGCTTTCAGTTTGAACAAAATAATAATACAAGGTGTTGCTTTGCATCCTCGTCAAATTCAAGGAGGTAACTATGCTAATGATTCTCGACCCGAATCAATAATGAAATGGGTAGGTAATTTTTTAATTTTTTTTCTTAATATCGGAAATCGATAAGTGTACACAACCCGTATTAAAACGCGACCCGTCTAATACTAGCCCTATAACCGCGCTTTTACACACAAACAAACACAGACGTTTATTCAAAAAACGGGTGATTCTCCTCTTTTGAAAAGGGCTTCATTCTGAAACAGTGTCAAATTAAAACAAGTAAAAAAAGTAGCGTTTATTATTATTGACCAGGTACCCTATTTAATATTGATTATTTACGTCTTCTATGACAACCTCCTGAATTTTGACGAGGATGCAAAACTACACCTTGTATGTATAAAAACCCAACTGTTGCTTCCGCAAATGTACCTATCAACATGAAATAATTAAGTATTCAAATTCAAATTCATTTATTTGCAAAAACATGAGTAGATAATATACATGGTACGATGCTTATTATAGATGTTACAAGTATTATTTTAGTAATTTACGGACGGATGCTAAACCACATGTCGATTTTAAGACTGAAATGTCGGGAAGCAAAGACAGAAAAAAAATGGTTTTCGGCAGGATAATAATAAAATTTAAATGAGTAGCATCAACATATTTTCTCCTTCTCTATATCTTCTGCACTTTTCCCAGTAATACCTATAAAGCTATTAAACACTATACTATACAAATACGAGAGCCGCTCGATACAACAGAATCCCTGCGGGGTACTTCATTGTTTAGTTTCTGCACTTTGCGTTGTTAGTTCACCAACTTGAACTGATAGGGTTAGGACTATTGTGAAGTTCGATATTTATATGGGAAAGTGTAGTTTCTTTAGATAAAGTGTAGGTAATGTATGTTTTAGAAAAAATCATGTATCTATAGCGTCAAATCATTAACACTTTACTGTTACGCGACAATTCACAGACGTAAAGGGAATCGATTTCAAAATAGACCCAAACTCAAAGCATTTATTTCAATTAGACCATTACAGGCACTTTTGAATGTCAAAACACAAAAAAAAATACTAAGCTACAGTCCCAGTCACAGGGCATAATAACTTGTGAAAGTACTGTAGATGCCCATTCGAAAGCGTAGATCTCTATGGAGAAGAATGGGCAAGAAACTCCATGGACACTCTTTTAAATCATTATGTTGTTACAAAGTCTTGCTTACATCATTCATGTCGAGATTAAACATATATGTGAGAACGATGTAGAAAGACGTGCGAGTAAGAGCGTCCAGAGTAAAAAGATAAAATTGACAATTCAAAAATACAATAATCCATGGCAGCTGCGAGATGACCAGTCCCTACTGACAGAGCCCGTTCACGAACATGACGCATGGATCAACCATCATTCAACTCAACCATTTTGGATAGTTAATATTATATTTAGTTAGTTTAACAAAGCCTGCCTCGTTGTTGGTCCAGTGATCGTGTGACTGTCTGTCACGTATTCCTAATTATTAAGCGAATATCTTAGTCCATATTTATTTCAACATCATCACACGGTATCGGGACGCTTACAAGCATATTAAACCTTTATTTTATGGCTTGACAGCCTGACAAGTTACTGTAATTAATAACAAAACGTTCCGTCCCTTCTTAGAATTGTAAAATAATATTAGCCACTCGTAAGCGCATAAATTCTTTATTTAATGGGAAGCGAGTTAGGGATGAATGCCGGGCTGACAGGTCAAAAGTAATGTTTCCACAAATTCCTAAGAAACGATAAAAAATATTCGGTTTGTAAGTGCATTCCTCAATACGAGTGCACATCTGGGAGCCACGTTTAGAGGCTGAACCGAAGAGAACCTTTAAAACAATGGCAAAAACGGGCGTTAGGCAGGCGTGGTATTTTTAGAGTGTTTGAAAGGAAAGAAGGAGACTCGAGGCAGTCGGTCTTACACCGCTATAGGATCCGGACGAAATAAGATAATGAAGTTAAGTTAGGTGACTCGGCAGATAGCGATGCCTATGTCCAAGTGGGTTATCGCAATAGTGCGATAGTGATTGAATAAGTTAAATATAGCTGGATTAAAAGCCTTGTTTAGACAAATCTAGTATGTGTGTGTGTTTGTTGGTGAGCGGCTGGGTGAGTCCTTTATTACAATAATTATCCTAGGCTGATGGTTTTATCAAAGTTCTTAAAACTAATCAGACAGAAACGTTTTGCTGGGGAGTTTGTTGCGCCACTTCTTCTCCCCAGCTCCAACACTAGGAAGTGGTGAAGGGTGGGCGCTTTTGGGGCTGTCTATAGGGTTTCAATAGAGTTGATCTCCAACTCTATTGAAAAATGATTCTTGAGTTCTGATTATCAACTCTAATATCTGGTAATTCTTGAATTATGTATTCATTAGCTCTAACTAACAATCCAGCCATTGCTTTTGAGTTTTGATTCTCAACCTTATTATGACCAACCATATAGCGATTCTAGAATAATCTATGCTGTATCTTACACAAATGATTCGGTCAGGCTGACATGAACACATGTCTTGCATATACGATAGTTGTACGAAAAGTGCACTTTCCATGGGGAGGGATTGGAATGGTTTGATACCACATCTATTTTATAACCAGTCTAAGGACTGTTAGGGACCATGTCTATTGATTAGCATGATGATTGACTTTCTGCCGCTGAAAAGCCGCCTTGTCACGTACACCAGTTCGAAAGAGCTGCTAGGGACAGTGTTCACTAGGAGCATGATGTCGACGCATTGCCGCTGAAAAGCCGCTTACGTCACTTATGGAAGTGTAGCTTTGAGTGCTCCAGGTGTAGATGCAAGGTATCGTGTGAGTCACGGTTGACCTATTACCTATTACGTTAGCGTAAGGGTTACTTACGAGAACTATACTGGTTGCAATATAAATATACTTGGCTTCCCCAGTTATGTTTTACATTTTTGAAACCACTTTCAATATATTTCAATAACTATGAATCCCTAGTCTGATTTACTATATCCTTCAATCCTTTCCTCGTTCTTATGATGATACGAGGCATTGGACTTCTTCATGTTAAGGGATTCATTTCTTATGTTGGTGGAGAGACATCCAGTTTGGGACGAACCTCACAGGGGCGTGCGGATGGCGGGGCGCGTTCCTTTCCCCCTCAGGGAAACCGACTTTCATACTAATATTACCATGAATTAGGAAAAACGAAAATTTTATCAGCCTAGGGTAATTTAGGAACAGTCACAATCGCAAACGCGACTGCCGAGCATGAGGTCCTGGGTTCAATTCCCAGGTCGGGCAAAGTGTATTGTTAATTTTCACTTGCTTCTGTGAAGGAAAACATCGCTAGGAAACCAGCATGCCTGAGAGATATTTCTCGACGGCATGTAAATGCCAAGTCAGAGACCCTTGGGCGGCATAAAAACTCTGACACCAGGTTAGCCACTAACCACACGATTAAAATAGAATAATAATGAAATTCCCCTTAACATACAAACTGTAAATTGTTATTTCCACGCTGTAAATAACTAAACGTTGATAACACAAAGAGTTGACGACTCTCTTATAATTAGAGATAGCTATTCGACTGCTAATCGAGCAGTATTTAGCGCAAGCAATTTCCTCCAATCGGCTTGCTCGGTTCAGAGCACAATAACTCTTCAGTCTTCACTGCTATTTCGTTTCCGTTGAAAAGCAAATTATGTTTCCAATCATTCAGGAAGTACTCGTACAATAGCAATGGATTTAATGTTTGCTTTGGTTGTTTGTTGATTTACTGGGTGTAAGCTCATGAACGAATCGTGGCTGATAAGGTTGACGCCCAATAACCGAATTTAGATCACCGGGGCCATTTAAACAGTGATTGACTTAGTGCGCTGGAGACATGATAGTGACGTGCAAATCACTAACGGGAAAACCCAACAACACTTTGCCCGACGTAGAAATTCTACCCAGGATGCCACGTTCAATGGTCGCATTTGCGGCCACGAGATAAATGGGTCGTCACCCTAATAACTAAGACACGTACCTCTGATTTTTCGGAATCATGTGCGTATTGTATAATTATCACTTGCTTCGGTGAAGGAAAACATCGTGAGGAAACCAACAGTGATAGCCTAGTGGTGTGACCGTCAGACTGCCAAGTCATAGGTCTCGAGGAAACCAGCATGCCTGAGAGTTATTTCTCGACGGCATGTAAAGCCAAGTCAGAGGCCATGGGCGGCATAAAAACTCTGACACCAGGTTAGGGAACCACACGATAAAGAAAGGAGACCCCAATATTTAAAGGACTGGAATCCTTTATGGGATAATAAAGTTAACAAAATAACTTACATTGAACCAACCTCAATCATTATAGTCGCAGAATACACTTCGTTGCATTCTAACGCATTTTTATTTCAAACAATAAAATAAAAAAGTAATTTCTTTTAATTCGTTTCCTGAATCCACTGCTGAATCTCTCCTCAAACGTAAAATTAAAAACCAAAAAGCATTGTAATGTGAATTCTTTGTGGTGTAAATGGGACGAGTTCACGAATTACGTTCGAAATTTAAATTAAAGCTGTTTTCTGGTGGGTTTAGAAGGCGTTAGTGGGAATCTAATTTATGGACCGCAAAATATGTATTCAGTTCAAAACCTAATATAATGGAGAATAGCTTCTCTTAGTTAAGCTAGTTATTTCACTCGTATTACTGTCTAGTAAGTTTGGTAATTTGCTATAGTAATAGAGATTTAATTACATGTAATAAGTACAATGTTAAGTTGGTAATTTTGTTCTCTATGCTTATTAAAGTAATCATTAACTTTGTCGTAACTTTGTTAGTTAACTTTTGAAACAATCAAACTCCAAAAGGTATTATAAAATATTACTTAGGTACTTCTGAAGTAGAGTAATTGTAAAAATCTCTGCTGTTGACATTAAGCTTTGTCCTGTAACAAGGAACTCAGAAGATAGAACGAAGATAAAATGACAACAATTTCCTCGACATTCTATTTAAATAACTCGACTGCTTGCAAACTGTCAACTGTCAACTGTGTGCGTCTGAACCCAGCTTAAAGCTATTATTATGAAAAACGCAAAGCGGTTTTACTCTCACCTCAGTTGAGGCGGATTAAAATATTTGCCCTCATATTTGTAGGCGACCATTTTTTTTTGTCCGCAATTGTCATTCAGCAGCCAATCTAAATTCGAACCCTGTTTAAATGGAAATTAGATTTAATTTCGAGTGTCAACTGTGTTATAGAAATTTGGGAGATTATTTGTTCTTGTGGAATAAGTACTCAGATAGTGTGATGAAACTTTTATGAAGTCTAAAATGTGACGGACATTTTGCGTATAATAATTTAATCATACTTTTTGACAGATTTAATACTAACATTTTCTGGAACTGTTAAACAAACGTTGGGGTATGTACTTAATTTGGTATCCAATATTTCCTGTTGATTGCTCATTATAGGAACTGATGGACCTAGGTCGATGGTCAACATGCCAAGTACCATCGACATGCCAAGAAGAAGAATACTGAATCTTTCTAAATTCAGTATCAATTAGAAACCTGTCTCGTGGTCACAAGCGCGACTGCTGAGCAAGAGGTCCCGGGTTCGAGTCCCGGGTCGGGCAAAGTGTAATCGGGTTGTTCCATTAGGTATTTCTCAGTGACAGCCACGGAGTCTGAATTTGTGCCCGGTTGATGGCAATAGGCTCGCCCCTTATTACATGGAACTTAAAACATAACTGGTGAAAAATGGGTGTACTAAATAGGTACACGTCTGCCTCACCATTCGAGGATTACAGGCGTGATGTTATAGCTGACTTCTGTCAACGCCAAAGGAACCAGTTTGACCTCCGCCTAACCCTTCCTCAAACATTCTTACAGAAAAGTTTGTACCTATTTAACTGTCATCAACTCATTTTGTATTCCTCAAATCTCAAATTCAGGAGAAAGCAACAAGAGTAAGCTTGTATCATTCCAATTTATCGCCATCATTCATCATCATCAACCAAGAAAAACACAGCAAAGGGAACTGAGAATTTTAATAAATTGTCAACGTGTGTAATACCCTGAGAACTGCGATAAACATGGCTACCCGTCATGTACCTAGGGTATAAAAATAAATGAAGGTGCTTAGTACAGATTTCGAGGGGTAAATGTTTGCTATTGGCGTTGATATTTTGAGCCGCATGTGTAATACATTCCTACAACTTTTTTTTAAAGTTAAGTAGTACAGGTGTGTAAATTGTATTTTATACCTTCTTAACATTTACATAGTATAATTATAATGTTAAATGAGTTAGACCAAGTACCTAGGCGACTTAATCACAGCTTCAGTGACGTTTTGTAGGTCCTGGTGTTTGGACACTCCGACATACTATAGTACATGTTTTTGTCAGAACGTCGGCTCACCATCTAGTAATAACCATAAATTTAATTTATGATGACACTAAAAACTATTTACCCTTTCTTTGTGTATCTGCAGTTCATTCTTGTAACAAAAAAAATAACCGACTTCCAAAAAAAAAACATTAAAAAAAATGGGAAAATAACATTACTTTCGGAAGTCGGTGAAAATGTTTGTTTCAGTGACTTTTTAACCGACTTCAAAAAAAGGAGGAGGTTCTCAATTCGGTTGTATGTTTTTTTTTGTGTTTGTTACCTCATATCTCCGTCATTTATGAACCAATTTGAAAAATTCTTCTTTTATCTGAATGGATCTACGTCCCGATCGATCCCATAGAAATTTCATCAAAATCGGTTCAGCAGTTTGGTTTTGAAATCAAAATAGCTGGAAAAAATGTCATCCAAGTAAAAGAAATTGCGAAATTAATACTTGACAAGGATTTGTGTGTGATACGATAACTAAAAAAAGGGTAAAATAAAAACTTTTTCTTTTTTTTCCGAAGGCGGTGGCAAAAAAGTCAATGAAAAAAACAATAGTAACCGACTTCCGAAAGTAAAGTTATTTTGCACTTTTTTAGTGTTTTTTTTTTGGAAGTCGGTTTTTTTTTGCAAAAAAGTTTTTTTGGCACCGACTTCCGAAAGTAATGTTATTTTCCACTTTTTTTAGTGTTTTTTTGGAAGTCGGTTATTTTTTTTGCAAAAACGTTTTTATTTTACCCTTTTTAGCTATCGCATCACACACAAATCCTCGTCATGTATCAATATCGCAATTTCTTTTACTTGGATGACATATTTTTTCCAGCTATTTTGATTTAAAAACCAAACTGCTAAACCGATTTTGATTAAATTTCTATGGGACCAATCGTAAGTAGATCCATTCAGATAAAAGAAGAATTTTTCAAATCGGTTCATAAATGACGAAGATATGAGGTAACAAACACAAAAAAAAAAAATACAACCGAATTGAGAACCTCCTCCTTTTTTTGAAGTCGGTTAAAAAAAGTAGTGACTGATACCACAGAACTTCCAATACCGTCGGTGTCGACCAACGGTACTAACGGACCGCGTTCCGTGCGCTGTATTGTTTATTTAGCCAGACATTTTTTCTGATAAAAATGTTCCAACAAATTTTTCGCAACAGAAAAATGCACCACAAAAAATTTGACCCGGAAAATCTGATAACACATTTCATTCATCAGTTCTCAAATGACCAAACACACACATCGGCGCAAAGCGTTATTAATAACTACAATATCCATTCTCACTTCTCACTCTCACTGAGTTGCTGTACAATAGTAATTTTTCTCTGAAATTCAAAGCCACTAGGCGACATGGATTTATGTTTAGCACAAATCAAAATTTACGCTCACAAATACAAATTTATAATTCACAGTGTTGAACTTTAAATAAATTCCTTGACACCTCTATGTTATGGGCGATAAGGTCTAAACTGACCTGCCTGTACATTTTTAGGCGTCAACAAACTAAACTGTTTGCTTACCGGCGGGATATGGAATGGGCGTACTGTTACACCGTTGTATAACAAAGATAAAATGGTTTATTGCTATTATTTAAATTCTGGTACTGATAAATATTCTAAATCTGCTTAGACTTAAACGGCCCTGTTGTTTAAACAAATGGTTGTCTTTATTGTTTTTCATTATCTTCACCGCGAATTCTGTTGTGATCGTATTTTTGTCAGACATCATAAAAATGCAAGGCGTGTAATTATTTTCAACACAATGGTCATGTTTTTCGTAGAATATTTGCAGTATCCACATTCTAATTAGGCCCCATACACTGTGTAACACATATGTATATCATCTCATTAGCTTTTTAAAACCAACCAAATGTTACACCCTAAAATGTACCAACATTTACAATGGATATAGACAAAACACCTTCATAGTTTCACGAAAAAGAAAAATCCACGAAAGAAAATCCATTTTGTTTGCACTAAACGTGAGGCATAAATACCTACTACAGTAAAGCACATAAACGGAAAAAGCTCTCACTCTTTTTTTAATATCTCCTTTCGCAGGTATGCTGGAAGAGATTTCTTTAGAAATAAACATCACCTTTGTACTATTTTTTTTCTGTTCCTTTCTGTATATATAGTTTTTTTTTGTACACACTGATGTGTACAAAAAAAAACTATTTATAAAAATCAATGTCTGTTCGTTTGGTCAGATGTTGGATGTTCGTCTAAACTACTAAACCGAATTTGATGAAATATTGCACAGTTGTTCTACATACGCCAGGGAAGGTTTAGGTAAGGTAGGTAGGTGGGTAGGGTAGGTAGGTAGGAAGGTAGGAAGGGTAGGTAAGTAGTGTAGGGTAGGTAGTATGTGGGTAGCTGGGTAGGTAGGTAGGTGGGTCGAGTAGTAAAAAATACAAGGAGGTAGTACTAGGTAGGGAAAAGTGAATTGCATCGCATGAATTCAGCTGGTAAATAATAAAAAGAACTATTTAGGAGAAAATAATATGCGTCACATCTATGTAAAACGACCATCGCGCAGCATGATATCCAATGACACTACTATTCTCAGATTTCCATTTCTCCTGAACACCTCAACGTTACACTACGGTGTAAATGCAGCAAGTGAAGCGAATCAGGCAGACGGGGTGACGTCACGAGAGGAACCGCGGCGGAAGCGCGAGCGCCGCGTTTCCGCTTCAGCCGCCGCTTGAACCGCGCTAACTACATCACGAGCAGCGCTACAGCGGAGTACAGCGCTGATAGATATGCACAGGATTAGATTATACTGTTCATTTGGATGGGATAAGAGGGAAATATATTGAAATATGCCTGTATGTTGACAGGCTCTTATAAGAGTCAGCTGTGTTCTTAAAATTAATTCATGTTTGAATTTAAAACAGCTTGCATTTACAATTTTCACGTGGTTTGAATATTATTATTGGTATTTTCAGACTTGGTGAAACCAAGACATGCTCAAATTACAAAAGTTCCTAGTGTCAAACTAGTGCAGTGCACTAACATCTTTGTGCCGTAAAGGCTGAAATGACGTAACACTGTGTTAACCTGTCCCCCTGCTCACTTGCAAACTGTCTAAGGAAGGACTCAAGTTGTGCCGTGAAAGTGTTTCCATACGCAACCCATTTGTGGCACTTGCTGAAAATTCGCCTGGACACGAGTTGCCATGGCTGACCTGGAAGTCTTTAAATACTCTTCAGACACAGGTTAGCCGACGCAAGGAAAACCTGCTCAGGTGGAGATTTATATACATGAGTCTGCCCTGGAGTGGAAATGTGGTGTTATTCCACAAACGAAATTCAAACGTTAGAAAACGATTTTCCCCAACACCAAAATGTTTATTATTACAGTAGTAGCCCTACTTTTACACAACAACACTTAGGTACTATGAAATAATAATGAGAACTTAATATTTTCCAAGAATACTAAGAACAAGCCAGTCAGGTCAACAAACCCAACAGTCACACTACAACCGCTGAAACATTCACCATAGACACGAGGACCCCCAGCAAACGGACGTGCCCGTCATTTCCGTTCCGTAAATACAACAACGCAAATAACTCCAGTAATGAACTCTCAAGTTTTATTGTACTCAACGAAGGGATGCACGATGATGCATTCGAAGCAGGAATTTCACATGTTTCCGTAGTTAATTGAAGAGTTTTTTGTTTGCTTTTGTGGTAATCAACGAAGGCATAGTTCCTATAAACGATTCTGATGATAATAGGGTCTTTGATATTGATAAAGTTAGCACAGGAACAGTGTATCAAGAATAGTAGATATTCATCATTCTCCTGCCCTTATTTCAATTTATTTGGGGTCGGCGCTGCATGTCTTCTTCTTCCATACTTCTCTATAACTCGTCAATTATATTATAAACAATTATAAAATAAACAATGGTTTATTGCAGTAAACGAAGACACTGGACTTAGCAAGAAGTCTTTTTTAAATAATTTACAATTTCAATGGAGGTCCGTACATAACGCGACTTGCTGAAGTTTTATTGACTAGTTTGTGATTGGTTGATCGTAAAATTGAGGTAAGCCTAAAGTTTCAAAATTTGCGGATTTTTTCACCTTAATCATCAGCGTTCCAACTGAGCACCGATTTTAAAAAAATATAACTACATTTAAAATGGGAATAATTGTGTATCTAAAGTATTTTTATGGCAAGTCAGAAAGCACCACGAAAATGATGTCTTACATAAATATTAACAACAAAATCTCAACAAGAAAACGGCATTATTTATTAAAGAATCCTCCACGCCTTTCCTCATAAACATCAAATATCAAAATAAAAGTTCACGGACGTAATCCAAGTTCAACTTTAAGACTGGCTTCTACAAAAAAAAAAGATTTTAAAAAAGAACATCGTCAGATTATCGTGGATTCGATTTCCACGTCTGAACTTCGCTTAAGTTAAGGCGTCCGGAATGTTGTTGAGGTAACAAAAAAAAAAACGTATTTCAAAAGAATCGAAAAGTTTGTAAAAATTCCAGCCAAGGATTTTGTGTCGTCGTTCGTTGACAGTTTTACAGTAAGCCGAGTGCCAGTGGAAAATCATCGGTATTACGTGTTGTGGTCGGTGTTAGTTGTTTTCCTGTTGTCTTTGATTTTTTTTTATTTGCATCATGAAAATAACGTTGCCTTTTGGGTTTACTAAGTATTTTTTTGTACTTTTTCCTTGTATTTTTTTTTATCAACTGGTATCTGCCGATACTCATCCTTTGTTTGTTTAATCTAGTAAGATTTTAGAAGGATGAGGTCACACTTGTGACCTAGCAGCTTAATCTAACTTGCCTGAAGGCAATCGAATTTAATTGAATTTTCAAATTGCCATCACACGTAATTGCAGCCAAAGAACTTTTCACAGCGCTCGCCAATAATCCTTTTGTAACAAACCAGTTTGACAGATGGGAATTCTATTGTTGGAATTTTTCTCGATTTATCACGTCTCCGCTTTGAATAATGGTGCGTGTCATAAATATCCGAATTAATCCATTCATGTGAAAATGTATAACATTAAAATTTATTGAACAATATAATAACGATGCCGTTCGAATGCCAATGAGGATTCGGTGTCAAAATATCGTAAAACACGTACGAATGACTAGCTGTTGCCCGCCACTTCGTTCGCGTGGACGAAGTTTCATACAAACTTTCAACCCCTATTCTAAACCCTTAGGGGATGAATTTCCAAATATCCCTTCTTAGTGCACACTTACGTCATTTAAGGAACGTTTGTGCAAAATTTCATGCTTCTAATCCCAACGGTTTCAGCTGTGCGTTGATCGATCAGTCAGTGAATCAGTCACCTAGTCAGTTTCTCACTTTATGTATCACTATCACTACATAGTATTAAACAAAGTCTCTTCCCGCTGTCTGTCTGTCCCTATGTATGCTTTGATCTTTAAAACTGCACCACGGATTGTGATGCGGTTTTTTTAATAGATAGAGTGATTCAAGAGGAAGGTTTATATGTATAATACATGCATATTATACGCATAGTAGAGCAAATATTAGTATCTACATTGCACCCATGCGAGGCCGGGGCGGGTCGCTAGTATAGTCTATGATATAGATGTACGTAGTGGTAGACGCAGTCCTGATCGAGTCACTTTGAGGAATTAGCTGTCCACCTTTTTGACACTATCCCATAGCTAGTCATGGTAGTGGTATCTCTAACTTACAGCACGCGATCACCGAGCGAGCTATAATCTTGCTATAAAGATGAGTATAAGTTTATTTTTAACACAATCATCATCATCATCATCATCTGTCCAGCCTTTTCCCAACTATGGGGTCAGCTTCCAGTCTAACCGGAAGCAGCAGAATACCAGTATTTTACATGAAGCGACTGCTTATCTGACCTCCACAACCCAGTTAGTACTGGGTAACACGATACCCCTCGGTAAGATTGGTTTTCAGACTTTCGGGCCACTGGCTACTTTTACTTTGAACACCATGGCTCACATGGTGTTTAATTTCTTTTTTTAATTTTTTGTCGGTTATTAAAAAAAATATCTGCTGTTTCCTACAAAAGTGCAATACCTACACGGTCAAAATACACACACAGCTACAGCTGATTTTTTTTTTAGTAACCGACGAATAATTCCTATGTGGCCCCCTCAGAATGATGTACTGAGTATATGGTTTCCGTTTTCGCGTCGGTGTCCCTTCCACCCCGTATATTACAACTTTAATGACCTCTTAGTACTCCAGGGAAGTGAAGTTCCATATAATCAAGTTATTTCGTTTTAATTAAACTAGGTTTAATCGGCTTTCAGCATAAGACTAGTTTACATTGCTTTGTAGATATAGGCTAGGATAGACATTAATTATTTCCACAATTCTTGTTTAGACATACTGGATTTTGTAGTATAACCGTCTAACAGTTGTTGTGAGGATAGACGCATCACTCAACATAAGTCGGATATGTAGAATACTTTGTTTTTAGCTTGGTGTTTGGTCTTCTTTAACCTTTACTTGTTAACAGACAAACGTGTAAAATAATTTTGTAGGTAATTTATTTGAAAGTTTGCCAATCAGTCTTCCAAGGGGGTAACTGGGTTGTGGAGATCAGATTAGCAGTCTCTCCATGTCTCTCTGTATACAGCTTTTTTTTCTTGCATTTTCTCTGCTATGCTGGGGTCTGCTTCCGAAGAAAAAAGTATATGTAAAAACGGCGCTGATATTTAATATGAAAGTTTCTTAAAAGCAATCCAAACCAATATATTTCTAACTTACTTACTATACTTCAAAAATTTTACAAAAATATAATCTTAAATCCCTCCAAAATCACATACCAAATCCGTAAACAAAATTCATTCTCATTTACATCCAAAATAAAAATGATTTCACGGCGCGCCGCTTCAGAACGAGTTAATTTTTACATCTCCGAAGATTCTCTCCGAAGAAAGTTGATTTTGACGCTGATGTTATTTATTCGAGAAACATCCGAGGAAATTATGCGAAGATGGCTACGAGCGTGATGGAGAGTCTGTCGGGGGCATTACTATGTCGAATCAATTTCAACGCCCCTACTAAGAGGGCTTTTTTGTGAGGTGAGTTGGATAAAACAGTGACATTATTATGCTGTGTCTGCACATGACTCTGTCGTGTACGGAATAGGTATTGAAAACTTAAAAATTATTAATACCTACATATTACAATGACATAGATTCATTAATGATCTTATTAATTATTTTTGACTAGCACTTTACATTACTCCCTTTATTTATTTTTCTCACTTTTACATTTTTAAATATTACAAGGTATATATAAAATCAATTTAAAAACAAAAACATTTAAAACTATAAAAAAATAGTAGCCCACCGGTATTGGGAACAAGCTACCGGTCAGGGCTCCACAGAAAGGAACCTCCTAACAATACGAGCCGTATTTTTCTGTAGCAAACCCAACTGCTACGGAAAAATGATGAGATAAAAAAGCAACAAACAGTAGTATCCACATCTCAACCCGCGACTTATGAACAAATAATTTCCTATTATAACCTTACACTAAGCTGGTACTTCCAATTTTCTTAAATAAACATTTCCACGCTTGAGTTTTCACATTTAAAGCTCAGATAGAGCTTAGGATGGGGTGATGTGTGATTTTAGCGAATAAAGAATGGTTTTAGTGGATAATATTCGAATTTAGATTTTCAAAGTCAAAGTCAAAATTATTTATTTGCGTTAAATGTGGTACAAAAGATGGTAAATATAACATACGTAGTGCAGTGACACATTTCGCCATAAAAATAGCATTGAAATTGATTGAAACAATCTTGTTTATTTATTTTAAATAGGTACACCAAACAGTACCTACATACAGTTTACTTTTAACATCATCATCTGCCTAGCCATTTCCCAACTATTTTGGGGTCGGCTTCCAATCTAACCGGATGCAGCTGAATACCAGTATTTTACATGGAGCTATGGTTGTCAGACTTTCGGGCCACACTGTCAAAGATCTACAAATGGACCCACGGCTTAACATGCTTTCCGAGGCACGGAGGAAACTCGGTATGTAATGGGTGGTCACCCATCCACGGACCAACCCAGGCAAGCGCGGCTTAACATGACGATCGACCGGAGTGGCTGTTATTATTTAGTATATAGGTCAGAGTGTTTAGGTTAGGGTTCTTATGTAGGTAACAGTTACGGGGGGGTTACCATGATCTGTTAGTGCAGTAATGTTTTAAGACTATTCCGAGATTGAAAAAGTGACAGCACTAGACACACAGACAGACACATTATACAGTTTATCAAGTTTAATTCTATGTTTGTCGAGTTTGCCAATTAACCCAAAAAAAATATAAATATATTGAAGTCAGCATTTACAGCTGGGTCCAGAAAGTCCATCCTTCTTTCTATTTCTTAGTTGAAATACTTGGTGGTGTCAGATGGCTACTTGATCGTCGTGTCTGCCACCGGTGGTGGCAAGAGGGGTGGCAGATGCGACTAAATTAGACGCAACCACCACCAGTGCCACCGCTTGTCGCAGACAGGTGGTGGCAGTCGTGAATAAGCCATTGGTGGTTGGGATCGGCGCAGCATGTCGTCTTCTTCCATACTTCTCTATTACGTGTCATCTCATCAGGCACCTCCTTTCTTGCCATATCAGCCTTCATACAGTCCATACAGTCCATACATCGTTTCTTTGGTCTTCCTCTACTCTTATACCCATCCACATTCATACTCAAAACTTTCCTCACGATATTTTCGTCATTCCTCCGCATCACATGCCCATACCAAGACAATCGATTACCACACAACTTTTCAGTTAAATAAATAAAATGTAATATAAAAATTGAAACCAAAACACCTTTGACTTAAACTAAACAAAAGATCAAATAGACTTACACTAATAACAATAGTAGTTTAGACAAAATATCTATATAAAAACTAATTACAACCGTGTAAATGTCAGTTCAAATCAGAGCGCAACAGACATAGAAATATATCTATGTCGGATCCGGTCACGGAATGAATCGCAGGCGCGCCAGGTGGTGGTGGACGCGACCTATTACAAGTCTACCTACACCTATAGCACACCTCTACAGAGTCGTAATGTTTCGAGCTCGCTGCGAGGAGAACATAGAGTGTCTGATTGCAGCGGAGTCGAGACGTCCCGAAACTGTACCCGATTCATTGTGCCCAGTATCATTGTGTTAAGTTGTGGTTTCAAGTAATTGGTTCGTTCAATAAACGCAGTGTATCGCATCCAGTGTGATTTCTTTGCACGAAACCCATATTCTGCACACACAGTGCTCGAGGCTAACGAAATAAATCCTGACGGTTCGACATCTATAACTTAAATGCTTCTATTTTATTAAGTTTCGTGAGACAATATGAACAGACCTACACAAAATCGAAAATACTGTATAATATTTACACTAATTTTTCCCCTCTAGCCAAACTCATTCATGTAGGTACAACAAAATGTTAGTACGTAGTATCACCATTAGTTCATTTAGTCAGAACCCCTTATCTTTTGCATAATGGCAGCAGGGGCTAATAATAACAAGCAAACTTGTGAGGACCGAAATAATTCCGGAAATAGCTGACGGAATATCTAAATCATGGCATGCCTCACAATCTCAGGAATAGGGATGGGACCTATCTTTGCTTTTATTTATATCGATGTTTGGTCAGAATTGCAATCGCTCCTTGTAAAATATTTGTATTCAGCTACATCTGGTTAGACTGCCGAAGCCAACATAGTTGGGAAAAGACAAGCCAGTTAATGATGATCGATGTCAGGAATACTGTAATTAATTAAGTTTGTGGTGATAGAATAAATATCGCCCAAGCAAGTATAAAAAATACCAAGTGAGAATGGAAAGAAATAATCAGCAAACTAAGAAAACTAATTTAAAGATTAACTTGGTATTAATTTAATACACACGGGGTGTGGGTTTCTCTTTAAGCCATAGGATCTACGCTTTCGAATGGGCAACTACAGTACTTTCATAAGTTATTATGCCCTGTGGCAGGGAATGTAGCTTAGTTTATTTTTTTTTGTGTTTTGACATTCAAAAGTGCCTGTAATGGTCTAATTGAAATAAATGCTTTGGGTTTTTGCGTTTTGAGCCTTTGCAACTCTTCAATCTTCTTAGAATCTCACGTTAAAGAAACTTGTCTTATAATTTCCCCCCACCTCGATCTTTTGCAGATTATCTTTCCCATGCTATCTTTTCAGTTTTAGTTTATATAACTTCTGGCACGAGCCTGAAATAGTGAGAATCCACTAGAGTTCCGAGATACGTACCTACTTCGTTTTAGTAGAAGTATTACCGGTTATTGTTCACCTGAACACAGCGTGTTGGATTTTCTTTGAGAATCAAACTTCAAACTTTACAGAAGTTGAAAGTGGACGAATAGGTATACCGACTCCCGAAGTTGAAACTTTAGTCGGACAAGGATCAAATTCAGTTAGGTCACCTTTTCATTCAACCTTCGTAGCATTGCCAGATGTCGTCTTACTAATATAACATAACATCACGCCTGTAATCCGCGAAGGGTTAAGCAAAGGTGTACCTAATAGTACACCCACATTTCGCCAGTTATGTTTAAGTCCCATGTAAGAGGGGGCGAGCCTAATGCCATTAAACGGGAACAAATCCAGACTCCGTGGCTGCTACTGAGAAATTCCTGATGGAAAAACCCATTAACAATTTGCCCGACCCAGGAATTGAACCGAGTACCTCAGCAGTCGCGCTTGCAACCACTAAACGAACGAGACAGTCTTTCTTGGACAAAAAGCTTAAGAACGAATGAATTAAGATAATTAAAAGTAGAAAACCGTTTTAGTGCATCGATCCGTCCGTTTGTGCGTTTTAACTGGATGTCATGGAGGTCTTTGCCCAGCAGTGGGATGACGTAGGCTTACAGTATCAGTAACCATTTCAAACTATTTGAATGAAGTATCCACAAACACAAATGTAGAGAAAGAGCAGAAAGCCTCAACGAAATGACTTTCTATTAGTCTACGCGATGATGGAAAATTGAAAAATACTTGTATTGGATTGAAATAATTTACAAGGACAATGGACAGCGACCACAGTCTTCTGAGCAAAGTTGTTAGCAAGACTGAAGACCATCTGATGGGGTGACCTGTGTGCAGTGCATGTATATACTGTTGCCAGCTGGTGTCTAAAGAAAATGCCATAATTAAGTACCTATTATTCATCATCATCATCTGCTTAGCCTTATCCCAACTCTGTTCTGTTCTGTTGGGGTCGGCTTCCAGTCTAACCGGATGCAGCTGAATACCAGTATTTTACATGGAGGGACTGCCTATCTGACTTCCACAACCCAGTTACTACTGGGTAACACGATATCCCTTGCTAAGACTGGTTGTCAGACTTTCGGACCACTGACTACTGTAACGACTGTCAAAGATCTATAAATGACACCCGGGACCAACGGCTTAACTTGCTTTCCGAGGCACGGAGGAAACTCGGTATGTAATGAGTGGTCACCCATCCACAGACTAACCTAGACAAGCGCGGCTTAACCTGAAGATTGATCCGAGCGGCTGTTATTATTTAGCCAGGAGCTACTCATAATGAAATACTATTGTTAAAGTGATTTGTTTTTATTTATCGGTTAAGGACTAACAATTTTACGGGTAAACTGCCAGAATTAAAGATAAATAAACCTTATGTTAAGCCGTTTTAGAAATGCGAAACGCTTTGAATGCAATAGGCAACTTGTCTTATATCCAAGGACACAATACTCGATAAAAAGTTTAAACATGTCCAGACACCGTTTCCCATCCCTAGTTCCAATGTCGTTTACTTTAACAGGCTCGTTTGCCCTGAATAGACAATTTCCTTATACTTAGCATTATTTAGCCCCCGGTATAAACGATTAATCATTTTTTGTTTTGGTTTTAACAATGTGACGGATAAAAGTTGTCAATTGTTTGATCCGACTGGGCTCTTTCTTTGTGCACAATTTGTTTTTATGGTTTTCTTCCTGTGTTAATTTTTGGCCCTTACATAGTTAGTGGTATCGAATACTTGGCGAGTTTTTTTATAGTTAGTGCTATCAAAACATTGGTTAATCAATTTAATATTAGGAAAATAATAAAAAAAAGCTTAATTACTGGCATAATTGATTTATGAAGTTTTATTTCTTTCGAGAAAATCACACTATTATTTAACCTTAATAAGGTATCTCAAAGACTATTTATCAAATTCTGTAAGTGTAAAGAAACACGAAATTAATTTCAGAATCTCCAGCAGTAAATCCCGCAAATTCTAAACAGTTCAACACGCATTTAATTTCCGTCGGGTAAATCTGTGAATTCGCATCGGAAATTCTATTTCGGAGCCATAAATAAATAACGTATTCAATATTTTATAAGTTAAATTTTCAAATCTTGATGGTAATCGAATTTATTGGATTTATGAAGCGAACCGTTTATTATTATGTGGGTAGCTATTGCCAGAATTGGTTTATTGATGAGCAAAACATTGCTTCTACAACGTTTCTCATCAATGCGTACTAATAATTCTTCATAATTATCTTCGCAAATTGATCATAATTATTAATGATGGCAGCAAAGCTAGTCGAGTCGCTAGTATTTAATAAAATATCTAGTATTTAATACATTCTTTACATATTAAATACATTTTAAAATTTTTTTATACAATAATAAAAACATTTAAAAATATAAAAGATGGCACCGGGATCAGGGTCCGAGCTACCGGTGGTCAGGGCTCTTGAGAGAGGAACTATTAGGTACTATTGTATTGCCGTCTTTTTCTCACAAAAGTAACAGAACAATACGTTTTTGCTTACCGAAAAATAAAATATCGGTACTATTGATATTTCATTATTAAATAGGTCAAAATAGTACAAATAAAATATAAATACTGTTCCCGCAAGCGCCTACAGCAATTCGTATATCATAATGTTGAGGCTACGTGGATTATGGCCAATCGTTTTATTTTATAATGCTTCTCGACCGCCTACCTACATTTGTGATTATGTTGGAATAAAATTGCACATTCAATCAAGCAACGCATTTTTTCACTCTTCCCGAAATTATACCTGGATCAACCCCGCACATGGTCCTTCGACGCCTGGATGTGGAGATTTGAAGAATATTTACTCCGATCAGCGAATTGTTATAAAGGGATTGAAGAATTGGTGTACATCAAAAATTATAGTCGACGCCCGGCGTGGCCGGTGAATTCTGCTACGTCATTCAGAGGATTATTGGAATTTACGTGGTCTGGATACTTAATAGCTGAGAAAAGGCGTATTTATTATTAAATTTGTGTACCCAACACTCTATTTAACAGGTATAATTAGTGTAAGTCAGCCGTTAATAGCCAGGTTAGTACGAAATACCTATTGTCATTTTTCTTTGTTCTGTGAATGGTTACAAATTGTAATACAATTATTAACTGATCAGTAATTATTGTTCAGTTTTGTTATTTACACATTGTTAAAGAGTAGTTCTTTATAGCAACTGCATTATTTTGCTTTACGGTGTAATAATTTTACAGTTATTGAGACAGTTATGTAATCATATTAGTTAGCACAGGTAGACAATAGAAATCATTGCAATTGCAGTGTTATTATTAAAGTTTAGTACAATATAACCGTCAAGACGCATGGTTTATTATAAATTCTAAATTATTATTTATGTAAATTCACTCTAAAGCTAGTGTATTTTAATCATGTACGTATTTCAGGCTGTTTCATTAATTTAAACGTTGCTATAACTTTATTTATATACATTCCAGGTTGATTGCACCAGCTTGCGCAATGCCAGAGGATAAGGAATTAAATAAGGACAATAAAGATCTCGTTAGGAAACGAGCGAGTTGCAAAGGAAAGGTGACAATGTTCTCAAACTATTTAAATTCTTTG
Source organism: Standfussiana lucernea (assembly GCA_964057025.1). Lineage (NCBI taxonomy): Eukaryota > Metazoa > Arthropoda > Insecta > Lepidoptera > Noctuidae > Standfussiana > Standfussiana lucernea. Next base: position 14,279,955 of record OZ059796.1, read on the forward strand.
AATCCTTCTTCCTTGAGCCCTACTGAGGTAAGCGAGTTGCAATTACGTTTTACTAGACTCGAGGCGTTGTATGCGCAATATGATGAGGTGCAATTAATGCTGGAGTGTAGCACAGATGACTTGGATGGTCAGATGTCGGAACGCGAGGAGTTTGAATCTCTTTATTACAAAACCCTATCTAAAGCTCAACAAATGTTGGACGATAATAGGAAAGGAGATTCTAATGATAATTGTGATGTAATGTCGCGTTCTAGCAATCATAAGTTTGTTAAATTACCGACTATTCAGTTGCCGAAATTCAGTGGTTCTTATACTAACTGGTTAGAGTTTCACGACACATTTGTTAGTCTCATCCACTCAAACGACGATATGGATGAAATAAATAAATTTCACTATTTGAGGTCATCCCTAGAAGGGTCTGCTGCTGTGGTGATCAACTCAATTCAGTTTTCTTCTGCAAATTATTCGGTAGCGTGGAATCTTCTCTGCGAGCGGTTTGATAACAAACACCTGCTTATCCAACATCATGTTTCTGCATTATTTCAAATCGACACCCTTCAAAAGGAGTCTTCAGTTAATTTAAAGGGTTTACTTGATGTTGTTAACAAAAACATACGTGCCCTAGAATCCTTAAATGAACCTGTTAATCATTGGGATACTTTACTCATTCATATTGTCACACATAAATTAGATAGCAAAACATATCGTGAATGGGGTGAGTATAAGGGCCGCCTGGACAAGAATTCTAAAGTTACGTTTGAACTATTTATAACTTTTATTAAAAACCGTGCTGAGATATTAGAAACGTTCGAAATGGAAACTTCTACGAATACTAAACACTCACACACAGTTAAAAATTCAAACAAGGTTAGGTCAATGTTAGTACAGGATTCTAATAAAAATAATTCAGGTGAAAGTTCTAGTAAACAGGATGATGGTGTTTCGAATAAGCCTAAGAATTGTGTTATGTGTAACGGTGATCATAAGTTAAGTAGTTGTTCTCAGTTTTTATCGTTGAGCAATGAAGCTCGTTTAGAGTTATTACCTAAATACAAAGTTTGTTACAACTGTTTTAATCTGGGACATTATGCAAACAATTGCAAAAAGCCAGGTTGTAAAATATGCCGTCGTAAACACAACACTATTGTTCACGTTGATAAATCCTTGAAGTCAGACGCTAGTGGTGCTTCTGCTAGCAGTGTTGTTATTGATAAAAATGGCAGTGCGACTGTCTCCACTCATCCCACTACTATAGGTATAGGTACCGGTGTGTCGCTGTCCGCGAGTGTAGAACACGGCGACGTGTTATTGTCCACTGCACTCGTCAAGGTCATGAGTATTAATGGTCAGCAGTATGTTGCTCGTGCTGTGCTTGACAGTGGCAGCACGTCATGTCTCATGACTGAGAGGTTATACCACCAGCTAGGTTTGACTGCCAAGACTGTAAACAATTCTATTATAGGTGTTAACAACTCGTCATCTTTTATCAATAAAATGTGTGCTTTATCAATAAAATCTTTAAATAACAATTTTAGCATGGATATTAATTGTTTTGTTCTCCCATCCATCACCGATAAGATTCCAAGTAAGCAAGTTAACTTGTTAAAAATTAAAATTCCGTCTGATGTTTGTCTCGCAGATCCCAACTTTTACTCACCGGCGCCTGTCGATATGTTGCTGGGTGCTGACATCTTTTGGGATTTATTGGAATCTCAACGAATTAAGTTGGGTGATGGGCAACCAATTCTTTGTGAGACTAAATTGGGTTGGTTGGTCTCCGGCCCAATTAACAGTTGTATTTCTTCTAAAATTTTAAAATGTAATTTTATAAAGGTGTGTTCAGACTGTGACGATGAATTAAATTTTAATGTTGATCAACAACTCACAAAGTTTTGGCAACTTGAAGAAGTGTGTACTTCGTCTCCATATTCCCCAGAGGAGAAGCTATGCGAGGAGCATTTTATGAAAAACACTACTCGTTTGGAAAATGGTCAATTTTGTGTTAGGATTCCTTTAAAATGTTCCCCGGACAATTTAGGCGAATCTTTGTCAAGAGCCAAACATTGTTTTGCTTCTTTGGAACGTAGATTTAAATCTAAAACTCAATTTTGTAATATGTACAAAGAGTTCATTATGGAATATGAAACTTTAGGTCATATGTCTAGATGTAAAACTATTGATGATCAAGCGTTTTACATTCCGCATCACGGAGTTCTGCGCGAAAGCAGCGCCACCACTAAGTTAAGGGTGGTCTTTAATGCAAGTAGTTTAACCAACACTGGTATTTCTATTAATAATATCCAGATGATTGGACCCGTGGTACAGGATGACCTTTTATCGATCCTGTTGCGTTTTAGACAACATAAGTACATCATAGCTGCTGATGTTGAGAAAATGTACCGGCAGATAGTTGTTCATCCAAATGATAGGTATCTTCAACAAATTATTTGGCGTGATAATCCGTCAACTCCAATACGCGCTTATCAACTTAATACCGTGACCTACGGCATGGCCAGCGCTCCTTACCTAGCAACCCGGTGTCTTCGGCAGTTAGGGCTAGAGTGTGTTGATAAGGAGATTGGTGACGTCATCCTCCACGACTTTTACGTGGATGACTTGCTCACCGGAGGAGATGACATCAATAAGGTCAAAGAGTTGCGTCATAAAGTTACTTCAACTCTCGCTTCAGCGCAGATGAATCTAAGAAAGTGGAAGTCGAATGACATACAATTGGTAATTGGTTCTGACTTTCTCCAGTCTTCACTGGATTTGAATGTTGGTGGATTTGAGTCAACCAAAACCTTAGGCCTAGGTTGGCAGCCACTGTCAGATTACCTTTGTTTTCCAATAAGTCAGTCAGTTAATTTTAATAACACAAAACGTGACATGCTTTCGATTGTTTCACAAGTTTTTGATCCGCTTGGATTATTGGCTCCGTGTGTAATTGTTATGAAAATATACCTTCAGAAGTTATGGTTAAAAAAATTATCTTGGGATGAAATGCTATCACCGGACATTAGTAAGCTTTGGAATGAAATGATTATTAATTTACCTAAATTAAAAGAAATTCATATTCCACGTCGAGTTTTAATTGATTGTTATGAGTTTTTAGAATTTCACATTTTTACTGATGCGTCTGAACGCGCCTACGGCGCTTGTCTGTATGTAAGAAGCGTTGATAAGCAGGGACAGGTTTTAGTGCGTTTATTGTTAGCCAAAAGCAGAGTTGCGCCACTCAAGCCGACGACCATACCCAGACTTGAGCTATGCGGTGCTCTTGTAGGTGTTCGCATCTTTGAAAAGGTTGTAGCAGCATTACGAGTCAGCGCGCGACGCACTTTCTTTTGGACTGACTCCACTATTGTTTTAGGGTGGCTAAAAATGTTACCAAATAAATTACAGCCGTTCGTTCGTAACAGGGTTGCCGAGATTTTAGATAAGACTGGTGGCTGTGAGTGGAGACATGTTCCAATTGACCAAAACCCTGCTGATCATTTGTCTCGTGGAGTAGACATTAATTTATTACCTAGTTTAGATGATTGGTGGTCCGGTCCTAGTTTTTTAATGAATGAAATTTCTTATTGGCCTTCCAAATTAATGAATTTTAATGATGAAATTTTGCCTGAAATGAAATTAGATGTCACCTTGCATGTTTTATTCAATAACAATTGATGAATTGATTAATTTTACACGGTTTTCAAACTTTTTAAGACTTCAGCGAACAGTCGCCTATGTTTTACGTTTTATTGACGCATGTAGAAAACAACCTATTCGCGGTCCTCTTTCTGTGCATGAACTAGAAAGGGCTTTAAACTTTATTATGTTTATCTCAAAGGCAATCTTTTAAAGACTATAAATTACTACTTAATAATAAATCGTTACCCAAGAAAAGTGAATTAAATAAGTTTAACGTTTTTCTAGACGAGAATAATATAATGCGAATTCGAGGTAGATTACAACATTCAGATTTTCCTTATGATAAAAAGCACCCGATTCTTATTCAATCTAGCCATCATTTTTCCAAGTTACTTTTTAATTATGAGCATAAAAGATTGTTTCACGCTGGACCCCAGTTATTGTTGGCGTCGATACGAGATACCTACTGGCCCATACGAGGTCGCAATTTAGCTAGGATGAGCTGTAAACAATGTGTTCGTTGTTGCCGATTTAGAGGTAAAACTGTAAGTCCTATTATGGGAGATTTACCACAGCAGCGACTTCTAGCAGGTTTTCCTTTTGAAAATATAGGCTTGGACTATGCAGGTCCTATTCAGTCAGCTGTTCGACAAGGTCGTGGCTGTAAATTAGTAAAAGTTTATATAGCTATTTTCGTTTGTTTTTCTACAAAATCAATTCATCTTGAATTAGTCGGTGATTTAACAAGTAATACTTTCATTATGGCATTAAAGAGGTTCATCTCACGTAGAGGAAAGCCGACAAATATCTACTCAGATAATGGCACCTCATTTGTTGGTGCATCTAATGACCTTTCTAGGTTTCTTAGGGCGAGTTGCGATTCGCTATCTGAGGAAATGGCTAAGGAAGGAATTAAATTTCACTTTATTCCTGCATATTCCCCTCATTTCGCTGGCCTTGCGGAGGCTGGTGTTAAATCAACCAAGCATCACTTAGTCAGAGTGCTGGGCCTTTGTAACCTTACCTACGAAGAGCTATACACCATGATGGTTCAGGTTGAAGCAATTTTGAACTCCAGACCACTGACGCCGTTATCATCGAACCCCGAGGATCTGACGCCGCTCACACCCGGACACTTTTTGATTGGACGTCCTATGACATCGCTGCCGTCACCTGATTATCGAGACCAGTCCATCAATTCTCTGAATCGATTTGAGCGTATTGAGCTTCTCCGACAACATTTTTGGAGTAGATGGAGCAAGGAATACATATCGGAACTCCAACTTCGCACGAAATGGCGAGCATGCAAGGGCTCCTTGAAGCTGAATTCTTTGGTCCTGTTAAAGGAAGACAACCTCCCCCCACTCAAGTGGAAAATGGGTCGGATCGTTGCTACGTATCCAGGGACAGACGGCGTAGTCAGAGTGGCAGACGTCAAGACTTGTAGTGGTCTGTTACGCAGATCATTCAGCAAGATTTGTCCGTTGCCTATAGATCCAGAGTCTGAGGATTCTTAGTGGTTGAAAGGCAGGCTTTCAACGCCCGGGGGTATGTTCCCGCAAGCGCCTACAGCAATTCGTATATCATAATGTTGAGGCTACGTGGATTATGGCCAATCGTTTTATTTTATAATGCTTCTCGACCGCCTACCTACATTTGTGATTATGTTGGAATAAAATTGCACATTCAATCAAGCAACGCATTTTTTCACTCTTCCCGAAATTATACCTGGATCAACCCCGCACAAATACAAATAATTTACGGTTTATTCAGAAATAATTACTCAGTTTTTGTGTGAATTTAACCGTCAATTAAACCAATGGCATGTAATAATTGCAAAATTAAAACTTTATTCATTAGAAATATTCGATTATCTAATATTTATATTGATGATGAAGTAGGGCCTATGTACAGCGTACATGTACCAGAAAGGTGTGGACATATTTTCAGGGTGCGCTGTCCCGTACAAAACTTCAATAATACTTTATGAATTTTTTTTCGCGATTTCTATGGTAGTTCCCAATAGGAAATTTGTTCACTTTGATGGTCTAAATCACACCCCGAAATATGACCACACCTTTCTGGTACACGCTGTTTAACATAAAAAAGCGAACATTAATTTTCTTCTTCACTCTGTTTAAAAAGTTATCGATATCAGAATCGATGTTTAATGTCATTTTCCCATCACTACCAATGTACCTTGAAATAGCCAGTTGAATTGCATTTGTCACCCTCCGCGCACCCCGTGCGAATTTAAAAGGGTTTAAATGTGCATACAAGTTAACCAGAACATCCACAGCCATGTGATTCCTCCTCTGGTTCTGGCTCTTCCTCTTCTTCCTCCTCCTCTTCTTCCAATGCACATTTATGGCCTTCCTCCTCCTCACCGTCATCGCCTTCATCACCATCTTCATCACCTCCATCATCACCTTCATCATCACCTCCGTCATCACCTTCATCATCACCTCCGTCATCACCTTCATCATCACCTCCGTCATCACCTTCATCATCACCTCCGTCATCACCGTCAGTTTCATTTTTACCACCGTGTCCATAGCCACCCCCTTCGTATTCATCCTCATGTTCATCTTCACTTCCTCCTACTTCATCCCCTTCATCTTCTGCGTCATCACCTTCCTCTTCATCATCGTCCTCGCCATCACCCTCCTCATCATCATCGCCCTCATCATGTCCTTCCTCATCACCGTCTTCGCCATCACCTTCCTCATCATCATCGCCCTCATCACCGTCTTCGCCATCACCTTCCTCACCTTCCTCACCATTTTCGCCTTCTTCATCATCATGGTCTTTTGGTGATGTAGTTGAGGCACCACTACTACCCCCTCCTGGAGCATGAGTAGTGGCTCCACTGCTACCCCCACCGGGCGCAGCACTAGAAGTTCCACCACTACCCCCTCCTGGAGCATGAGTGGACGCACCACCGCTTCCTCCACCAGGCGCTTTGGTTGTTGCTCCACCACTACCCCCTCCTGGAGCATGAGTCGATGCACCACCGCTTCCTCCACCAGGCGCTTTGGTTGTTGCTCCACCACTACCCCCTCCTGGAGCATGAGTCGATGCACCACCGCTTCCTCCACCAGGCGCTTTGGTTGTTGCTCCACCACTACCCCCTCCTGGAGCATGAGTCGATGCACCACCGCTTCCTCCACCAGGCGCTTTGGTTGTTGCTCCACCACTACCTCCTCCTGGAGCATGAGTCGATGCACCACCGCTTCCTCCACCAGGCGCTTTGGTTGTTGCTCCACCACTGCCCCCACCTGGTGCTGAGGTTGAGGCACCTACACTTCCTCCACCAGGCGCTTTGGTCGTTGCTCCACCGCCACCCTCACCTGGTTACAAGTGACATTATTAGTATAAACACAGAATTTCACAAGCGCTGCTGCTGAACATAAGTTCGTGGATTCGTTTACTTTGCCTTTCATAAAAATACTGTGTACCCATTTCTTTCTTTAATTTTTATTTTGTTTAAGTTTCTTGCTCTTGCTATCTTGCATAGACTTAATAACAGTTATATAACCTGGGGAAGGGCGGAGCATCCTAATACAAGCAAACTATTTGCTTAAAAGGATTCTTCCCATTGTAACTAGAATAAGTTATTTAAGTTGAAGCAATAAACATTTTTTTTTTTTTTGTTTTCCTGGTCTGCCAATATGTTGTTGGTTTCTTCATCAGGAATTTCGCATGTAGCCTAGATTTGTACCCGGTTGATATCAATACACTCGCCCCCTACCAGCGCTACACCCAGTTCAACTTTTGTTGTTTATACACTCGCGTATCATCATAATAATCAGCCTACCGCTGTCTACTACTGGACATAGGCCTCTCAAATTGCTCGCCACTAACTTGATTCTCGGTAACTCTCATCCAGCTGCTACCAGCTAAGCAGAGATCTTCGCTCCACCTAGCCTGAGGGCGTGTCATCTTACACTTGCCGATTCGCGGCCTCTACTCAAGAACACCTCTAACCCAACGGTCATCGGTTCTAAGTCTAATATGGGCGGGCCATTGCCACTTCAGCTTACTTGTTCTGTGTCAACTTTGGTTCTCTGTTGGATCACGTCGTGCTAAGAATAGCTCTAAGCATAGCTAGCTCGCTGAGCAATCTTGAATTTATGTACCAGCCGTACCTTGAGTGATTAAAGGATTTAAGGCCTTGGTTTTTAAGATTTGTAGAATACGCGAAGAAGCTTTCCAAATACTGCCCAGCCCATCTGAATTCTTCTTTTAGTCTCTCTCTCAGAGTAGTTTCAGAGCTTGCCCAAAGTAAAAATTGTTCAAATATCTCGAGAGTTTCTAGAATTACACTCTTGGAACTGTATTATCTATAGCAATGTGTGGATATGATCTATGGTGCTGTATCGTCCGGCCTACTCCGGTTGCGGCTTGCGTTTGATTTCACAAAAGTTTACTGTACCTGGTGCTGCAGTTGTTGCTCCACTGCTGCCTTCACCTGGAGCAGCCGAAGAGTGACCACCAGCGCCCCCTCCCGGTGCAGACGTCGCCTTATTCTTCTCTTCATCAGTCCAGATGGCTACTTTGTTCTTTGCCAGTGCCACTGATGATGATACTATCACAGCCGGTTTGGCTTCGATGGAGAAACGAGTGTGCGATATTGCCATCAGGCCTATCGATACCTGGGGAACCAATTGTTTATGTTGTTACTGTTTCAGTTTGAATCGTTAAGTTCTAATTATTAAGTTTGAAACATCCACTTATCTATCAAAAAGATGAGATTTTAAAATACATTATTAAAAAAAAAACAGCTATCAGTAAAAAATCGAAATCAGAACTCGACTCGAATTTAAAAAAAAAACGTGGTCTAAGGCTTCGCCTCTCATGTACACTTGTTTTGGGTTCGAATCCGGACTTTCTTAGTAAATCTTGGACATCACTGACATCGGTGAAGGAAAACATCGTGGTGAAACCTGGACTTATAATTAATGTAAGTCTGAAATCGCCAACCCGTCTTGAACAAGCGAGCATATTTGCAAAATAAACGGCTTATTTACTTACCTACACTTTAAATTAGAGTCGAGGTAAGTTTGGAACTCAACATTAAACAGTTAAAACAAGACTTTTGGCTGAAATTTCAAACAGTAGCGATTTTCTTTTTAACATTATTGTCGAAATATGGGTGTACTATTTTAGTTACCTATACCACTGCCTAACCCTTCGAAGATTACAGGCATGGTATTATGATGATGATGATTTTTAACGGTCCAAAAATAACCCTTATGGTTTTTATATCAGAAGCATTACGTAGACAGATGTAAGCCTGCAGGTTTAATGCGTTACACACTCACAATCCCAATGCCATTCATTTTGGCAATTTAACAATGTTTATTGCAATATGAACTTTGTTGTACATAAGTACATAAGTTTATGAATGGATTGTGAATTTCCTTTACGAAATTACATAACATCACGCCTATAATTCCAAAAGTGTTAGGCAGAGGTGTACCTAATATTCACCAACATTTCGCCAGTTATATTTAAGTCCCATGTAATAGGGGGCGAAACTATTGCCATCAACCGGGCACAAATCCAGACTCCAAGGCAGCTACTGAGAAATTCCTGATGGAAAAACCCAATAACATTTTGCCCGACCCTGGAATAGAATCCAGTACCTCTTGCTCAGCAGTTTCGTTACCACTAGACCAACAAGGCAGTTGATTTATACTTTGTCAATACATTGCAACTAGTAAAACATTACTTTAAAAACTTACCAAAACTAGACATTTTAAATCTCCCATGATTGCACTTGACACTTCAAAACTGAATGTGTTGAATTGACAGCTACCATGTATTTTTATACAAGCTAAATAACTATTTATAGTCAACTGATATGAGAACTGATATGGTTTTATAAAATAGTCTTTTCAATTTCGAATATTCGAGAAATAAATGTTAATTTTGCCTCCTTTTTTTTTCTTTGATAAAGGTAGTTGTTCGGTTGTTCAAAACAGTTTTTTTAACCATTCTTCATTCGGCTACAATCCACCTACAATAAAGATTATTGCGAGGGATTATATTTCCTTTTAAGTAATACAAAAAGTTCACTGTAGCAACGCCTGAATGAATAAAATAAGAGATGACCAATAAATATTTGTTTATTTTTTCAGATCCACTCCGGATCTCCAAGAAACGTAAGTGAAAATACAATTATTAATAATAATCAACACGACAGACTGTTAAATTATGTAAATTTATTTTCTAGCAAGTACTTATCTATTTCAAAAGTAGGTAGTGACATATGAAACAGACGCGGCTGTTATTATTTAGTCACGAGTACCATGGAATACCTTAAGGACAACCATGGCATTCCATGGTATTTAAAGTATTCCATGTTTTTAGAGCTAACGCTAAAATTATGAACATTAAAAAGTAGTAGCCTGGTTATGTTTTAAGAAATTAAACTCAAAGACAGCCAGACCCGGAAAAACTACCTGTAGACCTTACAAATATTAGTTCCGATCAGGAATCGAACCAACGACACGCAGCCAATCGCTCAGCCACTGCGCCAAACGTGCCTTCACCAATGGGAACAGGGGCCGATTATGTTTTTATGCTATTTTCAGCAAAATAGTTTTAAAAGCTGAAATATTACTACTACTTGTCTTTTCATAAATACCCTTTAATAATTTTATCTACTAACAACTTAACATCACGCTTATAATCCCAGAAGGGTAAGGCAGCAATAGCCCGCATTTCGTCAGTTATGTTTTGTTTCCCATGTAATAGGGGGCGAGCCTATTGCTCATATCCAGACTTCATAGAAATTCCTGATGGAAAAACTCAATAACACTTGGCCCGACCCGAAAATCGAACCCAGGACCTCATAGTAGACCAACGAGGAATCTACTATGTCATACAACATTCATTTTAAAACACGTTTCTCATTAAGATAAGCTGTAACTACAGTTTTGTTTTTGCATTTAGACGACTTCGAACTAGTTTTCTATCAATTACGTTACCTAGTTTTAGTAATTAGTTGAATTTAACCTCTTTTTTATTGAATAACTAAACTAGGTATACGTTTTACAGGCATATACTAAAAAGGAATGTTTAAGGTGGAAGCGCCAGGGAAATTCAAATTTTCTTACGTTTTTTGCAATTTGCCGGTCATTGTCAGGCTGTACATTGAACTAAATATGATTCGCGGCTGTAAAAGATATTTAGTTACAGAATTATAATCATTAAAATCATCAATACAACTCTCAAAGTTCATAAAACCCCATTGAATGACTTATTCTTACCTTAATATATATATTGAAATAGTTATTAACAAAATTACAATCATTTATTTCAGATGTCTACAAGATCCATAATAGTTACACATTCATTAAAATTACATTAAAATCAGTCATACTTAAAATTAAACAGAAACTATCAATCATGAGTTCAAAAATTTTACGGCACAAGATATCAAATAAACGTAGAAATAACCCACCCTAACCTGGCGCTTCCACCTTAACTGAATTAATTGAAAAAAATGTAGATCTTTGAGTAGTTACGAGTAGTCAGAAGACGAAAGTCGAACATCCAGTCTTACCGAGGGGTATCGTACTACCCAGTCACTGGGTTGTGGAAGTCAGAAAGGCAGTCGCTTCAGGTAAAATGCCGGTATTAAGCTGCATCCGATTAGACTGGAAGCCGACCTCAACATAGTTGGGAAAAGGTTAGGCAGATGATGACTTCTCTGTTAGTAGTTGTAGATTGTAGATGGAATGTGTGGAAGATGGCTATGGATAGAATGAAGTTGCCATTCTATACATAATCATTTTCCACACATTCCATCCATCGTTCTCTGGTCCATTCGTGCTCTTCCTCTAATGATAAATGATGTTTATTTTGCAAATAGGTTTTAACAAACACTTTTACACGTCTTCTTTTTAAAACTAGATGAGGCCGGTGTTTCGTATCTGACAACTCTGAGAAGAAACAGCCGAAATAAACTTCTGAGTTTGTTTGATAAACTCACATGAGGACTATGCAGATGAGTGTCTGAGATGGTCTTTTGAAGAAAGAACCACACAGATTTGAGTGGACCAGTCCAGTCAGTGCAAGCATTTGTCAGTTATCGTGTAGCTCGACCCTAACCTTATATTCATCGTTCACACTCAAAACTTTTCTTACTACATCATTCTCTATTTGAGCACCAGTTATGCTGTTCGGTTTTAGCATTTAGTAAAACCACTGCAAGAAAAACGAATAAATCCACGATTCCCTTTTCATCTAATTCCTCTTTTATTCGCACTAAAAAAGTCCTCATATATGGAGAGCAGCCATTTGCAAACTTGGTAAAGAGAAAATATCCATAAAATAGTTGTATTAAGAGATATGAGCACATTTGAGCCCCGACGCACTTTGTGGAGCGGCGTGATTTATCTAAACAAGCTAAAAGCTCTCAGAAAGGTATGAATAACAAGGGAAACTGGATGGCAGTTTCACATTTTTATGTTTTATAACTGTGTTAGTTATTAGAAGGAAGGATCTTCCAGATTTCCAAAGAAAAACTAAAAGCCCATTTAGCTTAACGGCTTTCTATCAATTTCTAGTAACCTACATTATCTACTCTGTCAGATTATCAACGCACAGCTCACCCCCGAAGATTCAAAATCCAACCGTGTAAGAATATTTAGGCGACGCTTAGAGTCGGTGAAATGGGCTTAAGCCATCATTCCGGTGTAAATAAGCTGTCACCGTATGATTTATGTTTAGACATTGCCTAGCTTTCGGCCTAAGTGCTCGGTTCGATTCACGCCATTTGGTCCGTCGCGTTAATCATATTTTACCTTTCTGTGCGGCAGTTGGGCCAGTACATCAGCTTCATAAAGATGCTTCAAGGGGTTTTCTTAACCGGTTGTACCTATTGTATTTTCCTTTTCTGATTAAATCCGTTGTGGGATCCAAGACAGTTAAAACGTTTCTCTGGGGCTTCGTCGAGCTTCATTGTCTCGCTGCTTTTCTGATAGTCGCCCTGTTGATTCTGGCTTTCAGGAGTTGCAGTGGTTTGGGAATAGTGTGGCGGACTTTTCCCAATGAAAACCTTTTATATGTATATATTATATATATTTTTTACTAGCCTACTTCGTGTCCTACAGCTGGGCAAAGGCCTCCCCTTTCTTCTTGCATACCTCTCTATCCTGTGCGATCTGTGATCATGTTATCCCCGCAACCATGACCAGATCGTCATGCCACCTTCGCCGCTGTCGACCTCGACGGTGCTGTTCTTCCTCAGATGTTCAGTATGTGACGATCTTTGCCCATCTCTCCGCGTGCATCCGTGCTACCACTATGTGCTGCCACTTCCACTTCAGCCTGGCTATTTTTTCTCATACCTAATTACAAAGTTTTTTCTCAATTATATAATTAATAGAATAGAATATTCTTTGCGTTGTTGCGACCCGGGTGGGCAACACATAGAATTCTCGATTTTTTTAGCTATTCCAAAGAGTGGGTTAGTGGAAAGCTAAACATGAGGTTCTGGGTTCAATTCCCTGGTCGGGCAAAACATTATTGGGCCTTTGACCATCAGGAATTTCTCAGTAGCAACCACGGAGTCTGGATTTGTACCCGGTCGATGGTAATAGTCTCTCCCCCTATCACATGGGACTTCAAAGTAACTGGCAAAATGTGGGTGTACTATTAGGTACACCTCCGCCTAGCCTTTGATTACAGGCGTGAAACATAGTAACATGGGACAAGAATAGGGAAGTCAAAGAGGGGGTGAGCCGAAAGGAAAAAACTATTAAACAAAAAGACAAGTATTTATTATATGACAATTTTATTTTATTGTTAGTTAGAACCAGTAAGTTTCATAACTAAACATATTTTGTTAAATCACTAATTACCTATCTCAGTTGAACCAAATGTAGTAGTGTCTGAAGTCTGCGTCTGTGGAATTCTCTGTGCATTTGCATTGCATTGTACTAGGTAGGAGTAGTGAATACTGCCGGTAAAGCTTTAGACCAAAAAGTCCTCTATTAAATAACTTATCGAAGAAAGATCCAGGTCTGAATGTCATCTGGCTGTCTGAACCGTAGCAAAAGCTATCATGCACACGAGAACCTGGAAAGAAAATAAAAGAAAAATTGTTACGTACATGCATACATTTGAGATTGTTGGTTAACCAATAATTCGCGAATGTGCCAGCACAAGATTAATTGTTACCTATATTTAAGATATAACATTGTATAACTAACTAACTAAGCAGCTACTGAGTCTAGATTTGTGCCCGGTTGATGGCTGTAGCGGGCACTACAAAAAGTACGGGTAATAGGCTCGACCCCTATTACATGGGACTAAAACATAATTGGCGACATGTGGGTTTGCTTAGGTACATCTCTGCCAAACCTTTCGTGGATTACTGGCGTGATGTTAAGGTATGTTGATGATATTCTGTTTTGTCAATTATAATTCTTGATATAAATATGAATAATTATATTTTTAACCGACTTCAGGAGGAGGTTCTCAATTCGGTTGTTTTTTTTGTGTTTCTTACCTCATATCTTCGTCATTTATGAACCGATTTGATTTTTTTTTATCTCTGAAAGTACATATATATATTATACTTTCCGATTGGGCACATTGAAATTTTATCAAAATCGGTTCAGTAGTTGGTCCATGTAAAAGAAATTGCGTAATTCATACTTGACAAGGCTTTGTGTGTGATGCGAGAACTAAAAAGTGTAAAATAAATACAATTGTTTTGTGTTTTCTTTGGAAGTCTGTTATTTTTGTGCAAAAAAAGTTTATGACATACATATTTTCTTTTGCCCGTGGCATCGCCCGCGTGGTGGTTTGAACTTATTCCATGAGAACATACTACATGGATAAAAGCTGTGCTATCCCATCCTTTGTCAATGTGTTTCTGTATGTCTTTCATCAAAATCGGTTCACGTAAAAGTTCACGTAAAAGTGTTTACGTAAACAGCTGAACCGATTACGAGAGTCACCTAGTAATCCCCAAACGGTTAGGCAGAGGTGTACCACCCTATTTCTAGACCTGCTTTGTCTGAGATCGTCATTTCCAGGCATTAATCACTATCGTACGGCTTTTCTTAGCTTGTTGCATCAATAAAAAAAAACATGACTTCAGCTGCCTTACTTTTTTCCCGAAATAATTGGGATCGGCTTTCAGTCCAACCGGATGCAGCTTGCAGCAACTGCCTATCTTTACAAGAAAGTAATGGGTAATAATACGATGTATCAAACAAACTGAATTTTCTATTTTTCATTTCTATAAATACCCAATGTACGTAGAGACATGATAAAAGGATATGATAAGTTTACTAAAGTAATTAAAATGGAGTCGTAAGTCTCTAATGTTGTATGTTGTTTAAAATAATAATCTAGTTAACATGTATCTTTTTACGGAATTCCAGTTCGCCTCCTCAGAAAATTATGACCAAGGTGTCATTCGATTCGTAATTTCATTTAGAAAGTTTTTGAAAAAGTTGAAGTCCTGCATAAAAAAAATTGCAAAAGTTGTAAAAAATTTAAAAAATTCGGTTTTTGTTTCTTGCAAATATCTCAGTAACTATTGCAGACATTGGAAATTAAAAATCTTAAAGGACAGGAAATTTCCTAAAAAAAGACAATTCCTAATTACTATTTGAGGTAGACAAAGATACAAAACCTTTTTTCTAAAAACTGTGATATAATTAGGTATGTACCTATTATTAATTACAGTTCAGCGTTGTAACTTATTGTGTGTTTTAGTCAATTATACTAACAAATTTATGGGTTATCTAGGTAGGTAAGATTTTATTTATTTTTTATCTGTGATTCAGGTGAATTACAGGTAAAAAAATAAATAAAATCTTAAAAAATCGAGAAATCCTGATAGTCGCCTGGAAAGAGAAGTGTTGGGATTGGTAGCGAGATAGGCAAACGACATTGTTCCCATCGCGGGTATGTATGTATTTATCCTGCATGAGACTGGACCGTCGAGCTGGGTATAAGCAAAGAGAGGCCAGTAGGCTACCCATCAGTGGGTGAAGTCGGGCTGTGGATGATCAAGATGATAAATAGCCTCAGTAACACATATTCTGTGAATATGATCTATTTATAAATGTTCAATCTATTATGGTTAAACTATACAGCTCTAAGATAGACAGACGGATTAACTGTCATTTGGAAAATCAGTATTATCAACATTGTTTCATTTATAATTCATTACTTAAGCAGTTGTTATTCCTAGTTCTTCTGTGGTATCAGAAGTGTCATTATCTGGTAGTGTATATGTGTATCTGTAGTGTCATGTTGGAGTGAGTCCAAATTAAGTTCACACGACACTTACATTTTAAACTGTATGGGGTATATCCATTCGACCCATTAATGTGCCCTACACTATTTGTACTGGGGAGGGTGGGGTATAATGAGCTCAGGTTGTGCCGGGAATTTACTCTCGCTGCGTATGTAGTAAAACTACTGCGTGGTGCAGCTCATAACCCTATGCCAGTAGCTAGAACCAATCTCCTGGCTAAGACCCGTCTCACCTGAACGATCCGCATAGTAAACGACGTTTATGAGCGAATCGACATTTTTTCATGTAACTTGAGTGAATTCGCAAAAGTTCTGTTAATTTTAGTTTTCAGTCAGTTATTTTATTTTCTGTTTTTTTCAGTAACTACAATGTAGTTACACAATTATAATCATAAAAAAACATCAATACCACCCTGTAAGTTCGTTTAATCCCATTCAATGAGTTTTTCATGAATACTGAGATTAAATTTATTGTTTTTCGTTTACAAGCACAGCAATTGTGGCATTTTCAATTCTTTACTTTGGAGGATCTTTGGGGATCGAATTGAGAACCAGTTTTATTTAATTAGGTATTTCTTTTTAATTATTTATTATACATATAGAATGCTATTGTATATTAAGAATTACGGTCACACTAGTACCTACATATTGCGCACGCGGCTCCAGACACCAAATCTGACACAGACTGGATAAAGACTGACGTATCTGTCAATGTCAGTTTCCGATCGCAGCCGGTGAAATGTTAAAGGATATCCACAATGGCTAAGTTCTTCTAGATGTATCCGGGGACCACGTGCTGAATTCAGTGATAAAGGCGGCGTCATCAGAGGTAGTACTCTGTGCTTCAATCAGAGGCAGCGCAAACAAACCAGCCAGGAGAATCTGTTGAAATAGGTTTTATTAATAAAGGTGGATTGGAGATTTCAGACTTATCTTTACAGTCTCTAAGTTCGGGTTTCGTCACGGCCTTCTCTTTAACCGTATGTCAATGATGTCCAAGAAAATGTGGTATATAGATAAAATTTACTATATTATACACAAAAATTGATACACAGCTCTTTTTCAATATTAATAACTACTTGTTGCCCGTGACTTCGTGCGCGTGGAAATTTTAATTTATGTGAGAGCAAAAAAAGTAGCCTATGTGCTATAAGCTACATGTCATCATCTGCTTAGCCTTTTCCCAACTATGTTGGGGTTCGGCTTCCAGTATACACGGATGCATCTGAATACCAGTATTTTACAAGGAGCAACTGCCTATCTGACTTCCACAACCCAGTTAGTACTGGGTAATACAATACCTCGTAACTGAACTAACTGGGACCCGAAAGTCTGACAACCAATCTTACCAAGGGGTACCTTGGTAAGACTGCTTGTCAGACTTTCGGGTCACTGACTACCTGTAACGACTGTCAAAGATCTTCAATTGAAAGCCAGGACCAACGGCTTAACGTGCTTTCCGAGGCACGGAGGAAACTCGGTATGTATGGGTGGTCACCCATCCACAGACCAACCCAGGCAAGTGCGGCTTAACCTGACGATCAACCCGAGCGACTCTTATTAATTAGCCACGAGCTAATAAAATAATAATCTACATATCTGTGTGCCAAATTTCATCCAGATCCGTTAACCCATTCTGGCGTGACTGAGTCCATCATAAACATCCATCTATCCATACTCTCGCATTAATAATCGTATATGTATGTCGGATCCGGTCATTAGTACCGACAATGAATGAATTGCAGGCGCGCCAAGTGGTGTTGGACGTGACCTATTACAAGTCTACCCACACCTATAGCGAGCCTCTACAGAGTCGTGATGTTTCGAGCTCGCTGCGAGGAGGACATAGCGATCGGCTGATCGCAGCGGAGTCAAACACACGAAACAGGAGGTCTACTCTCTGAGCACGAAATCCATAGTTTCGGCCGAAGATACGGGCGTTTCCTCCTCCGTAACAGTTACGGACATACGATTAGTGAGGGACCCGACCTAAAAACTACTGACAACAAGATTTGACAGTTGTGCCTACTCCCGATGTATTTTCAAAACTCATGAATCCAAAAATAACAGGGCGTAGGGTTCATTTGGAAGTTTTGATCGTACGGGCCCGTATCTTCGTTGATGGACTTAGAGAGTAGACCCCCTGTACCGATTCATTGGGCCCAGTTTTGTTGTGTTAATTTGTGATTTCAAATAATCGGTTAGTTGAATAAACGCAGTGTATCGCATCCAGTATGATTTCTTGGCACGAAACCCATCTGCTGTCCATAGTGCTCGAGCCTAACGGATTAAATACTGACAATCGAAGGTCTAACTATTCATTCACGAAATATTTTCAGAGAATCATTTAACGGCTCTAACTAAGCCATTTCAATGGGTTTTTTTTTTGTCTAAGTATATTTTTATAAAAAATAAATAATTTAAAATCACAAATTGAATGATTGATTTTTACAATTGTTAATAATTTAACATCCTTTACGGATGTTGTAAAATAAGGAGTCAGTATTTTTGCAAGTCATTTTTAAAGTTCGAATCGAAAGCGGGCCGCCTCGCACAACGCGCTGCCTCTCCGTAAATGAGCCCTTACACCTTATACAACGTGGCGTCGACAATACGACAATAAATGAAAACACTGGTAATACTAGTTCATAGGAATATTTTTAACCATCAAAGAAATCCTAATATCGAAGTTAAAAAACAAATTTTTTCAAACATACTAAATAGCATCAAACTGTTAAAAATAGAACACCATTTATAATGATTGGTTTACAAATCTTAGGTATAATTTGCACTAATTTACATCTTTTGCCACAGGTTTTTGAAATAGCGAGTTGCCAACATGTGTTTAGTGTTTATACCGATGTCGTTAACCTGTTGTTGCCTAATAATCTACATCATGTTGAAAATGCTGAAAATGAAAAATAATGTCCTGTGACTAAACTACTGGAAATATTCGATTGATTTTTTGTATGCAGACTGGGAAGGTCATCAATTTATTGTTGTATTGTCGGCGCCACCATGTATGTATATATAACTAAGATAGTATTAACCTTTTGAATGCCACTGTCGCATATATGTGACAAGCAAATGCCCTGTACGGAACAAAGAATGCGATGCACTATAACACGAAATAATAAATTAAATCATTACTTTTGTGTGTTTTTAACCGACTTCTAAAAAAGGAGGAGGTTCTCAATTCGGTTGTATGTTTTTTTTTTTTTTTTTTTTTTTGTGTTTGTTACCTCATATCTCCGTCATTTATGAACCGATTTCAAAAATTCTTGTTTTATCTGAATGGATCTACTTCCCGATTGGTCCCATAGAAATTTCATCAAAATCGGTTCAGCAGTTTGGTTTTGAAATCAAAATAGCTGGAAATTTTTGTGTTTGTTACCTCATATCTTCGTCATTTATGAACCGATTTGAAAAATTCTTCTTTTATCTGAATGGATCTACTTCCCGATTGGTCCCATAGAAATTTCATCGAAATCGGTTCAGTAGTTTGGTTTTGAAATCAAAATAGCTGGAGACAATATGTCATCCAAGTAAAAGAAATTGCGAAATTGATACTTGACAAGGATTTGTGTGTGATGCGATAACTAAAAAGGGTAAAATAAAAACTTTTTTGCAAAAAAAAACCGACTTCCAAAAAAAACACTAAAAAAGTGGGAAATAACTTTACTTTCGGAAGTCGGTGGCAAAAAAGTCAATGAAACAAACAATAGTCACCGACTTCCGAAAGTAAAGTTATTTCCCACTTTTTTAGTGTTTTTTTTGGAAGTCGGTTTTTTTTTGCAAAAAAGTTTTTTGATTTGTACTTTAAATATTTAAGTTCTTGTCTTGTCTCTAATATTATTGTTTATCGATAAAGTTTTAAAATCCCTATTCTTTTTGTAGGTATTTTTTATGTGTGCAGTGAAATTGCTCTGGCGGTCAAAAGGTTAATATTCTATGGGCTCAACGGCGGTCTCGTTCGGCGATAATAGCGGTAACATCTCACGCCCCACCGTAAGACTTCTCGCGGCATTTCTCTATTTTTCTTAGTATTCAAATGAAACTTTATTCTGCCATGACTTTTATTCTAACCGTACACTGTGTATGAAGAATGATGAAAAGGGGGGGATAGAGAATGGAAGAAAAAAACGTGTTGCGTCGTCCTCAAGTGAGATGAAACAAGGCCAGAAAGATGTTTATGATGACACTGGTCGTATAGTGTGTTAGCGATTGTGGCACATTTTCACCATAAATCGATATTTTTCGAAAAAACACTAAAAAGAAAAGGAAAGAAAGCATTGACTTACCAATAACAATAAGAACTTCATTGTTGCAACTTTTGACTTCAGAATAACGTAAGTGAAACATACTGTGCCTTTTATAGGAAGATTATCGCGTAAAACAGTCAGTAATAAATTAAATAAATTGTCTTTAAAGTGAAATAAAACCAAGAAGGTCGTTTACGATATCATTTTCAGGTATACTAATGCCAGTTTTCACTATCTCAAGGCAATAACGAAATGGATAAGCATTTTACTAGTTATGTTTACAAGCGCAATTACATTTGGGCGTTTGCTCGTATTCGAGTGTTCAAATGACTTTACTAAAGTTCACGAAAATTCTTGAATTTCTTGACAATTCGCATCACGCCGCCGCGCCGCGCCGATTCTGCTGATATGTCATGCACATCATCGTAGTAGTTAAAAATAATTGGCGAAATGTGGGCTTATCTATTTTCTGCCATTAGCTACATCTCGGCCTAACTCTTTGAGAATTACAGGCATGATTTTATGTTAACAGCGTTAGTTTTTTCCAATTCATCCCGCCATATTCTACTTGGTCCACTAATTAACCAAAATGAAAGGGTCAAAAGAAATGTATTAGTTTCCAACAATACTTTGTTAAATACAGTTCAGGGTCAGACATGAAACAAAGTTTGAACGGCTGTAGGTTATCGGAATCTGTAGTTTGTTTTGTGTGGGATGGTTTGCCGAGGTTTAACATTGTCTGTACATAGAAGACTCATCATCTGCCTAGCCTTGTCCCAACCATGTAAGGGTCGGCTTCCAGTCTAACCGGATGCAGCTAAATACCAGTATTTTACATGGATCGACAGCCTATCTGACCTCCACAAACTCAGTTAGGTACTGGGCAATAAGACACCCATCGGTAAGATTGTTTGTCAGACTTTCGGGTTCCTGACTCCTCGTAACGATTATCAAATCTAGAAATGGCTTAACATGTTTTCCGAGGCACAGAGGGAACTTGGTATGTAATGAATGGTCACCCATCCACAGACTGACATTGGCAAGCGTATCTTAACCGTAAAAATCGACTTGTGTATCTGTAATTATATGGCCACGAGCTCCTCACCAGTATACAAGGTGTAACATAATAAACACACAACCTTTAGTGTGATATCTCGGCCCATCAAAATGCAGAACTTTTGTTTTACGAGTACGTGAAATAGCCAAAGAAAAAATTTAACAAATCAACAACATACACACATACAGGTCAAACACATAACCCTCCTTTTGGGCTTCGCCGCAGTCGGCTAATAAAAGCGTGTTGAAAAGAAAGACGAAGAGAAATACATTTTTATCTCAAACTAAGGTATTGTAAAATGTAATTAAAGAACCAATCTAATTGTGTCATTAGCAGCTCTTCTGCTTATCACCCGCCTTGAGAACGAAAAAAGGTTTCTATTTAATAGCCTTGACCTTATTCCTTAACACATACTAAATTGCGAGTATCTAGACAGGTTCATTTCATTTTCAGCGTGCCTTGTAAGGTCAATTTCAAATCTCTGAGGATATTCTATAACTCATGACATTAATGGATATAAAAAATGGATTTGATTGAAATAACAAAGGAATTGACGCGATCAGTTGATCAACATCATCATCATCATCTGCTCAGCCTTTTCCCAACTATGTTGGGGTCGGCTTCCAGTCTAACCGGATGCAACTGAATACCAGTATTTTACATGGAGCGACTGCCTATCAGACCTCCACAATCTAGTTAGTACTGGGTTATTACCCGATACCCCTCGGTAAGACTGGTTGTCAGATTTTCGGGTCACTGACTACCTGTAACGACTATCAAAGATCTACAATTGACAGCTGGGACCAACGGCTTAACGTGGTTTCCGAGGCACGGAGGAATCTCGGTATGTAATGGGTGGTCACACATCCACGGACCAACCCAGGCAAGCGCGGCTTAACCTGACGTTCGACCCGAACGGCTCTTATTATTTAGCCAACATGTAAGAAAAAAAAACATAACATAACATAACATCAAGCCTGAAATCCCCGAAGTGGTAAATGTCCTTAAACCCACATTTCACGAGTTATTTATTTCTAAGCCCATGGGACAAATCTTATGAATTCACACATAAATCTAGACACCATGGTTACTAATGAGAAACTCCTGATTCCGGGAGTCTGTGATGGAAATAAGCTCGCTCCCTATTACATGGGACTTGAAACATTGGCGAAATGAGGTAAACCTCTGCCTTACCTTCGGGGATTGAGGCGTGATGTAATGTTTATAAAGTGACTAGGCCCTCTAGTCCGGAGATACAAGCACTTATCTAAAACACAGACTTAAAGCTATGCCCGTTATAATAATTCCAGTCTAGCTTTTGCTCTATTTAGAAAGCCGCTAAACCGACAAAATTTACTAAAGGTCTTTACTTCATTGCGGTCAATCTAGTCAGCTGGTTTAGACCTGTATTCACGCGAAGTGTTAAATATTCACAGAGAATTCGCTTTAGTAATTTTATTAATGCTTTGGAAAGCCTTGTGGTTCTCTATAATTTCGTTTTGACCTTTTCTAAAGGAATGGTTTCACTGTGAACTATTCGAAAGCGAGCTCATTAGTTTATTTTTCATCGCGAATTCGCCATCCACTAATCGAATTTCTAAAGTCTTTATAATAATAGTATGTTATTAATAGTATCAACCATCATCTGCCTAGCCTTATCCCAAACTATTTTGGGGGCGGCTTCCAGTCTAACCGGATGCAGCTGAATACCAGTATTTTACATGAAGCGACTGCCTATCTGACCTCCACAACGCAGCAACTGGGTAATACGATACCCCTTGGTAAGACTGGTTGTCAGACTTTTGGCTTCTTACTAAAGTACTACTACTACGTAAAGTAGCGTGCAATTGGAGATGTTTAGACGCAGTAGTGGACTGCTGGAGGCTGTTTCATCATCTGCCTAGCCCTTTACCCAAATATGTTGGGGTCGGCTTCGAGTCGAACCGGTTGCAGCTGAATACCCATATTTTACATGGAGCGACTGCATGTCTGAAAGAAAGAAAGAAAGAAAAAACGTTTATTGGCACACGCCACAAGTACACAATACAAAATATAAAAAAGCAAATATAAAATAAAATTTAAAACTAACCAAGAAATACTGTGTGACTCACGGCTGCGCCAAATAGGCCCAGTTCAGCAAAATGCCGGACAACTAGTGCCCGACGTTGGTTTTCACCTGAACCTATATGGTGAGTGTGCGGATGTCAATAGGTTTCAATAATATTATAAATAAATATTGTGAAAGATATGATAATAACAAATAAAAATAAAATATAATGATGGTAACGGCGGAATAACAACTACAAGACTATTTAAATACTAGTGACTACCATCTCCATCGTCTGTGCTCTACAACCCAGTTAGAACTGAGTGATAAGATACCCTCTGGTAAGACTGGTTGTGAGACTTTCAGGCCACTGACTACATAAACTAATGACGGCCTCGACCAACGTCTTTACGTGCTTTCCGAGGTCGTAGGCTGTTTATGATGATGAAATTGCTTAATTGGGGTTATGCTCACGATCTACGACCCGACACGATCCCGCAACGAAATTAATCAGAAAAGAATAGCGGAGGAGTTGGAAAAACATGATTTCCACTTCATTCTTCCATATCAAGCCGGGAACAGAACAGAGCAACACCGATATTCCTAAAGGCACGTTTGTTACTGGGAGCACAACGGATTAAAACTCTGATTTACATTGTAAACCATAGTCCAACACTAACACCATACCACCACACACCACACCACCACACACACCACCACCACATTTGTAACCATAGTGTTGTCGCCATAGTATGTGGCAAACATGTCTAAACCAACTTTATTTTATGTAATCCTACATGTACTTTTTATTACTGTATGTATGTGTACGCATGTTTGAGCAAATAAATATAATATCTGAACTTGAACCTACTGAAAAATAATCTCTTTTCAAGCAGGTAGCGTAGAAATTATCTAGGTATTCAACCTAGATAATTTCGAACATTCTGCCTGTTACATTAGTGGCTAAAACAATGTTCTTCAACATCAGTACAAACCTCAACGGGTCCATTAATATTGAACTAGCTACTTTAGTCCGGCCTTTCGCTGAATTATTTCAGTGGTATTCGCTTGCGCAAACCCTGTTGTTTGCTGTTAGCAAAATCAATCTCTCTAAAACATTTGTATGATTGAATTTTGGGGAGTTGTGGAGTCCATTTAAGTTAGATGTAGTTTTAGGTTTATACAGAACACTGTAATTGTGAATTTTGCTAATGAAACTCAACGCCATTAGCACAGACCTAATCTGCGTTCAAGAGTTGTCACCAGTGTCATTATTACATAACATAACAATGACGCCTGTAATCCCCGAAGGGTTAGGCAGAGATGTATCAAGTAGTAAACCCACGTTTCGCCAGTTTTGTTTAAGTCCCGTGTAAGGGGGCGAGCCTATTGCCATCAACCGGGCACAAATCCAGACTCGGTGGCTGCTGCTGAGAAATTCCTGATTGAAAAAAAAAGGTTTTACTCGGATTTACTTCTCCACATATTGACGTACCGTCACATGACTTAATTAATGATTAAGACAATCAGATAATCAATCTATTCTAGTGCTCATTAGTGTGCAGTTAGTGATTAATCGGCTCATTGTTATGTCACTAATCACAATTGATTTGTCACCTAATTATGTGCTAGTTACCCACCCTTACTACGCACGGGGCGACAAGTCGGACCATTGAGATTTCTATGCTTTATCTAAGTTAATTATAAATAAACCTCCCGGAATATATTCTCTAGCTAGATGATGGTTAAAACTACATTTAAATTATGTAGTTTTAATTAACGGGTACAAACATCTACAGTTAGGGCGCATTCACACGGCTTCCGTCATTGACGATTCGTCATAAAATACGATACGTCATGACAGATGGATGTTCACATTGCATACGGAATCGTATTTTATCACGATCCGGCAAAAAAAAACGAATTGGTGTTCTTATTAGTTTCGTAATTTTTCGGGATCGTGCGCATCAGTGAATTCGTCACAAAATATTCAGGATTCGTGTTTTTGACGTAGGTACGTGATTTTTGTCAGACGATACGTGACTAAAGACGTGTCCGTCGTTTCTCACGATACGTGGTGCGTGTGAATACGGGCTTTTAAAAGCATTGCCACTGTCAAAAAATGACGGATCGTGAAAAAAGACGATACGTCAAAAAGAAACGAATCATCGTCGTCGTGTGAACGGGCTCTTAGTCGTTTATTTCTAGCCTTATTTTAACAATCTGACACTAGTTTTACTTCATCTATTACAATAACTTTAGGTATATTAATTAATTTCACGCCCAGTAACTCAAGATTGTCTTGCTTTCCAACATGGGCCTCCTAGAGCTTTCCATTGTGTTTGGTTATGCGCTTGTCATCCAAGTAGTACCCGCTGTTCTTATAACGTCAACCTCCCATCTACGATGCTGTCTCTCTTTCTCTTTTTGTATGGTCTACTACAGCTCTTTACAGACGGATTAATTGGCAAATCAGTTCAAGTAATCACACCGTCATACCAGATTATTTGTAACCTCGCCTATTCCCAACTATTTTGGGGTTGACTTCCAGTCTTACCAGATTCACATGAATATCAGTATTTTATTTTAAGTGGCCGCGACTCGAACCCCAAATGGGTAACGCTATAAGCCTTATTAGATTTATTAGCAGGCTTCTGAAATTGTTGGCAGTGGTGAAAATATTAACCAGTCAAAAGTTTGGATATGTGGCCGAAGATGTTTACAAACCAACCAGTTAAAGCATCATCATTCTCCTGCCTTGATTCAAATGTATTTGGGGTCGGCGCAGCGTCTTCTTCTTCCATACTTCTCTATTACTCATAATCTCAGCAGTCACCTTCTTTACAGCCATATCATTCTTCGCATAGTCATATCTTTTGTGGCCCAACATTCTGATCCATACAAGACAGGAGGTCTGACCATGGTTGTATAAATCAGCCATAAAGCAGCCAGTCAAATAGAATACTACATAAAAAAAGGAAAGTTATAATGATTATGTAGACAATCAACACAATCAACAAAATAACAAAAAAAAATATTCTGCACTGCACCCGTTTATAAAAACATAATTTCCTTGAATATTTACATTTCATTTTTCGCTAAAACTTTCTCAATATTATGTTATAAAACATGGATTAAAAAAAAACAGTATTTGAAAAACAAACCTATGTATAAAGTAAAGAAAAACTAATATCAGTTGTATCTCGGTCGTTTTTCTAGAAAGCGCTCCAATATAATTTTATCGGAATAATATCGTTCTAAAGCATACAATAGTTTGTTGTTTTGTGCAAAGATGCTATATAATAACATTTTATGTTCTACAGTTCGCTCTGTTACGAATTTAATCGCAAAAATTGTGAACATAACCTCTCGTTTTGTGTGGGATTTAAGGATAATCGTTTTATTGTGTAAGCAAACGTTATATATATATCTTACAATGTTTGAGCTCTTCTGTATGTATAGACGAAATTGGGCTACTGACGAACTGTAGATTAGCCGAGCTAACAGAATAACTTACTATCATCGTGCTATTTTGAGTGGCACGTCCGCCCCGACCTAAACTTTTAAAGGTCAGGGCGTAGGTATTAAAAGGATGTAGATAAGGATGTACCGGCCATTACACCCCAACAATAACACCTTGTCCAAAACATAAAAGCGAACATTTTCAGTGGGCTTTGTCATCTTCAACTCTTTAACCAAAAAACCAAACGAAACACCTACTTATTTACCGAGAACCAACCAAAAACCTAATCCATTTGAAAAACCCATTTCCTATTTTCACCACAAACTGAGAAACCTCCACACACGAGTCCCATTTCTTTCACCCCTTTCATGGAGCAGAATATTCCCCTTCTCATTACCACTGTGCATTCAAAGAAACGCAACGAAGAACGTAAAGCGCTTTCAATTCGTAAAAATACGAATCTATTGGAAATTTAGTTTCCTTTGATAAAGTTCGTCGGTGTTAAAAAGTTTGTGTAAGCACTAAAAGGTTCCGTATTTGGATTTCAAATGTTTTTGAAGTCAGAACTAGTGTTTTATGTGTCTTTACTTTGTTGACTTCGTGTATGAAATAAAATATTTGCAACTTAAAATTAGCTTTCCCAAGGAAAGGCACACAAAACATAACATTGTGTAATTTATTTTTCAATCACTTCCTCGAAAACTGTTTCTTATCGCATTACGATTAGGTTCAACATGCCATGGATTTCACCCTCGTGGTTTTCTTCTTATATTCCCGCACTATAGTGCGGAAATAAAAGTTCCACAGCCAGGTGGTGAGGCGGCTCGCCCCACAGTCATTTTTATTTATTTTATTTTTTTCTATTCCATTGAATCAATTTGGACTAAAAACTGAAACCAAAAAACTAAAAGTGTATTGAAAAACGTCGTTTGATACACGTGGGCATTTGTTACTCGATTCTCGGCTCCATAACACCCTCGCCTGCGGCTCGTGTGTATTTCGCCTCGGCCGCAATAACAAACTTTCCCCACTTATATCAAAATGTACGATAATCCCTACTGCTCTCAAAATGGAGAAGGAAAATATCATAAGAAAACCAGCATGCCCTAGAAAAAAATGGAAAACATGTGACACCCACGCACCCGCTCTGGGCCCGCGTTTCAACCTCACTTCCATTCACTAAGAGAGCCGAGCAGTGATAGCCTAGTGACCGCCGTACTGCTAAGTCGTAGGTATCGAGTTCGAACCTAAGACACGCACCTCTGATTCATGTGGCTATTGTTTAAATTATCACTTGCTTCGGTGAAGGAAGCCAAATCAGAGGCCCATGTGCGATATAAAAACTTTGACACCACCTCACCTAACCGCATACCATATCATAGGAAAAAGAAAGACTAAGAGAGGCCTGTGTCCCTTAAGTGAAAATGATTGCTTAAACTACTTATTTGAAATGGCGAAGCAACCTATCCATGAACAATTTCAACCAGGAACTCTAAACACATGTTCGCCTTCACTCCATCTGCTTTGGCAAAGTCTTTTCCGCCCGCGGAGGTAACCCAACTATTTTTCATTGGCTAAACGTCTGTTTCCGTTTCCTGTTTGTATGGCTTTGGCTTAAACGAAGCTTAAAGCTCGTTCAATTTATTAAATTTTTGTACGGAATCGAATCGAATATTGTTTGGTCGTGTAACGAGGAAGTGAAGTTCCTAGTGTATTTTGTTTTGTTGTGGGTTTGATTCTTTGCGTGTGTCCTAATTATGTACGTTTGGTTATGTTTGACGGTCAATTACTTTCTTGTTTTAGAACTTCAATTTAGCGAAATAAAAATATGTTTCCAATGTATTCACTTCTCATTTCTATCTCTACGATCTTAGGATAATTTATAGAATCAGGCGTTACTTTGCGGAAATCCAAGGCATTAAATGTTTTGCAAAATATTTAGTTTTTAATGACGACCCGAATGGCGCAGCGGTAGTGAGGCTGCCTTACGTTCATAGGGTTCCGGGTTCGAATCCCGGAAGGAGCAAATGTTTGTGTGATGAGCATGGACATTTGTTTCCGAGTCATGGATGTTTATATGTATAATAAGTATGTATTTACAAACAAAAAGTATCTATGTAGTATATCAACTATCTGGTGTCCACGACACAAGCCTCTTTGCTTAGTGTGGCACTAGATGGCGCTGTGTGTAATGTCCAGCGATATTTACTATTTATTTATTATTATAATATCGCGAAAAAGATCCAGGCCTGGCTGCAGGATGCAGCACCCCCGCAGCAATCCCGTCCGCAAAAACATATAATAATTAGTATGCCATGCACCCCTAAACCTATATTCTTTGCACCTTCAGGAGTTGTCGACTCGACGATAGCCGATTATTTAATCTCTACAACTTTTTTAAACACTCTGTAGAATCTCTTGAACAGCTGCATTTAATGGTTCCCTTCATTTTTACTACATTTTCATTCTTGAGATACTTAGCGCTATCTTTATTTCGCAACGGGGATTACTATTTACTTTATTTACTATTTACTTTATTCTCTTATTAAATTTAGCATTCTAATGTTCAATGAATTTTCAATACCTAGTCGGTTTTATGAGACAGAAGTTTTCAAAAGGATATTGTGATTGCGTAACAATGTTAGAAATCGATTGTGTTTGATTAACAAAGCCGTGTTTCGAACCCCGTTGTAAATTAGGAGCTGATATGAAATCAGATTAATTTAGTATTCGCTGTTAGAATGAAGAACAAGGTTGTTAAAATAAATACTACATAGACTGGTAAAGTGCTCTTGATATTGAAGTAAATATATACAGGGTGACCTTTAACGAATTGACGGTGTGGCCACAAGCCAACGAACCAAGGTTTCTGTGCATCAAACTAAATAACTCTACGCAAAAATTCTTGTTGGGAAACAAAATTTTTTTGGGCGTTACGGTAAAACTCAAAGTAACGCACTTAAAACACTGTACTGATAGATACATTGAATAATAAACGGGTCATGGAGGTATTTAAAGTAAAGATATAAGCTTAAAAAAACTATTTTAAGCTCTCACGGTTTATAAACAAACTTGCACTGTCATTTACGGGATATCTTCCGTGATTACTGTTTATTTTGAGCTCCCGATAAACATCATTTAGCATCATCATTTCGCTCAGCTCATTTTGTCATCCCGTGATCAGGGCACTTGCAACAGCGTCGAAATATCGGGAGCTCAAAATATACAACAATCACGGAAGATATCCTTTAAATGACAGTGTATTTAAAAAAAAAAACTAGTACTTAAAAATAAACTTGTGAAGAAATTGGAACTTTGACCTCAATCTCCGTAAATGGAAGGTTCTTAAGTATAGTCCAGAACAGGAAAAAAATTGCAGTGACGGGGTGAACACGTGCCTCTCGGTTTACACCCTCCATACAGTCCAAAAGTAAAGATAATAGTTGACCAGCATTTAACCAAAATATTATATAACCTTCATTTGTTTATGAACTTCAAATTATACAACTGCAAGCACTGATAACCTACCTCCCAACACCAATATCTTGGAGATCAACCTTCCAGAAATTTATCGTCAAAACTTATCGTAATTTATGTCCGACAATAAGTCAGGGGTTACCAACTTTTCGGGTTGCCACTTCATTATTTTGTTCGCTTTTAATTTATAGAAGTTTCCAATTTAAAGGCAAGCGTATACCACCTGAAGGGGTTGATTTATTTGTTGGTTTCGAGAATTTTATTATATCGCTGTTTGGTTTTTGGAATTGTACGAATTGTTCGAGGGGTTCAATTTTGTTAATGTGTGGGGGGAAGGAATTATTTGTCTTTGTTTATTTTGCGTGTCCTTGCGGAGGTAAAGAAATTAGGACATTCAGTAGAAAGGATAGTATTCAACTGGCAACAGAAAGATACTAAAGATAATTTACTTATATATTATAATGAAAAAACAGCATTTGAAAATAATAAAGCTTATTTTCACAATTTTTGGTACGATAGGTACATCACTGCCTAAGTTCGGGGAAAACACGCATGGCACCATCGACACACAATAAAACACACCACAAACAATCCAAAAATAAACATACCCTCCTTTCCAAACCATACAATTTACACAATCAAAATAACCATAACAAAAGGTGAAAATTCTAATGAGTACTAACGTTTGTATGTGGGTACTCGTATAATTTCTATGTGTTTCCAAAGCAACGAGGTTCTATTGTCCGTCGAGTAGTCGAAAACGCTTTGATGCTGGGCAGGCCCGCATGAACTGACAGGTTTTAGTCCATTCGAGAATTTGACGTTAGAATTTCTTCTGTGCGTTACTGGAAAATTCGAAAGTAGAAAAATGTAGTTTTAATGAGTTACTAAAATGGTTTGTGAAGATTTTTAATTGGATTTCGTGTGGTTAAATGTAACCACATTTAACCACACGAAAACCAATTAAAACCAACCGGTTTGAAACAACTTTACGATGGGTTGGGCAGGTGGTCCCATGATCTTCAAGTTAGGATCTGATGATGGGATCCTGGAGAAATAGAGAGAACTCTTCAAATTTTATAGGCACACTTGAAGCGATTTGGGTAGTTTTTGGAAGAGTACTTTCTCGGAGTGGTTCTATTTCAATTTGGTGAAGATCTGATGAAGAACTTCGGAGATAGGTGACGGTACTCCTCAATAAATGATAGCAAATGGACTGGGATTGCTGAAATCTCATGTCTGTCTATTTTTTACACCAGTTCATAACATAAAATCGCGCCTGTACACTGACCCGGTACGCAGATGTGTACCGTACATCCAAATTTCGACAGGTATGATGCTAAGTTCCATTGTAATGGGGATAAGCCTTGCCTATTACCTACAATGACATGTGTTGTTATCAATGTAAAATAAATGCATGGCAAATAGTTGTACAGGATATTACAACTAAAAATGGAAAAATAAAAAACTTTTTTGCAAAAAATAAAACCGACTTCAAAAACACAAACAAGTGAAAAATAACTTTAGCTTCAGAAGTCGGTGACTTTCATTTTATTGATGCGGTTTTTGCCACCGACTTCTGAAGCTAAAGTTATTTTTCACTTTTTTGTGTTTTTGAAGTCGGTTTTATTTTTTGCAAAAAAGTTTTATTGCATCGTTTTATAATCGCACAAAGAATAAAATATACGTACGCTTACTAATAATTTCTTCTTCAAATGGGGATTGATTATCTAATAAACCTAATTCTAAAGGTGTGTCCAGATCTGGCGAATACGCCGCGAATGCGCCGCTCGCGAGCCACTTGCGACCTGCACGCCCGCTCCTCGCGTGCGGTTATTGCCTACGTTTGGTGCGCCTCTAAATGCACGCGCGCAGGTCGGGAGTGACTCGAGAGCGGCGCGTTCGCCAGATCTAGACACACTTTAAGCTATACCTTTTCACAGTGCTGAGTGTAATTCTAGAAGGTGCTACAAGTTAAAGTTATTCTGCCTTATTGTTCTAGTGGCAGCATTACAGCTGATCATGAGATTTTGTTTCCGATTCCCAGGTCGACAAAAGTGTGGGTTTTTCCATCAGGGGTTTCTCAGTTACAGTCCGGAGTCTTTATTTGTGCCCCGCCGATGGCAATAGGCTTGTGCCCTATTACATGAGACTTATACATGACCCCGAAGGGGTTTTAGGGGACTGTCTCTTGTAAAGTTGAATTTCTAAAAGAGCCTAATTTTAATATGGGTATACTAGATTTTATGAAAATGTGGGTATACCAGATACACGTCTACCTAACCTTTCGGCGACACACAAGCGCGATGTTATGTTAAATCTAGAATCTGCTACAAAACAACCAATATTAGGTACTTTTTCAAAAATAAAGCGTCCCGTTTTATATCTCCTCTTTTTCTAACAGCGCCTACATTACGTTTTATTTCCGTCCCTGACAAGTCAGCATGGAAGTGACGATTAAGTTAATTGTTTAATCAAGTGGAAAGTGATCTGTCATCCCAACTTCTGCCGTAAATGAACTCTTGCTGACCTAAGTATTAGGGTTGGGTGTTAGTGTAGGCGGTCGCGATTTCACTTGAATTTGTTTTTTGAACTAGATTCTTGTACTGAAGAGTACGTGTCCTTTATGTTATAATTCTCGACACTTTTTCCGAGGTAAATAAATGTTTATTGATCCAATAAATACAAATTACACACAAGAGCTAAAAAAAAGTAAAAGTAAAGATACATAGTATGTCCGTGGTTGAAATCTTGTGTACAAAGTTGTGCTTATTTAGTTGAGACCTTAGAACCCCAAACTAGGCAAGGAATGTCTGTATTTTGGGAATCTATAGATTCCTCATAAATAACAGTGTCTTACACTGATTTAAAACTTTATTCTATATTGTTACAGGTTGGATCTTAAACTTAACATAAGTGTTTTTTTTTTTTTAATTTACTACAAAACCGCGATGATGTTACTTGATAACAGTAAGAAGATCTTCAGTCGCTTCCTATGTTAACTGCTGTAACCACTTACTAATACTAATTTTTAAATAGAACTTGGTGAAGGTGTAAATATCAAGATTTGAGTTTATTTTATTGTAGAAACGTGAGCTCGGTGCCTTATCTTGACGACTTGCAAATGTGGCGACACCTGACAGGGTTGCAGACTGTAAATCCTCTGTATCTTTTAAGACGATTTTTGTCAAGGGGGAGCATAGAATGGCAGCGTAGTTTAGCGCGGAGAATAAAGAGTTGACGGACAGTGAGGACGTTGGATTCGGAGTAGACCTGGGCAGTGAGGTAATCTCTACGTTTAAAGAGCATAACTTTCAGAATTGCCCTATGAGCTCGTTCTGCTTGGAGTAATAGGGTTTTCAAGGAACCACCCCAACCATTAATACAGTAGGAGATAATTGATACAAAGAGACTTTAATAGACGAGAGATAGGGTTGCAGGGTTAGCTGAGTATCAAAGCTCTCTGAAGATGTCTATTAATTTCCTCATCCGAGCTGATAATACCTGGATATGTGGTCGCCAAGTCAGTCTTTCGTCAATAATTACGCCGAGGTACTTAATGTTTGAAACTCGGGACAGAGTGAGACAATTGCAGGCTCTATTAGTACTGTGTTCAAAACATGTGTGAGCGTTAATCAGGTGAGAATCTGTTGGAGGTAAGTTTGTATTACTAATGCTGTAACATCTGCATAAGTAAAAATGTCGCAATAGATGTATACTAGACGCAATAATGTAGACCAAGAAGAGGTTAGGTCCCAGAATACTACCCTGTGGGATTCCAAAGGTAATATGCATGTCATCACTGAGCAGTTTACCGATTTTAACACACTGAGCAGTTTACCGATTTTAACACACTGGATGCGATAAGTGAGATAGTCAGAGAAAATTTTGAACGCAATTCCTCGGACTCCTATGCTCTCCAAGTTTTTAATAAGACTGTGGACAGAAACTGAGTCGAAAGCTTTGGACAAATCGAGAAAAACTCCGTAGCACTTGCACTTTTGATCTAGGTTGCTTGTAACGGTATGGGTGACATCTAAAACAGCGTCTTTAGTTGAGACTCCCTGTCTAAAACCTTATTGGTTTTTAGAAACATTGTTAAACTTTTCAAGATAATCAGTAAGGCAGTTGTTAAGAATTCTTTCCAGGATCTTTGACAGAGAACTCAACACAGATATAGGTCTATAGCTAGTCACATTAGTTTTGTCCCCACTCTTAAAGATTGGGTTGACTATGGCTTTCTTAAAGGCGTTAGGGAAGGAGCCCGAGTTGATAGCACAGTTGCAGATGTGCGTGATAGGGCCAGTAAGAGCAGTTATAGATTGCTTTAGAATCTTAACAGGAATATTATCATTGCCGGTGGAGCAGTCACTGCGGAGATTGTGTATTAGTCCGTACACTTGCGCTTCGTCCACTGGCATGATGATGAAAGTTGTGCTGTAGGGGCTGAGATTGACGCTCCACAAGGTATGTCGAGAGTCTTAATTTATTATTGAGGCAAAATTTTCACCCACACTAACGAAAAATTTGTTAATCCTGTTTAGATTAAATTAAATTAAATTAGATTAGATTACATTTTGTATCCCCGCTATCTAATAGGTGAGTGCTCGAGGTCTGCGGCAGAGTGTTGGAAATAGGAAGACTTTAGTGTAGCATCACACCCCTAGCATAATAACACCCCTATTCAATTGTAAAAAGTTATCACTGCTTAGTAGATATTTTGAACAATCATAATGGTTCAACATGGATATTAGGTTAAATCCTGTGGCCCTACCAGGACGAAAAATGTCGAAGAATGTTTTAGTTCTATTCCAGTTTAGGAAAGAGATGGCGCTAGACATCATGTATAGCTCTGTGTCTTTCCCACACTGCAATAGAACTAAAACAGTCCTGCATTAAGACGTCATGGTAATGCCACTGATCTAGATTCAAAATAAGTGAATTAGTGAAGTGTTGAGTTGTGAGTTTTCTCGTCATTATTGCCTCTACATCGACCGAATGAGCCTGCTTCTTTTTATAACTTTGACCTCGTGTCAAAGATACAGTATCATAATTTTATTCTGAATTTTTAACGGCATATCCTTCATTCACCACCTAGACTATAAAACTAAACACGGCACGGTACGGGTGGCGCAGCGGCTGAACAATTGGCTACTGTGCTGCGTGCCCGGGTTCGATCCCCGCACACGAATATTTGTATAACCTGCAGGTAGTTGTGTTGGGTTTGACTGTGTGTGTATGTGATTTTATAAACGCACCCACGATACAGGAAAAATCCTAACGTGGAGAAAGGTTTTAAAATAAAAAAATAAACATTTTTTTGTAGTTTTGCTAATTCACAAGGCTCATACTCGCTTGCACAGCCACCCAACACACTTCCAACATCACGTCAGGACAGAGTTACGACAGAGATTGCCCACCGCTAACTGTCAAACGAGATAATACGGACAGTTTTACTTGTACTTAACCTATTAACCTTTGACCTGTCTGCTGGGGTAGATTGTGGTCTTGTCATTTATGTGGCGCAGATATCTGGACGGTTATGAGTTAATTGGTGGAGATTTTCGTGTTTTATGGTTGGTTTGGATGTTTTGTAGATATTTTTTTGGAGCTGGTTCTGTGAATTAAATGCAGGTCTACGTACACAAACGTAAAACAGGCGTGATATTATTATATCATGATTTTATTTTAGATACAAAATCAAGATAATATCACGCCTATTTTTTACCGTAGATTTAGACAAAGGTTTACCGCCCATAAATTTCAAAGCCCCATGTAATAGTCGCTCCTTATGACTTGGAAATGTGAATGTCTATTGCCATCAACTGGTCACAAATCTTAACTAGGGCGGCTTCTGAAAAAGCACCCAACATTTGAGTCGTCTTATATCCGTTCATTGTGTACATTTATGTGTATTTTATTTTAATCCCCTTCTGCTTAACATGATTATGTCACTACGGTAAAACCCACACTTGAAATACGGATTTGGCATCTCGAGTAGAATGCACAGATGTCAAAACTACAATGGAAGTCCTTAACTCCTACTAGTGACAGATCCCAAAGGAAAATCGGTCAACACGTGCCACTAAAACAATCATACAGTACCCGTCGTACTAACTGCAACACGCCCAGAAGTAACTAACTAAACTCAATGGACATCCCTGTAGGGAATTGGGCTATTAAAACCACGAGCATCGATTTTCTGCATGCACAGCACCTTGCATGAAGTAGTATAAATATGACACAAGGAAGCGGGTTTTGGCGTATCTTTAGTATGATGCAAAGATGCCGAAACTAAAATGGAAGATCTCAAGAAATAGAAAAAATTACATGCTATCAGTGATTACGAAAAATCAAAAATCGTCGGCATCAGTGCAGGACCTGGTAATGCACAACACTCTTTTTTACAGGAGAAACTATAAAATGATGTAGATATCAAGCGACAAGTATGATGAAGCCACCAACCATGCGTGTTAACTAGCTATCTCAAAGTTTAACTGCTGTATATGCAAGCTACTCAATTTATCCATTTGGATGAAAACATGGATTTTGCCAAAAATGTAGATAGAAGGTCCTGCACTGAAGCCGACGAAATGTATTACTATGGTCTGGTATATATTATTAAGCAGTGATGGCCTAGTGGTGTGACCGTTGGACTGCCAAATCATAAGTCTCGAGTTCGAACCCATGACACGCACCTCTGATTTTTCCGAATCATGTGCGTATTGTATCACTTGCTCCGGTGAAGGAAAATATCTTGAGGATACCAGCATGCCAGAGCGATATTTCTCGACGGCATGTAAAGCCAAATCAGAGGCCCATGGGCGGCATAAAAACTCTGAGACCAGTTTAGGCACTAACCACACGATTATGAAGAAGAAGATGGCATAAGCTACCTAAAACATTATGTGAATCCTGTGTTTAAACCGTTGTAAAAAATACGAAGTGACAATGGTCACTTTAGTCGCTCAGAACTTTTGACAGATCCGAAAGGTCCCCCAACATTTGCCGGCAGCACGTGCCAATGAAACAATCAACCCCGTCAGACCTATTAACTGTAGTACCATCAGAACTTTAACAAAACTCAGTGGACATTCCTCCAGGGCATTAATTTCAAATACTGGTGCAACGGAACTCAAAGTACAGTGTAAGCTACGTAGAATGGGACTAAGTTTAAACTTAGCAACATTGCAGTTGTGACAGGACGCTTAACCAACGCTTAGCTTAGTGACTTGTGTTTAAGCTGTCTTGTTTATTTTGACCTTTTTACCCTACTGTGTGACGCAAAGGAGGGTAATGTTTTAACAGTCCATGTATGTATCTATGTTTGTCTTTTGGGACGTTCTAGAGACTAAGCGCGTGGGCCGATTTTGATGATTGTTACCTCAATCGATTTGTCTTAACTTTGCGAGTGTCACTAAAGACGGCGGATGCAGCTGAATACCAGTTTTCTACATGGAGCATCTTCTATGTATTCAACCTTGACAGCCCAAATACTGGGTTTCATTTCATTTATTCAATAACAATTTACATTTTGTCTCAATGTTTTACAAAGACCCCTACACAAATAATTAAAACAATCACAAGTTAATCACAGAATTAAAATTAGTTCAGTACAATCTCAGGGGTAATAAATGACTCCTTGGCAAGACTGGTTATTAGTCTTTCGGGCTACTGACTACCTGTAACGACTGTCAAATATCTACAAATGACAGCCGGGACCGACGGCTTAACGTGCTTTCCGAGGCACGGAGGAAACTCGGTATGTAGTGAATGGTCAACCATCTACGGCTTAACCTAAAGATCGACCCGAGCGGCTGTTATTATTTAGCCACGAGCTTCCTGACTACTTGTAACGTCCAACAAAAAATCATAAATAAGAAATAGCTCTATACGAAACCTAGCATCGTGCTCTAAAAACTACAAAACAGCTTTCACATCGAAAAAAAACTACGTCATTTTCTTTAGATGCATATTCCCCAAAAACGTCCCCATTCTGAAGGGGTGGTCGGCCTCCGCCACAAATAGCCCCGTCATAGCTCGGGGTGGAATAAATTTAACTATAACCGAGCTAACGACTTCAGGCGCCACTGTTTTTACGAAGTTTATCTGGAATACTTTAATAGATGTTGTCAGCTGCTGATAGTGGGACAAGATTTATATTTGTGAAGCTCTTTGGGTTATTGTGAGTGGCTTTTTAATATTTGAAGTTTATTCTTGGTAATTTGGATGAAGCGGCTGTTTAGTAGGATTGTTTATTCTTCTTTGTCACATGAAATAGTATTTCTTTGTTTGGTCACTTTTCTTGTATGGCTTTACTCGTGTCAGGCAAATTTTGGCCTCCTGAAGATTCTGCTGCTCTCAACTCGGCGTACCCAGAAATCAAGCTTTAGGCCAGACGTTTATATTTTTCATCTTAATATTCAAGGGCATACCCAAAAGTTACAAATTGAAGTGCTTCACTTTCATCAACACGTAAATATTAACTTGAACCTTCTTGGCGGAAAAATAATTATGAGACTGCAATGCTGGAAGGCCTCTTCGATGGCACGCCATTCAACTTGAACCTCAGTTATCACTCTCAACCAACTGCTACCAACCACCCTGCGAAGATCGTCGCTCCACACTAGACCTTATTCACCACCACCACCACCAACACCAACTTCCTTTTTAACCACTTCGACAAAAATGTACATTTGTTGATGAAATGAAATAAATATAAATATTGCCTATATTCGTATACAGAGCTTGTGGCTAAATAAGCTAAGCCGATCGGATCGATCTTCAAGTTAAGCCACACTTGCCTAGGTTGGTCCGTGGATAGGTGACCACCCATTTTGCCACGTGCCACGGAAAGTCTCGACTGTCATTTGTAGATCTTTGACAGTCGTTACAGGTAATCAGTGATCCGAAAGTCTGGCAACCAGTCTTATTACCAAGAGGTCTCGTATTCCCCAGTACCAACTGGTTTGTGGACGTCAGATAGGCAGTCGCTCCATGTAAACACTAGTATTCAACTGCATACAAGCGAACTATTTGCTTAAAAGGATTCTCCCAATACTAACTAGAATAAATAAAAGTTGAAGCAATTAACATTTTTCATCCGTTTTGATTGGAAGCCGACGCCAACATAATTGGCAAAAGGTTAGGCAGATGATGGTTTAGACCAGAAACAGAAAAAAAACAAATGAAGGCTTTCCATATTAACTCAACGAAAATGACAATGCGGTAAAAAATAAAAACGCTACAATGAGCAAACAATGTAGTTTTGTAGATAGTTGAACAAATTTTCCGTCTGTAAAACTCATAAAGCTAGTTTATGACGCTGCACTTTAAATTGTCACATTAAATAAAGATGGCACAGCCTGCTGCAGTCTTATCTTTTTTATCTTGCTCGTTTTATGCGATGTGTTAATAAAAGAATTTCGTACAATAATATTATCTTGGAGTACGAGTTTATTCAAGTTTATTTTTCGTAATGTTGCAATATCGAAATCTGACTTGTTGCCACTGAAAACTAGTGCTGTGCTGTGGGCCTTTCATAGCACAGCATCATGCTGAGTGGAAACCTTCTTTTCGCGGTCACGGGGTGAAGCTGTGAACTGTTTTGCTCCGTCATGTTGTGTCATGCTTTGCATGTTAATTGTTAAAAAAAATGGTGTTGTTTCATATGTACGTCATGTTTAACAAGAGTGTCAAACAAGGCAATTAAATATTTACACTGAAAACAAGATATTTACCATGTTTACTCTTCGTTTTGAGTTCCCCATTCATTTGAGTTCTTGCAAAAAGAAAGAATGAAAAATTGGACATCTGCCAGTAACCTTACAAATCATGCTGACAAAGCATGCTGACAAACATTCACTGAAAGAGGATTCGTTAGGAATGTTGCTTAAAAGCGCATTATGACCTTTTAAGAACATCACCAATGTGGTCAGAATACCTAAGTCAGTATACTTTTCCACCACCACGTCGTAATACATTATGAAGTAAATCCTTTTTGGTTAATCGCCTTTCACACACGGTTTCCACATGACTGGGCCGCTGAAGCCAACCTTTCTCGACCCATGTCACTCATCTTCTTTACCGCTGCCATCTCTAGTCATGAAGTTTCTTAATCTGTTATTTAAAGTTATGACGTTTTCGCTAATATTGCTCCTTTGTGTTTCTTAAAATTTATCATCTGCCTAGCCTTTTCCCAACTATGTTGGGGTAGGCCTCCAGGCTTATCGAATTCAGTATTCAGGTGCATCTGGTTAGACTAGAAGCCGACCCAACATAGTTGGAAAAAGGTAAGGCAGATAATTAGTGTCTATCTGAGCTAGGAATCTAAATACTTACTGCCTGTTATACTTTATTTAACAAGCGCTTTTCCATGACAAAAGATACCTATCAACGACATCAGCACTCCTCCTCATAACTTAAATGAACTTTTTCTAGTCCTAAAAGCAACTCTAAAAACCTCACAACTCCATTAATCAGAA
The DNA here is from genome assembly GCA_964057025.1 of Standfussiana lucernea. NCBI lineage: Eukaryota > Metazoa > Arthropoda > Insecta > Lepidoptera > Noctuidae > Standfussiana > Standfussiana lucernea. Next base: position 14,320,672 of record OZ059796.1, read on the forward strand.
CCTAAAGTAGGTCCAATCCCGCTAAATCCCATCATGATTTTAAAAAAAGGTTTCGTTTCGCATTCCAACAGCACAAGTTTCAGCTTGGCACTAACTTCAGCTTAATTACAACTGAAACCGAGTGAATGACAGACACGTTGAAGCTTCAGCACTGCATAATAGTTCGCTCAAATGTTTTCGTTTGCAACTGTGTTAAAATTCAAGAGGCTCCGAATAGCTTTCGGTTTGCTTCGGGTAACGAAGCTGGTGGATATTGTTGGTTATTTTTAAGTGAAGTGGAAGTGAATGTAGTTGCATTTGTTAGCATAATATTACCTTAGTTGTCCTCCTGCATTAAGCCTAATTTATTTGGGGTCAGCGCAACACGTATTTATCTGATCCACAATAATTGAAGGCAAAGAGAAGAATTTAGTTTCTTTGGTCCGCCTTTCATATGCACTATTCTTTCCAAGTCACCATCTTCCTGCCCTTCCCATGTTACTTGGGGTCGGCACAACACGTTTTTTTCTTCCATTCAACTCCGCCAACCGTCACGCTATCATTTACTCCTTTTTCTTTCATATCATGCCTCACACAACCCATCCATTGTTGCCTTGGTCTTCCTGTCCCTCTCCATCCATCAACATTTATAATCATCACTCTTTTAGTCACATGCGATTCTTTCCAAAAATAGGTAGCTAAGAATATCTGAAAGTAATATAGAAATATACCTCTAGTGTATAACAAATCATTCAGACACACTGAAGAGAGCATAAGCTGCAATTCCACTTAGCGTTCTAAATAGTTCAAGCAGCTGTGCGCGCAAAAACATGTTCGTTCAACCTAACCACATTTATTTACCGTATGAGGGTAGTTCGTTTAAAACACTTAGTGAAAACGTTGCTTTTGAACAAGAAAAATGGCTAACTCTCCTGTTTGTTACCAGGCGGGCACTATCAAAGCACTCCAAAACTCCTATATCCACACATAACATAATGACTGTAATCCCAGAAGCGTTAAGCAGAGGTGTACCTAATAGTACACCCACATTTCGCCAGTTATGTTTAAGTCTCATGTAATAGGGGGATTTTTTTCAGGTTGATGGCAATAGGCTCGTATTGCCGCTGATCATATATGTACGCACGGCGGTTGTACGAGTAAGTACGTACTTTACACGCCTGACCTTTCAACACTGGTAAATAATAAATGAGAATATAAGATAAGCCATTAATCTCACGATCTAACACTAACACCAAATGAATATCAAATCAAGCAAATCCTAATATAATATTAATTTTTAAATTTTATATTAGAGAAAACAGAAATCACGTTTTAGGCCGGAAATTAAAAGCCAATAGCCTGAAAAAGCGTACCACGGACAATCGCACTCAGCCACTGAAAAAAAAACTTTGCTTTGTGCGTGAAAGGGCATGTATGCAGCCGGGTTCTGTATAGTGTTTTTATACAGGACAAGAAATACGTGTAGCTTTTATGTGTCGGAAAAATATCTTGATTTAATGTTAACTGATCGATCTTTCAGTAAATAACAATATTTTTTGATCTTTGACAGTAGTTACCAATAATTGAAACCCGAAAGATTTACCACGAGTCTTACTACGTGGTATCCTATGAATTTGGTAAGTAAGTGGGATAAGTGCTAGTCCAGTATGAGTCCCTCTGTTCAATGAATTCTGTGATAGACAGGCAACACCATGATGTTCTGATAAAAATAGTTATTCTTCAAAGCCTCTCTTTTAATATTACTTATTTTATTACTTCAAAATAGTCCGTTGCTGGACATTTGTAGATTTAACTGAAAATGATTTAGAAAATGGCCACTGAAACAAGCTGTATGTAGAAGTGAATTAACAAATATAATGCCGGTGCAGCCTCTCTTCAGAACATGCCCCACCCACTATCCTGGACATCCTGCTTAAACTCCTGACTGCAGCTACGCAGATGGCTAGGGTTAGGATATTATAACTTGAATCTTTCAAAATTCGAAAGTGAATATACGATTTTGCTTGACCAAAATAAGTTCAGCCAGTAACTCGTACTACGGAACCCCAAAAAAACCGATGTTAGCAGGAGACATCACAGGAAATGAAATGGTCTGGTCGACCGAGGCACAGACATGTTTGAATCAATATGGCTGAAGGCGTATGAATTATTCTGAAAATACGGTTTATTTTTTTCTTTTTCCATGTACTTTTGTTTGACTGGCTTTCAGGTAGGTATTTTTGACATGCATGGATGAAGGTAATTTTGTGTTGACCTTCCAAAGTCTTCAGAACTGGTATCATAAAAAAATATTAGTACTTTTATGGTTCAAATGTTATCATCATCTTCTTACCCTTGTCTCATGTTACTTGGGGTCAATCTTCACGCACAGTTAGTGTCAAAATGTATTATAAAAGTATTTTATCGTCGAGTTTTTGCGGATTACTAGATAAGTTTCTCTTATTTATGTATCAGTAAAGTTTTACTTATATGAATACCCAAATAAAAACTCGCTATTGGACTTTCTACTTAAACAAGATTTGTATTACAGCTCGCTTTTATAAAAATACCACTTAGGACGTCTCGTAGCGTTAGTGAAAACCGAATCAACATCTAGAAAGAAGGAGATCTCGTGACCGCCAGACCTACGTCATTTTATAAAAGCCGAAACTTTTTCTGTAGAAGTACTTTACAAGAACATATTGGATATTATGAAAAGTTGGTCGTGGTAAAACATTTATGCATTAGTAGCCAGATAGCTGCTAAGCTACGCCATAATATAAAGCGTGTTTTTTAAATCACTCTAAGTTAAAAAATAAGTAAGCAATCATTTTACGAAAAGTTTTGTTGTTTTTCATTTACAACAAAAACCCAATGACATCCTATCCAACGAAAATCCACAAACCAATCTTGACAATGAATAAATCCATGAAATTCAATAACTCAATTATTCACCAATAAATCACGAGCATTGACCCCTCTCCACGTTCGACCTTTTAGAATATTCCATACAAACGACAAACAAAAACCGGGTTTACTCGATACATTTGTGCAAGAAATCGTTCTCATCGATGGCTGGTTCAAAGGTGGCTATTGTACGAGAGAACGATCGACAGCAGTTTCATTACAACCCACAGTCTAGCCCTTGTATAATTAATCAGAGAATAGTGTTGGGACATGGTCCGTCGATTAAGCCTTCAATGTGATTTTTCGATAATATTGTATCGACTATGGTACCACAGATCATCATCTGCTTAGCCTTTTCCCAAATTTATTCGGGTCGGCTTCCAGTCTTACCGGAACCATAGATGACCATAGATGTTGTCTTAATTAAGCCATAATCATCATTATCAGCCCTCTCCAAGCACACGTCACTCAACTACATACCTTCTCTCATTCTCGTCAGGCAACTCTCATCCAGCTGTGCTGTGAAGATCGTGGCTCCCCCTAGCTTGAGCTCAACTTATGCTATAAACTTGACAAATTACGATTCCGGAAATTTATTATTACCAAAACCAATGCCATTACCCCCGGGGAACCAAAACAGCACCGGTGGCCGGGGGGATTGTGAGTGGTATTACCCCACTTGCGAGCATTGCTTGAAATCATTGACAAAATTAATAATAAATTGGTAGCTAAAAACCTGTAGGAGAATATTATTGTATTTCTTACTGAACAACTAAAAGTTTGTTTTAAGCTTTCACGGTGTATAACTGAACTTACACTAACACACTTCCACTCTTTCACTTTTTAATATCGGGAGCTCAATATAAACATTAATCGCGTAAGATATCCCGTAAGTGATAGTGTAAGTTCAACTAAAAGTTTGTATCATATCGACACCCCAGCCCACCTATCCTACCCTTCCCTACAGCGGTCGTGTGAGTGGTTTCGGCACGTGTTAACTATGAACAAAAGATTGGGATAACCCCATTTATCTCGAGCAGGGCTTGTGCCGTGCGCTCCTACAAATTAAACACACATCAAAATCCAGTTATGGCATGGAGGGTTAAATTAGATTTTCGTCACTATCTCCTCAAAGATCTTTAGCGGGGAGTCATGTTTTATGTCTAAGCCTAGTATTTTACGAGTCTGTCTTTTAAGTCTTGGGTGAAGCCCACGGTATAAGCCTAATGCTCTGTCTCTACTTAGGCTAGGCTCTTAATTAGTACAAAGTGATAAACGGCTTTTAGATCTCTGTCTCCCTGAGCTAGGCGACGATGTATTTACCTAAAATATTCGTACATTTACCTACAGTTCGCAGTACCTGATGTAGGGATCTAGGTAAAATTGAATTAGCAACTTGACACGAAACTGAGCTGCTTTGTTTAAGGTGTTCAATTTGTTCTAAGAACATAATAATATTAGCTCACGCTTTTTATCCATGGGGGTAGGCAGCAACCACGGAACCCCATCTGCTACGATCCTTACATCCTTTTGCCTTGTCCACGTTCATTCATCTGGTCATACACGCCGGTTGCGAGTACTACGCACCAGACCTTTCTGAAGTACTTCACCAAAAAGGTCAGTTTATGTAAGGACATAAACTGACCTTTTTGGCGCCCTAGAAGGCTAGGGCGCCCCTTCCGGCGTTGCCACTCACATCTGCCTTGTAAATACCGTTTGTTATTCGCCTTTCACTCATCCTCTCCACATGACCAAACCATCTAAGCATTCTCTTTTCTTAATTTTTGCCACTATATCTTCTTTTAAACAGCAACGTTCTCGTTTAACGTCACTCCTCAATTTTTCATTCTGAGTTACACCACATATGCTTCGCTAGGAACAAATTTCCTCGCATTACGAATACGAATTACGAATTAGTACCATGCAAACATACAGAAAAAAAAAACAGATAAAAAAATAAAAAAAAATAAAAAAATATGATACGACCAGCTTAAGCAATTGATAGACCAATGAAGCACTAAAAATATAATCGTTATTGCGAAAATCGACTTATTCTATTGAATACAATGTATTCTAGCTCGATACAAATAAAGTTCAAAGACCTCTTCCACTCAAATAGACAAGATCGATGAACTAGAAAAATATTAATAAATGTGGGTAGTTTATTTATCTTAGGGGCCCAGAGTGAGGGTGTTTCGGTTCTATTAATAGCACAGTATCGCCAAGTGACACCTGGTATACATGTCTGTCATATCGATAATTTCATGTGTACATTCAGTTTTTTTTTTTTAAGATTGGGGAGATGACAGCTGCGTGCTTAAAAATCCCTATTACGATTCAGCAGACCGTACCAAACTTCAAAGTGTATCATGCCGAAAAGATAATATAGATCTTTGTTCAGAATATAAAATTGTGTTCATTTATGTAATCTTTTTTACAGACTAGATCACTTATTTTAAGTAGCAAATAACTAGATTCACCAATATTCAGTTATATAGAGGGTGGAAGGGACGCTGACACTAAAGCGGTAACTACGTATTCATTAGGTACATCATTCTGAACCACCACATAAAAATTTCATAAAATCAGTAATTTAAAAAAATCGGCTGTTGCTATTGCGATCAGCGCCATCTACCAAATGCAACCGTAACTTTCACAGCCTCTAGAAAGTCAGTGACGTGTTATGTCCGTCGACGTTACTTCAAGCGTATCCATGTGGTTCAGTCACGTGACGCTCTTGTAAGTTCGACAGATGCTTACTAGATGGCGCTGCTTTTAATTTGAACTGAGAAAACTTTGCTCGTGAAATATAAAATTAAATGTGTTATGTTCCAAAAATTTAATAGAATGAGTAAAATTGCATTAAAAAAAAAATGATGCTTTACTTAACATTATTTTCTTTTTGTTTCAGATTGCCCACGACCAACGAACGAATAATTCCTCCAAAATTAGTCAGATCATGTTCCTAGTAGTTTAGTGTAGTATAAAATGTACAATTCCAACGAATTCCTGCATAGTGCTGGCGTCAGCCGGCACATGCAAGCGACTGGGGAGACACCATCGCAAAAGACTAGTATGAAACGTCGATCATGCGAAGTTCCTTTAGGCGACATTTCCTCAAACAATTTCAAAGTCTCCCTAGGCGACCTTAGTTCAAGTGAGGGTCCAAGCTACGACTGTCGGTCACTGCGTTCGGTAAAATCCGAAGATGCCCGATCGGTTCGCAGCTACCGACCAATAGATAGTCGGAGTTACAAGAATTTTCGGTCGTCATTGGCTGATATTTCGGGGTACTCCTTGTCTAGGCCTCCTAGCTATGACCAGCTGTCGCGCAGGTCTTTGGTCGAAGGGCCTGATGGGCAGGGCATCACGTCGAGTATCGAGGGGGTTCTGTGGTCGGATGAAGAGGAAACTGAGTACTTCTACCATGAAAATATTACGTCGGCGTGGAATGAAGGTGAGTGGATATTGATGTTTTTCCACTGTTTGAGAATCAATTATTACCTACCTAAAATTGAAACCTACCCCTAAGGTCCGTTTCATCCTCTTACTAATATAAATAGTTACTGTTAGCCCCATGGATCCCAACTCTTTCGATCCAGGATGTACGAGTATGTTTACTGTACATTATCATCTGCCGAGTCTTTTCCTAACTAGTTATGTTGGGGTCGGCTTCCAGTCTAACCGGATGCAGCTGAATACCAGTATTTTACATGGAGCGACTGTCTCTCTGACCTCCACAAATCCAGTTAGTACCGGGTAATACGATACTGGGTAAGACTGGTCGTCACACTTTCGGGCCATTGATAACACGACTGTCATTGTCAAATCCACAATTGACACCCGGAATCAAAAGCTTAACGTGCTTTCCGAGGCACGGAGGACACTCACGGTACCTATGTACCGTCTATTCCTCGAAACGTTTTTAATTTTATAAATCCATAAAGTCAGACTATATTCTTCCTTTTGTCTGTATCCATCAACCCTACAATAAAAATAACTTTTAAAACATCTAAATCAAGAATCGACACTAACACACAACGCAAATTCGTACACACAGAACTATAAGGAAGTCCCAAAAATAACCACAAGCAAGACTCACGATCATACCTTCAAGTTCACCGACCTTTCGAGATCGGTGATCAATGGCCGACATTACCATAATTACGGCCCAGTAATGCATCGATGCAATATTGTAGCAATGTTAGTAAATATTCGGTTTGATATGTAACTTGGTAGATATATGGAAACTATAGGTACCTAGGTAGTAATGTTAATTAGATACTGCGTCGACTGCTGAGCATGAGGTCCTGGGTTCGACGCCCGGGTTGAGCAAAGTGCAATTGGGTTTTTCCATCACGAATTTCTTAATAGCACCCAGGAGTCTAGATTTGGGGCCGCTTGATGGCAATATGACATTGGATTTAACATAATTTAGCGAAATTTAGGTGTACTATTAGGTAAACCTCTGCCAAACCCTTCGCTAATAACGGGCGTGATGTTATGTTATATGTGAATAAGAAAACCAGACTGGGTTTGAAAACGAATTGCTAGACGATCTGTTTGAAAAATAAATAAATCAGCACTTTATTTTCCAATCAATTGATTTGTGTACATTTGAGAACCCTGGACTTTATTACACCGAATCCTCAAAGAACCTTAGTTGTTTATGACGACTAAAGGAGCGAGCCACTAGCTGGGGTCAACACATCAAAGATGAAATAGCAAATTGACAGCGTAGCTCAAACTGTAAAGTTCTAGTCTAGCGATATATTTAAGGCTATGTAAAACGAATGCCCTTACTAACAGTAGGTAGATGAAACTTCTGTATGAATGCACTAGCTTTTGCCCGCGGCTTTGCTCCCCTTATGTACGAAAATTAAATAATGTAGCTTCCCGATAGTGAAAGAATTTTCGGAATCAGATCAGTGGCTTCGGAACTACTCATCCGATTCTGAAAATTCCTTCACTAGATTACAATCTTACAAAATAATTTTACCTCTCTTTAATATTATAGTAAGCGCCAGATAAACGTGGAATAACGGTCATTGACCCACATACATTTATTGACATACTTAATTCCGAAAACAATAATAATGACATAAAGCTGTCCTGAATCGACATCTATCGTGATCCTTTACTGTTTTTAGTAATGAAAAACGATTCATAATTTATTGTCCGCGTACCTACGCAGAGAAATTAAGAAAAGGGCAATGAACTTTATTCCACGTTTATCTGGCGCTTACTATAGTAGGTATAGATGTATAGCAAGAATTAGTACAAAAGCTCTCTTTTATTTAGGCCTAGATGTCGCTTAGTGTTATTGTACTATCTTAGGCTCATGCATGGTATCCAATATGAAGTTCTCAAGAATCATAACAACTTAAACAGAGAAAACAGTTGGCTTACAACAATAAGTCTTATTCAACAAGATACAAACTTCTCCACCACTAAGTAACGGATGCAGACACCGTAATTTAAAAGAAAGCCCCATCCTTTTTCCTTTGAAAATTACAAACGTAACGAGTAACACTAGTTTTTATATTCGATTCCTGATGGTACTTTTTGTTTGACTTCCGACCATAATGTTGACCACATTAATACGTGGGTACTATATTATCGAAGCGCATGATATTGGAATATTTTTGAGGGGTTCGTGCAGTGAAAACTCGTTTTTTAAATAAAATACACTTACAGCCAACACTCACTTACAGCAAACTTACATTGTGCCTAAATATTATTAGGTACACTGTTGGAATTTTAACTCTGAACATCCAACGGAACTCTTCAATTTAATCATTAACTTAGGTGACGCCTATTATTTGTGAAAACGGACATAACAGTTGTTACGCCAAACCTTTTTGTGAGATTGTTGGCAAACTGTACTTAAGTCAATCTTAACGAAAAAGAACTAATATCCGATAATGATATTCCTCGCTTGTTGTATGACATTAAAATTCACAGCCGATTGTCGGCAGCTCTCATACAAAATACAGCTGCTATCAGCGGCAATGCAACAAGCTATATCTTTGTCTAAATGACTGGAGCCTGAAAGGCCGTCAATGACGCACGACAAACTCACATTGGACCTAATTTGGGTTATTCACCAACTCGACACGAGAGACTGGACACACGTGTGTCCAGTTGGTGAAACTCAAATTTAGTATAACTTATTATTTCGTCATCTGGGCACGCCAAGACTTTTCCGGGTGTCCACATAGTGAAACATAAGTTAAATGACTTTTATGTTTTCGCCAACGGGACACACTCAATATTTTTGCAAGAAAGGGTACAATCAGGTTAATAATCGCCTCGTTTATTAAATTAATGATCGAGGCGAATCCATGAACAAGCTGCCTCACTTTTTTGCTTGACAAACCTTAGTAGCCTTTTTAAGAAAATTTTAGTATCCATTTATGCTCGATCTTATTTTGACTTCTCACAGATTTTATAACTTTTGGTTCAAAACACAGCAAAACAAGGCTAGTAGGATCGCTAATCCACTAATAACACTAATCCACAACAAAACTTCAAAATATAATAACGAGGATGACGAAAATATGGGTTCCCACCAAAACACGTCTCCAAAACAACTCCTGCGCATCAGGCTATCATTTTGCGATTCTGCATGGTGTTTTAACCAAATTATGCCGGCGTCGACCACGTTTCGGCTCTCCCGAATATAGCACGAGTATAGTATAGTTTCGGCATGTTTAAGTGGCTCCGATTATAAAACCTGTTTCGTTTTGTTTATTTATCTTGAGGTTCGTTGGTAAGCAGGATTTAGTGGTTACTTCTATAGTCACAAGTATTATAATTGCCACAGGAAATTTTTTGGGCGAGATTAATCTGTTAGGGTATGTTGAGATGGGTGCTGAATTGAGCATATATAAGAGGAAGTTTGAAACTGGTGCCTGTTACAGAAAATATGGAGGGGAGTCGTCTGTCTTGGTATGAACATGTGATGAGGAGGAATGTAACACATGACTGTGACTAGAAGAGTTATGAATATAAATGATACGCTTACCACAAGTAACATGGGACAAGGGCAAGACGATGATGCTGATGATTAAACTGCTAGTCCAAAATCTATACCTTTCCTGTACACTGCTCCAGCGGGCAACGCTCGACATCAGAAGCTTAAATTCGGATGTATAAACTCTCTGTATTTGAACGTCCTACCTTATGCTCGGAAGCATAAGATCAGATGTACAAAGTCTCTGTACATCCGGCCTTACGCTTCTGATGTCGAGATTATGGTCAATGTGTACATATTTCCACACGCTTTAGAGACGGTCATGATGGTCAGTTAAAGTTATTTTGTAAAGGAATAGAACACTTGAGGTTCAAAATAGAATGACACCCAGAGCTATAATTCTAATTGAAGAAAAATATCTAACCAATCATAATATTCATACAATTAAAGACAACGATGAGAAATAAAGTTGTTCATATAGCTGATTTACGATCAATTAAAAAAAAAACCGGTCAAGTGCGAGTTGGACTCGCGCACCGAGGGTTCCGTACAAACCTGTGGGTATATAACTTTTTTTTATATGACGAAACTAAAAATTTACGGTTTTCGTAATTTTTCCTATATCTGTACTATAAGACGTGATTTCGTACAAAATTTCAAGATTCTAAGTTCACGGGAAGTACCCTGTAGGTTTTGATTCCCGTGCGAGTTTCGAAAATTTGCGGAAATTTGCGGCCTAAGTGGCTGTATCTTTTGATTGCGTTGACTTAGAAGGTTGATTTTTCTACAGCTTCCAGGGACAGTAGAACTAAGTATCATATAGAAATTTCAGTTTGATACCTCCACGCGTTCCTGAGAAAAACGGTCTTGACAGACGGACGGACGGACGGACGGACGGACGGACAACAAAGTGATCTTATGAGGGTTCTGTTTTTTCCTTTTGAGGTACGGAACCCTAAAAACAAAGGAATTCTGTAGAATGTTCCCATTAACCTCGTTATCGTAATAAAATCAAGAATTTACCACAGATACAGTTTTATGACGTAAAATGAGATAAGATGAGCCATATTTCGCGAAAAGAGGTTTCAGTAAGTATTTTGTCTCAAGTAATCTGAATATTAATCTGCTAAAAGTCTTCGTGGGTCATTAGTATTATTTTATGAATGAAGATAAAGATCTATCGAATATTAAAGACGGTAATGGCTCATCACCACAATCATTTCCTGGAAGTTGGTAGGCATTTTTGGTCGATTCCGTTAAACCGAATTAGCCAAAAAAGCAAATTGAGTATGTACAAAATAAGGAACTAGGGAACATTAACTTTGGTAGAAGATACAGATCCCTGCAATAGCAGAAAAAAAATATTATTAGGTAGGCCATTTAAAATCGTACTTCTTACTACAATAATTATGACATGATGGATGGGTGGAAGTTTATTATTACCACGCAAAAACTCCTGAACGAATTTGGACGAAATTTGGCATATTATATAGTTTATAACCTGGATACACATAGGATACTTTTTAATTCCTGTAGTGAGATCCCGTGGAAAAATTACCGAACTCCACGCGGGCGAAGCTGAAGGCATAAGCTATTGCCGTCATAATAATAATAAAAAAGAAAGGAGAAGATATATAGGAAGGATATATATAGATAGAGAGATATATAGGTAGATATATATATACATAGGTACGTACTTTTCGAAGATATTGAAAACAACTGATCACAACATCCACTAATCTTCCGCTTGCGTGCATTTGCCAAAAAAAGAATGCATCAGTTTCTACGCCAGCAAAGCTTTTAAACAAAAACAATTAAATACGTAGAGAACCTGCTACCCTGCGATAGCCTTTCTAGGCAACATACATAAAGCTCTATAAACAACCCAGCTTCCTGCAGATTGCATCTTGATCGATGAACGGAGTCGGGGGACAGGCACTAATTGAGGGCCTAGTAATGAGACTACCGTGCTGAATCAACTTTCTTGTTCTCATCGAACTTTTTGTAATAGAACGATATTTCCCTAAGTGATTTGATTTTGAAGGATTATTATAAATGATATATTCAGTATGCGAAATGTGAATAATAACACCTATGACAAAGCTTGTATGCTTGAAGATTTCATAATCAATGTTCTTGACAGCATTGAAAGGCTAAAAGTATCTCAAAAACATAATAACTGACATAAATAAGGCAAAAAATCTGTTAAAAACTATAAACAACCATAAATAAATACGGGGTGGAAGGGACACCGACACAAAAACGGAAACCACATACTCAGTACATCATTCTGGACACCCCCACATTGAATTTTTCCCCTCCACCCCGTATAAAAACTAAATATTTACAAAAACGGACATAATTAAGACAGACAACATTATGTCTGTAATCCCATAAGGAAAGCGGACAGAGGCGTATTTAATGTACACCTACATTTTATTCAATAAAATTGTAATCCATTGTAATCCCACAATAGATATTTAAGGACTATTGCAGTACACTTTGTCATAACAATATAGAACTTAACCAACAATCCATCCAACAGATGTGGTCTTGCAGACATCTCTCAAACTAATTGTCCTACAGCACCAAAGATAAGCACAGAAAACCCAAGAGGAATAAAGCCTTCTATTGACAATATAAATCAACCCGAGACTCTTAACGATCGTAATAACCTCAATAACTCTCCCATCTACTCCCAATCCAAGCTAATTTCGAATAAAAAGAAATCTCATACAACGACGTAAAGTACCACTAACCACGGGTGGTCTCAATAAATATCTGGTAAAAAGTCGCTCTATAAGTAATAGGACACTAAAAACTAGCATATGAATTAACTCCTAGTTACAAGTTTAATGTGCAAGTCTTGACCAGTAACATAGAAAAAGTAATGGGCGCGTAGCCGCTACTATTTGCTCGTAAAAGGGCGCCTATCTTATAGTAAGCGCCAGATAAACGTGGAATAAAGTTCACTGCCCTTTCCTTAATTTCTCTGCGTAAGTACGCGAACAATAAATTATGAATCGTTTTTCATTACTAGAAAAAGGAAAGGATCACGATGGATGTCGATTCAGGACAGCTTTATGTCATTATTATTGTTTTCGGAATTAATTATGTCAATAAATGTATGTGAGTCAATGACCGTTATTCCACGTTGATCTGGCGCTTACCTTATCTTTATAATATCAGTATCTATTACTGATATTATAAAGATATAACTTATAATTTATATAAAATATAACTTATATAACTTTGTATGTACGTAGGGGGTAATCTTTGAAATTGATCTAGAATCTAGAAATTGCGAAATTGATACTTGACAAGGATTTGTGTGTGATACGATAACTAAAAGGGTAAAATATTTTTTTTTTTGCAAAAAAAAACCGACTTCCAAAAAAAACACTAAAAAAGTGGAAAATAACTTTACTTTCGGAAGTCGGTGGCAAAAAAGTCAATGAAACAAACAATAGTCACCGACTTCCGAAAGTAAAGTTATTTTCTACTTTTTTAGTGTTTTTTTTTGGAAGTCGGTTTTTTTTTTGCAAAAAAATATTTTTTGAGCTCTGCTCTCTTTTTTAACCGACTTCAAAAAAAGGAGGAGGTTCTCAATTCGGTTGTATGTTTTTTTTTTGTGTTTGTTACCTCATATCTCCGTCATTTATGAACCGATTTGAAAAATTCTTCTTTTGTCTGAATGGATTTACTTCTCGATTGGTCCCATAGAAATTTCATCAAAATCGGTTCAGCAGTTTGGTTTTGAAATCAAAATAACTGGGAAAAATGTCAAATTGCGAAATTGATACTTGACAAGGATTTGTGTGTGATACGATAACTAATAAAAAGGGTAAAATAAAAACTTTTTTGCAAAAAAAAACCGACTTCCAAAAAAAAACACAAAAAAAAGTGGAAAATAACTTTACTTTCGGAAGTCGGTAGCAAAAAAGTCAATGAAACAAACAATAGTCACCGACTTCCGAAAGTAAAGTTATTTTCCACTTTTTTTGTGTTTTTTTTTTGTTTCCGTAAGTGTCAGTGAAAGTTTAGTTACAAACCGTGAAAGCTTCAAACAGTCTTCATACTTCCTAGTTGTTTTGTTTTTCTCAATAGATTAGATTCTCTTAATGATTCTCATGTTATTCTTCACAAACCAAATAGCAAACACTCGGTTGCTGTTGTAGATTTACCAACACATGATCAGGAACTGATTCACGCTTTTGGGATTGAAGTGACAAAGTTTTCAATGACAATATCATGAACGATTCTCGATCCGATTTACATCATCATCATCTTCCTGCCCTAGTCCCATTCTACTTGGGGTTTGCGCAAAACGTTTTCTTCTTCCATTCTCCCCTGTCAGTCATCACTGCATTATTTACTCCTTTCTCATTCGTATCATTCCAAACACAATCCATCCATCTTTTCTTTGGCCTTACTCTCCCTCCCCATCTTTAGTAACATGCGATTTAGCCCTCGTCATTACATGTCCATACCAAGACAGACGACTTCCTGTATTTTTTTCTGTAACCGGCGCCACATTCAAACTTCCTTTAATATACTCATTCCTTATATAAATCATGTATTTTGGATCTAGTAGCACATAGTAAACTCACAAGCTGTAGAGATCTAATTGGCACAAGAGAGTGCGTCTAAGACTTGACAGATAAATCGGATTAATACGATCATTGGGAGTTAATTGAACGTTGTTCGATTTGCCCACTTAGTGGAGAAAATTGCGCTGTAATTGTGTCCGTCGTCAATAAGGAAAGTGACTTGCTAGAGGGAAATTAGAGAAAAGCTTCGAGTTTTTTTGCTTATGACTGTGAATAGTGATTTAGGTGGGATTGTAATGAAAAAAGCATGAGACGGACGCAGAAAGACAAACACTGTCCTATTTAGTGACGTCCTTAATGAAAAAAGGGTCAGATGATGTACTCGTTATAGCCGAGCGACAGACAAAACAAAAAAAGATTGATTGATTGATCAATTGATCTTTAATCAATTTTACTGGGATTAGGGCAGAAGAACAAAGATTTCCAGTAAATCGTTTTTGTTTTCTGTATTATACACTTACTCAGTATCTTTTATGGATTAAAATGCATGAAGCATTGGAACATTTTTTTTTGTAAATAGCTTTATGTTTCACACATTACGGGCCATCCATAAATTACGTCACACGTTAAGGGGGTCGACAAAGTGTGACATTGTGTGACAAGGGATGGGACGGGTCCTAAATTTCGTGACGTCATATTTCAAAATCTAATATAACTAAGTGTTAAAACACGAAATTAATGACGAAAAACTTAAAAATATTTCCAATTTTATTCTATATACATATATGCACATGCAAAATTGCAATATATGTGACGTCACACTAGGGAGTGGGGAGTCTCACAAATGTAACCAGCTGTGACAAGCTGTGTGACTGTGTGTGTGTGGGTAGGGGGGTCAAAAAAACAATCAAACTTTAACCACCATTGACACAGGAAGCATACAACACCAGATTCACAATTACCACCGCAATTCTTAACCGTCCTTACACAATAAGGACAAAGCCAATTAATTAACCATTAATTTCCGCAAACAAAATAATATCTTATCTTCGTTATAAAGCACATTAAATGCTTCAGTTAAGTGTGATTGATAAGCTCTATCAGTAAGGCGACTGATTGCGTTATTAAAGTAAAAGGAACTATAAATGGTATCAGACTTCAACCTGGGTGATACATTTTATGGTAAATACTTTCCTGTGTTTAAACTGTTTTCTCTTGAAGGGTGGAGAAGCATCTGTCTGGTCTTAGTGGTGTTGACTAGAAATACTAGTTAGGGTTTAGAATAAAACCACCAAATTATCAGTAAGTAGATGAAACACTTTAAGGGTACGTGCCCGAGTTAAGTGAGAACTAACGACACGACTCGCATGGAACCTTATGGACAATGATTAACATTGTGATCAGGCAGGGAGGACAGCAGGTAGCTTATAAAAAAACTAGCTGACTCGCGCAACTTCGTCTGCATAACATTTTTTATTGATGCTCTTCCTCGATAAATGGGCTATCCAACACTAAAAGAATTTTTCCATTCGAACCAGCAGTTCCTGAGATTAGAGCGTTCAACCAAACAAACTCTTCAGCTTTACAATATTAGTATAGTATAAATATGCAACAGCACATTTCTCTTCTCTTTCTCGTTTTCATCCAATGCTGAGTGTAGGTCTTCTCCATTGTACATCACTTCACCCGGATTTGGGCTTTGGGAGCCCCAAGACTATGTAAAGTCAGAGGAGCAGGCAAGAGTTGGATGTGGGCATCCAACTCTTGCTTGCTCGATAACATCTGACCAGGTCTCAAAATAAAACGTTAGTCATCATCTGCCTAGCCTTTTCCCAACTATGTTGGCGCGGCTTCCAGTCTTAGCCGGATGCAGCTAAAACCATTGTAATATGTATTAAAAATAATTATGTAACGAGTCACATAATAAGCTCTCATATAACAAAACATATAACTAACAGGCACACAAGCGACACAGTCTAGGTTATACATCATTTCGTTGCATACATTATATTGTACTAGGGCATATGTGCAGCAGAAGTTCTCGCAAGTAGGCTGGTACATATAATCATGTCTAGACGCTTACCGTTACTGTTCTCAAGTTAGCAGCGATAAGCGATAGCTAGGTGTTAAACTTGAACCTTATATGCTATTTAATGAAGAAGATAATGGAGTCATTATTATCTTTTGAAAAGGAGAACTTTATAAACGTCACGTATATCATCAATACGACATCAGTACATTATTAAAAGAAGAAACAAAAATACTTAAAGAGTTTAAACAAAAGGAAAATCTGAAATAACAAAAGAATGTAATTATCATGAGACATAGTTCTCTCGTATCACAATTCATATTCACATAGCTGATAAAATAGTAAATATCGTTCGTTGATGCAAACAGCAAACGCAACAAAATAATAAGCCAAACTAATTACACAAAACACATAACTCTACACAAATCCATATTTATTTAAGACACCTTACAAGTAAATTACCACATCCGAATTCGTATTTACGGCACATAATTTCGGATTCCATTTAGAGTGTTAATTAAGCCCAAAGAAATCTTTAAATCGATGTAATAAACTACATTTTGCAATAGACTACAAGACAAGATAAAGATTGGACAAACAGTAATCCGAGATTGGTTTGCCAAAATAAGAAAACATGATTGTCTGGAAGATGAATATCTGGATTCGCTGGGATCTTGTGTTCTTAATTCTTATTTATGTGGTGCTGAAATTGTATCCCCTTCTTGTTGAAAGGTCAGGCGGCAGTCAGTTTGGGTGAATTGATGATTGTTTAAACACCAGCTGGGCATGAAACTTTCTTCAATGTGCTTGCTGGTCTCAACATTTGCATGCGGCTAGATTGCTGCTTATTTGTCATTCACATCAAGTTTATATACATTAGTATTATCTAAGTAAGTCTTGGCCTGTTGAAGCCGTTACACAGGTATTTTGTGTCCCATTCGGCACCGGATTCTGAATCTCTAGCTTAATGTTAGACTACGCAAATCTTGTGCCTACTCATTCTAAACTTAGTCTACCATTTTCTCCTCTCTTTCATTTCGGCAACTTTTTCTTCTTGACCCTCTTCTATTTTACCATCATTGTTTTTATTTTTTCTAATTTTACTTGTCCATTTAATTAACAAAAAAGGTATCTAGTTTCTATTAAAATTTCTAGGTATGAGTAGATTGGCCAAATCAAATTATGCAAAAAAGCAGCCACCATGGGAAAATTCAAAACTAAAATGGAGTTTACCCTTATGAAAGTAAACGGCAAAACATGCAAGCTTTCACATCCCCGCTAAAACCGTATCATCCAATCATCCAGAATGTATACTTGAACCATCCAGTTATTATAACCACACACGGCACTATATATGCAAATCAGGAGAAAATGATGCCGCTAATAGCGCAGTTTACCCTTTGATTAAGTGCACTAGCTGTAACCGTTGCGACCTGAATATGCTTACATTAGTTTTGCTTATCTTCAGTGTCTCATTGACCTAGTGGACGGGGCTTTAAAATGTTAGGTTCAATTTGATAAGCTCTAGAGAAGTGTGAATGTGGGGTTGTTTGAGAATTTGTCATTGGAAAGATGCTTGCAGATTCGAACTTTGAATTTTACTTCTTGAAACAATATTCTTCTCAATACTCTCATGCACTAGTTTTCCGATAAAGAGAGGCAGAAGCTATGGAACGCCACTTGCTATGATACTAGGTCCACGTTCATACATCTGATCATTCGGAACAGTCTTGACCAAAAATATCAATTTGACACTGCTCAGCTACAAAACATAGTCAGCGTAATACAGCATTCTATATACCTACATTGAAACCAAAACAATGATAATCTCAAAACCCTATCAAAATCGTGAATCGCGAACGCTTATTCTATTTCTGTACTGATATAATTTATGTATCTTATACCTCCTTCACTTGTATGAGTCAGTCATCAATAACAGCCCTTATCTACCTTATTCATAACAACATAGATCTCATACCGACCACACCCAATGTTTAAAATCTTATTCTCTGTTTTCTGCTACTATATTCTTCTAGTTGTCTTTCCTTCGTTTGTCATGTGACCACTATTCTACAGAATGATGATTGTATTTTCTTAAGGTTATCTTATAAAGTTCCTTAGTAATTTAAGTTAAAGGGACTCATGTCAATAAAAATCTTGCCTTGTCCAAGTTAGATTTCACATCCTTCGAAAACTTACTTTATTCAACAAGACTTTTCACCCAAGCTTTTCGCAACATAATATTTCACAAACAAACATTGTGCTTGTTTAATACACACTTAACGATTTCATGCCGATTTTCGTCCAAAGGTAAACATAGTACATATTTTACAAATAGCAATGTTGTTAAGAAGGTCAAAAGTTCTCTTGTTTACAAGCTTCCGGTACCCACAAACGATGTAGACAAAGCCTTAGCCAACGAGGTGGTTAGCATATGAAAGGACCTTTACTTCAACGGTGGAGTTTGTAATATTATATTAGCATACGTCAAAGCTGATAAAACTAATCACGATTTTCACACAGCTTACGCGTTGCTTTCCACGTCCATGGAAGTGTCAGCAAATCTTATAACACACGACGATATTCATGTAAACTGACTTAAAAATAGAATTCCTAAATCATTTTCTTCTTCTTATTAGGCTTTCGATATACACAAAAACCGCCTACAATTACACATTATCCATAATTTCGTTGAAAAATAGAAATGTTTGTATTACAGAACACATCTCGCTTCTGTGGAAGCACACAACATGCCTTGATCAAGCCAAGCAATACCTTGATTTCAATTTTTGATCAAGGGGCATCACCAGGATCAGGATTGAAATACATTTTTTAAGATTATCACCATGACTTTGTTGGTCTCTATAACGTAGGTACCTAGTTCTTTTTTCTCATTTTCAGTTCACTGTTGCAATATTTTCTGTCTCTACTACGTCCTTACTACTAAATCGATTTTAACTTTACAACCAATCGTTTTACCGTCGCAACCTTTTTATATTTCCCTTTCCTTCAGCAATAAACCTTAGCAGAATATAATAGCATCAACTTGATCTCAAGAGCCGTCGCCGCCAGTAGCTTTCGTGTCCGCTTTCCAACGATCACCGCTATAAATAATAACATTCACACGGTACACGTATTTAAATAAATACGTATCAACTTTCCCGGGCACAACACTAGGGATTGAGTCGAATCGATTTTTGAATCGATCCCTATTTTAAATCGTTTCGGGAAGGTCTAATTTGAATGTCAAATCCCACTGATAGAATCGATTGTTTTCAAAATGGATTCAAAAAAATATTAAGTAAACTCGAATCGATTTTTAAAGTGATTTGAAAGCTAGCAATTAATTCAAAAGATGTTTTGCTGTAACAGAAGTTGTAAAGACTCAGGCGAAAGGCGGATTTGGAAAGTAGACCAGGATAACAATCGGTACGAAAATAAGATGACTGATTTCTGCTTTCCCTGTCAGACGTATTTTCGTAAACTACGCCTTTGCGTAAGCGAAATCCATTATTAAATGCAAGTAATCTATAAAACCCCATCGATATGAACTTGTTTATATTCCAAATCGGAGTAAACCGCTGTGCATTCAGCCTATATTTTCTCAACCCACTTCCACACTTCAAAAACGTTTTCTACACAACATTTTCTGATCAATTACGGCAATCATTGATATCTATATATAACACGGTGTGCCATATCGAGAAAATTGAAATCGACTTAATCGCTGGTTAATCATCGATCACGGGTAACGACTCTATCGATGCGTTTTATCGATTATGACCGAGTCGATTTATCACGACGGGAATCTTGTGTCCCTTCACTAGTTGTGTGCAGAAATTACAGAAGTATTTACGGCCTACTCTCTCATGTAAACACGTTTGATGACATTAGAAACATAGTTATCTTGGCGTCATGTATTTATTACTTGAAGTTATTCCTAATTACTGCTAGACATTATAGGAATGGGGAATTCCTAATTAAGTTTTCTCGCAGTTTATTTGCTGGTTCTTGTGAGGAATGGACAGTGAGAAGCTGGTTCCGCGTTTATAATGAAGCAGCTCTTTCTTTATGTAATTATGTCAAACTAGCTCTGGCCAGCGACTTTGTCTGCTCTCGTTTCACCTGCTCAGAGACAGAGTTTAGAATTTCAATTATCTTTTTGGTCGAAATGACATCGTAAAAAAAATGTCATAGAAACACACTGGAGAACAAACACAAGATGGTATAAGCATTGATCACCACAAATTTTACTTTTAATTTTACTCTACAAAAAATATATTGGCGTCCAAAATCTTAACAGGCAACCCTTATTATAAAAATTTTCAACATACTCGTATCAGGTTAAAAACAGGAATGAAGTACGACAAGAAATAATTTAATACAATTTATTACTTTTCTTTAAAAACATGATTTATTTTCTGGCGAGCTATCTGTACAGGTAAACAAATTAACAAAGACATTATATATATCAAGCAATAAGAAGGAAGGCACAAAAAATGACTACCGTTATACAAGACAAATAAGTTGATTCAATCTGAGTGACTTTAATTAGGGTGAGAGGGACGGTTACTGTCTTTGAGATATATATATATATATTTTTGTGATATTTTGACTAAAATTCCATCGGCTGATAGCCATCGGGTGTATAAAAGTATGTATTCATTAGATTTAAGCTCTAGTACAAATAAATAAATATTCAAAACATTCCCACAGCTGGGACACAGGCCTCCTTTCTTTTAGAGCGAGTGGGCCATAATCCACCATTCAAGCCCAGTGAGGGATGAGGATATCACATGACTTGCAATTGCTGGTTCTAGGAAACACCAGTGTAATCACGATGTTTACCTGCGCCATTTTAAGAGCAGGGCAGCTTTTAATGAGTACCTTAGTTTATTTTTCTTCAACAATAAAATATTGTCATACACACAATATAAACTCAAATTTCAATTTTGCAACGTAAGATCCTTTATATTTTGTTTTCTCTGTGACATTCTGCATATCATTCTCATTGGCCAATCTCTTGCATATCATTGGCCAATGCCAGTGATATGCAAGAGAATGTCACAAACCAAATGCAAGTCTATGCAAATTTTAACTGAGAGGGGCTTTTGACAATGCAAGTCAGTTTTTTGCGAAACTTGGCTAAATCTTGGTCTTGCTTGACACATGCCTTTGCATATTGTTAAGCATTACTTCGCACATTGCTGTTGTAAACTGAAGAGTTAAGTCTATTAGTATGCACCTTTGCATAAATAGAAATTCGCAATCTTATACTATTTAGTTCATGCTTGTTCTAACATGTGGCGTTATTACAACGCTGTGAGATTCGTAATGGAGATTTGCAAAGACTTATAATAATTGTACACTATAATTTATATGTCTTTGCCGAATGTAAAAAACAGTATAATCTAGACTGTTACATAGAATATAATGTATGTTACAAATCAAGAATGTTAAAGCATTTATGTTTTAAAGCCTTAAAGCATAAATCGTACCTAAAATTATCTATTATTGTCATTCGTATAACAAGCTGCGTTCTATATAATGTTGCTATGACCAGCAATATCAAAAACAGCTTAAAATCAAACACATTAAAAACTGTGCAAAAAACAAAATAATCTCCAACGTCTGACAACTAGCACACCTACCTCACACAAAAAACAAAAACAACCACAATTATTATCATACTCAAAGTTTAATCAAGTGACTTTTGCATGGCTTTCACTTGCGAATCAATTAACTGCCGCTTTACTTAATCTTAGAAGGTATTTAAGCAATACTTTATTACTAAAATATCCTGATGAAAGTTTTGAGCTCGATTGTGGATGGCTATAAGAGTAACTGCAAAGAAACGATGTACTGTGTGAAGAATGATATAGCTAGGAAGGCGGTGACTCTTGAGATTATCATCTGCCTAGGTTTATCCCAACTATGTTGGGGTCAGCTTCCAGTCTAACCGGATGCGGCTAACCAGTGTTTTACATGGAGCGACTGCCGATCTGACCTCCACAACCCAGTTAGTACTGAGTAATACGATACCCCGTGGTAAGGCTGGTTGTCGGACTTTCGGGCCGCTGTCTACCTGTAACGACTGTCAAAGATCTATAAATGGCAACTGGGACCAACAGCTTAACTTACTTTCCGGTCCATGGAAGAAGCCCGGTATGTAATGGGTGGTCACCCATTCACGGACCAACTTGGGCAAGCGCGGCTTAATCTGAAGATCGACCCGAGTGGCTCTTATTATTTAGCCACGAGCTCCGTGGGTGACTAAAATAGAGACGTATGGAAGAAGAAGGCATGGATGTGACCCCAAATAAATTAAGATAAGGAGAATGATGCCTTTGATTAAGTGAAGCTTTTAAATTACTTTTGATATAACTTGAAGTAATGCTGTGTTTACTCGGTGGCCTGCCGGGATATTAATGTAATTGTACATAATTATGTAGAAACAAAATACTTATGTCTTTCAAGTTGCGCAAAGAGGACGTATAACGTACTCGTAAAGATACCTGTGTAATAATAATTGTTATCGTCTTGTTACAAAAATATATTTAAAAAGTGCAGTGTTGTTATTATTAAAAACAACCGAAAACTCCTTCTATGACGATTATTTATTTTAACTGAATACTATTGCTCTATGTTCCTATGTCGATTACAAAGTTATCCATCCATCAAAACAATAATTTCACAACACCACACACCCATACAATTTAATTCCGACACAGTAATTGACAAACTTTCATTGTTTGCTCGTCTCTATTAGTAGGAATAGGATTACGCAAGACAATTGTTTGTCTTAATATAATAAACACGTGCATAGACCGTGAATCGAATGAATTGTTTAACGCCTTACATGTTCCTCGTCTTATAACCATAAAATAAGCGAACCATGCGGAAAACTTCTAAAACTATTTAGCGGAAACTACGAGAAACGTATCTGCCCTCCACAAAATCTCAAAAACGGTAACTCGAATAAACAATTACCCTATTCAAATTGTCAAGAACTGTTTAGAGCTTTGCATGTTCCTTAAACAATTATTACTGGACAACAAAACAGTGAGCTTTCTCCAACTTATTAAAATAGACAATGCCAAAGATTAGCCAACAATTTGCTAATCAGATTCACGTAACATAGATTAAATAGTGTCTTTACATAGTCTTCTTTGGTTTTTCTTTGGGTACTTATTTAAACAGACAATCCAAAGGACCTAAGCTGGGAACTACGCCATAAACATTACCTACTGAGAAACCAAAGCTTACCTATCAACACCATAGCCTTACTTTTCGCTTCATCTGCTACCAGAAGCATTCTTTACCATAAATTGGGCCAAAAATACCGTATAGAAACTTCTACAAGAAAACTTAACCTATATCCAAAAACGTAAAATTGCTTTTGAAAAGGTGTAACGAAAACAATGAAGCAACGCGCCCTACCTGGCTGCGATTGAGCGAATCATACACATGTTTCAACAGGATCAAACGGGAGTTCCATATACAGCGAATACCTGAGGGCTTTGGTAGGGTAACTGTGCTGAAATTTTACAGGAACGGATCCTTTAATTTTAATCCTTTGTCTTTGAGAAATTTTCTCGTTCATCATTAGGATGTAATTAAAGGAAAACGATGTCAACCAAACCATTGCATCATTGGAAGCTTTACAATTATATTTTTTTTTTGACAATTATTTACTTACGGCGCTCTCTGGGAAGGCCTATATGATACCAACATTATGATACTAAGATCGAAAAGCTACAAAAGCTAGCTAAGCTGTTGTACCAGGCTGTTAGTCGTAGATCTGAGAGCCAAGGGGAATCGTAGCCCAGTAACTAGATTCTGGAGGTCATGAAGGAATTTGCTCCAAGTAAAATACTGGTATTCAGCTGCATCTAGCTGAAAAAAGAACCTGATGCTCTTGACAGATTATGAAACACAGAGTGAAACAGAACTGCAGAAACTGGAAGCAAATTTACTTTTAAAAGAAAAGTTCGGTACCACTATCTAAGTCAGACTAAATAGATCTCAATTACCTAGAAGTCTTGTCATAGTAATTATTATCAGGTTTATCGTTTTTTATTTTGATATTAATTGTTAAAATATTTATTAGTTTATTTTAATTGTATATGTGTATTAGTATCTATATAAGTATATACCTACATTTTCGAAAACAAGTAGTATTCTTATTTTTATTGTTTTTGTACCCTTTCACAATTTTGTCCAATATAACCCAAAGGTTGACTGGTAGAGAATACCTTGTGGCATTAAGTCCGCCTATGTACCACTATTGTACATGAAGTTTAAATAAATAAATAAACTACTAGAAGTGGTTTAAAAAAATAAACAGACCCTGAAAACTAGTAGGCATACATGAAGTAAACGTCATTACGAATAGTCCTCTAACTCTTTGCCACGTGGTCACCATACAATCCCATCACAGTTATTGGAAAGGCAATGTTCAAGCCAGATGTTCATGCGTCTAACGGACGTAAATATTTACACTTTTTCTTCTGCTTCCGTAATATAATTAAAGTAAAAATAGTTTACTTTTACGTTTGTTTAATATCTACCTTTATGAAGTTGGATGAGGAAATCTTTGAAATGGATAACTTGGGTCTTGCAGGGTTTAAGTTAAACCAAACGTCTTAAGTTAAATAAACTTGAGTTCCTGGAAATGTGTTTTTATTATGAAACAGTTGTATATTATTCATTATGTTTTATTGAATGTATTTTTTTTTTGTTCACAGGTAGGCATCCTGTGTGTTATATCGAACGTTTTTGTATTATTGATAATCAGGGTAAGTATAAAGATTTAAAAACCATTTTAATAATTGTCAATTGGTCATTTATTAGTTTGATAGGAACCTTATACGCAGAATCGCGAAAGTTCATAGTTGTCCAAACTTTATAGTTTCTCTCTCGTAGCTAGTCTCATTATTTTATTTAAGTTATTAAATACAAGAAGAAGATATGCTGCCGGCTCCAAATAAATCGGAATAAGGGCAAGAGAATGATGATGATTTAATTGGCTTCGACCAGAACTCTTCCTCGTTGACAGAGTTAGCTGTGGTTTCGTACAGGTTCCTCAGAGTGCAGGAGTACTTTGCAAAAAGGGCAGAAAACGGGGTGGGACATCGATTGTCATGTGACTTCGGAGCCACCGAAGTCACATCAATTTGATTTTGTGTGTGTCCATTTTATTTTTTGTTTAATATGCAACCAAGCCATAGTACCTTGGATTGTTTCCTCCATGCATCCCTGTTTCTCAATTTGGTCTTGATTGCCGATGGTCTACTTCATTACTTTATGATCTCGCTTATACCGAAACATAAACAAAAAAAGCTCACTACTTCAGCTCTACATCTAAGAACCATATCCCAGATCATGGTCAGGAATGCCCACATCATCACGGAAGCTATACGACCATTATAAATTCCATAACGGTGCGGCTGCTGGCCGGTACACTTGATAAATTCAATGATTTACTATTAACCCTGCTTAGCACTCCATCACGCTTTCTGATCGTAGGTCTTATATAGGTTTAGACGTTCTACATATAAATGGCGGGGCAAAATTATATGTCAGTTGTTAATGTGAATATTTGCGATATCCACTCTTCAAGTCACTCTTCAAATTTACTATCACATAAGCTACTATAAGGTTGATTATTCTTTCAACTTAAATAACATTCATTAACTTGAACACTAATTTTACAGAATACTCATAGCCAGACCCAACTTCAGCAAACATTTCAGGTGTGTTTTAAATCATTCCAAAATTATGAAGAA
Source organism: Standfussiana lucernea (assembly GCA_964057025.1). Classification (NCBI taxonomy): domain Eukaryota; kingdom Metazoa; phylum Arthropoda; class Insecta; order Lepidoptera; family Noctuidae; genus Standfussiana; species Standfussiana lucernea. The sequence continues at coordinate 14,346,901 of OZ059796.1, forward strand.
CAAGACTATAACAAGTATTAATGAAAAAAGGATAACATCAGGCGCTATTATAAACATTTAGAAAGAGGTTCCTAATTCCGAACACGAATCTGTTAGCTTCTAAACCAATAGATAACATTACAAGGAAAAAGATATCAAATGACGCGCTTTCAAAAAACAAACTTTAGGCTCTCTCTATCCAAAAAAATATCCCAGATCATCAGTCAAGTATAAAAAAATACAGTGCCGCAATAAATTAAAAGCATTTTTACAACCAGTATGTCAATCAAGCAAATTATTCACGACATTTGCTTTCATAAAACTTACTTTGACCTATCAATGTTCAGTCAGTGTTAGCAAAAACTTGATTATGTTAAAACAGTCTATTGATTCAATTTGAAAGCTTGTAGATCAATAACTAGTGATAGAATATCTCAATGACGGATTATATTGACAGGTTGCTTGTGTCTGACCTACTGGACTTTGGCAATGGACTGGGTGGTTGGAGGATGATGAATTACTTTATTATTTTACTTTTAATGTTAGTCTGAATTGATTTTGAAGGGGATTTTTAAATTTCTTATATTATTTTGAGTGCATTCTTCTTCGGCAAGTATTTCAAAATGATTATTTTCTACATTACTGTCTGATTCTTATGCAGCATTTTGTTCTTTCTTCTTGATACAAATCTCTAGTTATAGTCGCCATACAAGTATTTTCTTTCATTGTAGCCATTATGATCTTTCTTAAAATCCATATACCGTTTCCTTGATCTTTCTTGGGTGAGTGCTTCTTATCCTTGTTGAATTGTAACTATGAATTAATTATTTCCCGTGTCTACTTCATTTGGCTTGATATCATCATAATTTATAGACTTGTTCTACCATCTGACTGTGAGCCATTTTTAAACTGCAAAAAAAAATACAAGGTTCACACTCGGACTTTAAATTCTTCACAATCGTTACTATTTTCTCATTCTCACACAATACAGACAGACTCCTTGCAAAATATATATAACTCAGTCGTTTATGGGAAAAGCACACAAGCTCATGAGTGATTCATTCAAACATAGCTACTGAACTTGTCTTAGGGTGCAACATAACAATGGAACAGGTTGCCACCGTTTATAGCAAACAATTTACTTATTAGAGGAGAGAAAAATTGAACCGCTAAGATGTGTTGATCAGTATTGGATTCTTGGAATACTTTGGTTGGAGTATTTAGTTCAGAAGAGGCTTAGATACTTGAGTAGCTTAAGAACGGTTTGCTCATGTTTCTGCAGATGTAGTTAGCTACGATATTTTTAACCGACTTCAAAAAAAGGAGGAGGTTCTCAATTCGGTTGTATGATTTTTTTTTTTTTTATTTTGTGTTTGTTACCTCATATCTCCGTCATTTGTGAACCGATTTGAAAAATTCTTCTTTTATCTGAATGGATCTACTTCTCGATTGGTCCCATAGAAATTTCATCAAAATCGGTTCAGCAGTTTGGTTTTGAAATCAAAATAGCTGGAAAAAATGAAAGTCCAAGTATGTCATCCAAGTAAAAGAAATTGCGAAATTGATACTTGACAAGGATTTGTGTGTGATACGATAACTAAAAAGGGTGAAATAAAAACTTTTTTGCAAAAAAAAACGACTTCCAAAAAAAACACTAAAAAAAGTGGAAAATAACTTTACTTTCGGAAGTCGGTGGCATAAAAGTCAATGAAACAAACAATAGTCACCGACTTCCGAAAGTAAAGTTATTTTCCACTTTTTTTTTGTGTTTTTTTTGGAAGTCGGTTTTTTTTTGCAAAAAAGTTTTTAAGTTAAGCAGTTGTTTTGAAGTGTTTTGGTCACCATTATTTAAGCTTATTCCTATAGCGCTGGTCTAGCGGTAGCAATCGCGATTTCTGAACATCAGGTCCTGGGTTTGATTCCCGGGAAGGGCAAATTGTTATTAGGCTTTTCCATCAAGAATTTCTCAGTAGCAGCCACGGAGTCTGGTTTTGTGCCCGGTTGATGGCAATACCATGTATTGTATAGGTATACCACTAGGTAGATCTATACTGTACATGGGGCTTAAAACATAACTGGCGAAATGTGGGTGTACTATAAGGTACACCTCTGCCTAACTTTTCGAGGATTACAGCCGTGATCATTTAATTCCATGCTAATTCAGCTTCATTCAACAGAACATTCTTTTCAAATAATAATAAATATTTTGATCCTTTTCAGGTATACCCAATAACATACCGACTTCTTCTAGAAGATCGTGAACATCATAATAAGTAGTTTTTCTTTTAGATTTCTGTTTTAGGTAAACATTCAACCAATCCAATCGTAAAGCTTCAGACACATCATTAAAAAATATAACTTCAGCATCATTTCTCTCTCACTAACAATATAAATAATTGTGACCAGCAGCATTTTAGTAACCCGCGAGCAAGTTTTTGCGTCCAGCCGATGAGTCACAGAGTCAACGTACGGAACCCAACCGCGCGCCTTTGATGGTACTTTTTACTTTAAACCTTTTTTGCAAACCTTATCCACTCGAGATGAATTCTATATTATTTACATTAATAAATTCTTCACGTTTTATTTCAGCGTTGATGGGATCTGTATCGATTACTCGAGAGGTTATGTTTTTGATAAGTTGTGGGGAATTGGGTCATTTAATGGGTGGGCTATTGGTATTTGGATCAGTATTTGGTGATTTGATTGCTCATTATGTGCTTTACTTTCGATTGGAACTAAATGTGTGAAAGTGGTATTTTTACAATATTTTAGTTACTTAATTATTATAAAGTGACTCATACTCATTATTATAAAGTGACTGTAGCTCTAACTGACCTTTCAAGCCTTAATGACTGAACAGATTTCTTTGAAACTTAGTTTAAACCATTACTTGAAACAGGACAAAAGATACATTTAATCCCGGTAATATATTATATACGCCCCCCCATGGAAATATTTCGAATATAGGTGTAGTTTTGCATCCTCGTCAAAATTCAGGAGGTTGTCACAGCAGACATAAATAATCCATTTAAATTACGGTACCTGGTCAATAACAATAAACGTTGCTTTTTTTTGTTGTTTTAATTTGACATGATTTCAGAATGATGCCCTTCTCAAAAGAGGACAATCACCCGTTTATCGAATAAACGTCTGCGTTTGTTTGTGTGTGAAAGCGCGGTTATAGGGCTAGTATTAGAAAAAAATATTGAAAAAATTATCTACCCATTTTATTATTGATTCGGGTCGAGAATCATTAGCATAGTTACCTCCTTGAATTTGACAAGGATGCAAAACTACACTTTGTATATGTGAGCGAAAGCGTGGGTAAAACCTAGTCTTTTATAATTATTTTTAATGATTGCCCATGAATACTGATTAATTACATATATAGTTGACAACTAACTAAATAAGTATGTTTAACTATTAAACATGAACAGGAGAAACTATTAATATCCTTAAATGGCTGCGAGATTTTAATTACGTACATACTTTAGTGACATTTGAAGTTTTGTCTATGTGTTCGTTCGTATTGGGACGGACTCAGGCAGTCGCCTGCGGTTTAACTAATACTAGGCGCCATCTAAATGTAATATCTGAAAAGAAGCACACTGATGGAATTTCAACGCTCAGTGCGGAGTCTTCAGTTGAAAATCCAACAAAACTCTTATATGGGCATTTTTTTAAATGTAGTTTCTCATCGTTGCGTTTAGTACTAGAAAGGTAAAGTAGGTTGCAATGAAGATGGCTGATTTAATAATTGATACTAAGCATTTCTTAATCAATTTTACTTGTCATTTAATGTTTAAAGAAAATGGTGTTGTAGAGCCTGATAAGAATCTTGATGTTAGTAACATTACCAACTATGGAGAAAAGATAACTAAGGGCTCATTCAGACGGCTTCCGTCATTGACGTTCCGTCATAAAACGCGATACTTCATGACGGGTGGATGTTCACATTGCATACGGAATCGTGTTTTATCATGATCCGGCAAAAAAGAACAAATTGATGTTCATTAGTTTCGTGATTTTTCGGGAGCGAGCGCATCAGCGAAAGCGTCACGAAAAATTTACGATTCGTGTTTTTTGACGTACGTGATTTTTAAGAGACGATACGTGAATTAATACGTGTCCGTCATTTTTATTTAATTCGTGATGCGTGTGAACACGGCAAAGAAAATGACGGATCGTGAAAAAACACGAATAGTCCTCGTTTGAACGGACTGGAACTACACTGCTATGCATACGTTTTTATACCACTACTCAAGATTTTGTTCCTTTGCTAACGTTAAAAAAAACCTGATAATACTAGAAGATTTGATAAAAAAATATTGACATACCATGCTAATGAGCTTTAAACCATAAAGGCCAATCAGCTATCTTAAGATTTACCTTTGAGGTGTCTAGCCATTTAATTTGCTATCAAAAACAAATAATCCAATAAATAACACTCATTTTTGAGATCTCAGAATGACAGGAAAAAATATCGCCGAACATAATTAAGAAAAAATAAATAAAGAATAAATGCTTTTTTTTTTAATTAAATGTAAAAGCCAGTTTAAACGACAAACTAACAAACGTCTTTAAACTTAACATTTCCCTCAAAAACTCTATTTCGATTCTACTCACGAACACGGTCTACATTTTGTTTAATCACGTGCATTTTTCAAACCCTTTTTGGGTTTTAAAGTTAAAAGTTGAAACTTTCTTAGTTTCTACATGTGTGAGAATTAGATTAATTTATATTATTGAAACACTATCCGGACAGAATTATTATAAATATAGTCCTATTTTCCACGCACGACTAAAATAATACATAGGAAGATGTGACGATTTCGTTTCACATTTCTTTGGGAAATATAGATCATCGTAGTATGAGAACATGACAGGCTTTCAAAATGCATTAAATATGTAGAAACCATAATTATTCATATGGAGGAGATCGAACCTTGTCCTAAGGAACAATTAAAACATATAAAATTACAAACTGGGACCATTTTTTGTCCAGACAAAGCCAACACAGACAGTTTTGGTGATAATAATAATATTGAAGAGTTTTTTATAAAAGCTTATGAAGATAAAACACAAAACATTGAAATGATTGATTTAACAGATATCTCATTAAGGAAACTCGATGAAACGCTTGTTAGCATTTGCATAATTAATGAACACATTTTAAAACACGACTTTGTGGAGTATATGGCGATGGTCCTAAATTGATTCGTTATGTGGCGAAAGGATCTTAATTAATACGAATAAGAATCGAATTTCTAAAATCAACAATATAACTGTAAAAAACACACAAATCATTATCAATTCTGGTTACAAATAAACTACCAAAAATATTAATACAGTCGATAAAACATGAATAGCCCCACAAAAGCTCCAAAAACGGAATAATAGCAATAACGTTAATAATGAACTCGAACAAAATCTTAACTTACAAGTTCGTCGCATAAATCCAACAAAAAAATAACAAAAGGATCTTTTTGTTAACGAAAAAAAACTATGGGAAAGAAGTGGTGCCCGAACTCGAACGCCTAAAAATGTTAGGAGTGCGTCCTACCCGGTACGGGAGCGGAATTTTAAACAGGGACTCCTTAAAGGGAACGTCGGGGATGCCTTAGGCTTTGATGAAAAACATCCAGACGGTGAATCAGAACGTCTGGGCCTTAAAATTGCTGGAATTATTGTTTTCGATATAAATAAAGATGGGTGTGATGGTATGAAGAGGAGATGTGTAGATGTAGAAGATATAGAGGTGATTTAGAGGCAAGTGGACAAGTGATTTAAAGAGGTTTGTATTATCTTAACATAAGTAAATCAACCTTATTAAACATCATGCTTTAGATTTCGAAAAGTAACACCATTTTAGTAACAGTGAATAGATTTGAAGCCGAGACTACAAAACACCTGATCAAATATATATTATGCTCAAGCCAGAAGAATAACAAGCGCGGCTGTACATTCACTTGGTTTAAATACAAATAATAAAATAGAGAAAAGACAAACTTTATAGCATTGCATTCAGGCAGAACAGATAAATTACTAGATACGGCAGCCACTCAGGTACAGATAGTCTCAGACGAAATTAATTTCGCCATTATTTTTTGCCGAAATTAATCTGTGTATTAAAAAGTAGCGGTCAAAGCACCTGCTAACAAGCTAATTAAAAATGCATAAAATAATTTGTAACTTAATATTTATCTTGTTAACACAAATACCGTTCTTAATTCTACAAAGATTCAGATCTTTAATTTGCGGTCTACTTACTGGTACATTTTGCACTTGTACAACTGGATCAATTTCTGTAGCATTTATATTATAAAATTAACATTTTCACTTGTAATTTTCATAAATTTGATATCTGATCTTGCGCAATTTTCTTTAACATGAGGACATAATTATGAAAAAAACGCCGAACAGAGATTCCCTTGAAAGACAAAATTTTTAAACACGCATAATGCTCAGGTAATTCGCGCCTACTTACATTTTAAATCATGTGCAACTTTTATAAATTGTTCAGGTTTTCCATCATCAATTTTATTACGAGGAATACGCCCAGCATCTGTATAAGAATGGGTCATTATGGAAATGATGTATAATGACAAGTTTTTGAGACCATTAAAATAAAACTGCACTTTTTACGCTCGATATAGTACTGAAGTGTTTTCCGATCTCTTTAATGAAGTGAATATAAATATCGATACAGATTTCTTTGAAAATCATAAATTTCGCTATGGTATTAATTTAAAAGTTATGCAAGCTGACATTACGAACAATGGTACACCTGTCAACGAAAGTAGGCCGATTTAATACACACTCGCGACTTTACTGACGGAGGAGTTTTGTCGAGGACAGTACACGGCATTAACACATAAAGCTCACTGATTACGTCCGATCCATTTTAATTATATTTTGAAATTCTTGAACAGTGCAATGAGGTAACAAATAAAACGTTTATATTGTTTAATGTTTCTAATATATACCGACAACCCTTCACTAGCCTAGGAATGTAAATTAAAGACATTTTTGACAAATTGATTATAAACCATAGCATTACTAATTATGTTTGTATGATGGTCAGTGATATTATCATTATCCTCTTTAAGAATTTCATCAACAAATAACGTAGCAAATTAAATCAACTTAAAACCTCCAATGATAATATTTACTCCGAGGTTATTCCAATTTTTGACGTCTAAAATTACTTCGGTGTTTAAATATGTTTGCGTTTCATCAAAATCATTTTTATCACTATTCACTTATAGTATACGATCGAAAATCCAAAAGCAATCTTTCCCAAAATATTGCTGTTTACCTGTTTCGTACTTTCACTGTCGGGGTTCAGTTTGTCATTCTTGAATCACTCTCGATGATTAATGGTGGACGAAATTATATAGTGGTCGCCTCCGACGAAATTGGTCGGGGAATCATTGGGCCTTGGACCATAAAAATAAAGAAAAACGGTGTGGGAACATCCTTTTATACATTACGTGATTTTTGGCCTTTTTTCGATCGGTCGCCCGTAAGGAAGCACGCTCGGCCAGATTCTGATCAAAGTTTTATAACCCACTCACCAATTTTATGGTTTTAATTTCAATCAGGGAAGCTGATAAGTTTTCGAGTTTAGATACAGTTTAAAAGAAATTTGAAACGGACGGAACACCCGGTTGGTTTAATTTGAATACAAAAACTGTATTGTTAATTTTAACAGCAGAGGGTGATATTATTACTATAGTTTTCGCGCATGCGGACAGAACAATGCCAGATCTCGAGGGAGGGGCTTTCGACCCTTTCGGAAGTAATAATACGTGTACACCATTATCACACAGATTGTTTGGACGTTGATTTTATTTTATAAAACAAATTGGAATGCATAATTAATTGCGCTTTTAACTTCAAACCAGTCTTTAAAACTAAGAAATATGGGGTACTCAATGTCAATAAAAGATAAGGCTATATAAGGAACAAAAACATACAAAACAATATACAGTATGTATAATCAGATTATCATGCAGGTCAGTCCGTTCAACATGAATCTAGGCGCACATGTTTGCATCGCGCGCGGCGTCATTCGCGTCAGTGAGACGACGCGCGACGGACGTAAGCGCGCGCGCCGTGATCGTTAAAATTCAAATTTCAAACTGTTAACAGACCAAATTCGTGACATTGTCCAAAAAAATATTACAAACCAAGTGTGTGATAAACATAAAACTTTTAATCATTTTGTGAGTGAATTCAGTGAAATATAATTCGTTAGTTGATCCCGTACTGGTGTGCATGTAGAGACAAGTGGTTGTGACCTTCTGTGTTGTAAAAAAGGAGTTTGTTCTCAAACTTGTATGCAAAAGTGATGGGAATATGAATTCGAAGAAATTGGAATGTTTTGACGACGATGATTCCGTGGATGATAAGCCGAGTCTCAGCTTTTTAGGTAAGTTAAAGATAAATGCAGACAATACTATATTTATGTATACATAATTAATAGTTTCATTGATAGCTCCTGATATTTATGAGGTTGACTATTGATATGAATATCATGAAAATTGTGTGTCAGTGATAAAGTGTGGGGTTAGGAATGCTATTAGTAAACGTCGTATCTTGTGAACTTTACTGCAGAAATCATGACTTCGTAATATACATTATTATCTTTAGATTAGATTTCCACATCAGTAATTTGAAAACCCATTTATGAATGCCATAATTGGGTGTTGTCTGGTTCTAATTTGAATTTAAACGAGTTGAATCAAAGGGGAATGCTAAATGTCTTCCTTCGTCAACATTTTGGCCTTACGATCTTTATAATCCTTGAATATCAAATTTTATATCTCCAAAGTGCAGCTTAATGTAATGGATAACGGTTTCAGCTTCGTTATAACATAAACAACTTCATATAAACTTGCACGAGTGATATTCTTAAAAAGATCGTGTCTTGCAATTAACCTTGTGTCCAACGACTACAGTAATTATTCCCCTCCATTGCATGTTCTAGGTACGTATGAGATTTTAGCATTTTAAAATAAGTTTTTATTCACTGAGATTGCAGAGGTTTAAGGAAACGTCCCAGTTTTTGCTTAGATCCATTATGTATTATTAAGTTTTTGTATAACTGTTTTGTGATGGATTTGTATAGAAATCTTATAGTATAGCATTCAAATCACGACTTTGATTTCCCGAGAAACTGATTCATTATGGAGATCTCCTTAAAAGAAATTGCTCAATAATTTCCATACATTTCACAATGTCATCTAAATCTGGATTTTGTGGGGGTGTATTGACTCATAGACAAATGAAGCCATGTATCCTGGTATGAGTCAGGTCTACCGAAGGTTCATAACCCACGCCCATAACTATGCCTGTCGGCAGACTGAGGAGTTTATGTAGGTAGTGCAAGTGAAATCCAATATTCCTTGACAACAAGAAAATGTGGCTGCGTCAACATGGACACGACTAAAAAGTAAAACAATATGTGACCTGAAATTAATACGGTTAAAAAAAATGGTAAAGCAAAATGAGGTTTACAATTTCAAACTGAAATCATTGTTGTATGGATTTTGATTGCTTTTAAAGTAGTCTGTCTGTCTGCTCTTTAATATTGTGTTTCACTGTTTTTGTTCGTGTAGAATGTAATCTTACATTGGATTTAGGTTTATTAAGTTTCTAAATGAGTACAATTTCGTCTTTATCAGGGCTATCTCTTAAAGCAAAAACCGGACCGAAACTACCAATTAATACCCTAAGGGCACCTATTGCATCACTACCTGAGTTTAAGCTTATTTATTTGCTGTTCAATGATAAAACAATGTCACAGGCTACAAAAGCAGAATCAATAGTAGCTTAACGTAGTCTAAAAGATTCACTATCAATCAACACCTGTGTTTCGAAATCTATTCTATAAAAGTAAATTAATACTAATTTTAATCTGTGCTAATGTTGTCATCTTTGGAGTAGCCAATGACCTCAAAAACTATATCAAGCTCTCTATTAAAATCGCAAAGTAGTCGTAAAATCTGCATTATATAGCCTTATTGCCTATTTTTACGACTATTTCACTGACTTATCACTTAAAGCACTGGATCGCTTCTTCTATATCTTCAAGGTTCATTAAATAGATTACGTTTATCAATTCATGGAAGTTGGGATTTATTATCGGCTTTATCTGATTCTAAATAGAATCAAAGATTATCTTTATTACGAATTTTATGTTTATTCGTTTCGTGTTAAATTGTAAACAAGTATTGTTTTTGTATGTCTGTAGTTATGGATTGATGTAATCCCAGTCTATTTGGGATCGGCGAGACATCTCTTATAGGGGTCTTCTTCTTCGTTACTTCTCTCTTATTCTTAATCTCAGTAGTCACGTCCTTTCTTTCTAGTCATTTCATTTTCACGTTTTACACCAACGTTTCGTCAATTTTCGACAATATCGTTACTAATCTCGTCTCTAAATACAGTTATTTCTTTCTAAAGCTGATCCATTTGCAATAGATTAATTAACTAACATAAAAGTTACTCTATCATTTTGTTTCTTTATGTCTTAAAAACAAGTAATTTTGTCTAATGTCAACTACGGTCAAGTGGTCCAATTTGTACTATAACATGGAACCAATTAAAATAAAACTGGATCTTCTTGTTTTATAGACAATTAAACTGGTTTGGCTATTGGCGATTAATTTAATTAAACGTATAGTCATGGATTCGTACCGATTAACTTAACTGTAATTGTAATTATCAATGAGGTGGTAATAAAGTTTTATTTACGGTACTTTGTTGGTCCTTAGGCGGCTCTTTGTTTCATACCGTCAGTATGCAAATGAATCAAACTGATTTTATTGTTCATGTTATTAGTTACGATGAAATAATATGAGACTGCCAACTATTGGAAACACTTTTGTATAGATTTATCCATGATCTGATTAAGAGAACAAATAAAGAAATTAGCAGGTGCAACAGAATATATAAATAAACAATTTTTAATGCGAGGTCAAATGCTAATGCACTAAACAAGTTTCGAAATTAAATTATAATCATAAAAGCTTAAACTAGCACACTTCCATAAATAAAAAGACGAGGACAATATATTCAAATTCAAAACAATTGAAAATCGGTTATAGGCGTCAAAACATTTTGTTTTGTTCAAAATGACCCCATTTTGATAGAATAACATGCAAGCTTACAAAGTCTACGTATATTGTCACCTATTAGGCTAATGATTTAACCGATTTAGATAAAAACGGTATCATGGGTTTACCTTATCGTCTGGTGTCAGGCTAGTTAAGATATATGAGGTATTTTTCCCTATTCTGTGGGAATGGTCCTACAAAACTGTTGCTCGGGTGCATTTCATTAGTGCTATGCAAATCAGGACCTATATTGGTTGCTGATTCGTTGTTTCAAGCATGTGGTTCTTAATCAGTCTTTTCAACACCACTGCTTTCATTTTCTACCTTAACTCTTTCAAAATTCGTTTTGAATTCTATTGTGCTCTTAAGCCCTAATCTTGGTGCCCCATTTTTTGCCGCGCAACTAGAGGTTTCGTTGAAACACCTGTACATGTTTTTGCATATACACATTAGTTACAATAGATTTTGATGATCGATACATCTAAAAGTAAATTGTCATGATCAGTCTGAGACGAGATGACGTAATATTCATTGTGAAGTCACTTTTCAATGACCTTGAATTAACAATGTGCGGAAGTGTTGAGACGAAGTTCAACAACTTTTATTAATTTGTGATCCAATAGCAATTATGTTTTTAGATGTAAAAAAAACTAAAGATAGATCGCTGTAACTGTGTCTGTCTCCTGACTCGCTGAAATATGGCGGTGAAACGTCACTAAAATGTAACCTTAAGACTAACTGGTGCTTGAACAATAGCAATACTTTGTATGTTGTAATAGCTGGTTGAAACACAGAGTCAAACTTTTGATTATAAACATACCTAGTGTTAACAACAAGAAATGCAAAACAGGTCTACAATATTAAAATAACAGCAACCTTTGTTGTTCTAACTTAGAACTTTTTCAAAATCTAACATGTTTTTCCTAACAGCATTCAAATTCAAGCATAATTATTCCGAACAGGGCTTAAGATAGACCCTGTCGGTTGCCCTCAAAGCTAGTAACAGACTAACAGCTAGCGTAGATAGTGGTGGCTAGTTTAAATACCACGATACTTGGACGTCCACTCTCTCTGCGTATCTCTGTCATGGTTTGACGTGCCGAGATATGCATGTGGAGGGTGAAAGTTGCGTCCATTGAGGGGTGAGCGAACGACCAGAAGAAATAAATCTGCTGAAGTTTTAATTACTGCATTGCGTAGGACTTTGGTCCAATTGAATTTACTTTTGATATCTGTTGAGATTTCACATTAATTGGAAAGGGTTATAATTGGTTTATTGATTGGTTGGACCGGACTTGTTTGCACTTAATTATAGACTTTTGGATTTATAGGAACCTTCCTAAATGCACTGTTACTCTGCATAATAAATTTGGAACAAGGACGTTTAAATGGGTTATCAAGTATGTAATAACATCTTGTGCAACAAAATCAAAAGCCTTGTGAAAGCCTACCTTAATTGAATTTATTCTGTAATACGTTATGTTATGTTAAAACTGTTTATCTTTTCCCACTAGCAAAAGAAATCTCAAAAAATTGGCTTTTAAAGAGCCGATAAGGAATTGGCTTATTGTGAGTGTAGTGTAAACGTTATCGTAAATAGCTTTAAACTCTATTTTTCAAAAGAAAAAGTCAAGATAAAGCAACCATAAATCAAATTCAATTTCACTACAGCCTTCATAAAAATAATACGTTTACGCTCTGTTTAAATTCTCACCATGAATTCTAACACTACAAAAATCGATTACAAAATCGTATTTCCCATAATCGATTCCATCAAATCGAATAAGATTTCTTTAGAACCGAAACGTGTATCGTTTTATAATAAGCTCTTTAATTCCCTTACATTTGACAGATTCTTTACAAGATTATCTAATGTAATACTTTTGGTGTAATCGTTTGGACTGGCTTTACCCACGGTACTAAAATTGAAGGCAGTTATTATTTCTACTTATAAGTTTTTACCTTTGAGTGAAATTGATGTGGTAGTATAAGTTGTCCTGTTTTTATTGTCTTTTGTTAAATTTAAGTAATCTGGTAGCATTATCTCTTCTGTGGCACTTGGTGAATTTGAATCTTTTCTAAGACACTTGATAGCAATAAATGCTTTATTGCTTTCTAGGATTTGCAAAACCAATTAAAACCTTATTACATCCGTGTAAAACCCTAGTTACTTTCGCAACTTTCCTATTAATAGATAGTTAATGAAAAGCTTTTCACTAAACCCAGATTAAATGCTTGTGTTGCTGCTAAGTTTGATAAGAGAAACTTATAAACTACATTTTCATTTTTAGGGTTCCGTACCTCAAAAGGAAAAAACGGAACCCTTATAAGATCACTTTGTTGTCCGTCCGTCCGTCCGTCCGTCCGTCCGTCCGTCCGTCCGTCCGTCCGTCTGTCAAGACCGTTTTTCTCAGGAACGCGTGGAGGTATCAAACTGAAATTTCTATATGATACTTAGTTCTACTGTCCCTGGAAGCTGTAGAAAAATCAACCTTCTAAGTCAACGCAATCAAAAGATACAGCCACTTAGGCCGCAAATTTTCGAAACTCGCACGGGAATCAAAACCTACAGGGTACTTCCCGTGAACTTAGAATCTTGAAATTTTGTACGAAGTCACGTCTTATAGTACAGATATAGGAAAAATTACGAAAACCGTAAATTTTTAGTTTCGTCATATAAAAAAAAGTTATATACCCACAGAAACAGGAACCCTCGGTGCGCGAGTCCAACTCGCACTTGACCGGTTTTTTTTTGTGAGCAGTGATAGTTTAATGCTGTGACCGTTGGACTGCCAAATCATAGGTCTCGAGTTCGAACCCAAGATTATTCCTCCTATGATTTTTCGGAATTATGTTCGTATTGTACCTATAAGTATCACTTGCTTCGGTGAAGGAAGACATCGTGAGGAAACCAGCAAACCGGAGAGATATTTCTCGACGGCATGTAAAAGCCAAGTCAGAGGCCTTTGGGAGGCATACAAACTCTGACACCAGGTTAGGTACACACGATAAAGAAGAAAGAAGACTACATTTTCATTGGCTAGAACTGTAGTAGTGTAGGTACTTAATGTAACAGCTAACTGATGAAATGAGCTACTGTGTTGCTCCGTTAAAGGGGTCTTACAAACTTAAGTTCTTAAGAAATTATTCAGGACAGGTCTGTCACTTTGAAGGATTAGCGTTGAGGTAGGTATTGTTCTATTCTCTCTCTATTTTGTTAAGGAAGTGTTTTCTTGGAATGCTAACTTGTAGCTTTTTAGTTTTCAATCTCAAAATAGTTATGGAAACTAGTTATCGATACGCTTGAGCTTCATAAAAAGGTTTTACATTTAATTAACGGTTTGTTTCATCCATAGAAGATTAGCCTGATTAAAAATTTTACACGGCGTATTAAAGTGGATTTAAAAGAAAAGCTGATAATCTCACGGATTGCTATAAAAGTTGCAGTGTGAGAGAATCTGGTGAAGTAAATTAATCCCGCAATAATTGAGTAAAAGTTTCAAAATTGAGACCCTGAGAGACATTAATAGTGCTAGCTTTCTAACTTTTCAGTTTTATTACTGGAATCTTTTTCTAAGAACTTCTAGCGTGTCTTGTATTTATTCATTACATACTTTAACACTTAATCTACACACATACACATAATGTACCAGTCAACCTCTCCAAGTGTCGAGTCCCTTATATCTACCAAAATCTTCTACTGCACCAAATGCCATATCAATACGAACCATATTTAATTTATCCCCATATGTAATACCTACATCCCGATAAGCCTCCTTAATCTTCTGTAATCCGTGAACACATAAAGGCAGCAACACATTGGAGAGTGAACATCCAGTGTGGTCCACTGGATTATCAACAAAGGGGCCGTTGGGTCGTGTGCCCTTGCTTTAGGGACCGGTACCCTTTAAGATTTTTTTTCACGCCCTTAATGAAGTGGCGTTAACTTGGACTTTTCTACCTGAATGTTGTTTTAATGGATTTGTATCTTGTTCTTTGAAATGACTATGAATATACCAGCCTTGGTTAAGATAAATCTAATCCACGAAGATCATATCAAACTCAAAGCACTTTTCAATTGTTAAGAAGTCAGTCTATCAGAAAGATGAAGATCGTGGTCCATTGCAAAGTCCCGTAGTGGGATCCTTATGCTAGATCAAAGCTAATTAAGAATTTGATTGGCAATCTTTAATTACCAAAAAATTCTATGTCAAATGAGATTAATGCCTGGAACCCGATTCCTATAGCAATTTTAAAATTCATTTCGGATATGGGAATCCTGTTCCCAATAAAGCCTCCGGCCAAACCATTGATTTATAACTATCATAGATTTACACTTCTTAATTTAACTCATTAAAATGCAAACATCTAGAGCCTTAATCAAATATTTAAATTGGAATACAAAACTGGATATTCGGATGTTTGTTTAAATTCATGTCAGTATTTAAATAATT
This sequence comes from Standfussiana lucernea, assembly GCA_964057025.1. Classification (NCBI taxonomy): domain Eukaryota; kingdom Metazoa; phylum Arthropoda; class Insecta; order Lepidoptera; family Noctuidae; genus Standfussiana; species Standfussiana lucernea. The sequence continues at coordinate 14,362,457 of OZ059796.1, forward strand.
GCTTTACTATGTATAATATATATATTTAAATAAATAAAAAAAAATGATTCGTCGTCTAGTTTGATTTTCTGTTCTGTTTCCAATCAAACTAATTTCTTTAACACGTTTCGCTTTCACATCTAAATCCCGTAATGTGGTCTCTGCTCTAGTTTCAAAAACATTTATTTCGTCTTCATTAATAAGAATAGGCTCGACTAAATCATTATTGCTTATCTTATTCTCAGCTACACCAGAATCGGTCTTAAAATCTTCTCATAAATTCCCATTAGTACTAAAAGCCCTCTCAAAGTTACCATTAAATGGCTCAACGATATTTCAAATGCTAATACGTAACAGAGCTGTATTGTTGACATTAACGGCGTAATGTCAACATTGCACTAGACTTACATAACCTACTATTACGATAATACAAATATACTGCTCCTCTTACTTTTGTTCTTGATAACAGTAAAACTTACTGTCATCAATTCGTTATATTCTAAAGCAACTTGTTCATGTTTCAACACTGTTAGACGTAACATAAAGCCCCCATAAGGACAATCGTGGCCGAAGGACTAGGCAAAGGTGTAACTTTAGTAAGTAAGTATATTTATTTGCATAAAATGTGGTAAATACAGGTACATGTTATAAAATGTTTTAGAGCAGCACACATTCCGCCGTAATAATAGCATGCAAATTTTAAAAACAATTTTTACACAGGGTATATTAACTTGAACACATAGGTATCCATATATAGTTTGCCGAAATTTCGCCTGAGTTATGTTTAAGACTACATGGATGTAGTAGAGTACCCTAACTCCGGGCTAACTTGTTTCTTGTTACTTTGGCAATGTATTTCAGATCTTAACAAAATAGAAGTATTTTTTTTATTCATGTGTCTTGAACGGGATCCCAATTACTTATTCTTCTCAGTGACCTCAATTGAATCTGTCACCGCTAGACCTGAGTTTAATTTACAGACTGATTTGAAACATTAACCATTACATTTTTGTAATATGGTACTTAATTGCAGTATGAAAATGTATGCTTATCGCATTCATTTCTTAAAAACACTACGTTTCATGACCGCAATAATTAATTCAGCGATCATTTCATTTACGACCAATAAAACTATAATAAACTACAATGTAATTAATACCCTTAAGGATATTCTGGTTTTAGTTCTTATTTTACTGGACCTACATGTAAGAGCCGTCAAGCCAGTCCGTAAAATGACTTCTCTGGACGCCGCAGAACCTGATGTTAATATTCCATCAATTCTGATAGCTAAGCTAACAGATGGGGGTAAAACAAAAGAGGGTATCGTGCCTAAACACATAGTGGCGGGTTCCTCTAATTTGTTCGGTTAATATTTGCCCAACTTTACTTTTACGCTTCCTAAAATAGATAATGGGTTTTAGAAAGGCTGTTTTTTTTGGGAAAAAAACGGTACGCGGTTACGGTATACAGTTGGTTAAATTAATGTTTTTTCGAGGTTATCAATAAAAAAAACACAAATTAATTTAAGAACGACAAGTTTTATTAAAACGGAAAGAAAAATAATATTTTTATTGATTATTTAAATATTATAATTCATCCGGAAAGCCAATCTGTTAATAAGTTGACACTATCATAAATATTTAAAAACATAACACTTGTTTAGATCGCGACCATTCAAAATCATGTCCTAGATCATAAACTGGTGCTGATAACCCAGCCATCCTCAACGATTCAGATCTTAACGACCACAAAGTAATTAAACTACAAAATTAATGTAATGAAAAGGAAGCCAATAAAATAGCTAGTAGTGATAATAATTTCCACTGCGAAGTAACTGATAAAGACGCCGTACAAGGCACGAATCTAAGGACAGGTAGTCATGTTGGGGTCCCGCGCTGACCTCAGCAAATGCAAATAGAAAGTTAAATCGAAGGCTGACAGTAAATCTATGGTATTAGAAATATGGCATATTATGTTACGGAAATTTTGTTCCTAATTAGGCAGCACTGTATCTCTTTCTTTTGGTTTGTCATTTGTTATATTTACATTCTTCTAGATTTTTTAATCTTTAGTGACATCATCATTACTTTCTTGAGCTTTGTTTGTGTTACACAAGTCTATTAAATGTCTAAATGTTATTAGAATTGTATTAGCTGTATGAACATGAAGTCTGACGACATTTATGAGTATACGATTCACACTACCTATACAGTTAATAACAGCCTTCTCAAAAAGTCTACCCGCTATAATGTTTATGGCTTGTTGCATAAATAGTGACATATGACGTTGTGTTAAAGTTATATCATCGATTACAAGTACCGTAATAATACATTTTTGTTCTCTTATTCACAAAAAAGTTTTTCCTAAATCTTGTACCGGATGACAAGAAGGTAATCATACTGTTTCTTTTATTCCTTTACTATCGTGAAAGATACTGTTACAAAATTATATTTAGAAACGTTTTTATAATTTAGTATCATTATATTGATTTCTGTTACAGTTATATTATTTAGCTGTGGTCTATTTTAGTTTACGTTAAGATCCGGATCTAAGTTTTAATGGAAGTCGTTTATATTAATTAATTCAGCTTTGTTTAAGTCAATAGGTGATATATTGATGCACTTATGCGTCGATGAACAGTTTAAATGTTTGGTTTTGCCATTGACATCTTTATTTAATGTGTTGTCTAGTTCTTTATTTTTTCTTTGTATTAAAATGAATGTGTGGGTATTATCATTCAATTCTAGACAAGTTAACGACACTAAGTCTTAACCACCAACTCATAAATAGTGTGAATCTGTAACACAAAAACGACCTACCGGTTATAGCAAAGAGCATTTATCGGTCTAAGAACCCAACAAAAGACCAGCCCAAGGGAAATCGTGGCGCTACTGCACTGACACAAATAAAACTATGAATAATTTTTTCTACTACAAAGTAACACATTTCGGAATTCAAACATCTCATTTGGTCAACTGACCCAAATACAGACAGTACATCATGCAACAGACACCTATACAAACATGGCTACGTGACGCTTTAAGGTCCCAAAAACGAAATAAACACCCACCTTGCTTTGAACTTCGTTTGCTTTTTATATTAGCATTTGTATGGAGCGCAATGCACCACACTTAAAACTTTTAAAAAGCTATGAAATTCCTTAGTGTATGCTTCATCACGTTTCTCGTTGAAAGCCTTCAATTGAAATTCTCGATTTATTATCCAATGAGGCGATTTCGGTCGACTTGTTGTAATGTAACGATTTCAATCAATGTGTCTGTTTTTTTCTTTTCTCAGTTGCAGATGTGCCTATACAGCGTGTATCAAGGTGTGGTTATATTTAAGGGTGTGGTACAGACCATAAAACTGGACAATTATCTGACAGCAACAATTATCAGCGGTCCCATACATTAGGGTCAAACCTATTTCACCCAAATGTATGGGATAGCTGATATTTTTTTTTTTTTGATGGTATCACTGAGAAAATTATTCAGTTTGATGGTTCATACCATATTCTTGACCACACTTTTCTGATACATGCTGTACGTGATGAAGTAACTTGTTTTCTGAGAGGTTTCTCGGTTCAAATCCAACATTATTACCATGCCGGTCTAGGATTGAAGAATGTCGAGTAATACTTATCATTCTGCGAAAGTTATGAGTCATAAGATCCCAGACTATGGAGTGCTAACCCGTCTCGCCTTTAATTGAAATATTTTATTCAGATTAGCTTTATCAAAGCTTTCTTCAGTGCCAATACTTTGCGACTTGGCTTTTAAAAGTGGTTTTGCTTGAATGGAATATCTGTTTTAAGATACTGTTGATGCAATATGCATAACTTAGGCTAACTTTTTTTAAGAAAAATAGATAGATGTTGATGCTATAGTTTTAACATTGCGTAGGTATGTCTGGAAGATTCCAGTTTTGGAATTGTTCAAGCAAATCAATTGCCAACTTTTACAAACACTTCTTGCAGTTTGATTGTTGCAGAAATAATGCATAGGGCCTTTTTTGTAAAAGAGCATACGCCATTATCTAAATAACTCAAAAAACAAGAAATATGAAGAAGAATAAAATGAACCACCGACAACAAAGTCGCCGACACAATCATGTTGGCGCAATTGGTATAATTTTGAGTTAATAATAAAAACTTATTTGCTAAAAAAAACCGACTTCCAAAAAAAAAACACTAAAAAAGTGGAAAATTACATTACTTTCGGAAGTCGGTGACTATGGTTTGTTTCATTGACTTTTTTTGGCACCGACTTCCGAAAGTAATGTTATTTTCCACTTTTTTAGTGTTTTTTTTTTGGAAGTCGGTTTTTTTTTTGCAAAAAAGTTTTTATTTTACCCTTTTTTTAGTTATAGTATCACACACAAATCCTTGTCAAGTATCAATTTCGCAATTTGGATGAAATTTTTTCCAGCTATTTTGATTTCAAAACCAAACTGCTGAACCGATTTTTATGAAATTTCTATGGGACCAATCGGGAAGTACATCCATTCAGATAAAAGAAAAATTTTTCAAATCGGTTCATAAATGACGGAGATATGAGGTAACAAACACAAAAAAAAACATACAACCGAATTGAGAACCTCCTCCTTTTTTAGAAGTCGGTTAAAAACAAGTAAATTTTTGGTCTGTTATTTGTTCTAATGAAAAAGCTCAAGAAATAAAAATCTAGGCTCTAGGCTCTGTACTAACTAAATAAATTTAGCAAAAAAAAAAAACTCACGGAATGGTGTTTATTTAAGCTAGTCACAGATTTAATAAAATATAGCTTAAAAGGATAGTGTTGTAGTTAAAAGCTTAGTAAATAGCGGCCAACATAAAAACGATTGACTGCTGCCAAATATACAGAACTGCACAATCCGTACTAATATTATAAATATGGAAGTAACCCTGTCTATTTGTTACCTTTTCAAACGTTAATAGCTGTACGGATTTCTACTAAATTTGACACAATAATAGATCATGACGTAGGTTCGAATAGAGGATACTTTTGTCCCAGTATTACGATCCTGTGGGTAAATTTTCGACCTACATGCGGGCGAAGCCACGGGCAAAAGTGAGTTTACTCAAAAATTTGTCGCAATCTAAATCCATTTGGTAATAATCTTAGCCAATTTCAAAAACAAAAAAGTCTCCAAAATTATAACTTCAACATTGAAATCCATATTCAACTTTTTCCAATCAATACGAAAATACAAAAAGTTGTACAATTAAAAATAAAGTTTAAGAGTTAACATAGCATTAACAGCAAAGCTAATTGAATCGAGATCTCGAGCCACAGGAGTCCCGTGGGCGTACGGAATTGACTTCTTCTCTCTTTTACTCGTGTACTGTGTGAGTGAGAAGGCAATAGGGTCTATTATTGTTGGGGACGGCAGCAGGTTTGAATAAGGGTAGCCATGTTACTGTATGGTTTTTGAATCGATGCGCGATGGTGTTATAAAAGTGAAGTGTTTTAGGGTACTCAATAGCTTCCTGCATAGGTTCACTTTGAATCGTAATAAATAACTTTTGATTCAATTTGAAGTTTACAGTGATGTCATTGTGATAATTATTTTCTCAAGTCACGATATTGAATGCTTTAAAGATATTTCATCATTTATTTGCACCACTATCGCTTCTTTTTGTTAAACCGTGAAATACTAATATTCTAATGTACACCAGTCCCTCACTACTTAGATGATAAACAATTGAGACAGAAGAGAATGTCATCAACACAGTCAATTCTGCTTTCTTTAATAACGTCTGCTAGACATGTAATAATATCTTTAATATTTCTTCTTTCTTTTGTCTCCTTGATATCTTCACAATCTTACTTCTTACTACTACGAGTATTATAAATGCGAAAGTTATGGATGGATGGTTGTTACTGAGTAACGCCAGAACACGTGAACAGATTTGAATGAAATTTGGCACAAAGATAGGTTATAGTCTGAAATAGCACATAGGATACTTTTTATACCGTGGGATAATTATCCCACGGGATAATTATCCCACGGAATAAAAAGTCTCTCCACGCGGGTGAAGCCGCGGCCATAAGCTAGTTGTTTATACGTACGTCAAAGCACAGAATTTCAATCTTATATCTTCATCACTTTGTTAATCTCCTTACAATGTTATCCTCATACATGGTCACCCCGACCAGGATGCCTTACACCCGCCTGTTTACTGGTCCTAGCAACAGAAGTAAAGGCCCGGTAAGGTTCTTTTGTCGCCATGTTTTATGCGACATATTTATTGCTACTTTCATTATGTATGGCGTCTATGGTTGGAATATAGTGTTAATCAGATTTGATGGGGCTTGATAGGTACGACGATAATTTTTTTCAGCTAGAAAATTAAATGTCTTGACTAATGCAGATTTTCTTGGAAATAGAACTCATAATTTTTATAGATTCATTCGTTGTTATTATTCATTGCTATATCGCATAGTTGTAGCGATTATTTTGGCTCTTTCAGTAACTGTCGTTTCGTAAAGATTGTCTCATATACGTCAGTTTCTGAAACCTCTATATCCAACTCAAGCTTTGTTCCCAAAAAAAGAATAGAGTAAGTTTTATATTACCTGTCGATGGATCCCATAAAAAGGTAAAATAAAAAAGGGATCAAAACATACCATCTGCCTCAGTTTTGGGTTTCAGACACTGCTAATTAAAAACGGCCTTTTGAATTTGAGAAATTGTAATAATCACTTTGATTGTGGTTTTATAGCAATAAAATTGGGTTCTGATGTTGCCGTGTCATCATTTTTATTTTGATTCAATCTGCTTTTTAGGCTAATGTAATATATTTCAATAGTGATAATGAATGATGTACCTATGCAGACATTTTTGTTTGGTATCATTTAAAGCAATTGGCTTTTTGGACAAAATCGCAGTAACACCAGATTGTTTGGTTACTGAGCCGTCCTAGATTTCAAAATTACTATTTACTCGCTTTGTTTTTACTATCGTAACGTTTGCTTTAACCGATGTACCTACTCATTAAAGCAAAGTTGGTAAAACTAATGAGCCGGAAAAGGGCGTGTGCAAAGAAGAAAGTGAACACATAAACAAAGAATTTCAAATAATATTCCATAAAGTTAGTTATTTATACGTAATTTCCGACAAGCCTAACCACTGGCCACCACAGTGTCTGCTGACCCAAATGAAACCATCAGATACATGCACCTTTCATTACCATGGTAGAATATAATGTAGAAAGCATTAAAATCTATAGATTAAGGCTTGTAAACCAACGCAGCGAAAACAATTGAAAACCAACCATAGAATGGGAAGCACAAGGTAGATTTTCAATTTAATTTCCGAAGCAATTTGTCTCATCGAAGTCCTGTAGTAACGAAATTTATGACTCAGAATTAACTATTGATTATCAGGAATGGTTTGCGTTTAAACTAACAATTTATAATGAACAATCTCAGTTTTGTATGACTGCTCTATTAATGAAGATATTTTTAGTAATAGACTTTAGTTGGGCAGTGATATAATTATAAAAGTTTTTAGTTTTATAGTTGAGATCCTGTGTATTGAGATTTGAATTGAAAGTTTTACTTACTTCTGTATTTGTTATTTGAATATTGATGTTTTTGCCTTCTACAACATTAGTATTCGTTGTATAATTTACTTCGAACTAAAAGGATTATTTTTTCTTTTTAAAAACGTTACGTATTTCTCCTATATCGTGGATGCGTTTACAAATATTTAAACTCATATACACAAACAGCCAGACCCGGAACAACTACCTGTAGCCATACAAATATTTCCTCCGTGCGGGAATTGAAACCGCGAAACGCAGGACGGCAGTCATTCAGCCACTACACAACCGTAATTATCTTTGGTTTCTTCAATTTTAATGATTTAACGTACCAACTTCGTCGTTAATCAGTGATTGGATTTTATCTCAAACTAGCTGATCGGCGCAACTTCGTCTGCGTAACATTTTTGATTAATGCTCCGCTTCTATTGGTCGCAGCGTGATGTTTATAGCCTATAGCCTTCCTCAATAAATGGGCTATCAAACACTAAAATAATTTTTCCATTCGAACCAGTAGTTCCTGAGATTAGCGCGTTCAACCAAACAAACTCTTTAGCTTTAAAATATTAGTATAGATTGATTCATCAGAACTATTTTTGATTGACATTTCACAAAGTAATTATTCTTCTTATTTTCACTAGTTATGCCTACAACATTAACCAGTATCGAAAAATTGACCCATATTTCCTCGGCAATGAAACCACGCAATTGTGTGACAAAACTTAATTACTAATTAACAAAATAATTGTTTCATTAACTTTTGATGGCGTTGCAAAACTTTTTTCTGAATCAAGCACTCCATTACGTTCGTGAAGGGCAATCGTGTTGTTTACTTCAATGTCATTATTGTTTAAAAAAACAACTAATTGCCTTGGGTAACGCCCTCAACTAATTAAGACTCATTTTGCTGTATCTTAATTGTTACAATACAATATTTAAGATGTTACGAAACGTGTAAACTGGAATACTTATTATTTTGTCATTATTATGGTGTACAATGAAGAGTAGTGAGTACACACGCCGACACATCAGGCTATTCAGATCCCGTATAACCTGACCCCGCTTTGTATGAACTTCCCTTACAATGAGAGATCAGTTTATTTTGGTTATGTATAACTTGATTGTTTGTCGTACTTACTACCTATTAATTTATTTATACTATCTAATCTGATGTAAATAATGTCGTTCTTCGTGTCTCGCTAATGCCCTATATATCGACAATGGCTCATGCATGCATTAGTAAACGTATGACCTAGTCTGTAAGGTGTTAGATGGGCTTAGGTACTGCCGAACCTGCATCATGTAGCTGTATTTAGGAAATAATGAATAAATCAAACCATCGTAAAAAGTTTAGTTTTGAGTATTGCCATTTGCCAGTATTATCTGGAGATACAAAGTGAAAAGAGTCGCAAAAAATGCAGAACAAAATTAATAAAAAAAAACTGAGCGACGTATCCAAGTTGATTGCAAATATGTTAATCAAAACATAAAAACGTACTTTTCAAGCCGATAACTCCAAGAAAGCAGGTTCACCCCGCCCCCGCACATAAGTGAAAAATTAGGTTTGACCTCACCATTGATTTTTGATTAACCGTTAATCCTTCTTTATCACAATTTCATTCACATTATTGAATGACTAAGATATTCTTTGAAAATAAATCTGCAAATCATCTAAATGCCAAAGTGATGATGGTAAGCGCAAAATTCTTAATTTTCTAAGCTATCACAGAATGGGACAAAAAAATACAATTTAATTTCATACCAGTCATTTATTGACCGTGTTTCCTGTTTCATTGATGATATTAATAAACTGCTACTTATAGAAAGGGGTCAATGAAATAAAGAATCTTATTTATTAGTAACTCATCAATCAATATACTTATCGAAATAAGTCTCCAATCACTTCCTGTTTGGTTCATTAACGCACATCCAACTCTTGAACCTATAAATTTCAAATTTTGCACAAAGCTCCCCAGCATAATTTAGAAATGCGAATAGTCAAATTTTTTTGAAATTCCACGCACTATAGGGACAGATTATGTCGCCGCCAAAGTGCTAGCTTCTATTAAAAAACAGCACTCGCAGATAAAAATGGAATCGTGTTACTCAACCAAGTCAGAGCAATAAATTAAGCTAAAGGCAGAATTTCTCACAACCCGATATTACTCTGCGCATGTGTGTACGCACTTCATCATATTCTACACCCTCGGGCAGCGCAAACGCATAGAGGTCGATCGTGCTCCAATAAGTATTATTATAAAGATTTATTTTTATTTTTTCTGCTTGCCTACTATCATTTAGGTTCAATAGCCCTTGTTGAGTAAGTTGTGGCGTAGGATTCACCTGTTCTTTCTTTACTGGTTGTGTGGATGTAATAAATAATGAAACCTTAATTGATTTTGATTGTATGGATTCCGACGTCGTTTCTTCGATCATCACCATCATATCACTGCTGAATAACTATCAAATAAGAAGACATCAGTAACTTTTATTGAACTATTTATCTACTTTTCCTATCTACTATTTAATTCAATATTTACTGTTTAAACGTGTGCCCAGACCTCAGAGCTATTTTGCTTTGAACTTTTTCCATGTCATGATTTTTCTTTGTTTATACGCTTTTGGAGTGACTGCAGGAACATTCAACCTTCGTTCTCGACTCAACCAGCCAAGTAAATGAAAATAGTCTTTCTTTCTTTAGAAACACCTTCTCACCATGACACTATTGTAGAACTTAACCAATCCTTTTTATTGGTTAACACATAATTGATTTAAGTATCTTGTAAAGTTCTGACACACAGAGTATTTATACAACTTTGAGGTCAGTTTACCTTAAAAGGGAAGGATGCGTGTTCAAGAAACACATGTATGACCTTTGTAAGATTACCTACCTTAAAACATTTTGTACGAACGACTGTTTTCTTGTTTAGTTTACAATGACTGCGTTGGATGATAGTGGGTGTGACAGTGAATTTAGTAAAAGTTTCCCACTTTAGTTGCATTTAAAAAGTCCAAATTAGGTTCGTTTTGAAATTGATTGATTTGTGTTGTTTATCTTAGTTCGATTGATTGATGTTTCCTCATTAGGTTTTCTACCTACAGCATTGTGATTTTATGCTTCTTTCTTTTTTCGACTTCGCTTATTTTTCTTCAATTTTCGTATCTCTGAGATGTCATGTCTGCACACCATGACAAACTTTCTTTGCCTAAATGATAAAAAAAGATTGGTGAAATTTTGCTAATACATTTCAAAGCAATAGTATGACTAGTAATAATACTCGTAAATTACATGTTTTTGTGAAAAGCTGAAAATTTTATTAGCAAAAGTTTAGCGGCTAAACGTTCGTAAAATACTTTCAATAGAAATACTGTATGGAAATGTGTCATCTTCGATATTTCGCTTTAAGTCGCTAATTTCAGAAACTTAACGTGCCGTAAAAGTGAACACTGAGTGCAATTTTCAAAAGGTTTCATGTGTTTGAAATTCCAATGATTGGATTTAACTTTGTGAGTCCCATATTATATAACTAGTTGTGCACCGCTGTTCCATCCACCGTTCCAGACTTTTCTGCTCCTAAGGGTGATGTTAAATAGAACCTCAAGAATTGAGTTATCAACTGAAAAAAAGTCGTATCTTATATCGCTGTATGCGGTAGCTTCACGTTCAACAAAGGATGCCTACATATTATCGTATTCAGTTGACATGCACCATGTCCGAACCACAACATACTCGTAAGCTTCAGCAATCGTGCCAAAGTGTAATAATTCATTTCAACGGCTTAAAGTATTAATGTAACATTATTGTTAATAAATTTCTCTGCAACAAGTCTGCGTAAAGTTTATTCATGTTTATAACAAGCGTTACTTGCTTTCTTCTTGGATGAAGAACCACGAGCGGTTTCAACACGAAGTGAAACTTTATTAATTAATTTGTATTTAATAGCAAAATTGATTTAAGATAGGCACTTGTCTAGGTACTCGTATATGGGATTGTATGCTTTCATATTTTATTGCTTCAGCAGATTCTTTTTCATTTACCTAATTTGTCTTATGGTTGAAAATGCTACTATTTATCTAGGACCTGACGATGTTCTGGGTTTATCTATGGAATTTCTTAGTAGGAGCCCGGAATCTCGATTTGTGCTCCGGCGATGACAAAAGGTTCGACCTTATGGACGTAATTAAATTATTGTATGTTATATTATTTGTTAAGTTTATTCTTTTTAATTTTGAAGACATTGCTAGAAACAACTGTATTTAATACACCACCGTTATCTTCTATAGCAATAGTGTTATCTACTTTCCCTTAGTTAGCAAGCAGGTTATCTTATTGTTTTCATTTATTAAACTCCAACCTCCAATGTTGCCAGCCTCGCACTTTGATAACTTCATTGTTAAGAACAAAATTTAAGGTTTATGAGGAAACAAAACTGTCTACCCTCTAGATTCTGATAACAGCAGTGCCCGGTAGCTTCTCTGTCTGTCACACTATCGTTCTACTAGGAATATGGGTTAATTCGATGGCCATCCATCACCACGTTGACATTTACGACTTAAACGGGAAGATTAACTGATGGGATTTTATTTTTATTTTCTTTAGATGTTATGGGGAATAAACATTTAAATGTATGGCTTAGTTAGTACCTTGTTAGAAGAAGAAAGTTTCTCTTAGATATAATACACAAATCAAAGGTAATAATTTCCTTGTGTCTCAATTAAACGATCAATCGTCTAAGGAATTAAATTCACTTACACCCTCATCTGAATTGAATAGAAATAAATCATTCTATCCTAGCTTATACTTCATCCAATTGAACAAGATTAAATTAAATTAGCTAGCTAAATTCCGCAAACGGGTGAATATCGATATCTGATGATGATATAACAAAAAAAAAAGATTCTCTCAACTTATAATAATTTATCTGAACTGATTCTGGGATATATAGCCGTTACATGAAATCTGTGTTTGATCATCATTCGACATGGATACCCATCTTTTTGAAGGTTCTCTCGCCAATTGACTTTGTATACAAACTTCTAGACCTAAGCTTTCGTCATAATAATATGATTTGTTCCATCTCTCAACTCTGTTGGACCACGACCTGAAAAGGCAATTTTATCGTCCTCGTCAACGTTAGCAAGATATGCTTTGTGCTCATTTTCTGCGATCGTATTACTCGGTTATATTTTATATTGGCCATGGATGCCTGATAGTTCCATTGGTTTTAGTTCATCGCAGCAGGAGGCAGTTCCGAGGTTTCTAATTGGCTATTTGGTTTTAAGTGTATTGGTGTGAGCGTGGGGGCAGAACCTCTTGCAGTTGCGAATGAAGATATTAAAGTAGGCAACTATATTAGGTTAGAGCTTACTAAGCAGTGCCCCGGAAGTACGTCAACAAAGTATTGAAAATCCTCATAGTGAACAAACAGCAACACGTTAAGAAAAAAACGACACTAAGCTGAAATGCAAAACTGCATATTATGATTTTAACACGCCACCTACAATAGTACGATATATGGCTTCTCGAACTGACTCGAATACTATTAGTAACCCCAGCCATTGATGCAGTTGCATGATAATCAAAACAATGTAGTAAGTTCTTACATAAGATACTTCTGTTATCCCGGAAGGGTTAGGCAGAGGTGTACCTAATAGTACACATTTCGCCAGTTATGTTTAAGTCCCATGTAATAGGGGGCGGGCCTATTGCCACCAACCGGGCATAAATCCAGACTCCGTGGCTGCTACTGAGAAATTCCTGATGGAAAAGCCCAATAACACTTTGCCCAACCCGGGAATGGAACCCAGGACCTAATGCTCAGTAGTCACGCTTGCTACGACTAGAACAGCGAGACAGTCAAGGTAGTAAATACTTCAAGTCTTGATTTCTACCTTCTCCAGAGCAACCACTACAATTTCTCCACAGTCACATCTTAAGGCTATGATAGACAATCAAACACAGGAAAACATTAAAAACAACTCGATTCCCATCATGCAAATCCCCTGTCAACCATTAAGTCAGTCCAGCATCCGTTATTTGAAATAATTTCTCATTGTAACAAAATCGTGTCTTCCAGTACAATCAATACATCCCAGATGGAACGATACGCAGCGTAATAAATTGGCTGCAGACTATCTGAATGCATACCGTTAACGAGTTATAGATAAAGTTGCTTTCACACGCGCGGATCGTCGCAGCGATAGTTGTAATTAATTTTCAAATTGCTGTTTTAGAGGGCTAATTGGGTGAGGTTTATTTAAATAGAGCTGTAGTTGAGGAATGATTAATATGTTATTATTAATTAGAATGTCAGAATATGGCTGTCATTGTTAAGTGTTGTGTGATTGAGAAGATTACGTGTAATTATGTTGTTTGGTGTGGTAATGAATTTCTTAATTATCTCTTAAATATCTCTATCTTCATCAACAACATTTTGGGCTACGATGAATACTCGGGCGGCATTATGAAAGCTTTAACGGAACCATCAAAGGAAAATACTCATTGCATGTTTTATTTTTCTATTGTGTAACATTCATCGTTATTAATATCTTTCTCATTATTTTTCTGTTTTCTAATAATCGCTGCCACATTAAAACCAGTGTGTAAACCATCTAACGCAATATCAAAATATAAATTATTTTCCGAGACCTTTAGTAGAGAAATCCAGCAATAAGTATAAAATAAAGCTTCCATGCCTTCCACCCTTCAATTTCGCTGGCTTTCACTATCATATTGCATAGGGCTATGGCTAAATACCTATTTATTTCTATTGCTTGTTTATAGACCCATAATATTGCTTGTTAAATTATTTTGTAGAATTGTATATTTCCAAGTTGTTCTCAGTATTAGGGCTCATTCACACGGGTTCCGTCATTGACGATTCGTCAATCGATACGTCCACATTGCATACGGAATCGTGTTTTATCACGATTCGGCAAAACATCCGAATTGGTGTTCACATTAGTTTTATGATTTTTCGGGAGCAAGCGCATCAGCAAATGCGTCACAAAAAAATCGTTTTTTTTTGTGACGCATTTGTTGTGTGAACACGGGCATCTAAAATGCATAGCCGCCGAAAAAAAAAAAACAAATCGTGAGAAAAGATGTGAATGAGCACTTAGTAAAGGCTGGTTATAATGTTTTCGAGACATTTTGAATTGATTTTGTTTGTTTTGATAGGATCTTTGGTTATTGTTGCGTTGATTTAATATCTCTGATTCTAAGATTGCATCTGTACCATCTTCTTCTTTTTATCTATTCTGTGTTTTTCCAAGTGTAATATTTATTCCTTTGTTTTCATCATTGCGAGCTACTTTGTTTAGCTTTGCATTAACAATTATGGCTTCATCATTGCAGTAACAATTATTACTAACTTCTAGACTTTCATATCACATTAGCCATACCGTCTGACATCAAATTTACCATGGTCCTCCGTCAACAGGTTGTCAACATATATCAGTTACAAAGTTACAAAATCTGTAATGCAACAGATAGTCACATAATCACTATCGATCAAGCTTACAAGCACTTACAAGTTTATTTCGTAATATCTACAAATAGAAACGTTACGTGCCTATCTACTAGACTTCTTATCAGTACTTTGATGTTTTATTTCCTGAGCTTATCTGCTTTGGGAATGTATTTAGGACTTGTTAAAACATGGCCGTGTTTGATCTTAGTAGTTTCGTTATAATTTCTAGTTATGTTTCGATAGTTTTCATTTTATTCAATTCTGCAGTAAATTATTGAGCTATACTTAGTGACCTATTTGATGGTTGATTGGAGCTCGTGGCTAAATAATAACAGCTGCTCGGGTCGATCGTCAGGTTAAGCCGCGCTTGCCTGGGTTAGTCCGTGGATGGGTGATCACCCATTACATACCTAGTTTGCTCCGTGCCTCGGGAAGCACGTTAAGACGTTGATCCCGGCTGTCATTTGTAGATCTTTGACAGTCGTTACAGGTAGGCAGTGGCCCGAAAGTCTGACAACCAGTCTTACCAAGGGGTATCGTATTACCCAGTACGAACTGGGTTGTGGAGGTCAGATAAGCAGTAAGTATAAAATACTGGTATTCAGCTGCTTCCGGTTAGACTGGAAGCCGACCCCAAAATAGTTGGGAAAAGGCTAGGCAGATGATGATGACTTAGTGACCTATTTCTTTAAAATTGAATGAATTAGATTTATGTTCATCTCTTAACGTGTCTTAATATTTATTAGTTGCGATAAATTAATGTTAGGCGGACATATTATATTCAAGAAAATTAGCCAATTTTATCGCCGTCAATAAAGGTTCAGAAATTCGCTAACCAAAGTAACCTTTAAGTAGGTAATTCATTAAAACAAGAATGCTGATTTTATTATAAGTGCCATACATAAAACAGCTGTGAAATGCGTCAAATTTTAACATTATTGTTATAGGACTGGTACATTTCAATGGCCATTCAAATTGTCAGGCTATTTTAGGCAAGGACAAGCCGCTAGTCCAGAACAGTCGTCTTTCATGTTTCAATGGAACGTAATCCAATGCCGGATATATGTACATAAGCCTCTTTTGATTTTCCTCCTTTAGGTAGACTTATGTGCATTCTGTGCTCATACAATATATCGTACTATTTCAAGGCGTGTTAATAACTATCAATGTCACGTAGAACAGCCGTTCAACTCAAACAAACATTCGTTAAAATGATCGATAACAAACGATTTAGTGACTAATAGGAATAATTGTATATTTCTAAATTCAATAGTGGTCAATAATATATTGTAATTGCAATCAATTAATACAGAATTTTGACCAATGAAATCGGGACGGATAGAGAAAATGTTGTTGATAAGATAAATCTGTGAACTTATTGAACGGATTCAAAAACTACATTAACAGTAATAAAAGAAAAGATAATAATATAGAAAGCCTTCCCGAATATGTAGACGTTTTACCTGTAGATAATTCGTGTAATTGTGAAGCCTTTACAAAAACTTGTGCACATAATACAAACAGTTTTACTTAACAAAAACTGTCATTATAATCAATTAAAGTGAAACGTTTATTGGTCACGGTAATCTTCTTCGTCCCGGACTTTCTAGGTACCAATTAACATTGCCTAGTTGTGTCTAGATTGTAAGTGCAGATAGGTAAGATGAGCTATCGCGAAATTGAAATATCAGGTAGGTAGTGCCTGAATGTTGGAAGCCTGTTTTCGCTTCGATTGAAGTATGAGAACCGATAGCAATATTCGCTTGCTTTCAAGCTAGGCGAGGCTTGAGAGGACCTAGTTTGTAATTTAGTGTTGTTCGGCTTTCTTTAAGGTATTTCAAACAGGATACTCTACCCAAATATGTTAGAATGCCTATCTGCATGACAATTCCAAACTTTATTCGTCATAGTGGCGTAGCCTACTTTAAGTTTTTTAGTCATTCTAATTAGGAACTCAGAGTGGACCTATCGATATTTGTAGCTAAACTTATTATTTATAATATAAATTTTGCAGTATACAACAAACATAGTTACACAATCATTTTCGTCATCATTATTCTCTTGTCGTTACTCCAATTTGTTTAGGGTCGGTGCAGCATGTCCTCATTTTTAACCGACTTCAAAGAAAGGAGGAGGTTCTCAATTCGGTTGTATTTTTTTTTGTGTTTTTTTGCCTCATATCTTCGTAATTTATGATTTGAAAAATTATTTTATCTGAAAGAATATACTTTCCTTTCCGATTGGTCCCATAGAAATTTCATCAAAATCGGTTTATTAGTTTGGGTTTTTAAATCAAAATAGTTGGAAAAGTATGTCATTCAAGTAAAAGAAATTGCGAAATTGATACTTGACAAGGATTTGTGTATGATACGATAACTAAAAAGGGTAAACAAAACTTTTTTGCAAAAAAAAACACTACAAATAGTGGAAAATAACTTTACTTTCAGAAGTCGGTGGCAAAAAAGTCAATGAAGTCTGTTATTATTTTGCAAAAAAGTCTTTTCATTCATATCTATATGCATTTTCATCAAAAATAAACTTGATGGGGATAACACCTGAGCTCTTTGCTAAACCGATAAAAAAGACGATTATGTAAATGTTGTAACAGACCCGGGGTGTGTGTGGGATCAAGTGTAAGATCCTATGTAAGAAATCATACAAGAGCAAAAAAAAATGTGTGTGTGTGTGTGTTCTCCTATTAAAAATTTAAAAAAAAGATGTATGTGTAACAATAAAAGAATTTCGGGCGCCTTGGGAACGCACACTACATTTAAAAAATACTTGCCAGATAGAACAGTCCGGAGAGTCGGACCTCTAATCTTCCGGGGGTGACTAAACTAGGATAATAGAAACAATTGAAATACCTTTGTTAATACCCTGTTTAATATATCAGTAGCTTCCTTTTACTTTAAATATTAAATTACTAATTTGAGATTATCCTTATTGTTGCATCTTTATATGAAGAAAGTAAATTAAGTTTGGGCCAGATGTCTGGCTAAAAAAATGTTAAATTAGACCTCAAGATTTCGGCGTCGAAGATGAGAGAATCCAGAATCCATGAAATGGAAAATTATAATCAGACGAAAGAAAAAGAAAAAGTAGAAGAAAAACGCCACAGCAGGGCTGTAACAAAATTTTAAAAGGTTAATACACAAGTCTATTAGAATTTCAACACGTGGGGAGCATGGCGTCCCAAGAAGGAACTTACCGTTTTTCCGTTAATAAATGACTTTTCCCGTGTGCACCGATAAATCCAAATTAGGTGAAAATCACACTAGAGCATCGTCCAATATTGAAATCCTGAAACATCAATTCGACTTAAAACACGAACCTAAAATGATGACCACATATTGGTCTGGTAGAAACAAATCTTACCGAAGAAATTAAGGATCCCTCCTTCTGAACACCTCGTCCTGGGTGTTTAAGGCAGCGATTATGGCATCGTTTGGCCTAAAAATATCCGTGATTATACCGGATTTTTAAAATTAAATTGGCGAGATAAATGCCTCGATGACGAAATCAGGTCGTAAAATGAAACGTCAAAAAATGACAGTTCTGAACTCAACCATAGCCAATAAAAGACAGTATAAAAATCGTTCCGAAATCGACTAAAATATGAAAAGCATGTAACAGTTTAAAAAACACGTTACATTACATCCCTCCCCGAAAAAATAAAAGAAAGCAATTTCTTTTATGCTAAAAACAAACAAGGTAAAAAAACTTTTTTTTAAAAAAGACAGGAAATATAAATTCCAATAAAACGTTTCCAAAAAGATCCTGGAAAAGAAACAAAACAAAAAAAAAACAATAAGTGCAGTCAAGCTACATGCACAACCGACCTATAATACAAAAAGAACCACATGAGTACAGTTAAGCACCTTCGCCACTGACTAACAAGTTAAATCCAAGAAATATTACAAGTACAGTTAAGCGTAGTAGTCGCTGAACAATATGTATAAGAATACAACAAAAATACTAATATGAGTTCGGTTAGGCACCATAGCCACCGACTAACAAGTATATAATAGGAAAAATATTAAATTAAAAGTACAGTTAGGCGCAATTGCCGCTGTCTAACAAGAATAATCCAAAAATGTCTATATGAGTACAGTTAGGCACCATCGCCACTGACTAGCAAGAACGAATTACAACTGTGAGACACAGTTTAAAATCTCCACATCTCTAAAGATGCAAAAAAATAAAGAAGAATGTTGTGATCGGCACAACTCCACCAATCTTCCGAGCACAAACACCTTCGAAAATAAACGCATATTGTGATCGGCTCAACACTACCAACTTCCCGAGCACAATAGCGGAAAAAGAAATGCATTCTGTGATCGGCACAACACCACCAATCTTCCGAGCACAGAAGCAAAAAAAGACATGCATTCTGTGATCGGCATAACACCACCAATCTTCCGAGCACAGAAGCAAAAAAAACAACGAAATCAAGGAAAAAATTATACCGAGATCCGTAAAAAAAAAAAAGATAGGTAAACCTCTACAAGTGAGAACAGAGTGTACAAAAGTAGTAGGTACCAATGCAGAAATTGTATACAAGAATGTACAAAAAAAAATTGCATACAAGACTGCATAAAAAAAATAATAATACTTAGAAATAATAATAAGATCTTTCGATATGAAAAATGTAGTCGTGTGGGTAGAACAGGTTATTAAAAGGTCCTAAGTTGTGTTTTAGAATGTTAAGGTCTCAAATTCAACAAATTTATAAGAAGTTACCTAACATACATCTTCATTTAAAGTGCTATTAACCTATCAGCCATCCCATCTTACATCACACTAACAAAAGCGCCCTTCAAACAAAATTATCAAAATCAAGACTAACACTTGGAAACCAAATTAAAATTTTATTATATCCTTAACATGATAACGACCAGCGCTACCCTAATTAAGGTCTTTCAGAATATAAACATTTTCAGAGATCTTTTCAATAATTTTACATTTAATAAACTTAGGAGCAAGTTTTGCCGAAAAATAAGTAGGTGCAAGAGATTGAACAAAACTTCTTCTCCACACAACATTCCTCACATCAAAAGAAATGACTTTACGACCCTTATTATAATAGATAAGCTGATAAGCTTTTAATAAATGAGTTTGAACTTTAACAAAAATATCACTAAGTGAATTAAGAGAATCAGCATAGTGAGTTCTATTGGAAACTTCCAGTTCACTCAAGTTATAAAACGATGCAAAGAAGCATCAAAAATAAGTTCTCTACCAAACATCAAAAAATTAGGGGTGAAATCTGTAGCTAGATTAACACTATTATTCAAAGCTAATTGAACATTATTAGATAAATACTTAGACAAAGTTCTATGATCTTTAACAAAACAAGCTATGCAAGTTTCAACAGTTTTATTGTATCTCTCAACTGTATTGTTTTGAGGCGTGTATAAAGTATTATAAAATATTTTAGTGATATTAAAACCTTTCAAAAATTCTATGAAATGTTTAAAAGAAAATTGTGTACTAATAATTCTCTATGAAGAACCATCAGCTGTATAAGCAGCACTAGAAACAGAATTTATTTTATAATCTAACTGTGAAAATTGTTCATGACTATTTGAACCCAGAATTAATGAAATCATGATTAGAACGAATTATATCTAAAATATGTTCTATAGGAATAACTATTTTCCAATTACTATTAGGATCATACTTACTTTTACAAAATTTATATAAAGTTTTATTTTCTACTCTAAAGTTCTTTTGCAAGAACAAGAAATTGTTCTACAGAATCAATATGCTTACCAAATATTAAAGGTGTGTAAATAGGCAACATGTTATATTCAATAATGTTAATCAAAACCGCATCAAACAATGGCAAAGAAAGACGACTAGCCATGTCCATTATTTCTGTAATGAAATCTGGAAGAGATTCAGAACTCTTCTGTTTCCTCGTACGAAGGTCATGTTCCAGAAAATAGTCAAAATCCGGCCTGTCAAAACGTTAAGTAAAGCAAGTTTAAGCTCGTGCCAGGATGGAATACGAAAGCGAACTGTGCGAAACTATTTCAGAGCAATACCACTAAGCAAGTCCGTAAATGAACCAACCAACAAAATTTCATCAAAATTTTTGTATAAAAATATTCTTCAACTTCAGTAATAAATTCTCTAACACAAGATTTCCCATCGAATTTAATTTTACTCTTTTTTAAATCGGGCAACTTAATTGCAGAAGGAAAATTCTTTTTAATATGTTCACTAACCAAAACATTCATTGAATTAAATGAAGGCAAAGCGTTCGTCGCAAAAGCTGAGGAAGAGTGTGTAATCCTGTCATTATGATCAAAAGAATGTGGTACATCTGTCAAATTAATCATGTCAGGAACAAAAGGTGCAACATTAGGAACTGTGCATGCACCATCAGTTTCTATGTTATCTTTAGCAAGAGGCAGAGAAGACTGAACTTCTTTATCCATTTTGAATAAACAATATGATAATAATCGATGAGCAAAGCAAAATGCAAGACTTCAAAAGTTATAAAATATTTGAGGTTAAGTTGAAATATTTTTAAAGTTACAAGTTGTTTTTTATGAAAATATCAAAGTGTTTAGCAATGAAAAGATGCAGCAATAATTTACAATATAAGTTCAAGTCACATAAAGTATGATTATTAAGTTAAACCAAAGTTCACTTAAAATTAAATATGAAATCAAATTACACCGCACTTAGTTTTACAATGTTGAGTTACTTATACAAAACAAAACTGTCTTACCATACAAATGTTGGTTTTGCAAGAGTAAATGGGTAATGCTGTAACCATAAAAGTTAAACATACACAATAGTACAATAATGTTACTAGGAAATATTGTTTACTTACAAGGAAACATCAAAAAAAATTCAAGTTGTAAATTACAACAATAAACAATAATGTTTTACGGAAACTATATAATGTGTTCTGTAAACAATAATACAAATTATAAGATGCAACAATAACTAACAAGATCAGGAAGCTACTTCAAGTCCCTGTTCGCAGAGCGACAAACTGTAACAGACCCGGGGTGTGTGTGGGATCAAGTGTAAGATCCTATGTAAGAAATCATACAAGAGATGTATGTGTAACAATAAAAGAATTTCGGGCGCCTTGGGAACGCACACTACATTTAAAAAATACTTGCCAGATAGAACAGTCCGGAGAGTCGGACCTCTAATCTTCCGGGGGTGACTAAACTAGGATAATAGAAACAATTGAAATACCTTTGTTAATACCCTGTTTAATATATCAGTAGCTTCCTTTTACTTTAAATATTAAATTACTAATTTGAGATTATCCTTATTGTTGCATCTTTATATGAAGAAAGTAAATTAAGTTTGGGCCAGATGTCTGGCTAAAAAAATGTTAAATTAGACCTCAAGATTTCGGCGTCGAAGATGAGAGAATCCAGAATCCATGAAATGGAAAATTATAATCAGACGAAAGAAAAAGAAAAAGTAGAAGAAAAACGCCACAGCAGGGCTGTAACAAAATTTTAAAAGGTTAATACACAAGTCTATTAGAATTTCAACACGTGGGGAGCATGGCGTCCCAAGAAGGAACTTACCGTTTTTCCGTTAATAAATGACTTTTCCCGTGTGCACCGATAAATCCAAATTAGGTGAAAATCACACTAGAGCATCGTCCAATATTGAAATCCTGAAACATCAATTCGACTTAAAACACGAACCTAAAATGATGACCACATATTGGTCTGGTAGAAACAAATCTTACCGAAGAAATTAAGGATCCCTCCTTCTGAACACCTCGTCCTGGGTGTTTAAGGCAGCGATTATGGCATCGTTTGGCCTAAAAATATCCGTGATTATACCGGATTTTTAAAATTAAATTGGCGAGATAAATGCCTCGATGACGAAATCAGGTCGTAAAATGAAACGTCAAAAAATGACAGTTCTGAACTCAACCATAGCCAATAAAAGACAGTATAAAAATCGTTCCGAAATCGACTAAAATATGAAAAGCATGTAACAGTTTAAAAAACACGTTACAATTTGAACAAATAATACCACTTCCATACCTCATGAAGACTTAACGTAGGCTTTAAATTTAGCTCTTATCAAGGTCCCTAAAACGAATAAACAATAAACCAACTAATTTCCATAATAAGGTGACTTAAGAGTTTTTTTTTTAATGCCTTGATGGCCTTACGTTACCATGTTGATACAGCAATTTGTTTTCCTTAAAAATAAACAAATTGGGATTCAATTATCCGGAGACTATTCAACTTTTTTATTTGGATATGGATCTTGATTTATGTGTTTGGTTTTAATGTATGTAACTTAACTTAACTTAACGCTTCTGGTAGGGAATGTTGAATTTCAAATTGTAAGCACCTACTCATTTCATCTATTTTCGTTTTGTCTTGTTTCCTCTGTCTTATTAAAAAGCAGTTTCACAATAAGCTCGTCCACTTATCATTTTGATGCTCAAATACACACAAAATATTCCCAAACTAGAATTCATCATAGAGAGAAATAAAAATCCTTGCTTATTGCAAATGAGGTCAGCCAATGAATTATTTATTTCCTCAATTGAAATAATCTGTGACACTTTTACAATATTGATTGTGAAAAATCGTAAATATTTAAACATTTCCATGATTTACGAGAGAGCAAACTAGATTGCAAGTAAGAATTAGGTACGGCTTGGAGTGATGGAATTGGCACGCGATAATAGACCTAAATAAATCGCTAAGAAAAGTTTACCTCCAACCGTTATAATATTAGAAACATTTGATGAAGTTTTATTAGACTTTCACGAAACTCATCACTAGATAAACAGCAAAAAAAAATGTGGAAAGCTAACAGCAATATCTAAGCATGAGAGTAGAACCGGAAACAGAATTTGTAAAGGAACTAAAGATTCACTCACTAATAGACGAACAAAACAGTCCCTATAAACTTAACATACAACTTCAATAAAAAGTCCAGCAAAATCGGCCGATCTTCGGAAAAGAATTATAAGATAATAAAGAAGTAATTTGGTACATTATCCGTAGATATAACTCATCTGCTTCACTTCCTACGCAAGATGTCGAAGTGAAGTAAGGGTAATGTATTGCCGCCATGCCAGTAGGCGGTGGGTCAGTTACCTTTTTTACATGCTCAGCTTTGACCTCTAACCCAGCAATATCTACCACGTCTTTTGTGCGTCCACATCGGTTAAATCCGGTAAAACATTTTTTACCGTTTTCAAAATCATCATCTCTATTAAAAATGTTCTTAAGTGTAATGTAGTTTCTGTCTGTTTTTTTTTTTGTTGTTTTAAATGATATCTAGTGCATCTACGTCTATCTTTTTAAACCACAATTCGTTTCTACTTTTTTCGAAATCATCGTCTCCGTTAAAAATATTCTTAAATGTGAAATAATTTCTGTCTGTATCTTACAGCCGCTAGAGTAAATCGAAAGCTTATTTTCTAATCGTAAAGACGTTAGACCCTAGGACCATTGAATCTCGAGAATCTAGATTTAATTGAGCAAGCTAATTATATTGAATGCTGTGGTCCAGATAAAATCTTTCGTGGGAATGAAGTCGTCTTACATAGATGTTTGAGATTAGCATGGATGGATTTAAACTAATGAATTCTGCATGAATGGAAACAGGAGTTTAAAGACCAGTAAACTTATTATTATCACGGTAGCTAGTGTTTTTACTAGATATAAACTTAGATGGTAGAACTTTAACGTTTACGGTATAATTATGTTAGGGCTGAAGATGGATGCGAAAATGAACTTTATATTAGCTGCTAAACGCATCGGCGAATAATTATTCGATCTGATGTAAGTAGTAATATAATTATGTATGCATTTGATGATTTCTTGACTAGCAAAAAGGGAAATCACCTACCCCATAATCCTTTGATTTTCAGCCCATATGAATACTATGGTCATAACAATATCGATGTCGAGATATAACCAGCAAGTGACAAAGAAAATTATAATTCGACACCGTCATTGAATTCACTGTAAAATTATTACGACTATAATTCTTAGAAAGACAATGAAGACATGCATGATAAAATAAAGATAGTACATGATACTGTAATATAGAAAAAGATAAAAATTACATTCAGCACGAGATTTTTTTCTTAGAAACTCTTAAAAACTATTTCTTGTTTCTAAACATCTGATGGCACTGTAGATTTGATGTGTATCACTGCTTTCCCACGATTTTCTACTCGTCAAGTAAGTTTCCATTCTCCAGAATACACACGTATACCATTGTGACCTTTGCAAGACTTTGTTGCGTAAAGCTTCATTTACTTTTACATATTTTTGACATCAAATTGCTAACTAGCTTTGCAATTGTTGGTAGATTTCCCAGGGATAGGCAGATAAAGGTAGATAAGACTGTACATGATACTTGCATGTGTTGTCACAATAGTGGTGACATCAGCATGCGTCATAACAATTTCACTTTCAAAGTAAATAGCGTTTGAAGTATGTGTTATGTGATTATCGCTAATAAGGCATGAAACTTAAAAGGTGAAGACACCGTAGTCTTCTCTTATGGGCATTACCTTTTGTGGTTACAACTAACACTTTCGTGTATTTACCTAATATTTCTAAGTTGTCTCCATGGCTTTAGAAATCACAACTGAAAACAAGACATATAAACTTTAAAACGTTGATAATAAAGTTTCTGTCTTCGTCTTGATTAGTTTCCGGGATATTTCACAGACAAATAACACTATATAGTAACAAGGATTGACATTAAGTACAGCCCACGAAGCGACACGCGTAAACAACGTTGCAACATAATAAATGATGACATCAGACATAAAACAAAAATAAAAGCCTCAACAATCCCTTTTATAATAGCAACAAAACAGAAAAGCTTGAATAGCATACCAACGAGTTCCTTAAAGAAATTCGCTACTTCAAGCATTGTGGTTAAAAAATTCAAAAGCAAATTACCATTGGGGATAATTCATGAGGCATTCTTACCCATAAATGGTTTGCAGAAAGTGATACCAAACGGTTCAATCCAAATATGGTGTTACGATCCAGTTTCTAAAGCAAAACGCGACTTAATGTGAACAGATAGTTGGACAAAATTGAAGATGGCTGTTGGGTAATATATTGCAATATCGTTAGTTTTGGAGTGGGCTTGCATTGTTTTGTAATTTTGTGTTAGAGTGACGATATGGAATTGACTAATCATCGCTTTTTCGTTACCGTAATGATGACTGTCCTTTAAATATTTGGTAACTTGTTATTCAACTACCTTAATAGATTATTTTCTTCCTAATATATCTTGTTTCTTTTCTTTATTGCCGTAACTGCAGTACCCAACGTACCACCACTCAAATCTCTCATAACACAACACAATGGTGCATCCTCAACTTCATACCCAACATTATCTCTCTCAACAAATTCAATGTGATTTACAATACCCACTCTCACCCCGGCCATCTTCATAGACACCACATTTCTCATAGCCATCCATCACTTTTTATATTGCTCTCTTATCAGTTATCTCTACCGGATCAAACTGTGTCAATGTCGACTCTATGTTGTGGTTACGGTTCGTGATCTTAAGCGGCACGAAGTTACTAATCGTATAATAGTGTTTAAAAAAAAATAGTTACAATTCTAAATTCAAATTTATGATTGCTTTTTCGGGTTTCGTTGCCAAATGGCAAAAAAGGAACTCTTATAGATTCGGTCTGTCCGTCTGTCTGCCTGTCCGTCCGTATGTCACAGCCTTTTTACTCTATAGAGACTATAGGCACCACACAGTTGTAATTTGGAGAGTAGGTGCCTTCTATGAACCGCTACACAATTATGATGTGAAATAATGAAAAGAATAGAAATAGGGGTGGCCCTCCAGATATATTATTATTATACATATTTTTTGGTGCTGCGGAACCCTGGCCGGATTTTTATTTTTAATTTTTTTCATTCAAATCGCTGGAACGACATTATTTTCTTTAATGGTGAACGGAGAAATATCGTCCCTCCCTTTCTAAATAAAATCAATACAAAACATTCTAGATTCAAAATTACTCGCACTATATCAACTTTACCAAAAATCTGCCACTAATTTTGGACCTAAGAACAATTAAATGCAATTACATCAGCACAAAAGCAGGATGCTTGACAGGAAGCCAAACCATCGTTTACGAGTCACACCAAGTTAACCTTTCTGACCTCTTTTCGACCGACTGACCCTGACTTGGCATTACAACTAACATTGCTTGATAAGCCGCGAATACGTTGATATATTTTTTCTCTGCTCGTTCTTTTTCGTATTTGGACTTAATAACTTCTTTATGAGTGGGAGTGGCGTTCCCAATTTTACATGTTTTACACCTCCATTTATTTGGAGAAATATGTATTATTGACGTCCTGATCGCTTTCGCATTTTTTACAACAATTCCTAGTAAATAATAATACTGCGATTGTACTCGTAATTATGCCACATAAACAAATAGGCACACCTTCTATGCTATTTTATCAAGTCCAATTGACCTTCAATTAACCCATCTCAGCATAAGTTAACTTTTAAATTCAAAATTATCTTAACCAGCATTTCAATGCTCATTAATCAAATACTTCCGTTAAAACCAATTAGTTTCAAAAGTTTTCAGACAATGCCTTGCATATTTTAAGAAAACATCGACTGTATATTTTAACTGCAACTTTAACATAGTCTGCGTATCATTAATATTAATAGGAACAATTGCTATTACGTAAAACTGACCACCTGGTGTTTGCATCACTGTAATTGTCCAATTGATTGATACAGCCATTACTGGGCCTAAGTTTTATGAGCTACATGATCTGTTGGGTTCGGTTTCTACTCGTTGGTATATTATTTTTGTTTAATAGCTTTACTATGTAAGTGCTTTTGTATCGTTAGACAACGAACTTGATCCCATTTTCTTTATTTTTCAATAAATTTTCAATTGAGATTACGAATTATTCATAGCAATATTTCTGGTAATTCCGTGGAGACAGCTAATGTGTCAATTTTCTGTTGCGGTTTCGTGATTGCCTGATTGATTGATCTGACAGGATGATGTGACGTTTGTGCTAATCGGTTATTATTTACAGAATGCCTTGTTTTACTAGTACTAGTGAGATTACCATGACGCTGTAATGCAGGAACGTTTTAGTTCTATTTCGAGACAGAGAGAGGCATGACGCTCAACAGTTGTCTAGCGCCATATTAGGCCACCAGTATAAAGTTTTTTTATAGAGAACGAAAACTAAATTTTTTGAATTGTCAAGAACCATGTCAGGCAAAGAAAAAAAAATAGATGCTAGTTGCCCATTCCAAAGCGTAGACCTTTGTAGAGAATAATGGGCAAGAAACTTTATGGCCACACCTTCAAATCATCAACGCAAAAAAAAACAATCCATAAAATTACCAGTCTCTGGACTTCCACTGACTAACCAATAGACGGCCAATTTAAAGAAAGTGGACAATGACGTAGGCTTATTGAAAAACCACAACAACAAAAAAAAAACTGATTGACCAATCAGATAATGAACTTAAACATCTGCTACAAGGTCAACAGGTTAAAGAACTATAAAATAATAATATAAATGAAATATCTAATAAAACAGTTAATTTTCTACCATCTGCTGTCAAAGACGTGTTAACCGATTACGTCAGTACCTAGGCTTGTGACGAGATAAACTTTATCGCTTTAAATTGCTGTGCTCCCATAATTATGCATCATTGAATTATTCCATTGCGCATATATTGTAATAGAATAGATAATAATGCGAAGAAATATAACAAGATTTGTGTGAACTGTGTGAATGATCTCTATAGAGACACTAATAACAGCAATCAGTTCGCTTTGTGTTCTAATGATGGTAGTCTTATGTCACTGTTTTTTATTAGGGCCGTCTTATGGTCTAACATGAAAAAAGTTGGTTCTAGGAGACAAAAGCCATGGATACGCTTTATCTTCAAAATCATCACCCATAAACATTTCATACAAAAGTCTCCCACAGGTAAACTTAGGCCTCCAAGATGCGTCGTCACGTCGTTCTTTCTTAAAATACCCACTATAAAGCTATTTCTATCTTTTCCATTCTTAAAATTTTCTTTACCTTCAAGCAGACCTTATATTAACCTGTTAATCGTTAACTTCAAATTGCTTACTCAAAAGTTGCTTAACTTTTGACCCTGACTTCAACACGTGGAGTCTTACACAGCGAGATTATTACGACACTACATTGTTCGTAGCTTTTGTTATACTAGAAATAAAAATAAACAAGTGCAACTTATTTTTCCACGTTTCAAGCGATACAATAACACTGGAACAGCTGTTTGATATGAAACATGTTGTTATGTAATACTCATGTAGCATCACCATGAGTTTATATAGGAATGTCATTGGTCTAAAAATGGCCCAGACAAATAATTTAATTCAAAATAATTATTATTTTCAAATAATTTCTCTGCCTAATCCCATTTCATTCGGGATCGGTGCAGCATATCTTCTTTTTCTACACTTCCCTATTTTAGTCGTCACCTCATACGAATAAGTCCCATGGCTACCTTCGTAGCCATCTTATCTATCATATCTATAGCAATAATGATGATCATAATGTTAACAGTAGTGTAAAAATACACAATGGGACTGACATTAAGCTAATGAAAAGTAATAGTGAATTCGTTGTAGAAATTGAAACCATTTGAAAGCCAGTTGACCTGGCCCTTGGAACTCTTTAAACCCTGAAAAAGTTTTTTGTGGGTTATCTCACGATTCACAGTACAAATACTTCAAGGTGTCAACGAAGTCATATTCAATTTGGAACACAAGTTTCAAGTGCCCAAAACATGATCTTTAAAATACGATACAATCATGAGTTCTTTTCCATGTAGGTTTTACGAACATACAATATTCATTCAACAGTTCCAAATATGGGTCAAATTGCCAACGCAATGTATATTTTTTTATTTCAATACAAATATCGAAACCGTTAACCGCACCCAAAACATATTGGCACTTTAAAAAACATGAATGAATATGTCATTGACAAGTTCTCAATAAAAAAATCGATTCGGTCTCTCATTCACTCATTCATTAACTGACTTTGCGCCTACGCAAGAATATTTTGTTTTATATACAGGCTGTATTTATTTTTGTATCGGTAAATATTGAACTTGTTCTGTTGATTTTGAGTTAAATGTTGGAATTTTCAAGCCTCATTGACCAAAAATGAGTATATCTCTATTGATATAGTCAAGGTTTAAATAATGCTTCATTCCATAGTCTGGCCATACAAAATCTTCTACTAAGTTAAGGCACAAGACTTGGACCTAAGTTTTCCGCCCGTTACTTCACTGACAACAACCTTTCTAAAAATTATTTACTGCTTGCCTTTAAAAATCCACCATGTAGAGACACTGATGTCAGCGAATAAATATTTCTTCGCTGACGTAATAATTTGTTCTCGTTTAGCATTGCTATCAAATCTTGTATGATAATGTGTTCTTTGTTTTATATTATATTTATTTTTGTTACAGGTAATTATTTCAAGTTCGCATCTTAACTGGATTTTGGATTTCGAGGTATCGAATCTTCACAATTTGGTATTGCTACCTTGTTTTTTTTTTGAATTGATTCCCAGTAAATTCAAACTTCACTGACTGTAGATACCAATAATCGTGATTTTTATTCTCGCTAAGATAAAGTTGTTATTAAAATGATATTTAGCTTCATTGCAATAATATTGCTTTTGCGTTGTTCCTGTCACATTATTTATCGAACTGTCAGATGTCAAGCAAATGAACCTTTTATTTTATGATATAGAGACAAGTGACCAACAACCTCAGGATGCTAAAGCAATTACAAATTCGACTAAACTAGGAGCTTCATCATGAATTTTAAGTCCCATTCAAAAATACAGTTCAGTTTTTACCTAACCTGTTAAGGGAGAACTCACTGGCCATAAGTGTTCCTGGTCAGCCTCTTTATGCAGACAGATTGATAGGCTATTGTCTTCGAGACCGGCAATAAGGAACCTGTTTCAGATAGTTGCCTTTTAATGAGCTTTTACACAATGTACGTCGGCAAGTTTCCTACACCTATTTTAATAATGGAGAAGTTATTTGAAGTTTTTCTTTTCTTTTAGTTTTCTGCACTTAAAATAAATTTGCAAGTTGGGAAAGAAGGAAGGGGAGGTCAATCATGGCACTTTACATGGTACTTCAAACTGAATTCTATAGTAATTCGGAAACCAGAGCATCTGAAGAAGAAGACACCATAACTATTGACAATCTAGTAAATAAAGGAGCAAATTAGAGCATAAGAGAAATATAGCTTACAATAATACAGTTATTTACTATCTCACAAATGCTATAGAATTCAAACAAGGAAATGGGTTATCAGAAAGCAATAAAAGATGGGCTATTATGTCAATACTTACGCACGATTATGACCTTTGAGCTCCATGCGTGGTTTTATAATGGTGCCAATGCTTTGAGGCTTCATACCGCATAAAGGTTTGCTTGCGCTGTAAAAGGAAACTTATATTCGATGACAGTAGATACCAAACTTTTTGTAAGTCCCAAAGAAATCAACGTCACACTTATGCCATTATGGCAAGATAATCTTCTTGATTAAGGTACATTTCGGAAGACAATCGCAACAGCTTAAACAGAACGAAAGGACCCTTTCTTTCTTTCTGTTAATGCTGTTGCGGCTGTCATTGGCAAATGTTTATTTATGAAGTGGCTTTGTTGCTGCGGTTTGTA
Organism: Standfussiana lucernea; assembly: GCA_964057025.1. Classification (NCBI taxonomy): domain Eukaryota; kingdom Metazoa; phylum Arthropoda; class Insecta; order Lepidoptera; family Noctuidae; genus Standfussiana; species Standfussiana lucernea. The sequence goes on from OZ059796.1 coordinate 14,394,197, forward strand.
CTATCTTCAAAATTAGCATTGTTAACGCAAACATTCATAACATCATGAGTTCTTGAACTTGAAGTAACATCCCGTCTAAAAGAGTCTTCTCTATCCGTGACCGCTCTTGCATCAAGTAAAATTGCTCCAGGTCGGTCACCTTACTCCTGAACTATATTCAACTATTTCCGCCTTACCAAAGCATGTCGGGGTTCATCGAGTTTGATGTATATTGTTGCTAGCTTTCGTCATCAATGGCGAAAGGAAGTTTACTCAGGCGATTATGGTTTTCCTTTTGACCTATACAATCTTAACTGACATCCGTCTGCTATCTCTTCTACATCATCGGAACAATTACTGTGGGATTTTGCACTCCTAGCAGAGCAATTACTTATATTTCCGATATTTGGGTCACAAAACACGGAAGGTTATCGCAACAGACAGATTTGTCAATGAAGCCGACTATACGCTAATTCATTCATGAATTTCATAACCAATATTAAGTTTTAACGCCTTTACGTGACTCGTTAATAGATAAAACGTCAATAAAACACGAACTATAGTGATTATTGAATTATTATACAGGCACCGATTTCCGCACGTGTTATATAATTAGCTTTTTAATAGGGTTATTAATATTAGCTTGGAAATGAGTATTGATTTTGATGGTTTTCTCTTCAAACCGACTGTAATCGTAAGACACGATATCAACCACTTTCTTACAATAATGTTTTCTTCAATAAAAGTTTGCTTCAATGATAAAATAACGATGAAATGTTCACTTTCTCTAAAGACAACAGCAACTCCTTCTCACATTAATAGCCTTTTGAATTCCTCTATTACCCGTAGATCACCATGAAAATTTTTAGCTCCGGGCAATTAAAGATGGCAATAACAATTCCATTAAACTTTAACTCTCTCCACATTACAATAGTCGATCCTATTAAAGTGTTGCTATCAACAATACATTGCTTGGAGCTCGTTCGAAAACATACAATACACCATACAATTTTAGCGTCAATCTAGTCGACAAGCAATCTAATGCATTCTTTATAAGAAAAACTTATCATGATCCAAGCGGACGTACGTCAGACGATCAGAACGGTACTGGCTGACTCTCTCTATTGTTGAATATCTTCGAGTACCACAGGTACTTTGGGTGTAACGAAGCGGAACGAATTTTCAATGTTTGGTTTGGAGGTTGATTGCGAAATTGGAAGTGTGATGAGTTGTGTCTGTTTGTTTGTAGATTGAATGGGTTTACTGTATTTTATTTTTCCTGTTCTTTCCTATTTAGCTAAATACTGTTGCTATATCAGATTTTACTAGCGAAATGGATTTTGATCATAATCTGAATTCGTAGTCACAAAAACACACTGGCATTCATTTATATTCGCTCAAACCTGTAATAATCTAGACACGCTATCTTTGACTACTTCCCTCCCATAAAGTATCGGTTACTGTATGTTTGTTGAAAACCATTTTAGCAGTTCTTTCTGTTGGTAAACTTCGCTCTCCTCTAATCTTACCTAGGCCGTGATAAATCTTCTTTCTTTAAAGCTTTCTTTCAGCTCGATGTTCATTAGTGCTACTTAACCACAATTTCACAACGAACTTTACGTATCAGTGTTCTCGAAGGAAAGTCTCAAACATTTCGCTTTTGCCCGCGAAGTGATTAACACTCAAAGTGGTTCATTTGATCGAAACCAATGATTAGGAAACAAGTGGCGTTGGTTTAACTTGTACGGTGCTGGTGGAATATTCGAGCGGAGCGAAGTTGTTTAATTGATTTTGATGCAGTTTTTATTGTGCATTAAATAGATTTACTTGAAATTGAAACGAGGGATGTCGAATAATTTACAGTTCCATCATTGAACAGGAATTTGTGGTTAGGCATTTATGGAATCATTATTGTTATAATAATATACAAAATAAAGCAATCCTACCTTTTGAAAAGGAATAAAATATTAGTGCACGGGTGTTTTTTCATGCATTCATCTGAACAACATATCGCTCAAATATTTATGAATTTCAAAAATATCAGGTAGGTAGGAACTTCCAATTAAGTTCTTCTATCCTTGCCTTTCGCTTACCCTTCGAAACTTGTACCAGCCCAGCCAAGGTTATAAGGCTTGACAAGATTTTAGAATTTAATTGAAATTTTAATTGGAAGCCGCGAAAGTAGCGGCCACGGGAGTTCAACTGTGCACACTCTGTTTATACACTGTAAATTAGCTTGTATACCAGACTTGCTAGAAAACTCAATATTGAGTCGGTAAGGAAACCTTTATCTAGTACTTGCAACCATGTTTCTCTTTTCACTGTCTCAACTACAGAGTAACTGGCTACGAATAATTGCAGATTGGGTTAAAAATAAAACATATTGTAGATCGTTATCTGTGTTACTGATAGCTCTCTTTCGTATTCTCTATCCAAAGCACATATTCAGCATTTTCCCACGGCTGGGACACAGGCATCCTCACTCCGAGAGGTATTGGGTCATGCATGTGCCACAACACGAGCCTCTAAAGCTCGATGTCTCTTATTTGCAACTGATTTAGTACTGTAATATCATTACTTACCAAAATTAAATTAACGAAAACTTGCTTCACTTTTAATGAACATCATACTATTATTATCGTTCATGGCATAACATCACGCCTGTAATCCCCGAAAGGTTAGGTAGAGATGTAGGTACCTAACAGTACAACCTTATTTCACCAGTTATGTTAAGTCCCATGTCATAGAGGGCGAGCCTATTGCCATCAACCGGGCACAAATACAGACTCGGTAGCTGCTACAGAAAAATTCCTGATGGAAAAACCCAACAACAATTTGCCCGACCCGGGAATCGAGCTCAGGACCTCATGCTCAGCAGTCAGCTTGCAACCACCAAACCAACGGGGCAGTCATCATAATCGTAATAAATGTTTAATAAGGGAAAAGTATAATCCACTCACATGATAAACATCAACGCACAACACAAAAAACAACAACAGGCACAAGACACAAAAAAATGTCCAAAACCGCAAAAGTAATTTCATTGGTCGTAATACCCTCAAGATAATGAAATGTCAACACACGGTACTTTATTTACCAACACCACGAAAATGAGGCTGACCTTGAGTAGGATTCAAATGAAGTCACTTTCAATACAACTTTCGTTCAAACAATGATATTGTATTAAATAATAACAACCCGTAGTGAACAAAGACCAATCAATCAAAGAATAGTATTCGGTTTATTAGAAGTATGTAGATATAATAAACTGTAAGGAAAATGGTCAAGCAAATTGATACCCTTGCCGTGTTATAGCCATTTCAGACAACTGTCAAATAATGACAGCGAATGTCAGAGTGACAGTTGTAATTTGAATATAAGGACTCTTCAAATTGGTAGTTACGATTAGAATCGGCATTCCAAATTGTAATAAAAAGCTTCCGTTAGTACGCTTATAAAAGCAATAACACGAAAAGGCACAATTACTGCGGTCAATAAATTCCTTGACACAACACCAAAAACAATAAAATTGACAAGACAAAACGGCATAACGCACAGTGGCCGGAAACTAGCACCCACTCGCCAAATACATTTATTTTGGCAACAAATAAATTTATTTTAGCCAACGGTCAGTAACTAGAGCGAGCTAGTAGTTTCAATGGCAGCCTTTCGCAACACAATGTTTGCAGACAGGCTGGCGTATTTCTACACAAGTATTCATTGATAACGGGCGTGGGCGAACGTGGTCCACTCCATTCATGAATTGGGCAACACTGGCCCACGCGGTTAACGGTCGCCATTAAAGACGTCGAAGCATACAAGTAAATTATGAACTTTAATTAATATGAATTTGTGTTTTACAGTATATTTTACGGAACACGGGAAGCGGTTAATCAATTTTGTGAACGCAAAGGGAAATTCGATCTTTTAATAGAAGCTATAGAAGCTGGTTTTTAGTATGTATTTGGATGTTTTATAAGCAGTAAGTTATGAGGTAGTTTACAAGTGCGGAGTTAGCAACAATTTGAATACAAATTGGTTTGCTGCGCAACAACCAGAAAAATACCGTGGACATAAAAATTCTAATTATAAATCTTAAACTTGGTTCTGAATAATACTATAATTAGATACGCCATTGAAGACTATAGTTTACCATCTGTACCTACTAAGAATAAGCATTATACTAACCAGCCTATACAGTTCCCATGGTTGGGACACTGGGACACTGGCCTCCACTCTGTGGACTGTACGAGGGCCTCGCACATAGTGGTTTTTAAATAAGTTTTTTTCCTTTCCTACCAAAACATCATACAACAGATATCATTTTCTCCAATCATATAAGCTCACTGTTTCGAATAAACCTAATTAATTTTTAATTACATCAGGTTTCCGTTTAATCATAGACAAGAAATCTCAAATCAAACCTTTTTTTATCCAGTAACTTGACACGTTCATCACCCACGCGTTTTAAAACGACAGTTGACACTATTACTGCTGTCTATGGCGATTTAAAAACGAATGTTTGTTTGAATGGTACAACTCTTTAGTGGTAAACGATTTCTGGTCAAATATTTAGATTAAAAAAAAGATAACTATCATAGATACTATCTCGAGGGAAATTGAGGTGATAAAATAACTCAAAGCCATAATTACTGTTAAACGAAAGGAAACCTGTTAAAAGTCTATTTAAATGTTTTTAAAGATATAATATATTACATGTTGAAGTAAGAACCATGTCCTAACATCCTACTTAAAAATAAATAATGTTTCGCCTATAGTTTAATTGCCTACGGTTAGAAACAGATTGTATTGAATTAATTATAATAAATAACAGAGTGTAAAAAATAACAGTATTTGATCAATATTTTTTCTAGACATGTTTTTGATTTGTCACCCTGTGCCCTGTAGACATTTATGATTTATTTCAATAATATTGATTGGATAGTGTTATTTTAATGATCTATTTATAATACTGAATTATAATACATAAGATAATAAATCCCCGAAGGGATCGATGAGGTGGTCCGACAGTACACCCACATTTCGCCAGTTGCACAGGTTGGAAGAGTTCATAATTATGTACTGAAAAAGTGCTAACCGTTTGTGCGTCGATGTATGTGTACCTTCCACGGAACATCGACGCACAAACGGTTAGCACTTTTTCAAGAGTCCTTTTTAATAAATAGCGCACACGTTGCCATAACCGGGCACAAATCTAGACTCCGAAATGTAACTGAGAAATTCTATGACGCATAAACCCAATAACTCTTTACCCGATCTGGAAAACACAGGATCTGTTTGATTAAAGATTTTGATAACTCACCCCTATTCCCTTTAGATACAGCTTAATTTTCTGGCATGGCACCAACATACCTACATACCTATTGTACGTTGTAGAAGGCTCATCATCATAATTTCCCTGCCCTTATCCCAATTTATTTGTGGTCGGTACAGCATATCTTCTTCTTCCATATGTCTCTATTACTCGTCATCTCAGCAGTCACCTTCTTCCTAGTCATATCATCCTTCGCACAGACTAGTTTGTTCAAGACTACAGTGCGATACATTTCAGCCACAAACTATCTTTTCTAGTATTCTTAGTTCATTCTCTACCGGAAGACAGACATGAAACCCGACGTGATTTAGAAGTAAACTGCAACTGTCATATACGTATAATTACTAATATGACCTCACAATACCGTTTATATGGTTGTCAATTTGGGACATAATGTATTTTTTTTTTAAATCCATACTTACAATTACTTATTCTACTCAAGTCTAAAGTCAAAAACGAGGTCACATTTTCACAACTAAACCACGTTCAAAAGCTTCTAGTGTCGTCATTTTTGTTGAAAAAAACAATTTGAAAGATCGCGGGCCTGATGGCTAACGCCGTTGTTTTAATCATGACATACTGAACAATACTGTCGTTGGCTCTGATCAATATCTAAACTTCAAGTTTCGCCAACCCTACTCACAAACCGTTGGTCAGTCAAGTCCATTGCCATGCAAGCTAACGTTTCCATCGGTGCCTCATTGTCTGCGGTCCCCAGTTCCCCACAGCTCATGGCAAACCAGTTCGGTAAATAGGCTATTGTTCTACAATATCTTAATCCTTTTCCATTGTGAATTTTTATTATGAGTTCGGGCCGTTTTTGTTGGGGAATGTGTCGTGGATGCAGAGTTCTGCCATTTTTTATGTGGCCGCAAAAAATGTTGGTCAATTTTGACGAAAGTCTTTTGATTTAAACACCAACTTGAAAATCTTCTGTTATTAATTTACTTTTTGGAATCCACTAATAGTAATAAATAAAAGACGAAGGAATCTTGAAGTTGAAATCACTTTTAATAGGTTTTTTTTTTCTACGGCGTACTTTGGCATAGTTAATTCTATTTAATAATACTAAAACAGGAACTTAATTTAATTTACTAAACACTACGAAAATTAATTTAAAATAACGTTAATAGCTACCGAACATAACACGCAGCTTAAATATCATAATTTTACGAAAACACTTTACCGACATAGATTATATTAAATTATACAGGTTACAAACGTACAACTACTTTCACTGCCGACACCATTCTGCAATCAGGTAACACGATAAGTCACAGTTATCAGTAACGTATTGAAACCGTTCACAGTTTTTGTCTTTTGAAGGAGAAAGACCTTCAAAGTCTTCTCTGGTTTTGAAATAGAACATCCCCATTCATCAATGTTACTTTGTTATTGGTAGGTATTTTCAGATGCTATCTGAAAACAAATCGAGTCTGTCAGTGACCATTAAGTTCTTCTTGGAAGGCATGTCCTGACTAACCAATCTTTGAATATATTTTATTGCCAACTCACAGCTTAGAGTTTGGTACAAAAGATATACTTAAATCTATTTTTCTTTATAGGTAACTCTATGTCTTTCTTTATGATAAGTTTTTTTGAATAAGTACTGGATTTCCCGATATTACCAATATCCAAAAAAACTAGGTAAAGCAGTTTAACCCTTGCATCAATAAAGTTTCAATAAAAAGCAGTACTTTCAAATTTTAATTCATGCACCGTATTCATAAAAGTCAATTTTTTTCACCATCATCATGCGCAAACGCACGTTAAATAACCATTGACATTTCGAACAAGTACTATGTCGTAACGATACCAGTCGGGAGTTCGACTCTCGATTGGTGTAATAATGGGTATGTTGTTCATTCATTCAGTAATTTGTGGTACTTACATTGCTTCATTGGCGTTTTATTACTGGCGGATAACAGCTTCATGAAAACCTTGCTTCTACTAATCTAGAAATGTATTCGAAATGTGGCTTCGATGAAAGAACTGATAGCAGAGGCCCAGTTCTGACTGGTCGTCTGGCTTTTGGGCCACTGACTACCTCTCCTGTCCTGACTTGGCTTGTCCTAGAAACAAAAAATCGAAAAAATGAGACATGTATAAACCCACACCCTTCAACTCCCTATCCTAGAGAGGTCTGTGTGGGATAATAATCAGCCCTTCATGTTCCCAGCTGTGGGAACATTATGGGCTGATTATGCTTTGTAGAAAATAATCTTGGGAATGAAAATTAAAAAAAAAAAAAACAACAGAAATTTGAAAACACGGACGTCCTGTATAGATAAGTCATGTGAAAATAAAAAATAATACGGCATATAAATGTGATATTAGCATAATCGTTCTAAATTATCACCGAATTTAAATGACTTCGGTCAAAAGGTCCGCATTATCTTAGTTTCAAGTAATAAATTTCAACACATAATTAAATTAAGATCTGCTAAACTCACTGTGGGTGGTCTTTTAATCAAAATAAATTTTGATTACGAAAATCAATTACTCATAAAGTATTATGTAGACCACTACAATTCAATAAGTCAACAACATTGATAAAGAAAGTCAACAAAGAAACAGTAAAAAGTGCTAGAAATAGATGATGAATAGCTAAAAGACGAATTTAACATAAAAGAAACAAACTGTCAGGACCCTAACATAGTTAAGAAAAGGTTTGTCAGGGATGATGATATATTTAGTAAAAATTGCAAATACCAGAACTTTACACATGTTTTCATACTGCGGATATGGCAACTGTCATAAAAACGACGTAAAAAATCTCAACCATACAAATGTTTTTACAATTTGTATTCTTAAATGAATCAGAAAAATCATCAAATCTTAAACAAAAGACACGTGTCTAGACGCTACGTAATCAGTTAATGAGTCTACAAGCAACACGTGTGATTCACTTTATGCAACTATCTATGATTCATCAGACCTTGAGATTATGCTGATGTTGAATTGACACAAAGAAAGTGAAGGCCGCTTTGTAGATCAACGTCTACTCATTTAGTATTCATTTTGTGATTAAGTTTGCTGATACATACATGCATATTAATCGAATTGAAAATGGTAACTGGTTTAGTAATAAATGTGTTAAGGTGTAGATGATTTTTATCTTTATTGTTTTGATTAGTATCAATTTTAACAGCTACTAACAAACACATACCAATCTCATCCCGAATGAATTTGGAGCCGGCGCAACATTTCGACCTCTTCCATACTTCTCGATTACTCATTTCAGAAGTCACCTCCAACATAATATCTATAATTTTTGTAATAGTTTTTGTGATAAAAGAAGAAAAGCATTAAAGGGCATCAAAAAATTCGTCCACACCGCTGTCAACAGCGAAAATAGGCCAGCCCTATGGTCACGAGAAGAGTCGACCAACCGCTTGGCGATATCCCAAAAGACTAGGTATAGGCACTCGGACCCCATTGTTTCAACCCCAAATAGCTCCAACACATAGCTACCAATGAGGTTATAGTATTTGCGCCGTTTGAGGTTTTCAGCATCTGTAGCGGCCGCCCCAGCACAGCCCGCCGTGCTAGGAAGATGGGAAGATGTAAAATACATAATGAGTTGGAAACAAAGAGTTCATTGCAATATTTTCCACACATGCCTGTGAACTTATGTGCTTCTAACAATCCAAAATTCTGTACCCACGAATATAAAAAAGTCGTTACTTCTGTTTCCAAGTATTACGTCATACTGTACCATTCTCAAAACGTTTGGTGATATAAAAAACAGTAGCCATCTGTGCAAACATACCACTTGAGCCCAAACTGACAAGTAAAGACCTGTGCAAACAATTTTTGGGCCAACGAACTTGTGTCTGAGAAAAAATATGTTCTGTATGTGCAGAAACTGTTCAAATAGGTGCCATAACAGTTTGTACTTGGTAACTGTACTTTTCTCAAATTTTTTCGAGTAAGCGTAGAAACAAACTTTTGCCAAGACTATTTTTTTCTCTTCATCATCACCATCATTCTCTTACCTTCATTTCTCTACCTATATTTAATTTTGACCCCAACTGCACAATCTAGCTTATAATCTGAAAACTCGTAAAATGTAACCGAGAGAAAAATAAAACGTAAAGGTTAATCGTTATGTGTAAAAAGATACAAGGAAATAAATCTTCGGTTATGCAGTACCTACATAAGTATTCAGAAAATATTGTTCCCTCCTGCTATGAAAGTAAAAGTAAGTAAGGGAGACACTACGGTGCTTGTAGGCGTTAAACTAAAAGCAGACATTCTTCAGCACGCAAGTACAAGAGTCAAATTATAAAGGTTCATTGTAAATCTTGTTAGAAGAGACTGTTCCTATCCAAAACGTGATGCAAAATACCTCACACAAGCAGTAAGGAAGTCTGCTTATCCCTATTTAGAGATAGTAGACAAACCATTAAAATAAATTACTGAAGAAACAACTCCCCAATGCCAAATAAGAAAGAGAAACTACCATCTGTTGAAGAGTTTTAAATTATAACAGACAAAGTAATAGAAAAAAGTGAACACAATTTCATAGGAATTCCAATAAAAAGCCATGTGATAGTAGACATCCCTCTTGTGAACACGTGTCGGCACCGGAAGGAAACGTTAATTTAGTCTGATGTCAATGAATAGAGCTCGGTTATATTTTTTTAATATGAAATAACGAAGTCCTTGTTAGTGACAATGTGCTTGAAAGATGGGTAAAGGTGAAGTGTGTAGTTGAAAGATGAGCATTACTGGGTTGAATGAGAATCTAACTTTATGAACTTTTTGAATTGGAAGTGCAATATGGAGTATTTGTTGAATAACGATCAAGTATTGATACTTGAGTGTTAACGTTGTATGCTATTCTGTAAATGTTCTAAATCATTTTAATGCGTCATTAAATGCAGCTGTGCTTATTGAATAGGCCGTGGTTGGAAAGCTATTATCATAATCTTCATCGTTGAATATAACGAATGGTTCTATTAGTTGTCCCTCACAACCTACTCTGTCTTACAAAACGATAAAGAAACTCTTTAAATCTATTCAAAATCTTTACTTGCCCTACAATTTATTAAAACAAAACGAATTCAAAACAACTGCAATAAATCTTTGATACTTCTCCGTAGTATCAAGCGACAATAAACCAACGAGTGAGGCATTGACTGGCGGTCGAGAGGTCGTGAGTTCAAATCCTAGCCGTTGAACTATTGATGGGCCGACGTCTACTCTAAGCTACATAGTATTGTTGGAAAGTACGAGTATACTTAGATTTACCACAAAAACAGAAACTTTTACTGTTTAATGTTTGCAGCAGATAACTTCTTCTTTCACTGCGGGGAAACAAGGCCCCTGCTCTGCAAGAGGGTGCTGGCCATAATGTACCACAAAGACCGAGTGCAAGGTCGTAGATGACACATGTCTGCAAATGTCGACTTTAAGACATACCGGATTCCTCGCGATGATTTCATCACTGCTTAAAACATTTAATTATTCATATTCGTATTACCGTTAACAAATATATCAGCCACTATAGGCTATGAATCCTCCACATTAATCTCACAAGCCATATTCTTGCTTGCGTACGCTTCGAACATTGGCCACAAATCATAGTTATACTAGTACATGACTGGTAATAGCCAATGTGGGTATGAAACAAAGGAACTTCCATTTAACTCGACGTTTGTTACACCGTTACTGCAATTGATTTGTATTTTATGAACTTCGCATAGAAATTCTGATCAAGAAACATATACATTACAGTATGAAAAGTCTACTGTGATGAAATAGTCCAATCCATACATGCATCATCATCTTAGAATTCAAGAGAATATGCAAATAACACTGTTAGTTTTAGGTGTTAAGTCGTAATTATTTGACGTTATTTGTAAATTCTTATGAATGGCGATTAATATTATTATAGATGATGAAATATTTAAACCGACGAATGATGATTTTCTGAAAATGAAGACAAAACATAAGTCATATTTAATTTTAAGCCTATCAGAAACCTTGTACAATAAATCATTATTATCATGTTCCTACTAGTGATATTATAGTCAGTAATATAAGATGTGGCGACATTTGTCGGAAGACTCTATCCAGCAAGTCGACGACTTTCAGTTGAAATGAAGATGATAATGATGCCTACGTACAAAAAATATAAATTAAACATATCCACATCACACAGACTTTACAAAAAAATAATGCAAAAATAAAGAAACGTTACTTCCATTAGCGAACCCGGCATGTCCATTACAAGGCAGTGTAACAGGTTCCCATGGACCGTTTTATCACACTTCCTATGCAAGTTAGCGGGCAGCGTTGCCCCCTGCCTGTTCAATTGCCAGGTTGATGCCTTCAATGGTTTTAGAATCTCGCCATTGTTTTATTGTACTTCTGATATTGTACGGGATTTATGGCCGTGAGCATGCGTTTAAGTAAATTTTGGTTGTTAATATGGAAATGTGCAAGGAGTTCCGCAAGGGACTGTGTTGGGACCTGTTTTGTTTAAAGAACTTGGATTTTTCAATGATAATACGGGAGCTCTAGCGAAATCAATTTCTAAACTACAATCCATCGATTTAAAGATTATCCTGTAAAGCCCAAGTCGTGTTCGTTCGACAGCGACACACCTTTTCCTAAACAGATTGGATCAAGAGATTTGATTGCAAAAGAGAGACTTGTATCCAAACTAAGAGTACAAAACTACAAACCACTACCTTAAAGAAAATATGTTAGTGAAATCAACAATAAATCCGAAGCTGTTGCACGTTGCACTGTGTTGACCTCTGATGTTATCTTATCAACGGCGATAAAGAAACACACTTTACCTGCTGTTACTCACGGAAGTCTTGAACGGGGGGACTGAAATGTTATGTTTAGTAAATGTAGTTTAGGTTAGATTGCTCTAGGATTGGGAGCTGCTGAGTTTGTACTAGAAGAGACAAGAGGACCTAGTCAAGTTGTCATCGGCGAAAATGATGATGGAAAAGTAAAAAAAAAAATTGATTTTCATAAGCTATCGAAAAGCTAGTCAATTCTGTAGAAAGTCGTTGTATTATTAAACATTTTAAAGTGATTACCACTTGTCAGACCGTCCAGTACTCGTATGTAGTTGAGATCCCTCGTACTTGGTAATCAAGATATGCAAATTTTTGTGTCTGCCAGAACAATCAGAAAACACACACAGACAGACAGACAGACAGAAAAGATTTAAAGTGATGTAACCAAAATCTAGCAATTCAAAATTTAAAACTTAAATACTACAGCTTATATTATTGCAACCGTTTTTACTTACAACATACATAAAGAACAATCCTCACAATAAAACAGTGAAATAACGTTTCATTCCAAAGAAAAGACATTTTTTAAATTAATGAAAGCCTCTTTTATAATATATTCAGAAGTTTTTACGAGTTTACTCAATCATTATAACACATAACCCCCACATAAACTGAAATAAACACAGGTAACTGACAGATATACCCCCCATAGGCACAACAATCAATTTTCCAACGTCCTCGAAACTTCGAGTATATTTGCTGATCATTATGCAAATTTTGACGCAGTTTCAATGAAAAATGAGCCTACATGCGTTGTAATTAATCTTAATTTTGCTTGTTAAACCTAAAGTATGTATTGAGGGGAATGACGCAACTAAAACAATGAACTTTTGCGAAATGTGAAAAAACGAATTTCTGTCCTCAAATACTGAGACAATGTTAGTCTTGCATGTATGAATAATGTATCGTCTTTTCTGCATGATTTTGTAAAAATAATGGCTCTTACACAAGACAATGGTTTACTTACTTTAATTATCTTGTAGTCGGCAAATAGCAGAATAACAATTTGTGTCTAACTTAGAACAAAGTATGTAGGTACGGTTAGAAGCTTAGTCAATGCAATATGCATTTAAAACTTTAATTTAGTTAGTCCATATTATTTACATTAATAAATTAAAATATCTAACTTAACAAGAATGTAAAACTTGTTTGTCCTTTCCAGAGTTTTGTTTGAGGCTCATTTAACTTGAATAATTATGGCAATCCTCGACACGACCAAGAAAACTCCTTCGCTTCTTTTCGTATTGACGACGGTACACCTCAATTACGCTGTTTAGTTTAGTTAGTGGAGAGAGAGAGAGAGGCATTGTTTAGAACAACAAGGGTGCAGAGCATTTGGGAAACTACAGTAAATGGGACATAGTTTGATCAGGAGTAAAAAGAAGGCAATTCTTCTTGAGGGGATATCCCTGGTACTTTAGACAAAGTGACTAAACGCTGTTTGAACGGCCCACTTGGGCAAATAGATGAACTGTTACTATCTTTTCTGGCTCTGTTAGTTAATCATCATCATTCACCAGCCCATAACCCAATTTTGGGGTCGGCGCAGCATGTCTGCTTCTTCCATTCTTCACACACTTCACAGTCAATCCATCGTTTCTTTGGTCTTTCTCTACTCTTATGGCTCTGTTAGTTGATAACATACACAAAATCAAAAGTTTTCTGAATCTTTATCTCCAACTTTATAACCATCAGATGACGCACACAATACCCCAGACAGAGCGTCAGACGTGCCCAGTTTTTGAGATGAATTCTCGAAACTGTATATTATACATTATTCTTCCGTATAAACTGCATTCTATAAACACTTTGCAAATTCAAGATCGTATGGTGCTCATGTATTAATCGGATCACAGCCATACTCCGTCTTTGTCGTGACCACAACACTGTTAGGTGTAGCGCCTTCAGAATCAACAATAAGATTATCTGTTACTGAATCAGTATTAACACTTATGGACTCAGAATACAATACACATCTTTGTGTTTTCCGAATTGTTTTGTTACGAAGAAGTCATTATTGAAATTCTTAAAAACGTAGTTTTTCTGATGTGCACTTATGAATTCTAAATTTAGTATCTATGGCTATAACATGATTTCTAGCATGCCAGCCTGGAGCAGCATAACAGCCTGGAGTCAAGATTTGAGTACGCTTGATGGTAAAAGGGCTCGCCCCTATTACTTAAAGTAACTTCTCTTACTTGCAACCATCCAATAGTTTGTTGATCATCGCATATTAGCAGTTACGATTTGTTCAAATTTAGCTTCTTCTAAAACTTGTAACTAAGTTATTCAAAGAATTTCTGACGTAGGTTGAAGGTACATATTATTCAGAATTCAGTCCTAAACAAAAACCAGACCCCATCAGACTCGAATTCTAAATTATGATTATCGACATCGTAAATGGATGATCCAATTTACTTCGGGGCATCTCCGGACCTTCGATGGGTGGTCGAAATTTACAAAACCGAATTGCAACCGATAAAAGTTAAATTATTGTCGAAATCCAGAGATAATCATAAAAGGGGCAGAAGTGCCATTGTTCGTGGGCTTAAGTGGATGTTGCTAAAAAGGCACGAAGATGGGTCATATTGTGATTAGTATTTATGTGTATTGAACGAAATCTGAGTAGATGTGCTGGTGTACTAAGTCAGAATTTAAAAGCTTTAATACTGATCATGACGTCCTTGGTTCGATTCCCTGGTCAAGCAAGGTGTTATTTGGTTGTTCTATCAGGAATTTCTCACTAGCAGCTCGGATTCAGGATTTGTGCCCAGTTGTTTCTACTTGTGTTTTGGCTAAAAGGATGTCTAACTGCACCAGTTTTTTTTCTCTATAGTAATTCTCAATAGTTACAATTTTTTATACATCAGCTCTTATTCATTATATCATAGAATCCGCTCAAAATAATTGTTGAAGTTTTAAAAATTTCAATTTTAAAAGTTATTAACCTATCAGCTCCAAATAAACCACATAACACATACATTTTTCCATTACAACCTCAAACCATGAAACATCATTCCATTACCGCCACACCATGAAACGAATTCAAAAGGCCATTGTTTGTTTGCAATAAATTCGCGAACATGTCATTTATTCTCTTAAAATCATTGTGCTAGTACAAAATGACACTATTAACCTTGTGTCCGCAGTTCTACAGGATGCGTGGACAATGGAAATCGGATGTTCGCTTGTTTGATCTGGCGTTGTTTAGGTATGAGTCATTAAAAACTTGCATGGTTCAGCATTTTTGCAGTTTATACAATTGCTGATTTTGGTACCTAAAAATGGGTGACTAAATCATCATCATCAGTCTCCTGCACTTATCACAATTTATTTGTGGTCCGCGCAGCATGTCTTCTTCTTCCATACTTCTCTATTACTCGACATCTCAACAGACACCTCCTTTGACTAAAAATGTTGATGGCTGGCGAGGGAAAGGGAGCCCAAAGACCAGATCGAATGATATAAAATAAAAAGAAGTAAATGATAGCGTGACCATAGACTGGGGAGAATATAAGAAAAAAACGTTTTGAACGAACCCCAAGTAACATGGGACAAGGGTTAGAAGACGATGATGATAAAAATGAAACAAAGGCGCTTTTAGTTGTACCTTTCCCAATAGAATCGACGTAGCATCAAGGTATGCTAGGATTTTGAACACTATTATATACAATTAGAGTTGAAACTCGCCAACACTACGGATGCATTCACAAAAAGGAGGAACCTATACTTCTCATATATTGGTGCTCGCTAGGAAGTATCTATCCACCGTTGAGGAAAAAATACTTCCTAGCAAGCACCAATAATTAATTGTTCAATTAAAATCCTATTTTTGAGTAGTTACTAAGACCGATGATTCATTAAAACATTCCAGCAACTTGAAATGAAACTTACTAGTGAAGATTAAGATACAACAATGTACTAAATATGCACATACCACTTACTCAAGAACTCATAACCCATTCTCTTCCATTTTAGAGTCATATTTCCGCATCGACACTAAAGTTTGCAAATTACCTAACCCAGTAAATGTCACGTCAAAACAAACAAACATGATGTGCTATACCATAAACTCAGTACTTACCTGCATGAAACTACACTTCGATGCACTTGCACTACGAAAATAACCCTTACTGCTTCGACATAAAGATGTTGTGTGCGATTGCCTGTACCTCATGATAATATGTCTCTGTTACACCTTTAGGCTATCATTCCTCAATATTAAGTTGTCACAAGTAATAATTTTAATCTTAAATAAACAGAAAATAACAAAGATTATATTATTGAACATCTTTATTGACAATAGTTCACTTATAACAAATAGAAATTGAAGAAAGCATAATAAACAATAGGAATTTACTCTAAGGCTGGTTACACACATCTCTAGTCAAGTTTTAAATCATCTTCATCTTGTACAAAATCTGACAATGCGAGATGCCTTTATACTTTTGTACCAACGGAATGTTTAGTACCAACACTGTCAGTGTTACTTATACTACGTACGTACGTGTTACTTATACTACGTAAGGGCCGGACTCCTCCAAAGCGGAGACGAGCGGAGCGGAGACGAACGGAGCGGAGACGAGCGGAGCGGAGACGAGCGGAGCGGAGACGAGCGGAGCGGAGACGAGCGGAGTGGAGACGGCGGAACGGAGAGGTCATTAGTTGAAATCTACATCATGTCTCCCGTCTCTCCTGTGATTATTGAATCTTGCACTTCTCCTTTCCGCTTAGCTCGTCTCGCTTTGGTGGAGTTGGGGCCTAAGACAGTAAAATTCGCCACTTTCGACGATCTGTCTTCATAATTAACAGCTTTGCTCCACCACTGCTGATTATTTATTGGCTACCGACCTTCTGTACCATATGTGTCCGTGAGAGGGTTACCCAGGTTTTTCCTGCAATCTTTTAGAGGTCTTTCCACCCCTTCGGCTATTCGTCTGCGATTCTTCTCTCCAATCTTTCTATTTAGGTAAAATATGAGTCTAAACCGTCCATGTAAAGCCAGTCTAACTAAAACTGAATGAGGACAATATACGAGTAAGTACACAAACATACTCATAACACGGAATTCGCTATAATAACAGTCATTCATGATAACACTTAAAACATAGATAATAACTTTAGTATCAATGAAGTCAAGTGTTGTTTCATTGATGCAGTATGTGATAATGATGGCAGTTGTATGAAATCTAGTGAGGAGTTTATAGGGTATAAAATCCAAGAATTTAAAGAGGTACTTTAATACATTCGTGACTTAAACGCAACAGATTGGTTAGAGTTAGAATTAATTCCAAAATACACACCAGTATAACCTGGTTTCTTGTTTTATTGTTACTATGTACTTTGCTAGGCGAGATCAGGTTGAAAGAGTTAGCAAAGACGAGCAGTCGACATGTTGATTTAATGGAAATTGATTTTCGTGAACTGGTAATAATCAAGATGATGAATCCTTAGTGATGAATGTTAGACAAGAACAGAAAATTCACTCTATTTCATCACTTGCGGCTTCGTGCCCTTTTTACCGTCTGGTTCAGTATAAAAAGATGGCGACACCGTCAATTAAAATTGCGAGTACAACATAAAATCTTTGACTTTTCTGTCATCCACTACTACCAACCTAAAAGATATAATCAAAGATAATTTAAAGCAGCTGGTAAAGCTAAGCTTCTTTTATATCTAAACATTTTTCTGAACTTACAAAAAGCTAGCAGGACAGCCAGTTGCGCAATCTCACAATCAGTATCGCTGACGGCCATACCGATCTAGAGTTAAGATACCATTTTATCGAGCTTAGACACTGGTTCACGTAAACTTGAGCAATTTTTCCTGTTACGATGTAGAAAGCCCGTTTTTACGGACGTGGTATATGTTTTTGTGTGGATTTTACCGTTTTTCTTGGTAAAGTCAACAAAATCTTATGTAAAATGTTGAAGATACTGAATGGATGATGTAACTTTTGAAATTGTAAGAGGACATCTTCCACATCGAGGACCGAGATAGATTGACATTTTATTTTGAGACAGCGAAAACGATGATGGTATATTGCTACCACTGTAGAAATAATTAAGACACCTTTCAAACGAAAACAACTTTATCAAAATCAGTTCATCCGTTCAGGAGTTATGATGCCACAGACAGACACACAGATACACAGATTGGAAGATTGCCATTTGACCATTTCTACGGACGAGTCAAAGACAATATTTTAAAACAAACATTAATACAAGCAAATAATATTTAGCTTCACAGCAAACATCTAAAATCAATTAACAATATTGATTCAGCATTGATTAATTCATATCATACCCTTATCTAGACGCCGCTTCGTTTTCCGTAAACACTGATTTTATTTACGAATCCTCAATTAAACACATAAGTATAAACAAACCAATAATAATTAGAACGGCGTCTATCAACCGCGCCACAGTATACAGACAATCAGTAAAACAACTAAGGCCTTTTTGTGGAATCAAAGGCGGGTGTATAGGGGTTGTTAACTATACTTTTTGTTATGTTGCACAGACCAAAAAAGTACTCACAACCCCAAATTACTAGTAGCCTGTTACCTGAACCGTGCTTAGACTAAAAAAAATCCTTTGAATTTGTGTTTGAGCCGATTCTGACCCTTTGTTCCCAGTTAAATTACGGAAAGTTAATACTAATATTTCTCCTGTGTCCGTTCTATCAAAATGTACCAAGAGACTCCTCCATATGTGATTCAATCGCAAAACTAGTTATACATTATCTGCAATCTTCGATAGAACATGCATCCGTTAATGAAAGAGCAGAAATGTACGTGAAGCCACGCGTTTTGATAAGATTAGCGGATGCGTCGGCACCGATGCTGACACCTTGGTCACGAAGTTATGATTGCAATCGTAAAGTAACTTTATATTGAGAAACTTTCTATGCTGTTAAAGGAAGTGTATAATTTATAATTTTTAGCTTTTTGTAGCGATGGTGTTAAGTCATCTTAGAACTTCGCATGAAGGTCTATTGAATCTGTTGTAAGTTTTATTGGTGTTTAAAAGTATTAAAACATCTAATACGTGATAATGTTAGGATAATATTACCTATATTATGATGAACAGAAAACCATTTTGATGGAAGAAAACATTACCAATGAAATAGTGATAGACAACTGTAGACCTTAGCTTAATTAGTTTCTTGATTTCAAACAGAACTTGCTGACGTTTCACTAGCAAATTATCACAATACATTAACACGCGTAACTCCCTACAGCAAAGTCAAAGAACCCAACAAAAGGGTATAATGATGTAACCCAACAGTAAACGGATAAGCCACGGAAGTAAATAATTTAATAGTCAAACAATATCCCAATCAGATTTCTTCATAAACATTTCTATTCTGAAGCAAGGAATCGTTGAACCAATATTTAAAGAACACGCTCCAAGCGAAAGATCTTAAACAAAACCTATAAACAGCAATGTTAAACAACAGTCCGACTAAGATAACAGAGCGAGGAAAAGGCTAAATCACGATAAAGTCAAAGAAACAAGTCATAATGAACCTTAAATCAATGCAATACAGACTCCAACAGTACACATAACAGTAAGAGGTGTAATTACAATCTGTTTTCTGTCGTATATCATCCATTCTGATAGCTTTCAGTGCTGATTAATTAAATGATAAGAAAAACAACATTGATTCATTAAGTATATTGGTTTTTAAAACCTTTTTAAGTCAACCTTACCAGTGTCAGAACAATTTGGTCGGAGATATCACGAGGAAGTTAAGCATTTCTTGTTTTAAAAAGTCAGGAACTTTGCATAACCCTTGGCAGAAAAAGCACGGTAGATAATTATTCGAATACAACAATCAAATGCACCTGACAGACTTCTTCCTTCGGAAAACTTTAGGAGCACAGCAGTTTATTAAAATGACATATCATAACATCACACCTAATCACCGAAGGGTAAGGCAGAGATGTATCTAATACTACACCCACAAATCACAAATCTAGACTCCGCGGTTGCTACTGAGAAATTCCTGATGGAAAAAACTAATAAAACTTTACCCAACCCGGGATCGAACCCAGGACCTCTTACTCAGCAGTCGCGCTCGCGAGCACTGGACCAACGAAGCTGTTTATTAAAATATTCTACTAATTATAAGCTGAAACTGCATCTGTTGATTATGGGCAATAGAAGCAGTTCTGCAAGGTTATAAGATTTCACTCTCTACTAAAACACTCTCTACTCCCTCGACCTTTTATTAATACTCATAGACTCATTAAAACTATGAATACTGAGCCAGGCTGACACTATTTGACCAATATCAGACATAAATAATCATTGCATGGCGCCAAAAGCCTACAATTTCTTAGTACACCAAAGTGCTGATGATAACATTTCAATTTAGAAAGATATATCACATCAAAAATAGACCGATAAAAATCTATTAAGATATCCATCTCATATTACGAAAGCTAGAAATTGATACCTGATGATAACGTACTGGACACCATTAAAGTAATGTAAAGTATTGAATTTTGGAGCTAGTCTCCGAGATGGAAGCAACAAACAACCAAATAATGCAAAAAAAATATAAATTCATTATAAGCTAAAGCATTTAAACTTCAAACAAATAGTGAAACCACAACATAAGTCATCATTATATACTAAAATACTAGCAGTGTTTTTAATAACGAACTCAACCGCAAGAGAAAAACGGAATGAAACAAGGAGACAAGAGAGTAGAACCCGATAATAAAATTAAGCCCACTAAAAATCGAAGTGACCCCAACTCTAATATTAATAATAACCGAAACAATACGACTACAAAGCGTGAGAAAGCGAAGACATTAACACCTAATGGACCGATAATAATGATGAATTGTGATAAACTTGATAATATTATTTTTTAAGCCAATTATATTCGAGTTCGGGACAGCTGTAACTGGTTATAATTTAAAACAAAAGAACGATGAGAGTTGGAAGAAAAAAAGTAATGGATTAATGAATTGGATATGATGAGTTTAATGTGGAAGTCATAAAAGTTATAGTAGGGTAATTTATCTTTGTTAAAAATATACGTGAATATTTTCTAAAAGAAACAAAATATGAGAAAATACACATTCGACACATAATTCTAACTTTCATTGGTATGATATACGAAAATAATTATGATTCTGATGATCGAGTTCCGCTTGCGAAATGTGTACTTGATGCACTTCCTCAACCTATGTCAATGTTCAAAAGCCCGTTACTGAATTCCCCTTTTTACGTGAATCAGTATTTACAAACTCGACAAAGTAATGGAAACAAAATGTACCAATAAACCTATATCTATCGAGGTCACCACTATCTCTTCTATGAAGCAATAATATCGACTTTATCGATACATGCACGATACGATGCCGTTTTACATGAAAACTTACGTAAAATGTCTGTGACAATATCTTTATAATCCGATTGACTTGCCTTTGGAGTTAATACGGGGATTATGTTAAAAGAATTGAATTTTCAAAAGTTGGAGCGTTATGGTAGCTTTGGACTCGATTTCACACGTGAGAAGCTGACGATTAAGTAACGGATTAAACGCAACTTTCATCTTACCGACAGAAATCCAAAGAACAGCAAGAAAGATACTGCAAACTTACAATGTTCAAGCTTAGAACATTCACGGTTTCATGAGAGTCATGAATCAACCCCTATTGTGCAACACACTTTCTGTAACAACCCCAAGTATTTTGAAGGAAATACCTAATCCATTACTTCTTAGATTAGAAAAAATCGTCTGCATGGATATCGCAATGAATGTTGTTGAACAGTCCAAATGCAAGACATCGCTATTGTGAATGTGTTACACAATAAGTGGGTTGGTAGTAAGGCTTTACTGCCTTAAAATAATTTACTCGAGTATTGTCACTTGTGGCGGATCTTTAAAAGTCAGACGTAACGCAAATGACGCAACCAAATAATTTGTTTTCTCATCTTCGAATGTAATTGAAAACGTCACTCATTCTCATACTTCTATTAATCCTACAACAGTAAAGATGCGTGATTGTTTACTTATGTACGTCTATAACCGGAGTAGAATGAGCTAGTTTGTTTAACGGTGTTCAATTGTATGCAAGCGCAGCTTCCTGTGTAAATAAGCGGTTACAGAGTGCGATTGTGACTTAGGCTAACTTTGCTTTGTCGTGATTGTGACTTCGGTTAACTTTGTTAGTATCCCGATAAAGTGTGAAGACATTGTTAAGTTGGCTTATAGTTACTTCCTGTTATGTAAGTGACTCTACGAGCAGATTTGGCATTAATAAATCTTATTTATCTTGAAGAGTCGATTCTTTAATGCGTTTTAGCTAGACTTCAAAGAGTACTGAATTATTCACAGTTTACAAAAACAAGATTTTTCCTTGCAAAACACTAGCAACTGGCAATAAATAATAATAATAATTTGAATTTGAATAATGCACTTTCTTTCTTTATCGTGTGGTTAGTGCTTAACCTGGTGTAAGAGTTTTCATGCCGCCCGTGGGCCACTATCTTGGCTTTACAGAAATATCTCTCAGGCATACTGGTTTCCTCACGGTGTTTTCTTTCACCGAAGCAAGTGATAATTATACAATACGCACATTATTCCAAAAAGTCAGAGGTGCGTGTCTTGAGTTCGAACTCGAGCCCTATGACTTGGCAGTCCAGCGGCGGTCACACCACTAGGCCATAACTGCTGGCAAAAAAAAAAAAAAAAGTTATGCACTGTACTGTAATTATGTCAATTAGTAACCAATAATCGTTCGATTCCAGACATACATCAAATATCAACTTCTAGACGAATCAAATCACTCAAACATAAAAAACCACTTATCACTGTCATTAAAGATAAAAATAACGATATCCACAACATTATCGTTTCTTATCATACACAATTGGCGGTCAAAAGATGGCGCCAGTCTGTAAATAAAAGATATAAAAAGATTATTGATACGAAAGATAATCACTACTTTGTTGTATCATGGTATCCCTGACAGCTGTTTCTGCATTTGATAAAGGTGTTGTATTGAATGTATTAAAGCGACGGGTGGTCGACAGACCCGACATATTATTGATATTAGCTGTACTGGTGCTATTTACACGTATAGGCCAGGTTCTCAGTCCTACGCTGGCTATAAAATTTCGATTAGAATTTGCTTAACCCATGCTTGTTTGAATATTTGATTTAATTTGCTGTTCCGACTTGTGGGCTAAGTGACACAAATGCCTGAATTTGTAATGTTCCATCCAAATAGGACCTTGCTGCTTTTTATTGGCTACTGTCATATCTTCAGTTTGTATTATATGTATATAATATCCTTTGTATATTTTCTGTTCTCCTCTTTAATAATAATCTAGGTTAGAAAGTGTTCCAACCTTTATCGGTTTCATATTACTAGAGAAGGATATATTAATCTGAAAGTTGTTCGTTTGTTACTTGCATTACAAATCTTTCATTATTTCCAGTAGTTCCTGCTGTGTCGTAATTTCTTTCCATTTCATTTGCTTTCGTGAGAGCATCATCTTTTTATTCGCTGATACTGTTTTAATCATCTAGTTTTATTAAATTTATAGTTTCTATGATTGCATTGAAATTATTTTCATTGCACATATGCTAACCCGCACATAGCCCGCTCATAATTATCACTGCTCGTAAAATGATATCCTGTAGCGCCCAATTAATTACACCAAAACCAACTTACTTTTACCAATCATATTTTTATATATCGCACTTATCTACAAATTCATAAGGTTCAAAATAAAGACATACCTACTTAGCGGTATTCCTACATAACATTGTTAACTGTACATCAAATGCAGTGTGATGTAATCAATTGTTTCTTATTACATGTGCCATAAAGTCTAAAATTGGACGTGTTTTTGTTTAAAAAACGTAAATGTTTTATTGTTTTTGTAATGAATGTTTTCTTAAGACATTCCTGTCCATAAATAGTATGAGCATAATGTAGTAGGCGCCGGCCGCATGGACACTTACATACGAGTATATTATCTTTAAGGTAAAGTTTTTCGATAAATTAAAGAGACTGCAAAGAATTACTGCTTCGGTACTCCGGGTAATTAATTTTGTCATTTTAACGCGGACCGGAAAGTCGTTCAGATGTCCTTTTCTGACAAATTAAAGCCAGAAATTGCATTATTTGTTGCGAACGTCAATGCTCACTGCGTCCAATTAAAATAATTACCAAAAAGAGATTGATATCGACTTCAAATTGAGACAGATCAAATCAATCACGACAAGCAGGAGATGTTGCATAATCATTGATTGGACCAGATGAAAGATAATTAATAAAGTCTCATTAAATGATTTTCCCTGGTTACTACTGCCAACTTTCATTGTTAACAAAAAGAGAATAATAAAGAAAAAGACAATGCTGCGCTGACCTTAAATTTATTGGGAGGAGAATTATAACTAATGCCAAATTTCAAACGATAGTATATAAATAAAATCATATTTTACATAACATAACATAACAATCAATGTCCTATGCAGTATCTTAAGTTTTCTGTTCTTAGAGCCATATATATTTTATAACATCACAGTAGCCATTAATGGATATTCTTGAATATCTATAACTACATAATTCTTTAGAGTAAATCATAATTTTAAAAGGAAATCATTTTCTCGTGCCCATTATTGAAGTTTTAGTCATTAATTTAAATCAATCCATAAAGCTTAATGTTCGTGTTTCTTGGAAATAATTTTCTTAAGTTATAGGAAAACGCAAATTAAACTTTAATTGCAAGATTTCAATCGCCTATGAAGAATCGATAAACTAATCGGCATTTCAGTCATCGCGCGAGTTGAAAGAAAAGTTGTAACGGATGCAAATGAAAAAAAAAACTCATTAGCAAAAGCATCCGAGGTAATAAAAACGTGATCAACTCCGAAAATTTAAAGCAACACAGAATTTGAAAACTTGGAAAGCGGTTCAGTATTCCGTTGCAAATACATTTTAAACTAACATTTTTAAAGGCTCCTTAGGAGATTTCGATTTTGGTAAAGATACTCCAATCCAAAGTTAGATTATTGGACGTTTTGATTCCAAAATCTAAGAAAACAGTCATCGATAAGGACCAAGTAGTGTCGTTAAATCGTAATTTGATTGCACAGAAATATGTGTTACTTACTTCTGATAAAGAAAGGAAAACAGAAAGACATAAAATACGTGTGACTTAAACAAAGAACCTAGAAAACTTTATCAAAGATGGCGTAAGCACACAAGTCATGCCTATACACCTATTAGTAACTAACACGCTTTGATTACACCGGTACCTTTATATTTCTTATCAATGACTACGAAAAACATGAAAACATTGTGGATAAGAACTGGCGCCTGCTGTTACTGGGAATTTTCTATGACTTCATAGATTGAATCAGTTTTCGTCGTCGGTATTGCAAAGTTTTTCTCTTGGAATATTGGAAGAAGGAAAGGCGTTTTCCCTCCAGCTACACATAATTTTTGTATCCCTTAAAAAAAGAAAAGCAGAGTTAGTATAATGGCGCCTGTGATATAACAGTTTAGATTCACTTTTGCCTGTACAAAATCAAATCATAGATTATTAATTTATTACATTACAGGCAAAACCAACTAAGTTTCACAACTTTATCATCTGATGATGTTGTGAAACCTACGATCATCATCTAGTTATGAATGTTAAAATATAACACCTCTTACGATAATCTTTTCACACACCAAAAAGACACCCATAACACCATTACCTGCCATAAAACGCAGTAAAAATGTTTCTTCTCCCATAAGAATAAAAACTTTCGCTTCATACATATTTACATATTTTGCAAATATTAGGAAACCATACATTTGTACTACCTTTTTCTGTATCTACATAGCCGTAAGTTTGTACTTCTGTTTAGAGTATTCGTTCGTACGGTCTCGCGAAATCAGAACTTGATGTTTTCTTCATCCACGCGTCGGGCTTAACACCGGAAGGTTTGATTACTTATGCAAATATACTTATTATCGTTAGTTTGCCATTTGCTAAAGAAGACATTGAAGTTATTTTAAATACTGTGGATCTGCTTTGAATGGGAGACGACTAATAATATACAGACAAGGTCCTTGTTCTATCACATATCTATTTTAGATATTATATAACGGCTCATATTCGAAAGTCATGGTTCATGAAATAGATACCAAGTATCGACTAGGTTTAATGTCATCTTATCCGTCGATATCGGTGCAAAATTGGATCGAGCCCTCCTGTCAGATGTGTTTACAAACCTCACAACCCTGGTTTCTCCAAGACATACTAAACGAAAACAACAGCTACTGGGAACTACATGACAAAATCACCACCACTGATAAGAAAGAGAGAAATCAATTTTATAGTCAAAGTAGATATGCACCCAAAGTAGTTTATTCACCAGCGTGACTAAAAACTACCTATCGTCACGCCCTGTGCCTTAAACACGTTCATTCCGAACCTAAACGTGCAATAGTCTTCAGAAACAGTTTCTCAAGCACTATAGTGATTAATTGTACACATATTTGAAAGAGATTGGAACATGAACTCGTGACTTTACGATACCCTAAACCTTTAAGGGTTTACACTGATTTAATTTTATGTTCTACATCTGGGTCTATATAGTTTTCGACACTACTAATGAAATTTACTAGTTACATTTACCCAACATTGTTTTGGTTTATTACTTAAGTGGTCTGATCTTTTAGGTCTATCTTAGGTCTACTCTAAGTGGGTAGTTGCATGCCACTTTTATTGGTTTCTTAGACATCTGAGCATAACTTATTGGCATAGTAAACCTGCTGGTCATCAGTTTCTACATTGGTCCCTCAGGTCACATTATTACTATTGCCCCATAAAATCTCTATGTTTTATAAGCAGATCATATCTACAATCTCAATATTATAATGATGTAAGCACAGCCATACACAAAGGCTTACACATTCAGCTGGTTATGCAAAATTTTTAACCGCAATGGCATGTTGTTTTCTAATGAAACCCTTGTTCTTTGTATTTTATTCTTATTGCAGCCGCGATCGTAATTCTTAATCAAAACTTCTTTGTTGGGAAGTTCGCGGTTTTGACTGTGGAGTGGAGGACTGGTATGTGGTTATTTGCAGCTGCAGGTGTTTTTTTGATGTAGATGGAGCAAAAGGTGTAATAGTAGTTGGCTTAACAGATATAGATCCTCTTGTTTCAAAAGGTGTTGAAACAATTCGAAGGCAACAAATGTAAAAGGTGAATGAGGTATAGATTTAAATTGGAAATTAGTATAACAAAGATGAATCTAATTCTATATAATAAATACAAGGTGTAGTTTTTCAACCTCGTCAAATTCAGGAGGTTGTCATAGAAGGCGTAAATCATCAATATAAATTATGGTACCTGGTCAATAATAATATTCGCTGCTTTTTTTAGTTGTTTTCTATTTCAGAATGAAGCCCTTTTCAAAAGAGGAGAATCACCCGTTTATAGAATAAACGTCCGCGTTTGTTTGTGTGTGTGAAAGCGCGGTTATAGGGCTAGTATTAGATGGGCTGCGTTTTAATACTGGTGGTGTACACTTATCGATTTCCGATATTAAGAAAAAAATATAAAAAATTAACTACCCATTTTATTTATTGATCCGGGTCGAGAATCATTAGCATAGTTACCTACTTGAATTTGACGAGGAGGCAAAGCAACACCTTGTATATTGAAACAAGAGACAAATAGTGGCATTTTGATATTATCTCTGTCTACACATTTATCCCTAAAAAAATCGATGGTCTCATCAGTTTTCTTTTTAATTCTATTATCAGCGTACAATCACGGCCATTGCTACTATTTCAAAGTATAGATTCTTCGTTATAAATGTCTATTGTTTTTTGTTCACAGGTACGTACTGTTGGTGTATTTGCAATCTGTTTTGTAAGTAATACTGCACATATTTTTGCGTAAAGCAGGAATGCTAATACTGTTTGGCTGGTAAGCTGTGCGTATTTAATGTTGTTACTAGTTGTGTTTATGCACTTGGTGTTTTTCTTATATGCTAAGTTTTACCGATTTTATCGTAGTTACATAAAATGACTGCTTATTTTCAAAAGCGACATCCTAAATTATTGAACCTTTGTACTTTATCTTTTTGGATTTATTTAATCATACCTATGGAAAATGATCTTCCCTCGGTGCTTATTTTAGACTATTTATTATTTAGGTCATGCCAGCTAGATATTTTTCTTTCAAAATCAAATAGGGTGTATTTTTAATGTTGTTGCTGTTACTGCAAAACATTGCGACACAAATTGAAACCATGGAATTCAAAGTTTCCGAAACATTAAACGCTTCATAGAAGCATATAAAAGCCCCCACTGTTTACCCTGGAATCAGTCACCATGTAATCTCAAGTTTATTCGTCACTATCACCGCCCGACCTTAACTGCCAACGTTAGGGTCTTATTTTCAGTACATTTACGTGTATAATCAAACATAGATTTAAGTGAGTATGACAGCAGAGTTTATGTTATTTGCTGTTGATAAGTTAATTTGGTTTGCGGTGTTTTGCCCACCTAGAGTGAAGTTTAAGATGTCAGCAATACAACAAGTGTAATATTGCTTTAAATACTTTTATATGAAGAACGAACTTCGAGCTTTTTCTATTACATTATGGCTTGGCAAAATAATACAACGATTACAAGTAATTCTGTTAACACAAAAGGGAATACAAGTCTTTGTTGACTTTGAAGGAACAACTACAGGATTCCTTGTATCAGAGGTGTACGCAAATAGCCATTGCCAAACATCGTAAGCTCCAGATTTGGGTAACTTGAAATAAACATGATCGGAGACTGTGAGTCGCTGGCAGAATTGTTTCATTCTCAACCCTAGTAAATGGTATTAAGTTCTTATAAAAAGTGGCATGTTTTGTAATCATTCACCTAGGTACTGTTGTCCTATAACACACTTTTACTAAGATTAAGTGTCACTTGCAGGTCAAACTATAAAGTCAATCTGTCTATCTGGCATTTAGAGTATTTCAACCTGGTGATTTTTTTTCAAAATGGAATTTTTGCATTTGATTTTTTTTGAGAATTGTTGTCAAATGTAGTTTGAGGTCTGCTATACTTTTGGGCTTTAATTTCAAAAAGAATAATAAGTTTTTCATCCTTTAAAATTGACAAGATCAACCAACATCATTATTTCCAATACTATCTTCCTATCCTCAATCTAGTTCTTGGAATCCGCTTTCCACCACTCCAGAATCGAATTAACATTTAATAATGAAGTGTGCGAACAGATCTGATCATAAATCTTCGCCGTTGGGGAGTCAGCACAGGTCGTGACTATAATGGCAACCACGTTCGTGTTCTCGATAATTTATCGTCCAACACTTTTAAGCTGTAATTGTGAGTAAATTCACACTCATCAAACATTCATTTGTGAACTTCACACTCTTTTGTTTTGGTGCGAACGTAAAATCAATTTGTTTTTTTTTTTGGGTCACATTGTGTTCAATATTTTTGTTTATTGTGATTTTGAATAAAAAAAATGTTCTTATTTTTAAGAAGCTACGGCTGACTTCACTCAAGCATGTATATTAGGGAGTGACCACATTTATCGACGTGGAATCGCCTTCATCCAATCATATGTCACTACACTGACCGTATTTTTCAGCGCGGAGTCCAGTCTTTTCACTTATATTGCATGGACATAAGGGTTGAATCTCCTGCTGTCAAGCGCACCGTCGATGCTGCTATGTGCGATAGCATTCCCGTTCTGTTTCTCGACAGAAACGGATAGGAACATAGAAAAGTGCTGCCAAATGAGGTTCAACCCTAAAGCTATTTCGATCTGTACAGCTGAAGCAGAATCCATATCCACAGTTAGTGTGGTTATGAACTGTTCATCATCTGCCTAGCCTTTTCCCAACTGTGTTGGGGTCAGCTTCCAGTCTAACCGGATGCAGCTGAATACCAGTATTTTACATGGAGCGACGTCCTATCTGACCTCCACAACCCAGTTCGTACTGGGTAATACGATACCCCTTGGTAAGAGTGGTTGTCACTGACTACCTGTAACGACTGTCAAAGATCTACAAATGTCAGCCGGGACCAACGGCTTAACGTGCTTTCCGAGGCACGGAGGAAACTCGGTATGTAATGGGTGGTCACCCATTCACGGACCAACCCAGGCAAGGGTGGCTTAACCTGACGATCGACCCGAGCGGCTGTTATTATTTAGCCAGGAGCTCCTCACTCTCTTTATGAACTGTTACAAGGAAGAATACGCATCGCACACCTGTTTCATATTTATTATTAAAATTAAGGTGTGAAAGAGGAAATCCAAATGGTTATATTACCACCGTTACGAGATAAACTCATTCGCTAATCATGGTGTGATAAAAAAAAACTTTCAAAATAATAGCGTTTAAGTTGTAAAACTAATAGCATTGTAAAACTTGATGGCGGAAATCGATCCAGTTCGGTATGAGAGGCATAAATCAAAGTTAAGTTTAAAAGCATTGTAAAGCAATTGACCTCTTTGTATCAGTCGGATGGGATCGCTTTTTACTGCCATTTAAACTTATTAGATAAACATCACGGCTGTAATTCCCGAAGCTTTAGGCAGAGGTCTACCCATTCGTGCACCCACATTTCGCTAGTTATGTGTTAAGTCCCATGTAATAAGGGGCGAGCCTATCAACCGCGCACAAATCAAGATTCCGTGGCTCCGACTGAGAAATTCTTGGTGGAAAAACCTAATCACACTGTGCCCGACTTGGGAACTTATCAATAACTTCCCAAGTCGGGCACTTGAACAACTAGAGCTTATTAGTTTTTTTTTATCACTATTGCAATCCAATTGGAATATTTACTCTTCTTTAGAACCTTTAGGCAATATTATTATTGGTATGGTCGTCATTGAAGTCATTTACATTACAATCATTTTACATTTACTTAAGCATCAAGGCTATCAACAATAAAACTGCTACACAAAACCAGCCATGCCTAATGTACACTAGACCATCAATTTGACCATAAACTCGATCAATAAATGGAATACTGCTTCGACCTGCCCCACATACATTTGCACTACTAACATTAACATGATTGTGACATAAAATTGTCATTGTATGGTCTTTAAAAAAAGACTGAGCTCT
This sequence comes from Standfussiana lucernea, assembly GCA_964057025.1. NCBI lineage: Eukaryota > Metazoa > Arthropoda > Insecta > Lepidoptera > Noctuidae > Standfussiana > Standfussiana lucernea. Next base: position 14,425,475 of record OZ059796.1, read on the forward strand.
CAATTTGTGCAGAGATTTTTCTCAAAGTACTTGGCTAAGAAACGCCGACTTGACTTGACTTGACGAACATAAATCTAAAAAATTTACAAGTAAAACTTTTAACTAATTTACAAAACTACTAATACCTACCATCACCAAGATCCAAATGTTCCTTATCATTTAAGTCATCATCCTCAAACACAATCATTCTATCATCTAGAAAGCTAATTACTTAGTCGACAACCGATGACATTATCAACAATAATTTTTCAACTAAATACCTCTTCACGGTTCGCAGGTTCAAAACAATCGTATCTGAGATCTGGACCAATGGCAGAGTTTAGCGACCTAGCTGAGATGTGTTATAGGTGTTTTTTTATTGTCTATTGGATAAATATCATTTATTCTTTGACTCTTTTTTGCTATAACGGTGACTGTACACACGCCGAGAGACACCGAGGACATAGTAGCGCTCGTCTAGCTTCGAAGTTCCTCGCTTGCTCTTCGTCCTGTGTCGGTTATTTGCGAGACGTCTCAGGAGAGACGTTGTGAGATCTTTAGGTCAAGAGCGGTATAGCCACTATAACATTTAATGGGGATGTGCCAGAGATAAATTACATAAAAAGGCTGGAATGTGAATAGGTGTTATTCTTGGGCAATAAAAAAAAACTCAGAACCAGTACAGATTATGGATAGTAGTCGATGATACCAACACTTTAAAAACGAAAGATGAAAAAACTAAACTGTTTACTAAACAAATCGAAAGTAAACACAGTCTCAAAGCTTTTCGATTATTTTAAACTAGAATCCAAGACAATGCTTTAGAAAATAGGATAAAGTGCTATTGTTACCACAAACGCTGCAGAGGGAAAGGTCACAGGTACAAATTCTATCCCAATTGAATCCATTTCTAGAACAAAGCCATTCAACAGATCGAGAATAATACGAGAAATAGAAATAGCTTTAAAAGATTTCTAAGATAGTTTGAGGGAGAGTTGAAAAGTCTCAAATTCTTATCTCAAGCGAATATGTTATAAATTGTCATGAGTTTCTATTCCACATTCCACGAGTACAATAGTAGCCCTCTAACCTTTATATCTGGAAGCGATAAGCAGCTGACACCCTCAATACTTATCATTTCTGGATCTGTATATAGGTATACAGTGATATCGGCTTGTATAAGTCCTTGGCTAAACATGGGCCACCCTGCAGGTAGCTTTAACAAACGATGTTAGTAATACAATATCTCAGAAGGATTGCTGGATGAAGGATTGGTTAGAAATAGACGTGTGTTATGATAAAATACTTCCGCCTCTTTTCAAATTCCTAACAGAAAAATAAGAAACAGTTTATAAAGCTCAGACGAACCAAATATGGAACAAAATAGCTATTAACTCGTGCTACGAGAATCCGGAACATCGATCGCCATCATCAAGAACATATCACAAGTTTCTATCTAAAAACGTCATAGTTCAAGTAAAAAACTAAACTCGTGCCGATCTCACAGCATCTAGTCCACGTATTTAAATCGGTCATCTTAATAGGCCGTAGCTTTCACAAGCTCAACGATAAACAAAATCACAACAACACAGGCATGAATCCGCATAAATTCCCTTGCATTCAATACGAAATGTACATTATATCTGATCAGAGGTTGTCAATGCGAAAATGGCGGAGTACAAACAATATCGGTACCGGTAAATGCCATCGGACGCACTGCGGGCGTGGTTCACCGGACGGGGAGAAATCGAAAAACGTACAACCATTTTGTTATACACAATGTATAATTTAGATATCGTCTTAACGGTCAACGATGGATTAGTCACGTTTTGCGATCGCGATGCTTCTGTGACCTCTACGTACTTATATGGGGCTGTAGACATGCTAATGGCTTTGGCGTTTCTAATAGTTTGGTTATTGTCAATGATCATCGTTTATTGAAATTTATAGTTCAATAAAATTTCCGAAATTAGTCTTTAGGCCTATTTGGAAGACTCGTCTTCTTAGGCGAGTCTACTCATAAACATTGCCATATATTCCTGCCAATTGATTTGCTCATCATTCTCGTAGTATTATTGATTGTGTGTGGGTCTTAACGCTTTTCCCTTGTATATTGTATGAACTCAGTCAGTCAAGTTGATTTAATGCGCCTATAACCATAATAACACGAACAACAATGTCGTTGACTTTGAAAATGGCAATGTGAATGAATTGTGCAGGTTCCGTAACATAATTCTATACCTAAATGCCTGTAGTTGGGAGGCTGTTATTTCATAATGGAGTAGACCTTACTGATATTGCACTAGAAGTAATTACAAAATCAATTAAATCATTATTCGTAGCGTCTTATTCTCATTTGGAGTTACCGCTTGCTTCTGGTCTCTGACAACATAGGTCAGTTTAGCTCTTTGCTGAGAGTTTCACTTACTAATGTCTTAGTGCTATTAAGTGCGTTCAACATTGGTTATTTGGGAAACCATTCTACCATCAAATTCACTCTGGAGTATAAGATTCTTGTATCCTTTATTTTACTACAGGAGACTCAGTTCAGTAGTTAAGACACGTAAAAAGTTATTAACGAATGTTTACTTTTACTATAATTATTTCTCTACCAATTACAGTAAATTTAGCTTTACCCACATTTTACGCAGAAATTAACATCATCTTCCATCCTTCCTCTCATATTACCAAGATTACCATCGAAAAAGCGCGAATAAATAATGAGAACTTTATGTACTGCTTGTCAAGCGTCACTTTCGATTTTAGTTAATTGATTCTCGTCTAGATAAGAAAGACGTGTTGGACATAAAGAAAGCGATCCATATCTTGCGCTTGCGCACATAATGTTACAAAGTTGTGTCGTGTGGCCAGTTTTTTTTTAGAACTTACGGGTACTTTGTAAACAAGATTACTTTTTTGGGTTGCTTCCTTTTATGAATTTTCGTTCTTTTTTGGTGGAATAAACTTAAGTATTTGAAGGAATCGGTAGATATACATACAGTCGGTATAAATACTAATTAAGATCCTTTGCCAATCTCTGTTCCTGTTATTGTCATAACTACCAGTGCAAAATGAGACGAGATGGAAGGATCCATATTGAAGCACAGTGTCTAAGTCAAACCAAAATGCTAAGTAATATTTATAGATCCCGACCTAAATACTGTATATAGACCTGTTTTTTATGAGTCTAGTATCTTGTAGAAGCCCAAAGCCTCGTTCATTAATCATTCGTGAAATGTAGGAGACAAGTTAGTGTCACTCAGTAGCCAAAATTCCAATCCTGGTCTCCATAATAAAAGCTAGGAAAATCCGAATACCTATATGCACCATCGCATACCTTGGCACCTGTGACCGGGATGTGGAGCTCCCAAAGCCCTGCTGGCATAATAATGGATTTAACGCTATTTTGCCCTTCGATTGAGGAACATTATGTAGACATTAGTTTAATTTAGTGTTAAGTTTACCACATTTAACAGTGATCTATGATGAAGATCAGACAGGCAATTTACAACAAAAAAAAGGCACGGGGCATTTTTTTAGCTCCATGATTTACTTTAACTTCTTGGCTCTTTGAAAAAAAATAAAACAAAAAATGAATAATAATTTCTGAAAGTGTTCAATAAAAAAAATGCTCTGGCTCCTGAAAGTCCTGAAACCCAGAGAAGCATCTTAATCCACTTTGGATGATCAAAACTATATCCTTATAAAAATCTAACTTCACAATTTTAGAAAGAAACCATTACCACAGGAACAACAGCTTTCTCAAAACTTATCTGTCCATCAAAGTAACGGCTGCAATAAAACAAACCGGAATGTATTATGATGACGAACTGCATTGAGTTTTGAGAGCAACACACAAGACTCACGGAGTCACGAAAGTAAGAGCACGATTTATGATTCTCAAGAGAAATGTTACTTTTTGACAAACGTGGTTCAGGAATTGGGCTGTGCTGTTGTTTAATTGAAGTGGCAATATAGTGACTGCCACGAGGCAACACTACATCAGCGTTGATGTAGTGTTGGCAAGAGCGACTGCTGAATGTGGGGTTATTGATTTCGATTCCTGAGCAAGTGAAAGGGTGATCATATAATAGGAATAAAAAAACACATTTATTTGGCACAAGCCACAAGTGCAAACAACACCGAAAAAAAAACTAAACAAAAATACTGCGGGGCGCAGCCATGCACAAACTGTAGTTAAAGGTCTTCCAAATTATTGGTGGTAACAGACCAAAAGTTTAATGGTCTAACACCCGTATCTATAAACAAGTCAAAATGTTTACTTGAGTAAATGTATTTTTTTAAGATACAATTTTTATTATGTAGTTTAGTAATTGCTTGAAGTTTGAACTGTAAAAAGTTAGAATTCTTAGCTTTGCTTTCTTTGTCGGTTCTAACTTCATTTAAATTGTTGTCTATTGCGTAAAAAAATTGCACAAGTAATTACTTAAGCTCAAGTAATTACTTTAACTTGACTATATATACGGGTGTTAGGCTTTACATTGACGAAATGAAGCGTGATATTATTTATCTCAATGTAGTAAGGAGGATGATAATGTTGTATGGTCTACAGAATTCAAAGCAGCTTTTTGGCAAATAATGAATTTGATGAAAAAGACGATGAAAATCGCAATAAAACGTAAAGACATAACTGGACATCAGAAGTATAAGGTCGGATGTATAAACTCTCTGTATTTGAACATCCTACCTCATGATCAGAAGCATAAGGTCAGATGTACAAACTCTCTGCATTGGTACATCCGACCTAAAGTTCTGATGTCGAGATAATTATGTATTTAAGTATTACATCGTGGATTGAACCACAGCTAATAAGACTTGACGGTGAATTTAGTTGTCACCGTTAATTCTCCGGTCCCTGTAGCTTAAAAAGTTTCGAGAACTTACTGATTAACCAAGCCATCCTATCAAGCAATTCTAATCACGCTAGCAACATCTGGCCATAGACCCAAACCGGTAAAGTTCAAAGCTTCGCAGCATAATGTGTTGCATTTCATGATAATGATCACGCATAAATAACGTCGAGTCGCTAATTCATCGCCCACGATGAACTACACCATTTCCTAAGACGAGTTTTGTGAATAGAAGGGCCTATCACTTCCAATAGCTTGAGCTATTGGAAGGAAAAACCTGCTAGATCTTTCTAGTAGGTTTTTTTGTAGATTGTGACTATTCGACGGCGTACCACAACAGTGTATCGAAATAAAATTATAACGATTTTCTAGCTTGGATAATCATAGTATAAAACAAAGTCGCCTCACGCTGTCTGTCGTCTGTCCCTATGTACCACGTATGCTTAGATCTATAAAAGTACGCAACGGATTTTGTTGCGTTTTTTATTAGATAGAGTGATTCAAGAGGAAGGTTTAGGTATGCAATTTGTCAAGGTTTTGTGTAAATTGGTTGAAATATGACGATAATTGTTGGAAGTGTCTGAAAAAGTCAAGCCACCGAATATGTTCTACTACCCGTGCGAAGCCGGGGCGGGTCGCTATTGTTTAATAAAATTCTAGGATCACCATTCGTAATGTGAGACTTTCGAAAAACTCCGGATTAGCTCAAAAAATATTGTCAAAATAAGCATCGTTTTGTCGTGATTTCGAAGTGAACTATCAATTATTATTTCAGTTCTTTAATCCAATTTTTGCGTCTGCTTTGTTCAGTTTTGTTGAATTTGTTGTTGTTCTCAAATTGTTTCATTTACGGTGATATCACTAGAACGATACTATATTTTACTTACCTCTTATATTCTCCATTTCCCAGCTCCAATATCCAACTTAACACAGTTCATTGAAAAACCATTTTTTCATCTTGTTTACACACTAGAAAATCTTCCACCTTCCTTGTAAAGAACTGGAACTACCAAATAAAGCTCGGTCTACATTGACGTATTAGTAGACTAACGTTACTTAATGACTTAGCTTAGGAAAAGAGTTCCCGTTCCACTAATATGGTAAAGGATTTAATGTTATTGACTCTTAGGGTAAATTGTGGGGATCTTTTATTGTTTAATAGGCTGGTGATCGGCTGAGGATGGATGGTCATGGTCGGTGGTTTACAGAGGTACGGTTCGCAGCAGGTGGTATGGTCTAGGCTTTAGATGTATTACTGCTTAAGGGATTGTTTGATGGTAATGGACATAATAGTAAATAAACATTGTTAGCAGAGGTAGTATCATATAAAATATTTGCGCTGTGTCATTACGCGCTTGCCCTGCGGCTTGTCTACCCATTACATACCAGTACAGTCAGACTCTCTGTCTATTATAATGAAACATATTGCTTTAGCTACTGATATTTTTGACAACCTTCTAAAGCTTTAAGTGACTCGAACTAAATAATCTTTGAAGATACAGCCGTTTTCATTCATTTACTCACCCACAAACTGACCCTTAAAACTCATCTCCATACCATAAACCTCCTCTTACAATACTATGCAAACAACCTAACGATACCTTCTCCCTTCTAACAATGCTCCCAAACAAACTTTATAACCAACGTAACATTTATATACAAATTGCTATCTCAAATTCCATGACGCATAATTAGAACCTTGCTAATTACAATTTCCCATGTTCAAAGTCGAGGCTCATTAGAGGCTCAATTAAGTACTGGCTACCGTTATGCGATAGTCGCTATCAGATGCTATATCCCAATGACATTGATTCACTTTGATTTATTTCTAACTGCGATGGAAGTTATATGTTTTGATTTAGTTGCTAATTAAAAGGATTTTCTATATTCGGTACTGAGTTGAAAGTACCGTTTGAAATGAAATCGTGAATTGAATGTAATCGTTAATGAAAACTACAATAAATTTGTTGATTTAAGATTGGTTACTGATAATTTGTTAATCAGTAGTAACTTAACTTACGATGTTTAATACCAAATTGACATAAAAATAATAAAATTGAAACGGTGAAGGAAGACATCAAAACCAAGGGACACATCATCCTAAAAACAAAAACAAGCAGCTGTTTCTGATTGATCACCAATGTCATTCAACATACTTAAAACCTATATAGAACATCCAAAGAGAACCCGACCATCTAAAACATGTTTTTGTGTTCCTCTCGTCCCAAAAATAGCTCTCAGACAGACACACAAAAAGTAAAAAACCTACGAACAAACATAGCAGCGGCCACAGGGACTGTTTGCATTGGATACGTGAACAAATCTGAATATAAATTTGACGGACTTGATGATATTTTCAAGGTGAAGTCAAATGAGAACGGTAATTGTGGATGTGAAAACGACAGTATAGTTTTATAAAAGAAAAATTGTTATTAAAGGTGAATGCCGATGATGACGTATAGAAAGGGTGAAAGATGGTATAGCTAAGGATGGGGAGGACTACTAATAGAGAAATAAAGAAAATAAAACATACTACGCTGACCCCTAATAAACTGGGACAAGATCAGGAGAAAGATGATGTAAAAGCAACCAATGCAAGCAAACTGTAGACCTTAATTGTGAGACAGCTGATGAGAACTATAAAAGAAAGTACACTGTTACACAAAGCCAGATTGATAACATGGGATTTAATATAGAGAGTATTTTAAAAACCATGCCTTTTTTATTATGCTTGCTTAGGGATTTTAGTCCAGGTGTGGTGAGAATTTGATCTCACCCATGACTTTGAAACGTACCAAAGTGCACCTGCTGTTGTTCCCACTTAAATTTTATCCCGAACCATAAAATATAAAGATAAATTGAGTTACGATTCACATTTATATCCTTAGGCTTTACTGGCAAATGTTAATTGCTGAATTATGTATTCTGGCCTGTGATAATATGCAGTTGTTGGGAAATAATAAAATTATTATGAACAGAAACAATGAAATACTTATTTATTATTTGTATCCCTTAATTAATTATTGTTAGGACTGTTCGCGGAATATTGTGGATATCTGTACCGGTTTATATAGCATTTAATCTAGTTTATATTCATTTGCATTAAATTGAAGCCTTAAACAACACGTAAAAACAACGTAGCTTTGCTCTGCGTAAATAGCAAAATATCTTTTCTCACCTTTTTATATCCTATTTCCGAAGCAAGATCTGCTTCTATTTCATAGAAACGATCGTAAATCTACAACGTTTACCATAAATCGTTTCTCTACTCAGCTTCTTCACCTTTTCCATCACTTAGATCAAGTTCTCCGTCATTTTTTTTCTCTTCATTCACGTCGAACCGCTTACCATTGACTATAAACTCCATTCCTTCGCCACTTAAATTCTTTCTCAACTTTTTCGCATCCGAACCGGGCCTATAATAATGTCACTTAACCATTTGCCCATTTACTGAGCAATTACAAGTATCTCACTTTAAATATTTACACTATCACACACTAAATCCTTGCCTATGAGGGCACTAATGGAAATAACGTTAAGAAAACATTATTAGCTGATAAAGTTAGTCGTAAATCTGTCCGTCTGTGCACTTATCTTGGTAACTAGAGTTTATCAGGCAGCATGTGAAAGCTTTGAGCTAAGTGGAATTACCTATTGACCAACTGTCTGTAATGTATTGGAATAATGTGTGTATCGGTAATGTGTTGCTGCGGTTTTGGGTAGGTTTTACGACATCAATTTATCGGTAGTGAGGGCAATTGAAATTGTAGTAGGAGAAAATTTACTTATGAAAGTTAAACTGGATTTTCTTCCTGTTTGGCGCAGTTGAAGTTGAGTTCTGGTTTGGCGTTATAAATGCAAGACCTTTCCGTCTGGTGTTTCGGACCATGAAACTGGAGAACGATCTACGATTATAGAAATTCGCAAAAAAATAAATATGAATTTCCAAAAGTTATAGGACAAAAGTTATTCAGTTTCACGGTCCGACTCGAGATCGTCACATGAGGTTTTGCGTTTATTAATTTACACCTTGCATATAACATTGAAAGAACATTTGCAATATTTAGTCCCTAAAATATCAGTACCTAATACGAAACCAAGCTTACCAACAAGTCAACTCATGCCTGGCTGTGTGGTTAGTTCTTCAAAACCACACAATGGCTTTTGATGCGGTTTCCAGCATAATTTATAGACTTCATTCCTGAAGATTTACAATACATTAATATTTTATCTAGATATAGCACACAAATCTCAATATTTTGACATGTCATCACCACATCAGTACATATTGCACTCTTGAGAAGAAGGAGCAGGCTGGTATTGAGAGTATAAGGAAGAGAGCATCTATTAACGAGAAATCGTCTGAGCTTCTCAGAATGAGCATAAATCCATGTAGAAGCTAGAATGAGTTATTGTCCCCATTTTGATTCGGACGACGACGCGACTCGACACGCGTCGAACTATTCAATCCTTGCAATTGGATTGGCAGCAGCTTCATGAAAATTAATGATACCTTCACTGTCTTCTTGTCATAAACGATAACCTGGACTATTTGTAGCAGACCTCACAGACAGCTTATTTAGATGTTAAGATTAGTTTTTACCATATTCGATCTGGGACCGACAGAAAACCAAATGAATCTTCACAAGTTAGTCGTGAGTACGTTGAGAATAATCATAATGACTTCTATATTATTTTTTATATGAAAAAGACTTTTGAAAAGAAGATGTGTTACTTAAACAAAAAGGAAGCTAAGAATTCCCATTCTCTATAAGAATTAGTCGTGACAAATCAAAATAGATTTGGATGAATAGATAAATTTCAAGGCGAGTGTAGACAAGATCAACATTTTAATAATAATTAGAAACAAAACAAAAATACAGGACACAGTAACTGTATTTTATTAAATGTGGCGTCTAAATCGTGTTATAATAACATAAGCCAGACTACTTGTCGCGGTGTATGGCTTCAAGCGGAACACCCTTCATTATTTACGGTTGGGGTCATTTCCACCCTAAATATAACTAGAATGACAATAGAAACAGGTGTTACTAGGGGTCAAGGGCTTAAGGTAACAGGTTAGGTTATAATCATATTTTTATCTCATACATCCATCCACGGACTAACCCAGGTAAGCGCGGCTTAACCTGAAGATCGAACCAAGCGGCTGTCATTATTTAGCCATGAGCTCCTCTTGTTTATTCATTATAACAGGCTTAATACGACTGTGTAAGTTCCAGAATTGATCCAATTTCGTTGCTGTATATTTATAATGTCTGCTTTTACTTGACCAAAATAATTTCTAGTCGTACATAAGTCGGTACGTTTCCCTCATATTTACCATCGGAAGCATCTTATCTAAGTTCAATAAAGTTCCTTAACTTGTTCCCAACATGTAAGGTGCCGCTCCACTTCAAGATAAACAGTACAAATATTAATAATCGATGCGGTGACCGTGTAAGGTTAACCAAACGTTCGTTTTGGTTGTTTTAGGTTACTCGTAAGTTTGTTGGTATACGTTTTCAGTTTTTTGTGAAGAAGTAGGTAACCGATTTAGTTAATCGTCTGTACGTTCGTGTTTGTCTGGGTTCATTCCTCACTCGGTCAACCCTTCTTTTCTTTGGTGTTCCTCTCCCTCTCCATCATTTGGTATAGTATTTATTACCCTTTTAGACAATGTCTTGTTGGAATCGGCTCGCCCCCTATTACATGGCAATCTCAACTATAAAGCTCTGGAACGCGCTACCCATTGCCATTAAAAAAGCTGAAAACAAATTCACTTTTAAAAGAAAAGTTCGGAACCACTATCTAAGTCAGACTAAATAGCTCTCAATTACCCAGAAGTCTTGTCATAGTAATTATTATCAGGTTTATCGTTTTTTATTTTAGTATTTGTTAAAATATTTATTAGTTTATTTTAATTGTATATGTGTATTAGTATCTATAAAAGTATATTCCTACATTTTCGAAAGTAGTATTCTTAATTTATTTTTTTGTACCCTATCACAATTTTGTCCTATTTAACCCAAAGGTTGACTGGTAGAGAATGCCTTGTGGCATTAAGTCCGCCTATGTACCACTATTGTACATGAAGTTTAAATAAATAAATACATGGGACTAAAACATAACTGGCGAAATGTGGGTGCACTATCAGGTACACCTCTGACGATCCTTTCGGGGATCACACGCGTGATGTTATGTTACTTTTTTAGGCAAATTTGTTTCACCCGATTTCAGATATGGTTCAAGCATAATGATAAACGTTTTAAGGGCACACAAGACAAGACTAAATAGGGAAGGCAAACAAACAACAAACTTTCTTCACATTAGAGATGCATAACATGATTTTTACATAGCCCAGTTAGATCTTAAACATTTTCCACAACCCCTGGCTTATATTCCATCTCAACACTACCCATCAAGTTTCAACCAAGATTTCAAGCACAGCTCAAATTAAATAAATGCAAATTTTGATCACAACACAGACGGTCAGACCTCAAAATTGTTATCATTCAACATTTATCACGATTCATCAAACTAATTGCTATATTAACTACTATAAATCATTGCACCGTTATACGGTAGCTCTATAGTTATTGGAACTTCTTATTGAAGAAATAAATCATGTGTGTTAAGATTTGGATAACACTGGGGAGGCGGGGAATAAGATTTTAAATATATACGACATCAGAAACATAAGGTCGGATGTAGAAACTCTCTGTATTTGAACGTCCTACCTTATGCTCGGAAGCATAAGGTCCGATGTACGATGTCGAGTATTGTAAGTCTAATTTACTGCCTTGGATATATTTATGATAACTTATTTTAATTTGGTGTTAATGAATACAATTTAATTTGAAAGTTAGTGTTAATCTCTTTCAAAGAGCCGACAGGACATTTCTTCTACAAAAAATACAACTTACAGGCGGGTCAGAAACTCCTACCGTTTTATTAATAAACGCGAAGTTAAATTACAACCAGTATAACTTTCAGATTTACCATACATTTTCCTAGGTTAAGTGGCATAACTTTACTCCAAAAGAGTCTCGCATTTTGTATGTTAATGTCAATGCCTCTCAAAAGGCAAGTGCCTATAGATTTGCAAATTGTCTGATAGACGAAACTAATTTATAATTGTACCTACAGTACAGCTCCTTTTTCATATCCCTTTACATGGCTCTTCATGGAGTTGAACAGTCATTCTTCAAAACATTTATAGCTGCACACTATAAGGCATTATTAATTTCCTTCCTGTCTCGCCATCACTGTTAAATATCCGAACCTCCATTAACTTTATCGATAAAAATAAATCCCTTTACATCCGAAACGAATGTCCGAAATTAAACACCGACCGACATCGTTCACTCATTCATTCGTTCATTCGTCTGCTCCGTTCGTACATCGGTCATATCGGAATGCAATTTTATTACGATATAGTTTCGATCGCTCATTGCGTCTGATTGATGATGCCCTACGCACATGGCCTCTGGCACCGTGCCATTCAATCGGGCAAAACTTTTTATTTATTTACCTCATAAACTGGTGGAGTAATAAATGGTGAATTGTTGGTCAATGTGGTATAACTGTGTGGTCTGTGGAAGCCACCCATGAGAAGAGTCGTATAAAAAGGTTTTGTAAGACCAGGAAGTACAAATGACTGCTAAATAAAAGTACCTACACCTACCTAAGCCGCATTAAACAGCGTTATAGCTGCCATAAGAGAAAAATGAGAAGTGAAATTCATTTATAGAAAGAGGAGAGGGACACACATGAAAAATAACTGATGATCATCTACATCTAAACATGCTAGAAGGAGGCTTAACACAAGGAAAGTCTAGACATAATTATAACATTAACATAACTGTAATTCCATGAGGGTAAATTAGAGGTGTTCTTAAAGTACACCCACATTTTGCACTTTGTGTGTAAGTCCCATGTAATAGGGGGCGAGCATATTGTCGTCGACGGGCTAATGCTGAGAAATTCTTGATGGAAAGAGCTAATAATACCTTATCCAACCTGGGCAGCAAACCCAAGACTTCATTTACAGCAGTGGCTTTTGCAACCACTAAACTAAAGGGGCAGTCACGTCACCGAACAATGAGACATAATAAAGATCAATTTCTATAATACCATACTTTAGCTGGAAATGTGAACAACAAATCACTCAGCCACAATTAACAATCCACATCAACAATTCCAACGCTGCATAACATCAAAGATTCTTAGAAGTGATTGGTGATTGCAGAACGTAATTGTCATAAAGAGATCGGTATATGGATGGTAATTGAGCCTATTGAAGTAATACTATATGCTATGGAACATTTTGTTATTAGAATAGTTGGTTTTTGATTTATAACTTCTTGGTGAGTGGAAAGTTTCATTCTACCAAATGTCCTGGAATTTGAATATTGTTACGTAAATCTGTTCAAAAAATAGGTCAAGGAAAGGCAAGGCCACAATGCTATAAAACAAACCCTGAAAGAGGAAAAATATAGACTACATAAAACAATATTAGAAAAAACATAGACAGACTTGATAAACCGCTAAGGCCTAGATCACCAATAAGATAGCGAAGAGGCCAGCCAAACAACTGACGATCTTCAAAGCCCTACTTGTAAAGAAAACATCACTATTATTAAAGAAAAAAAGCAACAGACACCATACCTGCCCCAAACTATTTCATAAAGCAAACATCATCAAGGTGCAATGGCGAACACAAAGAAGAGTACACATGAGCTCAAACAAACGCTTCTCTGTCGTAAACAAGACTACACGACTAAGGAGAAAGGGACCTTAGTTCAATGTTCAAAGAACATGCTGTAGTCTCCCTCCTGAAACCTACTTTAAAAAACTGTTTTATCCATCTATTGATCACAAAGACAACATAGTTTGTTGCACTAAATAGTATTTTATGAGGGATTTTTTACTTTTCCAGGCATGTCCTCGATTCTTTAGCGTTTTTAATTGTTTTCGATTAAGTTCAATTCCTACAAGAAAATAATGTTTCTTAAAAGATTATAAATTCAGGCTATCGAAATCCATTACATGGCATCAAAATGGCGCCAGTATTAGTCATTATGACTGTAAACACTAAGAGCAGTCTCAAAGTTCACAGCATAAAACTAGAACATAAATAAGCATTAATTTAAAGATGCATCTAATTTCGTAACCAAGAGGTATCAATGTTCAAGATCATATTCATGACAAGATAGAAACTAATGTTGTCACAATAAATCTCAATAAACCGCAAGGCAATATTAATAAATGCATCGATGCAATCGACTTTGTACCAAAAACAATTATTGTTCATTTGTATGCTTCCAAATGCCTTCTAATATGGCTCTAAGAGAATTGGTTACATAACCTTACATTGGCAACAAAAAAAGTAAAGTTGGCCACTTATTATTTCCTTAATACGCTGAGTCAACTTAAGATAAGTTATACCACAGACATGCTGTCAACTGGACACATTTCATTATTATCTTCATCATCATCTCCTTAGCCTTTTTCCAACTATGTTTTGGTCGACTTCTGGTCTGTCGAAGCAGTTGAATACCAGAATTTCTTTATAATTTAAGTCCATAAGCATTATAAAAAAAAAACTATAGAGTAATAGAGAAGTATGGCAGAAGAAGACATGCTGCGTCGACCACAAATAATTGAGCATAAGGGCAGGAGAATAAAGTAAGTCCAATATAAAACAAAATGTTTTCTGTAGCCTTTTGATTTCATAATATTTGGACGTTAACTTCAAAACTATTATAAGTTCCCGCTCTAAAATCCAACCGTACCATTTATCAATCGTAGAAACAAATTATGTCGAACCACGAATCAATGGGATCATTACATTGGACCACCAGTCTACTATACTAATGTTATATCGAAAGAATATGGATGAATTGATTCCCCTCATTACTCTTAAGGTAATGTTAAAGAAAGTAAAGGGAATATAGATGTAAGTCTTATTAAAAACTAAGGTTATTATGAATGTTATGACGTTGATTAATTTATGATTGTAATTAGTGACTAATTTATGACTGTGAAAAATATACTATTGAATCAAAAAGAAGCAAAAATGTAGAAAAAAGTATGGATGAAGAAAATGGAGGATCTCTACATAATGGTAGTAGTAAAAAAAATCTGAGACGGCAAAAATGCAAACAATGCAGCTTATTTCATAACATTCGCCTTAAAGTATAACAATTGTGATGAAAGTAACGCAAAAGAAATTAACTACAGCCAAGATATCTTGCTCTTTGAAAACGAAATAATAAATTGCAAGCGCAGTTCAACTTACAGAAGTTCTTCATTAGCTTTCATTGCATTACACCCAGTAATTACAAAAGTTATAATAACAGTTATAAAATTAACCTTATTTAGAAGATACCATTATTAAAGAGAAATTAATGATGCAACTGAATGCAAAAGGAAATGAGAAAAAACTACAATTATTCGAAATGAAGTACCAAGGCTGGTGGTCTGAAATGAATTTGAAAACATACGGTTAAAATTAATTAATAGCTGTGGCATGATTGCTAACCCACACTATCTTTAATAAATTGCATTATTTAGAGGTAGTAAAAGGCGATTCACCAAATTAAAAATATAGGTTTAGTCAAAAAATTCAAAAAGCGAAATTACCGAAGAAAACTACCAGATATTAATTGCGCCCGAATTAGACCACAATCAATAAATAAGATCATTCTCCTTTAATTAACAAAAAATAACAAAATCGTGATGGAAACGTTACCATTTGTCAAGTTTTAATAATACTCCGCTGTTATTAAAGTCATAATTATGATTGTTTGTTCGCAAATAACTGCATTTAGCCCAATTCAGATCTAGATTCACGACAGCAATTAAATGAAAGCTGAAAATATAAAAGTGTTTGTATTAAATCTTTGAGAACCGGATGAAAAACTTAGTGGTTGGATTTCTATTTTCAAGCTTAACTTTGTCTGTGATATTGCTATTGCTGTCAAACCACGAATGGCGGGAGACGGAGAAAGTCTAGAAAAAAAATAGGGAAGTAGATATCTTATCATAAAAGAAATGTTTGGAAAACTTCAGACTTCTGCCACAAAAGTCTTGTTCCTTTCTTTGAATTTTAGATATATCCAAATCCTGCAAGCACTCTTGGACTTTTTCTTACAATCTTTTTCTCCTTCATCATTCGCTAATCTATTGCTCTTATAATTTTCTTTACCTAGAGCATTGTCTGCATTACCAGTATGTTTATCTTTATTCAGCTTAATATACAAATTCTTAACAATATCAGTTTCGAATGACACAACAGGTAATCTTATTTTAAAAATCTGTCTTTAATCGTCTATCTCTAATCAATATTTTATTTACTCACTCATACATAATAATATAGATCTAGTCTCGAGATCAGACCAATTTTAATTTAGAAACGACAAAAAAACCTGAAACATTAATTAAGTATTCGTATGGTCTGGAGAAAGTAAATCTACATAATGTAAACTTAATGAAATGTCTATTAGCAGAATAGGACATCAGATCGAGTGACTGGAGAGTTTGTAACAAAAAGTTTCGATGTCATTTATTTGTAATACTGGCACATTGTTAATTGTAGCCGGTGGGTATGCGATTTTTTCTTTGTTAAGTTTGATGATAAGAATTTCGAAACTTACTGTCTGCATTTGTTTTTTTTTTTGTGTTTTGAAACTCTGTATCTTTTGAGAATCGAATTTTTTTATGGACTCGCCCCGAAAGTCTGACAACCAGTCTTACCAAGAGATATCGTACTAATCAGTAATTGGGTTGTGGAGGTCAGATAGGCAGTCGCTCCGTGAAAAATACTGGTAATAGACTGGATGCCGACCCCAACATAATTGGGAAAAGGCTAGGTAGAAAAACCCAACTCATATCGGTAGGTTGCAACTTGTAGGCTATATCCACCTACGGGCTATGCTCGTCACGCTGATGCACTCAAAATATTGGCAATACTATAATCCCAATATAATATCCAAAATGTCACATACCCCTGGTGGCCCGCAATACTAAAATGCCAACAAATGGATGAGTCTACTTCCACAAACTTGTCTTCTTACATTGAAAACACTAACTGTACACTTCTAGGCAACATTAAACGTTTTCACATTGACGTTTAGTCGTGCGATTTTATCATGGGACATAAATGAAAGACAAGTCGACTGTATCTTGGAGTAAACTTTCTAATCTTTGACGTATTCATTACTCATATTATACCATTTCAAGTACGTACTTACTTGACTTATACGCTTAGGGAGTAAGTAAGTGTTCAGCAAATATGACTGGGTGTTTATATAAAAGGTATATTTATAAAAAATGACGCTCATGCAATACAAGCACCTTTTGGCACGTGTCAAAATTAGAAACAACGCTGTCATTTTGTTTTTTTAATACATTCCACAAAAAAATGTATATTTGCCAAGAGCCAACTCCTTTCGATCACCAAAAGATCCTTTTAGCATTATACCAGTCCTTAAAATATTTATGTCCATAAGATGCTGCATAGCACTGTCAGTAATAAAGGATATATTGATATTTTATTGATGATACTGTTTGTCAAGAAAATGATTGGCTAAAATCTAAATCTGCATAAGACTATCTGGAACAATGGAAGAAAGACCCCAAGTTATATTCGACAAGAGCACGAAGATGGTAGATGACATAAGTCTACCGTGTGAAGCAATTACGTGATGCATAAATAATGACAAACTAATGACACACTTCAGACAAGGAAAACCTCGTAAGGAAATCCGCAGAACCTAATAAATTCAAATCGCATTGCCAATAGAAATGCGACACAAGCGCCACCTGTGTGCAACACAGACATGACGTGCTAAGCATTAATTGTTTTGATTGACATTCGATTAAATACCTATAATGTTGCGTCAAAAAATAACGCAGTTTGAAAATATGAGCACGTAGGATAAGACAGCGAAGACAAGGGTTTTTGATGTGCTTGGAATTTATAAAATTGTTTGTGAATAAATATTGATGACAACATTGGAAACGATTACAAAGAATTTCTAAAATTATACAAGAGATTATTCTTTTTGAGATCAATAAAGGTTTATCGCTGTCCACTGCTCGAAATAGCCTCTAACCAAGTTAATTTCTAAAAATATGGAAGACATTTTTTGTAAGGCAAGACAAGAGGTGTCTGATGAGATGACGAGTAATAGAGAAGTGTGGAAGAAATAAATTTGGAGGATGCAGGAGAATTTTGATGATGGTGGAAGACATTTTCTCTGTAAAATCAACAACACCAGCTTAGCGCAGTCCACTGTTAGACATAAACCGCCCCCAAATGGCGCTTCAACACCTGATTCTCAGTCTGTCGCAACCGCCTCGGCTCGTCCTGCTAGGTCCTACCTTACGCCAATTAGGTGATCTCCACTCGAAGACTCTGATGCCATCTGTTCACCCACAGGATCACTAAAAATATGTCCCCATCTTTAACGAACTCATATTAATTGCTTTATATGAAACAAGCTTTTATAATTATTGCTCTCAACAAATAGAAAATTTACCAAGCTATTAAAAAATTTCTCCTTACTTTTATTTCACCTTAACGAAGGGTTTACAAAAATGGTTCTAGAGTCAATAAACCAGTGATTTACGACAGGTAATCTCAAAACCGTTTACTTAAAAACAAATTGCCTTTCGATACAGGATGAATAGAGGAGCAGTTTGTTAAAGAAATTATAATTATTCGTCTTTTTAATGGCTTGACTCGGTAAACGAAGATCGGTTTAATCGGAGTTTATTCACATCTTGATCTTGGAAAGGAATTTTATTGGAGTTTGTGTGGGAGTGGAAGAAAAACGAAGGATATGATATGAGGTACTTAGCATTTATCGTTACTGTTTCGAAGGTCATGCGTTATTAAAAAGAGAATATTATACAAAATTTTTGCAAGTCAATAGTTGGACAACATTTACCAAATAATGGCTAGAGTACATAATATCGATCCATAAAAGGTCATGCAAATTTCAACCAAATGACAAGTGGTCCTACGACAACGCAATCAAATAGGTATAAAAAAACTGACACTAAGCCCTCAGCTCCCTCACCTATGATACGGCGTGATTTCTTATTTAACGTGTGTTTGGGCGATATTTTCCTAGCACTCGAACAATTCAAGATGTTTTCCTCATGTTATGAATCTACACAATTAAGTCAGTTTGATCTACATAAACATGTCAATATTGCATTCTTCCGTAACTTCACGCCAATGATTCCCATCATTGACCAACATCAACAAACGATGATAAAGCAAAAAAGGAATAAACAACAAAAAGCGCCAATTTCGAGCAAAAAGGTACCAACTCAACATAACTCGGTCACTTAGTAAGTAAAGATTAGCTTATCTTAACCTACTTAAGTGTGTCGTAAGCAAATGAACCAAAAATCTATATGAAACGAACGGCAAGGCACAATTACCTTAAACGGTGAAACTTGTCGCGGTGCGGCGCCGGCGCAGCGACCGTGGCGCCGCCTGGTGAGTCATACGGTCACTAAGTATACACATATGTACGTGCACGGATTGCACCGTGTTGACTTTATGGTTCGCGGGTTGCATAAAAAGTGCCGCGTCATTGGTTAAAGAAATTCTAATTGAAAGATGGTGCTCTACTTTCTTAATGGACTGGGCTTAAACCTTTATTAAACGGATGCCTGTCATACCGCACCAAACGTTAGGCATATCGGTTTGATGCACAACTTTCTGTGGATATTAAAGTGATTGGTAGTATCAAACTTCCAATCTCTGTAATACCCCCAACTTAATAACAGTCTGACATACTTTATCAAAAGCCTTCAACGAATCTAAAACAGCCGATGGACTGTCAGGAAATCACTAAAAGTACATAATCATTAGTCACTTAGCGCAAAAGCTAAATCTAAGTGATTCACACATCCTGTTATACATTTTTATGCCCAGTAGCCGTGCAGGTACCGTTACACAGTGCACACTGTGTTGCTTGCTGGAATACTTTGCACTGTATGAATGCTCGGGAGTATTGCACAGCTGTGAGTCCATATAATTTTCCACTGGTGACAATCACAATTAATTTTACCAAACCTTTAGTGTTGTCTGACAAATGATTATTAAACTTGTCCCTAATCTTATCGTATTTAAGTTGATAAATCAGAATTATTGTGTTTGAAATAATTCCACCTCTTTAATTTCTTTTATCATAACTTGTGTTCGCAGGAGGGTTAGGCAGAGGTGTACCTATAGTTCACCTTCTGTCTTTTTCGTACTTGTTTGTCTGTATTACTAGAGTTTCATTTCTTATATTTGTTTATCCTTTACATGAGCGATGCGTTAATTAAATTAAAATTGATGAATTGTCCATATCTAAGCTAGTCTTACAATTCAATTCTTTAATCAATATCAAGTTTTTTGGTTCATCCTTCACCCGAGCTTATGCTTCATCGATGGTCTAATACTTGATTTCCAACAAGCAAAACTTCACACAGTGTCACATTGGAATACATTGTCCACATGAAACAAGAGCTTTGCACCGTATCAAAATCAAACAATCAACGCATGCACGGAAATGCTAATTTTTCAATGCGTGCTCGCTCATGCGTGTGAGGCGTGGCCTAGTGATGGCGTTTGAGTAACAAATGATTCAATTTATTGTGTGGGTAATGATGGGGAAAGGGTATAAAGTCTGAGATTTATTAGTAGGGTTGAAAGTTTATTTGGTGAAGCAGAACGTAGGTCTTTTTTAGGAACGGTAAATAAACACTTCTTCATTTTCCTCTTTTATTGTACTGTGCTTTTCACATTGCATTTCGTTATAGGGCTTATCTCATTCATATTCCCTTAGAGACCACTCCTAGTTTTAGTACTCTACGAAAACACTGTCACACATCATTCACCATTATCTCCCAACTTGTAGTTTTCTTCCATCCCAAACGTAGTCGATAGTAAACACCTAGCACATCTCCGTCCTACAAAACAAATTAACATACCTAAGCCCTTAAGCAAGAACAATAACCTCTTTGCAACCACACTTACTGAGACCAATTTACTGATGATGGTCATATAGAACAATTGAATAAGTAGCTGGTGGGCGGCCATCGAAATACCAAGGGACTCTTGCTTTCATTCCACTTTTAGAGATTATCTGGGACATAAATGTGAAGAAGGAATTAGATCAAGTGAATGGAATTTGTAATGAAGTAAAAACACTGAGAACACTGCAAATCATTCTCGATTTCAATCGAGAAATTGTTTTGTAAAGGCTGATTCAGATAATAAGACAGCCGATAATATACAGGATACCGAATACTGTTTTTACATAAACGTGTTTTTCGACAAGAAACTTTTCTTCTGATTCGATACGTTTCAATAACGTTGGATATGTGAGTAGGTACATACGTTGGAAGATGAAATGGCTTCAAAGGAGTCTAATAGTCCGATGACAGCTAACACTAGCTTCGACTCCAACTGAATTGTTATAAGGACATAGTGTCGATGATAATCTCGTTAAATTTTAATCTTATCCAGAATTCGAAGGCAAGCTTTTTTAATATACAATTGTATAGTTAAATAACAACCTGCTGAACGTATGTATGTATGTAGTACCTAACCACATCTTGGATTTCATTACCCTGACAGATTTCTAACGCCTACGAGCATCATTAGAAACAGGATACTTTCTTTACCTCACTCTCACAACTTAGCCACAGCGGCGGTGACACACTTAGAAAACACAGTTCCAGATTAAAATCGTGTCTTTTAATCTGAGCAAGACCATTTCTTCATTACTATAACATAACATCACGCCCGTATCATCAGTAAAGTGGTATCACCTATTCTTCGAAAAGGGAGGAAGGTTGTATAGAACTTACACATACTTTCTGTCCGTTATTTATAAGCCATGGAAGCAAAATTGAGCAAGCTCATTGGCATAAAGGTACCTGCTGCATAAAAGATTCTAACATCAGCTACTGAAAATATTCACGATTGGTAAACCTAATAACTAGCTGCGATGTAGGAATGGGACTCAAATCCTAATACTAACGAGCTTTGCTGGGGCACTGAAATGAGGCGACAGGACCATGTTTCTAAAAGAAGACAATAATTATACTATATAATATTATAAAGCTATTATAACAATAATCTATTATAAAGCTGAAGAGTCTGTTTGTTTGTTTGGTTGAACGCGCTAATCTCAGGAACTGCGGGTTCGAATTGAAAAATTATTTTAGTGTTGGATAGCCCATTTATCGAGGAAGGCTATAGGCTATAAAACATCACGCTGCGACCAATAGGAGCGGAGCATTAATTAAAAATGTTACGCAGACGAAATTGCGCCGGTCAGCTAGTTCAGTATAAGGCTCAATATAGTACCTCAGGTAACACTATCGTTTGATTAAACGCTCGACGATAGCTTCAAAGACACTGTGGATGTCGCAATGGCAACATTCTCTAGCCAACTTACAAAATAATACTTTTTAGAAAAACTTCCTCGGATTCTTGGCGAACATCGAATTATAAAAATTCCAATACCTACCTTAATTCTGATAATTCCTTAATCACCCTTTTGCAGGTCATTTAACGTCTAAAAATGCGGTCGTTTCCTAAACAGGTACAAACGTGCAGCGAAACTGCATTTTTGTGTGATTCACTTGAACTTATGTTCAATTATGTTGTGAATCATGTGAGAAAACTCTTATGTTGTAAAATTTTGATGGTAGTCGCTAGAGATTGTAAAATTTATGAGTCAAACTGCAGACCAAAGGAAAAGTGTAAGTTTCATTGAAGAAAGATTGTAAATGAAATGTTGTTTGTAGTTGGGTATTGTTTTTGTTAATTTTCGGGTATGGTTTTTGTACAGCTAAATTCTGAGTACCTGCCTATTATTGTAAATCAATAAAATACAAACCACCATTATGTACTTACTGTAAGTTTAGAATGGTGTACAAAATAGTGTTAGTTATATTAGATTCTGAGTTGGTAACTTGCAAATCACAGCTATTAAAGAAGTAAAGGAAACTCAAAATGATAATCATAATGCAACACTTCAACAAAATAATCATAAAAATATCCGCAAAGAATTGACACATAATTTAATGAACAGTTAAAAACGATGAAAGAACATTTGTAAGACACCATTGTAATAAATATTACAATCGTGTTTACTTAAAGTAACAGCCTATAAAAGGAGATAACTTGACGATTTTACTAATAAGTTACAGCCATATTATCTTTTGCAATTAATTACTGTCAAATGAAGTGCACTTCAATCCCCAATCAACTATTTTTATTACACACTTTATTTCTTCAATAAAAAGAACTTTCCAATCGATAAGCCGTAAAAATATCAATATATTATCGATAAAAATAGCAATAAACGTTTAAGTAGCGTTTTTAAATTACGCAATCTTAATTGTTAGCTGAATTTTATTAATTCCGTGACACCTTGAAAAGTAGGTGTTAACTTATTACCAGTGTCAAGTTATTTTTCCACATTTTTTAAAGTTAACCTCACGGCTGCCTTTCACGAAAAACGAGTGCGGTGTTAAACATTGTTATTTTACGATGTCGAATTATCGATAATATTACAGCACTAAATGTTAAATTTAAGAGTAGGTGTTTATGGAATTAGCGAAAATAATAAAAATTAAGATGACCTTTTCCGTTTAACGAGATGCCTGAAACCAATAAATTGATTATTTACTGACATTTATTTCCAGTTTTCTTACAAATATATCAGTGTAAAATTCCAATAAAACATGCCTACGTAAGCTAACAAAAACTTGATAGTTCTAAAGCTTATGACTTTAGGTCATCATTAACTATAGTTCTCGACATCAGAAGCATAAGGTCAGATGTACAGACGCCAGCATAATCTACCTACAATAATCTATTTTTTTTCATAGACTTTCAACTTTGCTGTTAAAGAATAAGGTTCAAGGTTGATTGGGAAAATTTGACAGTTTCGGGTAGCTTGATGTGATGGGCGTCATACGACCTTATGTATATGGCTTCTGATGTCAAGAGTTTTCAGCGTAACACCGGAATATCGTTTCCTACTAAAACTTTTATGGATTTATAACTACTATTGCACCTGGATCATTGGAATAAACGTGTCACTAAAGCATAGCGGTAATTAAAAAGGACTAATTACTATTACACTGAATGGCACTATGGTAGCCTGTTCGTCTATTGCTATAGTTTTATTGTTTGTAGTGAGCGAGAGATTAAAGATAATGATGCGCAAACAGTTATTTGAATTAGTCTCTAAAGTGAATAAAACCTTTATAAGTGCCGTAGTTTTCAAATATGGGATAATTTAAAAAATTACACTGCTTTACGTACAATTTAATGTTCATTATAAACATTCATTTCATAGAAGAAAACCAATGCAATAAAATTTAAAATTATTAATTAATTGTAACCAACCAATTCAACGACACATTTACATTCATTTAATGAACGGATTTAACGACAAATTTACTAATAACTGTGCTTTAATCCGATGTAATACTTACGCTAATTACATGGCAATTTGATATTGCTTTTAACGGAATCGACATATTTACAACTTTGATTACAGTCTATTAATATTCATAGTGCATGTTCGGATAAACTGATATCTTAAACCGAAGTAATTAACTTCTAATTTAAATGGTTAATCGTAAAAATAAGGAAAGTCTAGTCTTTATATGGTAAAAATTCATTACGCTTTTTCCGTTGTAGATAAAGGAATGTTTTACTATCAGATCGAGCTGAGGGGCTTTTGATACGATAAACTAAACTTGTCTTAACTGAGGTTGTTGAAAATGTTGTAATCGTCAGCATCAGAATTGACAGGGATGAAGAAACATAGTCGAAGAGTACCACAATAATTGTCAAGATGGATGGATGTGCAAGGGATTGAACGAAAAAGGAGTAAGTGATAGCGTGACGGTTGACAGAATGGAAGTAAAAACGTGTTGCACCGACCACAAGTAACATGGGACAAGGACAAGAATATGATGTTGTGTAATCGAACCTAAAATTAAACACATTTTGCTGACACTGGCTGACTATAAAGTTTTAATACCATGAGGACCAAAACATTCTTCGAAACGGCATCACTCCTCTACTTAACGTGTCAATGACAATTCAAATTGAGTCAGCCCAAAATTAAGCGACGAGTTTGGCACTATCAATAGCGTCCATATGCGTCTGTGATGTGAACAGGACAGACGACACGATAACAAGTGTCGCATCGTTTGTGGGGCAACACCACATTTACCCTCCAGAGCAGAGTCATCTCCACCTGAACAGGTTTTCCTTGCTTCGGCCAACCTGTGTCAGGCGTCACTAATAACGGGTTAGTCCTTCGGTACCTTACACACAAAAATACCCGGTCTTACCCCTCCCACTTAACTGATTGTCACTATTGACTGTTTACGCAGGTGAGCCATTACTGTGCCGTGTTTAGACAACAGTTTAACGGGGGTTCAGACCTAGTGTCTGGGTGTTGTCTTTGTTTTGTTTCTAGTAGTGTTACTTGACCAGTAGTTTTGAAAATGACGTTAGAAATATTGGTACTGGCTAGGTCTTTATATTGATGTGTGCTTTGACGAGAGTAATAGCGTTGTTGTAGAATACATTAACCCCTACAGAACCTACTCAAGCGGCAATCGCGCGGAAATCGCGAAGCCGCTGGTACAGTATGACCACTTTAAGTTTTACAAAGTGGCGCTGCTTGTCAAGGAAAAATACATCAATATGTGAAACTTGGTACATTTATTTTAGTTCTTGATTTTATCGCCTGCACAGATAAGCTGGCTGAAGTGTAATTATGCACCGACTTTCAACCGCTTCCTGGTAGCGTCCGTCAGTCCTATAAATGTTTGACTTTTTTGTCAGTTTGTCTACGCCTGCAGGAGTAAAATTATGCCATATTTAAATCTCTTCAAATATACGTAAACCGTAGTTAATATTTATGAAGTTACTACTTATAAAGAAAAATTGTCTTTTTCCTATACCTTCAAAATCAACAGCCTTCGGTTATCGAAACAAAACTTCCAGTCACCATTAACTTTTCTTAAACATAATATCCCTCACAAGAAGCAAACAGATCAGGATGCAACATTTATTTATCTACAATTTCAGTTCTGTTTTCTTTTGAAACCTCCACATAGCAGCGGAAATAAAATACAACATTAAAGTCATACCTTTATATGAACTAAACCAGAAGCTAACATTACCTTTTACATCCATATTATTATAACAGTTTAAAAATAACCCAAATTTCCATTACACAGTGTCTGTTTGTTATACAGATGATGATTAATGTGGTCATACAAGAACCCGGTTTGGGCATGCACCTTTGGGAATATTGCTTTGAAATGTTGGGTTATGGCCACTATGAAGCTGTCATTTTAAATCAGAAATTATGTTTCTTCGAAGCCTGCACTGACAATGTGCAGTTGGGTGGATTAATTTTATGGATTATATTAATATAAAGGTTTTGTAAAGGAAGTTTTAAAATACTATGTTTGAATTTTAAGGTGATCTCATCACATTCATTTGAGAGCAAGAAATGATAACACTTTATATATTTTGTTTTTATTTGTGAAATGATTTGTGGAAAGATTTTTTTCAGTAATCTTATCACTGTACTAATTATTGTTTATTTTATTGTTACAGGTAATTATTGCACAATGGCCACTGTTATACCTAAGGAAGTTAAGGTTTGATCTGGTTTTTTGTAGTAAACAAATCGTGTCACTTAACCGGTTCTGATTAAAATAAACATCCGTCGTCGTTGTCTAATCTTAAATCAAATTAATGCTGATAGCAACGAAATCAATAGGATTGATCAAATCAAATCAGTACCAAAATCTTACAAAGTGATAAAAATGCAAATCAATCATTATCGTTTTTAAAAATCGTTCTCTTTTGCAATCACGATAAATATCAAGATTTTATCGTAGTTGCAAAATCATACGATTTAAATAGAAGCAGTGGTGGCTCCGTGGTGTTGATTCCGACAAACAAGTAGTTGGGTCTGAGTTCGAAGCCAAAAATCCACTTTACTTTGTGTAATTTATTCCATCACCACTGCTACCAAAAACGGCGAAGAAAAACATCGTGAGGAATTCGGCAAGTCACATAACATCACGTCAGTAATCCCCGAAGGGTTAGCAGAGGTGTACACCCACATTTCGCCAGTTATGTTTAACTCCTATATAAAAGGATTGCCATCAACCGAGCAGAAATTACACTTCGTGTCCGTGCTACTTTCCCGATGGATAAACCCAATAACACTTTGCCCGACCCGGAAATCGAACCCAGGACTCATGCCCAGCAGTCGCAATTACTACCACTAGACCGACGACGCAGTCTAAAAAGGAGAAATAGTATGAGAAGATTCGCCAGTTATGTTTAACTCCTATATAAAAGGGGGTGAGCCTATTGACAACAACCAGCCACAAATCTAAGCACAGTGGCTGCTACTGAGAATTTTTTAAATAGAAGAATCGGGAATCGAACCCAGCCCGTGCTTGAGACATAGAGACCAACGGAGCAGTCGGAGGCTAATTATGTAATACCATTTACACTATTTCTAACATCTTTAATGAAAATTGAAGTGTAACTAGAGGATTTAATTTCGCAATTTAACACTACAAAGAAACGAACGAACAAGCACATGATGACACACAGCGAACAACGCGATCAGGACGAATAGTGAAACCAGTTGTAGGTACGCTTCGCTTGAGGGGGTGTACTGTAGCGGACTATTCCACCTCACAGATATTATACAGCACGTAGGGTATTTTGACAATATTGTGTGCAAACTAACATTTTATATGTACCCACTATGCATTGATTTTTATTAACAGATTTTGTATAAAAGAGACCATTTTTTCCAAATACAGACATTCCATATTCAACCTCGCCACGAGTCTCATTTTCATACCTGCGTACCTAACATATACATATGTATATTTTAAACTCTGCACTTAATCGGATATTTATTGCAACAAGCTTCTAAAGTAGTTCGAGACTAAATAACTGTGGTCTGACCATATTTTTACTTAAATATCTCCCTCACTAGGTGTGAATAAATACTATTAATAGCTCATATTAACATTACATGTTTAAGCTAGTCTTGTAATGACAGGAAAACTCTGTTTTTGGCGGCTGTACAAGAAAAGTAATGTGCCTACCTACTTTGTGAAGGTTGATGTTAAATAGCTCTATTTACCACTGTCGTATAAATTCACATAACATAACGCCTGTGATTCACGAAGGGTTAGGCAGAGATGTACCTAATAGTACACCCACGTTTCGACAGTTATGTTTAAGTCCCATGTAATAGGGGGCAAACATTTTGCCATCAAACAGGCACAAATCTAGACTCTGTTGGCTGCTTCTGAGAAATTCCTGATTATAAAACCGTATAAAAATTTGCCCGACCCGGGAATTGAACCCAGGTCATCATGCTCAGCAGTCGCGATTGCGACCACTTGAACGATGAGGCACTAAAAAAAGACATAAATTCAATGTATAACGTATATAAAATAATAAATAATAATAAATAATAAATAAATATCGCTAGACATTACACACAGCGCCATCTAGTGCCACACTAAGCAACGAGGCTTGTGTCGTGGACACCAGATAGTTGATATACTACATAGATACTTTTTGTTTGTAAATACATACTTATTATACATATAAACATCCATGACTCGGTAACAAATGTCCATGCTTAATCACACAAACACTTGCTCCTACCGGGATTCGAACCCGGAACCCTATGAACGTAAGGCAGCCTCACTACCGCTGCGCCATTCGGGTCGTCAAAATCTCAAGTGTACCTTTACCTTACATACCTTTTTCACTAAGCCTGCTTCCACCACGAATCTCTAACGAAACGCGTTTAACTAAACTAAACATAATCTAAAAAATATTTTTCTCAGTCACCCTCGAACAATTTACAGTAACGGAACGTTGTCTTAAATAAGAGTTAAACGTGTGACTTGCTGTATTTTTTATAAAATTATTTTTCAATAAAATTGGTGATTTGTTATACGAAAATTTTAACAAATCACACGTAATTCGGACGTAAAATAATAAAATACCTATATATTTTTATAGTTTCGTCTTTTTATGATTTCATAAAAACATAGTTTTATGAGACGGTTACAAAGTAGTGTTTCGTTACATCATTAAAATCATATTGATATTATTGACCATAATGTAACACCTTTTATGCCCTCATATTTTATTGGAGCAGGCATAAAAATGCATTTTTGCACCCATTGAAGCTCATAAATTACGACAGCAAACTATATTATTACTTAATTTATTATTAAGTACCGTATTGACAATTGAAAATCTTTTTAGTATAACCTTTTTCGTTGAGCGCCCTCTAGCGGCAGATATTGACGGTAAGTTTTCAACTACATATTTGTTGTAGTGTGTATTTCTTGTAGTGTGTCCCAAGCTTTATAAGCCTAACAAAGATTGATCAAATGTCTTGAATTGAAAGCAGTACAAAATAACTGACAGCAAATCATCTATTTATTTCATTTCCTTAATCTAATATACGAACATAATGCAGTCCAAATGTAATGTTATACTTTCAATAATATTAATCCAAACATTACAAATAAATTTATATTCTATGTTTAATTCAATAAGGTTAATAATGCTATAGCAAGTTTATCAATTGTTTCGACCGGGGTACAGCTCTCGCGCCAGCATAATTGAATAATTCTCGTCTATCTAGAACAACGCTACCGGGAGTTGACGTCAAAGAGTCAACTGTTAGAAGTTTAATATGGTTAGATAGTCTAGTGATCGTAAGAGCGACTTCTTAGCATGAGAACCGAGGTTCGATTCCCACGTCGCATAAAGTGTTATTGCGTTTCCTCATCACCAATTTCTCATTAACAGTCACGGAGTTGGATTTGTGCCTGGTTGATGCAATACGCTCGCCCCTTATTACATAGGATTTAAACACAACGTGTGAAATGGTTGCGTTGGGCCGACGTTTTGGTGAATATTTCTTGTAAAATTTGACGTTCAAAAACTGCTGATTATCAGTCTAATTTCAATAAATTAATTTTTGATTTTGAGTACCTAAAACACACACCTCTGCCTAACCCCTCGGGGATTAGAGGCGTGAGGTTATATTTTAGCAGATTCTAATTAATTCCTCTCGCCTGTTCCAAGGCCAACAGTACCAAGAATCATTACCTAATGGTATTTCTGTAAACGACCTGTGTTACGCACAAGTACATAGTTTAGGAATACTTTCTAGTAGAAACTGCTAGACTGGGACCGCAGGTTGTACTTCCGACCACGTCTGTCATTCTGATTGAAATATTTTTATTAATTGAAATGTTATACAAGACTGGAGAACTGTTATTCCTTTATGCTGGAAGAAAAACAAGGGCTAATGGTTACTTCCATTTGAAAGCGCAAGGATTTTAAACCCTAGATTTTTTTGTTTGTTTTATAAAATTAAAATGTAAATGAAATGACATAATACCGCCCCCTAAAACGCATGTCCTTCACAGCTGCCTAGAGTTTTAGCTGAGGAGAAGAACTGATGCAAACTCCACAGCATCCGTCGATCAAGTTAATAAGAAGAACTTGATTCTTAACATCTTCCTTCACGAAAAAAATACATGCATACCTACTAAGCGTTTGCCCGTCCATTGCTCGACTTGGTGTTCTTTGTCTTCGCCGTAACTTTATCATGGGATAGCTTTTACCAGCATCTTTAAAACGCAGGAGAGCCCTATACAGCCTTTCTTCTAATAAAGCTGGCTGATAAATCTTCTCAAAAGAATCAGCTAGTCTCTTTTACCTTCTACCTTCATGGAATCATCATAACAGTGAATGATTTACGATAATATGCCTGTTTTGTTCACATTATGCATAGTAATATTTGCGTGCATACTTAACTTATCCTCCATAAGTACTCAAAGAATGTGCAAACACAGAGCCTCAGGACAAACTATTAACATTTCTGAGTAAGTTAATACTGTATTGTTAACTTTTCTTGAAACAAATTGAATATAATCACGCATACTTGCATCACCGGGGGGTAGAAAGAAATGGCGTTCAGAATCGTGTTCCGAGGTAATTGTATGGAATGAGATGTTTTTTTAAATGATGAGAGTTATAATTAGGAGGGGAAATGTGACCAAGGTATGGAATTCGAAGCTACGAAATGACGTGTAAGTAGAGGAATGAAAGACACAAATGCGTTTGCAGTCAAAGAAGATGCAGTTAATTATAAATCTAACTAAAATAAAGCTTTCATACTTAAAACAAACACCAGTTTAGGGACGAGACAAATAACACAAGCAGATACTCTTCAAAGTAACAAGTCCAAAGCTCTGGCTTGCATTTAAACAAATTGGTTCGGTCGACACCGCCAAGGCAACTAACAGAAATTACGAAATAGATTGATTAGATCAAGCATTCATTCGATCAAATAATAGACGCGAGGTGAGGAAATACTAGTAATTAATATTCCAAATTCCTCAATTATAACCTTAATTCACAAAATTATTAAAGTCGCAATTTGTTTAAACGCAACAAATCATAATAATTGACAATCGACACAGCTCCAATTACAGACAAGATATATTTAGTTGTTCGAGAATACATTCCATTGATATTAACTACATAAGTTACTGAGTATATCCAACTTGTATCTCAGTCTGTTTGTCTACTCGTAACTTAGAAATAGCTAGGTTGAAACTGATGCAAATGACGCCTAACAGTCTAGTCGAAACAAACAGTACCTACTTTAGATTGTTTGACCTATGTTGAAAGTTTCCACTGTAATCATCGTTGACTATAGCGCATTTGACATTTGACCTTAACAGTCTTGCGAACGATTAAAAACTGAATTGGTCTTCGAGACAGCGTCGAAATAACTGGTCGTCTGTTAAATTGTGTTCGTAAAACTGGTCCCAAACCTTAGGATCAACACTAAGATGACGTAACTGTAAAGGAGAATGTAGGTTGCATTCATTAATACAGAGATTGTTCGATATAAGATTGTTCAGGCGTAAAGGCAGTCCAAATTCAGTCCGAAACTAAAGTTCAATATAGCTACACAAATAGACGGAGTTATAACACATCTGTTACTCCTACATGCAACAGAAGGGCCGAATCGTGACCACATACATCATCAATAATCTTGATAATACATTCATCTGTATTGTACTAACACCTACGTTTTAGGGCGTAATTATAGAGCATATTAGAAGAGGAATTCGATTGATTCTTTAGATAGAAAGCGTGAATTACGGTCATAGAAGTATTAATCGAATTTGTACTGAGATTCGTTGCAATAACTACAACGTAGTGCCTGTGATTCGAATAAATGTTTGTCGTTTCAAGAATTAGTATTAGAAAATTACTAAAGCTATTAACTGTTGGCCATAAACAGTACTATTATAGGTCTTAAAAGTCTCATCGTTTAGCTTGGCTTAGTTATTAGTAATCGTCGTCAGTTTCTGTAAGCAGCTCAACGTGTGAATCAAATAAATTGCTGCATCCGCTAAATCTACTTTATCATCTTCAACTAAGGCTTCATCTTTTACTCCTAGACTAGCTAAGTAATTTCCAACATGTCGTAAATCACAGTTCTGCATATTAATTCGTGTCTTGACACTATTTCTAATCATATCAAGTAAATCAGCCTTCGTCAGGCTTCACTGATGCCCAACTGGGTCAGGGCCTGCAGTAATCCATGCTGTAAGGTTTCCCTTTATCTGATCATCAGGACATGCGATTCATACAAACACATACGCAACTTTGTCATCATATGTAATTGGGAAACTGTTGGAATGATTGTGGAATACTAATCGAAGATTATGTTTTGGTATATGAGGAGGTTTATTCGTGTATGTGTGTGCGTTTAAATTTGTTTGCAGTGAACTTTTGCATTGAAACTCTAAACTTACATTGTGTATATTTTTACGTTTATTTTTGTTGCGAGATCATCATCATTCCCCTGCCCTTTTCTTAATTTATTTGAAGTCAGCATGTCTTTTTCTTCCATACTTCTCTATTACTCGCCATCTCAGCAGTCACCTCCTTTATAGCCATATCATCCTTCAAACAGTCCATACATCGTTTCTTTAGCCTTCCTCTACTTTTACAGCCATTTATATTCATACCCAAAACTTGTAGGTACCAAAAGGTCTAGCAGAATTTCAAACTACACTTCAAGTCGTACCTCGACGTACTACACGTCCGTAAGCCGAATGTAAAGTGGCAGAACAGCCAAAAAATATTATGAGAGAAATGTCCCATAATCTCAACTGGTATTCAGTAACTGGAAACCTCATTAAGCAGTTGACGATGTATATAAAGCAGATCCTATTGATAGGTCGGGAAAACCCTTGGATAAAGAAGACGAAAGTAAACTGATCACTGACATCATCCGTAATCGAGTTGCGTTCGTGAATAGAATAGTAATGAGATGGAGTGTACTGACTGACAAGACACTTGACTGTAATGTAGATGTTTTTGTACCAAGACAGTAACTAAATGAACGAAGTAGTTACAGGTTTATTACGGCATTATGTAAATGAGATGAAAGTCACCATAGATTATTTTGATGATTGGATAAGCAATGGACCTGTGCTGCTTCCGAAGACACCGATAAAGTTACTGCAGCGATCTCGATGATGCATAAGTGAAGTTTGTATTGGATTGGCTTGAGCTAGAGCTTGCTCGTGGTGGAAGGATTAGTCAGCTAGACTCTGCGTTACCGAGTGCTAGCTGTCCAGGGTGTGCCAGGCGTTTGAAATCGCAGTGCGAAATTTTTAACGCCGCTCGGGGAGGCTCATCGCTCCGTCCAAAGAACAATGCCAGTGTGGAGCTCCTCTGCAGGATATGCCCCACCTCCTTTCTTGCCGATCCTGCACAGCCGCCTGCACCTTTCAGGATTATAACGAAGCCAACGAAAGAGCGGTGAAGGTGGTTAAATACTGGTCGGTTACTATTTTAGTTCATCGACACGCAAAGAAGAAGAAGAAGAAGATTAGAATGGCAAATGCTACCAAAAAGCTTTTATAAATCCTGTTCTTCTTATTCTCGAATCGATAACTCAGATTTTGTCCGACCAGTACGTAGCAACCTGGACAATCAATACCGTTGAAAATAATTGTAGAAAAACGAAACGGATTGGGATGTGTCCAGATGATGGGGACGAATTTGTTGCCAGATGGACCACAAGCACGTGGGGAATCAATTGTAATCCAACTGAGAAGTCCCATAATGTGACTCACTTGCAAAACAATCAGGTGATCATCATGTATGGTTGGAAAATTCAGAAAATGCCAGAAGAATACAAATCGATGTTTTTGTTTTAAATGTTATAAAATTTAAAAACTTGTGGTGCACTGAACTCGTTCTTTGTTTGTTTATAGTACAATGAAGGTACAGAATTTATTATTTTTTTAAATAAAACCTATTTAAATTACTTACCATTTTTTCGGGACATTTATTAGTAGGAACAGCTATAATACATACCCAGTATAATACTAAAGTAAGTGCAACAGTAAACACAGTGTTACCGTTAATGCGTACCGTGGTCTTGTCAACCCCGCCTATCAATAGTGTTGTACCCGCTCGCTTAATAAGTGTAATCGATAGTCGATACTTGACAAGTAGGTCGCTAGTAAATAAGGTGGGAGCGGTGATTTCGCGCCGAGATTCGGTTTCCAAGCTATTAACAAGTATCCAGTTCAATGAGAGATTTTATCGATGTATAAAGTTTTTTTTAATTTGCATCCTTAATGCAAGATGATGCTGGACGTTTAAGAATGCTGTTTAATTGTATAAAATAATAATTTAGTGTTAATCATACATCTGCTTTTCTTAGTCAAGTATGTGGAATAAATATTGATGAATCTTGGTTTTATCCGTCGTTTAAAAACAAAATAATTGTTTGTTCATACATAACCGGTTGTTATTTACTACCCAACATGGCTTCTGTTATAATCACTATGCTTTACAAGCGGACGATCGCTGTATTATCAAGATTATAATGGCTTACGATGTGTTTTTATCTCCATACTTACATCAATCTAGGGACTTCACAAGCCAATCCTTTCTGTCTACCCTTTCTCAAGAGAGCAGTGGTTACGTTAACCCAGGTAACGTAAATTTGTTTCAGTAATTTAAATATCACTATTCTTCATGTGGTGTTGGAAAACATCGAGAGGGAACCGACATATTCTAGAGCCAAAAATTCGAAGATACCCACCAACTCTAAAGAACTTACGTAGTGGATCACATCCCATTGTCTTTCATAGACAAGTGGCCTGTGTCTCAGCAATGATTAGCCAATACTTACTTCACAAGATATGATGAAAATGTTGAAGTGGATGTGTTGTGACAAGAATGTATAAAGTAAGGAATGAGTATATTAGAGGAAGTTTGAAAGTTGCGCCGGATACAGAAAAGTTGAAAAGGATTCGACTGTCTTGGTATGGGCATGTGACTAAAAGAGTGATGAATATAAATGTTGATGGATGGAGAGGGAGAGGAAGACCAAATAAAAGATGGATGGGTTGTGTGAGGAATGACATCAAGGAAAATGGAGTAAACGATGACAGGGGGGGGACAATGGAAGGAAAAACGTATTGCGCCGACCCCAAATAACATGGGACAGGGGCAGAAAGATGATGATGACTTCTCAAGATATCAAGATAATACAACATATCTGATTCTATATTATGTACACGTATTCGTATGGCCCCGTACACAATAACACATAAAAAACACAAATAATTCTGCCGCATTGCCTTTGAAATGAAAATAAATGTGCAGGCGGCAAAATAGGGTGTTCATTTTGATCGTACAGTGACATGTCCTTTGTAAACAGCGCTACTTTGTAATGCAAATATTTGATTGAACATAGTACATACATAAACAAACGCACGCCTCGATTGACAAAGTTTGGTTGGTTGAGACAAAAGGACATTCTGTTAGCTATAACAAAGATGGAGGTGTCAAAAAAGTATGCAATTGACATAAGCTAGCGGCAAGCAAATATCTTATAGGTACTTACTTAAAAAAAAATATCTGCTGTTCCATACATTTTGCTGCATCCTGCATCCAAGCTTACATCTTTTTCTCGAAAGTAACACTATAGTACATTTTGATATAAGTGGGGAAAGTTTGTTATTGCGGCCGAGGCGAAATACACACACGAGCCGCAGGCGAGGGTGTTATGGAGCCGAAAACTGCAGTAACAAATGCCCACGTGTATCAAACGACGTTTTTCAATACACTTTTAGTTTTTTGGTTTTACTTTTTAATCCAAATTTGTTCAAAGTCCAAATTGATTCAATGGAATAGAAGAAAAAAAAATGAAAAATAAAAATGCGTCTGGGCCGCCTCACCACGTGTGGAATTTTTATTTCCGCAGTATAGTGCGGGAATATAAGTAGAAAACTACGAGGGTAAAATCCATAGCATGTTGAACCTAATCGTAATGCGATAAGAGCCAGTTTTCGAGGAAGTGTATTGAAAAAGATTTTGCATAAAATCTAATATTGGGATGACAGTTAATAGAGATTAAAGCAAATTAGGCAGGGTGATGATGATTTCTTGAACGATAGTTAAAGCTAGGAAGTGGTGACAGGACTGTTTCTCATACCAATTTAAATAAATGACTTTTGATTTTGATATTACACCAAAGTATTATTCGTATCTGTTCGAATTGATTACCAATTAAAGGGGACACCTAGTTAATGTTAATAAAATCAGTGCGTTTACTTTGTGTAACCAGATATTTTTAACCTTCAGACAAAAGGGCAGTGAGTAAGATCTGGTACTTGAGGTCACAGTTCAAACCCTACCCGTTGAACTATTGTTTAAGATTAATAATTATAATCGTTGTAGAGGCCTTTGACTTAGGTATATTTAGTAAATAATAGGTAATATAATAAGTAAATGTACCCATAGACTGTACTTGTGGTTTCATAAGGCTAATACATAGGGTACTCCTCAGGGCATAGACAAGTGGCAAACGCTTTCAAATAGGTTATTTTTTCTACATTTTCCTATTCTTCTTCTTGATCGTCTGATTAATCCCTAACCTGGTATCAGAGTTTTTATGCCGCCCATGGGCCTCTGACTTAGCTTTACATGCCGTCGAAAAATATCTCTCAGGCGTGCTGGTTTGATCGCGATGTTGTCGTTCACTGAAGCAAGTGATAAT
Source organism: Standfussiana lucernea (assembly GCA_964057025.1). Taxonomy (NCBI): domain Eukaryota; kingdom Metazoa; phylum Arthropoda; class Insecta; order Lepidoptera; family Noctuidae; genus Standfussiana; species Standfussiana lucernea. Next base: position 14,462,571 of record OZ059796.1, read on the forward strand.
TATGCAATAATTATTTTCTTATTGAAAAGGGATGACATCAGACTTTCAATTCATTTGTGGCTTTTCCACTTTCGCTATCACTGATAAAATGTCGCTTTGTCAAGGTTTATTTATTTTATTTAAACTTCATGTACATAGGTTGTCTCTGTTAGTAATACTTCATCACTCTCCTGCCCTTATTCCACTAATAATTGAGTGGAACCAAATTGCGTTTAAGGTCTTTTGCAGATCAGAGCAAAATTAGCCGATTTTTACAACAGACTGCTAATCTCTAAATTGAACTCTATATCGATAATACTGTAGAATACATTAAAATAGCACATAAACTAGCCTCTCCAATAAATCTCCTTTCCAAACACGATTAGATACTTCTCTCCACAGTTTTTCCATCTCCGTGCTAATCCAGATATACATCCTAGCCTTTCACCGGAGTTTAGTTTTTCTTGCAAAAACAACCGACTCACTTTACTGGTTGTGTTATGTTTCTGCGAACTATTAGATCTTGTTTTATGGGTACTTCTTAGTATTTATCTATGGTTTAGCTAAATAGGATTGAGGAAACGCTTTAAAACAGATACCTATGGATATTTTTTTTTGTTGTGTGTGTCGCTGTTTGCTTTATCTTTTAAAGAATTGTTCTTCAATTAATTATTTTCCAAAAGATACCTAATGCTTACCTACCTATATTTGGGGGATTTCCAAAAGAATTTTAGAACTTTGGCACGGTAGAGGAGGAACACTCCTCATCTTCCTGCCCTTGTTCCATGTTACTTGGGGTCGGTGCAACACGTTTTTTTCTACCATTGTCCTCTGCAATCCGTCACGCTATTATTTACTCCTTTTTCCTCCACATCCATCCGTCGTTTCCTTGGTGTTCCTCTCCCTCGCCATCCATCAACTTTACAAACACAAACAAACAAAAAATATATTCATGTCTCTAGAGAAGGGACACTACACGATGTTATTGTATTTTTTTTATTAAAAATGAATAAAATTAATCTGATGTCTATATTTATGTCACAAAGACCACACAAAGAAAGAAATAACAAAAAATGTAATTAAAAAACAACAAAACGTATTCATACTTTAACATTCCAAAGGACCATATCAATAAACAACATTGAAGTTTAAACAGATCTTTAATTAGGTAGTATTAAAAACTAAATATTTTCTATGAAATGTATGGTTGTCTATAAGCAGACACAATATGGTCAACAAAGTCAACCAACATACTTGATGGCTTATTAACAAAATTTATTGGACACTAATTTCGTTACAGAAATGTCCTAAACATTTCCTAATTTGGTCAGGACATATTATTACTACACTGAAAATCAAAACAAACCATGATATTTATTTCCCATCAGTCTTCACACACCCGTTCAAAATTAAAAAAAAAGCGTTCTGTCCCGTTAATTTGAAAAAACATCGTTAATTTGAGCCCTCATTTCGTTCCAAACTTGGTAAAAAAGTTGGGGCTAAAAAAGCGCGTGTTGACCATTCTTTAGTGCCGTGTGTCACACGTAAAATGGAGAACGGTATGCTGTGTTGTTAACGATGTGATTTTTTGTTTCTAGTAGATGGATACTGTTTATCGCTTCTGTCAATGATTTCAATGAATGAGGGTAAAAAATATGTAGTGTCATACTTATGTTGAGATGACGGAGGACTGAAATGTGACAGAGGGGGGTTTAAAGACATTGATTGAGTGTATTTGGATTTTCTTGCATACTAAACATTTTTTATACTAATTGATTTTATGCGTTTGTAATGAGCATTTAGATGTTTTGATGTTATATACATTTTCAAAATATAGGTGTCGACAAACAGACTCGCATTTCCTCTTATTCCAAGAAAATAATACATAACAAGCGAAATGTGAGTGTACTATTACGTACATATCTGCTAAACCTTTCGGGGGATTACAGGAATATGTTAGAAATAGATATTTGTAAATAAACAGAAAAGTTTATAGAATGATCTAATCATGAGCCTTAAAGATTCACGATTCTTTGACTGATTATAAATTAAAGATAAAATTGGTGCCATCCTACAGAAAAGTCACACACAAAGTTACAGCACAAATAGCTACCAAACAGCTTCCTTCCAATACCGACTGTCTATACTGTATATGTACTGTGCTGTACTGTGTACTGTATATGACTGTTTATACTGTATACATAATCACAATAATCAAGCGATTATTATTCATAAGAAGACGCTAATCATCGTCTACTGTACAAATATCAAGTTACCTGTTTATTTATATCCAGTTATATAACTTAGCTCTAAGCGCTGTTGCAAGCCGCTGGATAGATGCGAAGGATAAATGCAAAGTTACGATGGAAGCGCTGAACGTGAATAAAACTGCTGTTAATGTTTTCCGGTGCAAAACTGTTATTAGTATTAAGAATGATAATGAAGTTTATGATACTGTTGTGGCGTATGGTAAAGTTGAAAGCGCTAGAAATAAAAAAAAAATAAGCATCGTAACTGGTTTACCAATAAGCACTAGGCCTGCTCTGTGAATTACAGCCAATTCTTTTCAAGAAAAATTGTAGAAGCAGCAGCAACCGCAGGAACAGGATGAACAGTGTACCCCCCACTTTCATCTAATATTGCTCATGGGGGAAGATCTGTTGATCTTGCTATCTTTTCCCTTCTCGCACGGAGACGAGGCCTGACCTAAAATGGCCGCTTTCGCAGAATCATAATAAGATAATAATACGAACACACGTTAAAATTCTTATCATGGTCACAAACGCAGTTAAAATTATGAATTGTGACTTTGCCACCCTGTGTTTTGTCCCACCTGTGGGAACATTATAAACTGATTATGCTAAGCATCCTTATACGATGTCAAATTTGGTGAATGCTGATTTCAATCAAATTCGGAAATGATAAACAATTCTTAGCATTATTATTAAGAACACCGCAGATGATGATGAAACGAATATTACGATAAGAATAAAAACGCCACCATTTCTCAAAATAAAAATAAAAAACAACGCAAGTTATCAAACGTGCAACGCAGCGAAAACTTATGCAAGAAAACATAATCTCTTTACAACATGAATCTGCACTTCTCAAAAGATTAAAACATGAAAAACGTACAAACTTATGGAGGTAACAGTTATTTTTATCGTGTCTAATTTCGGCCGGCTTTCCACGAACTCCACAACAACACTGAGATTGTCAAGAGAAGCCTTTACAAGCGCTGATTCTACACGACCGGTCGTAATTCCACACCTTTGGGGATGGGACGGGTTTATGTCGATAGATTGTGCTCTAATTTCGACATATTTTTTATTGAAAAACAGAGACTTTTAAAATAGGAAACTAAACAGGCTATCTTAAGTTTTAGTTCAAAAACAGAGACTTAGAAAACTAACATCTTACTTTTTAGTTCAAGGAAATTACTTTTACAACAAAATATATATTCGTACTTAGATAATATTTTCAAATGACTAAAAATAATGTCACAGGGATTGTAAACCTAACAATTGTTCCTCTTAGCAATTTATTTAGGAAATATAAAAAAATACTGTATCAAAAATATTCTCTCTCGTTGATTATAATCTAAAGAGTAAATAACACAGTTTTAGTAACAGGAATATCATTAACCTCAAAAAGAGAGAGAATTTAATGGGTCCGTCCCAATTTCACCGAAATGATACTATCATTCATGTCACTTAACAACGAAACAAAGATTGATAACACTTCCAAATTTTATAGATCATTTGATATTTATTACCACAATAAACCTCGACAAATTCCAATTGTAGTACTAAATTATATCTTGTTTAACAACAAGATAGATTCAAATGGACTGTTTGTGTGTTTACGTCGGCGCGGCGTTAGCAATAAAACAAATGAAGTAGTGTTTTAGTGATATTGCTTGTTCGCTACGGTTCAGGTAGACAAAAGACTCTATTGTTATGAAAATAACATTTATATTTGTATTGTGATTATTGTGCGAATCCACCAGAATCAAATCTATTATTCATATTAAGAAAATTTGTCTCAACCAAAACTTCGGTTTCATTGCTTTTGACTTAAATTCTTCATACTACTAAGACAACTTATTTTTATTATCATCGATAAACCAACTTCACAGCGCATCTAATCCCTTCCTACAAAAAACTGGTTCATAACGAGAGCTCTCGTTATCGACATCGATACTCGGCCGCACATCACTAGTGGCCAGACAGGTATTATTAGGTCTTCCTGCTCTCCATTCGCAGGCTAACACGACAATTGTAAGCGTACTCGCTTCCAGACACTAGATGGAATGATTTGTTAGTTTTACCGTTATGTGGTTTGATGTTGACTTTGGTACAGTCAAATAAAGATAACGAAAGACAATTCATTTATTTGCGCTGAAGATGACGTATAGCAAGAAGATACAAAAGAATAACCTTCGATCGTTTTCTGCTCTTTATGAAGTCACATGGATCCCTTTCGAAGTGACTTAAGTGTGCAAAACTAGAAAAATTGCATAGAAAATTATTTGTAATTACTTGAAAACTTGAAAGAGGAGCTCGAGGCTAAATAATAACAGCCACTCGGGTCGATCGTCAGGTTAAGCCGCGCTTGCCTGGGTTGGTCCGTGGATGGGTGACCACCCATAACATACCGAGTTTCATACGTGCCTCGGAAAGCACGTTAAGCCGTTGGTCCCGGCTGTCATTTGTAGATCTTTGACAGTAGTTGCAGGTAGTCAGTGGCCCGAAGGTCTGACAACCAGTCTTACCAAGGGGATCGTATTACCCAGTACTAACTGGGTTGTGGGGGTCAGATACGCAGTCGCTCCATGTAAAATACTGGTATTCAGCTGCATCCGGTTAAACTGGAAGCCGACCCCAACATAGTTGGGAAAAGGCTAGGCAGATGATGACTTGAAAAACCTTGAACATTTTTCAGCTGCCATCAACCTTAAAACTGTTTTATGAAATGGCCGTTTCATGACATTTGTATGTATATAAATTTATTTTAAATGGTCAGTCTGCAGTGTCTCATTTTTGATTCGGTCTGACATCTAAAGAAAATCGCTTAATGCCATATTGACATAACGATACGCTATAATGCTAAGTTTGAAAAAAGCACATACTATCGTGCACTAAGAAGACAAAAATAGCTCTTTAAGTGAGGAACATATTTGTATCTGACTGTACCGTTGCCTGTCTATCTGTATACCTTCTTAAGTCCGCTATAGCAATCTAGGATAGTGCCATAACCGCTGCGGCGTACTTGATGTACCTTCAGATTTAATTTGTGATTGCTGACTTATAACGCTTCATAACATAAAAGTGTATGCAGACTTGGTAGGTATCAGTATAGTATAAATATATCAGTGAGATTCATGACTGTTGTGGGGAAGATTTAAATGACATTTTGATAGTAATATTGGTAGTAGTAAATATTGCAATGAAAGGATCATCTTACATCATGCAAAGCTTAAAGAAAGAAGACAAATAAATGCTACTATCATCAATGTTATCTGTTATATTTATAACAGATAACATTGGTGATAGTAATGCATGGCACTGGTTTTAGGTTTTATGTTGTTAGGATGTCCTAACAACATAAAACCTAGCCGAAAACCAGTACCATGCATTACTTGTCTGGCATTAATTCTGCACTGGGCCGATCTGGCGCATCCGTTTTTTGTGTTCTTACATCGTGTCTTGATCTGGGCCGTATATAAAAATGTTTCCTTCTTTTGGCAAATGTGGTGATTGTCATGATATCATTATTACCACAGTTAATACATAAAAGCTCGTGTACAGTCACGAGCACCAATATGTAAACGCTTAGCAATTTTTAAAAGTGATTTTTTCCTACTGTTGTGATTAAAATTTCATGTTGTTACGAACATAGCATTTTGGAACTCATATTTTTATGAAATAGATCCTATCTCTAAGTTACAATCGTTATTTCTCGCAAAAATTGCTTTAAAATTTAAGAAAGTGTAGACATATTGGTGCTCGTGACTGTACAGCATCAGACATTCATAGGCATGACATAAGTCATAAAGGGCGTGAAGATAAATAGAGAGTAGTAAAACTAATACCCATTAATTAAACCAAATAACCGATCCCTACTACATAATCAGAATAAAACAATAACAATCGAAACGAATCGCTTGAACTTCGATTACAATATAAAAACACTAGTACCCTCAAGCAATAAGATACTATCTAGATAAAACCACACATAATCATACGGAATCGATTTTAATCCGTAAAGTGCCCGAAGACAAAAACGAAAGTCGATTCCTAAAAGTAATAATCGTTATGAAATCTCGATTCGCTTCTCGGATCTTATGTGGCTTGTCGAGAACTCGCCTTTGCTGGATGTGTTGATTAGTTCCGTGTGTGCTAAATAATGTTTTTTCAGTCGTAATATCCAGTTGTGAAGTGAAGGAGACGACGTTATCGATTTGATGAAGCCAATAAAAGATGAAATTGTGGCCTAAATTGAACATTTATCTCAAATATTTGATGTCATCCTCAATATGTACCACGAAATGATAGGTACCATTTTTGGGTCCAGAGAATACCGGCAACTTATTCACGTAATGCCAACATAAAACTAACATAATTGTGCAAACCCTATATATATTCAAGACCTCTCTGGTGCTTTGGTGCAGGCCACGAGAATACGCTTGATACAACAGCACAGGTCCGGACGATCTGACACCACTTGGCGGAGACCTACATAATGTCCAAGAGTGAACGCCTTATGGCTGATATGACGACGTTACTAGCACGCCTTAAACCCAATCATGTCTACAAAGCAAAAAAAAATAGGCGACACAGATGACCCTAGTCCAACACCTAGGCTAAAATCCATTAAAACATTTTCCTTAAGCAAAAGAACAAAGAAAACCCAAGAAAAATACAAAAATCCAATTATACCACCCAGTAAAAACTTGAAAAACGTAGAAACATCAAGTTTTTACGCGACCATTTTAACTAAGAAACTAATTTCGCGATAACAATGGCCCAGTAACGACTTCCGTACAATTACGTCATTCTCATACAGAGTTTGTTGACCTCAACTATGTTGCTTGAACTTGACAGCTGATTTTGTAACTGGTAGCTGTAACTGCTGCTCTAGCTATTACGGCCAAGATTTACGTCTAACATTGATTCTTTTAGAGCTTTTTCGTTTTTCTTAGCGAACTTCTTAACATCATGCTTATCATTCCTATCTGTTGTAGGATTGGGTCTCAAATCATCTTTGAGAATACTGCCATTTTGTTTATGGGATTACTTTAGATGCTATAAGTTACAGTCACATGTCTTCATTTCATTCATTTTTGAGTTACTAAAACTACCATCATTGACATAAAACTTGTGATGTTTTGTGATATCTATACTAATATTATAAATGCGAAAGTTTTGATGGATGAATGTTTGTTACTCAATCTCGCCAGAATGGCTGAACGGATCTGGATAAAGTTTGGCACAGAGATAGATTATAGTTTGGAATAGCACTTAGGTTGCTTTCATCCAGGTAGGACGATCCCGTGGGTCAATTATCTAAATGACTACAAATTGAAGACACTATCGAAGTTAGCAAATATGAATTTGCGTGCACAGAAAGAGACACACCCCCCAATGAAAGAAACCTTGGACACAATTCAAAGATCAATGGTGCCAAGTCGCCAACTGACTGCATACGCCAACAAATTGATCAGACGTAGGCTTGTCATAGACGGCATCAATTAAATCAATTGCTTGCGCGCTTTCGATCATGGCGGGTCCAAATTCCGGACGAAGTATGTCATGCCAATTGATGTCTGGGGGCACGGCTGTATCCCGCCAAGTCATACGCACAATGAATAAACACGCCCTTGTGTAGGAGTAAGTTATTACTTACAGGGTGTGAAAAGACTCATCACATATCCGTTGTCTACACATTCTGTACATGAAACTTGTATGTTTGACGTAATAAATCACTGCGGTAACAAAACATTGTGTTTACAGTATAGGGTTTTGGGCGTTCAAAAACATATGCAAACAGTTAAATCTTCTTGGAAAAAAAATTGAACTTTCAATATCTCCCAAACCACAAAGTTTCAAGATATGGTCCAGTGTCAAACAAAATCAATATGACGGAGGTAAAAAAAGCGACTCTCCTTTCACACTTTTTGCACTCGATATCTGTGTAGATTGATACTTGTAACTTCATGAGAAACCTGTAACAGTTATAGATCGATAACTTCTACCTAAAGATTGTTATCAGAAAATTCTCAGTACACTTCCGCTGTTAACCTGAGCTTTGAAACGCCGATAAACAGCGGAAGGCTCGCCCCTTATCGCCATCGTGGAATATAAGCGTGACGGCTGTGTGGTGTTCATGCGTGTCGATATAAGTTAGCCCTTTCTATACCTACTAGGCGATTCTGAACTCCTGGTACTTCGAGTATAAGAACACCAAGAGGCAGCTAACAATTAATCCCAGAATAAAAGAGCACTCTTAGATTTGAAATTACTGCTCGGATCAATGTTCAGATGATTAACCCGCGCTTGCCTAGGTTGATCTGTGGATGGTCCACAATGCTATATTATTTGAGCATTCATTTAGGCCTCGGTTAGTGTTAGTGAAGTCTTAGGACTCTGCCTTAAGACTGTAAGACATAGTGTCTTGCAATCTTCCACACAAAATGTTCTGGAAGATTGCAATACGCCATGTAACCAACATACAAAGTATTCTTCTATACTGCAAAGTCCTTATTTCTAATATCAGGTCTAGTGAGCATGATTGTGTGCTCAATAATTTAAACTTACATAAGAACTAAAAACGTTGAACATACTTGTCTACTTACATGAAATCTCACACCTCGTGATTACCAAAGCCTTAATATTTATTGTCTATGTAAGACGATTAGATGGATTTTGTCTTCAATGTTTTCGTTTCTTTTTTTATGGCGTTAATAAATCTTCGTAATTAACTAGCCAGTATGTGGTTTGATTTAAAAGTTTGATTACATTTTGATTAGCGGAAGTGTGAATGTTTCACGGTTTTCTTTTATTGAGTGAGAAGAATGAACCAATGAGGTTTTAAATGTGTCGATTTCACACTCGATTTTCAATTAATTTGGTAATGGTTCAGGCCCTACATACCCTATAGATACAAAAGTGCTGTTGTAGTTCAGTTTTGAAGAGAGTCGAATCAATTTCGAAGAGTTTTATCAAATTATTCTTGCTTATAATTATCTTAAAATAAGAACAACTAATATCACCAACCGTTGCCGAAGTAATAATTTTTATTTTGCTGCACATTTCTCATATTGTAGTCTGTAGTTACACGACGTCTGAGAGTATCTATTGACAGAGGAATAAGTTATTTTGTAGAATTGGTACCCACCTTTATCTGGGTCTTATAAATAATGTATTTGATCCAAATCTGTATGGTGGTAACTAATTTGTATACGTAATCGCACCTACACAGGGACAAACGACAACTAGGCTAAGCAATAATAATCTACGACTAGTTTGAGTATTTCTACAAGAATCCTTGACATAAAGCATAATCAGCCTCTAATGTTCCCCCTACTGGACACAAGCCCCTTTTTGTGGGGGGGGAGGGAGTTGTCTGTAATCACCACAGGCGGCCCCGTGCGGGTTGGTAATGCCATTAAGTATAAAATGTGCCGAAACTTTCTATCTTCATAAAATCCATCACCCTGTCAATTTTAAGGGTCATTTTCTTTTTATGCAACCCTTTTTGCAAACTTTAAAATTAGCCAGCGTTTTCGGCCAACTTTTTTGCAGACCAGAGACAAAATTATTTTTTACAAAAAAGGCAGCTGTAATAAGTGCGTGCAAAAAAATTTAGCAGTGACAGTAAGTCTTATGGTCCGGTAGTACACGGGCAATTTAAATTGCCCAACTGTAGTATAGGTCCAATATGTAGACGTAACACGAAGGGGGTGGTGGGGGCTTCGTTCTCTCACTTTGCTCGCTCACTCTAGCCCCTGCCATCCCCTTCGAACCAGTACTTATAATTTAATGATAACAACGTGCCATGTATAACGAAACTAACATGTACCAATCAATTATTGTAAAGATTATAATTTATAATTTTAAAGCTATAAGGCGTGCTAAACAGATGTTTGAGTCGGCTTGTGTCGGATTAGACCGACTCGAATATGTGTAACACCCTCTAAATTAGGAGCAACTGTTCTGATAAGCTTGGTGATGCGTATTTTCACACCCTTCGTAAGCAGTTTTTACTGACCAGACCAGACCCTTAACCAGTGAAGCGATCAAGTTTCGTCCTCTACCTGCAGCAACTGTTGCCCTGCAAGAAATTGCTGAAAAAAGTTGCTCGTGTAACCCTACATCGCTTTACATCTGGCAGCCTCCCAGTTGTATAGAAAGCGTTCACATTGTGTGATCAGCCCGCGGCCGCGAAAGTGCCGACTCGAACGTTTTCAATTGCATACTCACCTGCAGTTGTAGCGAATTGTATGGCCGGTGTATGAGCTTTGTGAATGATTTTGGTGGTTGAGGTTTCTTTTGTACTGTCGAAAAACATCTTCCTGCAGTCGGGGATCGGGTAAAAAGCTTGGAAGCGTTTCTATTGAACTTTTACTCTTTAGGTATTCTGGGTAAAAGTTTAATAGTGACTTAAACATAACATAACGCCTGTAATCCCCGAAGAGATAGGCAGAGGTGTACTTAAAATGTACACCAAAATTTCGCCAGTTATGTTTAAGTGCCATGTAAGAGGGCAGGGTAGGGTAGGGTGTGTGTAGTGACTTCAAATGTACATGCATTTGATGATTCGGCCATCAGCAAACACTAAACTTGATTTAAACATCCGAAGTTTACAAGGCTGTGAATTGGCTGGAAAAGCTATGTTTAATTCAACCATTTTGTGTTCTGCGACCTGAAATACAGCTAGCTCAGGCGCAGTTGCTTAAATACTGTTCAACATGTTATATTTTTAAGGTGAAATAAATAAACCTATTAACTTATTATTTTGTAGGCACAGTATTATGATAAGCACAGTTTATTTCACCAAAGACAGTACACAACTGATTTGCTTTTGTTAATTTGCAAGTACTTCAAACGAAACTGACGAAGGGCGTTTCATAAATTACTGAGGAAAGTTGCTTTAAATAAAACCTTCTAAATAGATCTCTCTACAGTAAAATATCACCATCTTCCCGTGAGGTCAACATCCATCAAAATAAATCAAATTTTACATCACCAATAATATTTCACTTTCCTTCCGAAATCGTAACTCAGGTCTCTCAACTAAAATTCCGATTTCATTTTAATGTTTTCATCAATTAATTCGGAATATGCCATAAATAACATATACCTGATTATACCTTAGCAACCTTATAAAAATAATAATAAATGATCATCATACCGTATTGATGACCAGACCTGTTTGATTCGGCTACCGAACCGCGATCGAAACTTTTTTTAAATTAATTATTGACTATGTTGGTAAGGCTTATAATTAAATTGAGAGATAGATTGATTTGGTGTAGTGTAGGTATGTTAAATGGGTGTTTACGTACAGTAGATGTTGCGCAATCTGGGAGTAAATGACCCCGCAATGTATATCGGGTTAACTAGCGTGCAATGGAGGTATGGTACACTACTATCTTCACTAACGGTCGACCAATTTTCACCCTTATGGCCTGAATCATAAGATTTAAAAATGTTCGAACGTCAGTGAAAACAGAATTGGGTGGATACAGGTTCATGAAGAATGTCTGAGCATTCTGTGATATTCATTTGTTTTGCCTAAAGGATTGGGCAGACGACATTGTTGCCATCCCGGGTAAAGCCTGACACAAAAGCGTGGGGACTGGCTCAAACTAATAGAGGCTTATACCCAGCAGAGGGTGAAGTTAGGCTGTGGGTGACGATCAGTGATCAGAATAGGTAGTGCCATTCGCGGGATTTAGTGACCGTTATGGATATGCCTTCTGAATCCCGGGATGTACATTATTTATTTATTTTATGAAACTATTTTTTATTGAAAACTATTTTAGGAATTCGTATTTTACATAGTACGTATTCAGCTTTATGCAAATATTGTATTGATCACTAAAGTCATTCCTTTGCTCGCGTTTAATTAAATCTACTAATTAAATAACACAACATATACTATTATTGAACACTTGCTGTTTCATTCACAACGAATTTTTTTTAAATAAAAAATATATATTTACAATCATAAAAGTAGAAAGAAACTCAAGTAGGTAGATGAAATTAATATACTGTAGGCGGGCAGCTCTAGGACTCGTCTGCTCCGGGTATCGGGTCTTCGGTAGAAAGACGACATACAGCAACCAGGTACTAGCTTGCTAACCCTGCAAGTAAGCTTACTAAGGTGGTAATTTTTTTTTTTGACAATCACTCAAAACAAACTTTAAGATATCAAAGTAAGCTAACCAGTTAACAAGTTATCGAATTGGTCACAAATTCGATTGTTCCGCACGTTAGCGGAGTCACTATGCTTAAACCGATTGGAATTACAATTAAAGTGTATTTAATGCTTTCGTTGGATACCATTTTGAATTCGGTTTAGAACAAAAGGTGCGAAAATTTCAATTTTTAAATGTTCCTCAAAAACCTGCAATTAAAGTTCGTCTAACTCTAATTACGTTGAGATACCAAATTTTTACCCTCCTCATCCCAACCACTCGATTTTGAACCTAGTGCCAAGAGAATTAGAACTGCAATCACTTAAAAAATAACAATAATAATATATTGCTTGGAGACAGTGCTGACCATCCCGGGACTGAACAATCCCGGGACACATTCCCTGACACAAAACATGGAATGCATTGTTGTACTAATGAGTTTTTAAAGTCTTTTTAAAGGAATGCCACTTTTAAACTGGTCGCAACGACCTTTGTGGATTTGAGATTGGAATCCCGCTTAAAAGCGAAAATGTGTTTTAATTTTAAATTTTATGGAATGAATTCTGTATTTAAAGTTTATATTTGCAATTTGAAGTCTGTGGCGCAAACTTTAAGAGGTCCATCTTGTATTTAAGTAACTTCTTTGTTTATTTTACTGAATTGCTTTTATCAAATAAGCATCAACCAAACTAATTAAAAAATAAGTAGGCACAAGCTGAATTTAAACAGACTTCTCACCATCTGACAAATAATTTATAAAATCTCTCTCGAGCTCACATTTCCAAGTTTTCTCAACACCACAAATATTTATATAATCATAAATATTATTCTCCATCAAATCAATACTTTCCGATAATCCGCCTCTTCCGTTACTATAATTAGCTAGTTATAAAACCAAATAGGTATATAACTAGTTCACAATAAATAACTCTAAAGTATAAATAAACATATCAACCTTATTTAAATTACGTATAAATATTCAACTTTTGACGCCTATAAATATATCTTTTGGTCTATAAAAATCGATATTAAGTAAAAATATTTTGATATTATTTGCGACAACTGTCATATTTTGTCAGCTTATTTAAATAAGTCAGACTTAGCTCCGATTTGCTATTTTTCTCACAGTTTTTATGGTAAAATATCGATAGCGAGAGTGTTTTATGTGCTAAATTATTGTCTTTAGATAAAAAACAGCCCAAAAAAATGTGACTTCATTAGCTCCTATTAGAAACTAGACTTTAACAACAAAAGATGTCATAATTACCGGTTTTGTCAAACGCATTATTGATCTTCGACTCAAGATGAATTGACCGACCCAATCTGGATTAAATACAAGCAATTTTGATCCTTCTGGCCGCGATACAAGACTATAGAAAACACCTATTATCTAATTTGAAGCTATAAACAATGATAGTTTATTTCAAAATTAAACCAGACCAAAACCGCATACATACATAAATCATAGTTGTATCCACTCACCTCACTGAGCCTCCGCAAAAGATTTAGCGTAATGATACCCAAAACCTCTGAAGATAACGTATTTCGTCCAAATACGGCGAAACTAGGAAAGACTAGACTAGCATAGACGATTTCAATCTACATACATACTGCGAATTATTGAGTCTGGAAATGGCCGAAATACATTTAGCAATATGAGTCTGGTTGTTAGCTTGTACTACCGTAACCTAGTTCTCTGGAACTATTTATAAGACTAGTAGGGAAATAAATTACCTTTTCGCTTCCTTAATTAAGTTATTATAAGTTATCCATGAATCGCTTTTGACATAAAAAGTTATATTTTTAAATTCTCCGAAGGTACACTGTTTTAAAAAAAAATGTCGTTCTAGTTTTAAATTATTTATTTACTATTTTAAAAATAAAAATATAGTTCTAATTTTAAAATGCCTGATATTTTTTTATATTTTGAAGGCGATGAGCTAATCCTGTCAGACATTCGAATGTAATACTCATTTGTTTTATTTTTTGTTACAGGTAACATTTTGTTCTTGCTATCACAATATGAAAAATATGGTAACTCATATCACGGAGGTGGATACAATCTACGTTTTAAGTTAGTTATTAGTCATAGTAGGTAATATTTCAAAGCCCAGGAAAGGGTTAACATGGTAATAAAAATACTTTTTTCCATCCTAGGAAGTAAGGAAATAATTCATACTCATTTAGTCACAGTACTTGATATTCTGAGGTGACATACAGCTATTTATGAGGTGTGAAATATTATTTCAAATTCCGTATACAGTAATGACCACGTAACTAGTATAATATCCGTTATTAAGAAACATATACGGCAAACAGTTTTACAAGTATGTTAATTTAAGTAGTTTAGTTAAGTCTCAGTTATCTAGCCATCTATTTCTATATGCTGCTGTTATTTTCTTTGTTTGGCTATAAAAGGCAAAATTTAATAATAAAATTTAAATGAGTAGTTTATGTTTACGTTGATTTATGCATGAAATATGGAGCACGTTTAGAAATATTTATCTAGTTCACTACTTTGAATACAAGCAGGAAAAAAACCTGATCAATAAAAAATGGTTAACGACCGATTTTTCCCTCAAAAAATTATTCTTTCTTAATTTAAAAGTTCAGTGTTTCGAATAAAAATAGTTGACAACCGATTTTTCGACAAAAGAAAATATTTGTTCATAATTTAAAAGTTTAAATGTTACGACTTTTTTTTTGTCAAACAATTAACGGGTTCTAAGTTTAAAACTCCAGTATGACACCATACAGTCAACTTTTTTTCTAGAATGACAGTTACGTTACGCCATTGGTCCGAATGACCAGTTAAGTCCATTGTGCACTCGGGCCCTTAACTAAGGTCAACTAAGGGAAATGAGCCATCACAGAGTCCACAATTCCACATGCAAATTGTAGACAATGGACCACCATCCTGCTACTATTTCAACACACTTATACATTTAAGCACGCACTGTAAACTTCTACACCAATATTATAATGAGAGAAACATTTGTAAGTTTGAATGTAGGAGGTAATCTCTAAAACTACTTACACGATTCCCATTTTTTTTGTTACTGATGGAATGGTATACTCTTTTTGAGTCGGATATGTTCAAAACATAACATTGCGCCTGTAATCCCTGAAGGGTTAGGCAGCTGTACCTAATAGTACACCCAGTTAAAACGAGAATTTTCACGAGGACGAAGTTCCGGGCAGAAGCTAGTACAGTTATTAAAATGTCGAAACTACAAAAAAGGACGAAAAAGTAAAACATTATACGGCTTTTTAGCTTCGAATAAATCAGTCAAAAATAATAATACTATGCTAATAAGAACCTAATTCGATCACTACTACAGTGTAAAGTCGACCATAAAATCGTTCTTTAAATATACGATGGGAAGTGGAATAATAATTTATTTGATATTCGCGAAGGACTTAGCCACAAATTATGCGATACCCCCATGCCTCGGGTTTTGATAAACGAGTTCGTTGACTCACCCCATCGAAACACCTTGATGTATTAAACATAATTTTACTTTGAGTTATATTTAGCTATCGCTTTTTTAATTATAGCTTTTAGATTAAAAATAAAAAAAAAGATTATGATCAGATAACTTAAAGTTTTAAACATTACTCTATAATTTAATATTAGTATTTAAATATATTTTGCGTACATAGCAAAAAATATCATTGTTTTACTCATATATTTTCATATTGAAGCTAGGCGGTATGATCGCCTTAGGGTGTCCATAAACTTAAAACTAAAATGGCCTAACACGATGGTCCAATTATTTACTATGGCATTAAATATTGATGATCTCAACAACAAAACATCCAGGTTAGTAACCATAGAGATTCTTGCCGGTTGTTTAGGTAGGTAGGAAACGACCAACTTGAAGCGCGCACCTCCTATGTTTTGACGTTTCATAAGTGCTCAGATGTTTTTTTTTATTATTTGGTTTAAAAATAAGCAACAATAACTTGGCAAAAGCAGAAATACAAAAAACACGGTTTCATAACTGTATTTAAATTAAATTTTAATATTTACTTAAATGTCAGCAACATTAGTAAAGTTTAAAGAACACTTGCGTCTGCGCATATTTAGTAACTACATATATTTATTTTACTTTAATGGCTGGGTAAACTGACTCCTTGACAAAACCGGTAGAACATTTTGCGACTATTTGCTACATACTAGCTGGCTACTAACAAAATAAATATTACTGGTTGCCTATTTTTCTTTTTTAACTGTTTTATAAGTTACATTGTGGAACTGGCATGAAAATTTATGAAAAAAAAACAATCCAAAGGACGAATTGTCCTTATACTTTTTAATACGAAAATCAAATTAAAACTAATCGATAGATATTTTGCCAAAAATTATCTAATTTTGAGGTAGAATGATTTAAATTAATTATTCATTAATTGGTAGGAGACAACCTTAATTTTAAATTTAAGAAGCATTTAAATAAATTGTTCACATTCTTTGTCATAAATCAATTATTTGTTAAATACCAGCCATCCAGGTGTTTAACTTTAATAATTTTAATAGCTTTTTCGCTAAGAAAATTATTAGTTTTCTAGAACATTGTGGGCAATATAAATACGCGTTTAAATGATTTATGTGTTTTTCAAGTGTTTGTAAAGACTGGTGTCATATCGCATAAAATTCTTTTACTATTATGTCAAGGAGCCGGTAAAAGATTTATTTGTTAAGGCGTTGGCCTGTAGATGTGACATTATTTACTTGTGTTACTGTTATTAAGAATGGTTGGTATTTTTTAATAAACTATTGCTGATACCTAACAGAGTCCTTAGCCTCACTTATATTACCTTTTATATATACAATCACATCTCTATTTATGGACATAAAATGATAGGGAGGTTTTTATCACATTCGAACAATAAAAAAATAGTTTTAAATTTTTTCATTCAAAAAATAGTTTTTTAATAGAATAATATAAGCATTTACCGCGAGTAGCCACGGACAAATCTACTAAACATAAGAACATATAAATCACGTTGTTTAAAAAACTTGTGAGAGTAAAATATATGTTGAAAATATAAATATTAAATACCAATTATTAGACATAAAAAATCATAACTATTCAATGAACGACGACACATCCACGTTGCCACGTAAACTAACAAATTTATAAATGAAAAAAAAAAAACTAAAACCATTTTAGTTAAGTGCTCCACTATTTTCTCAAATCAATAACTTTTTCTTCCTCATTTCCAAACCATGCGGGAAGCACAATCCATATTTATACATCGCATAACTTCAATACTAAAGATCGTAAAAATTGAATTTTTGACGCACTTCAAATGATATTAGAAAAACATAGAACATCCATATTAAATAGTAATTTCTCTTAACGACTTAAATTATAAGAACTCAATTAAAACTTGATGTTTTTTGCCCACGATTGTAAGGACTTAGTAAATTATTGCCCATTGCCCTTTCAGTAAGTTTTACCCTACAAGTTTTTATGGTGTGACATTTGCTATAATAAAGTGTGTTGATCCTTCAATTGCAGTCGTTACCACGACCTTTCAACTATGTATATTATTTATGGGTCTATGTGTGTGGGGTTGTGTATTAGATTAACCATGGGAAGGGCCCTTTTTATGGGTTTATGTGTCGTCACGTTTCAATTACTGGGTTTTTTTGCCCTTTGTACGCCCCTGAGAACAATGCAAGTTTTATTGAAGTGCTGTTTGGTTTTGGACAACGTGGCACGTTTTTATCGAGAACTCAGTTCATAAAGGTACTCTCCCTCTAGCAGTCCACTTTTGGGCATAGCCCTTTACAAAATAAGCCAGAAAACTTTCAGTTCTAATTCATGCCTTACACGGTTTAAGATAAAGTTGAATTCTCATCTAAGTTGTTCCAATTAATTGTTTTCTACCTACACAGACAGATTCTGTGTCATGTCCTTTTGGTTCACTTTTACGAACAAAACTTGACATTTTAAAATTACTTCTAAAAAAGGTCATCACACTTATTACAATAATTCCCTTTATATAATCATCAGGAAACTAAAGCCAGTACACACTCTACACCAAACCTAAAGGCCTATTTACCCGTCAACAGTAACACCGTAATATCATGTCAATCAGAAGTGCTAAAGGAAGGCGTGCCTCATTACCGTTTGTATTCAATTGTGTTTATGGCCTTATGAACACGGTACAGGCAACCGGCGTGTAAAGTAACAATTTGACATTGACAACGCCTTTAAGTCTTAGGTACGAATAAAAGTATGGCTTCTAAAATATATGACTATTATTAAGTAAACGTGATAGCGTACAGAAAAACTTCCAGAGGGTCAACTACAGACTTGGTCTACTTTAGAGATTTCCAGGAGGAGCCTACACTGGGGGCTTTTATAAAAAGCTAGGAACAACTTAGTCCGGTAGGGGTATTCTGAGAAAACTAAAATGTGTGACTGCGAACGCGGAGCTGCACAAACGATGTCCCTCTTCCTGTCTTGCCCTTTGTCCCCACCTGCACTTTGAGAGACCCTGTCAGAACCCACTGCTAAAGCTGAAACCACGCGGACCAAAACCAGGTTAAGTTATGCCAGGAATATGGTGAAAACTTAATGCAGTTTAGAAGTTGGGGCGTGTTTTGAGGATGTTTACTTTGGGAATAAATGAATTATTTTAGCTTGAATTTTCCTAGTTTGTGTAGTTTCGTACCGAAAATATGCTTTGAAGGAAAAAGTTTGGAATTGTAGAGAGAGCTTAGCATAGTCATGCATTGAATTTGATAGAAGGCAGGTATGTACAGACGCTTGTATAACTTGGATTCACTTCAAAGATGCCTCTCTTCTCTCCTTCAAAGGCAAAGAGCTAGTTAAACATAAAAAAATATATAATCATTGAAACGTACGAACTACAAAGAAGAAAAAGTCTCGTGCAAGACTTGCAACTTTGATGAGTAGTTGACTGTACAATGTACTAAAGTTTAGTGTCAGAGCTGATTTTATTATTTACGAGCTTATATTAAGAGGACCACACGCGTACGAAAAGAAAGTTTTATGATGACAACCGATTAGTATTTTAACGGCACTGAACTTGATTAGACGAAAGAAACATAATGTGAGGACTTACTTAATAACGTCACCCTATAAAACTATTACGTCCCCCATTCCGCAAAACTGTATCAGGATCCAACTCCCCCATCCCCAGAATTTGTAGGCTTCTTAACAATTGCGATGAATCAATAGATATTTTTTCAACAACACTCAAAAAAATCAAAAAAATAAAAAACTCAAAAATTCAAGCGCCAAGTCCATCAAAGCTAACCACCAACCGACTTTTTATCTTTTTTCTCTTGTCATCTTTGTACTTACTGTGTTTCTAAAACTACCCACTGTTGTTAAAAGTGTTATTTCTGCACTATCATTATAATTTTATTGTTGTTATAATTTAGTTTTTTGCATGCTGTGTCTATCGCATCATATTGTACACTATGCTTGTATCATATTGCTTGTATTATTAGGATAAACAGTGTAACAATTGTAGATAGGCCAATAAATAAATAAATAAATAAATAAATAACGTTCGTAGAAATATTCCTAACATAACATAGTTGTGTCACACAATTCTTTAGTGTTATAGTGATTTAACGAGCAATACAAAAAAAGCTTTTGTAGGTACGACACGATTACTGAATATGAGATCCTGGGTTCGATTCCCAGGTCAGGTAAAGTGCTATTGGGTTTTCTATCAAGAATGTATCAGTAGCCGCCACGGAGTCTGGATTCGCGTCCGGATGGCAATAAGCTCGCCCCCCATTGTATGGGACTTAAACATAACTGGCGAAATGTGGGTGTACTACTAGGTACCTACACCTCTGCCTAACCTTATGTGTTGTACCTAACTCACCTTTGAACTAGCGCAAGTCTATTCAAGCAAGGCCAAGTGTGGTATCAAGAGCTACGATCAAAACTTCTTTACTACTGCTTTAATTTAATTAACTATACACACATCACTTGAACAGCAAGTGAAAGGATAGCCATAAAGTTATGTTCTATCAAAAAAAAACCCATGACTTCGAACAAACAGTATTACGCAATAATTAATTACCCATAGACCTTTATCTCCACCCACGCGTGCGCATACCCCGGGGGTATTATTCCGTATTATGGGATTAACTCCCGAACGAGAATGATGTGAGAAAGCGTGTAATTGAATGTGTATGGACCGTTTTGAGGTGATTTCATGGTGATTTGGAGATCAGAATATGGGTGTTTTCTTTTGTATAGTCGTAATATTTCCAAGAAAGTTAATTATTATGTAACTAAAGAAATAATCCATAGGAAGTTGTCAATGGACATTATTTATTCCGCAGAACTTACGACAATTTATCTAAGACTAGCTGACTCGCGCAACTTCGTCTGCGTTACATTTTTGTTTGATGCTCCGCTCCTATTAGTCGCAGCGTGATGGTGTATAGCCTATAGCCTTCCTCGATAAATGGACTATCCAACACTAAAATATTTTTAGGTAGTTCCTGAGATTAGCGCGTTCAACCAACCAAACAAAAAAAAACTCATCAGCTTTATAATATTAGTATAGTTTGCAAAAGATCCAACCGTGGTATTACAGTAAATATTAACCAGGAGGTACTTCTTTTAATAAAAGCAACAAAAATTTTAATAAAAGATTCTTACACCCGTATCTATAAACAATTCAAAGTGTTTACTTGAGTAAATTTCATGTTTTAAGATACGATTTTTATTATGTAGTTTAGTAATTGCTTGAAAAACGAACTATAGCATAATAACATATTTGCACAAGTAATTACTTAAGCTCAAGTAATTACTTTAACTTGACCATGGATACGAGTGTACCTGTTATATTTTGTTTTCTTTTTTTGATTCCTAAGTTCATCATTCCTAGTGATCAAAGCTAAAAACAACCTTTTTTGAATGTCAATGAACTTACAATATAATTAATTAAATTATGAAAATTTAGCCATCATAATTAAATGAATTAATAACTAAATTCCTCACCTCGTAAAAAGTATAATAGCCGTTAAAAAAAAAGAATGATACCACTATAATACTAATCATAAAATAAAAGCAATAAATTAACACTACACTTCAACAATTTATTTTAAAAATAAAAAATGGCTTCCATTTCGCTAATTTATTCGCCACTTCGTAATTAACAGTAACAAAAAAAAACGTTAATAAATAAAACACTAGCCTTTGCCTCAAGGCTTAGGAATGTACCCAAGAAACGTAAGCAAAGAATTTGGAATGAAACAAATTAAAAGCAAGTCTTTGCCTTTTGCTTTACTCGAGAACTTAAAAAAGTTTCGCCATCTCTTTGTCTATTCAAACAATTGCAGATCAATTCAGACGCTCTATGTCTCCTCTTTCTGCTTTTTGATTTATGCAAGAATCAGCTTGCAGGGGAGATCATAGATACGAATAGCCAGAAATTCAATATTTCAATTAAATGAGTTAATGAATTTAATATTTACCACCAAGCTAGTTATCATCTTCATATTCCTTGCCTTGTGCCATTCTACTTGGGCTCGGCGCGACACGGTGTTTTTCTTCCATTCTCCTTTGTCAACATTCACTCGAAATTGTAGCCAATGACAAAGATTTCAGATCATATTAATTATAGAGCATAATTATGTAGAGTTTGATTCAATCAAAAACATTTGCAACGGAGACTACCCATATCTACGTCTGACCAAAATAACAATGTATCAATATCGTGATATTATATAGCGTCCATTGGACACTTAACCCGCTATCGCCTGGCAAATTAGCACGCGCGTTGAGTGGCCACAATAAATGTTATGTGGATCGCTGACCGGTATAGGTGGTGGGGTAATATTGTAAGCGATGAGCGATTTTAATTGGATTTTGTGGTATATGGAAAATAGCAAAACGTTTTTAAAATTTCAAAAAAAAAACTTCAGTGTGAAAATTGAACCAGTTGAATTAAAAACGAGTTAGGAATGAGTTAGCAGTTTAAAAAGCAATAAATACATACATTGTAAAGTTTTGCATGTCATCTATATCTGAGTATAAAATAAGGAACCA
Organism: Standfussiana lucernea; assembly: GCA_964057025.1. NCBI lineage: Eukaryota > Metazoa > Arthropoda > Insecta > Lepidoptera > Noctuidae > Standfussiana > Standfussiana lucernea. Next base: position 14,485,032 of record OZ059796.1, read on the forward strand.
CAACTGACCAATACTTATTGCAAATTAATGATTATGACCATGAAACCTGAAATAAAGAACATAATTTTATTAGAGAATGGGTGGAACAAAAGCTAGCCTGAAGCGATACTAATTCTTCTCTCTGATTTGTACCACGAGTCACTAAACGAACATAAAACATCGTTCCATTTCTATCAATCGTTTGAATATGACAGAGACAGAGTAACCATAATTTATTTTTATCAACATAATAGTCTTGACCTCAGCCTCAACCGTTTATCGCTCGCAGTAGCACCTCGCCCTTCAATCAAATATCATATTTCTCCAAAGAATTTTTATTCTTATTACTTATCATTTGGCTTCCGTTTTACATTTTAACGACCCAACAAATTATTATTGATATTAAAGTATTATTTTTATTATTCGAGATAAAAATTATAACAGTTGGTAACGGTAAGTGACTTAAATAATAACTTTATTAATTTAAGTAATAAAATTATGAAATGTGTCTGCTTTTATTAGTTAAAATAAATTGTAAATTTTAAGTTACTTTAGCTGTTAAAAGTGTCATAAAGTCAATAAAGTTAAGAAAATACAAAAAACATAAACAATAAAATATTTTATGGCAAATGCCTTTTTGATAAAAATCGAATTTAATTTTAATTTTTCCGAAAATAATACAACTTTTATTGGATTGAAATCTTAACGGATAAATTACATTATTTTTAAAGATATTACCCAAATATTTTTCCTGCAAATAATTGGCCTTACGTAAAACAACAAATAATACTTATTACCCAAAATGGCGCCTTTTTCCCGCCTAAATTTCACTAAGGACAGCAATCAATGCCTGCCGACTCTCTTTTACAAACAAATTAAATGTCGCTTAGTATCGTTTACTGTCAAATTAAATTATGTTTACATCAATATCACGTTAACTTGGTGCTCATACAAAAATGGAAAAAAATAACACTTGGTTTTTACTTTTATAAACAGCGGGATATCCAAAGCATATTGTTCAACTGATTTTATCACAAGATCAAAAGTTGATAAAATGGTCAAAAAGATTTTGATACCCGTACATAAGATTCCAAACTTAAAAAAAACATTAAAGTCTCATTTGGGCCAATTTCTATAAGTAAAGTTATTATATTTTGGGTAGAAAAATAATTTTAGGATTGTGTGAACTCTCATTCTCCTTCATTCGTATGGTCGTGAAACAGCTTAGTCAAAGAATAGCAGGAATTAATCTTATGCAGTTTTACTATCAATTAATCCGCATGTTTTATTTTAATTCAGGATTTAAATTAAAATTATCTTTTCTATTCATGCAGCATTCTAACGAAGAAATTAAATTACTAGTGACATAATTTATAGAGCTTCGTAACATTAAAACCACAGCCCTAATAACTTGTAAAAGCAAGTGCATACTTTAGATATAAAATCAAAATATTATGGCTTTAAAAATACCAATAGGTTCCCGGAATGGTGCAGCCAATGGTCGAGTTTGATGCTTATCATTTGAATTAGTACCTTTATATCGTGCTCCTTTTAAAAATCTCATCTTCTTCAACTCCTCCCTAAGGGTAAGAAAAGAAAAAAAAGAGAAAGAAAAAAAGGATAATATGTATTGAATTGAACTAAGTATACCTGCTTCAGTGTACTTTTTAGCACCACCATCTGTTTTCTAAGAGAGCTTATTATATTCTCGTTTGATGTATGTTGAAAACTGGCCAAAACTCTTGAAATTATTCAACACAGAAATTATTCTATGGACTGTATTAATCGGACTTACGTAACTAAGATAATAATTAAGATAAAGTACAAAAACATAACCAAAATTGAAAATCTCATTTAGGTATGTACTTACCCAAAGTAAAACACAAAATGCTTATTGAATCAAAGTAACAGTTGAGAAAGGCACAAAAACAATAACGGCAATATCTTTTGGGGCACAAACATAAAATTAATGCAAATTATTTGTTAATTTTCAATGAAAACGGTCGATGCGTAAGTTTTGAGCAAAACCGTTTTGTATTTACGCAAAAAAGTTACAAATGTGCGCAAAAAATGTGTAAAGTTCGTTTTTCTTCGAATTTTAAAGTTTATACGAAGATGTATTCGTTTTATCGATAATAGACGTTCGACATTTTAAATAAAGAAGGAATGCAACATGGTTACTTCCTGTTGTTAAAATAAATTGAACGTTATTAGTTTTGGTTAAAGATACAAGTCGCATGGGTGTGCTTTTTTTACTTAAAGATCGATCAGACTTTTTGTATCGGCAAACAGTATGATACAGGTAGCTAAATAATTAATTTAGTCGTGTGCCTTCAATACTAAATATTTTTGCTGTGCTAGGATTTTTAACCGAATTAAAAAAAAAATTGTTAACTCTGTCTGGGTTCTGGGCTTTAGGCACGATTGATGACATTAGATTGATCTCTTATTACATGTGGCTTAAACATAACTTCCGAAATATGGATGTTACTGTATACCTCTGCCCAGCCCTGCGAGGAACACAAGCGTGATATTATGTTAAGATTTACTCTTTGTTGGTTTTTGGAGGAGCTCGTGGCTAAATAACAACAGCCTCTCGGGTCAATCTACAGGTTAAGCCGCGCTTGCCTAGGTTGGGCTGTGGATGGGTGATCACCAATTACATACCTAGTTTCCTCCTCGGTAAGCACGTTAAGCCGTTGCACCCGGCTGTCATTTGCAGATCCCAATGGCCCGAAAGTCTAACAACCAGTCTTACCGAGGGGTATCGTATTACCCAGTACTATCTGGCTTGTGGAGGTCAGATAGGCAGTCGCTCCATGTAAAATACTGGTATTCAGCTGCATCCGGTTAGGCTGGAAGCCGAACCCAACATAGTTGGGAAAAGACTAAGCAAATGATGATGAAGTTTAACTCTTTCATATTTTACAAAAAGCAATTTTCTTTGTCCCAATTTTTCCAGGATCGATCTTCCTTCTACCATAAATTTACTGAGGAAGGCCTTATAACTTTGTAAATGGGTATGTTGAAAGTTTATTTGTCAGAAACACTTACACCAGGCAGTGTCGAAGTTACGTTATGTTTTTAAAAGCGTGGGCGGCGTAAGCGCGGTGAGGGAATCAACTTGAGTATCCTTACACAAGTTTTGTAAATATATGGAGGTAACTGTGTGGTTTTGTGTGATAGAATGTAGCAATTTTCATGAAAAATGTGTTACTGGCTGTTCTTGTTTCTTTCTTGAAGGACTTTTAAGAAGAATACCTCATGATTTCATGAAGCTACGATATCCCTTGTACTTGAACACTCAATATAGGTACTACTACAGACTAAAATGTATTAGATTACAAAACGTCTGAGTTTCTCTTACTAACGTGTTATCGAACGCTTTTATTCACAGACGAAAAAGTTTATAGATGATACCCATATCTTGTTTGTTATTTCTACTTCACTTAAACCATAATTATCTAAGTATCGCGACGACGGGTTCACGACCCTATTTTCAATTTCTAAACAATTTTAATCAAATTCCCATAATGCCTTTTATTACGTAACTCGCGCCTGCAACAGTTGTGCGGTAATTGTACAATTATACAACCTTTACACAACGACTTCATATATTACTTGTTTTTATAATAAAGCCCTTTTCAACGGTTTGCGGCTTGCAACAGCGTAAATATGGTCAGTGTTATGTGAAAGAGAAACAAAAGAATTTTAAATTAAGAACATTAAATTATCTGTACATGAGGTCTTGGGTTTGATTCCTAGGTTGGGCAAAGTGTTAGTGGGTTTTTCCGCCAGGAATTTCTCAGTAGCAGCCACGGAGTCTAGATTTGGGTCCGGTTGATGGCAATAGGCTCGCCCCCTATTACATGGGACTTAAACATAGCTGGCGAAATGTGGGTGTATGATTAGGTACACCTCTGCCTAAACCTTCGGGAATCTTCAGTCCATCATCATCCCCCTAGCCATTTCCCAACTATGTTGGGGTCGGCTGCCAGTCTAACCCAATGCAGCTGAGTACCAGTATTTTATATGAAAGAGCGGCCTATCATCTGACCTTCACAACCCAGTAAGTTCTGAGTAATAATATATCCCTTGGTAAGACTGGTTGCCAGACTTTCGAGCCACAGACTACCTGTAACGACTGTCAAAGATCTACAAATGACATCCGGGACCAACGGCTTAACGTGCTTTCCGAGGCACGGAGGAAACTCGGTATGTAATGGGTGGTCACTCATCTACGAACCAACCCAGGTAAGCGTGGCTTAATCTGAAGATTCATCCAAGCGGCTGTTATTATTTACCCACGAGCTCCACTCAATTCAGATTCAGATACAATCACAAATTTTAAACAAAAGAAACTTACCAGCAAATAACAAACAAGATCATATTCGTCACTACTCGACTACACAATCATGACCAGTTTTAACTTCACCCACAGTCCAACAAGCCTACATTACCCCATGTCTCAACACTGACAGATCACAAATGACACAGCTTTTAAATTTAAATAATCGCCACTACTGGAACCATAATTGGCAGCTCTTATCTACCAAAAATAACTTCTTGTACCCTTCACATCAGTCACTGTGTAACCTTAATTCAATAATAACATATCACGATTATTTTTAAGTTTTAAGACGGTATCATACTCATGTGGCTGTGGAGCTATTAAACAGGATCTCGCTGGTTATAACTGATATTAAAATAGCCAAACTAATCCCAATTAAATATATATAAAAATATATATTAAATATATATTATATTACACACTAACTTATGCCCGCGTGAGGTTCAGTATTGTCCCGCGGGGTCGTATTATAGGTATAAAAAGTATCCTGTGTTAATCCATGATTTAAACTATTAATATGCCAAATTTCATCTAAATCCGCTGTGTGGTTTTTGCGTTAAAGAGTAACAAACATCAAGTTTTCATTACATCCATCCATTCTCAAACTTTCGCATTTATAACAGTAAGACATAATGTGAAAACTAAAAAGTTTGTCTGTTCAAGTGTCTATCCGTCTGTCTGTCTTGGACCTTTACCCGACTTATCAGCTAAACAGTCAGTCATCATTATCGTTATCAGTCGTTACAGGTAGTCAGTGGTCCGAAAGTCTAACAGCCAGTCTTACCAAGGGGTATCGTACTACCCAGTACTAACTGGGTTGTCGAGGTCAAATAGGCAGTCGCTACATGTAAAATACTTGTATTCTGCTGCATCCGGTTAGACTGGAAGCCGACCCCAAGTTAATTGAGAAAAGGCTGGGCAGACGATGATGATATCAATTGGATTTATGGATTGGTTACACAGATATAACATGATCCGAGGGTTTAGACAATTAGATGTGATATATTAATAAACGTAGCGAGAGCTTTAAGGTTCCGTGTCGATTAGTCCACACTTATCCCGGGCAACGAGTGCACTTACCCTTAAAGTGATTCATCCACTTACTGATAATTTGGTGGTTTTATTCTAAACCCTAACTAGTGTTTCTAGTGATCACCACATTTTAGTGGCAAATACTTTCAACAGACAAGCCGTATAATATTTCTCCCATAACTTCCGATTCAATCAACCCAAAACAATTATTTAATTTCCAACAAAATAATAGCTAACTATTATTTTTCGATTAACCACATTGCTTCTTTGTCGCAAAATCGTCAGTAAATTTTGGCATGATAATGAAAAAGGCGGTTGGCCGAACTGGTTGTTGATCAAACAAGACGATGGACCCAAAAAGGAGTAAGACTAATAAACGTGAACCGAAATGAACACGACGCAACGTCGCGACCGATAATAATTGGGGAAAATGATATTGGTATACAAGCAGGAAGTTTCGCCAACATGTTGGCGGATTTGTTGGGCGTTTAAAACAAGATGGTTAGGAAACACATTGTAATTCACTTTACTTCCAAGACTTTAATTGGTACATAATAATTGTCTTTATTTGCATAGAAAATGATACAGTAAGGACGTAAAATATTTTTAAGGAAAATATTAGTTCGTGCGTAAAACCTGACGTTTTTAAAGCCCATGATCATGTGTGTAGTGCAGTGCATACGGATACGTACTGGTAATAGATACGCTTTAATAAAAAATCGAACGCATTTCTAGAAACTACTTTGCATGGAATAGCTCGAGAGTATGCAAAATGAGTTCTGTGTAACATCTACATGTTTACCTTTAAGGCAATGACACGAATAACTGTAGATCTAGTATGAGTTTAGTTTTTATCACTGACAAACCTATTTAATCGCTTCGTTTTAAAGCTAACTCCAATTTGTATAGAACCAACTTTGACCCGCATGTTCCTATTTTTTTTTAACCTGTGCTAGTTTACCTTCAATTAAACATTACTGTAACGTGATCGAGTACGATTTGTCAGTGTGTACGTCATGTTACAAATATTTCGATCTTTATTATAACGGCAACGACACAAATAACTGTTCGCAATTTAACTCGCCCGTATGTCTCCATTGTGATACTTAACATAAACTTTATTGGGTGAAACTTAACTTTTCCCTTAACCGGCGATTGTCACGAGAGTAACTTAACGTCAACAGCTTAACTGCAGTTAATTGTATAGTTAATTTTATCCAAATAAGAGGTACATCTTGTCCTGAAACATTTACCAAGTCCTTTCTGATTGATTGATCATTATCTGATATGTAAATGCGACATTGGTATCTTTTTATTGCTAAAGTGGAGACATAAAGATTGGTGTATTTACATGGTCAACCCAAGTTACGTACGACACGGATTTATTTGTACAGTTATTCTGAAAAATTCAAATTATTCAATATTAATTATTGCGAATTACTGATGCTTTCCAATCGCGCTACAAATTCCTTTCTTGGGTATAAATTCCTTCTATATTTACCTTTTTATAGAATTTTTAGTTATGTTATACTTTCCTTGCAGACTGCAACTTTGTTTGGAAGTTATTGTACTACCATCCATCTCCACATGGGTCTACCTCGTATGATCTTGATACTTTTCTAGCTTTTGTCCCAGATTGCAGTAGGATCAGCTTTTATAATTTAACCTTCACTCCATCTTTGAAGAATAAGACTAGCAGCCTGCTCCACCTCCTAACCTGTCCTCTTCGCCCAAAGACATGTAGCCGAAGTGACTTCTGCGGACGCAGTGGAAGTGGCGAAGTTCTGGGCTAACAAAATATAAAAATTGTCGTGCCAGCGACACGAAGAAGAAAAAGTGCTGCCTATTAGATAATTCACGAACCTACAAATCTGCATAATCCAAAGATATATCCAGTGATAAAATATGTTGGTTACATATACATATATGTCCCAGTCTCAGAAAATCGAGCCAGTGACCCCGAATTCAGACTCCACACACCTACCTACCTACATACACACATACATGCTACAGCTTACAGTCGCATCACTAAGCTATTTAGGTCACAGTCGCATGCGCATGTTATGATTACCCGTATCAAAATCATATTAACAACTAATAACATTACGGTTTATCACAGGAACGTTTTGTTTTATACACTTTTGACCAATTTTGGTGAAACTAATCATAGGATATAGATGTAATTTGGTATCAAAGTTTAGGATTTAGTTGATAATCAAAGCAAAAGTCATTTATTCAAATTAGGCTGATAATCAGCACTTTTCGAACGTCGAGTTTACAAGAGACAGTCCCCCAAAACGCCCGCCCTTTGCCACTTCCTGGTGTTTTAGCTGGGAAGAAGAAGTGGCGGAACAAACTCCCCAGCAACACTAATTACTAATCATTCACTAATTAGGTAGGAAATATATTGCAGATTTAGAAACTGTTTTATTGGTTTTGAAGTTTATATCATGAGATCCTGGGTTTGTTATCCGGGTCGGACAAAGTGTTATTGGCCCCAACATCACTTGGTATCCAATTATTCATTTAGTTACTGAAGAAAAAATACCTACATGAACATTATTCTGATTATTATTTTAAGCGACTAAACATGTCACGGTTTTCTCTTCGACTATCATTAAATAGACAATCGGAAACATAATGTAGGTTTATCTACGGATCCCTAGCTTATTACAAAATAATCAATTACCTAGATGTTGGTAAATCCCCAATAAAAGTGTGATTAAAAAAACTATTAACACACATACGATTTTTAAACTGCGGAAATCTTACTTCAATATATCAATACATCTTTCTCACAACACCTCCCATATAAGCAAAAGTGATGTCCAGATAATAAATAAATACTATTGCGAAAAAGCTTATTTTCACTCCGCCAGTAACTATTATATACCCGGGATCGAACCCGGGGCGTTGCGCAAGCGCACCTAACGACCACACCATAAACAGATATCATGGCATGGTTGCCAAAGTTTGAGTAAATATTATGGTGTGGTTGGAAATATGGAATTTTAGGTTATGTTTTTCGAATGGAAAAGAATCTGTTGTCCGTGATAGGTCCCGAGGATAGTGAGTAGATTTCAGGCCTTTTTGTGGCCCTTTCTTAAGGGCGAATAAGAGCGTTCATAGAACTTCTCGCTCATTCAAACCACCACGTGCAAAGGTGCAGAAAGTTTAAAACGCTCCCGAACCATTCAAGAGTGCCTGTAAATGATGCAATTCAAATAAATGCTATGAGTTTGAGTTCTCTGTTTGAACTCATAGGATTTCCGTAAATTAAACCATTCAAAAATCGGTAAGACATAGTAGGAGATTTTCATTAAAAATACTTTTTCATTGTCTAATATTTACCATCACTTTGAACATTTAATTTAGTAGGTAAGACGATTCCCCACAGCTGTTCTCTCTTATAATTCGCTTAACAACAAGCCCATTCTTCCATCAATCAAAACTTCTCGAATAACAGGCCTTTTTCTTCCTCGCTCAACATGGCAACACTTATATTTATTAATATAAAACTGCTAACTTAACCCGTAACTGGACACTAACAACCCTAACCTGTCACTGTATATGGCCGTTGACATTTTAATTCGAGTGCCTTTCTATATTATGTCTGATTCGTATAATATTTAGAATAACATGATTTCTAATACGCTTTGGTTTTTTAAATTAGCTGACAGTTTTAAGGCTGTACATAAACATACTATAAGCTAAAGGTAAACGATCGATTTATAGTATGAGCGGAGGTAAGTCGCATTAGTACCTATACAAAATTACTTAGTGGCCAAAAATATGGCAAGCCCTTATGGCAAGCAGACTGTTCAGAAACCCTTTTTTTTCTTTATTAATTTTGGGGGAGAGTTAGACCGCGGCGAAGGTGGTGTGACGATCTGATCTTGTTTGCGGGACGAACATGGCCAGATATCACACAAGACAGAGAGGTTTGGAAGGAGAAAGGGGAGGCCTTTGCCCAGCAGTGGGCCAAATGAGAGGCTAACAAAAAAAAAATTGGTGGTTTGTATCCACACGGATACGCCAACCCCATTGTATCTTCAAACAATATATCATACACACAATTACACTAAACTTAACTACACACTACACTATACTAAATGGAATATTTATAAAAAAAAGTCTAAGCCAATTCGAGGTTCACTACGCAACCAAAAACCTTAACATCATGAAGCAGCAGGATATAATATATAGGATAGGCCAAGCTTCTATTCATACAAGCCTTAATTTAAGTGAGGCTTGTATGAAAGGACCGCCACTATACAGCACCTATAGTCACTTGAAATTATTGATATTTTACACTTCTTGAAACCTAACTAAAAACCTGCCATAACCATGACTGAACATTCAATTATTATCAATTGTTACGTTACTGACAAGTCCAAATTGATTAATCGGAATTTTTATAGTTGTAATGGGTTATGCTCTACTAAAGCTATATTCAGTTTGTTTAGGATATATCATTGCATTTATATCAAATCGGCTCTTGTCACAGTTTAAAAAGCAACACCATATCGGCGCGAAATTAATCAAACGTCAAAGTCATCAATTTATGGACCGCCCCAGTGCTGAGACCATAATTAGCCATAGACTATAAGCTGCAAAATTAGCTCACATAAATAAAACGCTGTATTAATATAGCTTGATAAGTATAAGAGAAACTTGCGAATTTATTTTCTATCTGCATTAAACGATGTTTGAAAGTGACATCTGTCGGCAGCAGGCGTGCAACTTTCCTTTTTAGTTTTTATTGCCTAGCGCCGGCTGCAGATTTATATTTTGTATAATGTGTCTCCGCTTTGCCTACTTTTGCTTAGGTCTTAGCTACCTGAAAGGTATCTAACGCTGATTTCGATACTTTATGATAACATTGTTTGACTAAATTCTAACATGTTTTAGCAATTTTTGTTTTTTTTTTCTAATACTGACTAAACGCACTTTGATGTAATTTTTGATAAAATTTAAAATATATCAATTTTTTTCCCTGTAATTATATTTAAGTACTAATAATAGTTTCTAAGTTTTCATTTTTTGTATACTAACCTTTGGACCTGGTTGTCCCAAAATAAAGAATTTTGAATTTGAATATAAATATATCATCAAAATGACGTTTACTGCATTTACTACTAAGAGGGCAGAGCGTTAGTTTCATTTTTGACTACGACAAAAGATCATCATCTATAATATTCTAGCTCTGATTCAGTTATTCCGTTAGTAATTGAGGCGCATCCTGCCAATCGATACAAAATAGAGCACCAAACAAAAATCCCTTAACTAAAGCCACGAGTGCTTTGCTTAAGGGATTGCCCAACAAGACGAATTAACGTCAATAACAGAAGCTAATGCGCACAACTATTACCACTGATTATGCGCAATTGTATTCACAGTGTACTACATACATCACCCGACTCCGCTCGCTCGTCGCAACGAGAAAGCGAATGATTTATTACAAGTCAATGTTGCCAGCCTGAATCATAACGCGTTGATTTTCTATAGACGTCATTGCTTAATGATGGTTGCAATGTAGGTCTTAAGGTTGCTACGGTTTCTTAAGAGATGGACAAAAAGGACGATGAATCTTCGGTATCTGTAGTTATTTTACGCTGGTTTATTCCTGTTCACTGCCTTAGTTACAGAAGTTATCAACAGATTTTTTTTAAAGTAGTTACGACGTTGTCCAACTTTTTTTGTCAACCGCCTTTAAAGCATTTTCAGTCAATCCGCTGATATCTTAACGGTGAGCAGAGATATCAAAGTAGATCTAGACCGATGACAAGATGTAACACCTCTGAGGGTCTAGTCTAGTGGCACCCACTTTCAAAACAATTTCGCATTTCTAAAGGATTAAAATGAGTTTATCGGTAGCTTATGTCTGTGTATATCATTAACACTGAAAACGGAATATTTACCATGTTTACTATTAGTTTTAAGTTCTCGATATTTCAGCGCTGTTGCAAGCACGATGATTACGGATAAACTGAAGTTATTGTGGGTGACTGTTTAGGAGCAGACAAAATCGGTCTACCCTCTTTCTTGTTCGATGAAATCAGAAAACTCTAACGGTACGACATCTACAGGTCTACAGCCGATTTTTAAGAGGTCCATTGATTTGCCTGACATCCTGCTTGAATACGTATTGGTATGCTATTTCAAGGATCCTCCTTTCGCTTGTCGATTGACACGACAAATGTCTCAATTTTACGTCGTTCATGTATTTTATTTTCGTGCGCACTCGATTCTATACTCACGACCAAGACCTTCAATGTAGTTTGTCACGAAAGAGTGCTGGTTTTGCACGATACCTTTTTGTTATGTTCATGCGCTTTTGGGGTAATGCACGGTTACCAGTTAAAAATCAACCACTCATAGGTTCACCAAAAGGGGTCTTGAGATAATGCAAACAAGATTAGTGTCAGTTTCCTTGTAAGTATCTGTTATTATGCGTGTCGATTATAGGTGTTTTAATTTGGGAAGATTAGCTGTGCATGTGTTGGGGTAGGGACTGATATTTCAGTTCCATGAAGAACTAAGGACTGGGCATCTTCTTTGTAACGGCAAGTGCAATGTTCCTTTTGCAAAAAGAGAAACATCCAGTGTAGTTATAAGTCTAGTTTTATACCACCTTCAAATCGATTTCCCACTGAAATATAAAACAGACTAGAACAAAGGTTTATCTTCATTTCTAACCTCCTTTAACTGATATTCTTGCTCAATGCGACACTAGCGCCATCTGTTAACAGTCAACATGACATACCGCTCATAATTCATAATGATCGTGTAGGCTGGCTTGACTTCATTGCTAAGGATTGATTTAAATAATATGAAAATCGAGTTAATCAAGCCTAGATTCCATATCTGACAGTGACATTTTGTGGTCATTAGGTGTGATCGTAGAATTAGAATGTTTATTAGGTTGTTTCTAATGTTTTCTTTGTTTTGTTCACAGGTAAATCCATTGAATAATTTGGCAAATCGGGGTGAAAGGTTCCTTGAACACAGGTTTTATAACTTAGAAAATAGTTAGTCAATACTCATCAAAGCTAAATCAATATCTAAATTATGTCAATGTCAAAAATTAAATTAGGACAGTTTTGACTGAAACCGGGTTCCGCATGCCTTAATAGAAACTTTTAAACATTTAACTATTGCGGTGTCGATTGCCGTATCCAACCAACATTTAATAAACAATGACAAAACTCAAAATATTTCGTACATTTTGTTTGAGCATTTGGAATGCAATGCCCCAACAAATATTTAGGCAAGGTACCTATTGATTCAACGTTGATCATAAAAAATAACACTGAATGCAGGCTGTCAGTTACCTGCAAAGTAAGGGTTCCGGCATATAGCCACACCTTATTATCCGTCATGATATAAACGCTTAAATGAATCGACTGAATTAAATGCTAGACACTAGTATGCTTTTGGTTTTTACGTTTTAATTGTAAAGGACCGGGCTACGGTATGTTTCATTACAGACATTTAATTTATAATAGGCACCTAAACAGGCAGGTACGACAGCAACTTTGTCCTTAGTATTCTTGAATCAGAGAGAACTGACAGAATATTATTAAAACTACTTCAAACTGCTGTCACTGCTTGACAAAAGTCTCCACAGTTTACTACTCATTTGTAAGGTTTCGTTACATGGGAAATATTATTGTTATATAGTTCCTATCCAACCAATCTTGGACTAGGGTGGAGCACGCTTGCCGAAACCGATTCACTCGAACTTTGAATAGATCCAGATTATAATGATCAGGGAACAGAGAAGCCGGCAGTGAATTCCACAGACTGGCGGTTCGCGCAATAGATGTGGAAGCAATCTTTGTTAATAAGACAAAATCTAAGTCCCCAAAAGCATTGCAATGAAAAATGTACAGTTAACAAAACCTTCGTCAACTAGAAACTTTTTCAAGAACCTTGAAAACCAAAAGATGAAAATGGGGAGCTTTTCCGAAAAGCACCAAAGCTTAGTAGGTTATTCACAAATGAAATAATTTAATGATTTTAGTTTAACTTAGCTTGGGATTTAATATGCAACATATTTAATCCCAATCTTAAGGTAAACTCCATTGTTTCTCAATATTCCAACCAACAAATACTGATGTTACAAAAGGTTTATTTATATACCTAAGTAAATAAATAGGTATATAGGTTACATGGCAATCAGTGTCGCCGGCTGCAGTGAGAATGTGACATTTGGAAGAGCGCTCAGCTTCATAGACGATAAGCGTGTGAACTGACTTCATGGATACTATTTGTTGTGGGTCAGATATAAATATTTTAAAGTAAAAATACTTAAGAAGTATTGATGGAGACCTTATGCAGAAGCTCCCTTGGCTCTTTAACCTTTTGAACGCCAAAGCATAAACACACGCGCGTGCCCTCCACGCCAAGCCACAATTCCACCACATCCAAATTAGACGTGTTATGCCGTCCGTGGCGTCGTGAGCACTTGTTGATTTGACGTCTATAGGCGTCCGTGGCTGCCAAAAGGTTAACCAGTTACAACTATTTTAAGTAGTAATAAACTTCTCTTGTGCCAAGATATTTTCATGGGTGTCATCTGAGTCACTACCTCAGTCGGAAGACCATCTACTGCTGAACACCATCAAGGGAATAGCTTAGTTAAAATAATACATAATAATGTGCTCACCAAGTCTTGCCAGCATAAGTATATATCCCTCATAGAAAATGAATAAGACCAATACTGTGAGACAACACAAACCAGTCAAGATATTAAACGTTAATCATTGGAAAAGGTGATGCTATATTTATTCAATATCATCACTAACAATTTGGTGTACTGACAAACAAAAATAATAACCTTATGATCACGCTGTAAAAAAAATAATCATTCCGCATAATGTAGAAACTGTAACAGTGTTTAAACTTCGAGTTCCAATAGTATCCTTCTTGATCGTGCTTACCTAATAGCGTCCTAAGTCAGACTGAACGCGATCATCTAATTGGTTCCCGAGCGCAGACGATTTCTCTCACCATGGCCCCTATTACGTATACACCTTGTAATAACTTAATAATTATTTCACTGCCTTGCTATTAGTTGCAAAGTATGGTATATGAGTAGTTGGAGTACCTTCCTGCAGTTGTGGAATAAATAGGCATGAAACATAACATCACCCCTGTAACCCCGAATGGTTAGGCAGAGGTGTCTAATAGAACACCCACATTTCACCAGTAATGTTTAAATTTCCATTTAATATGGACGAGCCTATTGTCATCAACCGGGCACAAATAGACTTCGTGGCTGCTACTAAGAAATTCCTGAAGAAAAAAACCGGTCAAGTGCGAGTTGGACTCGCGCACCGAGGGTTCCGTACAAACCTGTGGGTATATAACTTTTTTTTATATGACGAAACTAAAAATTTACGGTTTTCGTAATTTTTCCTATATCTGTACTATAAGACGTGACTTCGTACAAAATTTCAAGATTCTAAGTTCACGGGAAGTACCCTGTAGGTTTTGATTCCCGTGCGAGTTTCGAAAATTTGCGGAAATTTGCGGCCTAAGTGGCTGTATCTTTTGATTGCGTTGATTTAGAAGGTTGATTTTTCTACAGCTTCCAGGGACAGTAGAACTAAGTATCATATAGAAATTTCAGTTTGATACCTCCACGCGTTCCTGAGAAAAACGGTCTTGACAGACGGACGGACGGACGGACGGACGGACGGACAACAAAGTGATCTTATAAGGGTTCCGTTTTTTCCTTTTGAGGTACGGAACCCTAAAAACGTGAGTATATCGGATCTGTGATCAAACCCAAGACCTCATGCTCATAAGTCGCACTTGGGACCACTAGACCAATGAAGTGGTAAGTCAGGTTATAACAACTTTATAATCATTGCATTGGCTAGCTATTAGTTGCAATAAGTATGGTATATGAGTACCTTCCTGCACTTATGAAACGAGTAAGTATGGACATAAATAATTTGTGAATGGCTTGATTGTAATCAGAAGCTGCTGAACTTTAACGTGGAATGAGTTTCAGCAAAGATATTGTTAATTTATGAGAGAATTATAGATTAATAATGGGATGTTTTATAACGAAAAATTCCATGTAAAATCCTGCTATTATTTTCAGTAATTGCATGGATTTTTATTTTTTTATGAAAAATAATTCCCGTTCACGTCTTACAACTTTAAACACGTAGATATTTTGGTGGTATAAAACAGCATACCTTTTTTAAAAATAAAACAAAATGTCATATTAAATCTTGGCTGGTTTCAAAGACGATGGTGCATATTCACATGAATTACTGGAACTGGTGACCGTCATTTTTTTTTTTTTTTATACATTATAATAATTAAAATAACTATTATATATATAAGGTATTTTTGTTCAATAAAGATATATATATTCATATTCAACTAAAATAAAGTAACTACTAAGCTAGGCAAAGGGATCTATCTCTCTATGACTTCCAGTTTTCTTCGACCCAGGGCTGATAAATCGCAAACGAATTTGTAGCATCAAATAATTTGCAATCATATTAAAATGAACCTTATTTCTTATCACTGTAAGTGACATTCTTACCTCTGGCCCAACTGTAAAGGTATACAAGAAACATTTAATTGCAACAGCAATAAAAACACGCACTTTACATACACCAAAACAATCAATCAATCGTTCAAGTCAATCATAGTATCAAACCATAGCGATGCAATGTGGGAACCAATCAACAAACGTCTCTATCAAAATTAAATAATTATTTTCTTGACGCCAGTATTTCGGAAAAATCCGTATTTAGGAGCTTTTGAACTTTTACTGCTGATCTTGATTTTTTAACCGACTTCAGAAAAGGAGAAGGTTATTTATTCGACGAGTATCTTTTTTTAATAGACTACACGAGTCACGACCGATACAATAAAAGTGTTGTCCAATTTTCCACAGGATGCTGTATAAAACCCAAATACACCAATTTTCTAAAATTTTGGCAAATCCTCTTCAACTGGCTTGATAAAGGTGAAGTTCCTCAATTAAAGCGACCAGCACATCTAAACTGCGTTCAAGAGCTGTCAGTGTCCATATTCCACAACAATGATGATGAACAGCAGCTTCTATAAATATGGTATGCTAATCACATTCGTTCATCATTGTGCCCTTTCAAACATTTTCGTATTACTATCTTTGCCTTGTTTTTCATGATCAGTTTTTGGCGCTATTCTAATTGATTTTGGGTTAAACAGTATGTTTTTGATTCCATAAAATGAAGGATCACCTGAACCGTTGCATTTCTTGCTCATACCATTCCTACAAAAGAGAGTGGTTTACCTATTATCATCTGAGAAGCAAGCACTTATCCCACGCTCGAGCACATTAAAATTACGATGACGAGCAATAAAATTTCTATCCGCTATGATACTTAATAGTACTCTTGCAATCTGAAAGTGCAAAGTTCATGTTTTGTTTAGTTGTTTCTTAATTTGAAAGTAACTTAATATATTCCCGCCTGCAATCCCCGAAGGGTAGGGCAGAGGTGTACTTAATAGTGGGTACAACTACATTTCGCACGTTTTTTTTAAGTCCCTTATGTAATACAACCAGTTTTAACAAGGGTTTTCGTAATACCCAGTACTAACTGAGTTGTGGAGGTCAGATAGACATTCGCTCTATGTATAATTCTGTATTCAGCTGCATCTGGTTAGACTGGAAGCCGATCCCAAAATAGTTGGGAAAAGGCTAGGCAGAAAACTCAATAACACTTTGCCCGCCCTAGGACTCAAACCCTAGGAATCGAACCTCCAGGACCTCGTACTCAACAGTGGCGTTAGCGACCGCTTGACTAACGAGGGAATTTGAAAGCAGTTTCACGAAATTATTTTCAAAGAGCTGAGAAGAGCAAATACTGGTACCCACCTCGTACCTTTAGTACATTTTCGAATAAATTGCATTATTTTATTCCCATTGCACATTCTTGCCACAAAATACATGACACTGATTTTCAGAAATGGTCATCGTTACAATAAAGTCTGAATACATATCGACATTCACAAGTTTCGCGGTTACCCTGTCAGACTGCACCCTCGATTCATATCAGTCGCTTATCTGACGATCTCTGACACAATGGTAGCGTCTGGATATAGGGTTGTCAAATGTGTTAAATTAATTATTCGTTACCCAAAATAAAATGATGCTCTACGAAATGCTGCAAAATGTTCTTCTTGTAATTAAATAGCTTACTTACTAATAACCTCGGTGCACTCGGGGCAAAAAAAAATCATAGGCAGTTTCTAACGAATTTCAACATTACTCGTAAAAGAATTAGGTTCTTACTAGCATAAAACTCTTATTGTGTTTTATTGCGTCATGTAAGAATAAGGTCTGAGAATTTCTCCTTGATACAGCTCAAATTTAGCGATATTTTTAGCTGTCAATTCTTTGCACCCCATTCCTCTGATTTTCCACACTAGTGCGTAATGAATTAATGAATGGGTCGCTTTGCATAACTCTGTACCACGTTTGCGAGAAAGTGTGAGAAAACGCAAACCGTACAATTAATAATACTTACGATTATGAGAGTGGAGAGCATTAGATAGACATCATAAACTTGCAAACTGCATCCACTTTCCTTGCTCGGTATAATATTACATTAATACAAAATTCGCGATAACCCTGCCGGTGTGACGTATGATACGTATCGCTATCGGTAGAACAGTGACGTTTTAGTGATGGCATCAGGGTTTAGGGTTAACATCATGCTCTGTACGAAATTAATTAATAATTTCATGGCGGAAACAAAACTCATTCTTTACTTGGGCACATAATTTTTTTTCTTAACTAACTTTCTTAATCGCCAACCCGTCTTGAGCAAGCGTGGTGATCAATGCTCGTGCCTTCTCTGTATGAGAAGAGGCCTTTGCCTAGCAGTGGGACAGTTTCAGGCTGGTATTATTATTATTATGAATTATTTAGTTGACACTTGACGTTGGCAATTATGATTTATTTTTCAAAAATTATACATGTATATCTTTCTGAAAAAAATTTTCGACAGCGACTATTACATAACCTCATACACATGACAATCAAATACTGCCTGACATAAAACGTTCAGTTTACGCCGCGGGGTGCTGTATGACAGCTGATACCTATCGCTCGTTAGCTCTTGATTATTGACACTATAAGGAGGCATCTCGTCAGGGTTGTCAACTTTGATTGTTGGGTAAAGGATTTAAATGATTGGTCAAGGACTTTTTCAATGCCTCCTGGGACAGTTCCAATAAATCACCCGTGGATATGTGGTTCAAAGGTGTGGTTTAATAAAGATCTAATTTTACACAAAAAAAAATGTCGACCAGTTCCACACCACCTTTTTTTTTTTTTTTCGAATGGGAAATCACCAAATGACTTCTCCCGCTCTGGGCTGAGCGGGAGGGAGTGTCAGACTTTTACTGACTAAAACCCACCCATGTTCCTTCATCGCCCTTTGTGTTCCGGGGCCGCGGTATCTCTTTCGAACAACCCGCAGCACCCGGCAAGTTCCACACTACCTCAGTTAGTCTTTTTCTTAGTCGTTCACTCTTGACGATCACTCTGATCGTGGTCATGGAGGGTCGCCTACTTTCTCACTGTAAAAGCTTATTCTAGGCACATCTAAAAGATTTTAATGTTTGATGGCCAAACTTAATGTTTTTCGTAGCGTAACTGAGTAGCTTACATTTTGAGCTCCACATCTTCGCACCAGCCCTACTAAGCTGCAGTGTCGCAACAACAACAGTTCGTCCGAATCGTACGAATTTGTCGTCACGATCGTCTGCTAGATGCAGATCTTCTGGGAACAGACTTCTCGACATCAGAACCATAAGGTCGGATGTACCAATACAGAGAGATTGTACATCCGACCTTAAACTTACTTAACCTTCTGATATCGAGACTTGTAACACGTCAGAGGGGCTGGTTTTCCTCGAAAAGACTCATTAGTCGAAATTAAATGTTAATTTTGGATGTTAGTACTGCGAAAATGGTTGCTAAGTTAGGGCTTTATTATTATATAACTTTATTTTTATTTTGTAGGGTTTAAAGCGTCTTGCTGGGTTTGTAATCTTAATGTTTTACTTTGGCGAACAATGCAAATCCTGTGATAAAGACTTTTCCGTCATAGTTAAGGCCCAGACTCTCTCGTCAGTCACTTACTTGTCAAGACTTTTATTTTATACAAACAATTTCGTCTTATATATTATGTTATTCATAGGTTACTCACAAATTATGTTGATGGAAAATAAAAACTATCTGTTACTTAAACTATCTGTTACTTGTACTTTGTTACTTACTAAAACACTGAAAACCTACACCCCAAGCCATCAACAAAACACTCCAAACCGATCACTTACACGCCGACATTTAACCGACTTTCAACGCCAGTTAAATAAAATAGTAAGACGGTTTCACAGTATCGGTTACGCACACTACGTAGTCACGATCGGGAACCATTCAGGGGAATTACGGTTATGGTTTCAGTGGAGAATTATTATTGGCTACAAGCCGACAAGTTCCGAATGTACTTTCACCGGTATTACCATAGACTGGACGATCAAAATGGGTATTACACCTTTGTGGTTTGCCTTCAGGAAGTATAATTCTAGAGAATCTACACTGGTACTGGAGGTACTATACTGGGTGATTTGTTAAGCGTCGGCAATACTCTAGAGGTGTAGCTGCAACAAATTCATCGTACATCATGCGCGTGCGCTGGCGGCTAGTGGAATACTAGAGGCTCAGGCGTGACGCAAGCTTTTATATGTAGCGAGAAATCCAAACCTTTTCGTGTCACCCACATATGAGTTGATATTTTTTATTATTCTAAGCATGTAGGTAGTCGCTGATAATGTTGTAAATATTTTTGTATATAATAGGTTACGCTAGACAATAGATTCATTCGCATCTGAACCGTCTTTCACTCCAGATCCAATTGGGACTCCTACCTCAACAGTGGTGACCCCGACGTGATAGAAAAGCTACAATGACTACGTCAAACGCGGATTTCAAGAAAGACGAGCAAGAAGTGTCCGGTGTCTCTGCTACTCTTCGCATTCCACCGGTCTGGCGCGAGAGACTGCGATTATGGTTCGCGCAGTTCGAAGCCATCGTTTCCTCACACAAGAAGGGTGACAAGGCGATGTACGAGCTTGTCATCGGCCAGCTGGAACGTCAAGATATCGACGAGATAGCCGACATTATCCTCCGACCACCAGAAACTGACAAATACGAAACATTGAAGAATAGATTACTGCAGGTTTACGAAGAATCTGAACAACGACAGGTCCAGCGGTTGTTGTCTGAAATGGAACTAGGGGATATGAAACCATCACAATTACTGCGGCGTATGAAGAACCTCGCTGGTGATAACATATCCGACTCGGCGCTGCGTATCATGTGGACGAACCACCTGCCACAGTCAGTCCGCGCTGTCCTTGCAGTCAGCGACAACATCGCCAAGAAGTCAGACATCGACGAACTCGCGCAAATGGCTGACAAGATACTAGAACATTCACAACCGCAAACTATCACAGCTGTCTCCACCTGCACAAGCCAAGCAACAGCTCACGAGATGTCCTCTACAGAGAAATTGAATGAGAAGATAGACTTGCTAACTCGTGAGATCGCCGAGTTGAAAGCGAACCAATCATCGTATCGCCCAAGACGACCATTTCGAAAATATCGTTCCAGATCAAGAACACCATCCAGATCCCGCTCCGACCGCAGTGATTCATCGTTTCGAAACGATAGAATCTGTTACTACCATCGAAAGTTCGGAAAACAAGCTCAACGGTGCACACGTCCTTGCAATTTTGAAGACCCAAAAACCTCGGAAAACTAACACCTGCGTTGGCTGAGGCGGCAACCGGCGCGAGAACACTTTCACACCGCCTATTTATCACCGACAGGAACTCACGCCTGTCGTTCCTGATCGACACCGGAGCCAACATTTCTGTCATTCCGAGGAAAACCGGTATGAAAGCTACACCTACAAATTTTTGTCTATACGCGGCCAACAATACTACTATTTCGACATACGGTGAGAAGACGCTCGAACTGGACCTCAAACTACGAAGACCATATCGCTGGAAGTTCGTAATCGCAGCAGTCAGCAAACCAATCATTGGCGCTGATTTTCTGAGGCACCACCGCTTATTGGTCGACATCGCCGGCGAACGACTCATCGATAAAGTCACGAACTTATTCGTCAAGGCACCAGTGTCATACTCCAGCGAGCCAACGGTACGAAGCATAGACATTGAGCATCCGTATCACCAGCTTCTTGCTGAATTCCCCAACATCGCTCGACCGTCATCAATGAAAGAAACACCAAAGCATCGCGTCGAGCATCACATTGAAACTACCGGTCCCCCGTTGTATTGCAAGACACGACCATTAGCACCACACCTCTACTCACCAGTGAAGAAAGAATTCGAAACCATGATGCAACAGGGTCTGTGCCGACCAAGCAAGAGCCCGTGGTCAAGCCCGCTACACGTAGTTCCCAAGAAAAATGGTGACATACGCGTGTGTGGTGATTATAGAAGATTGAATGCGGTTACGAAACCCGACCGCTACCCAGTTCCACGACTTAAAGATTTTACATACCTTCTCCACGGGAAAAGAATATTCACCACGTTAGACCTCTGCCGTGCATATCAACAATTGCCCGTGTATGGACCCGATATTGAGAAGACCGCAATTACAACACCGTTCGGGTTATATGAATTTCCTCGCATGTGTCCCGGACTGATGAACGCTGGACAAACATTTCAGCGGTTCATCCATCAAGTACTCAGCGAATGCGACAACACTTTTCAATTCATCGATGACGTCATCGTTGCATCAGAAAACAAGGAGAAACACTATGATGACCTACGTGCTGTCCTACAAAGATTAGACGAATACGGGATTACCATAAACCCGTCGAAGTGCGTCTTTGGCAAGCAAGCTGTCAAGTTCCTCGGTTACGATGTAACAGCAGAAGGAATCAAACCACCACTTGAAAAAATCAAGGCAATCACCGATTACCCAAAGCCAGACAACATTCAAGCGCTACGACGTTTCCTTGGCATATTGAACTTTTATCGTGACAGTTTACCCAACGCTGCAAGTATTCAAGCACCGCTGAATGCCTTCCTTCACAACTCAAAAAAACGGGACAAAACCAAGATCAGCTGGACAAAAGAAGCTGAAGAAGCCTTTCAAGCATGCAAAGTGAGCATACTGAACGCCACTATGCTTGCTCATCCATCACCTTCCACGAAGAACGCACTATCGATAATGTGCGACGCATCAAATACATGCGCAGGCGCTGTCATACAACAACGGGTCGACAACAAGTGGATACCTCTCGGCTACTTTTCAAAGAAGTTTTCAGAAACGCAACAGCGATACAGCACGTTTGACAGAGAGTTGTTGGCAATCTACATGGCTGTGAAATATTTCCGCAAGATATACGAAGGACGTGAACTCATAATCTACACCGATCACAAACCGCTAACATACGCTATTCACAAACCGCCGTCAACTAGCGACACGCAGCGGCGAACACGCCAACTATTGTTTATCAGCGAGTTCACAACAGATATTCGTCATATTAGCGGAGCAAACAACGTAGTAGCAGATGCCCTATCGCGTGTCGAGACAATCGACGTACCAACTCCAATCGACTACGTACAGCTAGCAGCAGCGCAAGAACGAGACGACACGCTACAAACACTCAGCAAACAAACCAACATTCAACTGAAGAAAATCACGGTTCCCGGAACAATTAAGCCAATATACTGCGAAACATCAACATCAACCTTACGACCGTACTTACCTAATGACTATCGTTGCATCGCTTTCAAGGCCGTGCACAACATAAGTCATCCCGGCATCAGAACGACACGGAAAATGATTCAAGATCGATATTTCTGGCCATCAATGAGTGTCGACATTGGCAATTGGGCAAGACAATGCACAGCGTGTCAAAAATCAAAAGTACAACGTCACACACGCAGTGACATCGAAACGTTCCCGATCTGCGACCGATTCCAACATATACATGTAGATATCGTCGGTCCGCTACCTACGTCAGCACACGGACACCGGTACCTGCTAACAATCATCGACCGAAACACACGCTGGCCTGAAGCTATCCCTATGCAAGACATGACGTCAGAAACAGTAGCAAATAACGTCTATGAAACATGGATATGTCGTTTCGGTTGTCCAACCACCATCACGACGGATCAAGGACGACAGTTTGAGAGTCAGCTGTTTCACGAACTCACCAAACTATTGGGCGCAGAGAAAACCCGTACTACTGCCTACCACCCGCAGAGTAACGGAATCGTCGAACGTTGGCATCGATCACTCAAAGCTGCACTCATGACAAGACTCACGGACAACAACAAGTGGTTGAATGAACTACCTACAGTGCTCATGGGACTACGGGCTGTTGCACGGAGCGATACCGAAACAAGCCCGGCTCAACTAACATACGGACAACCACTACGTCTACCCGGCGACTTCATATCACCATCTGCGAGCAACACAAGCATGAGTCACGGCTATGCGGAACAATTACATCGCATTATCACTCAACTTACGCCGACGTTTATACCGCATAGCAACAAGCGCAGTATGTTCGTGCATAAAGATCTGCAAACATGCAACTCTGTGTTTTTGCGAGTGGAAACCGGCCGCAAGTCACTTCAACGACCGTACGAAGGGCCATACCTTGTCTTGGAAAGAAACGACAAGTTTTTCAAGATACAGATGCCCGGTAGAACTGCAAACGTCTCCATCGACCGCCTTAAACCGGCGTACACAATCAACACAGATACCGAACAACGCAGCGCGAACATAACTTCAAGCACATCAACAACATCTGCAACTACAGACACTAAGCCATCAGTAAGCGATGAGCGAAGAACCAGATCCGGAAGACTTGTGAAGATGCCCGTACGCTTCGCTTGAGGGGGAGTCCTGTAGCTGCAACAAATTCATCGTACATCATGCGCGTGCGCTGGCGGCTAGTGGAATACTAGAGGCTCAGGCGTGACGCAAGCTTTTATATGTAGCGAGAAATCCAAACCTTTTCGTGTCACCCACATATGAGTTGATATTTTTTATTATTCTAAGCATGTAGGTAGTCGCTGATAATGTTGTAAATATTTTTGTATATAATAGGTTACGCTAGACAATAGATTCATTCGCATCTGAACCGTCTTTCACTCCAGATCCAATTGGGACTCCTACCTCAACAGAGGCGTTTAGTACTCATGAAAATGAACAACTTTTACTATGGGACCGACAATGAAATCGCAAAAAAAAAGTATTAGCTGCTCTATACTTTAGTCGTGTAATTCGGAAATATGTATTTAAGCAATAGCTGATTTTTGTATAGTATTTCATTGTTAGTCCCATAGTAAAAGTTGCTCGTATTTATGAGCGCTTCACTCCGTTAAAGTATTGCTCAATTTTATCCAATCACCCTGTATAATATTATAAAGAGACAGTGTGAATTTTGTGACTTTGCGTGCATTTGGAGGGTAATCTCCGGAACCAAGGCACCTATTTGAAAAATTCTTAGGCCACTTTCTATCCGTGTACCATGCGGGCGAAGCCGCGCACAGTATAGGTCAAGTAGTATCCTTTTGTCTACTAGCATAGTAACAGCAAACTGTTATTACCAAAAATTTTGGAGGGAAGGCTTTTAGGTACGTACCAAGCTTTCCGAGAATTAGCAATTATCTATTTATTGTCACTGAGCTGCTAATAGACGATCGCGAGCTAGAACTCGCCTTAGTTAACTCGTGGCAAACATCTTAAGTACTGACTCAATCTCCTGGAGCGTTATATCCTCATGTAAACGAGGCTCCAAATCGACGAACCCGCTGAGACCCTTAAAATTGGAAAGTTTTTCTAAACACACTCATGGTGCCGCCGCCGTCACCTAAAAATACAAAACAGATAATTATTATTGGGAGCTCCTCTAGAACCAATATTTGTCCCTAAAATATAGGTACGTCATCTTCGTCCCCTACCGGAAACCGAACCTACTTACTTTAAAAAAACAAACCCGAACATCTTTTTCTTTGCACTTTCTAATATTTAAACCAATATTTAATTTATATTTCCTTAATTAGAACAATACTTCTTGAAAATGCCGCTCTCAAATTAAGTTGATCCAAAAATGGTCAACGGCGCGCGATGTCTGTGCTCACCCAATTTACTTAAGTAATCTCTTCACGCCTGTTCCCTTCCGGGGTAGACAGAGAAGGGAGCTAATTAGAACGTCTCTAATTTAGTGAGAATATACGTACATGTAGAGATGCACTTTAATTAAAGTTTTGTTGGTTCGCTCCCACGTTAGGATGCGTTAATTTGATGCTGTGTTTGAACTGGGATAGTAGCTGTAGCGAGTTAATATTCCAGTTGTTTATTTGAACACAAGTGCAATAAGCATGTCTTTTTGACACTACCTTATTAAAACGGTTCATAAGATTTATTCTCATGCATTTTCCCAACACCTAAAATGTTGCATGTCCATTAACCAAGTTATATAACTTCATTTTGTTACGTAATAAGGGAAGCTTATTAAAGTTGAACAAAATAAACACTATCGGCTTCTGAAGCTGTGAAAGTCCAACGAAGAAAGTTAATCGACACTTAAGCACGCACTTAATGTCGATAACTTGGTGATTTACTTACTTCACGATGAAATAGTATAAATCTGGGCAAGTACTAACCAACTCACATAATAATTTCCAAGGTTTAAAGGTGCATTTAACTTAATCATTTACACATTTTATTCAGATTTAGACTAAACTTAGGCCATGCAGAAATAAATGACTACCATTTAAAAATACATGCAAAAACACACCTTTCAAAACAGTAATAACTAATGCAATTTAGACCTTGCGTTGCTTGAATTAGCATTTATTTTTAATTTATGATCAGTTAATAACACCAAGCATCCATAATGTGTGAATTTACTTATGAGTGCTAGAATATAATACAATTAAGATAAAATCAAAGGCTTGTTTCTTGTGTACATTAATTTATAGAGCCTTAACTTTGAATGTCTCTGCATGCTTACTAAATGGCAATATTTCCATATTTATTAAAACTGAATATTCAAGAAAATATTTTCTTTAAAAAAAGAGTGCATTTAATTTTGTCACCATCCCGATTCATAAATAAAATAATATTTAAGAAGTTTCAGCAAATTAACTGTTTTTTATAAGAATAGAAAAGAGTAGATTAGAAAATACTTTATTGTACACCAAAATTGAAACACAACTGTTTTACAATATCGCTAATTTTATGGTTACAATGGTGGTCTTATCGCTGATAGCGATATCTTCCAGACAACCTTAAGTCATGCTAAAGAAGACATATAAATTGACTTATCTATTTATATCCAAGAAAATGCGTTTTGACATTTATTCCAAACCTGCTGTGTGGGAAAAACATTACAGTCTAACCTCTAACCCCATCATAAAATAAAGCACACGCAACAATTATACTTAGGAATAAATTACTAATGCTACTAAAACTGCTGCTGGACTGAATACTGAATTATTATGATTAAACTATAAACGAATCATAATGTTTTACTTTTTCAGAAAAGCATTATTTCGTATCAGACACCTAATACTCGAACAACTACATCTGCCTAGCCTTTTCCCAACTATGTTGGAATCAGCTTTCAATCTAATCGGATGCAGCTGAATACCAGTATTTTACATGAAGCGACTGCCTGTCTGACCTCCACAAACCAGTTAGTTCTGGGTGATACGATACCCCTTGGTAAGACTGGTTGTAAGAATTCCGGGCCACTGACTACCTGTAACGACTGTCAAAGGTCTTCAATTGACAGCCGGGACCAACTGCTTAACGTGCTTTCCGAGGCACGAAGGAAACTCGGCACGTAATGGGACACCCATCCACGCACCAACCTAGGCAAGAGCGGCTTAACCAAAAAATCGACCCGAGCGGCTGTTATTATTTAGCCACGAACTACTCCACATAATACAACTACAATGATCAATAATAATACATGAAAATAATATCATCATTGCAAATATTCTGTTATTATATGTACTGCACAGTAGGACATAATATCTGTCCATCCTTTACCATTTCCAGCACTCACGCAAAAAGGGCAATAATCATTACTTCGCTTAGTAACTCGATATGCAGTGCACTAGCCTCCATCCGAACAAAGCACCAGGTAACCTCGTTTAAACAGAGCATCAAAATTCAAAGAAGGTGCAGTCTTTTCACTGTTATTTTACCCCTGCCTTAAAGGCACTGTCAAAATTATATTGATCTGTATACTCGTAGGGATAAGGTTGTTGCTGGGTTACTATCACATGTAAGTCCGTCAAAATTATTTTGATCTTTATTTTGGTAAATGTAAGGTTGCTCTTGGACTGCAGCTGTCAGAGGTAACAACTGTGAAAGAACTGTACAGTCGCATCAAAATGCATTCGTTCGTTGATAAGTGCACAACTACCCACGCGCTGTCAACTTTTTGTATTTTGACAGCAGAGTACACGATCACAGCATGATATAGAATGCTTTTGTAAATAAACACGTTTTTTTTTACATGAGTGTACCGTGAATGAGTTACTTTGAGCGAGTTGAAAAAAAGATGTAGATAATTTGATATTTATGTTAAAGAGTTATTGAATAATTGACTATGGCGATGACAAGTGATGTAAATTACAATACATATTGAACAAATGATGATGGTAAAAAGAAAAGACTTTGGAATTTCTAGAAAAACCAAGAGTTTTATCGAGACAAAAATCGGGTATACAGATAGAATACCAAAAAAATTGGGAAATTTTTTGAGGACTAAGACAATAGGAAACCTCTTTCAATGTGTTTCGTATTTATTCAACGACTTTCTACAATATTGACCTAAACTTTTCGGTAGCTTATGTCCAATACATTTTGAATTTTCCATCATCTCTTCAAAATGTCACTTTATTTAGACCCCTTCTATCTTAGAGTGCGTTCTCCAATATACCAAAAACCACAATCTTCTATCACAAATCCTGTAACCAAACTTAGCAGTTTCGCATACCTTTCTTAGCCATTCACAGTCCAATCCACAAATCTGATTCAATATTTCATTGCTATAATTTCAATAAAATTAATATGGACTGATTGTAATCTCAGTGACAAGCAAACCAGCTGTTCGAAGCTAGTTAAGAAATCCACCGATTCACGGAGATGTTTCTGATAAGAAGACCTTGTTTAGCCTAAGTTATGACTTGTCACCTGAAGTTATCATAACATCTAATGCAGTAAACATGAAGATTATGACATTCACGGTGTAGCAGCCATGTTGCTGGTTTCGGTCATAGAATAAGCTTATTATGACATTATAGTTACCTGTTTGTGGATAGAGCAGCATGTTTTTCTTCATAAGAAGCTACGATTGGAATGAACAGCTTTATCTGTCTGACTTGCTGACCGGCTTTCTATACGTAGAGAATATAGACTAAATCATGTTTGTTTTGTGCAAATAAGCTTTTACAAACACTTTTATTCGCCTTTTTTAACCGACTTCAAAAAAAGGAGGAGGTTCTCAATTCGGTTGTATGTTTTTTTTTGTGTTTGTTACCTCATATCTTCGTCATTTATAAACCGATTTGAAAAAATCTTCTTTTATCTGTTTTTTTTTACTTCCCGATTGGTCCCATAGAAATTTCATCGAAATCGGTTCAGCAGTTTGGTTTTGAAATCAAAATAGCTGGAAAAAATATGTCATCCAAGTAAAAGAAATTGTGAAATTGATACTTGACAAGGATTTGTGTGTGATGCGATAACTAATAAGGGTAAAATAAAAACTTTTTTGCAAAAAAAAAACCGACTTCCAAAATCACACTAAAAAAGTGGAAAATAAATTTACTTTCGGAAGTCGGTGGCAAAAAAGTCAATGAAACAAACAATAGTCACCGACTTCCGAAAGTAAAGTTATTTTCCACTTTTTTAGTGTGAACGGAAGTCGGTTTTTTTTTTGCAAAAAAGTTTTTTTTTTTTAACTGGATTGGGCAGTTCTTTCGTGCCTGACTACTCTGAGAGGAAACAGCCGAAACAAAATCCGAGGTCATTGTCTCTTTTAAGGTCCAGACAAAATAATAAATGTACATGGTTTTATTGAAGTAAAACTATTTCAGTGTTTTATTTTATGTGACCCATGGTTCATTTGGGACAAAAATAATTAAGGTTTAGTTACAATCCACAGGTAAAGACTGCTCCGTCTGTAAAAACTTAATTTAGGTACCTTTGTTTATGCGTAGTTGGTCATTGGATTAATGATCATTAACCATTCTTTGCGCTTCCAACCTCTTCGTGTATCGGTTAGTAAATGATTCTGGTTTCCTACAGTACTAACATAACCCCTGATTCAAATTTCTATGATAATATGAGTTTTTACGTGTACCTACGTCAATTTTCTTTCAAATCCTGAAAACAACATCTGTTAGTAAAACTTCATTGTTCAAAAATAAAAAGTCATTTATTCAAATTAAGCTGATAATATAAACAGTCGTTTTTGAACGTGAAAATTTACAAGGGACAGTCACCCAAAACGCAAGCTTCTCTATTATGATCTAAACAGAAAAGTGTGACAACCGTGGTGGTTATCAATCGGTATAGTTATGAGTCGAGCTACACGATAACTGACAAATGCTTGCACTGGCTGGAATGGTCCACTCAAATCCGTGTGGTTATTTCTTTAAAAGACCATCTCAAACACTTATCTGCACAGTCCTCATGTGAGTTGACGACGATTATGTCTGGACCTTAAAAGAGACTATGACCTCTGAGTGTCTTTCGGCTGTTTCTTCTCAGAGTAGTCAGATACGAAACACCGGCCTCGTCTAGTTTTAAAAAAGAAAACGTGTAAAAGTGTTTGTAAAAACCTATTTGCATAATAAACATCATTTCATTTATAGCCACGTCACTTCTTCTTTTTAGCGTGTCGACGGCTTTTTTTTTCAAATTCAATCGGCCCAGAACTGAACCACGAGTTTGGCGAGCCAAGTCATTGGATTGATGAGACGTTAGTTCGTGTAAAATACGTACCTCAATTCAGTCCAGATAAACTGGAAACTGACCCCAACATACTTATTAAAGGCTGCCAGTCTGCCACATGACCATTATAATTTACCGGTTGACATTGCCCGTAGATTATGTATGTGTATGCATATAAATGTATGTGTTATTATTTTAATAGCTGGATGACTCATAGTTAAATGTATGACTGTTTTATTTAATTAAAATCCCCTCGAACGGAGAAGGAATGAAATTGCTCGCTGCATAATGACTGGTAGATTCAGAATGTTAGATCCAAGTTTTTTCCCGATGTTTCTTAAAGCGGAACTCCTCACTGACTTGCACTGAAGAAGGCTAAAATATAGAAATAAGTTCCTATATTTAATCAGATACTAACACATTATGTGGTAGATCTATGCAAAAAAATTCAGCCTTAACTTTATACAAAGAATACACGTATCCATGTGATTAAACCAACAATGGGCAAGTCCAGTTATCTAGCAGATAGCATAACATCTCGCCTGTAATCCCCGGGGGGTTAGGCAGAGGTGTACCTAATAGTACACCCACATTTCGCCAGTTATGTTTAAGTCCCATGTAATAGGGGGCGATACTATTGCCATCAATCGGGCACAAATCTAAACTCCGTGGCTGCTACTGAGAAATTCCTGATAGAAAAACCAAATACCACTTTGCCCCAGGACCTCATACTCATCAGTTGCGCTTTCGACGAGTAGACTAACGAAGCAGCCAAGGAGAAAGTTTTACGCAAATTCTGTTAAATTGTCTTAATATATCTACCTCCTTTAAACTTGCCCCAAATCTAACACAACCAACTGATTTATTCACAAAACAGTCAACAGTCCAGGAACTTCTCAAGCGATAACATCTATTTAGCGGTTCATCAGTGGATCTAAACAATTTAACCCGCATCTTGATGAACCGCAGTTCTAACTTTGAACGTTCGGCATAACTTTCAGGGTAAGAGAATAGAACTGAATAGAAATGACGTCTTATTGCAGGAATGTTTTAGTATTATTCCAGTGTGGGAAAGAGATGGCGCTAGACATCCTGTATAGCTCTGTCTCTTTCCCACACTGGAATGACATACATTCCTGCTTTAAGACGTCATGGTAGGCCAGCTGTATTTCTTGCATAGAGTACAGAACCGTAGTTAAACTTTATGGTTTAAAAACAAAAGGGTTCAGTTGTTGTTGTTTATTATCAATTATTGTCCTTGTGTGGTCTTGAATTGAAATAGACCACCGCTTTTACTATACTTGGGTTATATGGGGATTGCGTTAATAGAATTTTCTTTCCTGCCATTTGTATATCTGATGTGGAAATGGCTTAAAGGCTAAAGGGAGGAAGTGGATTCAAATAACGCTAATTGTGTCTAATAAACAATTTGTTAGCTTAATTACGGTTAACAGAAATACAGTACCCAATTTTTATTCTTAGCCGATATTGTCCCACTGCTGGGCAAAAGCCGGGGAGGCTTCCACTCTTCTCTCTGGCCAATCTCTTACAAAGAACACCTAATATCTAACTTAAAATGTTAATAAACTGAAGAAAAAAGAGATCTTACATGGAAATTATACACTTCGGGAAACATCGTCTATCTTCGGAAATACGAACGGTCGATGGTGAGATTTAATTTTATGAGCTGTTCGACCCGCCATTTTCTCGGTCACAGAAAAGTTTCAAACGTTGATGAAGAGGCGCACCCCGCGGACATGGAAGTATAAAGTACTATTAAGTCACTTAGGGAATTACATGCGTGATGTTATTATGATGTTATTGATTAATGAATTTCAAAAGTGTTTAAATAATTTAGAAACGCATTCATCCATAAACAAATATCAATACAATCTGGCTTGAATTGTCACCGAGCAATTTTGCCGTTGAATAAAGACATAACCACAAACAATGACATCTAGCAAATCTGAATTGTCACGGTACACCAAACCTACAACACATAACTTCTAAAATATATACACAGACAAGAATACCCTCCGTACCTATATATACTAATATTATAAAGACGTAAACTTTGTGTGTTTGTACGAGTAAGTTTGAATGTAGAGGGTTATCTTCGGAACTACTGATCAGGAAGTTTACTCTCTAAGCACGAAACCCGTAGTTTCGGCCGAAGATACGGGCGTTTCCTACTCCGTATCACTTATGGACATACAATTAGTGAGGGACCCGAACTAAAAACGAATGACAACACGATTGGACAGTTGTCCCTACACCCGATGTATTTTCAAAACTCATGAATCCGAAAATAATAGGGAGTAGGGTTCATTTCGACTTTCGGACGGGCCCATATCTTCGTTGACGCACTTAGAAAGTACACCCCAGATTCCGAAAATTCTTTCACTGATGCGAAACTACATAATCCGTGCGTGTCCTACGCTATATTAAAAACGTTCTATTGGGATAATTCCCGACCAAAAAACGAGCGAAGCCTCTGGCAAAAGCTAGTAAAGAAAACATAATCGCTACAACATCAGATACCTCATGATTTCCATATGCAATTGTAGTCGGCTCTGCGCGCGCGCAGCGGCATAAATCTTCACTGCTCTATAGATCTGTAGATCATTGAGACAGCGAGTGATCTATGATCGTTCGGGGATTTTCATCTGTCAAAAAGTATGGAGTATCTAGGTGTTTGTGGTTGAAATTTAGGTAAGCAGAGTAGTGGGTTTAGCGACATAGTTTGAGTTCAAGTGTAGGGGATTGTGTTAATGCAGAATACAGAAAATTATCTAGCTATACGATTATATGCATAGGTACATATTTTGCCTGCGACTGCCTTGTTGGTCGAGTGGCCGCAGGTCGGTCATGAGATGCAGGGTTCAATTCCCGGGTCGAACAAAATGTCATTGCGTTTTTCCATCAGGTATTTCTTAGTAGCAGCTCCGGAGTCTGGATTTGTGCCCGTTTGATGGCAGTAGGCTCGCTCCCTATTACATGGGACTTAAACATAACTGGCGAAATGTGGGTGTACTAACGGAGTAGGTACACCTCTGTCTAACCCTTCGGGGATAACATCTGTGATGTTATATTACATACTTTGTAAAGGCTTTGGATTCTGTAATAAGCTTAAGTCTGGTATTCGATTCCTGACAATGCTAAATTAAAATCGGGGAAACATTCAAAATTGGTAATTAATTCTTGTTGTCAGACTTCCGGGTTTCTGAACACCCATGCAAAAGATCTACACATGACAGTCAAGACCAACATAATTTTCTATGCGCAGAGGTGAGGAGATGTAATAGATGATCTTAGTCACCCATCCAATGTGATCGTCTCGTATGCCTATTATGTAGCCACAAGCCTCTCAACAGTTATCGGATTCTAACCTAAATACTGATGCATTTTTCTTATTTGTTTAGGTACCAGTACCGTAGAGGAAACTCGTCTGCGTTCGTGAGTTATAGATGATATTAAACTAATGAAAACCAATGTAAGAGTACCCAATAACATAAGGGAAATGGTCTAATATCACAGCTTTACTCACTTGTATTTATAATAACTAGACTCTAGTAAATGTGATTCACTTGTAAGTAGGTTACATTCAAAAGAAAACAGGTTTAATTCAAAATGATAAGAAAACATGACCCCCAGTTTTATACAAAATCAAAGTATATTATAATATCACATGGTATAATATCGCCCTTTCTAGTAATAATGTTAATGCAATCGTTGTAACTACCAACTAAAAAGTTCTAAAAAGAAAAACCTTAATCAACCTTATCCATCAAGTGACGCTATCAAACAACCACAAAACACCATCACATTTCTAATCAACATCGTCATCATTAACACATCAAAACATTAACAATGCGTCCACTTTGATGAGAGCATCATTACCCATCATAATTACCCCATCAGACCATATAAATAAACATAAAGATGCATCCATACCACAGTCACTTTTAGTGTAGCAATACGTCACGTCGACAGTATGCCCAATAAACTACATAAAATCACGCCAGTAATCTCCGAAGGTTTACGCAGAGGTGTACCTAATAGTACACCCACATTTCGCCAGTTATATATATGTTAAGTCCCATGCAATAGGGCGAGCCAATTGCCATCAACCGGGCACAAATACAGACCATGGCCGCTACTGAGGAATTCCTGATGGAAAAACCCAATAACACTTTACCCAATGAACTGTGGGCCAAAAAAACCACTATGTGGAGCCTGGACACAGCTAGAAGGCGACGGAGACCTCGTGGAAGATGACGGGATGAGCTGGAAAAACCCAATGACCAGTGGCCCACAT
The DNA here is from genome assembly GCA_964057025.1 of Standfussiana lucernea. NCBI lineage: Eukaryota > Metazoa > Arthropoda > Insecta > Lepidoptera > Noctuidae > Standfussiana > Standfussiana lucernea. Next base: position 14,519,769 of record OZ059796.1, read on the forward strand.
AACCCACAATAGCCCTGGATCGAGATAACTGGGAGTTATGGATCCTTTGCCCAGCAGTGGTATGATGTAAGCTTACAATAACATGATAACATTTGGACAAAAAAAATCTTTCTATGACTTTTACGGCCACTTGCTGCTATTACGTTCGATGTTGCTCATCTCACTGTTTTAAGCTTTCACGGTTTATAACGCAACTTATATCGTCACTTACGGGATATCTTCAGTGATTATCAATTATTGTGAGCTCCCGATATTTCGACGCCGTTGCATGCGCCATGATTGTGGGATGACAATGGTCATTGATAATAATCACGAAAGACATCCCGACAGTGTAAGTTTTGTTGCTGCATTTCGTCCACACCGTCTATCACACAGATTATCATGGAGTGCAAATGTGGTGCTGTTCCGGAAACAATGGGTCACATGTTGTCGTGTCCAGCTTACCCTGATGCCAGCACACTGCAAAAAAAGATGGACGCTAGTGCCAACGTCGCACTCGTAGCAGTGTTCTGGGCCGACTCATTATAGATTGCCATCGATATTCGAACTGCTAAGAAGCATAAGATCATATTTTATGTTGACGATATTTAAAAGATGAGCTGATAACGTAACATTAAGTATTATCCGCCCACTTGCAAAAGTTGCTCCATGAAAAGTAACTTCGGCGTGGATGTGCCATTACATACACCATCATCATACATTCCCAGACATCATGGCAATGCCACCACAAGTGACTAATGTGGTAATCTAGCCGTTAATTGTCCCAATTAATTGTATAGACGTTAATGAAGTACGACCCGTGGATCAAGCTATGGCATGGAGTTATATGGAATTAGCAGTTTTGTATGAGGACTGAGAGAAGACTATAAAAGTACAAGAAGTATGAATGGAAACCAATGATAGTCTTTTGTTTGTGTCGACACCGTTTCACAGCTAAAGACAAACACATGCAATTCAGGATAAGGATGTCATGGTGAAGATACCTGGTCTTATTGGTCACTAAAATTGCCAAAGTATAATATGCTAGTGTTGTGATTAAATTCGTGTCTTCGCTGGCCTTCAAAAGGCCTTTGGATTTAGGAGTACATTCTAGGGACATACATAGGTAAGAATAACAGGCTGGCTCTAAAATACCGATTTAAGTAGTTTGAGCCTATGGAATGTTTCTGCCATAATGATTTCAGTGTACATTGGATTTTTAACCGACTTCAAAAAGGAGGAGGTTCTCAATTCATCGGAACCTTTTTTATGTATATTCCCCAATTACTCGAAGGTGGCTGGACTGATTAGGATTTTTTTTTTTTGAAGATTGTTCCCATAGACATTTTATCTAAACAGTTCAGAAGTTTGGTTTTTAAATCAAAATGAGTTATACAAGTAAAAGAAATTGCGAAATTGATACTTGACAAGGCTTTGTGTGTGTTGCGATAACTAAAAAGGGTAAAATAAAAACTTTTTTTGCAAAAAAACTAACCGAATTCCAAAAAAGATCACAAAAAAATCATGAAAAATAACTTTACCTTCGGAAGTCGATGGCAAAAAAGTCAATGAAACAAACAATAGTCACTGACTTCCGAACGTATAATTATTTTCCACGTTTTTTTTTTGGAAGTCGATTATTTTTTTGCAAAAAAAAAATTAATGTATATTTTGTTCGTATATCTCCTACATTGAATTCTAGGTTCTAAAAGTAGTCGATTCAGGAAGTACCAGCTATACACGTATGTTCATTTGAGTTTAATATCCGTATCACAATTAAAATCCAGATTTGTCATGCTAAGGTTGATTTGATACAGTAGACCTACTATTATAGCTTAACAACACCTTTATTTATTTTTCTAAAATGGCAACTATTAAAAATATTTAGGGTCTTAAATCTTTTAGCACATCTTACAAATATTTCTACTGAATCCTCATAGACAAGCCTTTTTTTGCAAAATAAACGGCTTACTTACTTTGTCATATAGATCATAGATCAATAAAAGTGAAATCTTAGTGGTAAAGAGAACAGCTGTTGGTAGTAATACAGAGAGAGCTACTGTATTACACCGGCCCTTTCGACAGTTAATTGAATAATAACTATTTCATTATTTGTGGTAACAGTTTTATGTTAACTTGAAAGGTAAAATTTGAAAAGTAAATGGTATGACCATATTTGAATACCAGAATTGTTTCAAATGATTTTGCGCATGAGCACTAAGTTCTCATACCTTTCTGCCAAAACATCAATATTAAGCGTCTACTATAAAAATATCAAATCGAGCAAACGAGTGACGATTTATATTGTCAAAAACTACTACAACAACTTAGGCTAGTATTTGTTTTTAAAGACCTAAGTATGCCATAAGCCAGGCACAAATCTAGACTACGTAGCTGCTAATGAGAAATTGCTGAATAAAAAACCCAATAACGGTTTGACCTGACATCGACCTGGGAATCGAACGCACAACCCTCATAGCAGTACAGCTAGCGACTAACGAGATAGTCTTGCTCTAAAAGACCCAACGTAATGTCAACTACTACACAATGTATTGAGGGTAGAACGAACATCGACGCTAAGCCGGTTACCACCATTCTGAACCCCCCCACACGGAAATTTTTCGTCGGTTCTGTATACATACTAATACATAGCAAAATTTACTTGTTGCAGACAAAGTATTTATGGTTTTACGAAAGCAATCCCATAAACTGAGCTATAAACTTCTAAAACATACCATTACACAATTGTAGCGGACGTACCTGAGAGCCACTATCAGTAGAAAACAGTTAAGAATTTATAGGAACTGGAGTGGCAGGAAATTGGATTAGGACGCTTGACATTATCAGTTTAGTTCTGTATTAAGATTTGCAATCGGTCTATTGATACTTCAGAAACATTAAATGTTTCCTGTCTTCATTAACAGTAAGGAAACCCTGAATGAATGCCTTTAGTATTAGTGCAATATAAAATTATAGATGATGTTTATTTATTTACAAATAGGTTTTAACAAACGCTTTTACACGTCTTCTGTTTTAAAACTAGATGAAGCCAGTTTTTCGTACCTAACTACTCTGAGAAGAAACAGCCGAAACAAACTAAGAATAATTTATTCTTCTTTTTTTTAAAATTTGGACTCTCGGTTCTGAGACGAACGATGAAAATCCAGTAGCACACTTTCATTTAGACGTTCATTAAGGTGTCGCCTAGTTTTAGATAAAACCTTCGAAATGTAAATTAAGCATATCCCCTAAATATGACAGAAAATCAGTAGGTACAGTGTAGAACAATAGCTAGCCAGTCTGTTTACATCATGATAGGCAACGGGCTAAAAGATAAAACATACAAAATACCCAATAAAGCTGTTTATCAGCGGATAATTGTTTTAGTTCTTAGAACTTCATGGTTTCCTAGTAAAACATTATAAGTATTATAACATTCAGACATAGATAGCCCCAATCGGAAATCAAGGCAAGACAAAATTGTAAACAATTGGCTCAAACGTTCCGTATATTGAATCATTTAGAACTAATTCAAAGTCAAAGCCAGTTCAGTCGTAACTAATTACAGGCACTTTGTTAAGTGAATTGTCCACGTGTTGGTGAATCTGAATGATGAAGCTTTGGAATGGGTAAAAGCATTTCAAAATGAGGTTCTCATGGATAAGAACGGACAAGAAACTCCTTGGACGCTTTTAAACATTATAGACATATTATTGAAATAGAAATAATAAATTAAATAGGTATAAGTGCATGTTATACAAATGCTGTATATCACTTGTTGAAAGACCTAAATCTTATTTATGAGAACATCATTTCATAACATCACGCCAGTAATCCCCGAAGGATTGGGCCGAGGTACCTAATAGTACACCCACATTTCGCCAGTTATATTTGAAATACCATGTAATAGGGGCAAGCCTATTGACATCAGCCGGGCACAAATCCAGACTCCGTGGGTGCTACTGAGAAATCCCTGATGGAAAATCCCAAAAACATTTTGCCCGACCCGGGAATCCAACCCAGAATCTCATGCTGAGAAAACGCACTTGCGACCTCTCAACCAACGAGGTAGAACACTAAATATAATATATTTATGAGAACACTAAAGTCTTAATACATTTGATATACATGACAGAAATGTATGTACACCTTGAACTATTCGATATTCTGAATGTACCTGTAGGTGGCCCAGTGGCGTTGGTAGAATGTAGGAAGACCATGTGAACAATATTAGTACTCTACATGCAAAAGGCTGAGAAGGTAACACAGAAAAGGTTTTAATGGTGAGTAGGTAGACCAGTGACGGTGATGAAATTACTTCAAATGATCCCGTTCTGATTATCAATGAATAAAGCCACATAGAACCCAGTAACCTCGACCTGATTCCAACTGCTAAAACCTGATACGGAACACTAAACCATACATCACTATCTTATCACGCGAAATTCTAAGAAAAACGTACGACAAAACGCAACGCAGCAAATCGTCTCACTAACCTAAAATATAAAGGAAATTGATCCAAAATAAATTTCACACAAAACATAATAACGCCGTCTGGCTCTCATAGACGTGTCTAACAAAAAATCGTTAACGACTAAGAAATTGATGAGTTCTCTTAGAGAAAATTACTTTAATGTTCCCACTGAGGCGTGACCTAAAACCAGTTTGGATACAAGATACAGATGTAACTTGATCATCCCTAAAATCTTGTGCAATGACACTATCACCTTAATAGCTAAAGGGATAAGGAACAGATTCGTCTGAGAAGTTAATGAAGATGATGGCAAATGTAAAATTGTGACAGCAGTTGCAAATGATTTTTTACCTCCAGCCGATTTGCGTGAGTCAGCGTCCGTTTTGCCAGACATGCCTCATACCAAGGCACTTATGTGGGAACGAAACTATTGTTTACTATGAGAGCAGTGTAAGGAATTTCATGGTGCCTCATAATTGTAATGTGGAATGCGAGGTATCGTGGTAGACGGAGTGAAAACAATTGACTCGTCGAATAATTGACATGCCGAACTACTGTAGGCCCCACGGGGTTTTTATTTGATCATAACTGAAAATAGACTTATTTTTTGTAAATCCTAAATAATATCTAGACAAAAAAGTACTCACACATGTCAATTTTTTCGCGTTGGTCTTACAATATACATGGATGTAAAGGCCGTTGATAATTTACTTCTGACACTTAAACATTTCAATGATAGTACGTCAGTTGGTCATCATGTTTTAATTAGAAAGGCCTGAATAAAAGAAACAGTTGTCAATGAGAAAACAAATGATTATGCCAAGATCAAAGTCAACTTAAGCAAACCTATTGATGAAGAACAAGAGCTAGAAGTACATATATTTGTTTGTATAGCAACTCAATCGAGATGTCGCTACTATTTCTATGAATCCTGTAATTGACACAAAAATGACATCACTGACATTTGAAGTACTAACGCTAAGTACAATGGCCCCACTTGAAACTTGAAGCCACGTGTGGAAGAAGAAACGAATGTTAGAGATAACAATGATGTAAATAACGTCTTTTATAAAATAACAACAGAACCGGTTGTTCTGGTACGTCTAAAATTGTATCATTTCCTCTTTTATGGAGTAACAAAATTGATTATATGTTTTCCCTACATTATTGTTAGAGATAATATTTAAATGTCCATAACGATGAAAGGAAATAATTGGTCTTTAAAATTGCTAAAACGAATATTTATTGATATGGAGTGTTTAATTATAAACACTTTCAAGCTATAGCTTTTAGTACACTACAAGACATTAATTTTACTTTAACAGAACCAGTAGAGATGGCATATCCGATTACTAACAAGATAATAAAGCAGGTTGACTAATCGTTTGCACATGTGCAAAGTTTATTCTCAGTATAATTTTATCTTCCGTATCATTAGTCTTATTAGCAACTGAAAAAAATTTAAGTAATACGACAAGTGTGTCTGTTGATTCTATAACCTCGTAGATCTTTCACTGGATTGCTGGGTTAGTATTAGTACTCGTAAATAATGGTTCAGCTAGTTTTTAATTATTGATAGTTTCTTATTGGTTAGATGACTTATTAGCATCATCCACTGCAACACCTTTCAAAACTCTTCCTCTCTATTGTTTTCACAAGAAAGGAAAGCATTCGAATCGTAAAATAAGTCAAGGACTGTTACTACTCTGAACAGATTCAGCAAGCTCCATTCTTTTACCATTTCATTCTTTTAATATTCTTACATAACCCAAAAGACATGCCACTTAAAGTAATTTGATAACTTAATAAATGTCATGTCCCACTCCGTTTAAATCACAAAACTTTTAATATGGACAAAATTACAGATGTCGAGCCAAATTAATATAAAAATGTTGAATTTGAAACGAAGATACATGGCCTGACAGATTTACTGAGCTACGGTGAGTTCGGAACTCGGGACCAAAAGATTGAAGTTTATCGTAGGATTCAAACTTGTAGTTGAATTTATTGGAGTGTTTCTTGGACAAATCGACGTGTAAAATGAATAATCATTGCCTGATACAGTCTGGGTTGTGACTGACGATTGACAGTGGCTAATTTTGTCTCGTTCAAATTCACATTTAATTGAGTACTGTCGGCATTTTATCAAGACTCTTTCAGGGAGATCATCGAAAGCTAAATTGATGGTGTAATTATGGTATATTACTGTATACGTATATTACTCTCCTTTGAGCAATCTTCTTTCATTTCACTGTAAATCTTTCTTTACTTTCTTCCAAGTCACAGGGGACCTGTCCTTGCAACGGAGTCAGTTGTAATTCACCACGCGGGCCCAGTGCATGTTGTTGGATGACACATGTTTTCGATATTTTAGTTCTCAGACATATCGGTTTCCTTACAATGTTTTCCTACACCGTTTTCAGTCAACCCAAGTGGATTAACTAGTCAAAATTATTAGGACCTCAGTCGATAGCAATCTTTTCGGCTTTCTCAAAGGGTTTTGTTTCAAAACGTATGCAAGTTACGGAAATGATAGCCAATATACCATTTTCTACAAATATTCCATTAAAACGGTGACACGGCAAATAAATGGCTCACTTTAATTATGTGACATCAAGGCATATATTAGACTGGTCAGCGCCGTGTTGAAATTCGTAATCAATGGCATGCTGGTAGATTAGTTTTGGAGGCAACATTCATTAACAAAACGGATAAATCTAGTTGTCATTGTGGATTCTATCTTGTCTGCATTATACAAAATTGTTGATATTCTAATTCATCACTGATGGGTTTGTAATAAATGTCTGATCATCGAGCTACAGTGCTGCTGCCGTAGCATCTGAAGAAAAAAATATGTACAGAAAAATAAGCCTACTAATCAAAAGAATCCACATCATGATGTGCCCCTTTTACTTGCAAAATGTATGGAATCAGTTTTTAAACCTTGCAGAACTTTAAAGTGCTTCAATTTACAATGTTGTATTAAAAATGACCATATTCTTTACTGTATCATAAAGCGCATTCACAATTTATTACTGATATTAAAGTTTAATCTCGAAGCTCATGTCCCACAATATAAAAAGAAACCATTATGATTGTAGGCGAAGGCTAGCCGCCATTTATGTATACTATCTTATCTTCAAAGCGGTCTTAAAGCCGCACCTCACACTTTTCTTAAAATGTAATGTTGCCATAAAATACTTTCGCATTTTAGAAAAAGTATCCATTATGTCACGTCTTATATCAACGGTCTCATATATTATTTTTAACTGCCTTCATTAACCTGCATATCGTCATAAACACGTTTTCGCCTGTCACAACATAAGGGAAGTATTTTTGGAAAAGGTCAGAAAAGGAAAGCGTGCATGAACGCCTTAAGCAGATACGTAAAACTCACTCGACGAAAATTGTTTACACGCACATCGTTTTAAAGTGACCAATTCAATTAATTGACGCCGGATTTAATCCTGTTAATTTGAGAGGTAGAAAAAAACTAATTTCGCCCACAATGCCCAGACGGCAAAGAAAATAAAAACTTGTAAAAGAGCTTGCGGTATGCGCTTGCGTCGCTCAATCTTCTCGTAATGTCATTTGTCGATGGAATCAGGACGCCGAGCGAGCTTTAACGTATGGTAGAAAGAGACAGAATATACCACAATCTCACCACCCCAACTCGTGAGGCAACATTCGTATTTAATTACTTCGTTTACAGACACTTGATTTACGAATCGCTTAATTTGAAAGTGTTGATTTAAGTTTTGATGAGAGAGCCTGCTTTTCCAGAAGTTATAACGACACCCACGTATAAATCAGTTCGTTTTAAACTGAGCCGCCCGTAACATAAGAACTGTGAGGACATAAAGATATTTATGACATTATGACATTAATTTTTTGAAAAATAAAAGTATGTACATGGCATGTGAAGCAAGGAAACATTAGTGTACCATTTAACATCGTAAAAATTCAGTCATTTACTGTCGCTCCATAATTTCATTTAAATTCCGACACAACATCCTCATTCAATATAATTGGTTATAATATAACAGTCCGGGGCTACGTACAGTACAAATTATATTATTATCCTGAGCTAGAATAACTTCAAGGGTCGTTAATGTGTAAATCGATTGCCTCGCATGGAGCGCCGTGCACTGTCGCATACTAATCGATGAGACCACAACAAGCGTTATAATCAAAACAATATTAACATTCCTCATTCTTGTTGCAGACTTGGCGGCGATACGTCAGCTCCTGGAGAGCGAGACGGGAGGCACCACCTGTCCCAGCTGTAACATGCCCTTTGACAAAGGCAAGAAGAGGAAACTGATCGACACTTGCGGGCATGAGCGGTGCTACTCGTGCATGTTCAGGAACGAAGCTTGTCCGTCGTGCGCGAGGAACAACCAAGCCCAGAGACGGCCGGCCATGGAGAGGTACACACCGTCGCCGCACCGGCAGGAGCCTGACTGGCAATCGCCGCACCGGCTGCCCAAGCCACCGAAGCAACCTTCGAACCTAGCACAGAGCTGCCCAACGCCACCACACACCAGGAGAAGATTCTTCCTGAGCCCCAAATCGTTGCGCAGTCCGTTTGGGCAGCGCGCGCGCCACTCGCACGACAACCACGTGCCCCTCTCCGGTAAGTCGCACGCACTCGCATTAGCATACCTGTGGGCTTGCGCGTGGAGCCGCGGATTTGCATCGTTGCGCAAGCGGCTGCGCACGCAAGCTTCACTTCATTGATGCCTTCTTGGGCAAAGTTGAAATCTCATTCACAAGCAGGCCGCGTAGCACCTCTCACTTCGATGGCCCGTTTTATGAGCTTTACGAAAACTTCGAGGATCCGCCGCGCAGTAAATAACAGTGAGCGACAGTTGCGACACGCGCCCACGCCGCCGCCGCGCCGCCGGATGTACGTAGGGGTTCCTTAAAGGACCGGTTGTCTGTCTACTGTATTTATTAGTTAAAGTATAATTCCGTACTTTTGCAACGCTGCCCGCGCAGACTGCGGGCCGGCTGTGAACATTATCTCTGTATCTGTTACATTTTCCATTTCCATTAATTATATCATTCCGGTCTACCAGATTTCTTGGGTAATTGAAATATACACTTCGTTCACAGCTGTGAGTTTCTTAATAAACTATTAGTATCAATTCGCCACGGCCCTTGCCCCTTCACGTTTGTACTTAATCTGTCGATAGCTAACGTTTCTATCTGTCGATATGAATAATTGTATCTTTTACAAATTGTAATGGTGTGTTAATGTGGCGAGGTGCAATTAATTGTCCATCGCGGTTCAATTGGGATCGCGTGAGAGAAGTTTCACTCTATGACAGTGTTGATGGATGATGTGAGAAATGAGAATGCTCTTCATGTGGAACTGGGTACTCCTACAGGGTTGCCGGAGGAAGGTCCTCGGAACGCGGCGTGGCACAGCCTGGTGTTCAATAAGATCAGGTCGCTGTGGTCCACACACTCCTCAGTGCCGCAAGGACTCAACCAACTGACAGGCACGAAGTCTTAATTTTGCATTGGAATGTGGATTATACCGATGTTGCTCATTTAGTTGCAAATGTTGGCTTAAGAATTGATTATTCCTCTATAACGTCGTAATGTTTTCAATCTGATTTGTGGAAATGATTTGGATTCTATAGTGTTGGATACACATCGAATAATTTAGAGTGTTCATTTCCAGAAGTTGTATCAATTGCTGTATCGATTAATTAATACAGTACCTAGGTATCGATAGTTGCGGTAAACGAACACATCGGTATTCGGTCCACATTCCCGGCTCTAGCACGGTCGTCGTCTGATTTTTGCACACCTTATTGCCTGTTCGCATCGCTCCGTCCGTTTGACACATAACTTAGTACCGGTTTTGTTTTACCATTGTTTATTTTGCATTTTGTGTGGTTTTACAGTTCGTTGTTTTATTATTTACAATTTTAACGCTTAAAAGTTTTGTGTTATTTGAATATTCATTTGTAAATAGATTTTAATGTTTTATGTATGCACATTTATGTTATGCTAACTTAAGTTCTGCACAGAACTTTATTTAAAGTGTGATTAACCGAATATTTTTAAAACGATTCATTGATTCGATTTCATAACATCACGCTAATCTTTTAAATAAGTCACATAAATGTAACATTCACGCATGAATCATGATCGTATAGAAAACATGATGAATGAAGACATGAACAATCGATTCTTTGATCGAGATAAAGAATCGGTGACAAAAGTAACATCGATTTGTGGGCGAGATGTTCTTAACCGATAAAGTATGACGATGCATCCATACACTATACTAATAGTATAAATGCGAAGGTAATACCGTATGTTTGACCGTTTATCGGTCGTATGTCTGTAACCTTTTCACTCATTAACGGCCGAACCGATTTCGATGAAAATTGGGATTTATGTAGACCAGCAGCTGGGTTAGTATATATGTTTTTTTTATATTGTTTTTATCTCGGTAGTACATTTTCCTGGGATTATTTCCTACCACTACGCGTCCGAAGTCACTAGCAAACGTGGTTTGTGGAGGTAAATATCAAAGAAATTCGGCATCGTCTGCCAGGCCTTATCTCTGCTAAATATGTTGGGGTTGGTTTTCAATCTAACTCAATACAGCGCAAAACAAAAGAACCATCTCAGAAATGATTACTTTTAAGTTATATAGCTACGTAAAATCGTATAAAGGCGTATACAGTCGTTTTATAACTCAATCAAAAGAGAAAAGGAATAGAAAATAGACAATGTAGTCAATGTTAAAAACGATTTCTCATTAAACAAAGCGTTATTACAAAGATGAAGTGATTTTATGATTTACTGGCAATTTTCTGATTTTCTCCTCTTTATTTTAAATAGAAAAGTAAGTAACCATTTGATTTTGTTTACGCTTGTAAAATAAATGAAAATCCGCCGACTCACTCACTGAATTCGATAAGATCGATCGATAAGCATTATATACTAATTTACCTCTAATACGACTAAGTATACAATAATTGTATTTTAATAGAAGTTGTAAAATTTCTACTAGGAAGTATCTAATCAAGAACTATTTACTAGAACAGTAATATTAATGGTAACAAAACCAGTGTAAGCTGGCCTGTTATTCTACTGAAACTACATACTACGGTAGGCCAGCTCAAGGTCACAGCGCTACCACTAATGTACGATCAACCGTACCTAGGTATATTTGTCACCAACTGGCAAATTGATGACTTCCAATTTGAAGAGAATGTCGGTGTAATTACAGGTACCTTTATACTTTGTAACATTGAGTCCGGGTAACGGCCGAGTCTGTACCACATAGGAAATGTCCTAGTTGGAGTTGATTTCGAAATTATCGCTAAATTATCGAAGACTCAATATTGTATTACGTTGGTCTAGTGACCGCAGTGCAAAAGTTTGTCTGTAGGACCTGAGAAGATTTTCGAATACCAGGATTGTGAACAGTTATTTTTTGTTTTTTCAAAAGAATGCTTTTTGTAGAAACCTGACGGCCTGAATATAACGACATTCTAACAGAAAAATTGATAGAAAAATCAAAAATGTAGTGGGAATAACACACGCTACCGAAAAACTACCGTTGTTCGTTTGTGTATATGTTAGCTAAAACCCATGATAATGTGTGATGTCATTTCTGATCGTTTCAAATCAACGACCCAGTATTACCAGACAACAAAATAACTTAATCCAGTGGGTGCTATGACGCTACATTTAACTACGTAGGCTGCACTGCGCAGGAGTCGCCTTGTCACCAAAAGAAACGGCTGAGGGCGGGTCCTTGTTAAATCGGAACTAGTATTGCTAATCTATATAACTTTGTTAATATTGGCCTTAGGCTCAGGTTGTACAATCGCGGAATGAAAAGGTTAAGCAACGTTCAAATATTTGTATATTACTTTTTTGATGACATCTTTACAAAATACTAAGTTAAGAATACATAGATATATGTAATAGTATTGCCTATTTTTATTAACACCTAAATAAATGCAAAAATAAAATCCTGCTGTCGTATTTTCCGAGCCTTGTCAATCATACAGCTCGTTTTCATTTGGTCATTCGTTTACGAGTTTAGTGTTATAGAGTCTAATCGCCTACCGAGGTTCGCAACCCACTGAAAACTGGTATTCCCAAGTAATGTCTCCCTGCCTTCCACATCCAGTCTGCCCCACCTTCTTTGGGTCGTCGCATCGGTCTGTTTAGCTGGCTGGGCTTACCTACGCAAAGTCTACGTATTGCACTCTATATTCAGGAACTCCCTGTGTTTTGGACTTCGGCAAAGCAGACCTTGCGGCAGGAAAAACTTTTCATTTGCTCCGCTATTCTTTTCTGATTAAATTCGTTGCGGGATCCAAGACAGTTAAATCATTTCTCTGGGACTTCGTCGAGCTTCAGTGTCTCAGCGCTTTTCTAGTGGTCTCCACTGTTTATTTTGGCTTTCAAGAGTTCTAGTGGTTTGGGAATAGTGTGGCGGTCTTACCCCGAAGAAAAAGACTTTGTGGTGCATAACCTTTTCATACCGCGACTGTATGACACATAGTTCATTTTCACAGTATGGCTTCTGTCAATGCAAACGTTTGTATAAGTTAAAGTTATTATAGTGTAGGTGATATCTATTGATTTTATAATGTACTTTGTTATTGGTTCAGACAATGTGGCGTTGTTTACTTCATTATGTGAGCTTGCTGTGTACAATTATTGGGGATAATCATCAGTTAGACCAGTTAGTGATTGTGTTTGGTTATGTCTTGATTAATTAATTCCTTGTTGTATGTAATAGTACTGCGTACTTAGATAGTCCTAGCTTATAGCTAGGTACCTATTTTAGTTCTATGCCAGAGGACATAGAAAATGTTGATAATCTATTGTCATGTTCCCGCCCTTGTCCCATGTTACTTTGTGTTCTAATGTCTTGTCACGAGATACAACCCTGATTACAGCTTTGTCACCTCCAAAATCATAGACTGTACCGTTGTGTGAGGAAGTGTTATATTAGATAAAGTCGCTAGTGACAAGTGACTATGTATTGTCTATCGACACTTCTCAACCACCCACAATACCTCTTGTCTGAATGTACACAACAGTGTGTTGCTTTACAGCATTGTAAACCTTCGGAGAAGAAGGCCTTTGTCATCATTTTGCGTAGCATGACAACAAGGCCTTGCCAGTATTTTTTTCTCCAGATCAATGAAGAATACGTTTATGTTTTCAAAACCAAGTGCTCAGTTTCTCTATGACTCAGTTCTGAGTAACATTGGTGACACACAATGCTGGATGTCATGTAAACAATTATGTAAATAGAGTTGCAGTTGTAACCTGACTTCGTGAAAGGGGAGACGTGTTTTGTTTAGGTTTAAATAATTCCGAGTAACTTACAAATGTTACTGTTGTGTTGGAAAAAGTATTAAATGAATTCATTTTTAATTAAATGTAATTAACCGCAATCATCATCTGTCTGTATTTTTCCAACAATGTTGGGACCTGCTTCCAGTCTAACTGGATCCAGCTGAGTGCCAGTATTTTGCATGAAGAGTACTGAGTGATTCGATACCCCTTGGCAAAACTGGTTGTCGGACTTTCGTGCCATTGACTACCAGTTCCGACTGCCAAAGATCTACAAATGACAGCCGGGACCAACAGCTTATCGTGCTTTCCGAGGCACGGATGAAACTCGGTATATAATGGGTGGTTAACCATCCACAGACCAACCTAGGCAAGCGCCGCTTAACCTAAAGATTGATCCGAGCGGCTGTTATTATTTAACCACGAGCTCCATACAAGGTGTTGCTTTGCATCCTCGTCAAATTCAAGGAGGTAAATATGCTAATGATTCTCGACCCGAATCAATAATAAAATGGGTAGGTAATTTTTATATTTTTTTTCTTAATATCGGAAATCGATAAGTGTACACCACCCGTATTAAAACGCAGCCCGTCTAATACTAGCTATAACCGCGCTTTTACACACACAAACAATCGCAGACGTTTATTCGATAAACGGGTGATTCTTATCTTTTGAAAAGGGCTTCATTCTGAAATAGTGTCAAACTAAAACAACTAAAAAAACAGCTTTTATTATTATTGGCCAGGTACCGTAATTTATATTGATTATTTACGTCTTCTATTACAACCTCCTGAATTTTGACGAGGATGGAAAACTACACCTTGTATAATTATCAGCAACAATAACACAATAATTAAAGACAGGTCACCTTCCGTAAACACAACAACGTCCGAACCCAAACATGTAAGTAACATGACCACACAATATGGTGTTTCACACGAAGGAGACGACGGAAGCGATGTATCGTGTGGTACTGAACTTCACGCTTCATTGGCTGAAGGTATGAGCAGGGATTTACGTAGTGTGAACATTACTTAAGGTACATACTATAACCTTGAAAGATGTTCACAGATTCTTTTCAAACTGCCTATACATACTTCGAGTTTGTTTCACTTGAGTGCAAAAAAATATTATTCAGTAATTTTTAATTAATGAAATCAAATTAGCCAAACACTAACGTGGTAGATAAACCCATAACATCAACATCATATGTGTAATTAAATCCAACATAAATATTCAAATTGCTATACCTCACAAAATTTTACGTAACCACACATTGCGTATCTAACGGGCAACCTTGGCAATGTTCGCATCAACAGGTCGTATATCATGTAATGTTACGACAATTATGTCAGTCAAACTGTCCGTGAATTGGGTATAGTGAAGAGTCATGGTCGAGTGTTTTTTGATACAAAAGGTCATTGGTATTGAACAGGGTTTTATTGAACTTCAAGTTTAATGGAACAAATTTTGCTTGGCGTTTAGAAATATTGTTTGGTGAGTAAAAATATTAGTAGCAATCGCATTGGAGTTGCTTCTGCTTTTATTCATCATCATATGCCTAGCTTTTTCCCAACTATGTTGGGGTCGGGTTCTAGTCTAACCGAATGCAGCTGAATTCCAGTATTTTACATGGAGCGACTGCCTATCTGACCTCCACAAGTCAGTTATTTGCTTCTACTTTTATTAAAGTTGACAATATTTGCGATTTTATATCACATATAAATGATATGATGACATCACGACCTTTATCATCTTCTGCCTAGCCTGTTCCCAACTATGCTGGAGACTGGGCTTCCTGTCTACCCAAATGCAGCAGTATTTTACACGAAGCGCCTACCTCCACTACCCAATTAAGTACTGAGTAAAACGATACCCCTAGGCTTATCAATCTTATCATACTTAACTTGTGTCATCACAACCTCTAAATGTAATTAACACAACGTCTAGAATCTCCCTACAATCGCAAGAAGAAGTCAAATATTTTAATTAGCCAATAATCCTTCCATAACAACATCATTCAGATTCCCGTTCCCAGGTAATCATCACACATAGTAACAAACCAATATCTGTGCACACGATTCAATTATGTACGTACTTATAGATAGACCTTAAGCTCAATGACTCTACGGGAACCAGCTTATAAAACGTGGGAGTCGATAGTTTTTATCGACGTCCCGGTTTCCCGACCACATCCCATCCCTATTGATGAATGGAGAGGGAAGTGGTGGTAGTTTTTGCTGTGTTAAGGCTAGGCATCGATGCTGTGTTGGGAATCTGTTATTTTATGAGAATGAATGGGTGTCTTGTATTAAATATTGCATGATTGTCACACATGTTTTTAGTTTAGGTCTAGACTGAACGTTGGCGGATTCGGTGTTGGTTTCTGTTTAATTTTGAAATGGACGTTTGTAATTGTTTGTGATTTTCCTAGAATTAGAGCAAAACGCAAAGAATTTACCGCTTTTGCAACCCCTTATTTCTATCAGCTTAGGGATTTTTTTCTGTATCTATAAGTGAGGAAATCTGAAGAGATTTAAGGTATTGGACTATTTTATGACCATTTCTTTCACGAGTCAGTAATTATCATAAATTACCAGGTAACAACTTTAAACGGCTGGATATTGAGATTAAGCTATCCACAAACAAATCAGAGTGTAGCTAATGCAAATCTTTACCGTCTATTGAAACACAGTGCTTATTTTGCTATATTAATTTTTCATCAAATTATAAATAAATCATAATCAATCAAAGTAAAGATCAGTCCAATCAAGTTTCTCAAATATATTTTTTTTATAAGATGACGTTCTAAGCTCAATAATAAATCCATTGTACCAAACAAGCACAGACAGATGTACTCCACAATCATAATGACTGATGTGATCATTTAATTCGTGAATGGAATGAATGAGTGAACTAATTGATTTCATTCACTCGTGATGTTCTAATCATTTGAATTGATTACTTGTGCTTTTTTTATCATTCGGTGATGAATTGAAAGTTATCAATTACTAGTTTTTAGCTTACGTTTTTTGTTATACAAGGTAAGTTATCTTCACAATCTAGGCTACCGTAACCGTACCGTTGGAAGTAAGCGTATTTCTACTAACCCATTTAGGCTGCCGAAAATGGAATGCATAAAACCCGGTCTTACGGGATAGCCATGGCCATCATGACACTGGGAAACCGAATGGTAAAAATAATCTTGAAATTATAATTTAGAAGAATATCGTCTTCTTCCTCCTGGAATTTCGTTTTAATTGCTTTTTACAACTCTCATGGAAATTCAGTAATTGTCACGAATACATTTTGGACTGAATGTAGTAGGAGATAAGTAGTTCCAACGTTTGGTACCACGCTATATATGTATAACTTTCCCAATCTACATTATAGTGGCCACACATGGTAGTACATAACAATGGTATGAATAATTTCTTATTTGAAAAGTGAATCCAACTTCATAACAATGACTATTCTTTGCTTTGGGCCACGAAGCAAGAGATTTTAGACGAACTGGAAATAAGAACTTTTATTAAAAAAAAAAACATACAATGTGTCTATTTTTTTGTGTTCAAGTGCATCCGTTGATCCCGGCTGACATTTGTAATCTTTGACAGTCGTTACAGTAGTCAGCGGCCCGAAAGTCTGACCACCAGTCTTACCAAGGGGTATCGTATTACCCAGTAGTAACTGAGTTGTGGAGGTCAGATAGGCAGTCGCTCCATGTAAAATACTGGTATTTAGCTGCATCCGGTTAAACTGGAAGCCGACCCCAACATAGTTGGGAAAAAGGCTAAGCAAATGATGATGATGGTGAACTGCATCCATTTAGACTAGATAGAAGCTAACCCCAACATGCTTGGTAAAAGGTACCAGGCAGATGATGATATGTCTCTGTTTCTGACATTTCGAGGAAAAAATAGGGGGGGGGGAACATGACGGGCCAGTTTAATTATATCATTATCCTTATGTAAAATTCTGGAATTGTAAACCAACCATTTATGAAGATTGTGGTGGGAAATATCACTTCAACAAATGGACTTTATTGTAGTCCACAAGATGTCATATCCAGTGGACATTTTCAACCTCATATGTTAATTTACAATGATGCAATATCGAACGAATGTAGAGCTACAAGATTGACCTTTCACGCTAGTTTTGAGCTGTTAAATGCCAACCATTCACTAAAGAAGCTGGCATTTTGTTAAATGTCTTCATTTACGGACGAAATGAATGAAAATGAAGATATTTGAATAGACTCATTAATTTAACTTGAGGTTAGTGCCAATGTTCATGTTGACAACTCAATTCGAAACAACGTTATTAGTTTGTTAAATATGTAGTTACAGTAA
Organism: Standfussiana lucernea; assembly: GCA_964057025.1. Lineage (NCBI taxonomy): Eukaryota > Metazoa > Arthropoda > Insecta > Lepidoptera > Noctuidae > Standfussiana > Standfussiana lucernea. The sequence goes on from OZ059796.1 coordinate 14,537,925, forward strand.
TAAGTTATGTGTAATAAATATTGTATGGTCGAGGATAAATAAACACTGCTGCTCATTCGGCTGCCTTTAGAAATGCAACTGAATTTTAAGAAGAATTTATTAAATGACCATACATTAAATAGGTGGCAATAACCGAGATGAGCTGGAGCTCGTGGCTAAATAATAACAGCCACTCGGGTCGATCGTCAGGTAAAGCCGCGCTTGCCTAGGTTGGTCCGTGGATGGGTGACCACCCATTAAATACCGAGTTTCCTCCGTGCCTCAGAAACCACGTTAAGCCGTTGGTCCCGGCTGTCAATTGTAGATCTTTGACAGTCGTTACAGGTAGTCAGTGACTCGAAAGTCTGACAACCAGTCTTACCAAGGGGTATCGTATTATATCAGCTGCATCCAGTGAGATAGTTGGGAAAAGGCTAGGCAAATTATGATGAATTGGGATGAGTTGTCCGCTTTGACATTATTTGCTGATCAATTACGTCATTCTTGCTGGTCAATGGTAAAGTCTGAATTGACTACATTCAAATTCAAATTCAAATAATTTTATTTGTAGAACATAGGTTAGTAGAATAAAGATGTCAATAATAATAAAATGAACGCTATGTCTTGCCGTCAACGGCGTACAAATATTCTCATTACAATTTGCTTTAACATTTGCTGACACAAAACATTTTGAAACTGACCAACAACTCAGTATTCAGCTGACCGTTTCAATCACAGCAAATTCAAAATCACAGCCAACAGAAAAAATAAAAAGACTGTCGACGTAAGATTAAGTTTGACATTAATTATTATATATTGTAAACGACAGCACAAAAAGAATTCTCTGCTGTTTTCGAGGCCCAACAGTAAACGTATCGAGTTGTGTATCTCGGAACTGCGGTTCCCACGCCAGCGCTTCCGCACCTGTTGAAGATCTCCACTTACAGGACACCAACATAGCCTGTAGTATAGTAAGTAGTATTTTGAGGCTAAACAATAACACCCTAATTTACTACTTACTACAGAAATTAGGTCACTTGTGACAAACATTTTGTGACAAAATATTTACGATTTGCTGTGTTGAGGTTGTGTCATAGCATCATCTTCATCAGCGTAGTGAGTTGGTCATAAGTCCTTAATAAATACAAGTTCAAATTAAATTAGCTAGCGGGACGGCGCAGACGTGATGAGTGTCCATTTATAAAATTGGAAAAACTAAAGAAACGTCTTCTTATTATAAATGCGAAAGTTTGGATGGGTGGATGATTGTTAGTCAATCACGCCACAATAGCTGATCGGATCTGGATAAAATTTGGCACAGAGATAAATAGATTGTAGTCTGAAATAGCATATAGGGTTCTTTTTTTAGCACACCTACACAGCTAGTCAAATCATATGTTTTAGCAATAATTATATTGAGATATCGATGCCAATGTTTGCGGGATTTCACTAGCTAGTTTCATTTAACCCTGTGCAATTCACCCCTTTAAATTGACACCTACTTTGAACTTAAACGTCCATCGCCCTAGACACACCCTAGGTACTGAAGAATAAAAAAGAGAAGAGTGATGTACCTATGCGGTTCCCTCATATTTTCTCTTACCCTTCAAAAAAAAAAAAACAACTCACAGACGATTGTTCCTAAAGAAATATTCTCAAGCGCTTCAAGTGTTAATGTCGTTCCGCTTCCTCTCATAATAAATTCGTTAACACACAATGGAACAAAAATCTCTTACTAAGAGCTCTTCGATACCGAATAAGGCGTCGCTTCATCAATCTCTTTAATTTGTTGTAAAATGTCATGAGAATTGTGGAAACAAAGGATATGTATAAAACAGTGTAGGTGGTAAAGATCTCTTCTTTGTTCGAAGTGCAGGTTATATTTATGGTGAAAAAAAAATCTTCGTCTGAAATCACAGTTGGTTTTGACCGAAGCAAAGGGAATATTTTTCCCAGCATATTTTTTAGCTCAATAATTAAATAATGTGTTCCTGGTAGTTATTCTATTGTTGTACACAGGTTATTGAAAGACTTATCAATCACTTATTAAATATTCAAAGAGCATAAATACACGTAAAAAAAGTGAAATTTATTTTCTACTAATAATACCTACACCTATTTGGCAATCTTTTCCGATTGACAGATCGTTATGCCCGTTAAAGGGTTAACTCTGGTATCTATAGTCAAGTTTAAGAAATAACTTGAGTTTAAGTAATTACTTATGCAACCATTGTATCCAATATCGTGATCAGTGCAGGATAATTTATGAGGCAAGAGTTTGAACGAAGTAAGAATCGTCGAAAGCAGGCAAAGCTTCTTGAATTCTAACTTTTGACAGTTCCAACTTCAAGCAATTACTAAACTTACTCAAGTACTCGCTTTGACTTGTTTAAAGATACGAGTGTTAGGGTTATGTATATCTCTATGAGAAGAGGATTTCGCTTGAGATTTTACTGCAGGTTGGTGAGAACCTCCTCAGACACATCCCAGCTTCAAAATAGTGGTCAAAATACATTTTTATGGATCAACGTGTATGTTTACCTTAAAACGCAAAAACGGAACCATCATGGCGCAAATCATTTCGCCCTTGTCTGGTATTTTTCTGTTTAATAATTTTCAAATAATGCCTTGATTGACTTATTTATTCTAATTTCCATATTTTTTGAATAATTGAAGATTTATCATATCCATATCGATGAATGTTCATCATTGTGACATCATTTGTTTTTTTATACGTGTGTGTGTAAGTGTGGTGTAAGATTATTGCACGATTGTGTATGCATGGAGTTCACATTATTATAATTTGATTTTTGTTCCATATAACTGATCGTGTTTTGTTCGTGTTTTATTGAAAGCTTGTGAAAACCAGCATGAATATGAAAACAATTCTTTGTATTAGCTGTAATTGTACACCTTGTATATTTTCGCACCTATATGTTAGAATTTTATTGTCAATAGCTTTTCAATTTGAAAGTATCTGTTATGGATTCAATTATGTGTAGATAATCACTATATACACACTGTACTGTGTCTATTCTATCTGTAAACTTGTTTATGAGTATTTCATTGAATATCTTACCAATTGACTGCAGAAATGAGAGAGTCTGCTCTCTCTAGTATCTACAACTAATTTTAGCTCAGCATTAGTTCCCTGTATGATAAAGACACCTGATCTGATAAAATTATTATTGTAGACTAAATTCATTTTCAATTAGATCCAAACGATTGTAATCAATCTCACTCATTATAAACACTGATTCACTTTTAATTTATTACCATGGCGTACTCATATTCATCACACACCACATTGAAAGGTTGAGTTTAGCTGTAGAAGCCCTTACTTAGGTAAATCCTTTGCACTTTATAAAACAAAATCACCAAAAAAAATACACAAAATCTGACTATGGTCCCAATCTCCTCCACAGACGATGAAGGCGGGCACATCAAGCAGGCAGGCTACGAGTCTCGACGGCAGAATGACCTGTACATGCGCCTGGGACTGCTACTGGGCGAACGACGCGGAGCCAGGAATAAGGCTAGAGACAGCTGCACCTCTCTGGCTTCGCTGGACGCGCACACCTTGGCTTCGCATAATACGAGTCCTGTAAGTACTAAACTTATTATATTCAGGGTTAATCTAGATAAGACTGCCTGCACTTTTATTTGTTTGGATATTTTTGGTGACCTGTCTTTTAAGATGCGAGACCTCAGCCGGATGTGTCATAAGGATGGTTATCGCACACTCTTCAGGGCGGGCTACGTCAGACAATTTAGGTTTAAACATAAAGAAGAGGCTTTAACAATGGACCTTATATGATCAACTAAGAAGAAAACCCGTTTGCCACGCTGCTCCTTAACCACCTAGATAACTCGTTGACATAAGTCTTCAACCTTACAACACTTCTAAACAGCCCAATCAAAATTCGCCCTTGGCCATCGAATAATAACTGTGCTAACAGTCTCACTTCTTTTGTTACAGGTATCAACCCTCACCGGTTCCTCAGAGGTGGAGGTAGCAACGCCCCTGGGCCGGGACTCACTAGGCTCTCTAGCTTCCATGTCATTGTCTGCAGCCAGCAACTGTTCGTCTTCCAGTCCTGGGAGCAGGCGGCATTCTGTTAACAGTAAGTTTCTTATTAAAACGGCTTTCGACTTGGCAAATTTTCTCTCATAGACCATATTAAACTGCCTGACACTAGGAACATGGAATCAAGTCTACAGAAAGCCTTATAGTTTCTTTAGATTCTTTACCTTTATTCTTTTTTCTGTAGGTGTCGAAGAACCTGCATTTAGCTTAGCTATTTGCTATAGGTACAACTCCGGCTAACGGCTTCGAAGATTAAAGGCAATTAAATGCTTAACTGTCATTGGTGTAGCCTATTGTTTTATACTCTGCAGCCTACTGAATGGCTATAATGATTCATTAGCAAATCTATTTCGGCTAAAAACCACTTGTCCAACTTTCTGGCATATCTAATTAGTCAAATGAGTTCCTTCCCTATCTATCCTCATTAAGCCCTTGGAGATTGAAGTGGTCAGTCATTAAGATACCACGCCCCCTGGCGGCTGCCGATAACAAATACTCCTAAGGAATTATTATTAGCTTTTGACACGAAACCACTGATAGGCTCCCTGCCTATAATTCGTAACTTCAGCTTATGCCAGTACTAAAAATAGAATTGATTCATTGGGAACTACTTAGGCAGATTGGAAGGAACTAAGCTTTGACTCATTCTGTATGAAATGAGTCGTGCTCGACCAGTGCGGGCTAATAAAGCAAGAGTAGCTGCAATATCTGCCTTAATTTCTTGTATGTCTGAACAATTTTCGCATAAAACCATCTTCTTCTTTTTAGCTCTCCAAAGTGGCAGATCAGACGAACTGACAAGAATGTCCAGCGGTTTCTTCAAAACAAGAAAAACAGCAGCAAGACGGTCAGCCAGGGTCAACAGCAAGCAATCGTCTACATCATCAGAAATCAAAAAAGGTTCATTGTTATAACAAATTAATATTGTAGCAGCAAAAAGTGCGGAAGATTTTATTATAAGTTGTCGAAATTATTTTTGGAGAAGTACTTAATTAGATTTGTAATTATTTTTTGTCCATGACTGAAAGTTTTCGATGTAGAAATTGGCTTTAGATTATACTGATTCACCGACTCAAAAAGTGGCAATGAGTTGCATTTTATTTGGGAACACTAAATAATACCCTCTCGACCGAATTTCGGTGACGGCGCGCGGCCGCCAATCTCAACGTAAATATAGTGATAATAATGTACAAGAGTCCATACAAACACAAGTGCACTCTCTGTTCTTTTTGGTCCAGGAGCGATCAAGAATCATCTATCTAGCCTTTTCCCAACTTTATTGGGATCGTAACTTACTACCGAACGTTTAAGAAAACGCGTCTTGTTAAAATATGCAAATGTGCACATATTTTAGTAGCTAAGTACGTTAAGCCGTTTAGCGAATTTGTTAAATGTGACACCAACAGTATTGAGCTAGAATAAAACAGGAAACCGTTAGAAAATTTAGAAATATCCGATGCAAATTAGTTTTATACATGAGCGCCTGGACTTATTTGAATACTAACTAGAAATCTAAATGCTGCTTTGACTCCAGCTCAAAAGTACGAAGTAAATATACCTACAGAACTACAGTAACCAAAACATTCACGGTATGGAACATTGTGATTTGTGACACCAACTATTATTTAAATCAGCTGTTCCATACAGAAATGCAATAGGTACTTCTTTTAAAAACCAAATAAAACTTTTCAACTCTAGGAGGCCTAGAATCATGTACTGAATCCATGGTGAAAGTTAAAATAAAACTAATTTCTCTGGCATCGTGTAATAGGTTTAGTTACAATTTTAAAACTGGTGCCGAAAAGGAGAAGAAGCAGAGTTTATGTTAAAGACCATGCAGTTCTAATATCTTTCTGTTTCTCCACAGTGCATCCGTCACCACAGCTGACATTACGGCCGCTGTTCTTCGAAGTACCTTCTACAGACAACCAGACGTTCTTCTCAGGACGACAGTGGCTCATGCGAGATATGGAGAAAGCCTTGGATTCTAGTGCTTCAGGTTCGTGTCCAATTCGACCAGATTAGCATTGAAACTTCTATACCTATTTATGATTTTTTAACAATCTTAACTATCATCCCGGCTGACATCGAAAGCGGCTAACCACTCATCCTCGACGTTAGAGACGATCAGCCGCCACGAAATAGACCAATAGAATCCATTCCCGTAATGTAAAAGGGCAATGAACGTAACAACATCCTGACCATGGGAATCGGTCCTGCAAACACGCAATTGCCGCGTTCGTGACACCCATTTGTCCGGAAAACTAGTAGGTCTCTGGTGGTACGACCACGGATTTGGGTTCACCGTTCCAAATAAACACGAAGGTTGCATGTTCGTGCGACAATAGCATTGGTTAGGACGTGGCCCTAACAAGATGAATTTATTTCACGATCTCAATTTACTGTTGAATTGTCAAGTATCTTATGCGGTCTTCTTCTTTTCAGGCATCATAGTATCCGGCTGTCCCGGCACTGGGAAGACAGCGCTCATCCTCCAACTGGTAGAATACTCTTGCTTCGGCAGAAAGAGGAACTGCGAGTATGAGGAGCTAAGGGAGCAGTCAGACATCAGGGAGATGTTACCAGAAGAGCTAACTATCGGCATGTTCACCCACCTGGCTTCGCATGTCGTCGCTTATCATTTCTGTCAGGTAAGACCTTTGAAAGACTTAATATTTTAGATATAGACTTTTAAAGAGAATCTCTTTAAAAGACAAACATTATTTTATCATGAAGGGCTTGTCAAGGAAAGACTATCCAAATGATTCTTAACATTACGCTTTTCTCCGAGCCGGGCTCATAACGGGCTGCTTCTGAGAAATGCCTGGCCGAAAAACCCAACAACACTTTGTTCGACCTGGGAATCGAATCCCCAGGATCTCATGCTCAACAGTAGATTGATTGATCGTTGAATCTTGAGGATTCCAATTCCAAAAACACATCAACTGTTTTTGTTTTGTCATCATGCTCCTAATGTTCTTTTTCTTTCCAGGCCGATAACAACAGTACCTGCCTCGTGGGTGAATTCGTGCACTCTCTAGCAGCACAGCTCTGCCAAGCTCCTCGACTGCAAGCCTACAGAGAATACCTGCTCAGCGAAGCACATCTCCTCGCATGCTTATCCCTCAAGGAATGCATCGCAGACCCCGACTTAGCCTTCATGAGGGGTATCATTGAACCTCTCATTATCTTGAGGAGAAGTGGGAGCGTAGACTCCTCGAACAGCATCATTCTGGTTGATGGTCTATGTGAAGCTGAGTACCACCGACCTGATCATGGTTACACTATCGCCTCGTTCTTAGCAAGACACGTACCAGAAATGCCCTCATGGCTCAAAGTAATCGCCACAGTAAGGACACAATTTCTAGAACTGTCAAAACAGCTACCTTACACAAGACTTAGTCTGGATGAGTCAGACAACGTTCACAAAGATCTCCTGGAGTATTTCAACACAAGACTTCAAGCCGCTCCAATCATAGAAACGAACATCAAATGCTCGACAGGAAAGTCTGAAGGAGTACACAACTCTGTGATGAAATTCGCACAGTACGTGCTCCATCTAAGCCAAGGCTCGTTTTTGTTCCTAAAATTAATTCTAGATCTACTCGAGAGAAGTCACATTGTGGTAAAATCGACGAATTACAAAGTAGTCCCGATATCGTTGGCACAAATATTTTTGTTGCAATTCAATCTGCGTTTCCCTACAGTGCAATCATTTGAGAAAGTTACTCACATCTTGAGTGTCTGCTTGGCAGCCTTATATCCTCTCACCCTGGTAGAGATATATTACTCAGTAAATTCGTTACTAGTCAATACGTTCCTGCCCTGGGATGAATTCTGCCACAGATTCGAATCGCTCACAGACTTTCTTGTAAAGAGGATCGACAACACCTACATGTTCTTCCACCCTTCGTTCAGGGAATGGTTGATAAGAAGAGATGATAATGAAAGTCCAAAATTCCTCTGTGATTTGAGAGCAGGACATTGTGGCATTGCATTCAGACTATCCAGGGTGCAGGCTCCTTTGGATTCAGAGAAGTCAATGGAGTTAGGACATCACATTTTAAAGGCTCACATGTATAGAAATATGGGGCCAGCGCAATTAGGGTTATGCCCAAGAGATTTGCAAGCAATGTTGGTAGCAACGAGTTCAGCCAGTGTCGGTGAAGCGATTGCCAATTTGAGGAACATTTACACGCCAAACGTCAAAGTATCCCGACTAATGCTCTTAGCTGGTGGATCTCCTAACCAAATCACAGAATGTCTTGGCAGTGCGCCGTTACTGTGCATGTATTCGTACCAAGGAATATTGGCTATGGTTGGTTTGCTGATTGAGTTTGGAGCTGACATGGAAATGACCAACTCTCAAGGATGTACAGCTTTATCTTTGGCGTGCCAAAGGGGACACACTGATGTAGCCAGAAGACTAATAGCTGCAGGTAACTTATTAGCTACTTTATACTTATTCTTTCCACTAATACCTAGTAATTCACTCACCATGATTAAATTATAAATAAACAAATCAAGACCCTGCATGGCCTTCTTTAAATCCGTCACTGTAATTTTGCATATTAAGGCCAGGTATCAAGCCTTGATTTTGCTTGACCACATTCTCTAACCAATATTTACTTCTGTTCAGGTGCATCACTTAGTCACACGGACACTGCAGAACAGACTCCTCTGGTCCACGCAGCGAAAAACGGCCACAGAGATACAGTCATCTACCTCCTTGGCTGTCAAACTGGAAATGACAGAAACTCCTTGGATATAGATGATGGTAGTATCGAACAGCTGGTGCCAGGGTCTCGTCATGCTCTGATAGCTGCTGCGCAGAATGGACATTTAGATATTGTTGAATATCTTTTGGATACTGCTGAATTAATCGTAAGTGTCAAGCTCTAAAATTACTCTCAAGTTTAAAGATTTTATCAGTTTCTTATTTGTGTCATACTTCCGTCTTTTCTTTAACTTCTTCCAGCTCTTGTCCTATGGTACTTGGATATCGGCGCAAAAGCTTTTCCAATTCCCTTTTCCTCTGTTGACAGTTACGTTATCATTTAAACCTTTTCCATTCATATTATCCTCACACAATCCGTACGACTTTTCCATGGTGTTCCTCTTCCTCTACATTCACCAATACTTATTTATTTCTGCTACTATTGCTATTTACAATAAAGACTCTTTTCTGCAGCCTGACGGCATATGCCCAGTAACAGGCGAGACGGCTCTAACAGCAGCCTGCTCATCTGGCAACGCCGCAATCTCCGACGCTCTCCTCATCCGAGGCGCAACACCATATTCCTTGAACGCTCGACAGCTGTCACCTCTGGCATTAGCAGCTAAGAATGGACGAACAGCACTGGTGTTGAGGCTGTTGGATTCTGGTGCTGATGTGATGGGTTCTGGTGGGAAGATTCCGTTGATATTAGCCGCTGCGGAGGGTCATGCTGACGTTGTTGAGATGTTATTAGATCATGGTGAGTTGTTTTTAAGACTATTGTTATTATTAACTTTGTTTAAAGTCGTTTTATTGTGGTCTTACTACTAAGGCTGTAGACCCGAGTTCTATAAACTATAAACGACATGTTCCTGTTTCTAACTAGCATTTGTAGTTTGATCTTGTGCTTAGCTTTGTCCTTGCTAAGTCACGTTTATAAATCTAGGCCTGAATGACTCTAACATAACAGTCTAAAGTGCAATTGTCTTGTGGTTTTTTTTTTTTTTAATTTTGTTTGATATCTTCAAAACATGTAATTTTGTGTTAGGTGCTGACCCTGATGCTGTGGATGCCGACGGAATATCAGCCCTAGGATGGGCGTGTCTAAGGTCTAGAATACCGACAATGGTGGTCCTGCTCGACAAAGGTGCTACCATAGGTAACTTCTCATGTTCCAATTTGTTGCGAAGCTTGACAATTTTGATGTCTTTCTTTATGTTCAAATTAGTATTACGATAATGTATCTCTCTTTATCATTTTGGATTGATTAGATATTTTCAACTTTGCCATCTAAACCTTTGGCAAAGGTTATATTTTAACCTTCTTTTCTTTATAATCTCATTACTTTTTATAGACCAACCAGACGGCAGTGGTCGTACACCATTGGGTCTTGCTTGTGGTGGACCATCAGATCTGGTTGACATACTGCTGGAGAGAGGAGCCTCGCTGGAGAGAGTGGATCACAGTGGCCTCAGGCCGTTGGATAGAGCTATTGGACAGCGAAATGTTCCCGTAAGTAATGTTTTCATTGGACTTAGACGACTGTTTACACAAAAAAAAACGATGCTTACTCCAGGTTCAGTAGAAAAAACAAGTTTTATAAAACCGTTTCGATTACACGATTTTTATGTTTTAGCTACAATTTACGTTATTGTTTACAGGTGGTTAATTGTTTTCTGAGGAAAGGCGCTAAGCTCGGTCCAACAACGTGGGTTATGGCTTCAGGCAAACCAGAATTCATGTAAGTTCAAAAAGAAAAAAAATTAACGTCTTACAACTTCTTTACCTTCCACTTTATACTCCATCATCTTAAATACAAACGAGTGAATCATGGCTGGTACATTCAGGAATTAATAACATTGAAGAAACAAAGCGCCTTGTAACTAATATTATCTCTACTCCCCAGGCTAATACTGCTAAACAAATTACTAGAAGACGGGAACATGCTATACCGGAAGAACAGACCGTCAGAAGCGGCTCACCGCTACCAGTACGCGCTGAAGAAGATCAACCCGCTCATCAGTGACGAAGGGCTGACGACACCGACCACGCAACCAGTGCCGCATGAGCACGTATCAGCGTTTGTGCAGTTGAAGACGAACTTGTTATTGAATCTGTCGAGGTGTAAGAGGAAATTGAATGTAAGTAATCTTTAGTCGCTCTTGTTTATTCTAGTTTGATTAAAGAAGTGTCTGAAAGGCTAGTAGACGACCCATAGTTATGGTGATAATATCAGTGTTGTGAAAAACTAGAAATTATATTCCCTCATCACATCACGCAACTTTTTAACCGACTTCAAAAAAAAAAAACATACAACCGAATTGAGAACCTCCTCCAGGTTCTCAATTCGGTTGTATGTTTTTTTTTTTTGTGTTTGTTACCTCATATCTCCGTCATTTCTGGACCGATTTGAAAAATTCTTCTTTTATCTGAATGGATCTACTTCTCGATTGGTCCCATAGAAATTTCATCAAAATCGGTTCAGCAGTTTGGTTTTGAAATCAAAATAACTGGAAAAAATGTCATCCAAGTAAAAGAAATTGCGAAATTGATACTTGACAAGGATTTGTGTGTGATACGATAACTAAAAAGGGTAAAATAAAAACTTTTTTGCAAAAAAAAACCGACTTCCAAAAAAAACACTAAAAAAGTGGAAAATAACTTTACTTTCGGAAGTCGGTGGCAAAAAAGTCAATGAAACAAGCAATAGTCACCGACTTCCGAAAGTAAAGTTATTTTCCACTTTTTTAGTGTTTTTTTTGGAAGTCGGTTTTTTTTTGCAAAAAAGTTTTTATTAATAATTAGCTTGATTTTCAGTAACGTTTTCAAGTACCAAAATTAACAAATTGGAGGATTCATTAAATATTTTGCATTGGTTTATTCAATCAAAACTTTTTCTGTTGGGTTTCGCCGCAGTCGGGTAGAAAACAATCCCTAGCAAAGGTATACCTACCTAATCGAAATCAATTTCACTAAAATTCATTTATTACAGGAACCATCAGAAGCCTTAGACCTCGCAGCGCGTGCCTCAGTTCTTCGTCCGAACGCTTTCGAGTGTGCCTACGCCATGGCTCGAGCAATCCTGGCCCTCAATAAGCCTTCAGAAGCTCTCCCTCACGCCAGAAGAGCCTTGCTCCTCGCCCCCACCACCGACCTATCAGCAACGAGAACGCTGAAGGCACTCCAACAAGAGATTCTGACAAGAATCAATACTGGATCCCATAGTCTTAACGGCGATACACGATCTATGAGAAATTTTGACACAATAAGTCTTAATATGCCATAATTGTATGACTTTCAAGTGTAATATAACCAGGTTTTATGTACAAAAATAGATAGAGGAAAATTTTAGATTGAAATTAGGAAAACTACATTCATAACCCATCGATATATCATCATAAAATTCGTACCAATCGTGTTCTTTATATATCTACGTAAAGATTCTCTATCAGAATTGTCTTTAATAATGTCATTTTCTTAATGTTGATATATTTCACATAATAATTCTTCAGTGGAATTAATATGATTGTAAATATTATCTGGGGAATCGAACGAACGAACGCCAAGATAAGCAGAACTATTTTTATCTGTTTAGTTAATACGTTTTAATGCTTTTTCTACAGTTAATGTAAATGACAATTTGTTGCAATTTAAATATTGTTTAAGCACTATAGATAGCGATCGACTTTATTTTGAAGTGAAGTGATTAACTTAAATCTTAATAATTACGATTTCTATAGGAATTGTGATGAGTGTAGTCTTCGGAACTATTTTATGTTTTGCAAGATGCTATTTGATATTTTTTTTTTGTTTTATATACGTAAATCGTATGTGGTTGTCTATTAAGCTAGAGAATGTTGACAAATATAAATTATAGGTTAGACGTAGACGAGGTAAGATTACAATATTATATCAATTAAAGTAAAATTTATTTTCTTTTTATTTTGTTGTTATACATAACATAACATGACGCCTGTAACACCCGAAGGGTTATCATTTTATTTTAACTTTCTTGAATGTAGATATTAGTGATTTTATTAAATACACATTTTATTTACGACGTGGTTATATGACATGTAAATATGTAATCCTTCCTATTACAAATTAAGTATTTGACAATGTACAGTGTCTTACGAAATAAATTAGAGTTTTAGCCTCGAATAATTGTGTCTATATCTAAAATATTAATCGCTTGCCATTTTTTATTGAAAATAATGCTTTAATTTTTTTTTCATCTTTATGACATAGATTAAAAAATTTGGTGCCTCGAAACTTTTTTGTAACTTTTGCAATCATTTCTTTTTTTTTTTTGTTATTCTTTATTACATTTGAGTTAAACTCATGTGCCCATTTTCTTGCTTATTTATAATTTATTAAAGATACTAGAGTGAGTTCAAAGTACATATGTGAAAATATTTAGGAATGATGAATTATGTAATGGATTTTTGTTTGTTTGTTTGTGTTGGATGTATCTATATAAAAAGAGTGATGTATGTTATAATTTACTAGTTTATAAATAATTTTATTTATTTTTGAATTCTTAAAAGTGCATAGCCGAACTTTAATACTGTCACATACAAAATTATTAGATTTAGAAAATCTTAAATCCTCATGTAATCTAATATTATAAAAATTAAAAATATACCAAGCAGTTATTCAAGGAAATTGTTAAAATAAATACTGGCCAAATTATAAAACATTTTATTAAGACTGACGATAAAATATTGGTGGAAATAATAAATGAAACAATTACTTATAGCTATGATAGTGTAGTAAGAAATATTTTAAGTACAATAGTTACTCAGGCAGTACATATTATGATTTTATTAAATATTTTTTTTCATATTGCTTCAAAATTGCCTTTTTTATTACCCTTGATCCCTAATACACCTTCCAGTACACAATATCCTAAATGAACGATTTTACTATCAATTACACCTCTATAACACACCATATGTTGAAGTTTTCGAAATCATCACCTGCCCTAACCTTTTTCTAAATATCTCAAAAAAACTAGACGACCTTGGTCAACAATATAAAATTTTCACTACCCCCGTGTAATTCGGAATAAGCATTGTAATGACTCTCGTGGTTTACGACAGTTAAATTGTACCTCCACAACTTCCGAAAGTAATGTTATTTTCCACTTTTTAGTGTTTTTTTTTTTGGAAGTCGGTTTTTTTTTGCAAAAAAGTTTTTATTTTACCCTTTTTAGTTATAGTATCACACACAAATCCTTGTCAAGTATTAATTTCGCAATTTCTTTTACTTGGATGAAATTTTTTCCAGCTATTTTGATTTCAAAATCAAACTGCTGAACCGATTTTGATGAAATTTCTATGGGACCAATCAGGAAGTAGATCCATTCAGATAAAAGAAGATTTTTTCAAATCGGTTCAGAAATGACGGAGATATGAGGCAACAAACACAAAAAAAAAAAAAAAAACATACAACCGAATTGAGAACCTCCTCCTTTTTTTGAAGTCGGTTAAAAACAAGACTAGTCGATTACTAAACAGTGTTTAATTGAAAAAAAACTGTTAACAGTTGATCTTTCTTCTTCATCGTGTGGTTAGTGCCTAACCTGGTGGCAGAGTTAACGGAAACAGTTGATGTATGTGGTGGATAAATAGTGGTCTTCTACTGTACCATAAATATTATGATGATTTCACAGAACTATCGTCGCCTCAAGTGTAACTCAGAATACGCTACGCGTCTACATTATTTTAATCTTAAAAATAAAGTACAAAATACACACTAAAACAATTTATTCAAATATCCAAATCCACATTGGCCCTGGATCGAACCAACTGGAGGTCATGGTCTTTGCCCAGCAGTGGGATGATACAGATTAACAGTATCAGTATACAAATATCTGATATATTTCTACTACTTGGGAGGTTCAGTGGCTTCAGCAATTGCAAATTCCGTCGTAGTTTCATAATAAGGAGTAGTTGGTGGATCAGAAAAAGAAGAAATTGTCATAGGGTTAAACGGTAAAGGTATTCTAGTGCGATAGTAAGAATTATAACCGGGTAATGTATGCAAGATAGAAGGTGTAGAGGAACTAGTAGACGTATAAGCTTTTGGAGTCTGTTCAGGAAGCAAAAACGTGTTAGTTCTGAAGACACCATCGTTTACCGGTCCCCGACCAAATTCTGGACGGAGGTACACAGGGCGAATGATCAAAGGACGATTAATAGGTCTTCTTGTGTTTGATTGAGGCTTCAAACTAATAACCCTGACCGGAGGAGCTTCTTTCGAATTAAGAAAGGCAAAATCGTAGACAGGTTTTTTGACAGTTCTGGAATGCACCTGCTGTATGAAGTTCTGGTGAATGTTGGCGGTCTCTGGTTGGTTGGGCATGAAGACGTGGTGGTAATGCTTCATGATTTCGTCGAGTTTTTGCTTGGTTACGTTTTGGTTGTTTGGTGGCGTGTGAGTCATGTCCGTAAAGATTTTGTTGCATTGGACTGTGTTCTTCCTCTTGGAGACTGGACAAGTCTGAAAACCCAATGGCTTTGTTAGTACAAGTAATTATTAATTTATAACTAGACTTGACTCTTTCAGAATTGGCGGCTTTCATTTTGAATATCTCCAGAACCAGCAATACCTTACATACGCGTTTAAATATGCTTAATAATTTTCTTGTTCTTTGATGTAAGACTACACTATTATCAAGTGTCATAAGGTAGTTAGTAACTGGTAACTTCACTTACCATCAACATAGCATCGAGAACATTCAGCAGCTTCTTCTCCGACTGACAATGTTCTCCATACATAGGTATATTGACGAAGGCGCTCAAGTAAATGTCCAATAAGGCCGCCCATTCCACCTGGTCGGTGGTGAACTGACGGATTCTGTCCTTCATCTTGAAGTAATCCATGAAGCTGTACTTGTTGAGGACGCCCATTTTAGTCATCATGCACATGGTTGGCTCTTTTGACTCTTTGCACTGTAAAAACAAAATAATTTTAAGTACTGGGTATGGGATACATTAAAACACTACCGGTTAAACAATTTAAACACCAAATATCTTTATTTAACACAAAACATTTTAACTCAATTAGATATCGCACTTGTAGTTCACCTCAATTCGACTCGTTGTGTAGCCAAAATCAGACTGACTGCTCTCGCAAATACGACGGTATTTAAATGCCGACCCATCCTTCGAGAAAGTTCCACGACTTTCTGGAACCTTCTTGAAAGTTCTAGACAGTTCCATGGTGGAAAATTCTAGACTCGAGCGTAGTCTACAATGTGAAAGCAGCCGACGTAACAATAATATTGTCATTGGAATTGAACTAACAATGGCAGGGCACATGACTGGCAGAACATATGGCGTTACGAAGTGCATCGTCTGAAGGCCTCCTTCTAGGTGGACTGATGACCTGGGAACTAAGCCTGGAAAGACCGACGGAATCAGCTGAATGCAAGATGCACAGTACCAGAATGTGATTAGTGGCGGTACTTTCATACAAGTCCCTTGCCCTTATAACCAACTTCACTTACTGTCTATTGTGATCATCAACGTTTTAAGGTCGATATTTGCATTGCCTGCTTCGTCGCCACCTCGTTCTAAAGCATTTGTCATCTACTTTAAAAACCTATCACAATTTGATCTCTACTTACCGAATATCTGTTAGCGGACCACCCTTGTTTCTTGCGTTTAGGCTGCACAGATATATGGTCCACTTTGTACAGGGTTTCCAATCCACACTCTTGGAGGTGACTGCGGTGAATCAGCTCAGGTAGGAGACATATTTCACGGCGGTTTTTCTGTACCACGAAATAAAACATTATAACTTTACATCACGCCGTTAATCCTTTATGTACTCTGTTTTTTTATTTTTTTCACGGCCTCTTTAACGAACCCAGGAACAGTAGAGTTCAAACGTCGCAGAGAGTATCGTAATTAGTTGAGTAAGAAAGTAAGATTAAGAAATATGTAGTTTAAACTCACAGGTCTATATTTAGAAGAGCTGATCTGGCATGAGACCTCGTGTTTACCATGTCTGAAACCAAATAACAATACTTTATTTAAATTATTTTCAGGTGCATTACAAAACACAGAATTATCATGAAGCTGCCGATAACGACCAACAACCGCCACCGTTTTGTCGCCACCTCTCGCAGTCGCGAATATTTCGCGTGTTTGTAGCATTACTTACTTGCAAATATTTGACTTCCTCTTGTAAGGGCAGTTCTGAAATACAGTAAAAAGCACATCTTAAATCAATATAAATGTCTTCAATCATGTACAGTCAGCAAAATTGTTTGGCAGATGGACGCGGCTGTAACACAATGATAGGTTATTTTTTATTTACGAATAAAATTAGGTGATAGTCGATTTGCTCACGAATCATTTTCCCTGACTTCACTATCAATTCCACCATACATAGCAGTGATAGCCTAGTGGTGTGACCGTTGCACTGCTAAGTCATAGGTCTCGAGTTCGAACCCAACACACGCACCTCTGATTTTTCGGAATCTTGTGCGTATTGTATAATAATCACTTGCTTCGGTGAAGGAAAACATCGTGAGGAAATCAGAATGCCTGAGAAAGATTTCTCGACGGCATATAAAGCCAAGTCAGAGGCCCAAGGCGGCATAAAAATTCTGACATCAAGTTAGGCACTAACCACACGATAAAGAAGAAGACCATACATACCTCAGTCAAAACATCCAAAGTGCAAGCCAACATGTTGTTAATCTCGCATCCAGCTTCGTAACTCCTCACAGGTTTGGCCACGCACTTAGTGAGGACCCTGGCTTTAGCCTTGGCCCAGGCTGGGTGGGAGTCGGTGAAGTTATCCAGCATTTTTATGTAAGCATCGATGTCGAGGATGCCCGTGTCGGTGATAATGCCCATAAGGCGGAACACGCAGGTCTCCTTTTTGCACTGAAAATGTATAAAAAAATCAGTTTAAAGTATCTCTAAAGGGTAACGCACACTTAGGGATACTGCAAGGGAACTCTTTTATACTAATATTGGCTTGCGTTTGGCCGCAACTCTTGTGATGTTGCGCGATGACGCGGCCTAGGGTGGAGCACGCGCGCCTAGAAGAAATCGATTCACTCGAACCTTGAATAGATCCAGATTATAATGATCAGGGAACAGAGAAGCCGGCAGTGAAGTCCACAGAGTGGCGGTTCGCACAACATCGCCTTGGCTGATCGGCTCGTTGTCATCCAGGCGTTCACCCAACGCAAGCACGTAACCACATCGCCTCAGCACTACCGATGCCACTCCTGGTAGGCAGCACTCCACTTACGGCTGGTGTACGTCACGCTTGCATCTAGGCGTCGCCGACGACGGCAAACGAAGCGACGCGACACTGTTACTGCTGACACTAACTGTTCCCGATCGAACGCAATGCCGTTAGTATGCTTAAAAAAATGTGTTGCAGAATGAAGTTTTGTAGAAGGAATGGTGATCGGCTCAAGTTGAAGTGATGCTGCAATGCTTTTACGTGTACATATATTAAGTATTTTCGGAAATGTTGACCAAGTGCGCCCCATTGTCAAATTGCTAAATCTGTACGTATCGCCACTTGTGGTGGCTATTTATTTAATGCGAGATTAATGATTTTTATTCTGCTCAGATACTCACAGATTGAGGCACCAGCATAATATCTTCAACTGGGTTAGTACTTTCCGTGGTGTTCGGTATCGGGGCTTCAGTGGCCGGAGAAGGGCTGGAGATGTTCAGCCTGTCCTGACCTTCGAATCTTAGATGGAAGTTGCACTCGGATCTCCAAGAAGGGTTGATGAATTTCGTCATTTCACAGCAGTCCAGAGGATCTGTAGGTTCCTGATAATTATATTTAAATTAGACTAGTAAAAGTTTGATTGGTAATCATTTAAACTTTTACCAAGGAAGTAAATTTATCATTCTAGATGCTGCTTAATTGAAACTAATTTGAAAAACGACTATTTCATACATTTTGACCATGTAGGTACTGTAATTTTCAGGGGCTGAATCCGTGGCAAGATTTTGTGATGCGAAGTCTTTAACTGAAGCGGCACTACAAAAAGCACTACAGCAACCTGGTACAAAAAGTACTTCAGCGCCACCTATGCCACAAATGAAGAACTAACATCAAATTCATAAATGGCGGTATTAAAAGTCATTATCCGAGACTTTAGACCGTATATAAAAACCCGACAACAACTGTCGGCCCACCAAAAACAACTGTCTCGTGGGCTACCGCCCGTCCTGTCGGAGGACCCTCCCTTTTTATGGGGACTGAAGACCTTTACACCCTGCTCTTCACACCCCTATATATACTACTTACATCACTTGGAAGATCTATTGGCGTTCCACTAAAATCGTATATCGGCAACCGTTGACTGGTCGTGCCCTCATACGTAGCAGTAGTTGTCTTCTCTGCAGTTGAAGGGCTCGCAGTGGTCTGCAACATTGAAAGTAGAACTTGAGCCGATAGAACGCAGATTCTACTATCTTCACAACTGCGTATAATTGGCGTAGGTACCTGCATTCTTTTAATTACAATTATAACTACCAAATAACATGGCTCAACCTGAATTTGATTCTGCAACCCTTTACTTCGTTCCAGTTTTACATGCTCTAGCACTGCACAGTCTATAAAGTTTTGAACTGTTCTGTTGTGTTTATGAAATTCAATCTTTCTCATCATCTGCATCGCCTTTTCCCAACTATGTTCGGGTCGGCTTGCAGTCTAACCAGTTACAGCTGAATACCAATATTTAGACTGGTTGTTAGACTTTCGGGCCACTGACTACCTACAACTACTGTCAAAGATCTACAAATGACAGCAGGGACCAGCGGCTTTCCGAGGCAGGAAATTCATTTAGCATTCATTGCATTTAGCTTGTGCGTGTAATTCGTGGGCAAGCGGTTAAAGGTAAATCCTACCTGAAAGTCGACCATCGGCACATCGGTGTACCTCGGGCCGTGGTCGAAATAGTTGACAAAGGACGTGAAGCCACATTCCTCCAGCACGGTCGTATTGAATATCACTGGCAAGTCGCAGCATTTTGAGTCGAAATACTGTTGAAAAAAGTTTGCAAGAGGAAGAGTTAGCAATGAGGTACTCATAATTGATCCTATAGATAAAAGACACAATTGAAAAAAGCCTCATTATACACACAATTACGAACACTATAGAATACATGTAAGAACTTACGTTTTTCAAAAACCAACTTGGCCGACGCTCTCTTGGCAAATTCTTCTCCAAGTTCACGTAACGGCTGAAAATATTCAAATATTAATCCTCATTCGGATTACATTAAACCGAGTCTTTAAAGTTGAATATAAAACAGGTCGGTAAGTACAGAGTCATCTACTTTGAATAGACTCATCTTGGACACAACGCGAGTGTGGAGCCCCAACACAGGATATGCCACACCTTCTCTCCTGCCCGTTTTGCACAACTAATTGCTCCCTCCAGGACTAGAATGAGACAAACGACAGAACCGTCCAGGTTGGTACGTACTGGTCGGACAAAATCTAAGTCACCAATTCGAGAAGATCTACTTTAAATCAATTTACCTTTGTGCGAACATATATTTCAAGCCAGCAAGAGACGTCACGGGGGAGCAAGAATCATCTTTTCTCGTACTGGAAACTGGGCAAAACTGTAAGTAGATAATTTAATATTAAAACCAACAACCTGGTTTTTATTGTGCTTTGGTAGATACAATCAGGTTTAGATTAACCATAATTACGAATTCTCATTCGAGCTGTTCCAAAGTACGAAACTGAAAAACTGTATAATCTTTTCCAGTAATTGGGTAGTCTACAATTACCTGTAGATCAGATTATATCTCATCCATTGCTTAAGTGCAGCATAGTTTTTTTTACGCTTGTAAGGCAGGACGCGCTGTTAGAAAGCAGTTGTGAAATTGACTGTAGTACTTATTGAAAAAACTAAATGGCGCCGTTATTTACGTCTATGGCCACACGCCAAAAGAAACATGCCGCTCTATAAACAGAGTTTCTGCATCACTGAACCTTTATCAGTATATATCATACAGTTATAAAAAATATATACACTTATAAAAAATTGCAAACAAAATTGCTTTTGCCCAGCAGTGGGACAGAGCAGGCTGATAAAATAAAAAACTTAAAGGTATATTTTACTTATTTTATAAGTGTCTATTTTTTTTTTTTTTGTTATATGTAGTGTCTAAATAAATAAATTAGACTTACATCAATCATCTGATCTACAATACAATGCATCAGCGCCTGTCCTGGACAAGTATTGGTAAACCTTCGAGTCCTGTTCTCATAGCAGTTCTCCAGAACTTGACCGATCACGTCCTGCCAAGGACCTTCGGGTAACGCGTTTCTGAAAATAATCTCGCTTGTTTCTTTTGAAGGCAAGGAGTCTGGTAGACCTAGTTTTGAGCTGATGCAGCCCCATTGGTGACACTGCAAATATAAAGGAAGAAATAGTTATAATCTTCAAAAATTTATGAAGCCACTTCTAGCAAGCTTTGTTGCAGGTAAAGACGACTTTGGAGTATATTTTGAACTTGAAATTGGGCTTTCGGCTAAGGCAAAGCTACTCGGTTTAACATTTAACAGGATGGACGGAATACCGACGCGAAAACAGTTAACTACGTACTCAGTACATCATTCTAAACCGCGAAAACGATGTGGGGGATCGTTTGGTTGACCCAGTAGGTATATTATGTCAACAAAAAAAAAACACTAAAAGAAGTGGAAAATAACATTACTTTCGGAAGTCGGTGACTATGGTTTGTTTCATTGACTTTTTTGGCACCGACTTCCGAAAGTAATGTTATTTTCCACTTTTTTTGTGTTTTTTTTGGAAGTCGGTTTTTTTTGCAAAAAAGGTTTTATTTTACCCTTTTTAGTTATAGCACACAAATACACACAAATCCTTGTCAAGTATCAATTTCGCAATTTCTTTTGCTTGGATGACATTTTTTCCAGCTATTTTGATTTCAAAACCAAACTGCTGAACCGATTTTAATGAAATTTCTATGGGACCAATCGGGAAGTAGATCCATTCAGATAAAAGAATAATTTTTGAATTCGGTTCATAAATGAGGGAGATATGAGGTAACAAACACAAAAAAAAAACATACAACCGAATTGAGAACCTCCTCCTTTTTTTGAAGTCGGTTAAAAAAAAAAAAGAAAGGCAAATACATCTAGTTGTTGTTCACTAGAGCCACGCGATAAAACTAAGTCAAATCCGAATCTCTCTACAGCATCATTATGCCAACGACACAAATATAATAATATATAACAAAAAATGCGATGCACTCACAAAATAAACAATTAAATCATTACAGTTGTATACCTTAAATATTAAAGCTCTTGTCTTGTCTCTTTAATAATATTATTTATAAATAAAGTTTTGGAATCCCTATTCATTTTGTAGGTTGTTTTTTTGTATGTGGTGAAATCGTGGCTTGGCGTGGAGGGCATGCGCGTGCGTTTATGCTCTGGATGGCGCTCAAAAGGTTAAGAGAGCCCGCTAAATTCAAATTTTCTTACATTTTTTGAAATTTGCAGATCAGTGTTAGTCTGTATGTTAAACAAAATAAGATTTATGATTATTTCATGAAAAATTCATTAAATGAGATTAAGTGAACTTAGAGGGTTGTGTTGGTGATTCTAATGATTATAACTCTGTGAAGCCATATTAATTGTTACGGTCGCGAATCATATTTTAATTAGTTAAGTAATTATTGCAAAGAAACGTAAGAAAATTGAATTTCGCTGGCTACCTTAGCGCATATTATTACTATAATAAGTACTCGCTTCCTATCATAATGTTTCGGGGCCCCGCTATCAATATTTTAGTGATGCCTCATTATTTTTATGCATAAACAGTTTAAATCCTTGTCATGTTATTCATATTGATATCAGTTTAGGTATTTATACAGTAGGTATATAAATAATATTGTTATTTTGTCAGATATTAGTTCTTCGTATAATTTTAAGATGGATGCAGTCACTTACCAAGCGTGAATTCTTTAGATAAGATCTTCCGAAGCCAACTTGTCCTAAAACCACCTGAAAAAATACAATCAGATAAGTGTAGATCTACTCACTCAGTAAGAAACGACCAATAGGCAAAATTCCTAATGGAAAAACCAATAACACACTTTGCCCGACCCGGGAATTGAACCAGGGACCTCATGGTCAGTAGTAGAACTCGCGACCACTAAACTTACAAAGCAGTGACAATTGGTATCATTGTTTTCTATTTATAAATATCAGAAATATGCAAACATTATAAGTAGAGTCATTTAGGATATTTTACCGAATAATCGTGGTAAAATAATTACGTGACAAACGAATTGACCGCTGTTTAAAAAAATTTTGGCTTCATTATATTATAATATCTATTTCATCTTCTTTTTACCCGACTACGCGACAGCGAAAACGGGGACAGGCAAGGACGGGCTTTCCGAATAGTCTGATGCAGCCGGTGGCTATGTTAGATCTCAGATTTAATGTCACCTACTCCAGATAAAGTCCCCAAAGTGTTCTCGTTTTGTACTAAGTATTAGGTGTAGTCGGTATTTTTTAACCATAAAGTTATATTCTAAATCAATACTCACCGCTGGCAAAACCACAAACAGCCACAGTAACCACAATAATTTAACGTTTTTCATGTTTAACTAGTGAAGGTTCAAGAATTACTGACCAGTTACCACAATAAGATAATTTACCCGCATATATCTGGGGTCATGACTTAAGATAGCGATATTTTGCGTTGTAAACGGGGGCAGAGTATCCCATTGGCACGTGTGATGGCTTACAGTTGTTGCTAGTTATATTTAGCATGTAATATAAACATCACGCCTGAAAACAGCGCTTGCACTCGTTGTACGAGAAGCGTGTCTGTGTGTTTGTATTTTCGGTCGTAGTAGAGAACCGACCTTTGCGTACCAATTTATTAACCGACTGCGGCGAAGCCCAAAAGGAGCGTTATGTGTTCGACCTGTATGGATGTCCGTTTCTTTGTTCTCTCGTAGCTCCGAAACGGATGAACGGATTTGGGTAAATTATACTTCGTTAGATTCGTCTTAGTGGCGCGAGTGTAACGGGCAACATTAAAAAAAAATAAGAAAATGGTGGACTTGGGGTGCCATATTGTGGAGTCCAATACCATCGAGTGGGGTATCAAAATGAAGAGTTTTGAAAGGTGATTACAAAAATATATACAACATATAGAAGTAATTCGAAGTGACAAATCGTATAAAAAAGGGAAAAAATCGTACTTATATAATAAAAAAAATGTCTACGAAATCTTTCACATTACTAAACTAAAAAGCCGGAAATAAAAAAGTACTTAGTTGAAAAACTAACTAAACGTTTCTTTTTTTTTGTAACTCTCATATCTATCTGCATATAACGAGCACTATCATCAATCGTTTTGCACAGCATGGTGATTTTTTTCTTCCATAGATGTACGATTTCTTCTGCCGTTACTTCGCTTGGCATAGGTCCTGTGCAAATCTTCACGTTATCTCGTGAATACAAAATTAACTTTATTCTAATACGTTACGGATGGGTTATATTGTATCCAAGTATCACATATGTTGACCAATTCACCAAATGAAGTGCCAACATGTCAGTTTTCTTGTTATCCGCCTTGCGTTTGACCGCAACTCTTGTGATGTTGCGCGATGACGCGGCCTAGGGTGGAGCACGCGCGCCTAGAAGAAATCGATTCACTCGAACCTTGAATAGATCCAGATTATAATGATCAGGGAACAGAGGTCACTGCTGGATAAAGGCGTCTCCTACGCACCACAATAACCTAATTAGAAGATTCATTAATGGATCATCATCAGCCTACAGCAAGTCGCTGCAGGACAGGACTCCACAATTGTGCGTCCCTCAGCTCTATTCTCGGCAACTCATCTGCTTCCAGCCACCCTGCGCAGATCTTCGCTCCACCTTGACTGAACGCGTCCCATCTTAAGGTGGAACGGTCAGGGTAGCCCGCGAAATTCTAATTTTCTTATGTTTTTTGCAATTTGCCGGTCATTGCCAGGCTGTAATAGGTATTTAGTTACAGAATTATAATCATTAAAATCATCAAGACAACCCTCAAAGTTCATACAATCCCATTGAATAACTATGTCATGAAAAAGTCATTCAATGGGATTGTATGAACTTAATAAAATTTGAATTATAAGAAAATTTGAAGTTCGCGGGCTACCCTGACGCTTCCACCTTAACCTTTCCGATTTGCGGCCTCATCTCAGTGGATAGCAAAATGAAAAACCGAAATAAATCTAACATTATTTATTGGTGAATTAAATCCCATAAATTAAAAAAAAAACATCGTTTACACAATAAATCAGCTACTTACAGGATGAAGCAAAGAGCATTGCTTCGAAAACACAGATAGATATACAACCAATCAATCGAAGACAAGTCTAGGTTTCTATTATACTGAGCATGATAGACCTAACATAACAAACGCCTGTATTTCCCCGAAGGTTAGGCAGAGGTGTACCTAGTACACCTAGTTACGTTTAACTCCCTATTACATGGGATTAAACAAAAGGTAAGAAGGTAGCTAGAAGTATTAGAATAAAACTTGTAGGTACCATTAAAGTACAATGCTCTGAATATTGATTCGGCCAATATAGACCAACCAAAAGCTTCGGAATGTACTATGGCTATTAATAATGCTGCCGCTGTAAGCAAAACTGGTGCATTTGCAGAAAAAGTGTAAACAAAAATAAACCTTAATAAACAAGAAAAAGCGCATCTAGTAAGACTCATTTTTCCCAGAATGGTATCGGTACCTATCTGTATAAACAATTAAGAGCCATATTCCAAAAAAAAAATCGGATGATCACATACAAATATGTAGATACTTGTAAAAACTTCGGTAAATACAATAATGTACTTTTTGTATTGTATATCTATCCGTGTTTTCTGACAACATTTAATCGTTCTAGGCGCAAACTAACGATAATTTTCGCTAGCAAGATTCTTAGATTTTTTATATTAAAGTATGGACGAGAATTCAAGGCTAGTTCAGAATACCCGAATCAAAAATCCTGGTTGTTATTTCTGACCTACTTTGATACCTCCTACCAAACGTTCTTTAAGCAAGATAATATATGATTTAGCGGAACCGGCCACAACTCGATAGATTTTTCCAACTTGTAAGCAAAGTTGGATGAAAAAATATTGCTATGTAACCAAACGTCAATTAACACTTTCTGCTAAGTTCAAATAATTCATTTTGACTTGTATACAAGTCATAATAGCTGGGTATAACGAAGACTCGGGAGAGTGCTTAGCACCGAAAGTGTCAATGTTCTTAGGTCCAATATTCCATTCCTGGTTTTATTATCAAATAAAATTACCGACGTGCAACCACGATCTCAGACAGATTGTAAGTAAAATATATTTCTAATAATTTAATGTTAAAAAAAAAATACTAAAGACATAAGACGTATACTTACGCTGAAAACAGTTTACTTTAGTATGTATTTCATTTAAGTGTTAGATGACTGACAAAGATCATGGCATTCACGTCAAAAATGATCACTTTTCCGTTTCGGATGCTCGCTAGCTCTTCTAAATGTAAACACTTTTTCGCGCGACCCAAGTACGACAAGAACACGACAAGTACAAATCTTTGGATAGTATACTTAACTATGGTATAATGAAAGATATTGTGGCCTAAATGCCAACAGTGGACCAATGTATTGAGGTAGATTTCATGGCAGTGCAACAAAGCCTTAAGTCTTCTAACGAAATACATATAACCTCGAAATTGTATATTTATGTAAAATACTATTTGTACAACACCAATATTATTAACTAATAAGCCACAGGTTTGAAACTTTGATTTCGCTACACTAAGTCCAGTTTTATTTGCAACTACGTGTGTTTCGTATCAATAGTTTTTGTTATTTTAAAATCTACTTGCTATTCATGTACTTAAAGTCGAAATTGCTTTTTTTTATGTATTCGAGCGAGTGATGTCATCTCTTTTTAACACACAATGAGTCGTAACGCATTGTCTCACTCTTACATACAAAAATTACAGTTTTAACACTAGCAAAGCTACCTTATAGAAAGCCTTGAATCCGTGTCCATACAAAAGTGCATTCACAAATTGGCATTATTAAGTTATTCATCACAGTTGCATTACAAAATTTACATAAAATGAAATCCTGCATTTTACAAAACTTGTCCTCGGGTGCAATCTTCAACCGAACCACTTTAAAATTGAACCTGAAAAGAGAAAAAAATGTATGTGAGAACATTATCAAGTTTGCATAAAGAGGGTTGTGATAACAATTCCTTGTTTTCCCATGATAACTGACAAATACTTGCACTGACTGGACCGGTCCACTCAAATCTGTGTGGTTCTTTCTTCAAAAGACCATCTCAGACACTAATCTGCATATTCCTCATGTGAGTTGACCACGATTATGTCTTGACTTTAAAAGAGACTGTGACCTCCGAGTTTGTTTCGGTTGTTTACTCACAGAGTAATGGGATAACACCAACTTCAACAAATTTTTATCAAAAAAAAATTGATTATGTAAAAGTGTTTGTAAAATCCAATTTACACAAGAAACATAATTTATCATTTACTCTTCGAAATTCAATTTCGTATTTACAGCCATCTATTGTTCATTCGTTGAAATTACAAAGGAACTGTAACAACTCACTGTAGTCAGATATGAATCAAACAAGTTTTGATATTCATTCACAACAACGTCAAATGACGAAAGCATATTTATAACTTAGTAGGTTTTCGAACGACTGCTTCGTTGGCCATGTGGTCTCAAGCGCGGCTGCTGAGCATGAGGCCCTGGGTTTGAATCCCAGGTTGGGCAAAATGGTATTGCGTTTTTCCATTAGGAATTTCTCAGAAGCAGCCTCGGAGCCCAGATTTGTGCCCGGTTGATGGCAAAGCTCGCCCCCTATTACGTGGGTCTTAAGATAACTGGCGAAATGTGGTCGTACAGTCACGAGCAACGAAACGTAAACAGCAAAATTCAAAAATGATTTTCTCGTGAAATAACGGTTTCTACTTTGATATAAGCCCTATTTCGTAATAGTACGGCTACCAAAAAACTTACTATTTTCGTGAAAACGTAAAACGTTAATCCATACAATAGTACACCTCTGCCTTAACCTTCGGGGATTACACGGCGTGACGTTACATTACTACCTAACTAACTACCCACCTAATTAGTGTGAAGCATCACAGGAAAGCTCCGAAGCCGAACGCTCGTTTAATGCTCTCGAAGTAATACCGCCGCCAGTTCTCCTGGGTCTGCTCCACTTCTGCAGTGGGTACCAGGTCCTGTTTCACTGTCACCAGGGTGTGGTCATCCTGGAAAGGAGATTGAGTGATATTGAACTTATCAACAAGTTATATCGGGCAGTTCTAGAATTAATTAGCAGAAATATCTATACAAATAAAATAAAATGAAGTGTCTATTTGTAATTTCAAAATGACAGCTTTTTTCTGAATGCTTATGAAAGTATATACGGCTTTTTTTTCTAAATGTCTGTCTGTCAGTTTGTTCCGATATCTCTTGATTTTGACGGGACTTTTACCGGCAGAAACCTGATGTCACAAGTAAGTCACTTAGGCTACCATTATTTTAGATAAAGAAGAGGGTTTCGTGCAAAAAAATTTAAACCTGTTGAAATTGTTAACAAAACCCGTTGAAATTGTTAACAAAACCCGTTGAAATTGTTAACAAAACCCGTTGAAATTGTTAACAAAACCCGTTGAAATTGTTAACAAAACCCGTTGAAATTGTTAACAAAACCTGTTGAAATTGTTAACAAAACCCATTGAAATTGTTAACAAAACCCATTGAAATTGTTAACAAAACCCATTGAAATTGTTAACAAAACCCATTGAAATTGTTAACTAAACCCATTGAAATTGTTAACAAAAACCGATTAAAATAGGTAAGTAATTGATTATTGAATATTTTCGTAATAATTTCACGCGAACGAAGCTCGCGGGCTAGTCAGTAATTGGGTCAGATTACATGTCAAGCTATCACTTCATCAGGGTGACCTATTTTAGTTATTGCTTCACCTTCGATATAGCGCTTGTCAGGACTTAACTCATCAGTCAACGTTTGACGCTCTACAATATGCACAACAAGACACATTGAGAAATTTAATCATGTAAAGATACTTCTCTATGCCAATATTTTTCGACGGCAAAAAACCCTTGGCTCGCTGAATTGACTGGTAGACAATGCATAAGGAATTAAGTCCGCATTTATAGCATTTTTGAACCCGCCAAAGTTTACACATATAAATCACTACATAGTATAAAACAAAGTCGCTTCCCGCTGTCAGTCTATCCCTATGTATGCTTAGATCTTTAAAACTACGCAACGGATTTTGATCCGGTTTTTTTTAATAGATAGAGTGATTCAAGAGAATGGTTTATATATATAATAATACATGCATATTATAGTAGAGAAAACATTAGTATCTACATTGCAACCGTGCGAAGCCGGGGCGGGTCGCTAGTAAATTAATAAACTCGAGTTGAGTGAGACCTACCTTCTCATCAATAGTAAACGTGACTTCAGAGAAATGTTGAGCGGGCCACTGCTTGTACCGCCAGTATTGTACTATCTTCTTGGGAGGCACCAACTCCTTGAACTCGCCGGTTATATTGCCACCGAACAGCGCAAACTTGCCCCCTTTTGCTGCATCCATTTTGACGTGTCCCTGTAACAAGCATATTTTGAACGCTGTAGTTAGTTTTGAGCAGGTCGTGGCCAAATAATAACAACCGCTCAAATCAATCTTCAGGTTAAGTTGCGCTTGCCTAGGTTGGTCTGCGGATGATGACCACCCATTACATACCTAGTTACCTCCGTGCCTCGGAAAGCACGTTAAGCCGCTGATCCCGGCGCTACAGGTAGTCAGTGGCCCGAAAATTTAACAACCAGTCTTACCAAGGGGCATCGCTAGATGGCGCTGCCTGACTAGCACTCGTACTTGAGAAGCTCCGTATTTTTTTTTTAATTTAAAAATAGTAAAACGCAATTATATATTCTAAATCTTTGGTTATTATGTGTCTAAAGTATCAGTACACGTGTGGAAGTGTTATCAAACATTAATATTCACTACAGTGTTTAAAAAACCATCATGAATTAAAATAACAATACAAAACTATAAACCCAAATTAAGTGATCTAACCAACAAAACAATCTAATTTATGCTACAAAAATCGTTCGAAGTGCGCGTACAGTGTCGGCAAAAGTGAATATTTACATCATAAGTGACTATTATTCGTCAAACAGTGCATCAAACATGGAAAAAATTCCAAAGACATGAGTCACAGTAACGGATTTACTATATTTGAAACTAAAACCTCCTAGAAAGTATACCAAAATTTCGTCAACAAAGTAAACTTCGCCGTGGCTGAATGCCCACACGAGCCGATATACAGGTTTGGAACAAGTTGTCGCAGGCTCGATCCTCAACTAATGATTGTCTTTTTGTATGATTTCTAAATCATAAAAATTTAAACAAAGACTAACACACTCACAGGAATTTATATCCGTACAGTTACTAGCAGAACTCAACAGAGGGCGCTACGGTGACGGTACATTAACTATTTAAAAATGGATCAAGAAAGCAACAACATTACCTTTCGTAAAATTTGTCGAACAAGCTCATTAAATGACCTTGCCAACGTGACAAGTAGCAGTAACAAAAACATATTCGATACTACAATGATGAGTATACCAGATAGCTTGCATAACAATAGTGGGGAAATAAATGATTTGAGTGAACAAGTTGAATTACTTAAGGCACAGCTACAAAGCGCTCATCTAGAAATAGAGAACCTAAATAGCGAAAACTTTCGTCTCAAGTCGGATCTTCAACAATCTGTAAAAACTATCAATACATATAAACAAGTATACTTATCACCTGAGAGGAAAAGAAGGACACCGAAATCAGTTCGAAAAACCAAAATACTGATTCATAACAAAACTGAGACGAGTTCTCCAAACGATAATCTAAATAATGATCCAGCTAAACCATCTATTGATTACATTCCCCAAATCCCGAAGATTATGCTTGATAAAGAGACTCAAATTTCTTGCCGCGTCAATGCGCAGTCAGCAAACCATTTAAATGAGGTACACTCATCTAAATCCGTCAATGGTAATAAACCTCAACATAGTAAAAAAGAGCTGGCAGATATCATCGCAAGAACTAAACAAAAGAATAAATTATGCATTCTAAGCAGTGGCACCAAACCTGCAGGGCACTTATCTTTGATTGAAGACGTCTTCTCCGACTACTTCGATTTTTGCCATTATTTTGTACCAAATGGAACTATAAAGGAACTCCTCTGCAACATAGAAAATAAATTGAAAGACTTTACCAATAATGATTACTGTATCATTTTCATAGGAGAAAATGACATAAAAGCTGAGAGAAATTACATATACATGATAAATATGATAAGAGAATCGTTCCAGAAGGTGGCCCACACCAATAATATTATCTGTTTACCGACCTATATAACAGGAGCACCTATTTACAATTTTAAAGTGGAGATGTTCAATAATCTGCTTCACCTTGATCTACAAATTAATGACTACGCCTACCTATTTGACAGCAATAGTGAGCTATCACTAGACATGTTCTCCAACACAACAGGAAAAATCAAAATACAAGGAATGAAAGGTATATACGACGGCATTATGAATAGAATCGTAATTGATTTGTGCTCATTTGGTCAGTTTGACAAAACACCCAATAATAGTAGAATACATACTGAACCTTACATCATTATAAACTCTCCTGAAATAAATGAAAAAGATACCGACAGCCAATTTTTTCTCTGAGAAATATATGAATATCTTACACCAGAATATTGCAGGTTTAATTAACAAATCTGATGCATTATGTGTAAACTTAGAAGAACTCTCAGACAGTAACAAAACGGTGGACGCCATATGTATTACCGAGCACTTTGTGAAGGCAGGATTTGAGTCAAATTTATACCTACCAAATTATAATTTGGCTTCATTTTACGGAAGAACAAATAGTAAAAGAGGAGGAACATGTATCTTACTTAAAAAAGAACATAAATTTAGGGAAATACCAGAAATCCGCAAATTTTGTCTTGACTGTATATTAGAAGGGTGCGCAGTTGAACTTCTTGACTATAAAATTATTATTGTTTGTGTATATAGGGTACCTAAACAAAATAACTTATATACGTTCTTCCATAAACTGGAAAAACTTCTGACTTATATTGACAAATTGAATTGTAAAAATATTATAATTACTGGTGATTTTAATATAGATGTTCTGAAACGCAATAATGTAACATTAGATTTTGAATGTTTACTGTTGAATTATAATTTAAAATTGGCTTTACATGAACCGACCAGATTCGCCAGCCAAACTTGTATTGATAATTTTGCACATAACTTTAAAAAGGGATGTAAATCTGAAGTTCTGGAATTAGGTCTTTCGGACCATACCGCCCAATTAATCAAAGTTCCTGTAAAAAAAAATCTGACATTGCATTATTGGCGTACAAAAAGACGCAATTATAGCACAGAAAATATAGATAAATTTAAATTGTGTATTAAGAGCTTATCTTTCGCAGATATTTACCTCACTGATGACCCAAACACGGCTTATCAACACTTTATAGCTGATTTTAAACTTTTTTACGACCTTTGTTTTCCACAAACCCAATTTTTGATAAAAGTCAATCATAAACCAAAGTGGGTATCACGTGGTGTAAAAATTTGCAGCCGAAAGAAAAAGGATTTGCTATGGAAATTCAGACTAAACTCAACAAAAGATAACAAATTAAAGTACCTAAATTATTGTCAGTTATTTAAAAAAATTATAAAGTTAACAAAACGTGCTCAAAATAACTATAAAATAATAACGTCTCATAATAAAACTAAAACAGCGTGGCGGATTATAAACAAAACGAGAGTTAACACCCCAAAAGAATCCATTGATAACATAAAAATTGATGATAACAACGTCCTTAATAATCCAACTGAAATAGCGAATGCGTTTAATAATTACTTTATTGAAAAAGTCAACCCCCTTCCGGGTGCCGGAAAAAAAGTAACGTCTTTAATTAATCACCGATTAAATTCAATGTTTCTTGCACCAAGTTCACCCAACCAGATTAATAAAATTATAAACAACCTAAAAAATACCAATAGTGTAGGATATGATGGTATCTCTACTAAAATAATTAAAGCAGTGAATGAGGACATATGCCATCACCTGAGTCACATTCTGAACTTGTCGATATCAACTGGAATATTTCCAGAAGATCTTAAACTATCAATTATAAAACCTTTATTCAAAAAAGAATGCAAACAGTCAATGGTGAATTATAGGCCTATTGCACTATTATCAATATTTTCAAAAATTTTCGAAAAATATCTTTATGGCGAACTTAATTCATATCTAGAAAAAAACAAAATTTTATGCAACGAACAAAAGGGCTTTCGACAAAATAAAACCACAAATATGGCCATTTATGAATTCATCCAAAATATTATCGGCTACGTTGACAAAACGGTTCCAGTTAGTGCCATTTATTGCGATATGTCACAGGCTTTTGATTATGTAGATCATAATATACTAATCAGTAAACTTGACGCATACGGCATAAGGGGCAATATTTTAGATTTAATTAGATCCTTTTTAACGAATAGACAACAGATAACAGTAATAACTAAAGTGAATCCTAAAACAAAAAAAGAAGAAACATTCAGCTCCGTGAGGAGAAATGTCATATACGGTGTTCCTCAAGGCAGTGTGCTGGGGCCGCCGTTGTTTATTATCTATATTAACGACTTGCCAAAGGCAACGACTCAACCTATGACATTATTTGCTGATGACAGTACAGTTTCAATTGCATGTAAGGACATGAATAGTTATAAATCTGACATAAATAATTCACTGACATCTATAATTTCTTGGCTTGATAATAATAATTTAAAAATAAATTTATCAAAAACAAATATAATGCACTTTGGACAAAGATTGCATAATCCATTAAATGTAAATCTAATTCATGATAATTACACTATAAATGAAGTATCTAATGCTCGTTTTCTCGGCATAATTATAGACAGTAAACTAAATTGGAAAGAACACATTGACGCACTATGTAAAAGAATCAGTAGTCAAGCATATGCTTTGTACCAACTAGCTCCATCTATCAACACTAATGTGCTACTCTCGGCTTATTATGGACTTGTTGAATCTGTCCTCAGATATGGCATTATCTTTTGGGGCAACTCATCAAATAAAGATATGGCATTCAAAATGCAAAAACGTTGCATACGTGCAATGTTCGGTATCCAAAGTACTGAGAGCTGTAAGCCATTTTTTACAAAGCATAAAATCCTCACACTGCCGTCACTTTATATTTTAGAAATCGCCTTATTTGTTAGAAATAACCCCCATTTGTTTCACGATAACATTTCATTGTAACACGAAATCGCCGGGATAATAGTAAACTACGTGTTCAGCCAGCTAAGACAGCGCTACTGCATAAAAGCGTAGTATGCAGAGCGCCGATAATTTATAATAATATTCCTAAATGTGTAAAAAACCTAAATATAGACCAGTTTAAGAAAACATTAAAAAATATACTGACAGAAAAAGCCTACTATAATGTCAATGAATTTTTAAATGACAAATCGCTCTAAATATACTTGCTGAATAAATTATATTTATTTTGAATTGAATGACTAATTTACCTATTTAAATTTTTTTTAATGTTAATTGTTGATATTTAGATTATTGTTCTTGTATTTTTGTTTTTAAAGTTATGGTAGTTCCCAACTAATTTGTACACCAGCCATGGTCAAACATGTTGAGCCAAAGAATCACTTGTAACACCTATAATAAGCATCATACCATGTATATTATCTACACATGTTTTTGCAAATAAAATGAATTTGAATTTGAATTTATCACCCAGTACTGGGTTGTGGAGGTCAGATAGGCAGTCATTCTATGTAAAATACTGGTATTCAGCTGCATCCGGTTAGACTGCCGATCCCAACGTAGTTGAAAAAGGCTAGGCAGATGATGCGGTAGTTAGTTTTACAGGTGAAAGAAAGACAATAGTTGTTTCAACAACAGAGAGCAGAATAGCCAGCGGCATACGCATAAAAATTCGTGGCGCCACAAGTGCATTGCGAGCTTACTTCTGTCACAAATTCCCGTTCAATGCCTTCAGTTTCTATACGTTATTTGTGTCGTGTCGTAGTGTACCGCTTTTCGTCCCAACCGGCAAGGCGTCTCTGAGCTGTGTTGTCTGGTTTTAACAGTGACAACCTGTTTAATCTCAAAGACAATGAGGAAAGATGGAGTCATAACCCTATGGAACTGCTACAGCAAGTTTTTTTTTATAAATGAATACAGATGTTGCATATCATAAACACGCGTCAATAATTCTAACTTATACCTTATCAATATGATGTAAAAGTCACATTGTGGGCAATCGCATTAATTATGGCTTTCGCCCAATAATTTTCATGTTGACCCGTCCAATTTAGCTAAGCATGTTTGAGTATTAGAGGGTACATGATAAATGGTTCAACATCAAGTTATGTACAATTCTGTTAGTGACTGCGGTGCAATGCAGTGCAGAATTGTACTGTCAGACTGAAGCGACACAACTGGTTTCTATGAAAACCATGTAACATAGAGTAAGTACGTGAATCCATAGCTGGTGATATCAATATTGCGGCCTGTTGCTGTTTTCATAGAGTTACATAGAAACTGTTTGCGGTTGAATTCTTGGGGTAATAGAGAGATAGACAAAAAAGAATTAAAAAACCCATACCTGTGTGAAAGCAGTAACCATTTCTATCCGAGTCATAGCATCATAGAACTCCTGCGCACGACACTGGAATTTCTCTGACAGCTCAATACTCTTCGTGTCCAACTTGCAACCAACTTGCTGACTCTTAGTAGCAACAATCGGGTCCATACTGACTTTCTTATTAAAACCACTAGTTATCATCGAAACATTATCTGGTTTGACTGTGTCTTCGCCTTTCTTGGGAAGGATGAGACCTTTGGAGAATTCCTCTTTGAGACTACGGATGTATTCGGTAAGTTGGCTCCGGATTTTATCTCGGCCTATGTTGTGCATGAATGCTTTGACTCTCTGAGCTTCCTCGCCACTCCCTTTGATTGTGACCGAAATCTGAAAACAGATAAAATGTAATCTTTAAATTTGACGAAGATGTGAGCTTGCAAAATCATTACTGAGATTATTCATCTTAATCACAGTCACTCGCTTTGCAGAGCATGAGGTCCTGGGTTCAATTCCCGGGTCAGGCAGTGTTACTGGGTTTTTCCATCAGTGATTTCTCAGTAGCAGCCACAGAATCTGGATTTTTACCCTTCTGGGATTACCGGCGTGATGTTATGTAAATTATGAAGATTATGACAGCTTGTAAATTTTAAAATCATTACAGAGATTATGATTCACCTTAGTCATGGTCTTTCTAAACACAAAGACCATGACTAAGGTCATAAAATCAGCTGTTTTATACATTTTGACCATGTAGATAAATTGCTCTTTTGTAGGAAACGGACTTATAGAACTGATGAGAGATGAGTATGTGGTTTCCGTTTTCGCGTCGGTGTCCCTTATCCCCCGTATGGGATAAGGCACGCCATGCAAAGTTTTTGAACATAAATTCTGTACATTTATTGTTTAATTTCCAGTTTTGTAAAAAAACCCTTTTACACATTCCTATTTACAAGTTCATCATTTCCTATTTAAAATAGTTCATACAATGGCCATGAGCAAAGCCCTGACAGAATGGGGCCCTAAAAACGGTAACCGAAATAGAGGTTGACAACGCAAACGGTCGGAGGACGAACTTAAACTCACAGCAGGTCTAAACTGGAGAAGAGTTGCAAAGGACAGAAAGCAATGGAAATCGTTAGAGGAGGCCTTTGCCAAGAGGCATACTAAACTCAGATATACTGTAACCCAGGGAATGGAAAGAACATCAATAAAAGTAGCACAACAGAAATGTTTACAAAATAAAAGGGCTATAGAAATTGATACAATAGTTTCATATTTCACTTGTTAAGTGAGCTTCATTCTCATGCACAAAACAAGATCATATGTTTCATATTATTGTTGTTTGCCTTACTTCAAGCTCTAGTGAAAAAGACATTAGAGTAAGTAGGTTTAGGTAAAACGGATTTTGCGTTTTTAGCTCTGCTTTTAATCTTAATTTATAAAATACTGCAGCAACGACTGTACCTAAATCATAGATGTACTCTTACCATACTTAGGCTACTACCAGAACTAGCTTGGGCAGCCCGAAAAATGAAATATAATATAAATGATAAAATAATATATGAAATGATAGGTTCGGTGTGCAGAATAAGTAAGTGAGATAATACCATTTGAATCTCATTGTCAATGATTACATTAATCAGAAACATTAGAAACAAAATTTTTTGGTGTGGTATGGCAAATATATGATTTTAATCTTCATAACTACCAACTTTCAAAGTCATGGTCATCAGCCTAGTTTTTAATAGCTATGTTTAGGTAAATTTCCAGTGTAACCACTTGCAATTGTATACCAGAATTATACAGTATGGAGCAACATGCCTATCTCCACAATCCGCTTCTGAGTAATATTGGTCCAAGCATAGCCCAATAGAGATTTGTGAAAGACCTCTCGATTTCATGAAAAATTACAATAAGTCATAATTTACAAACTTGAAATTTAAGGGGTAACATGGAAGTATTGGGCAAAAATTAACAGAAAAATGAGCAGCTTACAGTAAGCAAATTAAAGTTCAATGGTTCCCACCTAGTGTGGTATAACTTATCGTGAGAATACCACAGGTTTCCTATCTGTGGTTTAATTTCCTTAGTTAATGTGATATGCAATAAAAACTACAGAGTCATGTTTGATTACATACATTGATTTAAACACATATTCCTTCATGAATAAAATACGCCCAATTTTCAAGTCATACAAGATTCATGTAACTTTTAGGACAGAAAACAAAGAATCAGCATAAAATCTACACTTTTCTAGGTTAGCTCAACAAATGTTACTTGAATGTCAAAGCACTTAGCTTCTGAATTAATAAGTGACAAAATTTTGCATAAATATACTCACATCAACTTCGCCAACGTCATTCTCTTCAGACAAGTTCGGGATGCTGACTTCTCCCTTCACAACATCTTTGCTGCCAGCCAAGGTGCCTTCCCACTTCAGTTTGATGTCCCATTCGTAGAAAAATATTAACTTTCCTTTCCTATTGTTCGCTGATGCTTCACCATCGAGCTTCTCAACCTCCACCACCTTACAATCCACACCATTTTGAGCTATTTTGAAGTTATTCAACAGTTCTTTTAGCCGATCCTTAGACCACGGCCCCGCATTTTTCTCCGTCCAATGCCAGTTGTTCACATTTGTAGCGTCAGGCCGCTCCTCCACAATCCATCTAGGGTCACCCTCGCCCCATTTGGCCATTTTTTAAGTATATAACTAGGCACAAGGTCTCAGGATTTACAGTCTTGAGATCACCACACGCGAATAGTTAAGTCAAAGCCGTGACTGTCAAGATTTTTGACACGTCGTGGTCAGCGAACTTTATCTGAACGCAAGATATCAAAACAACACTCAATAAGCTTACAAATAAACCGCGTGCTAGTTTAGATTGACTATGAATTCTCTCAATTTTCGAGAAAAGTCTTGTAAGAAACGAACCATGCCATGCCATTGTAGAATGACAGTTGAGATGTTGCTATATTTTGATTTCACTTACCCAATGGTTTGTGTGATCACCCATGTTTATTATGTTGTGTTGCTAATTTTATTTTCACTATCAATGTACTTTATTGGTAAAGATTATACATATTTTTTTAGTTGCACTATTTTACAACGCTACTGAAGAAACCTACCAAATGCAATCAATGTATGGTGATAAAATTAAAGAACTGCGCTGTAGCGATACGCAAAGAAGAAAAAGAATATCTTCTGAGTTCGACTTCAACGAAAAATTTCCGATTTCATCAATTCATTTTGAACGGATTAATTCTATTTTGCCTTTTTTTGTGTAAGTTTGCATAATATGGCAACTATTTGACAGTTTCTGCATGATTCTAGAAAACGGCATTACCAACCTAAAAAATACATCCGGCTGTCAGAGTAAAGACGTCCCATTTCACGCAGTACGTAGTACCGTTTACTGCTGTTACAGTTTACTGTAAACCCCTTGAGCATTGATGCAAAAACCGTCCTGTGACCGATCGATGGCAATGTTCCTTGATAATATTTGACCATCCAATTATCAAGAATGATACCTTTAGCTGAAAAGTATATTCATCTCAAGTTCCATTTATTGTTTTATTTACAGATACTTATTGTTTTATTTCAGATATATATTTTTTTATTTTAATGCGTAGATAGAGACTAGTAGCCTAATCAGCGCCTGCAGCCTCCCTCTCTTAAAAAAAAACACCAGTTTTAAGTGACCCAAGGGCGGGAACTGGGAATATGACTCATATTGCCCTGAAAGACCTTTTGTACCTACCTAGAATTATTGTACAAACAACAAGTTGCTTCTCGATTAAATTGAAGCAACGATTTTATTTAGTCTCTAAGAATAGATTTCAATGGACTCTTGAACCTAACACTTGAACTAGTTATTTCTAAATTGGGCACTGTCTCTATGCGAATTAATGGATGTTTTTATATATGTAGGTAGGTAAGTATTGGAGGCAAAACCTAACTCATGTAGGTAGATAAGTATCACACAGACAGAATAATAATTAAACAATCATTGTTTTTACTTTCACATATATGAAGGCAAGCCTACACTGTTTTCATAGCAATAAACAGTTTATTGCTATGAAAACAGTGTAGGCTAAGTAATTTTAATCACAACCATCGACATTGCTTTGTTCGTTCTTGTGTGGATCGCGCATCTTAAACAAAAATCTATGATATAAGTAGGTAAAGCCTGGGATTCATGATGGTAGCCTGATAAAATTAAATACTTATCGGATCCCAGTAATCATCTGCCCGCCTAGCCTTTCGCAACTATGTTGTGGTCGGCGTCCAGTCTAACCGGATGCACCTGAATACCAGTTTACTAAATGGAGCGACTGCCTATCTGACCGCCACAGCCACAGCCCAGATAATACTGGGTAATTCGATACCCTTTAGTAAGACTGTCAGACTTTCGGGCCACTGTGTACCTGTAACGACTGTCAAAGTTCTGCAAATGAGAGCCGGGACCAACTGCTGAACGTGCTTTCCGAGGCACGGAGGAAACTCGGTATGTAATGGATGGTCCATCCACAGACCAACCTCGGCAAGCGCGGCTTAACCGGAAGATTGATCCGAGCGGCTGTTATTATTTAGCCACGAGCTAATGGCCCCAGTTATTAACCCGCCTAGGGTGATAGAGTGCAGGCATGGTGCAGGGGTGCTTGGTGTTTTTAAACCTCACTGTACATAACCTTGCTGCTATCTAATGACGTTTATAAATCCAGTTAGTGTAACAGTTAATTGATTGCTAAAAAGATACCGTTATGGGTAAAGAAACTCATAAATAAGTTAGAATTATTTTCTTTCTTTCTTTTGTTGGACACCCTGGGGGTATGTTGTGGAGATATTTTTTTTTTTTTACTCAGAAGTGAACTGGCGTCAACAAGACTTAGATAGAACGTCAGACAGAAGTCAACATCTGGTAAAGTGAAAATATCTACCTAGGTGCCTTCATAAATGTGAAAGTAAAAACTATGACTGTTTAATTATTATTCTGTCTGTGTGATACCTATCTACCTACATGAGTTAGGTTTTGCCCCCAATACTTACCTACCTACATAAATAAAAACATCCATTCATTCGCATAGTGACAGTGCCCAATTTAGAAATAACTAGTTCAAGTGTTAGGTTCAAGAGTCCATTGAAATCTATTCTTATAGACTAAATAAAATCGTTGCTTCAATTAAATCGAGAAGCAACTTGTTGTTTGTACAATTCTAGCTAGGTACAAAAGGTTTTTCAGGGCAATATGAGTCATATTCCCAGTTCCCGCCCTTGGGTCACTTGAAAATTTGTTCCTTTTCCAATATTAAGAATAGGATAGTCAATGACTTCTATCTGTCAACTGTCACTTGAAAAGTACCTACGTTTGCCTTTTGCAACAAAATTTTAATTTACGCAATAAATTCTTAATTATATTATTTTATGATCGTTTATATCTTTTTATTGTTATCTTAAATATCGTTTTGTATGACTTAATCCGTACTTATTCAGTGACAGTTGACGTTCCTATTCATATTTGAAACGCACTATCGGACGCGGTGAAGTAGCGGAAGTGGCGAAGTTCTGGCCTATCAAAATATAAAATGGTCGTGCTAGCGACATGAAGACGGACTTAAGTTTCGCTAGCTAATATAATTTGACCTCACATTTCAACCGTAGAGTAAGGTCACTGAAAGTTTTATTAAAAACAAGATGGCGTTGTAAGTTCCGACTGAAACCACGTGTCAAAAGGACCGTGAAGCTCCATAATATACAATTTCCCGGTATAAAAACGATGCCTTAATCGGTGACTTAAATTAATATTTAGGTAACTACTTACAATAAACATTACCAAAGCAATTGGCCATATTCAAACTTATAATTTTTATTGATTATGTTTTAACGTTTTACTAGCGTTATAACGATTTGTGTGTTTATCTCACTTAAAGATTAGGTATTGAAAAGCATTGCCCGTTGCATGCAACAAAAGAGGAACTCCAACTTACCCGATTGGTCGCTGCAAAAAGGAATTTGCAGGATCAAAAAAAAATGGCAGTAAGTAGGTAATTGCCAAGTTTTTGTCTGATCATCTAGTATAATTTCTTTTATAAGTGTATAACCTTACAACATGTCTAGAGCCACTTCGTTTTCTAGCCATCCTACTCATATAGGTACCTACCTAGTTACCTAAATGTCTTAAAAAAAATTTAAACAAATCACAAAGACAATAAGTACATGGAACATTTAATAAGAACACGTATTATTTTGTATCTGTCAAGGTCACTCAAATAAATTAAGTTCACAAGAATCGGCTACCATCGATCACCAATTGGTCGAAACTCGTTATCTTAGCGAGCGAGTGAGATAACAGTAACGGCCTCGAGAACAAACCCAGTTCGACTCGGAGAGTCCGCTCAGCGCAGGCGCGGCCACAATCCATCGCAAATAGTATAAAATAAATAAATAAAACAAAACAATGTTCCCATTACGCCGCGTTGGCAGTAAGGTGTGTTCAGTGCTTCAATCAATTATACATAAATATTTCACTATGGTTTCATTTAAGTTTAGATTTTTGAAAGTTTAGCCAACTTCTGAATACTAAAACAAGTATCGTTTTAAAATAAATTTTGGTATTTAAAAGTAGCCGGTTTTGCAGATCCTGGAGCAATGGCGGGCTCCCGTGGTCGCATCTGGAATGCAGAGAAATTACAGCTCGGAAGTGACTGGTCCTCGACCTTTGTCCGTGTTGACCGAAGACGAACAGACTATGAAAGACACAAGTGAGTGCACAGCTTTACCTATGAACTTTCTGATGGCATTATTTTTTGTGTGGTTCCGTTTTACCTATGTAATTCGTAATTAAATATTGACACACCACTTATGCACAACTTCTTATTTGGAAATTATGTATTCATTTTTAACCGACTTCAAAAAAAGGAGGAGGTTCTCAATTCGGTTGTTTTTTTTGTGTTTGTTACCTCATATCTTCGTCATTTATCAACCGATTTGAAAAATTCTTCTTTTATCTGAATGGATCTACTTCCCGATTGGTCCCATAGAAATTTCATCGCAATCGGTTCAGCAGTTTGGTTTTGAAATCAAAATAGCTGGAAAAAATATGTCATCCAAGTAAAAGAAATTGCGAAATTGATACTTGACAAGGATTTGTGTGTGATGCTATAACTAAAAAAAGGGTAAAATAAAATATTTTTTGCAAAAAAAAAACGACTTCAAAAAAAAACACTAAAAAAGTGGAAAATAACTTTACTTTCGGAAGTCGGTGGCAAAAAAGTCAATGAAACAAACAATAGTCACCGACTTCCGAAAGTAAAGTTATTTTCCACTTTTTTTGTTTTTTTTTTTTTGGAAGTCGGTTTTTTTTTGCAAAAAAGTTTTTATAATGTTATCGAGTACAATGTGGAAACTAGGTATCATCTTGAAAGTTAGCATACAATTTTATATTCCAGCCAAAATTCTTTGCATGCTTCTAATAATATGATTGCCTATATCATGTCACTAACGAAGTACCTATTCAATTCAAACCTTATTATGTTAATAGTTATTACTATCTTAGTTTATTAAACGATCATTCGTTACCTTTTATTGATAAGAACGATTACGGTTGATTAAATAATTTTTGCAAAACAAATTATGAAACTTGCTTTACTATATCTTATCAACATGATAGTAACATGCATACCTAAGTTAATATTATAAATTACCAAAGATAATATTTACAGAAAAATAATACAGATTGGTACTCATACCTTAACTGTAACGACGGGGAAATTCTTTGGGATTTTGTATACTATTTAAAAAAAAACCAGCTGATCATGACTGAGCCATGCTAAAAAGGAAAGTGTACCTACGAGTGGGTACACCCTAGTGTACTTTGCCTCATTGATCTCGTGGTCGGAAGCGCTACTGCAGAGCGTGAGGTCCTGGTGTTACTGGGGTTTTGCATTACGAATTTCTCAGTAGCAACCACGGAGGCTGGATTTGTGCCCGCTAGATGAGAATAGTTCTGCCCCTGGACAAAAAAAAAATTAGTAATCCTATGTCTAACCTTTCGGGTTCTGCAAGCGTTATGTTATGTACCTAGGTGTATCTACCAATGTTTTATGTGTAGATATACATATAACAAAGCAATAAAAAAAATAAAGTGGCAATTTGTCTGTTTAAATAGGAGGTAGATAGGTATCTACTCACTTTTCAAACAAAATACACACTTCATAATAACACAGCAATAACTGCGTGGCAGTTGCATCACAGCAGATAATTAATAAACTATGAGAGGAGATAGCAATACTTTATTTACCTACTTTATTTATCTGTAGTTTGACCGTTTATTTACGTCATTCGTTTCGGTCAGCAGATATGCCATCGTTTTCAAGAAATGCTAGATTTAAATTCTACTACAACTAAGTACTACAAAGAAACGAAGTATGAACGTTATGAAGGATGATATAGCTAGAAAGAGGGTGACCGATGAGATGACGAATGGAGAAGTAGGTGTGGAAGAAGACATAAAAATAATCAAAAAAAAAAAATTTGACACAGAGACATGCTGCGCCGACCCCAAATAAATTGGAATAAGAGCAAAAGAATGAAGAAAGATACTACAACTAGCCATTCTTGTCGC
This sequence comes from Standfussiana lucernea, assembly GCA_964057025.1. Classification (NCBI taxonomy): domain Eukaryota; kingdom Metazoa; phylum Arthropoda; class Insecta; order Lepidoptera; family Noctuidae; genus Standfussiana; species Standfussiana lucernea. The sequence continues at coordinate 14,582,179 of OZ059796.1, forward strand.
ACTGATGGGCAAATGTCTACCTTCCCTTCTTCCCCTTAATCATCAATTGCTGTTTGTAGAAGAACACAAACACAAAATTCACCAGGACCCGGGGGCCGATTCTACTAATTTGCAACGTTACACGTTCAATTGTGTTTCAACAACAGTTCGACTTCGATCGCCGTTCGATAGTTACCTAAAAAGTCATTCTACTATTTCATATACAAATTGGAAACTAAACTTAAACCGAACCGCAACTGAATCGTAACGGGAACGTTTCAACGGGTAGCTTGTGTTACCAACATGCCAAATAGTATGTTTTAATAATACCACAGAGAAAAAATAAAAATGTTACTAAATACGAATATGTGTCACAAAAATTTATTTTCTAATAAAAAAAGATATCTAGCCTATAATTATACTTTTCTCTTGTATGTTTTATTGTTACGCACACAACATTTCAACTTTTTAAATAATAAAAACACAGAATGTTTCGCTAAAAAGTGCCCTGAAGCTGTGAAACGAAACGTCAACGTCGTTGTAAACTACCTCTCTACCCTGCAAAGACTCGAACATACGGCGGGAAGTAGAAACTATGCATTTATTTTAGTGCTTGATTAACTGTGAGTATTCGTTTTAAAATATAACTGATTATATAATTATCAAATGAAATATCGCACCATAGACTGTTATTGTTATTTTGTAGTGCTATGCAACAAACTTTTAAAGTAAATATTTACGACATACTAACTTGTGGGTTACACACTTACATCGCGCACTTGAACTAGCTAAGTACAACAAAAAATGGTTAAATTAAGTGACCACATGTTGGATGGTGCAGATTGGTGCATTTCATTTACTGGTAAAAGATTTAGTATCGCTGCAAGTGTTGTTCTGTTAATACGTACGAAATTATTGCTTAATCTTGACGATAAATTTATTTTTCTTACCCTTCCAATGTCAACCTCATGGGCAAGTTCAACATAATCCATATAAAACATTATATTTGTAGGGAAGAAAACGGAAGCAATCCTAGATCGATGCGTCAAAAGTTGCACTTTAGGAACTTATGTTCAACCGTGAATTTTGACATTTAAGAACCGCTAAAGTTTAGCTTCGATTCGATTCAATCAAGTGTCAAAATATTAGTAGAATGTGACTAAACGTCACGCTCATGATACGCTCATGTTCGATTTTGTTAACAGAATAGATTTTGGAATTAGTTTCGATCGATCGTTGGCGTCAACTTAAACGTAGGTAACCGCAGTTGGATCGTTGTTCATTAGTAGAATATGAAAACGCATAAAAGCCGTGATACAGCTGCGGTTCTATTGCGATTTTGGAACAATTTTGTTAGTAGAATCGGCCCCCAGTTCTACAGCTATGGAGTACTAAAGATGGCTGCCCTCATAAAGGCTTCGAAAGCCGAGATCTTTAGGATTTAGTTAGAGGATAGCATCATCTACCATCCACTTTTGCGTACCCCTCGGGATACATGGCTGGCTAGGTAATTTTTTTTATACATGGCAAAATACGCGAAGATCGTTGAATGATGAATCGATCACTCTATAAATTGCTGCCGACTTTAAATAACGACCGATGTGATTATACGGTCCCATATTAAGTTCTTGGAATTTCTTTAGAAGTATGTATGCTGGTAATTACATGACGCGAACGTATTTATGTTACGGAAAATGAAAACTTGTTATTTTCTTAAAACGATATGAGGATAACACACTAATCAAGTATTTACATTTCAATAACAAGAAATTAATAACATAACAAAACTCCTTACTTACTCCTTCCATTTGCCATCAAAAAATTATGTAATTAAAAATATCTGCAGCGGAATCTGTGTAGCTAGGCATTAATGCCACGGTGGTATACATGAACTATTAATACGAACTGAAATAGTATACATAATCCTCTCTTTCTTTTTGACCTATATTGTCCCACTGTTGGGCAAAGTTCTCCTCTATAGCTTCCAGCTGTTCCCCTTGATTGGAAAGCACCCTTTAAGCTTTTTTTTCCGGGTGGGAAATCATCAAATGACTTCTCCCGCTCTGGGCTGAGCGGGAGGGAGTGTCAGACTTTTACTGACTAAAACCCACCCATGTTCCTTCATCGCCCTTTGTGTTTCGGGGCCGCGGTATCTCTTTCGAACAACCCGCAGCACCCGGCAGGCATCAGCCCTTGTGGGCCCCTTCCCTATGCTGACATCTCTTTGAGGCGCGCGTGGAACACGAACGCGCCGTCGACACGGCCTGTCGTCCTAAGACGTAGGGACGGCGAGCTAGCCCTTAGCTCACCGTCCACAGGCCCGCGTCTACGGTGGCCGGGGGCCACCACGTGGCCCCCGACGCCCGGTGCGTCTCGCGCGGCGGCTGGGACGTGAGGAGGAACGCTCTCTCTCACGTTCCGCCTCCTCCTTTGCTAGCATGACTGCTTCGCAAAAGGAGGTGACGGCTTCCCGCCGCCGGCCGATCACCGGGCTGGGAGCACCCTTTAAGCTGGGAAAATCTTTGGTAGAGCGATGAGGAGTAGAGAGAAGTAGAGGAGGAAGACTAACATACGATCTAAAGTTATATAAGCATTTGGATTTAAAATTATATTTTGACTCTGGCACGACGATGTTGATAACTCGGATATCATTGATATAAAATGAGGCGATAATATTGAAACAACAGAATACGTAAGACAACGCTTTGGCAGTGACTTTTTAGAACCTGACTATTATAGCTAGCCATAATTGAAAATCAGCCATTTGATAAAGGAATTAGCAATTTCTATAATGACACTAATATATAATGAATACACAGATGTTTGTTGAGGAACGAATTAAACGTGAGTGGACAAATAACAGAATATTAAGAAGTAGAAAGTAGTAGAATTGAATGAGAAAGGATAATTAAAATTCTGATGTTACTACTTTATAGCAGTAAGTTATTTAAAGTTATAAAAACTATATTTTATAAGCAGGTTGGAAAACAGCGACACATGTATAAAAAAGGTCTAGCTAGCCTAATGATGATGACTCGAATTATAAACAACACGCAATTTATCAACTGTAATATCATACCATACAAACTTACACCCGAATCTATAGTCAAGTTAAAGTAATTACTTGAGCTTATGTAATTAATAGTGCAATTTTTTTATGACAAGAATGCAAACGATGTAAGAGCCGTCAAAGAAAGCAAAGCTAAGAATTACAATTTATAACTTTTATTTCAACAATTACTAAAAACTACATAATAAAAATCGTAACCTAAATAATGACATTTACTCAAGTAAACACTTTGACTTGTTTATAGATACGAGTGTTAGTTTTGCAACGTAGACTACATGGTTGCTACGGTGAATGTTGCGAACAAGAAATCATGTTTTGGTTACTCAACTGCGACAGAGAAACGCAAAAGGGATGTCAAGTATCAGTTAAGCTTGTTTAAAGCCAATCTTATGCAGATAATGTTACACAATACTGCATCAGAAGTGAAGCACGTACTAGGCGAATGTAAATAACGAATTGGCTATAAGAGGAGGACTTATGATACGATATGAACGTGTGAAAGATGGTAGAGATAAAACAGAGCAGAGAATATTATGATAAGATGGAATAGATGAGGAATTTTGAGAGGAACAATAAAATACATTTAGTTTTTGTCGGGTTAAGTACACTTCGAAATAGACATAAAGATAAACTTACACTGTCACTTACGCGACATCTTCCGTCATCCCGCGATCATGGCGCTTGCAACAGAGTCGAAATATCGGGAGCTCACAATAATTAAAAATCAGAGAAGTTATCCCGTATGTGACGTGTACTGTTCAGTAATAAACCGTGAAAGCTTAAAATAGACAGAAAGATGGTTCCACGGGACCTACAGATTGAGCGGATTCAGAAGAAGCAGTAGATCTTGCTTCTTGTTGGTACCAGCCCGCACGGGGCGTGCGTGGTGGATTACGGAATTTAAGGCCTCCTTACGCAGAGTGCAGTCCAGTGCCTCACACGATCAACTTACTACATCGAGTATATAACCACTAGAGAGCTTATAGGCCGATTTCTTCTAAGTACACGACTCACTACCGCGGGCCGGGGGACGAGGAAGAACGCGCGCCTGCAATTGGTCAGTTCAAGGTCAACTTGCATAGGTATGCATATCGTTAGGGCTGATCTATTTGATTAGGGGAAAACAGTCGATATCGATAAAATGGATTTTAACATTATGAAAAATACTCAATTAAAATCGTATAAAAATAATGATATTTAATCAAAAACAATCGATTACAAAAAACATGTATCCTGTTATTATTGATTTTTAAAATGAATTAATTTGGTAAATGTTTTTCGAATTCAAGTCTTAGGGTCCTGAACGTATAAATTGCACCTTTTTTTAAGTCGGTTAAGGGTAGATAGGTATTTTATTGCAGTATTTGAATTGAATAACATTTTTATTAATTTAAATTTTATTATTGTCGATATCAATTTCGGATAGTAAAGGCAACACCACGGGTTTCGACTATAAACACACAAAGGGAAAGAAAGGGATAAAAGAATTAGAATTGTCTAATGAAAGAACGAGACATTTCCAAAAGACATCAACGCGGAAATCAAAACGTGTGCTCTTTCACCCAACCACCATTTTAACGAGACCTCTACGGTCGCTCATGATCTGATTAAATCAAAAATAATTTTCTTACTGTTTACTTACCGGTGAAAAGTCATGCCATCCTTTTTGTAACTAAATGTTTTAGAATGTTTCCCACACCACTTCACCGCGCATGAAGGCATTTTGATGCGTTATAATTGCATAAAAAGTTTAAAAAATTGCAATAATTTAGCGTACACACAGGTCTAATATTTGGTCACAACTAAAATGGTTACTAGTACCGTAGCCTATATGTAGGCGACAAAACACTAATAGTTTTCGAGTATCGGGGCACTGTATGCGCAGTCAAGTGGTTATATAGTCTTTGATAACCAGGGAAGTAGATAAGGGTTAAGGGCCATCATGATACAATCTCATCCATCTACCTCTATCGTAGAACCGGCGCTTAACAACGCCCCTAGTTCAATTGTAATCTAGAAGATTAGGATACCGTGCCTGTACACTCTTATCACAATAACCGACCCACCCTCAGCTCACAATGACGTAATTAATACACTGTGTGTCAAAGTTATCGGATGATAATTCCGAATGTCTGAAATCGCATAAATACTTGGCAACAGCGCGGTGAAGATAAACTTTAATGTTTTTGAGCGTAATGTCTGATAAGATGTAAGAAGTTGCGATAAAAATTCGTGGGTGTTAGGTTAAATATAATTTTGTATTAAATAGCAAGAAGTTTGAGTTGGTATTTCGTGAAACAACGTGGTGGTTGAATGGAAGATTCGCTAGCCAAGTGCCACACCCATTTTCTCGAAAGAGAATGCATCCTTTAGATTGAACTAAGTAGTTATGCTTTCAATGATAGGCTCAGCAATTAGAATCGCAAATCTATTGTCCACAATGTACATAATTATGTACCTACGTGTATTGTCATTGTGCTACATGCTTATCGTCTCCTTTATTAAATTCGGTTTTATAGGTTTCTCACTTTTTCCCTCATCGTTGCTTTTGACCTGCCTATCTATACCCATTGGAAAGTTTGTTTGTACAGCTGAGTTACTCTATGTTATTCTCAATCTGTTATTACAACAAGATAACATACTCCACATTAGTTCACGATGCAGGCGAAAACAAATAAACTAGGTAGTTAAGTACTGCTATTACATGAGTATAATAATATTCTGCACGCGACTCTCTAGAATAGCATGGCTTGACCACAGTGGCATGACTGAATTGTCGGTCGGTTGCAAGCTGCATGGCAACAGACGGCGTGCCACGTTTGTAAAACAAGTCACATACTGTCTCGACTTTGTGCGCGAACCCTGCGCAATATTGTAACCACGGAATAGAAGTTCTCTATTTTATCTAGGTAGGAAGATAGTGGCGCCTAGCATTTAGCATCTAGTGGGAGGTTGTCACGTTGGCACCTATATACCTTCCTGGTGCTTCTTATCTTCTCGCTGATTATCATAGTTTCGACAACTTAAATCATAGGTACTTATTTATTTTAAATGATAATGGTAACACCCACAATCAAACCTGTCGAGATAGAAAAAAAATAAGGAGAATTCTTCAACAAATTCCTTTTATAACTATAACCAAAGTGCGTAGATAACTAGATATTTACGTAATATTTTATGTATACTATGCTAAACACTTTTAAATCTATCAATTAGGAGATTCAAAATTAATTTATGATTTTCTCAAATTGGACGAGAATTCATACTTCTTTTAAATCAGTCTCTCTAGTTCTCATGTTAATCTTGCACATCAACAAGTGGAAAATTTTCCAAGAAGATATCCGTTCCTTATACCCCCTTTGGTCCGGTAGGACCGCCTATTTGAGCTGATGGACGACAAGTCTAAACAGGGACAAAGTTAAGTAGGTTCATTTTAGTTAGACTAGGTTCCTAGACCGCCGGGGGGAGGTCTACATCTCACTCCCACCGGGTGGTTTTTAGTCAGTTCGAGTCTGACAGACCGCTCCGCCCACCCCAGGGCGGAGGACATCCGTGGGTACTTTCCACCCCGAACCAAAAAAGGTAGACTGTAGAGGACTTTCTGTAGTCTTAAGGGGTTTAAAATCAGGTCTCATGATGGGCAAATCGTACAGTCATGATTAGTTGACTACTTACTTAAAGATCTAAAAGAACTGCCGATAGCTAACCTACTAGGTCTATAGGCAGGAAGACGCTTTCATAAGTTTTATCTTTGGTATATAAAAATAAAACCCTCCGTTTTCTCATTACAGTCAGAAAACTGGCGACAGAACAGATTGCTCCACTGGTCAGGAAAATGGAGGACGAACACCGCATCGATGACAGCGTGAGGCAACTACTTTTTGACAATGGCGTGAGTACCTATCTAAATAATTATTATCACAGTAGGCTGTCTTTGACAGTATTTACCGGTTAGTCAGAAGCTCGGGTTTGAAGATTCTGACAATCGATCTTTCCATGGGGTATCATGGTATACAGTGACTGGATTGTGGACCTCATTCCCATGTAAAATTCTGGTATTCAGGTGCATCCAGTTACGACTTAGAAGCCGGACTGGAAGCGGACTCCAACATACCTAGTTGGGAAAAGACAGAAGATAATGAATGTCTGTTTTATCTCATGTCGAATGAGCTGTGGCCCCGTAGGAGAACACAGGTTGGAACTGCAATAGTGCTGAGCCGGGGTAGACCACGAAGAATATAACGGGACCACTTGGATGTCTTTCTTGACGAGAAGTAGCGCATTCAGTCATGTAGACGATGGAAGGCATCAAATACTTTTTAATAAGTAGATATAGGAATGGAGGAAGGCCTTTGCTCAGCTTTGGGACAACAGAAAGTATTTTAAAAACGTTTTAGAAAGTATCCCATCCCACAACAATATGCCATTCATCATTGAATCATTGATAATACGCTTCATAAAACGATGTTATTGTGCATAACGATTACGAAGTGGCAATAAACTCACTGTCCTTTAAAGATGTTATCAGTTTGACTTTCAAATGTACGTAATGGACTCTTATTAAGGATTTTTATCGTGTTTGTTTGAGCTTTTTATCGTCGGTAAATACAGTTCTTAAACTGGTATCTAGGTATTCAAAAATACTTAGGTACTTAGAACATGTTGCACATTAGCAAATGTGCATTATCAGCAGCTATCTGCTTCTCTAAATTTAAACAGTCCAGGTAATAGTGTTGCAGTCTCATGAAGGTACATAACATCACGCCTGTATATTTTCTCCGAAGGGTTAGGCAGGCCTGTACTTAACACCCACATTTCACCTTTAATCAATGTTTAAGTCCCATGTGTTAGGCCTTTTGCCGTCAACTGAGCTGCTACTGCGAAATTCCTGATGAAAAAACCTAAAATAACTTTGCCCGATCTGGGACTGAGAAACTCGCCAGGTAACTCTCGCTTAGCATCAAACTAGACCAAACAGGCAATGGAACTGGCTCTTTGATCTAGTTTGGTTATTTCACGTAAATAACTAGATACCAATCTATTATCTATACTAATATTATAAAGCTGAAGAGTTTGTTTGTTTGGTTGAACGCGCTAATCTCAGGAACTACTGGTTCCAATTGAAACATTATTATAGTGTTGGTTAGGCCATTTATCGAGGAAGGCTATAGGCTATATACCATCATGCTGCGACCAATAGGAGCGGAGCATCAAACAAAAATGTAAAGCAGACGAAGTTGCGCGAGTCAGCTAGTCTATTATATAAATATAAAGGCTACCGTGAGTTTCCTAATGCCCAAGAACACCGTTCCTTCCTATATTGGCACTTAGATACTACAACCACTACACCAAAAAGACATTCTACGTTACTCTTACTCATTAAACCATTCCACCTCCACAGCTGATGGGCATCGAAACCCCTACTGAGTACAGCGGCTCTGGCTGCGGGTTCCTCACGATGATGTTGGTGGTCGAGGAGCTTTCCAGAGTAGACCCCGCCGTCGCCGCCTTCGTGGACATCCACAACACGCTCGTCAACTCTCTGTTCATGAAGCTGGGAACCGAAGAACAGAAGCAGAAGTACTTGACTAAGCTGTGCACGGAATATGTAAGTGGAATTTTATAAATGCCTACTTATCTATAAAACCCAATTAAAACCATCCAACGGATGTGCCCAAAACCGGTTTCATTAGAAGGGCAATAATGCGAAGATGGTTTTAGACCACTCAAACAATGCATAAGGCACTATAGCGTAGTAGCACACGCCGGGTATCCGCTAGTTTCTACTATTTTAGTACGTATGATAAGACGCATTCGAAGGATTCAGATTGAAGACTGAACAGTTAACAAAGATGGGGGATAACAAATAATTACTGTTTCAGCTACAATAGCGAGGTAAAGATCCGGGCCTATCCGCCACCTCATAGCAGTATTACTAACTTCAGTGTTGGAAAAAGATGGATCTATACAGAATGTCTAGCGCCTTCTGTTTTCCACAGTACTTGAAGTAAACTTAAAGCAATACTCTTTTAGCAGCAAAGAGATTATGGCAGGCTATCTGAATCTTTAAAATTCAACGGCCAGCCATAGAAAATACAATGTTCTTAGAAGAGAGATTTTTAAGTCTTCAACATTACATATTTATCTTATGTAATTCTATCCTTTCGTTTTCCAGGCCGGCAGTTTCTGCCTCACGGAGCCAAGCTCAGGATCCGACGCCTTCGCCCTAAAAACCGTAGCCAAAAAAGATGGCGACCATTACGTCATCAGCGGTTCCAAGATGTGGATCTCCAACTCTGACGTCGCTGGAGTGTTCCTTGTTATGGCTAACGCTGACCCGTCCAAGGTAAGAAAATCGAATACTTCTAATATTGATGTTGAATAGTTTGGGCTAGTGTTTAGGGGGAGCACGATTGGGGAATATCTCATTCATCGCTTTCAAGTCAGGTAAGATCGAGGTCAGAATCGAGCCCGTTTGTCAATTTAACATAAGTACTGATGATACAATCTCTGTCATCAAGTATCATTGCTGTGTTCCGGTTTGAGGGTAATTGACGGTGTAATTACAGGCATATAACTTTTTTAAATCCCAGTGGAGGTAAATCATCTGCAATACGGACCAATATCTACCTACTTCAGGCATCGTAAATGGCTGTTGAGTACAAACGATGGTGACAACAATCAAGATGTTTGTTTGCTATCCCAACTTGTGTCTAGAATAAATTATGATTGCTTTTCCGAGGCTCTGTTACTGAAACATCAATCATAAACCCGCCATCCCCACCTTCCAGGGCTACAAAGGCATCACCTGCTTCATCGTAGAACGCGAGGCGCCCGGTCTGACCGTCGCGAAGCCTGAGAACAAGCTCGGTATCTGCGCGTCTGGCACCTGCATGGTACACTTCGACAACGTGAGAGTGCATGAAAGCAGCATTCTTGGAGAATATGGAAAAGGGTATGTATTTGTGGTTTACTTTAGTACCCAGATTACTGAAGTAGTCAGCAGCTCTACTATGACGTCTTAATGCAGGATTGTTTTGTTTTATTTCGGGAGTGGGGAAGAGATGGTGCTAGACAGCCTTTCCCACTCTCGAAATATGTACATCTAAAAAATTCCTGCATTAAGAGGTCACAGTAACCCCTCAGGTCATATCTAAGTAGAATAGCTGGCACTTAGAAAAAATAATACCAATAAATTTAACTTCGAGATTCGTAAGATCCAATATAGGACTAGGATTTTGCTGAAGTTAGCAAAAAAAAAATGGAAATCGTCAATCACGATATTAAAAGGCTGAAAACAAATATCTTCTAAATGCTCAAATAAGTCAGGTGCACCAAGGGGAGTCAGAAAAAAGATTGCTGATTAGCTTTTGACCTTAAAGCCTAAGCCTAATAGCGTCTATCAGCCAGAAATTTTGATTCCTTATTTCTCCATCTCCAGTTACAAATACGCAGCCGGTTTCCTGAACGAGGGTCGCATCGGCATCGCGTCGCAGATGATCGGTCTGTGTCAGGGATGCATGGACGCCACCATCCCCTACACCCTCGAGAGGAAACAGTTCGGCAAGAGCATCTACTCTTTCCAGGTAAGACCATGATTGATGAAGCAAGAAAAACTGTTTAGATTACAACCATTTAATTGGAAGAAGCGAAAAAGTAGCCCGCGAAATTCAAGTTTTCTTACGATTCTTTTTTTTTCCAATTTGCAGGTCTGTGAAAGTTATGCAATCCCTTTGAATGATTTTTTCATGAAATAGTCATTCAATGGGATTAAGTGAATATACGAGGGTTATACCTGCAGCAGAAATAGGTTTGTGATTGGCCGTCTAGTTTAACCTGAATGTACCATCTCCTTCCAGGGTATCAGCTACCAGATTGCTCACCTGCAAACCCAGTTGGAAGCCGCCCGTCTGCTCACCTACAACGCGGCCAGACTCAAGGAGAACGGCTTGGAGTTCGTCAAGGAAGCTGCCATGGCTAAATATTATGCTTCAGGTACGGACTACCTAATTTATGTTAGACTATCTGTGAAATAGAGACTACGAACGCACAGTAATGACTAGTCTACATACAAACCACCATGCCTGTAATCCCCGAAGGGTTAGGCAGAGGTGTACCTAATAGTACACCCACATTTCGCCAGATCTGTTAAGTCCCATGCTATAAGGGGCCAGCCTATTGTCATCAACCGGGCACAAATCCAGGCTCCGTGGCTGCTACTGAAAAATTCCTGAAAAACCGAATACCAAATTTGCCCGACCCGGGAATCAAACCAAAGACCTCATGTTCAGCATTCGCGCTTCCGACCTCTAGCCCAACGAGACAGTCGACGAGGTAGTCTACCTACTTATTTCAAATGCAGACTCACGGTAGTCATGGTCATAAAACGTGCGAGTAGGACAGTAAAATAATAATAATAATAAGAAGTATTTATTTCACGAAAAACATAGCACTTTGCACTGTATAGGTACATTGTTTGAAAATAATATTTACATTATGATGCAATAGCAGACTATCTTTTAAACTAGGACTAGCCTGTATCTTAAAAGATAGGGTTCAGCCAAATGGATTCAGTTAATATTCACAATCAGAAACAAGTGAAAAAGTGTCAATGATTTGTACTAACAGCTATACAGATAAAAATACTAAAATAAAAACAAATACAGTGATTATTTAATACGGGATTTCTGAAGGCACTACACTGAATCTGGTGTCGCCTTTCGTTCACGTTTTATCACCGCGCCTGCCACGAATGTAGGAGATTAGTTTTGCAGTTCCACACGAACTTTCGCATCAATCGGTCCTTACAGAACATAATTATCACAGTATTTTGTTATTTGACAAGCAATTATGTCCCATACTTCACTAACAATAAATTTCACTTTCCAGAAATCGCCCAAAAGCTGACCTCAAAATGCATAGACTTCATGGGAGGAGTTGGTTTCACCAAAGATTTCCCTCAAGAGAAGTTCTTCCGTGATGCCAAGATCGGAACCATCTACGAAGGGACTAGCAACATGCAGCTGCAAACCATTGCCAAGCTTATTGAGAAGCAGTACACCCAATAGAGATTATAATGAAAGAAATTATTACAATTAAGTATCAAAATAAAAAACAATTGTAAATATCACCGTTGATAGATGTCCGAATAACTTTGATATTATAAAAGTACTGGTTACTTATTTTTAAAATAAGTGCTTTTAGTGCATTTACTACATCATGTAAATTAAGTTATCTTATTTACCATAGTACATACTAATAGTATGTTTTTGAGACGAGCCTTGATTAGTTAAAAGTACATTAAATACAAGGTATGAATAGTAAAATGTATTGCTAATAAGAACAATGTCTTTGCTTTTGTATCAAATGTAAGTTTAATATTTTATACAAATTTTATTCCAAATAAAAGACATTTATAAACTATTAGTACAGTATTTATTTACAGAAATCTAACCCTACTATGACATACATAACAAACTAATAGTTCTAATTTCGTTTCGGTTTTGGATCATGCGGCATCTTGAAACCGACCATATTTGCGGTTTCTTCAATGCTACGTTCCCCCTTTCCCTTATAATCGGCATTGATTTCTTTGTATCGTCTTGAGTTCACCAGATAATCCGAGTATGTTTTCGCCTTGAAGTGCATCTCATCTATCGCCTTGCAAAGCTGTTGATCTGTAGTCTGGTGTTTCCTGTACTGCTGGAATATGTACTGGACCATTTGATTATCTGCGAGTTTCTTTGATGAGCTTGTCTTGCGTAATTCTGATAGTAATAGACGTAGTGTCACTAGTGGTGGCTTTGTTGTAATAGATGCCATTTTATACCTTCAAACAAATCAAATTTTCAAGTTCTGAAGAGCGTTATTTGTGATAAATTCTTCACAGGTTTCATATGTTGGTTGGTCACCTTTCGTCCAAAAGTAAGAGTCGAGTTTCTCTAGATTTTCTTTGGGGAATGTGTGAATGGAAGTATCATTGAAGCAATCAGTGAATTTGAAGTTATTGTTCAATGGCTGCTCACATGTATGTGGACGTATTTTAGCGATGAATGGGATGGTGTCAGAAAGGATTCTACTGGGCTGGCTCTCTGCTAGGTTGTTAAAACTGTTACATATAAGTATACAGTTGTGTAAATTAGGACCCCAGTTGCTCCAAAGAAAACTGTTAGTCAACTGTTTTGAACAGTGGGGAAAGAAAACTACCGTAGGCCCTTTATCAGAAATTGCATAACAACCTTCGCTGTTTTCATTTAAAACTTCCAGCTGTAACTTTTTAAGGACTACACACTCACCATTATAAAAAAGAGGATCGTATACCAACACTTTTTCAGGGGTAAAATGTTCGTTTAGGCACAATAGGAGAGCTAACTGATACCTAGAGATATGACACTCGGCTACATGACCAAGTCCCAAACAATAGATTTCTACGACTTTTCTGTCTTGTAAAACGCTACTCACGGATTTTATAACGTCTTCCGAGAAACTCCAAAGCCTTAATTCTTCGACACAGCTGCGGAGCCGCCTGAAAATAGTAAATTTGGAAATAAATAACCTCAAAATAAAGTGACAATAATGTTATGAGCAGAAAAAACACTGAACATACTCAATTGATTTGACCACGTCTATAGCTTTGTCTTTTTCTAATTCAACATTAAATTGTTTTAGTTTCGTATGGTATTTGTTGGGTTGTTGCCGCTTATTCCGTTTTATTTTTACTTTCTGAAAACCATCACTGTCGATTTCAGGTCTTGACATTTTGTTTTTCAGTGTTGCCATTTTCAAATTATTCAATGTAACTTTTTTAGCTGTAGCTGTAAAATAATTAAATTAGGTAAAATCCTAATTTAATTATTTTCTTTTATTTAAACGCATAGCTTAGTATCTATTCATGGAATTAAAACCCGTATCTATAAACAAGTCAAAGTGTTTTCTTGACTAAATGTCATTTTTTAAGATACGGTTTTTATTAAATGTAGTTTTGTAATTGCTTAAAGTTAGATGCAAATTTTTTTATGCACTAGACAAGAATCTAAACGAAATAAGAACCGTCAAAGAGAGAAAGTCTTCAAAACATAACTAATTCGGGAAATAATTTTATTGTATCTACCTTAACAGCAAGCGGGCCGTTCCTGTGAACGAAAAAGGAAAGATTATCGTGTATTTTATAAATTCAATCCCATTACATGCGCAAGTAGAATGATGTGAAGGGCGACCAACCATCCCGAGTTATCCAGGATAATATCAAAATTTAAAATCGAAAAAAAAGGTATAATCAAAGTTGCGCAGGTTATATAACTAACATCAAAATAAATAAATAAAAATCAATTCCCTGTTTGTAATTTCAAAATAACAGCTTTTTACTGAATGCATATGAAAGTATAATATACGGTACTTATAACAAAACAAAACTTTATTTTTATTTTTGTCTGTCTGTTTGTCCCCGCTAATCTCCAAACGGCTGGACCGATTTTGACGCGACTTTTATTAGTAGATAACTGACTGTTATAAGGAGTAATATAGGCTTTCTTTTATTTGAGAAACAGAAATTAGGATTACGTGCAAAACAATTGAAATTGTTAACAACAGGGAAGTAATTTATGTTTTATAATAATTTCACGGGCACAGTTAGTTATGTAATATGGGGTGAAAAGCACACTGACGCGAAAACGGAAACCACATACTCAGTACATCATTCTGAACACCTCAGAATCAGCTGTTTCCTACAAAAGTGCAATACCTACACTCAAAATGTATGGAACAGCAGTTTTTTTTTTTTTAATAACTGACGAAAAATTTCTATGTGGGGGATTCAGAATGATGCACTGAGTATGTGGTTTCCGTTTTCGCGTCGGTGTCCCTTCCATCATGTATAATAATAAGGCTTACTGCTTTCCAAGCTCAAAGGAAAACATAGGATGATAAGTTATTATGTTTTATTAAATTGTGTCGCATTTCATTTATGTTAAAGCTTGATAGGTTGTTTAGTAAAATAACTAGCGTTAAAGGTCATGGCACAAATAGGTGTTTTATAGCGGGTCAGTTGTGTTGATTTATTATAATTCCCACACGGTGCAGTAGGTAACTTAATTTTGCCCTAAAGTAAAACAGTCAACACTTCCAGTCAAAGAACTACCCGACACGAATTTTAATGGTATCGAATGAGGGCGCGGTCTAAATTTGGCATTTAATTCACTACTGGTATCGTTCCCACACAGAACACATACGTCCTTGATCAGGTATTTGGGTTAGAAAAATTACCTACTGACAAAACGACACAGAGGACGGGCGGTCGCGGGGCATATCGAGTACCTATTGTCCGTTTTGTATGGGAGGGACAATCAAAATCTATGAGCACAGCATTCAAATCACGCACCCGTATTCGTTCCAACATACCGTAATACGAATAAGGCGACAATTGTACACCGAACGATATTATTAAGCGTGCAAATTTAGCCAAAGGACGACGCTTCCCGGACTCCAGTACGGCGCGAAAATTTATTTTTAAATTTCCGCGTTCCAATTGCGAATTTAGGTCTTTTCATTTCATTACTCTCTAATGTTTATATGAGACGCAACCGTAACGGCCTCCTTAGTTATTTATGCAAAAGAGACCGCAATTAAATTCTCTTCGCTTCGTTACTTTTATATAACTTTATTATAATGTTTTGGTAGGTAGTTGAGATTTGTTTTTCTATGTTTTAGTTGTAACACATTCGCGGACTGAGCCCATCGTGTTTCTATTAGTGTGTGCGGTGTTTACGGTTGTTCTTTATTTAATGATACATTGATTGTTGGATGTGGACATAGAATGGATCGTTACGTAGTGAACCGGCGTTCTAAACGCAAAAGTGATGGATTTTTAACCAAATGGAGGAGAAAATATAGCATTTTGAGGAAGCGCTCTTGGATCACCAGCGGTTACGACTTGAATGTGAGTAATTTTTGTGCATGAGTTGTATAGAAATTTTATTGATCGTGTCATGAGTTTGCTTACTTTCCCTTCGATGTTTAATAATAGCAGTTTTCATTCATAGCATCACACAAAAATAAATAACAGCATGAAAAGACACAGTTGTTTATAGATAAACAATGTCATGTCATTGTCAGGGTAAATGTTAATCAAAACATTATTGATGAATTAGTATATCTACGACAATTAAATTAATATATCAAGTATTGAATACCACTTAATTACAGTGTACTTACATGATTGCAGATATTTTTATTGCAATGGAAATTAATTTAGTGGAAACCGAAAATATTTTATTACCGTGTTTTCATTTCAAGTAAAGCCTTGAACCAAGTACTTAGAAATATTTTGGAATTCAAGTAATTTCGGTAATTGGTAGTTATAGGTGCTTCTTAATTGAATGGCTTAGTCTTTATGACTCAACTTGGCTTTACACGAGTAGGGCCTCTACTCTTATGCCTATAGTCATTTACCTTTCTGGGAACTCTTTCTGGCCGGAGAAGAAGCTCATCCAGAATATTCTTTCAAAATGGTAATTTTTCATGAACAAGTCCAGGGTACTTTGCACTGAAACATGAATCTTGCACGTGCTCAACTTATAAATGATAAGAGCTCTGATTATTAACCACAACCCCAGTCATCTATTGCCAAATACGCTGCAATTGCAACATCAACGTCATTATTCTAAAAGCTAAAAGACATCCACCTCCAAGCATCCCTATCATCACAAACGCCCATCATGAATTTTCCGTAGCTTGACAATGGCACCATCTGCTGTCTCTCTGAAAATAATAATTATTTGAAGGCACGTTTAAAATGTGACATCGATACATACGTTATCGCAGAGCATAAGATGACTAATATTCTCCTCGTCGCTAACGATCCATAATTTTGCGAAACGAATCACCGTACATGCTAACATAAAATTCTTCATACAAAGAAAGATTTCAAGCTATTTCTAGAAGTTATTGCAATAAAAAAAAAAACATTTCATACCTCATTATTGCTCAAGCATAAAAATAGCAAATAGTTACGTGAGACTTACAATAAATAGACCTTTTTTGACGGACCTTCCAAAACTCTTCAATGGCTTTCACTGATTCTTCGAACAATAATGGCTTGGTTAGCCTTCGCCATCGACATTATAACAAGCTCCGATACAGGCCACACGTAGGTACTTCCAATAAGTATATGCTCACTACTGCTACGTGACTCTTAGGACCACCAACTTGCTTGACCATTTAAAAGAAAACTATCGAAATAAATAATGGATCTTCAACAATGCCCATTTTGGATTTGGATAGGTATCGTTTGAAACGATTAATACTTTGTAAAGAAAACACACACAATTTAAAACAATAAGCAATAAGTTTTTTACCAGGCGTCAAGGAAATAGGAAATAAACTTAAATAAAGTAGGTATTGTTGGAATGTTTACCTACCGCATTTTGTTTTCGACAAGACAACCTAACTTATTCAGCCTGTTCAACAGAAGAAGTTCCTAAAACAATACAACGGCCAGTGAGCATTATAATTTTGGTAAACAATTTTAAATTCAAAACATATAAATACTTTCTCCTATACAATAATATTGTCTCGTTTTGGTGGACATTAGCATGGTCACAATGCGTATGGCTCCCTTACTTGAGGCTAGATGCGACTTCTTTGGCAACTAATATGGCGGCATGTGGCGGTCTGTTATTATAGTTTAGTCTATGTTAATTTTCGCTTTTGTTTTGACGAATACATTCTTTGAACATTAGTCACGTGGTTACGTTTATGTGGCATAATTTAGAAAAAAAAAACATATTGTCATGTATGTGTTCTATGTGTTCATAATCATGCAACATTTGAAGGTAGATATCAATCCAACGTGGGCAGGTACAGTAAAGATAGAGACGTATGCACGACACGCGCTCCTTATTATTATATCAACACGAAAATACTTACCTACCACTGCTGGACGAAACTGCCTTCGATACTATCCAAAAAGTGTCCAGGCAAATTATTACCCGCCATTTGCAATCCATCCAACCACCTTGCGAAGACGCTCTCCTAGGTTAGGGGCTTCCTGCCCCACGTTACGATCTCCATTGAAGATTCTACAATTTCTCATTTTAGAAAAAGATGCCTGTCTTCATAAATTAGTGGGAACATTAAAGTATTATTGACCACACTAAAAACATGACGATTGGTACAATTGGGATGACATTATTCAAACAAGAGCAATGAGATTTCTTTGTATCGAAAATGAAGATGAATGAACTTGCAGATCAATTTTTTGAACTTGTAAATAAGTACCTACTAAGTTTCTGCGAATATCATGATTCAGGACTTGTGAAATGTAGTCTCAGTAAGGAAACTGAGCCTAAAGATAGCTTTAACTGGAATAGTTTGGAACGCACCATTATAGGCCAGCGTATGAACTTGCATTCCGATGCATAGATCAAACGAAATGAACGCTAAAGATGTGAGACAGCAAGTATAATGGGTGTGTTGTAATGCAGGAAATGTAAGACTGTCATTCACTCCAGTGTTACGAAAATTGGAAAGCGATAGTCGTGGTGATAGTTACTGTTCCTATCTACTATATTTCGAAACTAGGGCTATTGTCTCTGATAATGCAAGGAAACCCATCATTTCTATGATAAAGATAATCTTACCTACCTTTAGGTACCTACGTTTGCATTTTCACAAATGTTCATTTATAATAAATCCACCAAAATTTGAAAATGCTCTAAGAAGTGAGCATGAGCAGATCTATGTTCTATTAATCAGCGGCAGAAGGTTGTATGCGAACAAAAAGCTATTTGTTACACGATTTACAAAAAATTAAGGAGCTACCTTTGTTCAAAGATTAAGTTGTCAAGATGGATGTCAAGGGTAAACTGGTGCTTACTACATTTTCAGCGAAACGGTTCCTGATGAGTGAGTGAAAAGTGAGGACATTTTATTTGATTGTGACTCCAAAACTAACATGTTTGATGTGCGCACGACGCATTTTGGGCACGGTATCCAAAGTGCGTGCCTACCTGTCAATACACGTTTCTGTCAATCATTCCTCAAGGCTACTTGCAAGCGATGAATAAACATCCATTATAAGCAGGACTCAGTACCAAATTAGGAAGACAATGCAGATTGTGTTCAATAAAGAAGCCGCAATATCAATACTAACTTGTCGATAGATACTTGCAGTTATTGCTACAAACCGCAGTATTGCGCATTTTCTCACGAATCTTATAGAGAACTGTGCCGTAAGTCTTGGAACTGACTGGGTTAGCTAAGTACTTGAGTTTAATTTGTATTGTTACGTAAGTTTACCATCTTGAAAGGTATAGGATCGATTAAAGATTGAACTCGGTCTATCTCGGTTTATAGGTCCAACATAGATCTTCACCGGATGGCTTTAAAATCAACGTTCGTCTTGAAATCCTGAATAAAACAATATTTAAAACCACTTTTACACACTTCCAGATTTGAATTCATGATGGCCACGGGTCTGTCAAATGTTAGACCGGCCTGCTTAAGTCCTGCAGCCCCTGCAGGTCAGTGTATGTTGAACAAAATATGATTCGCGAACGTAAAACATACATAAGTAGTTACAGAATTATAATCATTAAAATCATTAATACAACCCCGTAAGTTCATTTAATCCCATTTAATAACTATTTCATGAAAAAATCATTCAATGCCTGTAAATTGCAAAAAGCGTAAGAAAAATTGAATTTCGCGGAGTAC
Organism: Standfussiana lucernea; assembly: GCA_964057025.1. Classification (NCBI taxonomy): domain Eukaryota; kingdom Metazoa; phylum Arthropoda; class Insecta; order Lepidoptera; family Noctuidae; genus Standfussiana; species Standfussiana lucernea. The sequence goes on from OZ059796.1 coordinate 14,601,938, forward strand.
CCTGGCTCTTCCACTTTAACATTATCATGACTTAATTATACAATCTGGCTGAAATGGAAGTAGTGAGGAAAAAAATCCGGATCCCACTAGAACCACTCTCTATGTTAAGTTATAAGTTGATCTTGTTTGCGCATGTTCAGATTTATAAGTAACTTCTTACACCCGGTACACCTACAGGTCCAACAGGTTGCTCTGAGGTTATGCACCTGGCAGTGTTTTGCTTATGATTACGATTATATTCATGGCATGGTATCTTTTCGATCTATTGCAACTGTGGCTTTTGATTTTATTTGTGTGGGAATATTGCTTTAAGGCACCACTTTTCTTTCTTATCGGCTTCTTCAAATCTTTTTGGATAGCTGGACTGGAAGATTCAATACTTAAGTGTTCCGAAATTTACAAGCCGCCTCGTCGGTCTTGTGGCGATTGCTGAGAATCTGTGGGTCGGTAACCAGGTTTTTTTTTTTGCTAAAATTGGTAATACACAATAGTTGTTATGTAATATGGCTCAGCCATATTTTACCATTCGGCATGCAAACATTTGAAAGACCAGATTCAATAATTACAGTATCATTTTCATCACAATTATCATTCAGTTTCAAACTATCATTCAATTTATCAATTACTAAAGTTATTGTTTTTGGTATTTCCATTAGGAATTTGATTTTACTTAGCAGCCCCAAGTCTGGTTTCGTACCGGTGGATGGCTCAAGGTCCTATAACAATAGAATTAAACGTAATAGCAGAATGCAGATTTATTTACTAAAGGCTTTTGACTAAGAAGAGTCATCTTTCTGGCTGCAAGAGTAAATGGCAAATCAGCACCTAATTATCTTATCTACTAATAAGTAAGGGTCCTAGTTATTTATAGCCATAGAACCTTATTGATATTCGTAACTACAGGCATCGACCTGTTATAGTGCACCTAGCACCTTGTATAGATCCAAGCGAAGGTTTTGTCTCCTTTAAAGGGAAACTAACTATCATGTTGAGGCTGTGTTGTAATAGATTGATAAAGGACATTGCCAACTATAGAGGTACTACTAACTAATACTTACCGTAGGTCCTAAACAAAGTTATATTCTATCAGCGCACATTTTCACGTAAGGATGGATTTACTAAAATGGAAATGATTTTTTTTCCCCGACGCCGACGCCCGCATCGGATAATAGAAAAATTGAAAATGAACCTAACTGATTGATTTAAGGTAACCGTAAAACTTTTGACAAATACGAAGGTCTTTGAAAGAGACTGCTTTGCCACCTGTCTAGTCATTCAGGAGACATAATATCTTCTAAGGTTGCGGAAATCAACCGGTTGGAATAAAAAATAAAAAACTCATCCGGAGGAATGAAGTAGTCGAGTCAATGGTAATAAGGACTTCCTTTTAGTAAATCTTTGAAATATACTTATAAGGGGCCGTCCATAAATTACGTCACCCGTTAAGGGGGCGGGACGGGGTCGTCGAAGTGTGACATTGTGTGTCAAGGGGTACTAAATTTCGTGACGTCACATTTTAAAACTCTAAAAATCTAAGTATTAAAAAACCTATTAATGAAAAAAAACAAAACGTTATTAACGTAAAAACTTGGAAATATTTCCAACTCCATCTGTATGAACAAGCAAAATTGCAAATTATGTGACGTCACACTAGGGAGGGGGGGTCTCACAAATGTGACCAGCTGTGACAAGGACGGGGGGGGGAGGTCAAATAATGAAATGTATGAAATTCGTGTGACGTAATTTATGGATGGCCCCTAAGAAAAAGAAGAAAAACATCAATGGTAGTTCTAGGGTTATTTTCAAGTACAGCAATACCAAAACAAAATCACAAAGGGGATCGTCCTACTACAGCTACCTCAACTAGTTTTTATCTGTGGTGAAAATGTGTCATTTTATCTTTTTTTTACACTTACATACGTCGTATTGGTAATGGCAGTTTAATATTGAATATATACCAGATATACACCATCTGCCCTATAAATTGGTCAAAATGAACTCGATTCCTACCGGTTAGACAACCAATAGATGGTGAAACAGAACACAAAACAAATATTCTAAGATTTCATGCCAACAAATACAAGTGGCCGGGGCCGTACAGAACGCTCTGGTTTATAAACTAAACATTTTCTTTTTTTCACGCTTTTCTGCCTTCGCCTTCATCATTAATTATACGGGTCGCCATCATGATAATATATGAATGCATCCAAGTCCTCTAGCAACTATCGTAAATCCAATCTGCACGTATCGAACGTGTATTGCACCTAGAAATAGACAAAGTTGGCACTTGTAAGAACTCTAAGTACGTCATGTGATTATAAACCTTATTGCAAATGAAATAAGAGTGGTCGGTGAAGTTCTACGGCATCGCGTTAATATTGCGATTGCGACAGTCTAGTCAAGTCAACGTTTCTTACTTATAAACATTATGCTGGTTGCGTGGTTTAGTTGCCTACAAAGTGTTAGAAGGGAAAGGTTTGCGTACAAATCGCATTCTTATTTCTAATTTTGCCATAAATTGCATAACTTTGCTATCGATTTTCCAATAAACAAAGGAATTTTAATACAAAATTAAAATTTTACTACCCGTGAACGAAAAAAATTAAATTGGCGCCAATTTTTGTGTCAAAAAAGAACAGTGGCCATGACATTGAGTTGTAAACAAAAACAAAAGTGATTTCTTTTGCCATAGACAAAAAATAGGCGGTAAAAACTCGGAATCGTTAATCGATTCGGTTGACAATTTGACATTAGTGTTTGTGTTGTTTGTGAGGTCAAAGGTGACATTATGCCCCAGATTTTCTTCAAAAAAGTAATGGTGGTAAGGGATCGAGCCGACTTCGAGGTGAGCTACTTTCACTTTCCGCGCCGGTCCGTGGCGTATGCCCCTTGCCGGCTACCGTGTAGCTTATAAAAATATTTGGAATTTAATTATAGGTTTTATAGAAAAAACCTATTAAATTAATTGCTAGGTACTTTTTTTTTCAGTACTTGCTAGATAGCAATTCGTTTTAATTTCTCTATTCTATATCTACTTTTAACGTACACGATCTCAATCTGCAATTCTTTTAATATTTTTTTTGAAAAATCTTAGTTTTGACATTGGTTTTGACCAAAACTTGAGGTTTACTTAGCTGTCTATTCACTGAAAAATTATGGTTTGAAAACTCATTCCATTTTAATAAATAGCTGTTGAAATAATTACGCGGTGTGAATTTGACGATTTTAAGTTAAAATTTAGATATGTATAGATAGTTTAAATTAATACATCTGCTTAATCAAATTCCTCGGATTACGATTATGCAACACGTAAAAAACATCAATTAATATTCATTCGAACTGAATTCATCACGATTTCTAATACATAATTTCAATGAGGCACTTAAAGGTATGTAAATATGTAGGTAGCTATAGGCTACATATTTACTATGAGAACTTTATTGCTTAATAAAGTAATTTGGCCAGATTTAGTAATATTGCTTCGGGAGAACGGAATCCTTAATGACTGCAAAATTGTAGACATTTTACCTATTCAATCAAACTAGCATTTTAAGTAATTACCTAGTGTCGAAGTACCACTTCACAATCTGAAGAAACACATAAGTACGAAATGGGTAGGTACCTTTTTATCATAGTAGGTACTACAGCGCTCACTGGCGGTCGACCAATTTTCAACCTCATAACTCAAGACATAACGGTGAAAAGAGGTCGACCGTAAGTAAGCGCGGTAGTACATAATAGGTAGGTACTACCTATCCATAATCTTCATTCAATATTCTTAATACTGTGGCATTGTGACACATCTTGCATCCCAGTGAGCAGGACTGGGTGCTGCTCTTGTTGCTCTTTCGTAATGCTTAGAAAATTACCTACTAAAAATCTTTAATAATGAACGCTTTCCTTTGAATTAAACTACAATATGAATGCAATAATGCACTAACCAAATTATTACCTACCTTCCTGCACTAGTCTCATCATCTCATGTTACTCGGGGTCGGCGCAACATTTTCTTTCTTCCATTCTCCCCTGTCAACCGTCACACTATCATTTACAAAACTCCTTTTTCTCTCAATAGTGTACCAACGAATATTCAACAATATTAACTGCCCAACATGATTTATTGGTAATTAATATAAAGTTACTATTTCAATACAAAATGTTGTCGACCTCGGGGTACACAATAAATTATATCTGTGCTCAGATTGTATCTACAGCATTTAAATTAATATTGCCTATGGTTTGATCATAGACAATATTCTTATCTGCACATGTAGCTAAAGCCCGTTGATTATCCTGCCATCTGTTATAAGAAATCTAAAATAAATAGAAACTGCAGATTAATTGCATGCTGATCTTATCTAGATTTCTTTACTGAAAGGGAAGTGGGAGAATAGTAGACTTTTTTAGGTGAAAGAGACATTTGTAGAATAAGTACACTTTGCTGAGATTATGCTTGAAATGAGAAAGTTTCAACTGACATTCAGCGCGAAAAAGATGTAAAATCACAATGGTTAGGCCCGCACTCCACCAAAGCGGAGTCTAGCGGAGTGTCGAGTTGATCAAGATTTGTCTAATCACAAGAGGGACGTCTCCGCTCTGCTCTTCTCCGCTTTGGTGGAGTCCGGGCCTAAATAAGCACTTAAAGTCATCCCTATAATCCACAAAGAAAAGGGTTAGGCTGGCGGATTAAGTATACCCACAACTCTCACACTTCGCCACTTCTGTTTTTTTAAGTCCCATGAAATGGAGGCGGGTCAATGTTGTTAATACCGTATGAAGAAAACACTTAATTTAATCAGAATTAGGTACTATTACCTATTTGTTTTGATTTCAATGCCCAAGAACAAAATGAAGACGCAACTAAGCCCACACCCACTATGTCGCAATCCCAAGCTAAAGCCAAGTTGGATACTTGTTAGTACCTAAACGAGGACGGTGAGGCATCTTTAAAATCGACAAACAATACGTGCATACTCATTGAAGGACTTACAATGATTCTCAACGTTTTATTATGCCTTATTTTGTAGTAGACACGAAATTGGAAGCCTGATAAAATGATTATATTTTTAACCCCCGACCGAAAAGAGGGGTATTAAAAGTTGCAAGTGTGTAGGTATCTGTGTGTCTGTCATCATAGCTCCTGAACGGATGAACCGAATTTCATTAAACTTTTTTGTAGTAAGAGGTGAGTAGGAAGGTCAAAACCTATTTGATTTCCTTAAACTTATTAGGGAGTACATTACAAATCATCGCGTTGTTAGTTTAACAATCTGTCAGATATTAAACAGGCAGAAGATGTTTAAAATTCTGGCGGATATATTTTGCAGTCGAAGCCTATATTTCGCTAGAGATGAGGCATGGGATAACAATCAATACATAATGCGTCTAATTGAAGGCCTTTTGAGTCAAAGGTTCTCAAACTTGCACACCTCTACCAGCAGCTACAAATACTTTAAAACTTTATGCCAACAATCTGTCAAACAAAATGTTAACAGGTCTGTGTTGAAAAGCTGTAGCTACACATAAAAATAACACGTGTATAATGGTCCCACTGCTGGGAGATATCAAATAGGCCACCCTCCTGTGGGGAGGAGTAGGCCAGTGCGGGTTCATGGATGTCACACTATGTCTTCGAAATTTTAGTTTTACGACATTCCACACAATGTTTTCATACATTCATCCATTTTAGCTCACACAATGGGCTTACATTTAAAATGAAAACATTTATATTACGGGCGTCATTCGATTTAACATGGATAGACCCACCTACTTCCATCGACATTAATGTCTGTAAGTTGGCACTTACTGCGAAGGTCGATGACTCGCATCGTATTTTGTAATATTTGCCAAGTAAGGATCCCAGGCGGACAATGTAGACATCCTTAAACATTATTATATTATTTATGATTTAACTTTATTATTGATCGATGTTTAAACACAAGTAAATGGCCAACCTACGTGGTCTCTGGCTGTCAAATTGTATGTACAGTCGAGCAAAGCTGCGTCTGCTCATTTTGAAAACAATATCCCGTGCACACTATGACCACATCTGTTTAAACAGAAAAAGACAAAAAATATGCGAGCTTTTTTAATATATGGTATTAATATTTTGTTTTAAAAAAAATCTTGGGCTCTGTTAATGATCTCATGACCACTCTTTTTCGACTAATATGAATGAAATAAAAAAGGACCAAGGAAGAGAAAGTTTTGAAGTGTTTATAGCTGCCGTTCTCTGTAAGCAGGAGTAGTCCTTATGGCACACTGGTGGTCAGACGCACGTTTTGATGAATTTATCTCCTGCGCGCTCTATTAAAGTCATTTGAAGACTCTCCACAAAAAAACCTATCTGTTTAATTACCGATGAAAAATTTCTATGTGAGTTCAGAATGATGTACATATCTACTGAATACATGGAACTCGTTTGTGCGTCGGTGTCCCTTCCACTCTGTATACTGACAGCTCTTGAACGTGGTTCTTAAGCTTCGATCGCGTTCAGTTTTATTAGTGACAGGTAAGTAGGTTTAGATAGAAGTAGTTAGGTAACACAGTACTCTACTCATAGTAAAATACATAGAACGTAAAATAAAACGTGCGCGTAAATTACGTAATGCCAATTTTACGGTTTATTTGATGTTTATGGAAATTGTAATTAAATATTTTAATGCCATCGTTTTCTTTCAAGGGCAAGGTGTTGTGTAATCTTGTAATTATTTATTTCTTATACCTATAAGTACTAAAACAATTTACTATACTAGGTACCTAAGTCAGCTAGATTAAAAAAAAAAAACAATAAAAAAATATTTCAAAAGAAAAGCTTGCGGAAAATATCTTTATCAAAAATTACTCTGAGCTAAAAAAGAAGGTTACCCTTCTTTTTTCTTTCTTTAAACACATACTTACTTATATAAGTCAACGCAACTATACACATTGAAATGATTAAACAGTATTAGGATTCGCCTTTTCTTTGTTAAATACCAAATGTCACAATCAAAACAGATTACTGGCAGTTTCTCTGAACCGATACTAATCAGTGCCCATCTCTCACGTCTACATTAATTATGGAAGCATAGCATAATATTGAGTAACACTGACTTTGCCCCTACTACGACTGATTATAAACTCACTCAATTATCACTTATGAAAATAAAGTAATACAGAGTGGCGCCGACAATACGACGGTAAATTAAACTGCGTATACCTCATGACGTGCTCAGTCTCCGTACAAAAATTCATTCGAATATATCCAGTAGTTTAGTCACAGGACATTATTTTTCATATTCGGAATTTTCTACATGATGTAGATTAATAGGCTAGCACTGACAGGTTAACGACCCTCGCATCGGTAAAAACACTTAACACAATATGTTGCAAACTCGCTATTTCAAACACCTTTTCCAAATTAGTTCCTTAAATGTTATATCCAGACGCGAATTAGTGCAAATTATACCTAAGGTTAGTTAACCTAAATTTATAAAGGATGTTGTATTTCGTTAACAGTTTTGTGTTTTTTAGTATGTTTGTTTTTTTTTTTAATTTCGATGCTAATAATAATAATAATATTCATATGAACTAGTATTACCAGTGTTTTCATTTATTGTCGTATTGTCGGCGCCACCCCTTATACTTAACATTTTTGTTGCCAGTTTTATATTTTTTTAATAAAGTGTGATTTCCACAGTCGGCAATTACAAATAAGTATTATGCACTTTAGTGATTTTGAATGATTTTAGTGTCTGGATATAGACCGATACACGATACGTACATCATCCTTCTAATCTTATATCGACACTATAAAAGTGGTGAAAAAATATTTACCAGACAGCAAGATCTCATACGCTCAGAACGGTTGAAGGAAAACATCATGAGGAAAACGAGAACTCCTAACTAGAAATTCGAAGAGCCTGGATACACGAGGTTAATGACGGTTCATTATTTCTCACTGAGAAGGGTTGTACACCAATATTATGTCTGGACCTTAAAATGAGACTGTGACCTCTGAGTTCGTTTTGGCTCTTTCTTCTCAGAGTAGTCAGGTACGAAACACCGGCCTCATCTAGTTTAAAAAAAAAAGTGTAAAAGTGTTGTAAAAACCTATTTGCAAAATAAACATAATTTATCACTTACCACGCAGACCACGCTGATTATGATATGGTAGTTTATATTTAAGTATGCCCCATACGTATACCTAGTGGCATTTTTTGCATATCACACCTCAAATCGAGTCGTCACCCCATAGTACGGACCGTCAGTAGACAATGGTCACGCACCATTAGCTGGTGAATCAGAGCACGTCGGCCCCGTTGCGTAACTCGCCTTGAGTGACCGCTGATGGGTGGCTCCCAATCGTTGGGCGCTAGGTATGGCCACGGTTGATTAGATCGCGAGGTTGCCTGCGATTAATGAGTGGTTGGTGTAATTGGTTAATTTGTTTTGCTTAACAAACATGTACACTTACTGTATAACATAACATCAAGTCAATAAGTTTCCAAAGGTTTAGATAGTGGGGTATCTAGAGAACACCCACATTTCGCCTGTTCTGTTTTTGATTCTCACAATAAAAGGCGAGGCTATTGCATCAACTCGCGCTACTGAGGAATTTCTGATGGGTAACCTACTACTTCTACCTTCTGGATCTAAGATTCTTTTATCTGGTATTTGTTTTTAAGCAATTCCAAAGCCCTGCAGTGCTTTGCTCTAAGAATACAGCCTTGCGCGCAGCGCTGCCCAAGCGGCGAAACAACAGTAGTATTCACTAAGTTGTGGCTGCTCCTTCAGGGGGTGGTTTTAAACAACTCAGAAAAGACCTCTTCAGAGTTGAATATCTCTCTTTACCTATGACTGAAAGAGAACAAGTCTGATTCTCTTATAATTACCGGTGCAAATCCGGAAACCATAAATTACCTTCTCCGGGCCCGTAAAATCGAGAGTAAGTCAAGTTTTTGAATCGATCGTTACGATCTAGCTTGATAGTGTTGTATGTACATCCTGCCTGACAGGTTTCGTAGAAAGTCCGTTCCGGTACGTTGCGGTAATACTTGACACTCCTGGATTTTCTTCTTCACACCCTATAAGGGAGCCGCATCCATCATCGATGTGCAGATTGCTGTTTAGGCACATAGCATTATTTATTATAGTGCATGTAGTGCTCTACTTTAAGTGAAGGGGCACTTAGACTTAAGTTTGAAATGTTTTTCTATAAAATATGTAATAATACACTCATCCAAATTAAATAAATAAATTGGTGTGTGGTCGGACTTAATTATCAAATGTGCCGCGACCCTTAACACGCATTATTTTGATGCGATATCGATACCGCAATCTAAAACAAATAATTCCTGTATCTTCAAATCACAGAAAGTAAGACGTTTTGTGATGTAATTTTCTAGCTAGAAGTCTGAATCATAGTTAGGTATGAAAAGTGTGACGATCGTCCACTCAGAGAGCCTGGATTAACTAGCATTCTATCATCGAAACCAAGAATGACATAAGCAAAAGCATAGACAAAAGATTATCTATTGAAAGTTCTCGTAAAAATACGAAACGTCCTTTCATTTTCGATAAGATAAAGCGGAGGTTAAAACAAACTCACTCCTATTATATAACAGTTATGCAAGAACAGACAATTTCCTTCTTTATCGTGTCGTTAGTGCCCAACCTGGTTTCAGTGTTTTTATGCCGCCCATAGGCCTCTGACTTGGCTTTACATGCCGTCGAGTAATATCTCTCACTCAGGCATGCTGGTTTCATCACGATGTTTTGCTTCATCAAAGCAAGTGATAATTATACAACAAAACAACAAACTTACCGATATCCGTTTTACCCAAGCTCAAACTGACGGGAGATTACAATAAATCAATTACTTCTGCAGCGGCGCCAATACAGTATAAATGCGTTGGTGTCTTAATTACATAGTACCAAAGAGTTAAACGCGCCTTTATCATTTGTACACGACCTACGCCACCTACATACCATTAAGTTAAACTGACAGGTGAATATTTGAAGACAGGTTCAGGAAATAAATGTTCTTCTATTTGGGAAATAGTTAACCAAAGTTTATCACGGCCAACAGTTCGCCAACAACCAACGACACAGTACTCCGATGCCTTACATCCTTGATGATCAATTTAGCTCTGATTGGTCTACCTATTTATGAAGGTTCACAGCATTAAGCAAAAATTATCAGTATTGCAGCTAAAGTCATTTTGAAAAAGTATCCGGCAATAATTAGTGTGGATCCTGTTGTTTGCACATCACAGGAGCTGATAGACGCTGCGCTACGTAGTGATGGCGGTCATAGCAGCTAATCTGGATGGCGAAATCCCCACTGTACTTATTAACTAACAACATGGTATTGTTAACCAGATATAGGTTGCAGACTGTAGAGTAGACTCACAGCCAGTAAGATAACAAAAAGGCAATTTCATCTCAGCATCAATTGTTGCAGCCATTGTAGAGAAGGCGTCATCAACAACAGTGCTGCTGTGATTGCAACTCGAGAGTTTTATTGTTTAAGTTTCTGCCTCAGTCCAAAATGTTACATGGGACTCCGAAAATTCGAGCTGACTAAAATCTCTTTAATCATTAGTTAACATGACAATTCAAAGAACACCTAATTGACTGGTAGGTATACGAACATATTCAAATGCACTTTACTTCACTTAAAATACACGTCAATCTACAAATCACTCAAACCAACTACAAACGGGATTCGAACGTCGGAATTTAGTCCTCCCTGCTCAAACGTACTAAAATTAGTCCCTTCCAATTAGGGTTCCCAAATCCAAAAATTAGATTTCCGAAAAAAATTCCGGACTTTTGTTTTCTTTGAATGTGCAGTATCATTTTATTCTGAAGATAGGTACATATCTTCAGAACCCGGAAAAAAATTGTAAACAAAAAGCCTTTAATATTTATAGGAAAAGGTTTGTTGCAAAACTTTGTCAGGTGCTTAAAATATAAATCATAAAAATAATACTCACAAGTAACTACTAGTAATAATGTACTTATACGTATACAAGCGATACTGTTGATTTCGATGTTAATTTTATGAAAAATAGTCTTATTTTTGTAAATTCCGGACGTTTAAGAATTCCCCCGAATTCCGAGCACTGAGCTAAAATTCCGGACGTATGGCAACCCTAGCTAGCTAAAATTAGTTCCTCCTGTTCCGTCCTAATAAGTACTATGTGAGTACAGTAAGGGACTATATTTAGGCACACTCCCTTCAGGGACACGGTTGGACAAAGGACTAGTATATTTAAGTTGCCAAGGGAGTTTGTAGTAAGAGTAAAATAAGTGTGATTTATGCGTTGTGACACTTTTGTCGTGTGGAGATGAATGGGAGAAGCTCCACTGAATTCAATTATTTTTGCAGTTGGTAAATATGTCCATATAGAAATGTAATTTCCTTAGTTGTAATATTAAGAAGCCTACCTGTTATACACCACCATTACACATTTATATGAGGGGTGACGAGGCTTCTTCATCAATTGCTTGCCCATAGACCATGATCGATCTAGCCTCACTCTACACCTGTGCTTTGCTTTCGAATAACTTACATAACACTTCATCAGTAAGTTGAGTTCGCGTAGGCGTAGCTGAATTTTAGAACAAACATATTTAAACTGTTTATCGTCGGTAAGCTAACGTCTTTTAGCCTGTTGCTATTTGCACCTTTGCATTGCTGAAATTATAATCCCGAAACAAATTTGAAACTATTGTTAGTTCTTCCTCGTGACAACTCAAGCTAACTTAACTCACTTAATTATCAAGCTTATTTCAGTGCTCAAACATTTCACAAGCTAACCTAAATTAAATTCTATTCCCCACAAATAAGTTCCACAGTCGTTGGATTTGATAACAAAAAGGGTGTTGTAGTGACGTCAAGCGGCGCCAACAGATGGCGCTACCATTGCATGGCGCATGCGTCACTTGCTGATGGATTGTGTGATTCTGTTGGACTTTTTAATTGCCAGAGGCATTAATCTTTGCATTTTATAGTATTTTTCTTTATGTTATTGTTTTGGAAATAACATTTTATTATTAACATTATTCTTAGATACGGTAGGTAATTAGATGTCAATTAATTTAGTTTAGAGAATAATAAATTAATGTGTGAAAAAAGATGCTGGTCGAATATATGTATAACTAACTCCTTTTTTAGAAGTTGGTTTCTAAGCTTAAATAGTTTTGTAACATTGAAATGAAGGGTGACAATTGTATGTTTACGAAATAGTTGAAGGCAATCCTGTTTACTCCTATTAGGCACAGGCTACAATTCCCAATTGGAGTATCCCTGCTTCTTCAAAAATAAAGGTCCTGTCATATCACAATGTTCTAAAGCTCTCATTTTTTCTATTATCCGAATTCGATATTTGAACTATGTACTTGAAAGCAAAAGACAATCTTCTAACTCCATGCCAAACAAGGAAACGAGGAAAACAACCATTCAAGAAAGAAAGCAACGAAGTGCAATGCTCCCATACTAAAATACCAAGTAAATATCGTAATAAACTTAAGTAAGTTATCAACTTATCATTAATTTAACTTTTTAATAATTATTATTGCCGTGAAAGTCTCTGACATTCTCTGTTTTAAACATTTTAAAGACGCATCACTTGTCAGCTGTCATATTTACCCAATTAACTTTGCACTCGAAAATCACAGAAGCATTTGAATATCAACCTTACCTTCTTAGAACTAGGGTTATTATGAAATGTTTTAACGAGTAAATACAGGTTGTAAGTAGCAGGTACTTTGGTCGAGGTTGTGAGAAAGGTGTTTGGTTATGCAATTGAAGATGGTGGTCCAAAGCATAAGCTAAAAGCGTGTTCGGATTTAGAACATGAATAGGTTTTGACTGCTTGTCATTTAGAAAGGGTGGATAAAAATGGGAAGATAGGAAGTACCCTGCCCTAATTATCTTTTGTTGAGTAGGTAATCAAAAATATCTAACCAAATGCTAAGGACTGGGACTTTAGGGTCTTTAAACCGATCCTCTCTAACTACAACTAAATCTTGTATTTTTAGGCCTGTGTTTGTCTAGAATTAGCATACACATGACCCTTCGAATGTGAACTTGATTAACTTGTTGTTAAACATTTAACTTAGACTTAGCAATATCTATACAAAATGCTCCATATCTCTGAAATACTAATAGCCTTCGTAATCAACTCGTTCTCAATTTCACCATCACCCTCTACAATTAAACGATAAATCGCTAATCGCTTCGCTCATACCTTAACCCACACTTGAGGTCGAAATACTATCACGTTTAGTTATGACAACTTATAAAATAATAGAGATTTTCTCTTTTTGCACACGTGACGTAGCGATATTGTGCTATTGTCTGACCTCTGATGAATATTACGGAGATCTATGATAGTTACGAATATAATGTCTTCTTTAACTTTCTTACGAGAGAATTATGCAAAGGTTAGAATCGAATTATAAGTTTGAGATTATGTCATTGATATTGAGACATAGGTAATTATAGTTCGATAAACTTTAAAGAATCAGTGTGTGAATGGAAGATACCCGGATCACTATCTGCCTAGCCTTTTCCCAGCTGCGTTTATTTCGGCTTTCAGTCTCACCAGATGCAGCTGTATATCCGTATTTTACATAGTGCGACTGCCTATCTGACTCTACAACCCAGTTAATACTAGCCATTGACTACCTACCTGTAACGACTATCAAAAAAGATCTCAAATGACAGCCGCGACGTTGGTCCTGGCTTTGTTGGGCTTTGCGAGATACGGAGGAAACTCGGTATGTAATGGGTAGTCACCCATCTACGGACCAACCTAATCAAGTACGGTTTAACCAAAAGATTTACCCGAGCGGCTGTTATTTTTAGCCACGAGCTCCTCTCGGTTAACATGAAACGTGAAAATTTTTTTCATGTTCAGTAGCAAACACTTTCGTGTGCTGAGGTCCTAAGTAGATAAAATGGCATCTTCTCATCGATAACGATGATGGTGGAATAGTACCTACTCCACCACCATCGCTGGAAGGGTGAGGTACTGACATAAGCATTGAAAAGCTTACGTCAATCCTAGAAAAAACAAAAGAAAGAAATGTAATTATATTTATCGAATGCGGGGTCCTCCGGTACGGGTGGCTCAGGGATCGGGGTACTCAGGGACTAGCCCGTTAGAAACATGAAACACTTTCAAGGCGATTGTCATTTGTCTGGGTCCACTGGATAAACTCCTACAATCCAGGCAGACGAGACAAGTTGAGGTCGATTTTATAAGCCGAACCCGGCGATGCAATGCACTTTTCCCTACCTAGTACTACCTACTTGTATTTTTACTACTCGACCAACTTACTTAACTACTATCTACCTTTCTACCTACCTACATACTACCTACTTACCTACTACCTACCTACATCTACCTACTACCTATTTTTTCACCTTTTAAACCTTTGGACTTCCACATTATATTTCAAAACCAAAATTAGGCAAATCGGTTCAGCCTTTCTCGAGTTTTTGTGAGACTAATAACGTCAATTCATTTTTATATACATACATAGATAAATCTCTATAGTAAGCGCCCGATAAAGCTGCAACGCGGACAATAAAGTATGAATCGTTTTTCATTACTAAAAAAGTAAAGAATCACGATAGATTTCGATTCAGGACATGTATGTGGGTTAATGACCGTTATTGCACGTTTAATCTGGTGTCGACTATAATTCTCTAGATCGCCAAAGTCACCTAGCTCCATTTGATGAATTTTAATGCGATGTCATAGTCGTTCAGATAATTTATTCGCCCAACCAAAACCGGGGCAGGTCGCTTTTTATATAAGATGTTTTGGTCCTAACCATACCCTTTCATCTTACTCTACGCACAAACAAAATTTCTAAACAACACTTTCATACAGGAGGTCACCTTCAATCCGGTTGTCGACCAGCCAGTTGCCTAACAGCTGATTGTAACTATGTAAATACATATAATTACCTAAGGACAGGTCCAGTGGATAAACAACTATCTTTGTAAAACTATGTTTCGTAATAAACCGCTCTATATTAAAATTAAACTTGCCTTGAAGTGTGGGTAGCCGGATGGGTACGCGACAACGACGTACATATTTATGAGATTCGGTAGTAGTTTCAGTTATATTCATTTAATGATTGTGATCTTGAACGGTTGTTTCTGGAGTGACCAAGTGTTCCAGGATTAGATCATCAGTGTACAGTAATATGTTAGAAAATCTTTCATCCCACGGCTTCATTTGCCAAGTGGAAACATTGCCAACCTGTGCCTTTTTATTTTGTGCGAACAATGTTACTTTCATCATTAGCCTATAATAGTGCACTTTTAGAACTAGCCCTTTAGCAATCATAAGCCTCTTCACTAGATCATCCGCTACTTTCAAGCTCAGCTACTATCTATCATGACAGAATAGAAACTATGCTCCTAATAAATGCATTTAATGCTTGATGAATATGAACGTTGATGGATGAAGAGGAAGAGGAAGGCTTAAGCAGTGATAATGTGAGGAATGATATGAATGAAAAAGGAGTTAATGATAGCGTGACAGCTGACAAGGGAGAAATGCAGAAAAAAACGTGTTGCGCCAACCCCAAGTAAGGAACACAAGGGCAGGAAGACGATGACGCATTGCCCCCATACTTTTACTTACCAAATTAGAAAACTTTGGCCTTTACAGCAATCGAATTTCAAAATAGCAAATGTTCAATTTCGCGCCACTTCTGAACGGAGCTTACAAGATGGCGTAGCAAACAGAACGGATCGGTCACCTCTCGTTGGCATTAAATTTAAAACAATGGTAGTGAGAGCGGCAGCAATTTCACTGACACTTGCACTGATGACGATTTTGTTACTGGCTATTGTTTGTTTATATGTATCTAAGTAGAAATTTTCTCTCCTTCAAGTTTACGATTGGCAGTAACATACATACAAACCATCACGCCTGTAATCCTCGAAGGGTAATGCAGAGGTGTACCTAATAGTACACCCACATTTCGCCAGTTATGTTTAAGTCCCATGCGATAGGGGGCGGGCCCATTGCCATCAACCGGGTTCAGATCCAGACTCCGTGGCTGCTACTGAGAAATGACTGATGGTAAAATCCAATAACACTTTGCCCGATCTGGAAATCGAGCCCAGGACCTCAGGCTCCACAGTTGCGCTTACGACTACTAGACCAACGAGACAGTCAGTGGGTGTAAATCAAAAGTATTTCCTAATCTTTAGCTCTAGGGAGGTAGCCTGAAAGGGGGGTGGGACCTTGGATAGTTAGGCCCACTACGCCTATCTCCTTTATCATCATCAGCATTGGCAGCCTTGTTCCACCCAATGCTAGGCCTTCTCTTCTTTGTGTCATGCCTCCCTGGTGTGCAAGTGCCACCATCACCTTGCTGACTGACAAATATTTTAACAATGACACTGCCCCGTACACAAGCGAGGTGACAGCGAATGCAAAGCAAAAGCTTAAGTATTTGATGAAGATCTTTAAAATTCATCAGCTTTTAATTCATACCTCAGTCTTTATCGTACACAACATTAGATTCAGACCTGTAGTTACCAAGATTTGGGATAACATCATCCCTAGGCTTAAAGGTTACGATTTCTTCTGGTTCTCTACACCCACACAACATGACTTGACTTAAAAACATTTATTAAAGTCAATGATGACTAATTAAACCTACTTTACACGAATGATTCACACAGCAAAGAGAGAGTACTTGTGTTTACAAGGCGAAAATTACTACCCGTTATATCAATATGTCCTTTCGTAATCAGTAAAAGTACGAAACATCCAATGCAAATCCGACAAAAGTATATGATTTTTGCAAACATACCAAGCCATATTTGCAGACCAAGAAAATTACTTATCTTTCTATTCTACGCCTTATCGACAATGATTTAAGAATCATAAAATGGCTTTCATGGGTACAAATAATTTTGTCAGCGTTTCTTGACATATTTTGTAATGTACAAAAGCAAACATTGCTGACGTAACAATATTACGTATTTTCTTGTCAATTATGAAGTAAATAAAACTTTCTTTAGTCGTAAAGAATTTACTGTCGTAAACAACCAAATACCTGTTTCCTACAATCAGTGTTTTATTATAGATTCATCTTCACACTCTGTCTATAATAAAGTGGTATCATTATTTATATGGAGCCTACTACTCATTAAAATTACTTGCAGTTGTTTCCATAGCTCCTCAAGAATCATTATCTGCTTTTAACCCTATATCCTCTATTACAATCGATCTCCATTGTTTATGACATTTAACTTTCTAATGTCAAAGTGGCATCAGCTTTAAAGACAATCCCATTTCTTGTCCATAGCGTGTCAATTGCAATTTGTATTGAGCTGGCGCAGAACTTAGCTGCGCTTAGAATGGCGCTAACACTAGTAAGTCTAGTGACCCTCGATTCCTGCAGCGTGGTATCAGGGCAAGCTGGACACGATATCAGGAGGCCCATCGTTTGTGGAACAGCACCTCATTTGCACTCTCGGCTGAATTTGTGTTAAAATATCCACCTGAGAAAATTTTCCATGCTTCGACCATCCTAGATCCGATGTCCAAAATAAGTCAAAGAAACTCATATCCAGGTGGGAGATTTTCAGCAGATATAACAATTTAATGTAAGCAGGCACGATCTTGCTTTAACTTGGCTGAATTGGTTCGAAAAAATTCTACACAAACAGACCAAGTAACTAAACAAGCTCTGCCACGTATCCCCGAACTTATTAACCGTAAAGATATCACACATAAAGACGGTAATTAAGCCCGTTTACGTGCATTCGTCACAGATGGTGATAACTTCAACGCCTCAGAACAATAGGACATTAAGTACCGAGAACCTTTAGAAGAAATATGACTACAAGTAGGCTAAATCAACAAAAAGGCTCTAATATACTGTCAGTGTTGAGTAAAAAATGTCAATCAGAAACTGTGGAAATGAGTGCAGAGAAAATTGTACTCAATGCTTTGCAAATTCTCCTTAATCGAAACAAGTTATGGGCTGAGAAAATTTTGCTCAATGTTTTTAGAATTCTTCGTAGCCCAGAGAAGTTATGGGCTGGGATTTAGAACTTAGGGTCACATGACATGGGTATCATGTCATTCAAGAAGATGAATGATGAATGACATCTCCACATGTTATGTTTGTAACTTATGCCGTTAAGAAGGTTAGAATTGACAAAATAATTTATTTTTATCGCAATTGCTTGCAATTTAGTTTTAATAAACGTACTTGTTTTTTGCTGTAATTCATAACAATTCACATTACATACAATTAATACACAGAATAATTAATTAACAATAATAATTACATTACATTAATACATTACATTACATTATTATTTTAATTTACATTTCTTTAAGCGCTTTCGTTAAATCGTTTTTTTTTTGTTGTTATTCAATGTTACAACGTTGGCGTTGGTCTTTCAACGCATCTTTTCTTCAGTATTATCAGATTTCGTAAGAACCTAATTATACTCAACCTTATTCCTTACCGCTACAACTGAGGAAATGCAAAACAATACATATATTGCTAGTACAGTCCAGCATTACTGTGTATAATAATAATGCCTCTTGATACCAATTGCTCATTAATAGGTACTTACACAATTTATAAATTAATATTAATAAATTGATGCGTGCTAAAACAAAAATGTATCTTATAAATCATGAATTTGACAGTGGCCATTATAATTTCACGTTAAATTTTACAACAAGTTCGCAAATTTTAATTACATTACCAGCTATAGATCTCATTCAGCGTGTGAAAGTATGTGTAAAAGTTGTTATATGCTTCCTAAACCGGTTGGCTGTCTCTTTCTTTCAAGGATTTATTTATACCGTCATCTCTCTCGCACAGTGCAATGTCGTAGTACCTAACGTTGCGAGTAGTGTTGCGAATGAACTATGTATCGAGTAATTTAATCGATTGTTACGATCGATTCCAGTCTTATATTTGCTTACTATCTGTCACGAACTTAGATGAATGTCACGACTCTGAGTAACGACAGGTGGTTTCTCTCAATAAGCCATATGTCTGTTGTCCGATTTCTAATCTCCATTCATAAATGCTTCCGTTCACTTATTACCTTCTCCTTCTTTCTTATCATCTTGCTACATCAACAGTTTGTGACTGAGACCATCAAGTACCTTGTCTTCGTCCATGTCTGTTTAGGATTTCGTACCTCAAAAAGACAAACGTAACCTTCATAGGATCACTTCGTTGTCCGTTTCTTTGTCGATTTGTTATAACCGAGCAGTGATAGCCTAGTGGTGTGACCGCTGGACTACCAAGTCATAGGTCTCAAGATGAAACGCAAGACACGCACCTTTTTCGGAATTATGTGCGTTTTGTATAATTATCACTTGCTTCGTTGAAGGAAAACATCGTGAAGAAACCAGCTTGCCTGAGAGATATTTCTCGACGGCATGTAAAGCCAAGTCGAGGCCCATGGGTGGCATAAAAACTCCGACACCAGATTAGGCACTACCCACACTATGAAGAAAGGCTTATGACCCTTCTTCTCAGGAACTTGTAGGGGTATCAAGTTGAAAGTCCAATTGTTTTCAAATAATTTCAGGAAACAGACTACACGTTATTTTAAATCGATTCATTCACAGTTCCACAGTCGCTGCTCGACCACTGAAGCGATTCGCAACATCCGATTATTCAATTCGATTAGGAAGTTCCCTCACTAGTTCATAACATGAAACATGTTTTTGCCGTATTATCATGATTACTGTAACACTTTGCTGGTATTCAGCGTTAGCATATATTTCTAATAAGCTTGCGGTTTTTTTGAGGTCACCCGTCGCAAACAGCTGTTATGAAACTTTGATTCTATCGTAGAATATTAAGGTGATTTGTTTGCTTTGAGTGTAATATGTTTTGTTGGGTTTTTCTCTTCCTTGTATTTTGTATCAGTCTCAGCTGTTTTTAGTTCTTGGGTTGTTTGGCAATTCGTATGTGCCTTTACCAAGTCATCATCATCTTCTTGCCCTTGTCCTATGTTACTTCAACACGTTTATTTTTTCCATTTTCCTCTGTTAACCGTCACGATATCATTTAGTCTTTTTTCATTCATATCATTCCTCACACAATCCATCCGTCGTTTCCCTTCCATCTTCCATCTTCTTATTTATTAAAATACTTTCGTGAGTCTAGATTATACATTAATTCTCTTCGTCGTAAAATTGATGAGCTTCCGATAAAATTTTAAATAGTATTAGTCTGGTTACGACCTTAATATTCTAGATTTTATAGGTCTTTAAATCATTATCATTACCATTAACTGTTACGAAGACTATTATGATTATGACATTTATCATTCGTTCAAAGAATGCATGTTATGATTTTTAATAATCGTCAACACGATATACTTAGTCTAAACTAAAGAACGCCGTTTTCACATAAGGGATTTTTTCAATTTTCTTTTGGTCGTCTTCATCTTCAGTACCTACTTACCTTTAATTTGAGAGAACTTTTTGTTATGGCAGCTTCTGTAAAATATTCTTCGAGTAATGTTTAATCTTTCTTTTCTTCGTCTTTAATTTTTACTACACCTCTATTCTCAACTCACGTTAAATTGCTTGGCTTCAATTTCCCAATATATCTCCCTAAATCTTTCTGGCTGTATCGGTTGATCCTTTATTAATGAGATATTAACCAACGGATATGCACATACAAACCTGGTTATAAAAGGGCCAATAATCTCATAACCTTGATTGGATTGTCGCTATGGCTATCAACAAGGATGTAATTATTCTACAACGACAGTGAACGTTGAATTTAATAAGAAACCAATAGAAGCCGACCTTAGACTAATTTATTTAATGGTGCAGAATTGCCATAAAGACATTACGTTATTATATTTTACACCTCAACGAATGTCCGAGTTATTTGTCAATATGTTTTAGTATCACAGTAGTTCTGACAGAATTGTGGCAAGGTCTTCCAATCGTTTTGTGATTATTTCGAAATTGTTTTAATGGTGTGATTTCTGTCTTGGTATATTTAGCTTTGAATCTTATAGCGATGTTTTAAGCCTTGAGACAGTTTTATAAGGAGGATGCATATGATCTTTGACTAGCAGCATCCAGCCGTGAATTGCTAGCTCTTTAAATGTCAGATCTACTGGTTTCTGCAAGCGTAATGACGATAAAGGTGTTAAAATTGATATCATCGCAATTTTTATCTTCCACCATAGTACCTAAATAGCTACAATTCATAAATCACACGTTTCTCGTTCCTAATCAGCTTGGAAAATCACACTGCCACTAGATGAGACTAATTCTACATTGGGATATCTAGCAGCCATAGAATCACCTAGAACCATACAGGTACATCTGTGATTTCTTACATTCTACATAATATTGTGTAGAATGAACAGTCTTTGCAGATATTGCATTCCTGTCAAAGTCGTCTTTAATTTCGTTAGAATAAGGTTGTTATTGGATTGCTGCTAGAGACAAGTAGTCAAAATCACAATGATCTTTATTAGAGTTATAATAAGATTGCGGTTGTAGTAACTGTGAAAGGACTGTACATCGCTGCGCTTGCGTCGATTGCCGCCAGACCTTGGTGTATATTTCCGATACAAGTTAGTTGCTTGGCGCCGCCTATGTACTTAGCAAGTGCTTGAGACTTCGCTAATTGCTTTGGCTTTATATAAAGCTGGGTTATGGAATGTTAGTGTTGGAGGTCTGGTTTGCAAAGGTATTGGATTCTAGTCGGTTTCCTGTTTCTATTTAATTGGCCCTTCCTAGTAGGTAGAAATAAATAGTCGGTGAATCCAGCTAACAGTTACATGTATATTTTTGATCGCATCCAATGATAAATCATTCGTTTCTTTTACTTGTTCTACATACAAAAACTGACCTAGATACAACTTTTTAGCCTGAAAATAGTACCAAATCACATACAAACTATGAACTTTACAATTGAAACGTGTTTCAGGCAAAAATTCACCACGAACGGCCATTAAGAATTTTACGACTGAAAAAAGTTGAATGAAAATTTTTTCCCGCGCTCTTGTAGCCGTCCATGTAAAATAACATATAATCAACAAATGAGCCAGGTAAAACAACGATGAATAATCACATCTTCCCTGAGAAAGGAACCGGTGATATAACCTTTACTGATGCACTGCATTTCCTATGTGCGGCCAGTGTTCCTCCGCGCTTCGGTGGCGCGAGACGTACAGACGCCATTTAAAAAAACCAAAACGTCATTTTGTTTATAGTTCGAAGCTATCGAGATTCGAACACAGTTCAAAAACAAAAAAGGTTTTAGTTAAAAAGTTTATTGTGATTTGTGAATTGTTTATAGTTTCGTCGCATTGTTAAAGGATTTGTCAAACGCATTGTTTTGCGGGTAAGTTTATAATATAATGTCGTATGTTGTTCAGTGTTTTAATATCAAACAATACTTAATGTTTATTATTCGTGATACATGAATTATTAACATAGATTTTTTTTATTTTTTAAAATATAATATTATGTTGGAAACATTTCCTTGCCCTTGAAATTGTATACAAGTATTTTAAAGCGAACGAAATTGATTTTTTTAGGGTAACTATAAGTACCTACTTTGCATGTAGGTATTTACGTTTTGAAATATCTGACTCCTTTATCATCTTGTTTATCCAAATTTTATCTTTATCTCAGCGCAAACTTGTTGTTTCTTCAATCGGAATTGAATGTGCGCTTATCATTAAGTACACAATCAGTTCCGTGACACATTCAAACATTTTGACACTGTTTTAAAAGGCATCTGTGACCAAAAAACCCGGAGATAAATCAAGATCTATGTTTAACAGAGTTTTCCGATGACCCAATTTAGTTCATTCCATAACCTTTTACACTTCAACCAACTTATTTGTGCAGGCGGGAAAACACTATAACAGAACACAGAACTAAAATAAATGTACCAAGTTTGACATATCGATGCAAATTTTCTTGACAAGCAACGCCATTTGAACTGCACACTTAAAGTGGTCATACTATACAAGATAGTCGAACTACATGATGACTGGTCAAGATGTCAGACTCACGGAAGAGAACATAGCTGCACCGCGCAGATTACAAAACTGCTCTTCTCTTTTTTTTTGCAAATATTGACTGCGAACTCCATACTTTACCATAAACCCATAGACTTAAGTTATGATTACGCCTATTAGTTCGTTGTATGACGCTCACTTATGAACCGTCAACGAAAGCGAAGCTACCTAACTTTTAACAGTTCTAACTTCAAGCAATTACTAAAAACTACAGAATTAAAATCGTATCTTAAATAATTACTTTTACTCATGCAATCACTTTGACTTGTTTAAAGATGCCACGTGTTATTGTGGATATAAGAATGACCCATGCATGACAGTATGAGATACGCTATTAAACATTCTATGTACCTACTCTGCAGAAATCGTTCTTAATAATATGATGCTAACTAAACAATCAATTGGTTAGTATTATAGTTTGGAGTAGTATCTACAATATTTTCAAAACATTGTATTGATCATTATTATTAATCGTGAACTCTAGTCATTGTGTTTTGTAAACAAACTATAAGAATGTTTTATATTATTGTACAAGTCAACTCTGTTTGTTATAGTGAAGAGTTGTAAATGTTAAATAAGGATACTATTCCTTATTTAATTGAAATAAAGTAAAAAACAGTTTTGTTTGGACTACGACCACGGCACTCAAAACATCAGCAAGGCCTGGCATTTTTTTTTTCTAGCCCAAACTGTCCCACTGCTGGCAAAGGCCTCCCCCAAATCTCTTCAAGAGTCCCACCCCACGCCTCTTCAAACCTCCCCTTGCGGTATGTGTCTAGAATTTTAGATCGTCATAGGCCTGCAATTAATTAGGGTGAAATTAACATGGAAAAAATACTTGGGTACTATCATAAGTCACTCTCTTCCAAAGCTTCAACTTTTTTCAAATGAATCAAAAGCCATTTCTTATGTCAGGTGTAATTTCATCAAATCAACTTCACCTACAGAAATCGATATATTATGTAGATTCTCACAATAACCGCGAAAAATAATTTGGGATCCCTTTTTTTGGCATAATGTTTTTTTTTTTTTTCCTAAATACTTTAGCATAATTTTAATTCGCATAATGTCACTAGGCCTTATAACTATTAGCAAAATAGTATTAAGGCATAAAAATAATAGGAATAACGTAAACAAATTTAAGTGATTTTTTCGTATTTATGTTTTAATAAAACAAAAACACATAGGATTCAAGAGCGAGCGAAGCGAGCTCGGGAATTGGGGCACCCGACTCGGGACAGGTTAAGACCACGCCATCCCCTTCGTGTTAAGTTACTGTAAACCCTGCAAAAAGAAATAGGAGCCTAAAAAAAATGTGTTTAACATTTTAGAAGTAAATTTTTATGCGTATTTTTTATGCCTATAAAAAAATTGTTTTTTTATGCTTTAGAATGTTATGCTTAAACATTATTATGATTAGACAAATTATGCTTAAAAAAATTATGGGTAATTATGCGTAAATATAATGAGGATTAAGAGCGTTGTTCCAAATCTACGCGCTCGGGTTTTAGGTTTTTATCGCTCGACGCCGCTTAGTGTGCGTTTTTCCTCATGTACGGCACACAGTTGCGACGCTGCGACGACTAAACGGTCTTGATCTGTAGCTATGGCGTACCGCGTACCTATATTTTATTGAAGTAAAAAGCTAAAAGTTTTCGGAGAAAATAAAAAGACTGTCCACAATAGATTATTAGTGTATTTTAATTAAATTTATACAAATATGGATGAAGAAAATAACATTATGTAGCTACTTATAATACAAATAAACTCATTTTATTTGTTTATTTTTATAAGTACCTACTTAATTGAAGTTTTTAAAACTATTTGTCTAATGGGCATCGCTCGACTTTTCCTTGGATCTATAATTGCTAGGAGAACACAATCAAAATAAAATGTTGTTAATCGTGGAGCCATCTTCTGTCCCCAGAAATTATCATCTCTGAAAACTTTGAAGACTTTTATGTTAAATTGACAGCCACACAGCAAACAAACATACTGAAATATCTGTACTGAAATCACTGAAATAATAATAACAATTTTCTACTAACGATGTTTAATTATTGAGGTTATTGGTACTAGGTGTTTTTCTGGGTAAATCAAAAGTCACGTTTGGGTTTCGTCCTTCAATTAAACCAAGGTCCATGTTTTCAGTCCTACAAATAAAATTGCTGATATTAAAGAAAATAAAACAAAACAAAAGTTCATCTACTAGAATAAAAACAACTAGTTTCAACTTACGATATTTGATGATAAGTGATATCAGATTCTTCTCTTATATCCGTGGATGAGTCAAAAGTTGGGAGCGAGTCGGAAGCTACATTTTTGGATGAGCCAGAAGTTAAATTTACTGGTTATACAGTAGGAAGGAAGACAGAAGTTACAGTTGAGGATGCATCGGGGATTATATTATTTACCAAAGATGCTCTTAATTTTGATCTGAAAGAAAAACATAGAAAATTATTAAGTTAGTTATTAATAAGTAATTTAATCTAACTATTAGTAAGTAATTTAATCAGTAATAGTCATACATTTTAAATAATTTTGTATAGTTTAAAAAACTAAAATCACACTTTAATTCTTACATGTAAGTACGCAACATTTCAACTTAATAGAAAACCGGGAAGTGGGTCAAATTTTACTTCTAAGATTTGCTTTCATAGTTAGAAGTGAAGGTTATACATATAAGTGTGTTCAAAAGAAACGGTTACGGTTGATGGGTCACCGCTAGTGGATTTGCCATTTACCTGACTACGAGTGTTGTGTTGGTAGAAAAACAATAATTTACACAAATGTATTGACCCCCTGTTAAAAAATTAAATAAGTACTTACGCAGCTTCTCTTGCCTTCTGCAAATTATTAATCATTTTACTTTTTCGTGCCTTAACAGATTTCTTTGATCCAAAGTAATATGTTTTGTTTATTCTACCCATGTTCTGTAAGTAAAATAATAACAAGTTTGTAGAGAAAATAGTTTTAAGTACATAGTTCCACTTTGCCTAATTATTAAAATATTACTTAAATGAAGAACCTCATTCAGATTCACAAATAAAATAAATAATACTTACGGATCAAAAATATTTGGTCGCACTATAATTTACGTATATATCACGCGTGGCGCTTGCGCAGCGGCGGGAGGTAAACCGACATAGGTCCTACGTCGACGAGCGCCAGAGCGCGACTGATTTAGGCCGTAAGATTCAACCGATTTTATACTTACTTTGAAAAATTATTTTCATAAATGATTGAAGACATATATTTTTTCTTTTTTACACATTTATGGTGCAATGTTTCTTCTTACATATAAAATTATTAGTGTTGCCAAATGACTTTTAGATTATGAGATATGACGTGTTTTTTTGTGGTCGATTTCTCGATTTTTTATTTTTTTTGACGTGATAAAACTACAAGTTCATGAATTAAAAATCGATTTTTTCTCAATGCATTTTAAATTTCAGGGTATGCCTCTTCGTATGAATACCTTTTTACCTTCTTACTTAGTAATAATATTTGGTGTAAGATTACTTCAAAGTTGTGCCCTCGCGCGTCATCTGGAAATCGCACCTTCGAAATCCGCTATTTTCATAGTCAATAATCCAATTTGAACGAGTTTTTGTTAATAGAATTTAAACAAAAATCTATGATAATTACGATGTTTGAAGTCAAAAGAAGCTAAAACAATAAATTATGTGACTAAAATCACTTCAAAATCTCCCAAGATCGCGATTTACGTTTGTAAAATGCTAACACGCTCTTAACAAAAGTATGCCATCTTATACTGTAATCAAGAAAAATCGACACACATAATTGATACGATAACAAGCCACCGTCAGAACTAAACCGTCTGACATTTGAAGGTCTAAGCAGTCTAGCATCACCTATCGCAGTCATCGCTGTTGCAATATTCGTTGCAGACAGTGCATATGACGAAAACGCAACGATTTCCATGTCTGCTGTTGTAAGATCCAATACGGTACTGTTCCATTGTTTTATGTGTGGGGTTGTGGCGTAACAATGGTCTTTTGGCCATCTTTTTTAACAAGCGATGGGTGGTTAACTTGATGGTGTGTCCATCTACTTACTAAAAATTCTATCCATGCACTAAAGAAGCCTTTTTTTATGTTTCCTCTATTGCGGTTAAATGAGTATGAAAGCTTGTATGGAAATTCGTAATTTTGGACACAAGGTTTGTACTTGTACTAAGTCCGTTGAAAGCTAGGGAAACAAGGAGATGATAAGAAAGTTATTTGCCAAAAAATTGCAGATTCCTCACTATATGTAGCATACTAATGCATGCTTGTCAGATGAATTAATGACCCAAACTTGTTGCTTTTAGCAGACAGCAGTTTACTCCTTCCCATTCATCAGCCATTGATTTCCATCAGATGAGTCGAAGTCGAGAGTAGACCCAACCTGAAATATCGCCTTGATGTAGATTAGCAAGACAAAAACGAAAAACAGGAAAGTAAATACAAATTCAACAAAAATGAAAGATTCGAGTTTAGCAAACGAACTGTCGTGCTAACTAACAATTAACAGGCATCTCAACGCACAATATTGCGTTTTACACGATCAAACTCTACCGCATTTCAAATCAAACACTTAGAAATCTGCTCACCCCAGAAAAGAAGCGAGCGTAACGTTAAATATTGATGTTGAAATATCATTTATTTGCTATCATTTATCAAGAAAAGAACTTAATACAAAAGCAATCAATGAATCAGAAGTGACTAAGATTGGTCTAGAAATTTTTCAAGTTCTACAATAAATCACGACTGGCATAACACTTAATTAATCAAGACTTAACAGAAAAAAACAATGCAGCTAATATCCACACATATTTGCATATTATATGCAAATGAATATTCATTCGATTACAATATGGGTAGAACTTTCGCAGGCAGCTCATAATCTGCCCTCATAATATTTGCAAATAAGATGCTGTTTTCTTTGTTAATTAAATTAATGAATATGGATATCATTATCTAATACTTCCTCGAGTCAGTTATTTTTTTTATACAAATGGATTTTCTAATTTTATTTTTATTAATGGATTTACAAGAAACGAGTGTTGGTCACGTTATATCACGCAAAACCTCAAAATGCTTCGTCAACATTGATTTATTGACACTTTTAGTGAATTATTGCAACTGTATTCTTTTCCTTAACCTCTTTCTATAACTTCCTAATTCATTTCATTTTCGTCTTTCGTTTTGGCTCCTACATCGTTTATTTCACTGGCAAAGCCCACCATTGAAACTTTATCTAGAGCATTTGTTTTATTGCCAGGGACTGCTACTCGTATACCTTATCAAAATTAAGCAGTGCTCGAAAAACACTGTTCTGAATAGGTCAATAAATTGCGTTATCTTTAATTAGTCTAATTGGCAAATCAAAAAGGTTAGTTAATAAACAACAGGTGTATATAAATGCGTTATCGAATTCAAACGACTTAGGAACTGCGATGAGGGTACATTCAATGTAACTACCGTAACAAAACCAACCATACAAAACGTAGAAGTAAGACCGCTGCAAATATTTCACTATACTAATCCATCCGTCTAACACAAGAAGCAGATGATGGTAAACAACCACAATAAACACTTATCCCAACCGATTCCTGATTGAGACCGTCTGACTTGTAAGAAACACATAAATACGCATGAAGTATTGCGCTTTGATGAGCTCACCATAATCGATGCAATAGCGCGTCTGTTCTACCGTGAATAAGGTGGAGAACTCACAGGTCGAACAGTACTTGTAATTTGTGTATTGACGAAATATACGGAAGATATGGTATATCAAGTAAGAACTGGGGTCGTTGACAAACTTAGTTGAAATTCGAAACGCTTTTGAAACCGATTATCTTTTGTCTAATTCGTCTATGAGCTAGGAAGCTAGGCTGCTATTGATGATGATGATATCAAATCGTTCTCAGAATAAAAACGGTTTCATGTCGAAGAATAAAAGCGATCTAGAAAACTTTACAGCAATAGTGACAAACCCGTTTCAGCTAAAAAACACAAGAATCTGACTCTAATTAGCTCTTTTTGCATTTTAAGTCATGCATCGCAGTACCCAAAAATATATTAAGTCGAACTCGGTCATTAACTCATAATGAGATTATTGCGCTTACAGAAGCAGAAACTTAAAGTAATCGATGGAACCATCGCCATTCTAGCGAGACTAAAGCTGAGCATAGTATACACGTGCTGAATTGTACACAACACAAAACAATGAATACACGAAAAAAATCAGGTGGATGAGTTGTGTCAATTTATGCTCGTTTTATAGACTGGCGATTGTCGAAACGCAGCAAAGATATAGCTATTGGAACATTTGGCGTTCTCAAGATCTTGTAGTGATAATGACAATAATTTTATTGTTGTACAGCTATGCAAAGATGAATATAAAGCTAATGAATGCAATTAAATAGAAATGATCCCACCCGCAATAACTTCAGTTTATCCGTGATCATGGCGCTTGCAACAGTGCCGAACCATCGGGAACTCATAACAAATAGTAAACATGATGTTAGTAACCATGCCAGTTTAAAAACTTATAATAATGATGGTGTGACATGTACTCCATCATTTTGTCATGTCACTGAATCTTAATACAATAAAGATCCTCGGTGTCTTATTGAGCATCTCATGTAGGATGCTGTTTTAGATATTGGTAGTAGATTTAATCGAATTACCAGGTTACTTCTACAAAAAAGGCGCTATTAGTAAAAACAACCTTTAGAACGTACTCGCAGCTATGCAAGATGGTAAAACACATCATAAACAAACTCACTAAAATTCCTTATTGCGGTTATTGTATCTAATTACGCGTCGAAATCAATTTTCAGTTCACTTCTCGCCTTATAAACTGCAATTTGCAGCTTTACACATTCAATTTGTAAGTTATCCAAGCCGGAGTATGCAACAGCTACGGCCGTGCATTAGGATAATCATTAGAACTGGTTAGGGTACCGTTGTGAGCCACACGTGACCCACATGGCTGGAGATTGACCGCGGTGTGCGGTGTCTGTGTTGAAACTCCACATATTAAAATCCATGACTACAAGGCCTAGACTTCGAATTAATTTTATGATAGCGTGAGAGGAGCTCGTGGCCAAATAATAACAGCCGCACCGGTCGATCTTCAAGGTTAAGCCGCGCTCGCCATGAATGATCTGTGGATGGCTGACCATAATTTCCCACCGAGTTTCCTCCGTGCCACGTTAAGCCGTGACAGTCGTTACATGTCAGTGGCCCGAAAGCCCGATAGTTGACGATACCATAATTATTATCATCAAATCATATAAAAACACATCCACTATGAAAAAAAACCATCATGTTCCATTTCAATATACAAAAGGGCTACACTCCATCCAATCATAGGCGTTTTATTATCGGCATCGTTCTCTCTTTCTTCCAACACAAACTGCATCAATTCTGCACTCCGCCTAACTCCATAGGTATGTAGGCCACTTGTATGGCCCACAAACGGTACTATTCTAACCAGTTGATTATCCTAATGCCTGGTCATTGCTATTGCACATTCAGCGGTCTTAATGGCCGACATTCCGAATCTTAATAGGTAACATGATGCTGCGAGAAAAATCGCAGTAGATAATGTTAGTTTTGGTTAGTAGGGGTCATTGGTTCATTCCATATCCACTTAAGGAAACGGTTTTTCCTAAAATAGTAGTTTCAGGAGTTCTTCATTAAATTTTTCTGGCGATATTTTGTGTTATTTGTCTTCCACTCAATTACTAGCAACTGCTTTCTTAGAACTTATCGAGATCCTCTGAACATGAGCCGCTAGTAGAGTTAGTCCATGCATCTAATAACCACCTTCGTACTCCGTACAGTTAGCTTAAGCTAAGCATATCTAAGCGACTCGTGCGCCGATTATCATGATTGTGCGTTATGGTGTCTCAGATAATTGCAGCGCCGACTAGAAAGCAGTGGCACAGTTGCCAGTTGTCTTTACTCCATGTTACTGAGATTCATAACATAATCCGAACATAACTCCTGTATACCAAAGGTTTAGGCAGAAGTGTACCTAATACTACACTCACTATGTCGCCAGTTATGTTTTAGTCCTATGTAATTGGGGGCGAAGCTACTGCTATTAAGAAGTTTCCGATGAAAATACCAGTAACGTCGTGCTTCCGAACCCTAAAATAACTAAGATTCATTCAAGAAAAATTACGTGGTAGAATTTTTTACCATTTTTGTTACTATATTGTGCGCATAAAAATACTGCAGTTAGCCTTTTATCAGCAATAAATATGTTGGTACATATATTGTAACGTGTTACTGGCAAGAAACCACACTGTAATAGTGCAGTCATTCATACACCTAGATACAGTCAGTAAGCTCAATTCCCACACCGTTCTCACCTATCTTTTTCTGTTGAGAGAGGCCAGGATACGCAGCCCAAAAATCAAATCACACACTGACAGACACACACACTGGCACTGACTGTAGTAACTTATTTGCTTACTTGTTTATGGTTACCGCTCTTCTTTCTATGTTTGTCCTAGCTTCTTACACTATACAAGGTCAAAGTTAATTAGCTAGCGAGACTCGGCTAGCAAGATGGGCATTCCGTGTCCATGTATCATGTTTAGATGTCGATAACTAATAAATTTTATCCTGTATAAGCATGAAACTCATTTCCTATAAAAAATATTTCAAAAGCCTTTGCAAACAGCAATTCTGTAATTTCTAATGAACTATCCTTCAATGTCTCGAAATCAAAATGACGTTATTATTTTACGGTCGTACACCCACTTGTGTGACAAATTCGTCTCAAAGGTGTCTAAATGGCCAAACTAGCTCTACACAGCGGTCAAGATCAACCCAGAACATACATAACATGATGATGTTATATCACATTACACCCACCTCATGCAATTCAAAGTCACGTGCCATACAACGAACAAAGCCGAGCATACAATAGAACAGCTTTATCTACGATTCTACGCCTTTGTACACGGTGAAGATATAATAATATATAGTGAAGATGTATTTTAAAAAGAGTCTGATTATAACAGCGGTACTGGTGGATCTTCAAGGTTAAACAGTGTTCGCCGCGCTCTGCCCGTCTGTGGATGGGTGAACATCTATTACATACCGAGTTCCCTCCGTGTACCTCGGAAAGCACTTTAAACCGTTGGCTGTCATTTTGGAGACCTTTGACAGTCGTAACAGGTAGTCAGTGGCCCGAAAGTCTGAAAACCAGTCTAAGGGATACTGTGTTACAAGACCCTAGGTTGTGGAGGTCATTATAACTGCCTTCTTGGTCTAGTGTACCTGGGTTCGATTCCCGGGTTAGCCAAATTGTTATTGGGTTTTTCCATCAGGAATTTCTCAGTAGCAGTCACGGAGACTGGATTTGTGACAGGTTGATGGCAATAGGCTCGCCCCCTATTACATGGGACTTAAACATAACTGGCGAAATGTGGATGTACTATTGGGTACACCTTTGGCAAACCCTTAGGAGAGTAATCTCCGAACGCCTGTAAAGGCGTGATGTTATGTTATATAATTATTATTACACTAAACGAAACCTAAACCTCAAAGCCATCATTCCAAGCAAAGCCAAGCGAACCCACAACAAACAGCAAAGCTAAACTAGGAGCAAGAACGATAACAACACAAGGCTAAGGTTACAACTACAAACATAATAATACTTATAAAGGATGTTACGAACAAACGCATCCGTTGGCCTCAGCATACGCGTATGACCACATAATGCACATCGGTTATAAGGGTTAACCCACCAGCGGATGAGGTCGAAATCGCGTGATGATTTGGCAGCCGCGGGCGTTACTTCGGTTTGCATGTTTTTGACTTGATTTGATATTCGCGCATCGTGTTTTAAAGTAATTCTAAGTTATTTGCATTGTTTTGCTTATTTTTTGTAGGTGGGATATTTAAATTATCATATTATTTAGATTGCATGCTCGCATTTACATACATATTATTAACGTTCTTAAAAAACATTGGTGAAGAACCGAACATATGTGAGGAAATCTGGAGTTACCTTACGTCGTCTTCTTCTTTGTTCTGAAAAAAAATTCAAATGTGTTTCGCTCAAAACTCAGCCACGCGAACTCCGCTCACTGATGCAGTAAGTAGATCATCAAGTGCGCAGGTGATAACTCATGTGGTGCAAGATGAAAGGTGTACCATTGTCTTTGGGGACACGCTGCATACGCACTTGAGGTCTCACCCATGAACCCTCATTTGCAGATTGTCTTTGTTCCGGCCGACTTGGGTTCGAAGTCTGTCTGGGCATATGATAAGTTCGAAATCTCCCATCCGCTTTGAGCAAGCATGGTTATCCATGCCTTCTCTGCATGAGAAGAGGTATTTGCTCCACAATGAGACAGTAATAACCTGAAATTATTGTCATTTGGGATGGCACTTATTAGCAGAATAATATTTTCAGAAGAAAATAAAGCAATACTCGATCATCAATAATCTTGACAGAAACAATTTCTCAGACACAAACAATTGGTATACTGTCTCAAAAATAAGAGAAACTAAAAATAGTCCCTAGCGTTACAATGGCTGATCTCAGAACTCAGACAATACTAACATGACGAATAAGAAATCTTAATGAACTGTGAAGGAATGTTAATTAATATGAATGAACTGAAACAAAAAGCAAAGTATAGTAGTGAAGCGTGGCGCCAATCGAATACCTTGGCTGGAATAAGAAATGTTTAACTATAGGAGTGGTCTCTTGGAAAGTTCATCTAAAAGCCTGCCCATGCAAAAGTGGCAATAGCTACAATTTTCAATAGAATTGAAGCTTTTGGGTAGTTTAAATCAATACAATATTTTTTTGACATTTCCATTTTCTTTATCGCTGTTACAATGTCACTTTGTCTTGGAAGGCTTGAATGTTAGGAGGTTAATATTGATGAAATATTTTAATAGAATGATAAAGTTGATAAACATTGTAATGCTGACGAACGTGCTATTTATGAATATCTTCTTAGTAGATAACTTATAAAATAAACGGTGAAAAATACGGAAAACGCAAAGAAAGTAGCCACAAAACAGTCCGTTTAAGGAGACGCACTACAGAGTCAGTAGTGAATGTCCCTGCATATAAATATTGAGTTCAACAGTTCTACATCAGACTTATAAATAGAGATTCACGTTTGTTTTCAGAAATCTAACAAAAACACGCAATATCTCGCAAAGATAGGAAGAAATAGATATTTCCGACAATATCGGACACGTCAAATCTTATCGCAGATGTGAAGTATCACAGATAACAAGTCTTTCTTCACAGGTATTTATAGATAAGGATTTTCGTAATATTCTATCTATTCTGAAATTGGGTGAATTACACAATCACACTTTTACCAGGAAATTGGGATTGGTTGATAAAAATGGAAAAGGTAAACATTTTTTGTGTGATTCATTAAACAGCGAAAAACCTCCTCTTCAAGACCCAAGAGGGTCTAGACCACGACCTTCTATCAGTGATAAAGATGATGGGAAAGAAAAAAACTGATTTGGATTGCTATAATCTCTCAAATTTGGAAGTCATCTTTTTATAATCCTGTTGAAAGTCGTTATAGAAATTGGAAACAGTTTAAAAGCGATTGCCACAGTATCAGGTCCTCAGCCAGGCTTTATTTAAATCGACATTATCTTTAATCTATGTATTTATGTTCTTAACCTGCATTAAATATCACCTGCTCTGCTCAATTTTAAAAAGAACATCATATTTTGTTCAGTTCAATGAAGTTAAATGTTAAATGCTGCAACAGTAACTACATAATTTCTTAGTACTTATCGTCAGCCGTAGACACAAGAGTGAACTGAGGGTAACGAACAACTAACGGTTCCCTTTGACACTTACAAGCACTGCACTCTGATTAACATCGTATTGTCTATCTTGATCACCTGCTATAGGTATGCATATTTGACATTCAGAACAGATTTATAGTTATCCTCTGCCACTGCTTACTTTTTCTTTTTTATTCGTTTTTTTTTTATGAATTTGTTTTTGTTATAATGTATTTTATCAGCTCACACTGTACCACTGCTGGTCAGAGACCTCCTCTCATTCCATTTTTCATGACTATTTGTTATTGTGGTTCAATCTCACACGAAGTCGTCTAGTTCGTCTAACAATCATCGCCTGGGACTAACACTTGGTTTAGGTCCATCCACTTAATTTAGGTCCTTTCGATCCTGAATACCCATTGTCTGCCACCAATTCTTCGGCATCACAAATGTTTGCCGTTTTGACGTTAAATAATTCAAAAGGTGAATTTTTACTCTTGTCTGTTTTCAGCTTTAGCTAGATATTATCTAAGAATCATCATCTGCCTAGCCTTTTCCCAACTATATTGGGGTCGGCTTCCAGTCTGACCGGATGCAGATGAATGTCAGTATGATCTTATAATCAGGAGACATTATTATTATTAATTTAGCATAGCAAAGCATAAACATCCTATAATGCTCAAGCCTCTTTATTGTCTCATTATATTTTCTTTTTCATGTTGGTATTTAACTTCTTTTAGCAAGTCTCATACGACACATTAACGCGTGTTTATATTACCTTCACGATGTCACAGGATTACATTGAAGTGATTGTGCACATCAACATCAAGTACGTTACGTGGGAACTTATTTGTTCATAAAGTGCCGCTAAACGCCGATTTAGCACTAAGATTGTGGTTCCAGTGGCGTGGGAGATGCGTACTGTGGTTTATGTTGTCAGTTCTTAGCGATGAAAGATGCCTTGTTTAATTCAGTTCATTTTTCTATTTTACCAACTGTTACACAGGTTCTGGCTCCACCTACTTGTTTAAAATCTTTTGTTTTTTTTTTACAATATAATTTTATTGTGTGTCTTTTCTTCATGAATCTGAGTAAGGTTACATCATGGCATGTCTCTGTTTTCAATGTTTTATCTTTTCGTTACTACTTCGTTAGTACTTTTCGGTACTTTGCCTGTAAAGTAATTCACAGATAGAATTTTTTTTAATTGGGGCATGTTGTAGATGACCAAGACCGCCGTTGTCGGTTATACACGACGCTTTATAAAACAGGAGCAATATACTTCGTGTCACAGCATTCTTACCTTACGTGTCTTCGTCTTTACTATCTCTAAATACTTCATCATCTAGATGAATAGTATTATTACAAACTTTAAGCCCGCTTATAAATGAATAATCTTCTCCCAAATAACCCTCAATCACGAACAGCTGACATTCTCTTGCCTCAAATCTGTATTAAATTACATGTAATCAAGTAATTAGATTAACATAACTGAATAGCCAACGATCCTCTCCAATACAGTTTACACTGTCAGCCCAATTTAATGGGAGAAATCACCTGAGTCCATCACTCGGGCTCAAGAAGCACTCGCGTGCAAGTTAAGAGTTTCTACTCTTAACCATTGAACATTTGACTTAGATTTATCAACAGGATAGTTTGTCATTATGTGGAAGTATGCGTTATCGTTGACGTAAGGAGAAAGAACAGAATCTGTCTCTGATTATGGTGAAATGTGGTGTTGGATATATGTAAGTGGTGGTTGTAGTGTTTCACTTTGATGGGCTTGTTTATGCTTATTGATTTTGATGCGTGCAGTGCAAACAGTGGTATCCATTGTTAAGGCTTAAGACTTTCTACTCTTTATATGCGCTTTGGTTTTTAGTAGAAGATGGGTCATAGTTCTATCTTGTCTTCTGGAGAACAGTGTCTTGTGGTGCAGCATGGAAGAGGCCTATATGCAGCAGAGGAATAGGATAAGCTGAGTTGATTAATTGATTGACTTCTGTCTATATTTTAATTCTATCTTCTAACTAACACAATGGTTTTACTGTATCCTTATTTGTTTTTAAAAGACTCGTTTTTGTCTACCAATTAATCAATTGTCCCTGCGCCACCAATACAATAAATTAGTTAAACAAATAACACTAAATTGATCAACTCCTTCGCAATCCTAATAAGGCCTAAAGTTCAAACGTAGGTGAATAACTGAAAGGATGCTACTTTGACGTGGGTTAGTTAAATAGTTACACAATATAGTTGATTAACGTAACCATTAACATGTCTGGCAAGAAATTAATCATGTAAATGTCAAACTATTACGGCTTCAGATTGATTTTACAAGGCTGTATTTTAGACGCCTTCAGAAGTGAATCTTCAGTGATAAGTTTCGTAAGCGCGCCTTTGGATTTAAAATACACTATTACTGCCAGTATTGGCGAATCTTACTCGATAGTCGGTAGGTAAGTATAACCGCAACAAAAGATGATCTTATAAAAACTAAAAGAAAATATAGAATTCTTCTTAGAAGGGTCCACTGAAAGAGTGTCTGCGCTTGAACAATTCAAGAATAGATTAATAACATGACGATGACAGCAATCTTTGCTATAGGAAGTCTTTTATGTCCGAAGATCAGTAGAAGCTATCAGAATCTTCCTGCCCTGGTTTCATGAATACTTGAGGCCGGTTGCCACATGTTTTCTTCTTCCATACTCCCTTGGCAACCAGCAATACGCCATTTAAAAACCCAGTCATATAATACATAACAACAATATTTACATAGCAACAGCTATCCAAAAATGCTTCCCAAACGTGACTCCAAATTAGTTTAGCTCCGTTTTTAGAAAAAAAAAAACAAATGACGGTGCGTTAAAAATAAAATAATAGTTACGACGCGACCGAACGGAATTGTAGTTCGTAAAAGTAAGGAGATGGATTGGTTACAGCTTCTTTTAATAGCAACGGAAGAATTTGACTGTTAGGTGACGGGGAACATGGTTGCCATGACTTTGAACCTTGTTGGAGTCGTTGAGGAAGTCTTGTTAAAATGAATGTTTTATTACGGTAAAAATATCTGTTACTACATACAAGATGTCTAACGTCTCAATAAACGTTGGACATATATATAATATACGTATAGAAGAACCCAATGGTTCTTCTATGCTAATCTGTGGTCTAGACTAAAATGGATGCGGTTATTTGTACAAATAGAGTATCTACTTTATCCAATTTGACTCTTGCAAGTGTCTTCAGAAATGCTACAGAAAGATCAACCATTTAGTCCAAAGCCCTTGTCGCATGTTTCTTGGGGTCGGTGTTTATTTTCTTTCATTCTTTTATTTACTTCTTTACACAATCCACTACCTTTTCTTTGGTGTGTACGAAGCATCTAATATTTCTTATTTTTTAAGTTTAAAGCAAAGCCAAGAAAAATCGGTAGCCCCATAAAAATAACTTCATAATAACAAACTATAAAAATAGGTCCAAACTCATTTCAGTTATAATTTATGGCCACAATTATAAAACCATGTTCGGATCCAAAATTATCTTCACGTACATAGAAATCGCTGCAAGAAGCAATTTAGATACAGCGGTAAATAGAAACGACTATTTGTCTTGAATCTATTAACAGATTCGTTCAGTTAAGTGAGTTTAAACTTTCTAATTTAGATAAACCTCTGTTTAGCTTCAAGTCTTCTGTTTACTGAGGTAGTTAGGGGCAAAGGCGAGTAAGAGGGGTTTATAAAAATATCGTAAGGATTCAGACGTAAATAAACAGTTGGAGTTACTTTTAGCATTCTTACACAGGGTAGATCTTTGTCTACATCTCTTTTTTAACCGACTTCTAAAAAAGGAGGAGGTTCTCAATTCGGTTGTATGTTTTTTTTTTTTTTTTTTGTGTTTGTTACCTCATATCTCCGTCATTTATGAACCGATTTGAAAAATTCTTCTTTTATCTGAATGGATCTACTTCCCGATTGGTCCCATAGAAATTTCATCAAAATCGGTTCAGCAGTTTGGTTTTGAAATCAAAATAGCTGGAAATTTTTGTGTTTGTTACCTCATATCTTCGTCATTTATGAACCGATTTGAAAAATTCTTCTTTTATCTGAATGGATCTACTTCCCGATTGGTCCCATAGAAATTTCATCGAAATCGGTTCAGTAGTTTGGTTTTGAAATCAAAATAGCTGGAAACAATATGTCATCCAAGTAAAAGAAATTGCGAAATTGATACTTGACAAGGATTTGTGTGTGATGCGATAACTAAAAAGGGTAAAATAAAAACTTGTTTGCAAAAAAAACCGACTTCCAAAAAAAAAACACTAAAAAAGTGGGAAATAACTTTACTTTCGGAAGTCGGTGGCAAAAAAGTCAATGAAACAAACAATAGTCACCGACTTCCGAAAGTAAAGTTATTTCCCACTTTTTTAGTGTTTTTTTTTTTGGAAGTCGGTTTTTTTTTGCAAAAAAGTTTTTTGTATCTCCTTTCGCCGGTATGGTGGAAGAGATTTCATTAGAAATAAGCATTACCTTTGTACTCTTTTCTGTTCCTTTCTTGATTTCTGTATTTAGTGTGTACACCAATTGTTAAATAAATAGATATAAATATAGGAACCTTTGTAACTAAAGAAGCTATCATTTAGAATAACACTTCTTACAATGATCTGACTCGCAAATTAAGTAAACAGATTAGAAGTGATATTCTGCGAGTGATAACGATGATATAAAGTTATAAAATATATTGGATTGAATACTTCGGCATTATTTATCGAAACAATTGTGACGATTCTGTTAAAGATCGTATACGGGTTGGAAGAGACATCGACGCAAATTTTTCGTCGGTTATTAAAAAAAACAGCTGTTTCCTACAAAACTGCAATACCTACATGGTTAAAATGTATGGAACAGCTATTTTTTAGAAATTGACGATGAAAATTTTCTAAGTGAGGGGGGGTCAGCATGATATACTGAATACATGGTAACTGTTTAGCGTCGTTGTCCTTCCACCTTGTATATGAAACGCTTTGGAAAATGATTTCCACTTGCTACTACTGACAGTCCGTTCTGTCAGTCCGTACTGACAGTCCGTATTGACAGTCTGTACCGACAAGCCTTATTGACAATCCGTACTGACAGGCGGTACTGACAGTCCGTTCTGTCAGTCCGTACTGACTACACTTTTCTAAAACACCCTCGCTTTTTAACCGACTTCAAAAAAAGGAGCAGGTTCTCAATTCGGTTGTATGGTTTTTTTTCTTGTCTTTGTTACCTCATATCTTCGTCATTTATGAACCGATTTGAAAAATTCTTCTGTTATCTGAATGCATCTACTTTCCGATTGGTTTCATAGAAATTTCATTGAAATTGGTTCAGCAGTTTGGTTTTGAAATCAAAATAGCTGACTATTGTTTGTTTCATTGACTTTTTTGCCACCGACTTCCGAAAGTAAAGTTATTTCCCACTTTTTAGTGTTTTTTTGGGTGACGGTTTTTTTTAGACCCTCTGACTGCTCGCAATATTCAAGATCACCCGAAAGATGTAATAAAAACAGTTTTTGTAACGGCTCACTAAAACAAATCTTTATTAAAAGTGTTACATAGACTATTCTATTTACAATAACTAAATATACAAAAAACAATCCCCTTATTCATTAATCATGATAAAAACACTCAAATGTATATAGCTCTAATTGATCACTTCCCCAATGCTGATAAAACTTGTGAAGAAGAACAGATGTTTGACAAACAAACAAGTATAGACATCAATTAAGTGAACTTGCATGTTACTGCCTATTAAACTGTTGATAACGAAGTAGATAATCCAAATATTTTAAATTTGTTAGGGGGTAGAGGTCAGACTGCTGCAACAGTACACATAATACTGCATAAATGCCTACGGCATTAAGTCTGCCTCTGTATTTTGTGCTTGAAGCCTTAAATATATAATTAATACCGGTCTACATAATCTATACTTCTATACAATAATATTATACATAAATGCGAAAGTTTGGATGGATGGATGTTTGTTACTCAATCACGCCAGAACGGCTGAACGGATCTGTATGACATTTGGCACAGAGATAGATTAAAGTTTGAAATTGCAAATAGGCTATTTTTAATCTCGGTAGGACGATCCCATGGGCCAATTATCGAACTCCACGCGGGCAAAGCCGCTGGCACAAGCTAGTTATTCATAATATTTTAAAGTCTAAAATAAGAAGTACAGGGCTGTCGTTACAAATAATAATTCCATGTAGAGCAACCGTAGGGGAAAACCGAAAAAGCGGTGGATAGACTGTGTGAAGGATGATATGGCTAGGATAACTGCTGAGATTACGACTAATGGAGAAGTATGGAGCAAAAAAACATACTGAGCAAACTCCAAATAAACAAGGATAAGAACAGGAGAAGGCTGATGATGATAATAAATGAAAATGTACTCTATCCAGCAGTGGCGACGGGTGATTTCATGAAGGAGGGAAGCCGCAGCAAAAAAAAAAAACAAAAAAAAACTTACCAAGGCCAGGCGTAGTCCAGGGGGGGGGGGGGCGTAGGTAGGGCGTACATATTTCTCAGTCCACCCTTACTATACGTGTAAGCACTGACTGATAGATTGAAACAGTGTCTTGCAAGTATAATAAAAGTGGCTTTGAAAAAAGCCGGTTGTGGTGTGATGAACTGATGACGTATGATGTCTACTATACTAGGCAAAACTACTACTACTACTTAACAACAAGACTACTCTACTCACTTATTCTACTTATAATAACTACTTATACTCTAAAGCTATTCGTCTATTCTTTCTTACAAAGTGCGCTAAGACATTATCATAAAAGCCGGGATTATTCTTAATTTTAAGTAACAAATGTTTCTCTATAGAAAGAATGGCTAGATCAGATAATCGTTCTTGTTTTTGAGAATTACGCATGTACGTATGAATTCGCTTCAAAGCCGAAAACGACCTCTCCGCGGATGCTACTGTAACAGGAAGTGTCAAAAATATACTACATAATTTTGTAATTTGTGGAAAAGTGTCACATAATAATGAATTTTGAAAATTGAGATAAAGCTCGTAAACATCTAGTTTATTCAAAGATTGAGTTGTGTATAAGACTTTCAACTCATTCTTTAAAGCAGAGAACTCAAATATTTGCGGAAATTTGATTAACAAAGAAGATATTATTTCATCTGGAAATGATCTACTATAAAAACTATACTTAGATTTATTGAGTAAATTAAGAAAACTCATTTGCGAAAGTGATTGGTACCTGTGTTGTATTTGCGTCTTAACATTGTCTATTATTTCAATGAAAAGACGCCGATACATCGTTCTAACGTCTACTTCTGTATTTAGTCGTCTACTCTGTCGCGGCGGCTCACCGAATTCCTGAACGCTGTCATAAATAGAATCAAAATTGTTTATTAAATCATTTGCAAGCCAACTATTGAATGAATCTATTTCGCGGTTTGCTACTTCAATATCAATCTGTTTTGACTGCAATAAATTAAAAAGAACGTCGGTTTTTTGAAAAATGTCTGATAATACGTGCAAAAAAAAACAAAACTGCATGTTTTCTAATTTACTGAGAAAACATTCTGCCAAGGAAAGTGATTCACTATCCCAAAATTGCGGGTTATCTAACATCGAATTAAAAGTTTTAATTATGTCTAATCTGCAGTTAAAAATTACATTAATAATGCGTGAGTGATAATGCCAACGTGTTTCGGATACTCCGGGCATACGGCGGTCAGCTATTTCCTTCAAAAGGTTGGTCCGTTTAGTAGATTTGTTGAAAAACCTAACAATGCTATTTACGTGCCCAAAAAAAGTTTTCAGTTCCTGAATATTTTCAAGGGAACGGCTAAGAACTAAATTTAATACATGAGCGTAACATGGCACAAACATTGCCATATGACATGCATCCCGAATTTTTGCTTGAACACCACCGTGCTCACCAGACATAACTGCCGCGCCGTCGTAAGACTGACCAACCAACTTATTCCTACAACGATACTGGTCAAGTATTTCCAACAACTGTTTGGATAAAACTTCAGCAGTTCGACTTCCGCTAACATCGTAAAAACCTAGGAATCGTTCTTCGATTCCAGTTTCAGATAGATATCGAAAAATTACAGTTAATTGCTCCCTATGACTGACATCGGGAGTTTCGTCAATCATTACAGACAGAAATTGAGCTTTATCTATCTCGATTCTAATGTGGTCTCGTAAAACGGATGCAATACTACGTATTAAATCATTTTGAATATCACTTGAGAGACCAGAAAACGCGGGGTTCTGAACTGAAGAACATAGTTCCAAATGTGAGTCCATTACTGTATCATACTTGCTCAAATATAACAAGGTTTCGATATAGTTACCACGGTTGTCGGAATTCGGACTTTCATCGTGGCCGCGAAAAGCTAATTCTTGTTTACCTAACAAAATAACGGTGTCGATAAACCGTTTCATTAAATTCCTATTTCGATCTACTTTTCTATTATGAGCTTCATGCGAATTAGCGAAAAATGATTCTATTCTACTACACCCGAACTCGTGTAAATCTAAACAGCTGCGAATATGCTTTTCAGTTTGAACATGTTTTTTCGAGGAATTCGTCAGATTATTAATATCCGTAAAACCCCCTTTATTCCAAAGGCTACTAGAATCTGAGAAAAGTAGGCACGGGAAACAATACATTTTATTTAATTTACAGCTGCCAGTCAGCCATTGATATTTATCGTATAGAGAAACATTAAAATGTTTCACAAAACCATCTTTTCGTTGATAATTAATTGCCATATTTGGACGCGCCCGCCCGAGTTTTATAACATGTTTTTTATTCTCAAA
Source organism: Standfussiana lucernea (assembly GCA_964057025.1). Classification (NCBI taxonomy): domain Eukaryota; kingdom Metazoa; phylum Arthropoda; class Insecta; order Lepidoptera; family Noctuidae; genus Standfussiana; species Standfussiana lucernea. Next base: position 14,645,662 of record OZ059796.1, read on the forward strand.
ACTTAACCTTGAAAAACTAGTTTCTTCGCAAAGCAAATAATCTGTGAGACAGCAGTCTAAAGCGATCAATGCCATCCTAATTCTAATTAATTTTTAAATCTACTCTAAATAGGTAAGAAATTTCAACTTGATAAACTATCTACTTACCCAAATACCTAATTTCAACGTACTTTTATACTTTATTTTCACTACACAATACACGCACAAACTAATTTCTAATTGATACACTAATCAATTCAATTAATACAACGAACAAATTGCAAATTACCTATCTAAAACAAAATAAAAGCCATTAAGTACTTTACATTCATGCACATGAAAAATACGAATGCAATGCATTTGTTTACAAATTCTCGAGCGCCGAGCCCGAAGCATTACGAAATTTTACGAATCGAACCGAGTACGGCGCCCGCGCCAGTACATGCGTCTCCTCTCTCCGATATACGCATCTCGTTTACTCGCAAACAGTTCTTGCCTATAACCCGCATTATTCCGGCTTACCGACTCCTAAGATAACGCGTGTCACGTGGCTCTAAGTGACGTCATGACGACATAGATTTGTATAGACATTTTAGAAGGAAAAAGCCGGGACGCCTACGAGTTATTTAGGAGCAACATGTTGTCTTTTTGGAATTTATTGACAAAAATTGTAATTTTGGCAGGCGTTTTGTAATACATAATATTTAAATTGTAGGGTGTATTAAATACCTTCATTATTATACCCTACTGACTTGGATTTCCAAAGGGAAGCCGGCAGGAATGGGCTTATTGCGTGCCTGCGCTACTGCTATCCAGGTTCTGGGAACAGGAATGTAATTAGAAGAAACCACCAATAACGTTTTAAAGACCATTAAAGCTTAAAATTCCAAATGACCATGATGAAGGAAATGTTATCTCGGTTACCACACTTTGAAGTCATATTAACATTAATAACAATAAAACTCATTATAAAATTAAGGCAGTTCCGGATTAACGGACTCCATGTGAACAAAAACAGATGTTTAACATACAAATGAATGAGACTAATTAAGAGAACGCTAAGATCAATGGACGCCGCAGTAAACTTAATGGAAATAGAAGGAGCGACAGTTGAACCGGTCTTGATGCAAATATTTTAAACCAATATAGGGATCGTTAATGACCATTCACCTTGGTGTTAATTTGTTCATATTTGACTTTCGCAAAGTTGCATAAGTGTTCCGAAAACCTGATATTTGTAAAGGTCAGAGGTTGTATAGCTGTCATCCAAATTCCAAAAACCGCAACTAGAATGTTCTTGTGTTTGAAAGACTCAAGTCCTTTTTTTGTTACCTAGTGTATCCTTGTAAGACTTCTCCCCTTTCCTTTAAGTCCTTCTTTTCTTTTTATTGTTTGAGTCTATGATCCTACTATCACATTTATTGTTTTATTTAAAGAAGAAGGGGCAATTTATATGGACCCTGGGCCCAGTGTTGTAGCACTTTCTAACCTATCTTAAAGTGAAGCTCTAATCAAAAACATTTTTTTATTAGTAGATACCATGACGCGAATCACTCAAATAAACGAGATACAAGACTTCTAAAATACCAATTATGAAGTACCGAATGACTCCTGAACGGTTAATAGCGCTGAGGTGCAATTTCCATACACGTTCATAGCTCACTACAAAACATTATGTGATACAAATCGGCCACTCAGTGCTATTAACCGTTTGAGGAGTTCCTTCGTAAGGAGACGATCCTGGTTGCAGCACCAAATCTTGCAGTTAGTCAATAATGCAAATGCTTTATTTTTGCAGTTTCTGGTAATAGCAGTGGTCATACTTATCACTTAGGAATGTCCATACATAAAACAAAATGATTCCTACCAAATTACGAAAGTTGGCAACAATTAAACTAACGCATTAATATTTAATAATAATAATTTGAATGTTTGAACTACTGTAACTTTTTATTTGATTAATAAGCGACATGTTGTTATATAATAAAATGTTAGGATTGATCAGATCTTCATTTTTATATAGGTTAGAAAGTGTTACACTGCTGGGCCCATTATGCCCCATCTTCTTTAAACTTCATGTATAATATTCATCCACTAACGTCATTCATTTCTTCCGTTCTTTGATCTGAATTTCTATTTTATCTGGAACTGTAAGTACGTGACGTACGGTCACGTTCAGGATTCCCTGCCCTAAGTTCTCTATTCCCGACCGTTTTTTGTTTTTTTTTATTTCTCTCGTTCGTCTCCCGTTTAAATAAATGGTTCTAACTCACGAAGGGTGATCGGTAAACTGTAAAATTAACATTTATTACCCGTTGAGAATTTGCTCCGGAATCTTCACACTTTATAGTCTTCTTGTTCAGTGTTGTTCTAAGTTGGTATTCTAGTATAATTTGGGTAGTAACAATTATGTAGTCCGCCTGATAATATGGACTTTTGATTCGTTGTTAGAAAATCATTCCGTTTACTTTGTTTTCTATAAAAATTTCAATACCTTTGTACTCCAAAGTTATAATGTTATTTTTATAAATGGTTCTATTGTGTGTAGATCAATATCTTCACTAGCTGCTTGCTATCTGAATCATTAACAGAATGTTCATTGACATTATTAACGTTAGCAAAATAATCCTTAATCCTTTGGCAAACACCTCTCATCTTAATTATTCTGTATTGCAGCAATTTCAAAATCTCATTCTGGCCTTTCATAGTAATCTACCAAAATATAACTCAACAAGTCACCACTGTCAACTTCAACTTAAACCGAAATAATCTTGAACGATCAAAACGATACAATCTCAGAGGCGCAGGCGCAAGTAAATGGTAAGCCGTTTGTAGGCGAAGGACTATTCACCTGTCACTGCCGTTACGCACAACTGACCTTTACTGCTACACAGCTTATATTCAATACTGCTATACTCGGCTCTGATGTTACTGCGATAAGTAAAATGCCTTGTTAGTAAAATGGAACGCAATATACAAAGTGCATAATGTGTAATGTGAGCAACTACAAGCAGTAAGACTAAGCAATTATTTGTAATAATACCTTCTTTCGTTAAGAGACTAAACTAGTAAAAAAACGAATAGTTTAAAAGATGTCTTTGCATACATATACGACAAGCATTATAGCAATGCTACCAAAATATTGTTAAACTAGGTGATTAAGAACCTGAGCGTCATAGACAAGATGTCATCTATCAGAGATTACGATTATAGTAAAGTTAAAATGAATAGGACTGACATTAAGCTATCGAAAAGCTTATGTCAATTCTGTTGAAAGTCGATGTAGAAATGCGAAACGCATTGAAAGGGTTTGCGTCTTGTCCAGGTCCTCAGATCAAGTATCTCTACGAAAAAAACGACACGGTTGACGCAGTGGCTCAACGATTGACTGCTGGGCTGCGTGACGCGTGTTCGATTCCGGCACGTAAAAAATATTTGTATGGCCTACAGGTCCAGGTTCCAGGTCTGGCTGTTTGTGTATGTGAGTTTAAATGTTCGTAAACGCACCCACGAAACAACAGAAATTCCTAGAGTGGGGCAAAGTTAAAAAAAAAATGAACATTGAAAGGAAAATAAAAACAGAGCTGTTGTTTGGTCTTGCCTGTAGTTATGAACTTATGACTGTTATGAGTTCAAGGTAAAGACACTTTCATAAAAGGTTTCTTTCAATCAAGATAAACTCGAACTGAACCCTTTAACAAAAATACTCGATGAGTCAGTCGATCAAGGTTGTTATTCAATTTATTATTATTAAAGTAAGCTCATTGCAACTTAATATAAAGAAAACACTGGGTTATAGTGAAGCAAATATTATTATCCTCCCTGCACTCAATAATATTAAACATGACCAAAGCAAACAAGCAGTAAATGGTATCCTGCTTACACCCCGAATGCAGTTCAGTGATGCGGAACAATAGGGGAACTTCTTACAAACATTTCTATTGTAACGTTAAAAGCTTTTTGGGAGTGGGTACACCCACGATTGATAGAAATACTGTTGGCATATTTATGATGATGCAGCCGAGTGAAAATCTTAAAGATAATGACAAAAAGCTACTTAACACATATAATGCCGTACTAACAAATGAACTAACCGTTTTTTTTTTGTGTAAAATACGTTCATGGAATGTGAGGAATGTCATATTTCACTATTTTCGTCACATTTTACATATTATAATAGTAAAATAAATAAATAAATAATGGTGGCTGCCATAAATGGCTGACACGGCTCAATTGGTTTGGAAAATGTCAGCCATATGTGGCTGACGAGGCATTATATGTGTTAAAATACTTGATTGTGTTGATGTGTTGATTTTGAGTTTTGAAGTCGAAATATAATTAGAAGAAATAATAAAGCATAGAATGGAAGTGTCAACTATTCAAAAATATTTAATTTTATTAAAACTTTCCTCACATCTTCAGAACCAATTCCAATAGGTAGTGTTATTGCGAAAAAAAATCTACAAGTCAAGACAAAAATAATTGATCAAGCTCCAAACACCTTTGTTATTATTTTCAAGGTTGCACTCCAATCTAATATCACTGCGCCCTTTACACAAATACATACAAGAACCGTATAAAAATACCCTCAACAAATTCCCCAAATGCAGTGCAGTGAAGCATGTCACAAGGAGTGGCTTCTCCACATTTCTTATGCGTAGGAGTCAGCCAAGCGTGATCTTACACACGACCGCCTCTCTCACGGGAATCGAGATGCAGGACGTCCGTGAATTAATTACTGGACAGCTCTTTAATATGTGGTCTCATTAGATGAGGTTATTAAAATACATATATGGATTGAAGAAGGCCACGGTTGAAATTGATGGCTTTGTTCAAAGTCTTATTTTTAGTAAGATACATGGTGACGTCGTTGTTTTTGTTTTTGAAAACGATACAGATGGAATAAAAGGGACGAGAGACATAGATGAAAGTAGCGATATTCAAGTTCATTTGATTGCAATAAATGTTGATGCTAATATCCATGGAATATGTATAGAAGTCGATAAAGACCAATGGAATGAATGGAGAGATAGGTATCTTTACCCAGCACTGGCACACGATAGGCTGGCTAGCTGTATATAATAAATAAGTGTAGAAGAAGGTAGGAAAAAGTAACAAGAAACCTTCATACACAAGATTAAAACATTTCAATTAAAAGACCAATAAATACACCAACAAATCTTAGCAACATAGTGCTTTCTACGTCCCGCATCCGGGACTAAACTTGTTATTAAAAGTGCTAGAGCGGGACAACAATAGTGTGAGAGGGAGAAGGCCGGGTTCGTCGCACTGTACCTGTTCCACAGGCCAATAGGCTATAAAACATAAGAAGCCAATGTGTTTCGTAATATGTCAGTGTACAAATTCTGTGATTTTTCGGGGATAAGCGGTAGCGATTTTGGGTGGTAACGTTGGTGCTAAAATATCTTAAAACTGCTGGATAGTGAACTTGTCAACGCGGATGAATAATAATGTTAAAACAAAACCTTCAAAAATAATTAAGAAAAGTGGAATCCCAAACAATCCCAATATAACATGGCAAAGACGTTCAATCTCATGTGATTTATTAAGTACAGCTATGCTCCAGCGAAAAGCTGAGCTGATGATTGATTTTTATCGACACACGCAAAGGAATAATATCATCATTCTCCTGCCCTTATTCCTATTTATTTACGGTCGACGCAGTACAGTCCTTCAGGTCCATAAGAATACATAATTGCATCGAAATAGTCAGTCAGTCTATGGCTGTCATCGTCTATTCTAACTCTCAGTGCAGTTAGAACTACATTCTTACATAATGAAGTTCCGGTATGATCTAGGTGCATAGAGCATGATGCAGTTATTAATCACGAACACACAGGGACGTGACGATACTGTAATTAGTGTTACCGAAGTATACTGTGTTACTTTTGTTGTAGGAATTTATCGGAAAATTGTTCTTAGTCATGACTCATGATTTATGCTGTGTATGACCTTGTGTGTGTGACAATGGTGTGTTTGTCTCATGGGATTGAATGGGTGCTTCTTTTCTCGCCTTAGACCTCGAGGGTTTCGTATTTCTATAACGACTTTCATTATGATTAAAATAAGCATAGTATAATTTATGTCAATCCAATACATTTTCCATCATTATCGCTGATAGAATGCCAATTTGTCTAGGAACTCTCTTAATAGTTGTTTTTATTTATCATGATTTTGATTGTGACCATCGATTGATGACCATCTCTGTTACTTCTTCATACACACTCTTCATGCCCGTAATTACTTGCAGTCCTATTGTCATTTTGGTCCACATGTTTGACGGCAACAAAATTTCATAAGTCGTCGAAACAAAAATTGCCCCATCTATCGCTTCTGCTATGATCACAGTCCACACCACATTTCTCAAACCCATAAAAAATGTGCATTTGTCTTCAGACCAAGTCCGGGTCTTATACTTTATAATTCCTACTGTCTCTGATTTTATAAACAACTACGTCAAGTAAGACACGTCAGGCAATGTACGAGGCATCGTCCAAAACAATTTCAATATTTTTGAGAACTGATTTTGGTCTCAAAATACACCTTTTGAATTAAAAAAAAGTCAAATGTCATTGTGGAACTCTTTTCATGACTGCATTTAATACTTATAGAACCAAGGAGTATCATTTTACACACTGGGTAATGAAGGTCAGATAGGCAGTCGCTCCATTTGAAATACAGGTACCTATTCAGCTGCATGCCAGTTGGGAAAAGTCCGCGCAGATTAGGATGACTCATTCAAGACTTTAGGGTCCTATAAGAAATTAAATCTAAAAATTAAGTTATGGTAGAACATCCCACGCCAATCGGGTCATCGGCAATCGTATAGCAGGATGTTTGCAGTAGGTGAAAAGGCGATCTTCGCAGGATGGTTGGCATTGGTTGGTAGCAGCTGGGTGTGAGTAATCGAGGATCAATAGAGACGTCCAGTGTCCAGTAGTGAACTGCTATTAATAGACTATGATGGAATGGATGATTCATGAAAGCTTTAACAAGAATTTCTACGGCTAAAAAGTCCGGGAGATACCTAAGTAAATGCTGTTAGCAACTATACTGTTACACACGATTACCGTAGAACCGACAAAAACCATTTTATCTCACGAGAAAAAATCTTGCAGTAGTAGGACCAAGTACAGAGATCATATCAAAGTAGCTTTGATTAAACAACGGTACGGATTATAAACAATAACTTTGTAGGCATATACTGTATTGTTATGAGAATAAGAGTAATTAATTACAAACATACCAGAACGACCCTGAGAAACACTTCGACAATCAAATATCAACACTGTAGTAAAGTCTTAAGATTGTTTATTCTCTGCTAATATTATGGGAGTAAAGTTTTCGGCATCAAAGGTCACGAAGAAAGCGAATTGTTTTAATTTTATAATTGTTTTGAGTTCCGTTTTCTCTGGGAAGATTTTCTTACGAAATCTTTACGGAGAAACAGTTCTCATTCCAGAGGAGATGAAAAATATGCACTGAATTGTTTATTTATACATACATCTCAAAGTAAATTGAGTTTTTCACATGATCGTGGTTATCATAATAAAACAGCGTGTTTCTGAAATCTGTGGTCATATTAAGGGTAGGTTACTACCGCGCTCACTGACGGTCGACCACTTTTAACCTTATTACTCAGGGAATAAGGTTGAAAAGAGGTCGACCGTCCATCAAACTGAACAACTTCCTCCATGGAACCAACATTGTAATCGCGAAAAAATAATCAGCTGTCCATTCAAAACTCCAAAACCTACTCCACCCAATAAAAATCAAATATTTGTGTATTTAATGACTGCCTAAGATTCTTCCGTGTATTTCCACAAAAAAATATGAATAAGTGGACCTGCGCTTTAAGACTGCTGATGTAAGTTTGAAAAGAAACTGACAATGAAGGACACAGATTCAGAGTGTCAAGTCAATGACAGTATCAGAGTGACTCAGTGAGGGAGACTGTCAGAGGGAGAACCTCTGTCTGTCTATTCAAGTAGGACCCATCCCTGCAGCCTTGTTGTTTTGATAACTATTATTTTCGAGTATGAGGTTTTTGGCTACTCTGCACTATGGTATGTTTATTTTATTATATGTGCGTCTTGTTTGTGTAGAATAAGCAGTTTTTCTTTCTCCTCTCTATATTTTTAAAACTAGGTTCTCTAAATTCCAGAAAGTCGTATCGGTCCATCTTCAAATATACCATCTAGACTGCATAACATCCTACATAATAACACAACGCTAAGGGAAATGAGTTATTGTGTCCCAGACGATGATCTAACAAGCACTATTTATACATATACAACTGTAATAACTGAACATATAACACATGTCATTATATCTAAGTATATTCTGCACGTGCCCTAAGTGCACACTTAACGAGATAAAGACTGAAGTATATTATCTTAATTAAAAGTTCATAGGCTTCTGCGAGCGACTACGTCCGTGAGGTAGGAAGACGCACTAAACAATAGTGTGGCTAGCTATCAGTGACATTATTATTTTTAAGTTTGGTACTTCCATAGATAACCGCTTTCAAGAAACACATAGTTTTACCTCTTTGTAATATTAGTTTACTAGATAAGATGGTTTATATTAAGGCACATGCTGTAACGATATTATGTCAAAATACAGCGTTTGATTTTTGTTCAATATTTAAGTAAAAAATTGAAAAACTTTAATTACACCATATTCCTTACATAATTAATGCTTTAAGCTGTGTTAAAAACGACATTAAAATCTATACCGCAGTTAAGAAGAAATAATAAAAAACAGACAGACATAAAAAACGACATACCTTCATAGCACGCAATTCTTAAAGTGCTTATTATTTACTCCAAATCAAGTAGCAATGAGTTCTCATTCATAAATTCCTACTGATACTTCAGGTAGGTAGCATTCACTGTTGTTTCTTCATACCATACTCCTAAAAACCTCAATTAACTTTAGATGTTCATTCAACACTCACAAACGGTTAGCAATCAATTAAATACAATTTATCTCCCACTCGCTCTTGTTAAAACGGGGAAACGTTAAATTATAACTAATAAGTAACAGTTAACCGCTTCCTAGTGTTTGTTAACTGCTGTTTACACGATCTGTTTATGTACTCATCTCTCGTTTGGTTAGAGTTTAGACAGGCTTAGTATACGCTACAAGAAGGATATGACGTCATTTATTTACGTCTTAGAACATTAGGAAAACCGAATTTTTGAAAAGCAGCTTGAAAAATTTACTGCTATTAATAATAAATATCCATGAATTTTAACAACACGTTAAATTCAGTAGGCTTTCAGGAAATGTGGGGTACTGTTCAGAGTTGGTAGTCGTATAGTGTAACTGGCTGGTGTCCGCAACTCCACGTCCAAAGCGCGTATTTTGCGTACGGGTGGGGAATTTATTCAATCCACCCATTGTTTGAGTTATACTAATTTTAACACAACGATTTTTAACGGAATTCCTTAAAAAAATACTAGGAACAGGTGTGCAAATTGGAGTCGCTATTAATACTTACTTCAAATTATAAATCAAACGTTTCATAAGATAAATAAATAGGCACTATCTCGAAATTAATAGCTGTATCCTTTTAGACGACAGTTACAAATTAAAATATGTTTTAGGCCGGCATTTGTTTACAAAACAACTCTTATTTATCTCTATCTTATTTCTATGATTTGATGTTGTTCTACATTACATTATAAATTAAAATTCTAAGGAAACATACGCTGTGGTTGTCATCTCATAACACAGCGTAAGCTAAATATATACTACCTGAACTGTATGGCTCAGTCACGATTTAACTTATTTATATCAGGATTTAAACGAATTGCTACCTTATGCTTTTTCAATTAAGTTTGAAAACTGTTTAATGTTTCTAATTGGCTAATAAAATTACGAGGTCTATTTCATTTGATTAATGGGTTTTTTTTCTTTTACAGGTAAGTGATGGTGTTTGGAAGAGATTACGGTAAATTGCAAAATGGTTAAAGGCTAAAAAACTTTCAATTAAAACTGTAAGGTGGGTGGACCATGGAAGGCCATGCTCCTTCGAAGGCCAATTATTAAAATTTCGTAGTTATTGCCATGTGATGACAAATTCCTTCTATCTACATAAACATCCATCGAACTATAAATCACAGACGCGGCGGTGAATCGCTCGCGCCACTATTTTGGCAGTACGGTCCCTTGCTTCATTGATATCGGAAATCGGCGACGTTAAAATAAGGTGGGTGTACCATAGAAGGCCACTCTAACAAATAAATAGTTATTATTCGTTTATTTACTGGATAAATGAAACTAACAAATATTTAAGTAATACTTTGTTTTATTACGTAATATATAAACCACTTCTTTTTATTGTAGATTTAATGGCAATTTTTTAACTTTTAGTGTTAAATGACTGATTTATTATAATGGCCTTCTAAGGAGCCTTGTTCCTAGCAAGGCCATTTTTAAGAGTTCAATGAAACTTAAGTTTAATCAATATTGATCAAATCTGAAATTTAAAAAAGTGGTTTATATTTTACGGAATAAAACAAAGTATTACTTAAATATTCGTTCGTTTCATTTATCCAGTATATGAACGAATAATAACTGTTTATTTATTAGAGTGGCCTTCCATGGTACACCCACCTTATGTGGTCTAGTTTTTAAGTTAACTGAGGAGATAAATCTTACTGATTTGATTTAAAATCTGTCAATCATCAAGTTAAGTAAATTAAGTGAATTAGGCTCCAATTTCATCTACAAATATTAAGATTTATAGCTATCAAGGATCTTTTGGCGCATGGCTGAAATCCATAGTTCCACACTAATATCGTCATCTTATTTTTGTTAATACATTAATAAAATATAATATTACTAAAACCATCCCCTGGCAACTTCACTAAAGCACCAAAATACCCTTATAGTTCTTGTAAAAGTCAAGTGAAAAATAAGTTTTTATTTTAATTTTCTTATCTCAGTTAAACTTACCATCACACTTTAATTTCTTAAAAGTACCAGTAAAAAACAAAATACAGTAAATCAAAAAATAAAAATAATTTGGATATATCAAAAGCTATCTAATTAATATTTAAATTAAATCAAGCCCGTTATAAATAACCGGAATCAATGATGTTACGTCACGCGGACACCGGACCCAGTCGCGCTATTGACCGGAAATGATCAACTAAATTAACTATCTACAAAAGCTAACTAAATTAACTATCTTAAGGATATCTGAATCACTTTAATATATCATAATTACTTTGAACATATTAATGAGCCAGATAACATCTCGCCTGTAATCTCTGAATGGTTAGGCAGAGGTGTACACCCACATTTCGCCAGTTATGTTTAAGTCCCATGTAATAGGGATGGGGTAGTCTATTGCCATCAACCGGGCACAAATCCAGACTCCGTGGTTGCTACTGAGAAAATCCTAAAGGAAACCCCCAATAACACTTTGCCCACCCCGGGAATCGATCCCAGGTCAGCGGTCGTGCTTGCCACTCGACCAACGTGGCAATAAACTGGATGGAGTCGGTATATCCTATCCCTGAGAAGAATATTCATAAATACATCTTTTCACTCACGGCTTTTTCCATAGGGGTAGAAAGAAAGTACAGAACCAAATGCTCCTTTTGCTTCATCAACGTTCATACATCATATCATACATAGTCCCTGCGAAGAAATGACGAAACAAACTCGAAACTTATATGAATAAGTTAAGAAGTTCTAAGAATGAATAGTTTTGGGCCAACTTTTCTCACTTAAGTAATAAATTAATATGAGAAACATTTCACAATGTATTAAAATTAAAAGTAGGTAATGTGCTTGGAGTTTCTCAGAAGTGAAATTGAAGCCCTTGCGACATTTTGTCATTCAGTACTAACAATGAGGTGCTGTCAAACCGTAAGCCAGATTGCTACACGGCTTCAGACAGCGGACACTGCGATTACCCCGTAACTAGAGCCAAGTCTTCAACTTGTCCGTACCGGTTTCAGTCACCCCTTTATTGTAATAAATCTCAAATCGTTTATTGCAATCCATAATGTACACTTACATAAAAAACTAATAGAAACAATTATGGAGCCAGGCGGCGATGATAAGATGCCCGCAAAGAGGCTATGCACCAGCATCACCTATTGAATCAACAATTCGTCTACCGATTTTTCGGATCAACAATTGTGATCAATAATTGTAGCGGTTCAATTGAAACCTCTCCAGCAGTCAATGTTTGGGAGTCCCATGTTTTCTGGCAATGCTTCAAGGTAATCAGTCTATAAAGTTCCAACTGATGTGACAGACCTCCACTCTGTGACAAAAATAGGACATAAACATTATCCGCTACACGGGCCCATCTTCTTCTTTATCGTGTAGTTATTACCTAACATGGGCCTCTGACTTGGTTTTACATACCGTCGAGAATCACCTCTCTGGTACACCACGGCCCACGGGCCCATTACGGGTTGGGAAATTTTGCATGTTGTCTTCGCTGGTTTCCTCACGATGTTATTCACCACGGCTACGTCAAAATTGTATTTGAAGTCAATAATGGGATCGGATACATCCTAGTCCGAGTTGCTGTTATTAGGAAGGCATGCCACCTCTGAGAAAAAAATGAGGCGATTCAAATTACGTTCCATAATACACCAAAAAATAATATTTGCGCGTATCAAATCGGATGGCCGTCTCTCAAATGATAGTTACGCAATGCAAATAAATTATTTCGTAATATTGGACGACCGGAACGGACTCCACTGTGATCTCATTAGTTTTTGAGGCTAGAGAAAGTCACGAGTTACTATGCGAAATAAATTAAATATGAATTGTAGCTATCCGGTGGTGCTAGCCGGTCTGGGGTCTAGTAAAAGGATATTATTGAGGACATTTGTGATTTTCCAAGGTGTTTATCATCAGCATCGTCATTTTGTGGAAAAACATCCACTGGTGACTAGATGTAAGCCACCACTAAGCATCGATCAGAGTTTAGAGGTTAGCGGTGTCGTATCCCCATATCGGACTTAGAGAGTGACGGAAGAGAGAGCACACTTGTCTCTGCGCACACATTTGTGCACTGACAAAGGTGCACATTTCTCACTTGCCGATATCTATGTAGTCTATTGTCGTTATCTAGTCTCCTCTACTGAGATTAGCCGCCAGGGCTGAAATTCGGTCAAGAGGACTATTAGTATTCATGAACGTGACGTCTTATGTTTAATACTGAAAGGTATATGAAACACGGAAAATAGGCGCGAAATTTCCAAGACACCCACATTTTTCTGACTTAACAAGTCTGTCAACAAGACTTTCTACAAATCGAGGGCATGAATGACGTGTAATTCGTCAGTCACACGTCATCATCACCATAAAACAATATTTTGAAACAGTGCCAATAATCTTACTCATACGCTCATTCATGCTGGAAACACAGTGAACTGACATGAACTGTGGGGAAGACAAAATGATTTCTGAGAACTTTTGTTATCAAACAATAATTTTAATCAATGGTTATTTGTTTTTTATCGGTCGGGTGTATTGAGAAGATGTGTTGGGACAATATACACGGTGTATAACAAGGGACATTGTAACACTAACTTATACCAAGATCATGTCAGTGTCATGATCAGTAAGGACATGATTCTACACCCTTTTTTTTATTTTTATTTTTTTCGGATGGGAAATCATCAAATGACTTCTCCCGCTCTGGGCTGAGCGGGAGGGAGTGTCAGACTTTTGCTGACTAAAACCCACCCATGTTCCTTCATCGCCCTTTGTGTTCCGGGGCCGCGGTATCCCTTTCGAACAACCCGCAACACCCGGCAAATGATTCTACACCCTGATTATTGAAATTTATATAGCTGTTTGATTAATGGCACCAGCTATCTCTTTTTGTAATTAAAAGATCGTCGTATCAATAGCTACGAAAATATCAGTCGTTACGGGCTGTCATAAAATCCAAACGGATGACAACCGGTCTAAACTGAAGAAATTATAAATATAGATTGGGTTGTCACATTGACAGGTAGTGCATTCTGCTGTTTTGTTACAAGTTCCATAATTAATATGATCCAATATATCTATCGGCACAACACGTCACATTTCATTTAAAGACCTACTAAACATATTTCAGTTTTATTTTCATTACTCAACAAATCAACAACATGTGTGACAACTGTCCTTATTGCATACACAATAAAAATCCACTAATTTGTTCTCAAAACCAGCATCTCGCCAACCCAGTGCACATCCGGCTTTCCCGAAGTCTCGACAGCATTATATTATCTGTGTTCTCCTGCTGCACCCGTGCTTCCACTAAAAATATCGGCTCGGCTGATGAACCCACGGCCGATAAACGCTAACTGTATGGATATGTCCGATTCCGTTCTAGTTATCAGTGGCATTTCCCTTTTGAGGTAGAATTTTTATGACTTCCAATACGTTTGGGTAGGAAACTGTTCTGTTTCCTGTAGCCTGTTCTTAATGCATATTTCAGCAGTTGTTTATATACCCACGGAAATCGTGGCTAATAAAGTTGACTGGGAACTCTTCCTGGATGTAAATAATCTAAGACCCTATAAACTTGTCTTATTTAATTTGCTGTTGTTGTAGAGAAAGTTTCATAAAAAATCAAAGTAGTTCGTCCATGTAATTAACCAAACCTGGAAAAGAAAATGATGATCAAAAATGGATATGATGGATGTCATATAAGAGAAGCGGAGAACAGAAGAAAGGGATATAATATGTATTGTGTGAAAAAATGGCTTCGCTTAGAAAAATATATGGTGGAAGGGACACCGACGCACAAACGGTTACCACGTACTAAAAGTACATCATTGTGAACTCTCCACATAAAAACGTTTTGTAAAAAAATAACAAAAAAATATAAAAAAGTCAATGAAACAAACAATAGTCACCGACTTCCGAAAGTAAAGTTATTTTCCACTTTTTTTTAGTGTTTTTTTTTTTGGAAGTCGGTTATTGTTTTGCAATAAAGTTTTTATTTTACCCTTTTTAGGTATCACGCACAAATCCTCGTCAAGTATCAATTTCGCAATTTCTTTTACTTGGATGACATATTTTTTCCAGCTATTTTGATTTAAAAACCAAACCACTGAACGGATTTTGTTTCAATTTCTATAGGACCAATCGGAAAGAATATTCATTCAGATAAAGGACGAATTTTTCAAATCGGTTCAAAAATGACGAAGATATGAGGTAACAAACACAAAAAAATACAACCGAATTGAGAAATTCCTTTTCTTTTTGAAGTCGATTAAAAAATATGTTAATGCGTCAAAATTTATGGAAGCGCAATTTTTCTATTTGAATTCGTCAAATAAATCGGGAAAAAGGTTGACTGGCCATGAGGATGACAGTAGTTCTAATAGAAGACCATGATTTAGGTCGGCATCCTACTAAAAACAAATCTATGCCAAAATCGAAAAGACTACGTCTATCTGATTCATAGTTTCGAGAACAGAAGCCAATGATACACGCGATAGTTTCTTTAGTTTAATATCAACTGAGTGAGTATACTCTATGACTAATCAATCATCGAACATTAGCACAGTCAGTCAGTCGAGTGCGGATTAATCATTGATCTCTGAACTATGAGTTGTCAGTCTTTTGCAATCATCTGAGGCGCCAGTAATACTTCTGTTGTTAGGAGCTGCATTTGGGGGAGAAGTCATGAGTATCATCGTATGAATAATTATATATAAATATGTACATATGATGGACAGTTTTCTTTTCTATATTCTTTGTTGACAAGACGGGGTTTTCTATGTATAGGGATATGCCAAACCCATTAGTTTTGTTTTTTCGAACAGAACTGAAACTACTCGTTCTACATCGTTCTCACATATATGTTTAATCTCGACATGAATGATGTAACCGAGACTTTGTAACAACATAATGATTTAAAAGAGTGTCCATGGAGTTTCTTGCCCATTCTTCTCCATAGAGATCTACGCTTTCGAATGGGCAACTACAGTACTTTCACAAGTTATTATGCCCTGTGACTGGGACTGTAGCTTAGTTTATTTTTTGTGTTTTGACATTCAAAAGTGCCTGTAATGGTTTAAT
Source organism: Standfussiana lucernea (assembly GCA_964057025.1). NCBI lineage: Eukaryota > Metazoa > Arthropoda > Insecta > Lepidoptera > Noctuidae > Standfussiana > Standfussiana lucernea. The sequence continues at coordinate 14,661,724 of OZ059796.1, forward strand.
TGAAATAAATGCTTTGAGTTTGAGTTTTCTGAACTGATTCCAGCAAGTGGAGTGTCACTGGAATTTTCTGATGCTGTGTGATAAAATTATCATAGAAAATTCACTACATGAAACGTCAATAAAATACTCTTTTCATTCAGTTAATGCAACTAGGTATGGAAATATTTGTAAGTAAGCGGTCTTACAAACTACACAGTTAAGTAATAAAATATAAAGACTTATGTTGATTACGCTTAATCCAAGTTCTGTTTATCCAATAAAACCTTCAAAGAAGGATAAACAATTCTTGCACACATCAATGATGAAGCCTAATAAACTCACCATATTTATTGCGAAAGGCAACGAAGCAGAATCAACACTGCACTGCCAAGTACCAAAATTATCTCTATTTGAAGCTATAACTGCTTTAGCAGACATTTCCGAACATGCCATAAAAGATGGCAGACACCACATCAAAACGTCTTAAGAGAAACAAGCATCATTGACCACATTAAAGGATAAGCAGCAAAAACATTTTTATTTCTGAAATTAGACTAAACACCAAAATAGCCTTAGCTTTTGGTTCAATTATAAACTGACGTTTTCCCACAATTTATGATTAACCATAGATTTTATTTTCATCGACATCGTGTTTTTTTTGGCAATAAAATTCATACGGACAGAAATTGTAGGACGCCACATGCCACGATCCTTACATACTGTTTTTCGTACTGTGTTTCCTATAATAGAGGAGCTTTCAATAATTCATGAGTACGTTTAAATTTTCCTCTAGTTTTCAAAAACATACGAACACTTTGCATATGGAATTATGTGAATTGTCATACAATACATTTGGTTACGGCCAAGTTTAGCTGATAGTTACTTACTTGCGCTTTTATTTGTCAACCTTGCGTTCACGGCCGCTTTATAATTTACTTTGCTTTGTTGGCCAGGTGGCACTGCTCAATGAATATAACTTTTATCGCTTAGTAGTAAATACAAAGTTAGATAAATGAAGAACAGAAACATGCTAAAACGTGCAACTATGTAAACAGCCACAAAATACCTAATAATACGACATCTATGGAAAAAATGATGATGAATGTAATAGTCACACAAGCCATAGTATGGGACCTGACTGTGATGTACGAGTTAACTTGACACTCAAGACCGCTCGTTTCTGTGTATCCAATAGAAACAAGCGGTTTACTAGCTAAGACAAGGTAACACTTTCAAAAAAAACTTTTTTTTTTTTCTAGATTCTAGATGATGAGTGTACCATTCAATTCATAAGATCTTCAATTAAGTGTTCGTGTTTATATCAAAATAAAATTTCATTGTACCCACAGAGCACATTTTTCAACAAAGTCATCATCATTCATCGAAACTAAATTACCTTTTCGCAGTCACAACACTCAACAGGTCAAAAAAGTAAAAAAGCAAAAGTTATGACTAAAGCCATTACAGTTCAATGTTCAGGTTACCTGGTTTATTTAAGAAAGAACAGTTTTTTTAAATGAAAGTACAAAAAGCTAGTTGTCAGTTTTGACTGAGGATACTTAGAATTTTTGAGCAGAGTGACTTTTCTTTTTAAGCTTTTTAGACTCACTGATCATCTTGTAAAATTCGCAAGGTACACCACAAACTGTGGTTGTACTACAAAATCAGATCTAACAGTTGTGGCTAGCAAGATTCGGTAATAATATAACGATGAGACTATACGAGTCAGGTCGAAATCTTCGATGGAGGTTACTTCACCACAAGTCAAAATAACAGCGAAGATTAAACGAAATGTCCAGAATATCTCAATAGTTTTCAGTGCAAGATTAAGATTTATTATGGACTTAACATCGGTTTTTATATTGAAACTTGTCTACTCATCCATTTCAATGAGTTCTTAGTAGCTACCACCAGATTCAGACTCTACCAAGTTCTTACAAACCTTTCAACAGATACCACACGCAAGAACCCAACTGTCCAATGACTAATATAATAGTCGTGCCGTACAGTCAAAACAAAACATACCTCAACCGTGACCACGAGTAAAATAAATAAAATAAATAAATATAAGTAAATATCGCTAGACATCAAAACAAGAAACAATTATTCTGAAAACGAAAACATATTAGCCAAAGATGCAACCGTACCATAACGGTTCTTGCTCTCGACATACTTACTGTGAAGTTTGCCCAAAATATTAGACGTATTACGAAAATTTAGGCTAAAAGGAGTGATAGTGGCTCTTACTTTGGGTGGCGTGTTCCGATTGCTATATCTGGGGCTTTCAAGACTGAGGAATAGGTTACTTGAAACAAGCATGTTCCCACGTCAACCACATCATCGCTTACTTAGGTTAGCCGTTAGACACTGGTAAAACGCGAGTCCATCATCACCTTCCCGTCCTTGTTACCTAAGATCGGAGCAACACATTTTCTTCTTCATCTGTTACAATTTACTCCCTTTTCGTTCATATTATTCCTCACACAATCCATCTATCTTTTCTTTGACCTTCTTCTCCCTCTACATCCATCAATATTTACATTCACCACTCTTTTAGTCACGTGCTTTCATCTCTTCTCATCGCATACCCATACCCAAGCAAATGATTTCCTTTTAACTTTTGAACGCGAGGCCATGCGTATAAAAAGTTTGATGATAAACCACATTCGGTCCATTGATCTGTTCTTTCCTAGATATCAAGTTTCCTCTTTGCCAACAGACCTATCACGTTTTACTTGCTTCGTGTCAAAACAAACTACTCTAAAATAGCTCAGTAAAGACTTTAACAAGTCATCAGATTCGTCATCAAAATTGGCTTGACCCTGAAAGATTCACTTTCGCATTTGAGTTTGATTACTCACAATAATAATGCGGTCTTTGCACATGAAACAAAACATTGTACAATGTACATTCATCCATGAATTCACTGATGAATTTGGTTTTATGTGACAGGATTATTTTAAAAATCATTTTCAGTCCGTTGAGGACTATTATAAACTTGTATGCGGATTGGAAAAACTAAGAATCAATTCTATTTACGGTTCCGTACCTCAAAAGGAAAAAAGCGGAACCCTTACCTTATAGGATCTCTTTGTTGTCCGTCTGTCTGTCTGTCAAGAGTTCAAGACCCTGTATCTCGGGAACGCGTGGAGGTATCGAGTTGAAATTAAAAGAATAAACTCAAGTCTACAGTCCCTTGAAGCTGTGAAAAAGTCAATGCCTTACAGCACATGTATAGGAAAAAATCTGAAAAAAAAATGAACTGTAAATATGTAGTTTAATAACAAAATACCTACAAGTTTGTACGGAAGCCTCGATGCGCGAGTCCAACTCGCACTTGGCTGGTTTTTTTCTAATGCCATAGCTGCTACGCAAATGCTTCCCCATAGCCTTCCACTCTCCTCTCCGCCGTGAGGATTTCTCTGGCCAATCTCTCACAAACACCTCTAATACCCGTACCTATCTATATTCAAGTTAAAGTAATTATTTGAGCTTAATTAATTACTTGTGCATAATTGTTTATGCAATAGACAAGAATTTAAACGAAGTAAGAACCGTCAAAGAAAGCAAAACTAAGAATTCTAACTTTTTACAGTTGTAACTTTAAGCAATTACTAAACTACGTATATATAATATAAATCGTATCTTAAAAAATTACTTGTTTATAGATATACATATTTATTTTATATTTTTTTTATTTGTACATACCTAAGTCGTCACGCCAGATTCAATTGTTAACATTTCTAAATTGGTTTGTCAGACCATGCTGATGAAACGGTTGACTAATGAGCTGCCAATGAGGCTGCAACATATACAATCAATGCAGCATGTGTAGGTAGATACCTACCTACAGTACTTCTGGGCTTTAATCTAGCTGAAATAATATGTACTCAAGACAATCAGTATTCTACGTTACTTTGCACCTAGTGAGCATGAAATGTGTACAAAATCTCAGCCATGTCGTGACTACTCAGTAAACCATACAAAGTTGATTTCCTTACCTAATTGGCCTGCTTGAAATAAACACATGTTTTCGGTTACTTTGCCCTAAATGTGTTTTTATTTTGCCCTAATTGATTTCTTGGTCTGAATGTTTGGTTAATGTCTTGCGTTCTGTGGAAGTGTTTAACTGATGTGGAACTTTGATTTTATTCGCTACCTTTAGTTTAATTCTAGTAGGTTCTTTAAAATCTATTTTGATATCAAGTCGTTTATTGTAGCGGGTATCCCGTAAAGTACCCGTGTACTTGAGCTCTACTATCTAGTCTTTAGTATTTTTCTTTATTTAAAAGGATATAGCTTACAACCGTACCATAATAATATACCATAACATAAAGGTAACATAGGTTTCAGGGTCAAGAAAACGACATTAAATTTAAAAGAGACAAATAACTACAAGTTTGCCTGCTTCAAACGTTAAATACTCATCATTGAGACGTCCAACTAAAGAATGCAACTGGTTAACACCAGTAGCAGTTAACTCTGACAAGTCCCTTCGAACAAGCAAAGATTGAACAACATTAGGGCATTCACTTCGTCAATTGAGCAACATGTGGCTATCCGAAGGGACCACAACAGCGTGACAAATTGTCGGCTGACCCTTTAACTCTTTAATTGGAAGTTAATACTTTAATTCTCTGTTAACAATTTAACTGACGTTTTCTACAGTGATACAGTCAATTCTGCTATGAAAGTAACTGTTAATGGAATGTTTTCTAACGGATCTGCGGTGTTATGGCGAATAACACTTGTAATTACTTAGTTTATTGCTTTACCGACGCGACGTTTGTAGCTGACAAACTGTATTTTGTCTAGATTGCTGTGTTGGCAACAGATTTATTGATGACTGCAGATTTGTAAGTTGGCAATTTAGCGGGATTGCGGGACTGTTTTATCTAGCTAGTATGCACGGGACATATTATAATATTGACAGGGCTCTATGTCTTGTAATCCGCAGCGGGATTACAAGACTGTCTACTGCCAAAGTACGCCAGACATGACTAAATATTGTTGGTGCTCCAGAAGGCTCCTTTAATTACCCCAGATAGCACAATCGGATCCTGTTCCCGCTGCTGTGACACAAACCTCTCTCCCAACCCCAAATAGCGCGAATTGATATCAAAAATCGTCAAGATTTAATATGTATTGTAAGTATTTGACTTAAGGGAGGCTTTTGACCAAGTTATCCATTGTACCACTCAATTGCACAGGAATATCAATTTTGATTGTTTGATGCTCCCAACACCCATTCTTCATACTGAGTTGATTTGCTCAAAATCCAAACCTTGTAGAAGACAGAAGAACACCTCTAATCGCGTGACAATATTTCTGGTGAAATCTTGTCACCCGAAACCGTGTCACAGAATCACATATGTATGTAGTTCCTAATTTATCTGTCAAGTCGTGTCGTGCCGGAACACAGAGTAAATACAAAGAGGAGATGGTCTATTTAGATTTCCTTAGGAAACAACGCGTGACACTTTGCGGGGTGAGGGGGAAAGAAGTGGGCGGGATCTAACAAGATCCCGCCCACTTCTCTATTTTCCATCTACCGGTCAATAGCAAAACTATTCGCTCGTTCTGTCGATTTTGTTTTGTAGTTACGTAACTATCTCACACTAGATGTCACTAAGTGCAGGATGCAACAGGGTCGTACTCAGAATTTTCTTACCGGGGAGTACTGTTTTATTTTAAATTAATTTTGCGAACCATCTTGATGCGTATTTTTTTAATTTAAATTGTGATTTTATTGTGAAAAAAAAAAGGTTTCTGATGAATGACGAATGAAGATTATTAGATTTTCTCTTATACAACATTATTTTTTGTTTACACTAAACCCGAAAAGGGGTCATTGTAGTCATCATTTTGAACAACTTTTTCTATGGGACCAACCTTGAAATCGCGAAACAAAATCAGCTGTTCCCTACATTTTGACGAGTTATGCGAACATAAATGTAGGGAACAGCTGATTTTTTTTTCGAGAAAAAGATGAGTACAATGACCCCTTTTCAGGTTTAGTGTAAATCAAGAATAATGTTGTATATTTAAATGACTTATTTTGTTAAAAAGACTTATCAAGATGGTTTACAAAACCAGTATGTTTGTAATCCATTGCTGTCTTAGATTATCTTCGGATGGAAATCTAAAACCTATATCATTTAAAATTTAACTAACTTAATTTTAATTTCAGTAAAATAATTGATTTCTAATTACGGCCCTGTCTTTTTGTTGTTTATGTTTGTTGTTCATAGTTGACGATAGATGGCGGCCTGTTTACAAAATGATATGAAAACTCCAAAAATAACATTTTGGTCTTTAGGAATGAATGTTGAACAAATTTCAGCATTAATGTTATTAAAATATGTTAGTTCTGAGGTCTACATACCTAAATATTTTTAGTTTCCATGACACCAAGTGTCGCCATCTAGTGTCGGGTAGAATTATGTTTGTAAACGCCGACGCTAGGAGATTTTTCTAGAACTATTATAATAAATTACGCATAAAATTACTTACAAATGAAATGTGATGCCGTCCATAGCATCAGAACGTCTATCCGAGTAATTTTTACAAGACAAAACACAACACTTCATTCTTTTTTTCGTCTAGCGCGAACAATGCTGTAAAATGGGAACGTTCACAAAGTTGTGCACAGGACGAACGCCAACAATACACTGACTAAGGCCACGCCCACATGATAACGTCAGGACCTAGTTGAGAATCACAGTGCACAGTTGCTTAGGCCATCTCCTCTTTGTATTTACTCCGTGTGCCGGAAGCATAGTCTAAATGTTTCGTGCCACGGACGATACTTTTTGCGTGCTCAAGGCATTTTTTTAGATAGTACAAGGCTGTAGTTGATCTTAAGTGACAGAAGCATTATTGTTGATTTAATCGATATGTTTAAAAGGTCACTTTGATTTTTGTCTGTAAAGCCTCGTACGGAATAATCCTCTGTAGAGAAAAGCCCACTACCCATGAGCCGAAATTTGTTCCCGCTAGCTCTGTGCCGTCAATGTGGGCAAGTGATCTACTACTTCCTAGACCACGTGTCCCATTTACTTGCGGTCGGCCTTACTTGTTCTTATTTGTGCGCTATCAGCACTTAGTTGAGCTTCATTCAGGCTTGGCGAGCCGTCGTCACTCAAGTGATACTTGGATGAAAAAGATTGCTCGATCATCCCATCTATTTTATCGTTAAAAGTTGTACAAATGTTATCAAGTGATTGACCAATAGTGCGTTCATTCACATATGTTTAGGTACTACTAATATCAACAGCACTTATCGATACTGATATGATAATGATGATATCGTTCTAGGAATTCTTATTTCACCTTATTGGTTGCGGAAGTCAGGAATTAGTCACTTCAAACACTTTCATCCTCAAATACCTTATATCCTGCTAACCTTGCATGTAATTTTTTATATCTTTCGATCTTTTTTTTTCACTGTTGTCTAAACCAGATGACCTAGATAAGTTGCAATCTCTTTTTCATAGAATTTTAAAAGGATTCCATAAGTGTTTCAGTAATTGTTAGTGTCATTTTAAATTTTCCCTCATCATTACTCCTGCTAGAATGCCAGGCAATGTCTAGGCAGATACCACAACTTTAGCAGTAACCGCAGCAGTATTGGTTTCTATCAATCTTCTTCATCCACTATTGCCAAAATCAATAATATTTCCAAGTTTATATAGCTTCAAATTCAAACAGATTTACTCCAAAATTAGACAGGCATATCGACTATTTCAATGTCAACTGTTGGTGTCAAGTTTTCTATTCGCCAGTACAAATATCCGACGCTTGAAATCCAACACTTTTATTGAATATCGCGTGACGAAGTTAATGTTGTGTTTTTGTTACTATACTTTGCTGTTTTTGCTACTGATTCGTATTTGTAATATTTTTTGTCTGTCTTTACAAATTAATGAAACTGTAGCGGCGTTTGTTCTGGTTTCTTGACTGTTCCTAAATTACCATAGGCTGATAAAATTTTCGTTTTTCCTAAAGCATATTAGTATTAAGGTCGGTTTCCCCTTTGAATGCAAGTCATTGCGATTTTGATGGTCACCTATTAATATATATATATATACAATTTCGAAAGATACTTTATTAAATAATGTTTTTGGTGTAGTTCATCCTTAAGAAAATTCAGGTCGACCAAATAAACCGCTATGTTCTACAGGTCAATACTTTGTTTTTTTGTTATGATCTCATTAGAGATGTTTACGGCTGTCAAAGCATTATAGTCAAAGAGATGCAACATCATTCACCGCGCAAATTTTTCCAGTCAGTCAGCTCATTGTTGTACGTTAACAGATTGTAAATACGACAAATCATCTGTCTATTAAATACCGTAGCGTGAGTAAATAGATAAGATCTTGGTACCGAATATGAATCATCATTGATCTCGATCATTGTTGACGTTTTCAGACCGCTCCATGTTTCTTTACTAATAACAATATCATTATCATTTAAGTCGAAAGATGTAGGTGTACTGCTGGATATAGGTGTCCCCAAAATTTCGCCACATCGACCAGCCCTATGTTTCCTCACATCGGCAGCCGAAAATCATCCATTGCTAGGCACAATAACGCGAAAGACGTGCCCGTTTTGGGGGTTGTCGTGTAAGTGACGTTCAAACGTGCAAAAAGTGCTGATTTTCAGCATAATATGAATAAATGATTTTTGACCTTGTGTATTTGAGGCCTCCAGCAAGCCTTGTCACAAAGACCAGTCCTATGCTTCCTGCATCCACCAGACTATCGCGACCTTTACTAGGTCATCTACCTTGTCAGTTTCTTCACGACCAGTAGATCATGTAAAACATATCCCATAAAGTTTGATGTTTGGTAATTGAATATTACCAATCATCAAACTTTGCCCCAAACTTTCTTCAGAAGCTATCATTTCATAAAGTATAACGGTTACATTAAATTGCGTATCAATCGACCTCTACGATATTTTTTCCTATCTCTCATTAATGTATGTAGGTAAGTAGGTAACACTACTTTTGACAGGCAATTAAAATCTTGCTCGACATGTGAAGGACGGTGATACGATCTACTCTTGTATTTAGTTAGAGTATTGTGATATTATGCAAATGTACTGCTAATATGTGTGTAATTTACGTGTCAGTACGACGAAGACAAAATAACTAAAGAAATTAAACATCAAGACACATGTATGGAAGAAGAAGACGCGCTGCAACCGCTACTTACTACAAATGAATAAATTAGGATGAAAAGGTATGACGAAAAAAGGAATAAAAACATAATAATGAAGCCAGGGGAACCAGAGCTAATGGACTAATTAACTTTTCAGAATAGCTTAAAAATTAACTACTCCATTTAGTAGCTGAAGACAAAATGACGTCTGGTAGTCGTGACGAAGAAAGATGAGATGACTTAGATTCCATAGAAAAAATCAACATTTTTTCGCTTGCTTATCGTTTTTCTGAGGGTGGTACTATTATTTTACTAATGTTCTGATGGAAACTCAGGAAAACGTTGTGATAAAAAAAATGGTCGGTTGGTGAATCTGCATATTACGAAACTATTTCATAACAGTATCGAACAAATGATTATTATCATAAGCCAAATTTAGATGGATCTGAAACTAAGACTTTACGATGCGAATTAAACCCAAAGAACATTTTGTTAATTTTCGACATATTTAACAACGTGAAAATACCATTTGGACATGTCATTTGACATTTACTATTCTTCTATCTAACAACGACCTTCGTCATTATCTGCACAATACACTTTGTTGATGTACGCATATAGTCTCATTTAAATAATCCTAAGAATTATAAGCAACTGCTGTATTTCTCTTTGCGCTCTTTGCAGTCCTACAAATTATTGTATTGTATCTTCATCGTAGGTATCACAAATCTGATTATGAGGAGGACTAACAATAAGACAATATAATTGACATTACATTTGTGTGATCATGATCAATCTGACATTACCTTTGAGTTTTGGACTAGTTGTGACTAGTGATCTAATTTAAGCAGGACCAGATTTGAGAAACCTAGAATGGTATGGGAATATTTTAAAATAAAGGTTTTATCTAAATTCGGTCCAGAAAACCACACCTTCAAATCATGAGAGGATAACAATGATCAGATAATCCCGTAATTACCAGATAAGCGTAGCAACAATGAGAACTGAAACAAAGTACCTATAACTTTGTTCCAAATAGAAGATTCATCCGCCATAGGATGCCGTCTTAGCGCGCATATGCAACTTCCTTCGTTTTGTTTGCGTAAATGTACCAGAACTTAGATTACGATCGATCGTTAGCGTTTCTAAGTACATTGCTTTTATGTTCTCTTGGATTTTAATACTTACCTTTAACTCTTCAAACTGTGGCTGCAGTAAATCCAGTTATAGATCAAGTTTTATTTCTGGTTCGTTTTGAAATCCTTACTGTGGTGTTTGACTGAGGAGATGATGATTTAAAACCTATTCAATTATTCATACTATCTTAGAAAATATTGGGGTAGTTACCAGCATTTGGAATGTATAGGAATGAGGAAATATCCCAGATGTCTTCCAACTCTCTGATCAGAACATAAATGAGCATTTCAAAAGCATTTCAAATTCGTTTGGAAATAGACGACATTCTAGAGGAAAATAATTCACACTTAATCAGAATCTTAATATCTCCAGCTCCAACGCTCCTTTGAGTTGGAATGCTTTTCATCTGTATGTATTATAACGGTATCAAAATCGTGACTCGCCGTTTAACTTGCGCTAACATCTTGTTAAGCCAAGAATTTGCTTTAACAAACCTCATTGTAACTGATTAGTGATTACTAAAGCAAAATGACCAAAGCTGCCGCTTAACAAAACAAATCAAAAGAGCGTTCGAAGGAAACATAAACTGGTGAACGACAAAAGGTCAAAACAGTAAACAATGAACCGTCCGAGGGACTTGAACCGGCAAAAAAGGGTAAAAAGACCAGCATATGAAGTTATTGGGCACAACTGCATAGCATAACAACCATTCATAACGGCGAGGAAACGAGACGAACGGGCGTATAGGAGAAAACGCGCGCATGCCTGAGAGAGCGAGGGAGATTGCATTCCAAATACAAGCGCAAAGTCCGGCGCCGCGCGCCCGCGCCGCTCACTGACTCCCGCGCAGCGCTGCGACGCGGCCGCGCGCGCACTTCTAACCCGCCCGCTCTCGTGACATCTCGCCATAATTTCGACAATCTCGTAACCGAATCGAAGATCAGTTCCGGTGATGTCATTATAAATAAAAGTATAGTGTAATGTTCCAAAGATCAATGGTGTTCCCATAGTGAAGTGTTTAGTGAATTGAGTGCACCAGACTGTAAAGGAGAAGACGCCGAGGATACTTTCACTGGACTGAAAGTTTTAAAACATTCTTACGGAGAACTTCTTAAAAAGGGACTTGACCTCAACTCGATGCGAAGGTAAATATTGATGACGATTACGATGGTGTGGACGCGAAACCTGTTATTGACCAGTCAATAGATAAACATAACGGTAGCTTTTGCAGGGCCTTAAAAGACTTTCGAAACACTAGTAAAATTATGATTACAGTCAAATTTACCAGAAGAGAGAGGATTTTTCAGCAGACTTTAAATTATTAAATGCTCCAACGGATCTTTCAATACAGAATAATTATAAATTCAATAAAACAAAAAGCCAACCCTTAATTACTCGCGTCCATATAGTTACACTTACGCTCGCGTGGGGAATATATTACCCCAATTTTAAAGGTACAATAAAACATATTTTTAATGACATACTTTTATTTTTATTATAAAAATTAGAAAAAGACAACATTGTTCTAAATTGTAATAGTATCCTTAATCAACATTGTTATAAACTTTTAAAGATATGAAACTTTAAATTTAGGAACTTTTTAATCAATACATTTATCACATATCATAGTGGAATGGTCGTGACAAACTTGCTGGTGGCATTTGGCACACATAAATCTTGTTTTTTTATCCTTCGACCTTGCACAGATATGGCACCTTTTATAAGTTGTCGATGGACCACCTCTGGAAGTGGGGCTAGGATCCTGAACTGTAGCATTTCTTTTTAGCCGTTTTTGTATGGCCCTAGGCAGTTGTGGTATAGTTGCTCGAGTTTGTTGGCGAGTCTTTACCAAATCAACTGCAAGATGCTTCAAAAACTCCCTTCTTGATATTCCGTGGTCAATTTTATTTTTATAAATGACATATGCATTGATACCAGCAACGTTGAGAAGGTGATAAAATATAACCATAGGCCATCTCTTTGTACGTCTGCCGACGTTGTAGTTAGCACACATTTGGTCGTTGGTATCTACGCCACCTTTCGTGCGATTGTAGTACAAAATAATTTCCGGTTTCTTCTTTTCACTTTCGACTATTTTATTGTCATGATGCATTGACGAAATCAGCAATACAGCTTTAGATTTTTTTGGAACGTAAGAGCAAAGTGTTACATCTTTTTGGAAACCAAACAGACTGGAATGCTCAGCTCGTGTTCGTTTGGGCTGGAAGCAAGTTGGAATTTCCGGCTTATTCTTACGAATAGTTCCAACCATAGTAAGCTGGTGATCTTTTAGAAGCGTATTTGTAAGAGGGACGCTAGTGAACCAGTTGTCCATCGTAACGTTTCGACCAGTACCCCAGATGGGTTCTGTCATGCGCTTTACCAAACTTATTGTATCATTAGGCATTCGATATGGACCCTCAGGTTGTACTCCAGCATAAATCTCAAATTTCAGTAAATAAAATGTTGCCGAGTCTACGAGTGCATAATGCTTTATGCCGTACTTCGTGGGTTTGTTGGGCATATAAACAACACCAGAAAATCTTCCTCGAAAGGCGGGTAATTGTTCATCTAGGGTGACATTTTCAGATGCAGAGTAATTATTGATGAAATTATTATTCATCAAATCAGTGAACTCTCTGACTGCTGCTAGTTTGTCTGTCTTTTGTCTTTCAGATCTGGTATTTTTGTCATCAAAACGAACACATCTTGATATAAAAAGAAATCTGTTGAATGACATTGTGTTTTGAAAAAACTCGATGCCTGTTCCATCGGTAGCCCACAGATCTTTGAAGTTCAAGTGAGATGAACGCAGCACACCAGACATGTAAAGCAAACCTAGGTAAGCCAAAAGTTCTTCGTATTCTAGGAATTTGCAATCACGTTCGCGTTGAAATTTTCCTTGTATCGATTTTATGTAATCGTTGGTCTTTTGCAGTACTAAATTGACAGTATCCATTGAAAACATACAAAAGAATGCTTCTGACATTGTATGTATCTCCTTGGCTGTTCCCTTAGGTCCTGGTATTTCCCTCATAATATTGTGTCTACGAACTCGAACGCTAGTACGCGGCGGCTCTTTTGCCCACTTTGTGCATTTATTTTTTGATAAATAAAAGCTATCAGAATCTTCACTTGTATGTCTACTCAGTGGTTCAGTATCGTCATCACTCCATTCTAACTCGGTTTCATTGGCACTTTCTTGAGATTCTGAGTTGTGGTCACTCTGGATCACTTCATCGTCTCCCTCATCTTCATCGGGACTATCTATGATGCTTTCTTCGTCGTCTTCTAATATGCGCTCAACAATCTGGTAGTCAGAAAGACGCTTACTTGCCATTTTAGGCGTTCTAACCTAAAAAAAAAAACAGAAAACAAAGGTAAGTAAAAAACGAACCATTTAGTATCTGTACTGCACATTAAAAAATAAAAATAAAAATACTCACTCGTCCAAAAAAAGTTGCACGAATACTCGCGTGGGGCAATATATACCCCAGACGCGATCTCCTGACACAACCACACGACACGGAGCGGCGCTCGCGACTGATTCGCGGCGGGGGGAGGTATTTAGGCAGCTACTAAGAACGGCATGGAGGAAGCTTTAAAAATGGCGGAGATACGACGCTTCAAATACGCCGTGGGGTTAAATATACCCCACGCGAGTAATTAAGGGTTAAGGCAAACTTGGCATTGTTAATCACGTGAAAATGTTTTTGCTGTCAGTATTATAAGCTCAAGCGTATCGTTATCTCGCAAAGATATCTCAGTTTGTGCCATCTCCGGCGTGCATCTACAAGATTATTGTAGGAACGTCATGGAATTTATTTTTTGTTTGCACCGAGATTTTGTAATTTCAGAAATGCATGACCTCATGAGATGGTTTTTCAAATATTTGAATCTGTTTTCAGATCTTCATTGCGAAAATAATGGTTTTCAATTAACTCTTCTGATTTTTTAGATTTCGATGACTCTTTCGAATAAAACAGTATATTGTCACATAAGACTTAGTTTTAAAATAAATAGGATAGCACTTAGAAAAAGTTTATTAACATGAATTGCTAGCTTTGTTGCTTTTAATTTATATGAGTTCACGCGCACTCAAATTCTACAAAAAAAAAAACAGGTTTAAAGATTAAAATAAAACTTGACTCACTACTAGTTTGACATATTAAAAGACACATACATACTTATGTCTGATGAATATATTATTTTAATATCTACCAACAAAATAAGAACTTAAATCTAATTATAAAAGAATCCTAAGTTTCCAAACTTTTATTGATAAGACTTTGCTGGAACACTAACCAATAGATTTAAGTAAAGCTTTTGATACTGTTACACAGTGTGCTACAAAGGTTATTGAATCTTCTATCGTGTATTCGTGTATCATGTTTTAACTGTTGATGGGTCCGCAATTATTTAATAGATAGATTGTAGGAGTTTGCGTGGTTACACTAAACGCACGTTTACACACTTATTTTCTACTATTAACGTCTAATTCCTCAATAATCACTTTTATTTTCTAAGCGATTGTACAAAATACATTATGTCATTCTTCATAAGCATCAAGTTTTGGTTATTACGGGTTCAAACTATTGAGAACATTGTTTTCTTCAGGTTTTTCTTCAGGTTTAGTACTATGCGTGTGAATAAGTATGTTTGTTAGTAGAGAAACAACTTTTTGTGTATTTCGTCTTTGGTGGTATTACATTTATTTCAACAACATTAAACTAATTATTACCGATCAAAATCATTATGCTGTTTTTAATGTCTACGTCTGTCTGCGACGTCTTTTTATCTAGTGCTGTAATCTTGTCTTCTTTTGGTGTGTATCGCAATATTTGATTATAATTAGAAAGGACCATTTGTAATGCTCAGACGAAGCCGCGAGTTTTAAATTATGGTAATTACGTTTAATCATCAAAGAAAGAATAAAGATAGGTACACTAGAATTCGATGGCATTTTACAGTAGGTTTTAGTAATTTGTTACTTTTACCAAATATAACAATTTTCCTGTTCTAAAAAAATACTTAATCTGGTAACTACGGTAAATAATTTATACTTTTGCCTGTATCAGATAATTTATGAGTTTTTAAGCTTGTTTTCTCATCTTCGAACATCAAAAAATATGCTTGACAATTCCAATATTTAATCTTGAATTGCTATGGGAAGATCAACACCAATCAATGTAAAAGATACCATCGTCCGTATCGCAGAAAGACATAATTATCATAACATAACATTTATAATGTTGAACATTATTAAAACCTAAATTCAAATGACACCAAAACTACGTTCACTTTTCCGCGTACGTGATACTATGGCAACCTAAAATCCAACTGCAGCAAAATTGAATTGAATCATTCGATATCAACAAACGTTTTCCGGGTTGACGAGTGACAGTATGGCATTTTCGTTGACTTGGAAAGGTCAAACGGGTGGCTAGCTAAACCTAGTTGTCAGTTGAATTCTGACACAGTTAAGAGTACTTCGTGGTTTACTTCAAAACTTTCGTTCATCGCCTTACAGTACTAGTGCTAGTCTTTAGCCTATACTAGACCATAAACAGTTTATGAGGCATTAGGCTATTTAGGTTTGTGTTGCGTTCAACGGTTTAGTGTCTGCGTAAAGTGTACAAGTGCCATTAATTTTCGGATTAGATGGTTTTAATTGTGCTGTTTCTGCTTTTCCTTGTTAAGTATTGTTTATTATGCTAGTTGCATTTGTCGTTGTATTATTAGTAATTCGTGCTTGTTTAGACTTGTATATTGAATCCTAGGTATGACCCTGAGGCTATAATGACTTGCTTTAAGTAATGTTTGCTTTTGCATGATACAATTTTGGCATTCCCGAGCAAGTGGAGTCAAAATCTATTAGTAAAAGAGTGGTGTCACTAAGGGCAATTAAAGTCTCATACATATTGAATGCAGTGCAGATAATACATAACCGCAAGTTACTACCACTGCTACTGTCAATCTTTAACCTTTTTTCTTTCATCTTCAACTTTTAAACTAGACAGTTTTCCAAAGAAATACATATGACAGTTACGAAAGCTCCCAGGTATTGCCGATTAAGCTTAAGCATTGGTAACTGTTCAAACATTGATTACATATGTCTGAGGTCACTCAGGAAGCGGCGCAGGCGCTCACATCCGTTCTTACTTTTGATAAGTGCACTTGATACATCGAAAAATATTAAGTGGTCATGATATTTGGAGATTATTTCTTTATGTGGTCATGTAGTTGTGTTTATTGGTTACTAGCTATTGTTTGGGACTTCGTCTGCGTGTATTTGTGCTTTTTAGTTTTTTAACACACATATTTACGATGTCCACGTCCTTAGTTACAGATCCAGATCTCAGGCTGTCAATAATAACGATTGATTTAATGATTAAGGCGTGAACAGGTAGTACACGGACAGATAAAGTTACCTCCATTTATAATTTTAATGTGTATTTAGTGGGTAGAGCTTCTGACATCATGTGCTGTGTTTTTGGCGATAATGTCAATGATGTCTGTTAGTAAAGTTGCTAAGTATTTGTTTTTAGTGTCGTGGGTTAGATTTCCTACATAAGAAACATATATATGGCCTACATATATCTTAGTTGCTGCAGCTCTGGCTTCTTGCCATTTGGCATTTATGTTTGTTAAAGAGTCCTCGGTACGGTATTGTTTTACCGTAAAGTGTTCTTACAAGGAATTTTATCTCAATAAGGTTTGCCAACGTTTGAAACGAAGAGAGATATCAATTTGAATTTCTTTCATCTGTACCGACACTCTTGGTCTATTCCCAATGCTGCTTTTCTGGCTTTTCTTCTACAACTATTATCACTTATCGCTATCGATTACACTGTTATATGTAAGTTTATAATTTCAACCGTAGCCCGTTATTTATGAGATCTATTTTCAAGTGTTGCTCTTCTGACCTTTTTACTAAATGTGTTATGTTTTCACTATCTATTTCAATATTATGTGCTTCTCCGTATGGCATGTTACACATTTAACCCGTAGCCTATCTGACCTTTCTTCCTTTTGCTCTCGAACGGAAATGAGTTTGGTTTCAAGAGAAATGGCTGCCCTATTTTTAGAAGATATTTCGAAACGTTGACAAGTAAGATGTCTGTCACGTTGTTAGATGACGGGTTTGTCCTGGCGAACTATATTTTAGTTGGAGTGGTTTTTAGTTTATTAAAGTGATATCAGATCCTACATTTGCTGTTGGAAACAATGATACGATCATGTTTTTTGGTAAATTCGATCATTGTAACGATCTAGATGACCCATCATTCAAAGATAGTATTGAAATAGAAGGCCTAGACAATTGTCAATCGCCCACAAGTCATTTCGGTTTTCTACAGTCACTTTCGACAGAATTCTCATGGTTTTCGGTAGCTTTTGTCAATCCAGTCCATGTATTACTTGTCAGACATCATGTCACATTTTTCTGTCTAGGGTCTCTGTTCATCTAAACATTTCTATAGAAGCAAAAGTCAATCAATTGCTTCGGCCTATTGCAATGCACTGCTGGGCATACGCCTAAAGCTGTGCCACAATCCGGGTCTTGAATCCAAGACTCGTTTAGAAACAAAAGCGGTACTTACAAAATACCGTCACCTACCTTTGAGTGCAGTAATTAACTGGTCTTAACGATAGTTTTACGGTTATAGGCACCGGTAACTTAATTAAACAAAGAAACTTCACCAGATTTGCAGTACCACCAAAAACTTTCTCAAAATATCCGTTTAAAAACATTATTATCGCGACATTACTGATTGCGTAACTAATGGACGCTCAGGAGAAAGCCAGTGCTGCGCCCGCGCACCGAATATCGATGACTGATGGCGGATAGTTTATCAAATATTTATACACTAACTTTTACCTGCGGCTTCGCCCACGGAGGTCGGAAATTATTCCACGGGAGCGTCTTACCCGGCCTAAAAAGTGAAAAAAACAGAAGATGAACCATGATTTTCATGATGTCCTATATCCTAACCCAGGTCATGATCTATTTGTGTGCCCAATTTCATCTATCTCTATGCAGCCGTTAAGACGTGAAGGCGGTACAAACAAACTCACTTTCACATTTATAATACAAGTCAGGATTAGAAATGTACGGGATTTTTTTTTTAATGTTGCGTAATTATTGTATGTAGGTAGCGGTTGAAGGTGTAAAAGTTATTAATTAGGATTGAGTAAGATATAATATTAATTAAATCGTCTGTGAATAGAGACGGTTGAGTTGGTAGTTAATTAGTCGCTAAATATCACGGTAGGTGCATAAAACCATTTCTTTTTTTTATTTGAGTAGTTCTGTAGTAATTACCTACTGGTAATGTATCGAAGCTGGTCTAGGCGCAGCTGTAGAATTATTTTGGCTGAGAAGATGATAACGATTACGAATTTAAATATTTCATTAAAAGTCTACATGCATTGCATCTTAAACCTTAATTGACCCGTTCCAGGATAGAATTTCAAAAAAACTTTACTCAAGCCTATCTTACTTTCGGATATTTCATTACGTCTGAGTCAGTGGCTCCGTAGATTAAGTTACATTCACATACACACAACAATTTATCTTAAGATTCGCCTCAAGCATAAAAAGTGTAAGTGGCACACAAATTACTATTCACCCATTATCTTCTCTTATAACAAACTAATGATCTTTCACTGATACACAAACCCACATACTCGTCTGTGTGATTAATGTTATCGATAGCAGCCGGATTCACATTGTGAATCGATTCACGAATTAATCGAGACGTTAATGTTGTATCGATATGTTATCGCAACACTAGATCTGTTTTCTAAGTTCGTTATTTACCGCTAAGTTAACACTAGTTAATGAGGATTTAACTGCACAGATGATTAACTTATTAATACAATTCTAAGCGAATTCGAAATTTCTCTCTTTTTCTTTCAATTCGGAAAGAGTTTAGATGGAAATATAAATCTAGTTCTTGCATGCAATTTATTAATCTCTCAATTAACACAGTTCCCATAAAACAAGAAAAATAAATATACAAGGTGTTGCTTTGCATTCTCGTCAAATTCAAGGAGGTAACTATGCTAATGATTCTCGACCCGAATCAATAATAAAAGGGGTAGGTAATTTTTATATTTTTTTCTTAATATCGGAAATCGATAAGTGTACACCACCCTTATTAAAATGCAGCCCTTCTAATACTAGCCCTACAACCGCGCTTTCACACACACAAATAAACACAGACGTATATTCGATAAACGGGTGATTCTCCGCTTTTGAAAAGGGCTTCATTCTGAAAAAGGTCACATTAAATCAACTGAAAAAAGCTTTTATTATTATTGACCAGGTACCGTAATTTATATTATACCGTTATTTTTATTATTTACGTCTTCTATGACAACCTCCTGAATTCTGACGAGGTTGCAAAACTATTTTTTTTGGTACTACCCCACTGTGTTACTAACAAACAAAATAGCCTATTTTAGTCCTCACACCCGCAAGGGGTGGAAGGGATACCAACGCGAAAACGGAAACCACATACTCAGTACATTATTCTGAACTCCCCCCCCCCCCCACACACACAGAAAATTTTCGTGGGTTATTAAAAAAAAATCTGCTGTTTCCTACAACAGTGCAATACCTACACGGCCAAAATGTATGGAACAGCTTTTTTTCAATAACCGACGAAAGTTTCTATGTGGCGGGGTTCAGAATGATGTACTGACTATGTGGTTTCCGTTTTCGCGTCGGTGTCCCTTCCACCCCGTATAAAGCACTGGAAGAAATACAGATGGTCGTGCCTGTACAACGCATTCATTCATCATTTTTTATAGTACACAGTTCCACAAAAAATGTTCTCGACTCACCCCCGTAAACTAAGTGTGAACAGTGTAACTAAGCATTTTTTCATAGAAATACCAACGTTTGAAGTGTCCATATTTTTTTATTAACTTCGTAATTGGTTTAGTGCATGAACAGGGTCCTCGGATCGATTCCCGGGTTTTTCCAAGGATTTCTTGGTATCGGTACGTAGTCAGAATTTATACACGGTTAATTGCAATAGGCTCGCCCCTTATCACTGCTAAACAAAAACATGTATGCTCTTGTTATTTATTTTTTTATATTTTACCATCTTTTTATACCATGTTTTTTTAGCAAATAAATATTATTCTAATCTATTCTATTATTCTATTTATTTGGGAATTAACATAATTGACGAAATGCGGGAGCACTACAGACAATACTTCTGTTACGTTAAATTATATATATTTTAACCAAATTATTAACGAAAATAACGTTTTTAAGTACTAACACTTAAGGAAGTGTAAAATGAGGAAGTGTCAGTAAGTTAGGAACATTAATATTTCGTCGAGTTAACGCTTTGCTTACATTCCTCGCTGGCTTTTGTAAATTCTCACCATGTGCATGTGTTCCGATAGTCAACATGTGTTTTAGTTTTGAAGCTTTGTTAAGGAAGTTATTGTATTTTTTTTAACCGACTTCAAAAAAAGGAGGAGGTTCTCAATTCGGTTGTATGTTTTTTTTTTTTTGGAAAAAATGTAAACAACTGGAAAAAATGTCATCCAAGTAAAAGAAATTGCGAAATTGATACTTGACAAGGATTTGTGTGTGATACGATAACTAAAAAGGGTAAAATAAAAACTTTTTTGCAAAAAAAAACCGACTTCCAAAAAAACCACGAAAATAGTGGAAAATAACTTTACTTTCGGAAGTCGGTGGCAAAAAAGTCAATGAAACAAACAATAGTCACCGACTTCTGAAAGTAAAGTTATTTTCCACTTTTTTCGTGGTTTTTTGGAAGTCGGTTTTTATTTGCAAAAAAAGTTTTTTTTAAATAACGGTTTTTGTATATTGCACTGGTCATTACTATTTCACTGTTTCATTAGTCTAGTTGTTGCAAGTGCTTCTGTTGGTTTTTTTTTTCCAAGCCGGGTAAAGTGTTTTTGGGAGTTTCTATCAGGAATTTCTGAGTAGCAGTCCCGAAGCCTGGATTTGTTCCCGGCTGTGTTAGTGCCCTATTGCATAGGACTTAAATATCTGGCGAAATGTGAGCGAACCTATAGCGCACCACCTCTATGACCCTTCGGAATTACAGGTGTAATGTTTTGTGTATATGTTATTTGCTTTACGACTATTTTAAAGATATTATGACCATTAAAAATCTAAGATTAAACATTGTTTCTTTACCAATTCATATTCCATTCAAATTTAATCATTATTTTTATGGTATGTACTTACATTTGGCTATAAAAATTGTTTATCAACATGTTCTTGGCAATAATTAGATAATTCTGTTAGCTGCGATAACCCTAAAATACCACATGAAAGGTCACGGACTCACGGCATACATTGTTGACTGACAAATGGTTTACAATAAATTAATTAATACAATCTATCTTTATGTTGGTTTGAGAGAAGAGCTCCATTATTCAGTAGATAGAGACTTAAGTTGAATAGTCTATTTAGTTAGAAATAAGAAAAGCTCTGGTATTTTCCGCACGTTCTTTTGCTAAAACAGCCAAGCTCATAATAGATAAGTCCTTCATAAAACTGACTACATTGACTGCAACATTGATGGAAATTACACACAAGCCAATGATGTAGCAACAGTCGTTTTGTTAGAAAATGAAGTCCGTAACAATCGAGGACACGAAAACTACACGACAATCGAATACACTCCCATTTCCCACATTACGCGCGGCATCAATAAAAGCGCCAGAAAGCTGCATTCCAT
Organism: Standfussiana lucernea; assembly: GCA_964057025.1. Classification (NCBI taxonomy): domain Eukaryota; kingdom Metazoa; phylum Arthropoda; class Insecta; order Lepidoptera; family Noctuidae; genus Standfussiana; species Standfussiana lucernea. Next base: position 14,683,742 of record OZ059796.1, read on the forward strand.
CCACATCCGTGCCATTGTTGGGCCCAACATTTGTTTATGACATCCAACACGGCCTGATTAGCACGTCCGTTTACACATCTATTGTTTGGACCAATGTTTGGCATTGTAGCCAACTTGGCCCAATTGGCACGTGCTTTTTCGCTGAGGCCATTGTCTTCTCATCGTGATCGAAGATCGCACGCTTCAAGACTATGATTTATTAAACAATTGTTTAAAGTTCAAGAACGAAAGATTCAAGTTGGAAGCTGTGGCTTTAAAATGATTAATTTGTGACTTACCTCATTTTAAAGGGCCGAGTGTTGAGTCCTTGTAAGTCTGCAGAAATTTATGTGGAGTGTAAAATGATTTACTAAAATGCATTAATTACATTGTGGTACTTTGTACTTACTAACGTGGTTTATAAGTTCCAATAATTGTTACTAACCATTATGGAACATTGTTACCTGAATTAAAATTTAATTAAATTCTACTGAAAGTCAAATTCAATTAACCAACAGACAATGGGCCACGTTCCATCTTGCACTGCATGCCCTAGCACCTGCGCACTTGGCGATCTATTTACTGCAGCAGTGAGCGGAGTTCGCGTTGCTGAGTTTTGGCCTAAACACATTTGAACTGTATGCCATCGATACACTTAGAAGAAGAACCAACAGCGAATCTAATCTCAGCCCATCATATCACAATAGTGATGTGCTATTTGGGTACCTAGGAACCTATAAAGAAACTGAAGCTATCAAAACTCACTCAAACACTCTACTACTCTCTCCAAGCTAAATTCTGTAGGCACTCATTCACAGCCTGTAGTTTCTCACAAGTCGTGACGTACTCAACATGATCTTTCTTTTCATTTGGCGGCCATGTATCGATGTCTGCGTCATTAATAATGTTAATTAATGTCACTAGACAGCAGACTGCAGTACAGTCACGAGCATAAATATGTGTACACTTTCGTAAATTCAAAAGAGATTTTCTGGTGGAAAAACGATTGTAACTCTGAGGTAAGCTAAAGTCCTACTTCATAATAATTTTGTGACATACTGTATGCATAAATTCACGCATTTTCTCCATGGGAGTAGTCAGAAACTACAGAATGCCTGTTGCAATCCTTACATAAGTACTCCTTACGCCTTGTCCGCCTATAAACACGCACATAATATGGGTTCCAAGGTTAAAAAAAAATCATAAAAACTCTAAATTGCAATCAATACAGTAAGAGAAAATCATTTTCAAAAGTTGCTAAGTGTGTAGATATTGGTGCTTGTGACTGTATGGTTGAGCGAAAGCATTCCTTATGTCGACCACACGGATATGGCCACATGTGTACCATACTATTAATATTTAGTCCTGTCAGCTCAGAGATATTGAAAAGGATGTTTGTACATGTTCGATTGTGGATGGATATAAACGTTGCATTATTTAAAACGTAGGAGTAATCTAAAAGTGTTGGGCATTTAAATAACTATGATAATTAATGGCCACATTATTAACTTGCCCGTATACCAATTTATTTAAATTCGATCTTTGCTCGTTTACTCAGGTTTCATTTGTAATAACCTACTGAAACTGTATTATATTACCAACTTTTGATTGAACAAATTAATGGTTACACATACCTATTACACGTACCTATGTACATACTTCTTTCTTTAGACTTCGTTAAAGCGATGATGACCAAAGATCGCATCATAATTCACTCAGCAGTTTTGAGTTTCACCCGAACGAAGCCTTTGCAAACAAACATTGATAGAAAACTCAATCCGAAAGTTTTGTTTCGTCCCTTTTGGTTTCCATTTCAATAAGTTATACATATAAGGGTTTGTATTATTGTACTCGTAATAATAATATAGTACGTAAATTGTATGTACATTGTACCATATTGTTATTATCTCAAATCAAGTACCAATTGGAAAAAGAAGTCCTGTTTGGTTTTATTATTTAATAAGTTATCCATCAATTACTAGCGACCCGTCCCAGCTTCGCATGGGTGCGATGTAGATACTGATGTTTTCTCTACTATAATATGCATGTATTATGCATATAAACCTTCCTCTTGAATCACTCTATCTATTAAAAAAACCGCATCAAAATCCGTTGCGAAGTTTAAAAGATCCAAGCATACATAGGGACAGACAGACAGCGGGAAGCGACTTTCTTTCATATTAAGTAGTGATCATACTTTTTAAGTTTTTAGGTACATGCATGGATTTCCGTGACGATATAACATATTTTCTTTCTTCATTCTTTTACATCCTCATTAAATTACCATGCATCAATACTCATAGCTATTAGCAAAATGTTAAAACTTCATAATTCAATAAAATAGCACTAAAAATAATAATTCGTGCGGCGGAAGCGTCAATCAATAACATAACAAACCCCGCATGGCGCATAATAAAGTGCATACAATAAGAAAATATCAGAAGTACTAGTCATCATCTCTTTCTCATCCGATCCGTGTCACCCAGTAACCGGGTTGTGAAGGTCAGATAGGCAGTGGCTCCATGTAGAATACTGGTATTCAGCTGCATTCGGTTAGCCTGGAACCCGACCCCAACATAGTTGGGAAAAGGCTATGCATATGATGTTATATATGATAGAAAGCCCCTTTGCCCTCAGAGGTGTCTACACATTTACATTCCGGTCCTGGAAATTACTTCGAATAGCTACATTTATCAAATGAATTCAGTATTTCAACTTGAAATACTATCATATTTATGATTCAATCAATCAACTTACACTTACAATCTGACAAGCTTCATCCGATAGCGCCCTTTGTCGGAACAAATCTTCTGAAGTTATCTGTCCTATGTCGGCCGTTACTCTGATAGCGAGAGGGTCAGTTAACTCAGCCAATAATAACCTAGTGATGTGTTTATATTTACCGATTACTCGATAGGGGACGAATTACTAACTTTGCCCTTTGAAATTCGAGATACTCTTCTGGAATAATATTTATTTTCTAAGACTGGGGAAGCTGTAATTTAAGTACATACAGCTGCCGATCGGTCTTGGGTTTGGAGATCGTATAAGGCAATAATGTACGGGGTGTTAAAGTACAATAAAATATTCTTCCTTGCCTCGACTGCCTGGTCCAGTGGTCGCAAGCGCGATTGCTGTACATGCGGTTCTGGGTTCGATTCCCAGGTCGGGCAAAGTGTTATTGGGTTTTTCCTTCAGGGATTTCTCAGTAGCAGCTAAGGAGTCTGGATTTGTGCCCCGTTGATGGCAATAGGCGAACCGCATATTACGTGGGACTTAAACATAACTGCCTAACCCTTCGGGGATTGCAGGCGTGATGATGTTATGATGTCAAATATGCTTAAAGGTACTGCAATGACTGTTTCCATAGATAAACGGACGTAAAGCTTCGCAAAATTACGTTTGTTATTACTAATTATATGTAGATCGTTACCATATATAAACCACATTGTTGAAGGAAAATGTTCTATAAATCGCCAATTGGGGAATACAGTTATTAAGAATATTTCTAAATATTTCCTCAACGTAGGTATGTTTCATTTTAATTAGTTATAAATGAATGCTCAATTTAGGTTTGAATACGAACAATTAGAATCTTTATTTACGTCTCATTTTATTATGTTTACAAACAAAACAGCAGCAAAAGTGCATGAGGAAAAACATGAAGTTTGACTGTTGTATTATTTATGATCAAAATTATGTTGAACTATTTTCTTAAGTACATACATGACGCCATCCCAGAAACCGCAATAAACACAGCGATTCTAGCACAACAGTTTGTCTAGTTATGCTAACTTAAATGTTAGAGCAGTTGATGGTTAACCGACTCCAAGTTTGTTCCCTATTAAACGTTGTTCATAATGATCGACATAAAAAATAAAATAAGGCATAACATTAAATACAGTTTTTCTTAAATCTATGTCAAGTTCACCCATGATTTGTGCCTGAACTAGGTAATCTGTGTTTCACGCGATTAGAGGTAACATTAATTGATTACATAATCACATGATTATTATATTAATCTCATTGGTACCTATGTAAAAAGGTGTATAAAATTACAGTATCTTATCCTAGCTTAACTAATTAAAAAAAAATAACAATAATAGTGTCGGCCAATGGTTTAGCCAAGAGCCTCGACCAACAACTGAGGAGGCTCTCGCTGGCTGGAGGCTGGATCAAGGACTTGATTCAGAAAGCAGTACTTCTGGACACGGCGCGTATTGTTAGGAGGTTCCTCTCTCAAGAGCCCTGACCACCGGTAGCTCGGACCCTGTTCCCGGTGCCGGTGGGCTACTATTTTTAACAATTTTTTTATATTTTTAAATGTTTTTATAAGTTTTTTGTAAGAAATATTTAAAAATCTGAACGATAAGAAGAAAAAATGAATAAAGGAAATAAGAACAATATTTACTTTAGCACAAGTAATAACTTCTCTGTATCTTCATAGGACAGTTTGAAGAGCTTCCTTACGGGCTTTCTTGCAGTTACTATGATTTAAGGAGTAGATGTTTTATTATTTAATCTGATAAAGAGTAGCGGTCCAATGTATATATAAAATTTGGCTGTGAAAGCATGTTTTGTACTTTTTTGAGAGCAAAATATATCTTTCCGTCTCCTTTTAGTTCAGGGGGCCTAAAATGGCCACTTTAGCAGAACAATAGGATATATTATGGTCACTGTTGATTTATCAATTTGTGATCATTTTACGAATTGTAACGTAATTCATATTATTATCCTATCATGTTCTACTAAAGTGGCCATTTTAGACCCCCAGTGTTATAAGGAAGTCCTGCGTGTTGTTTTAGTACAGTGCTCATTATAAATAATTGTCGAACTGTTAGCACTTCACAAGATTTATACAGGCGGTTAGTAGGTTAGAAAAGCATAAGGTCGGATGTACATACTCTCTGTATTTCTATGTCCTACCTTATGCTCAGAAGCATAAGGTCTTATTACGAAAGTCTCTGTATGGGTACATTCGACCTTATGCCTCTGATGTCGAGATTATGATGAGCCCATATTCCTTGTATTTCAGGCCGATACTACAAATAAGAAATTGAAATAATATTATTCATTAATTTTATTGATTATATTATTGTAAGTCTAAATAAATAAGTAAATTCAGCCTCTGAGTCAAATCCCCAAAGTTACCCTTATCAAAATTACTATACAAATGATATAAACATGATAAAAAAGATGACGTACCTGTTATCTGATAAAAGCATTAATTAAACACGATTGTCATCGATGTTAAAGTAAACAAAACAAAAGGCTTGGAACGTGGTGATTTCATAAAAACATAATCGTTCAGTCTATGCCTTGCGATTGTTGTAACAACTTGCTAGTGATCGTGACAATTGTTATTTAAATAAATTGTTATTTTAATAAGTGTTCTGTGAAGTGCAGTGTAGTGAAAATGTTTAAGGATTTCTTTAATAAATATGTTGGACAGGTATGTGTTTAGTTGTAAGTTATTTTGTCTTATGTCTTTGTTGGAACTTGGTCGCTTATAAAAGCGATAAACAGTCAAGTTATCACTCTTATTTATAGAAAAATGAAGGGAAATCGTTTTAATATCTAAGTATTATGTTATTTAAAAAAAATAGGTCAACATAATTATATAAGAACTCGTACTTTGCGTGAAAAAGTTCGTTCTAACTATCTCCTTTCCTATAGAGAGAGAGATATTTCTCGACGGCATGTAAAGCCAAGTCAGAGGCCCATGGGCAGCATAAATACTCTGACACCAGGTAGGCACTAACCACACGAAAGACAAAAAAACAAAACCATCTTCACGTTTTTCTATTGTTTTATAAACCACTCTGATAAAATCAGTTGTTAATTAATTTAAATACATATCGTTTGTTTGCAACAATAATGACATAACTCGAAAAATAAGAAATACAGGACAGCTTTTTTGTAAGTTCTAAAAATATTTTCAGTATATCGCCAATATTTTTTTTGCATAGAGAAACTTTTTATCAAAAGATTAAAGTTTTATTTTACGTATTTCGTTACTTAATTTAATACTTGCTTTCCTTAATTTTATATTCAACTACAAACAACATCGAAAAATCTAAATTTTTGAGTTATGTCATCCTTCTCGCAAACCAGCGATATGTTATGACTTCATGGGTCGCGGCTTCAGTCAAAGCAATGTCGATTTGCGGTCGCTCAATAACAAAATGGTTTCTTTATATTTTTCAATCGACTAGATTATTTTGCTAACCATATTTTATATGAATGAGTCCAAATCCAGGAGCATCTTTGATTCTGGGCATACAACAATTTTTAACCACCCGATACAAATAAAAGGGTGTTATCAGTTTAACGCGTGTATCTGTCTGTGGCATCGTAGCTCCCAAACTGATGATTTATAGCTCACATCGTTGTAAACCCTTTCAAGAAGTTCCATGTCAAACTGTGGGCCTACTAACTATACATTCCGATGAGAACTAAATTGCTTATTCAAAAACCTAAAGCTTTAATCAATTCATGATCGATGACAATACCCAATAAAGTATGTACACAATGTAGTTCAGAGAAAGTGTACATAAGAACAGTCCTCGTACACACTGAGCTACTAGAACGTAAGTGGATCATTATGTGGTATTTAGCTCTATGAATGTCGCTTGTGTTAAAGTAACTGTATTTTGAGAAGTATTAAGATTTGAAATGGAAACTGATTTAAACGTTGATTCAGATTCTTGATGCCAATACAACCTTATACAGGGTGGCCGGGACACCGAAGCTAAAACTATTTTTTTTTAATCAGCTGTTCCAGACATTTTGACCGTGAACGTAAAAAAAAAAACTTTATTAATATTAATGCAGGTATTATATAGTATAAATAATTGTAATACATGTATTATTTTAATTCTGTATGTATACACATGTTTGAGCAATTAAAATTTCTTATTCTTACAATAATGGTGTTAGTTTCAGATATATTCCCAGTGTGTGTATGTTTTCGTATTGCAGTTTTATAGGAAGCAGTGGTTTTTTTTAATAACTGACGAAAAATTTTTATGCGAGGGTATTCAAAATGATGTACTGAATAAGTGGTATTCGTTTTAGTGTCGGTGTCCCTGCCACCCTGTATATTTCCCCATACAACCTTATAGCAATCGCCTTAGCATATTCAGCCTATCGCCTTCACAAAGCTGACGCGATTTAGGTGAAGTCTAGTCTACGAATTTTTGGTTTAAGGACATGCCGGTTTCCTCACCATGTTTTCCTTCACCGTTTTGAAAGCAGTGGTAGTGAAATATAGTACACAAAGTAATGCACCTGCCTGGGTTCGAACCCACCAGTACTCAGGATAATATAGAATATAACATAACTGTCAAAATATCTAAGGCACTCCTCTGCCTAACCTCTCAAGGAATATGGGTGTGTTACATGTAATGTTTGGAATTACTAGGAATTTTCATCTAAATGGTTGCAAGACCAATATTTGTTTACAAGGAATATAATTAGAAAGCTGCCCTAAAATAAGTCGAAATAACGTTAATGGATATACGATGACAGTATTTTGTCTAAACAAGGTAAAATATATAGTTTATTATCATAGTTTCCGGTAATATTTATTATTTACGAATATTACCGGAAACTAATCAATGGAATGAATCATTTTTTATTTTATTGATTCATTGTTTTTTATCAGCAGTCTGCACTATCAGCCAGATTGGGTTTTATATTAGATACAACTCGTAATGAATGGTTCCTATCGAAACAATTTGTAATTAGCTTATCGATAGATTAGCCTGTCGAAATATGTATTCTCATTTGTTTGAACGGATACGACATCACACACCACGTGATTTATTTACATGACCATCGAATCTTCTTTCTATATTAGTTAAATGTCTTATCAACATATGCATAGAGTAACGATTAATTTATTATCACGCTAGCGCCTATTATACACAAAGCAATCTTTTGCAGCTCTTGTAACAGACAACATAGTACCTTCATCGCAATCAATCGTAATCTACGTTATTTAAAAGTTTAATGCCAACAAAATTCTTTAACATATCTATAACATTAGAGTCTAATAGACCACGATTGAAACTTTCTTCCACACTATTCCTATTTCACTATCAAATCGCATTAGAAAGAAACGAACTCATTGAATACCTCAGAAGCTGTACGACCTCAAACATGGAATCTAGCGTACCTATCTGGTACAAGACTAGTGGTCACCATAATGGCTACCAGAAGCATGAAGTCGGATGTAGAAACTCTCTGTTTTTTAACGTCCTACCTTATGCTGATAATCATAAGGTCAGATGTAGGTACAAACTCACTATATATGTATTGGTACATCCGATCTTATGCTTCTCATATCGAGCATTGGCGACCACGTGCTGAGCTAACAAGATAACAATGATCAGTAAATAGTGGTGTAACTGGCCTTTATGACAGGCATGTGATGTTTGTTTTGACCTGAATTCAGCTAAGTGGGTCGATCGATACATCCCTCAGTCGTTTCACCTTAGTTTCATCATTGTTGGATATTGTCGTACTATCGTATAAGTTTTTTCTCAGAAAGCCCAATCAAAGTGCTAATCTATCATTTTAAAAGATGATGAAAAGTCAAAAAATATAATTTACTATCGAAAACTTTATATTAGTCAACCCAGTTGAAAAACGTAGAAATACGAAACACTAAGCTAAGCAAAAGACTCCTCAGGTCATCAGCATACGGGCATTCATGGAGATTTGGATTAAGTTAGTCTAATGTTGCATTGTCAGCTACGGTATTGTTTAGCTTCTATGTTACTACTTTCATAAATACATCTCAATAACTAACAGATTCTTCAACACACTTTTAAGTTAAGCAGTTGTAATTATACCAAAATGGTAGATAAAACAATATTCTAATTTCGATGTAGTTCATTATATACATTAAACCAATAACCGTATCCTGAATTCGTATCCTGTTTAATATTTACTGCACAGCATAACCAACTAAAGCAGTATATGATTTGCTTCTCATCAGCGCTATGCAATATTATCATTATTCTGTCTGCGATACAATAATAAGGCATACTTGTGTCGCAATCCAATCCAACTTAAATATAAAAAGCTGTACTGCACGCCATTAAATATATCAATAGATAGATCAGTTGCGCAAGCGCCGACGCCGTTACAGCGCAGTTCCGTTAGAACATCCTCTCCCACGATATCTGAGACAGGCTTATGAAACTGTTACTTCATGTTCGATGCTCATTTATTAACTGTATCGAGTTTTAGTTCACGGGAAACGGTTAAAAGCTTATCCGCTTATGCTTATGTGATTTCTAAAGCCTTTTCTTGTATCCGATTTTTTTCTTAGTTGTAGATATTTTGCTGGCTTTATGGGGTTGTCAGAAATTTGAAAGACTGGCGATAAAACCATAGGAGTTCGTGTTGTCCAGTAACTGGGTTGTGGAGATCAGATAGGCAGTCGCTGCATGTAATATACTGTTATGCAGCTGCGTCCGGTTAGACTGGAGGCCGACTTTAAAATAGTTGGAAAAGGCCAGGCAGATTTATGCAGGCCCTGAATTCTCGCTTCCCAAGAGAAGATTCATAAGAGGCACTTTATAACCAAATGACCAAGGCGTTGGAAAGAAGACACGAGCGACAAGTCAAAGTTTCGAATCCTTCATGTAAGACTGTTCTCTTTGAATGAATTGTGACTTATACGAACACAATTTGATTTTAGTAAATTATTTTAACAGGTGACTGCCTCCTCGACTGCTGAGCATGAGGTCCTGGGATCGATTCCCGGTTTGGGCAGTGTTATTGGCTTTTTCCATCAGGCATCTCTCAGTAGAAACCATGGAGTCTGGATTTGTGCCCGGTGGATGGCTATAGGCTCACATGGGACTTGAACATAACTGACGAAATGTGGGTGTACTATTAAGTACACCTCTGCCTAACCCTTCGCGGATTATAGGCGTGATGTTGTGTTATGTGTTATGTTAATTATTTTAACGGGTAATATTCTCGATTTCTCTGTTATTGTCACAGAAAATTATTCTAATTCATCGACCTTTTATTATAGAACAGTATTACAATTACAACATTCTTCTTCATTCACATGTCTAGCAATAACATGCAACGTTACTGAATATTAAAACATTGACTTTTTATCGAGCTATCACGCGATATGCTCTCCACATTTGTATGCCTGTTGTAGTCGTAACAATTGCCGTCACGGCTTCATTAACGAAGGGTGAAGCAGATGGTTGATTGTCAATTGTCATTCAAGCTTTGGCTGTCAGTATTTGGTTGCATTTGGTGGGGAGCAGTTTACCAGGATAAGAATCAGGCACGCTTTATTAAAAAATAATAAAAACTACGTACATAATATGTTCGGTGTACGTTATAAAGAATCTAACGATGCAATTAGATGCACCGATCACACTTCTTTTAGACCATCGTCTACCACGAATGACAGAAATTCAGAAAGCATTTAAAGCATACAAAACAAATGCAAGACATACTTACATACATACATAATTAATTAAAAGCTTATAAAAACACCAAATATTTTTATCTCAATAAAATCCAATCTCTTCTGCACGAGATTAAAAATAACAAAACCTCCTTTATCAGCGTGTTTTTGAGATGACATCACGGAACAAAAACAAGGTATTATCAAGGTGATGCAGTTTTTATCGGCTGTCCCCCAAGCTGAGGTGGTTGGTACGGCTTTGTACTGATATTATGAGGTATGCACACGGATGTAGATAGTTAAATGTTAGGGCGTTGATGAGACAAAAAATGAATATACCAGTATGTGTCAAGTTTTACAATGGAACATGAAACTTGTAGATAGATATATAGACCTTCATGAAATAAGTAAATTTCATGTAATAATGAAGTCAATGAATAGTAACAATACAGAGAATGTAATGTAATAGCTTTTATTTAACTTGCCCTGTTTGTTAGTTATTATTAGTATGTTGTATTGATCAAATCTTGCAACTGAATTTCAACCACACGCACACGAAACTTTGTATACGCGTTCAATGTTGACAGATAAACCTTATTTTATTCTTTTCATTTCAATACAAGTTTTTTCATTTTATAGTTTATTCTTTTGTATTTGTCTTGATTAAAGAAACTGTTTTGGATCCGTAAGAAACTGACTTATTTGTAAATTATGACTTTGAAAATGAGGACTGCATTCTAATGTTCTATTATTATTTGTAAGAAACTAATGTATAGGTAAGTCAAACATTGGTACATATTACATACATAATATTACGCACGCCCTTTACAATAAATAAACATACCCACATCGCCTCAGCTGCTTTCCAAACCACGGCCAACCCATAATTAGATATTGGTAACGGCTCCACAAACGAATAACAACCAAACAGCTGACAAAATTCTGCAGTTACAAACAAAAACTACCCTTGGCCTTGATATTACAGTTTTTGTGCACTGATGTCACTATCAGAAACAGCTGTAGCGAATCGGATGCGGTTGCAACGATAGCTGTCAATGTAGATCTGTTTTTTCTTGTGATAACGGTTTGTCAACCTTCGGGGCGACAAAGATCTATCTTAGCCGGATATTAAGGACAGAGGACAATGCTGGAGATCAGAAGCTTAAGGTCGCATGTATAAACACTCTGTATTTGAACGTTCTACCTTATGCTCGGAAGCATAAGGTCAGTTGTACAAACTCTCTGTATTGGTACTTCCGACCTTATGCTTCTGATGTCAAGATTATGAGAAAAGGAAATAGATTTTTTGTTATGATTTGTAATTTGGACGCGTTTTCAGATAGCTTAGTTGGATTTAAACTTTGATCTCCTTCCTTGTACAACGGACAGCGTAAAATGGCTAAGTGTAGAAGCATTTAATTTTATCCAAAAGCTCCTCATAAAACAATGGTGAGCCCTCAGGAAGAACTTATTAGAAATCATCCACTGAGAGGGTTAAATAGGGTGAGTTCGTAATTTTTACCGATAATGGGACAAAACACGAAAATTTACACTGACATTGTAAAATAAGGAATCTTTTTATAGATCCAGTAGACTTGAGTAGATGGACTATAAACTTTTCTAAAAAATAATATCACAGAACCAAGACTTGCCCGACTAGTGGCATTCAAAATAAAAATAAAATCGTATTTACAAAACATCTAACTGCCAATATAATAATTTCTTAGTAACCATACCTAAATATATCAAAACTATTTCAGTAATCATGTAAATACGTGTTATTTCACAAAGTTTTATGTAAATTAGTAAATAACAGCTGCATTTTATGCACCGACCACCGATACATAAATAAATTTAAATACATGGGTACTATAAATAAGTTAAATGTCACAAAAGCCATTCACATTCCTTTAGAAACAGGTGACTAATACACACTAATAATAAGGAATAAGTTAAAACGAAGATAATTGGTTTCGACGAATCTGAAGGCTGTTTCCATTAGAATATTGGTTTAGTGCCTATTTAAAATGAATTATACTTGGTGTTCTGAAATGCGGGCCTTTCGTCTAGCTTTTAGGCACCAGTCACCGACAATACAAGGTGTAGTTTTGCAACCTCGTCAAAATTTAGGAGGTTGTCATAGACGACGTAAATAATCAATATAAATTACAGTACCTGGCCAATAATAATAAACGCTGCTTTTTTTAGTTGTTTTAATTTGACACTATTTCAGAATGAAACCCTTTTCAAAAGATGAGAATCACCCGTTTATTAAATAAACGTCTGCGTTTGTTTGTGTGTGTGAAAGCGCGGTTATAGGGCTAGTATTAGACGGGCCGCGTTTTAATACGGGTGGTGTTACACTTACAGATTTCCGATATTAAGAAAAGAAAAAAATTACCTACCCATTTTATTATTGATTCGGGTCGAGAATCATTAGCATATTTACCTCTTTGAATTTGACGAGGATGCAAAGCAACACCTTGTATAATAAAACCATGTATTCATCACAAAAACTTATGTACGCTGGACATTACACACAGCGCCATCTAGTGCCACACTAAGCAACGAGGCTTGTGTCGTGGACACCAGATAGTTGATATACTACATAGATACTTTTTTGTTTGTAAATACATACTTATTATACATATAAACATCCATGACTCGGAAACAAATGTCCATGCTCATCACACAAACGCTTGCTTTAGGATTCGAACCGGTAGGAACGTAAGGCAGCCTCACTACCGCTGCGCCATTCGGGTCGTCAAAATCTTTGTCTTATCTTTATCTTGTCTTAATGAAAAATACCTCTTCTTGAAAGCCTATTCAATTGCACTTTGCTGACATTCGATTTGACAATAGATTTAGATGTCTGAGATTTGATTAGACTTTTGAAAACCCACAAGTACTTTTATTTATTTCTATTGTACTATCAGGAATTCCTCAGTAGCAGCCACGGAGTCCCGAAGATTTGTGCCCGGTTAACGGCAATAGTTCCACCCCCCGTTACGCGGCACTTAAACATAACTGGCTCAATGTGGGTGTACTCCATGTACTTACTATTATTATTAAATGCACCTCTATTTATCGCTTTGTGGATTACAAACATCAGTACACATTGGATTGCTACAATGGACCTTCCAAAACCGCTTTAATTATCTTACTTTTTGTGCCAAATGCAATTCTATTCTCGGACTTAATCATAATTATATTACAACTTAATTCTTTCGTCCAAGTCATGCTGCAATACCCGGTTCTCTGCCTTCCGCATCCAGCTTAACCACCTTGAAAATGTCGTTGAACTCTCGAAATAAAAGAACTATCTGCAACATCATCTCCCTATTGAATACATTTAAACTAATCTTTAGTCTCTCTTACAAATAGATTAGATCTATATCTGACTCTAGACTACCTATAAAAAAAAAACATTTAATTCGTAGGAACAAGGATATTCGTCTATATAGACAATAACATTAAAGATTCACGTTAACGTCTCTTGCACGGCACTGTTATTTAAACCAAAAGTTCCTGCTGTTATGGTTGAAAATGGGATGGCGGGTGTTAATCAAAAGCTTACCCACGCTATTTCAACCGATTTGGTGAAGTTGTCCAATAAAAATACTTTTAAATGCTCTTTATAGCATCAAAACGTGACTGTATTCGAGATTTAAACGTGTCCTCTTGTGTTTCAAAGATATACTATTGAAATGATAATAAACAGCCATCAGTATATTTATACGTACGGTTTGCGTAGTGGCTGAGTGATTGGCTGCTGCGCTGCGTGTCGTGGGTTCGATCCCCGCACGGAACAAATATTTTATGACCTACAAATAGTTGTTCTGGGTCTGGCTGTTTGTGTGTGTAAGTTTAAATGTTTCTAAGCGCACCCACGATACAGGAGAAATTCCTAGTGTGAAGCAACGTTTTTTTTTAAAAAAAAAGAAACAAATTTTATTCAGTTTACCACATTAGGCACATTGCATAAATGAGACCTTTTAGAATTCTATGTGTGAAAAATCCACCAAAACGCCCTGGGCCCGCGTGCTGGACTACAGCCCACTCCCGTTTTTAGAGGAGGTCTGCGTCCCAGCGATGGGAACGTTAAACCACCACCATACCACCTTCCTCCTTCCTTCATCTACCTTTACCATCGTGCTAGTGAAGTGTTACAAACATAGTTTTAAGTTTCTTATACTAACACTAATATAACAGTTATAGAGTATGTATATTTAGGTTAAGCTATTTATCTATGGGTCTGTGTTACCTGAAAATAAATGGATTGTTTGTTTGTTAGTTTAAAGGTTTATTATGCGAAGTACGAAAGCTGTCAACACTGGGTCAACAATTCTGTCGTAAAAAGTGGAAAATAAGAAAACCCATCAACAAACCTGCCTTTTCCGAGAAAACTAGACAGGACCTGTTTCACTTGTAGGTACCTACCTACTTTTATTAAATATTGGGTTTCTATTTTCTACTTCACACGCGACGGAAGAGCAAAGGATATTATAGTTATCCGTTCTTTGGAAAGCGTTAATAAGTACCTGAGTACATAGGTTTTACTTTCAAAAATAGTTCTAATGCTCCACTGACTTACATAAAGAAAAACATCTGAGGAATTCTGGTACAGAGCGGCAGTGTGACTGTGTGAAATCACTTAAAGTTAGTGATGATAGCCACCAATGCTGGTTCCCCCTATGTATCCAGTGCCTACTTCTAAAATGAAGGGTACAGGGGCAAAACAAGGAATGTCACTAAAACAGGTTTTTGTGTAATTAACATTTTAATTTTTGAAAGTTTGTAACTTTGTCTTACATATCAATTATTTAGAAACTACTAATAGGAAAACTCCGTCCCTAAGATGACCCACTGACCTAATGGAGTCCAATATTTTCATGGTGGTTTACATGGTGGACCACAAAATGAATGAACCTTGTCACAGCATATTAACACAACAACAAAACATAACTAGGTACTCTTTATCTGACATTGACAGTTGGACATTCCATGTTATGTTCCGTTTCAATTGGGACGTTCCCACTTTTGCACCTGTACAGGGTTTTGAAATATTGAAGATATGAAGGACTATGATTGTTTTTACACCTTTTAAATAATGCTACATAAAAATACGCGCGAAAACCTAGATCTTGCTATACTTATTTATATTTGAATTTTTTGTGACATTCCTTGTTTTGCCCCTGTACCCTTCAAATGATCATGTGTCAGTCACATAAAAAATTAACAACTGCATAATCTCAAACAAGTTATAAGGAAATAGCTCATAAACATTTTATTCAGAACATTTAAATTATTATAATGATCTTATTTTATCTTTACGACAAGATCTAGACACGTCTTAAGACTAAGACTGGCTAAATTAAACATCTAATCTTAAAGGACATTCTCATAGTACACACATTGCCATTTTATATAATAATTATCATAAATGCGAAAGTACATACTGCGCATGTTGGTTCCACTTTCTCAGTTCGGCTGTCGAAGGCATCGCATGAAATTTTGCATACATAATAAATAAGGTTCGGGTCATGCATATACACGTACATGATATTCAAGTAACTTTATCAAATGAAATTGAAATTTGTTGTCGTTGGAAAACGGCTTGAATTGTTATGATGACCGTTGAGAATGTTTTTCAGAGGACCGTAAGACCTAGACAAAATGATATTCTATCAGTGATACCGCTGATCGAAAACTCAAATACGTCCTGCATTGACATAAGCTGCCGAAAGTTGTGTGAATGTTGATCAAAAGTCATTGTGATACTAAATACGAAACGCTTTGCAAGTGATTTAAACTTGTCTAGGCCATCAGTCTTTGTACATGAGGATTTGTGTACCGAACAGCCAGTAAAAATCATACAGATGAAACAATAATTAAACAATCAGGAAGTAAGAATGCACAAGACAAGACCAAACAAAAATACAAAATTAAATAATAAAAAGAAAAAAATAAGAAAAATAAGGCAATCTGAAATTAAACAAGTCCTGTACGTGGCCAACAGTATTAATTGTAAGTACCTACATAGTGCATAGTTTTTTTTTTCAAGTAAGATAACATTACCCCAAAGAGAAATCCCATACGCAAAAGTTAGTTCAAATATATACAACAATAACATGAATACTGTATAACTAGTAACCTTGAATTTTGCAACCAGTAAATTGGTGTAATTTTTAAGACAACCAAGTAAACGCGAAGAACATGAAATGTGAGCCGAGTCGTGTATCAAGGTCACGTTAGTGTTGCCGTTCACGGTCCCACATAAATCATGGCACATCAACAATGGAGATCGTTAGAAAAGACTTAAGAATGCATAATGTTGATTGCAAATCTTGCTGTTTAATAAACTTGTTGGATGCAAAAAGTACTGAAAGTAAGGTTTTTTTTTTTATTAATAAAATATTTAGTGTTGGTGTGGAAGAAAAAAATGTATTGCGCCGGCTTACAAGTAATATGGAACAGGGGCAGGAAGATGATGAGTGTTAACTTTATTTACGTTTAAAATTTAAAAAGTAATAAAAGGGATTTTTTAATAAAGTATGCAAAATATATCATTAGAATAGAATAGAATATACTTTATTGTACACCAAAATTGATACAAAACGGTACACACGGCACGGCACGGCAGTACGGCGGTCGTACGGTACGGCATTGATAGATTAAACAAACAAAATAAGTGTATTCGTGAAGACAGCTTCATACTAAACAATATTTATAATAATAAAGCCTGTGTTTAATAATCTATTAAAATAATACAAAGAAAACAATGAATCACTAGTAATTTATAATCTCCAATTAGTGTTACATGACAAACAATTCATTAAGCACTGATTACGTGATATTAAACAATTCAATAATGAAGAAAGAATTTATTGTTTTCTAGTTACGACCTAACAATAGAATTGCTCACGAAATAAAAATTACTAACAGATGCGAATTCAGCAATAACTTCTTCGCAGATGTGCCAATGTTAGTGGAAGAACAAAATTTTGGAAACAGCAGGATATTTGCGTAAAGCACTTACGAGTATAATGGCAGCAGACCTCTCATTTTGACAGTTCAACATCATTCATTGTGCTATTTACCCTATCGAGCAGACAAAATTTTCAAACAAATGAAGCAATGGATTGGGAATCTCTTTCAAAATCTTTTGGATCGTGACGGAAAGTGTGTTACGCAATTGGTGTTAAGGTTCATAATGAATCCTAATTAAAATGAATTCTTCGTATTCTTCTTTCAAGTGCTTTGCCAAGCTGTTTGCGAACTTCCAAACATCTCACACTATCAACATCGTGCATCTTTGATCGTTCACATTGCTCAGACATGTCATTTGCCAACGATAACATAGTTGGCGCGCATTTCTGTTTTCACAACGTCCGGTCAATGCCCTTTGGCTTTGCCTGTTAATGAATTATTAGTTCTACTACTCTCTTATCTATGTTCAAGATAATAGTGCAGCCAGACCATTTATTAAATATGTGTACTATTTTCATAATTGTATTGGTATTATCTCACCAACATTTTCTTACATAATTTTATGATTGTGGGCAGGTGGACGTAGGTCATAAGTTCATAACACAAGGTGGATTGTGTAACAGCCCGTTAGTCATTACGGTTGATTCATACATGTATTTATGGCTAGGCTGAACTTTTATGGGTTAGTTAATGAGGAAATGGGTAAATAAATAATGGATTTTAAGGCAATTCACGATTTTGCACGCGGAGTTTGTATTGATGATTCATTTCTGTTTTGTCCAAAGTTTATTATGTTAATGCCTAAATCAAACTGGTAAATATTGAACGTTCGCCTATGCACCGAGAATTGAAATTTCAACGGAGCAATAATATTTAGCCATTTATTTGGGTTTTGCTTAGCGTTAGTGAAAACGGACATAAATCTAATTGCAGGCTCTGTTTCTTGCCTTCATAATGGATTATTTGTCTAGACAATGGTTTAACATCGTAACTAATGTTTTGCTTGTTTTGCTTCGTAACTAACTCTTTGCTATTGGTCATTTCACTTATCCACTTTGAGTCGCTTAACAAAAATTAACAGCACCCCTATGGTGCTAAAAAAAATGAATGGCTGAACTGTCTGGTAATCTCAAGGGTAATATCGAAATAAAGTACATACAGGAACTTCTTAGTTTATGTGCTAAATAGAAGTTTCTAAGGTTTATAACAGGCAGCCCTACCTACTCATATACCGAGTTGTCACATGAGCACTTACTTAATGCAAAAATTTTCTATTAGTACTTTTGACGTAAAGCTAGAAAGTTTTAAGTGAAAATATCATAGCAAAGCAACTTAGTTTTCTAACCTGTCAAACGCCTAGGTTTTTCTTTTCAATACGAAATGGACGGGTTGAGTTTTCTATATGGTGTCGAAGCATCCAGCAGACTGTATTTTTTGCGAAGGAAAGTTTTACTTTTATGAAACTGTAACCAGATCAAGATACGTTATAACAAGTAATACTTGGACGGCGTGGACCGTATTTAATTATTGATAAATCAATCTGTCGATGGGTGTTCAAACCAGAATATTTGATGAAAAAAATATCTCAAGTATGATGTATGGTATGTATAGAAAACTTTACTTATAAAAAACGTAGATACAGATATAGAAGATGAAAAGAGAGGGTAAGGCCACTAAAGAACAGATGAATGGATTGTGTGATGAATGGTTATTATTACAGTAAAGGGAGTGAATGATAGATTGAATGACAATGAAGAATGGAAGAATAGATCGCTTTTCATATTAGTTACCACCTCAAGTAACATGGGACAAGACCTGGAAGACGGCAACGACAAGAAACGTAAAAGTACAAGCCATGTTCAAAAATAAAATCTAATTTTCCCAAACACTTCAAAATCAACGCAACAAATGAAATGACCAACAAAAGCAACAGCATCCTTCATAAAAAGAACTACTTTTAAACTAATCACCAACATACAGCCGCATAAGTACATTGAAATTCCTCTAAAATAGTTTAATAGCTCGCTTAATACCTCTGCTTCTAATATAGCCTGGTTCGGTGGGAACAGGCAACCGCTGCCCGCGGCTTGCAAGCAATTATGGTTCGTGGAAAGGGCCTTTCACATTAAAAAAACTTTAACGATGTCGACACGTGTAATTTAGAGTTAGAAAATAAAGAAGAATTAGGTTAGTAAAGGAAGTGTCTTTCAGAGCGGTAAAAATGCATTAGCCATGTTTATTTGGTCCAAAAACTGTCAAATTGAGTCATTTGACAGTTTAAAAAAAGTAAGTTAAGTAGGTAAATTTAAGTTTCCGTCTTCTTGCGATATGAATGGAGCTCTCGTATTAATATGGGAAATAAGAAAAACAATCTGAAAAGAAAATTTGCAAACAAGCTTCAATTTTTTATGACACGTCTACCCGACACTTACAGCCCTTTCTACTAACCGCGAATTACAATAAAAATAACATGCTACTAGATATTAAACCGTTTATCTAGTCAAAATTACAGTGTTTAAGCTGTCAAGAAACTAAAATTTATTTAAGTCAGGGATCGATTCTAATCGATGTTTAGATATTAATCGATGCTTAATTCCTTGCTACTACTTTCACTTCCAGTAGAAACAGAGCATTAATCTTCCATCGACAATACGACTCGATAATTATATGTTTAAAATTATTTATACGTCCTCTGTTGATATAAGTGAACCTAGTTTTACACCCGGTTTTTGAAAGCCTCTGTTTTTTAGGTAGATTAATCTGCTGGAACCTCTTATTCAGGGTGGAAGGGTCACCGAACCTAAAACGGTTACCGCGTATAGAACAGCTGTTTTTTTTTAAATTACCGTTTTTTTTTTGTTTAATTTCTTTGTGTGGTGACTATTTGCTTGTATAGGCAAGAGGGGTTACTAATCTACTACCCCACTAAGTATAACCACTTTAGTAGTGGCTTCCAACATTTTGTAACATGCCATCTCCCTCTTAACTTTCAACTAAAATCACTATGTCATTTTGCCTTTTAGGGTAAAACTACAAGAAACTAATGACGTTTGTCGAATATAGTAAATAACTTACGGCAAATAACTAGAACAGAAATAAATTTACTCAAATACCACAAAAATCGTGACTAAAATATATGTACATAAATCTATAAAATCCGCAAATTTAAGAAAACCATTACGTTCTTCGTTAAAATTTGATTTACATACTTTCTTTCTTCAATGATTCATTCTATGACGTCACAGTATATAATGCAATTCGGGTATTTGTCAATCCCAATTAATACATACCAAGTT
Organism: Standfussiana lucernea; assembly: GCA_964057025.1. Taxonomy (NCBI): domain Eukaryota; kingdom Metazoa; phylum Arthropoda; class Insecta; order Lepidoptera; family Noctuidae; genus Standfussiana; species Standfussiana lucernea. The sequence goes on from OZ059796.1 coordinate 14,704,454, forward strand.
AGGAAGTGTAAACTGTGAACCTAGTCCTGATTATTTGACAATCATTTTCGAAATCAATTTGTTATTTAACGTTTCATTGCATTTGCTGTTCGGTATAATTAGTATACCATTATTTAGTGAGTTTCGTAATATTGAGTTCATAGGTGACGAATAAAGCCACCAAGAGAGGCAGTTACGTTATACAATGTAAGTCCATAACATTTGTGCAATAATTTGTATAGTTGACTGCTTCGATAATCTAGTGGTCGCAAGCACAACTGCTGAGATGGTGGGGATTGATTTGCAGGTTGTTCATAGTTATCGGATTTTTCGGACAGGAATTACTCAGTAGCAGCCACGTAGTCTGGATTTGTACCCGGTTGATGGCAATAGGCTCGCCACCTATTACATGGACTTAAACATAACTGGCAAAATGTGGGTGTATTATGGGTGCACCGCTGTCTAACCCTTCGGGGATTACTGGCGTGATGTTATTTTAAGTAATTTATATAACCCAAAGCAACAGACTAGTTCAGAGTACATTGTGATACAAGCAGCAATCACTTCCTAAGCATGACGTCGATTCTACGACGACTATCAATAATTTTGACATAAGCTTTTCGAGAGCTTATGTCAACAATCCATCATCGATTTATCGCTGATATGTCAATTTATCTAGGCCCTTTGGTTCTACAGCTGCAGGACATTGGTTATTTCCAAGCTACGTCAAAAATGTGAAATGGTATTGGTATTCCGCGGTAATTTTTTTCACTTGCGGAAATCCAATGGCATTTTCTACTTAATTATATTCAAAGAACTTATTTAAATCCACTCACTAATTACGCTTTTTGAAAAAACATGCTCGCCAACTTTTACGACAAATGAATATCTGAGCCTAACAAAACAAAAGCAACCTAACGACATCTCCATTTTGCATTCCAATTTTCTCAACACTTATTATTTACAAATCGTATTATTTCAATAAAACCGGCCAATCATGACATAAGCCAGGTGAGATCATCCACACATTAATACAGACTATTTAAGGCAATGCTCAGTTCGACCGGTATTCAGGATCCCAAGGTGACACGGAGACACGGACGAGAGAAATGTTTGGCATACGTAAACCCGCTTTAGTAGGACAGCATTGGATTTCGATTGGGAAACTGGCTACTTAATCGTTGTGTACATACCTATGTTGGTGAATCATTGTGGTTTTCTCTTGTGGCATGAATATTTCAGGTCCTCGTTTAGTTGAAGGACTCATTGTTGAAGAGTTCCTGGGAGTATATTACCCCATATACCGCCATACCAATTCTTCTGCTGTGTTTTGGTGTCATGAGACGTTTTCGCTATGAGAAACATAAGATTGGATTCTATCAAATGTCTCCTTTATTTTGGTTTGCAGCGATAACAAGTCCTTGCTCATGCTTATTTCCTCATTATAACAACTTAACAGAAAAGCATCTTTCATCGACGATTATCCTAGTAACCGTCGATGATACTAATGTCTCTTAAGGCTAAACTGACCTATTAATAATTATCCCTTAAAAATCATGGCAGTCCCATATCACTTGGGGTCGCATATCATTTACAACTCACAAAATCCACCACTTGCTATAAAATAATTGATAAACCATTACATAATCATAACAAAGACAATAATTACAAACACACTTACACAATCATCTCGCCATTTCCTTCTCAAATAAAGGGCAACTCAACTAATATTAGAAAACTCAAGAATATCCATCAACGACAACAAACTTCAGTACCGGGCTCAAAGACCGCCGCACATATGAGCAATTGGCTCCGAAATAGTATACAATATAGTTTGTAGACTGACCATAATTAGCTTTAGATAACAGGCTATTTATAACTCATTGTGGACCGATAATTAGAATTATAGTGTCTCATGTATTGTGTATTTTGGTCAGCTCCCATTAAAGACGGGCTTAAAGTCTATATTTGCTTAGAGCGTGAATTATCTTACTGAGACCCACTTAAAGTAACAAAAAACCAACTTATTAGTATTTTCACGGCATCCGGAACCCTGAAACATTGTCACGCTGAAAACACCTGCATTAATGTATCTAGGCCAGCCATATTCTCATATACTTATAATAAACAATGTACGTTTGCAAAGGTGCTGCGTGTAATTTTCACCTCGACTTGAACTGGTTACCAAGTTTTCCGGCCTGGATTGTTAGTGATACTGTTTTTGATGCGTTTCAAACTACTACTCAACTCAATTAGACAAGTGACAATAGCTTTCAAAGGGTTTCGTATTCACCAGGATGCTTTTCGATAGCTTATGTCATTTGCATGCATTTTGGACATTTCCATCCTGCGTCATCATCGTTGTCGCTGATAAATGTCACTTTTTAACAGACTTCAAAGAAGTAGGAGGTTCTCAATTCGGTTGTATTTTTTTTTGTGTTTGTTACCTCACATCTCCGTCATTTATGAACCGATTTGAAAGATTCTTCTATTAATTGAAAGATGCACTTCCCAATTGGTTCCATAGAAATTTCGTCAAAATCGGTTCAGTACTTTGGTTTTTAAATCAAAATAGCTGGAAAAAATACGTCATCGAAATTAACACTTGCTTTTTGTGATTTGCGTTTGATACGATAACTAAAAAGGATAAAATACAAACTTTTTTGCAAAACAATAACTGACTTCCAAAAAAAACACTGAAAAAAGTGGAAAATAACTTTACTTTCGGAAGTCGGTGCCAAAAAATAAGTCGATGAAACAAACAATAGTCACAGACTTCCAAAGTAAAGTTATTTTCAACTTTTTTTTCTAGGCTTTAATATCTTTCTGGTTTCCTAGAATAAGACGATAATTAAGAAAAAATATGCTCTTAATAGCGAATATTGAAAATCTAATAATACTGAAAGATGAAAGACTAAATTTTTTACGATGTGTTGATAAATTGTTGAGAGATAAATTGAATCCCCAAGAAAAATGGTTTGAACGGAACTTAGAACTTTAAATCACTAGTTGATAATAACTATTGAAGACATATCCTTTTCATAAACGTTCATTAATTTAAATAACTACACCGATTATAGTTTCTTCAGCCAAATTATTATTAACATCTTTATTGCTGCGTAATTAAAAATAATAAGCAACCTTATATTAATAGCAGCCATACATCATTTATTATAAAACCATTCATCACTGTTCAAATATACTTAAGAAATATCGGGCCAAGGGAACTGAAATTATCTTTTCTACACAACATTTAGCGAATGGCAATATATTCGCACTATATACTACGTTTACATTATTTTATAAGATAAAAGATAAACTAGATCGCAAAGATAAAATGTTTAAAAATAATGGCACACTTTTATAATGTCAACATTCCACAATCAGAGCAAATTTCTTGAGATATTTTAATATTAAGAACAAATAAAACCACGTAAACAATTAAACGTGGTGGGAAAACTTACTTATCTACACTATAATTAATGAGAGATTGATTCATTTATAGAATAAGATTTTCCATAGATTTAGCTTGATAACTAAAATGAAAAAAAAATATTCATACCCTAAAATACAAAATCATTAAATCCCCTAAGGGTAAAGAGTCAAGTCGCAGTATACAATTTATAATCTGTTGTTCTAAGCCACAATACATTTCATACGAGTTTCCAAATGCTCCAAGCGAAGGAAAATTCCATATAATTTCCACTCTCATTTTCTTTTCCAAACAAAAGCCTCACCCTGACCCGATGCCGGTTCTCAAACAAACCATTATACAATACATAATAATAACCATCCAATAAAACAAACATAATAAAGTAGAGCAGTAACAAAAACAAACAATAATGTACCACTTTCAGGCTGTGTTGAAGGACACAGTTGGTGACCTCGCAAGACATAGCACTTACTGCTAAAGAATATTCCAGAAGTACAACTTTTAACAAGGCAAATGTATTATCCTAATCTATTGAGGTCGGCGCAGCATTGTCTGCTTCACTTTTTCTTCTTTCATTATTTAGTCGTCATCTCAGTAGTCATCTTCTTTCCAGCCATATCTTCTCATGCTTAGTTTTATTTGTCTTTCTCTACTCGCATACTTTCTTCATGACCACTTTTCTCATTCCTTAACTTGAACATTATGTCTGTATTGAAGAACGTCGCAAGTATGTTTGTTTGACATACGAGTATTTGACATGGCTTGGTTATGGATGATTTTACACAATTCTCTCATCGGTTGGTTTTTAAATTTTGGGGTCTTCAAATGAAAAGCATTTTAGACTGGTTACGTAAAAGGTAAAGGAAAACATAGACTTTCTTCAGCAACGTTTTATTTGAATATCACTTCAATTCCTCTGTTGATAGCATTTTGCGTGACTCAATTTGTTTTTTTTTCGACCGAGACCTAACTACGTTTAACGTCAGCAAACCTCATTTCATGTAGAAATTTTGCATTAACTTTTTATAGTATAGTAACGCCCACTTAAATACGAGAATACATACATAATGAAGTATTGTTTAATGATGAGCTCGATTGATACTGGCAAACGATCACAGATAAAATTCTATTAGTTGCCTCATATTAGCACTACTTTTATAAGAAAATACGTGAGATTCAGGTACGTTATTGTTCCATTACCCTCGTCTAAGTTACTTTTCGATCAGATCAGCATGCGAAGTACCGTTACTAGTTGGAATGTGAACTTGAGGTGCATTATAAGAGCCTCCAACAGCGACATAAGTGAGTCTGGCAGCACTTATCTTGCTTGCTAATGTTTTCACTGTGACCCAAACAACTATTCTTGTACAGAGGGCCTAAACAAAGTGATATTTTTGATGACTCAAATGTAAAAACGTATGAGATACTGCTCGCCCGATATATGACTTTCTTTGGGCCAAAAATGAAAACACGAGGGAACGGCTACCTTGGTTACGTAGGAGTAAAACAAACTTGCCGTGGATGAATCTGAAAAGTACCCTAACATTGATTTTAACCGATTGATTTCACCTTAAAACTGACCAAACTAAATGACCGTAATTTTACGAACGTTTTTTTCGTAAAATCCATAGTAGAGATTTTTTTACTCTAACTAAGCTTGCGTTATACGGCCTAAGGTCGCACGCTTGCCTAAAAGAAACCGATTCACTAAAACTTCGAAGAGAGATACGACCAAATAGCCGTTTGGAACCCCAACCGAAATCGAAATAATATCGATCGATATCAATGGTTAAATCGAAATGATTTTTTCCGAAATCGTATAAACAACAATGCTCTAATCGCTAAAACACCATCTTCAACAACGATCGTTTACAAAACCATGTTAATATTATGTAAAAATCACTCCACTTATCTTCACGCTCTGTTTGCTGCGGTGGTAAGCACAGAAGTCGGCGTATCTAGTCGTTACATCGGGGCCACGAGCACGTAATGTATCGGAATCAGGTTCGCACATAAATATTGATGGCTGTTACTATTCTTACGTGCACTGCAATCATTTAGAAACCATGTTGGAGGTCTACTTACTCTAGTATTTTTCAAGAAGAAGAAGAAGGGACTTACTCTAGTAAAGCGGGGTCACACTGAGAGTGGGTGCGGGTCGGGCGCGGGTCGGACGCGGGTCGGGCGCGGGTCGGGCGCGTGTCGGGTCGGGAGTACGGCGGGTATAATTACCAACCCGCGCTCACTCTGTAATGTACCCACATCCTCTCTGTCTGAAACGTTTTGTTTTTTTAAATACGTCCACACATAACTTCTTACAGAGTGGTTCGATTTTTGCAAGACTTTGACTAAAAAAAGGATCGTTAATTCTTTTTTCAGTCAAAATCGCGCAAATTATATTAACTACCTAGTGTATTGTTGTCAATGACTCAGATTTTCCATAGGTAGGTACTGCGTCACACCTCACATGCAGCGATTACAGCCATAGTAATGCTAAGTTTTAAATCTCGAAGGCACGTTGCTTTGTAAACCATCCTAATAAGGTGCATATACGTGCGTCAGAGCATGTCATGCACAGACAGATTGCATTACAACAACTGCAAAATGTAACTTCATTTCATTGGTGGTAAAATACTGGTATTCAGCTGCATATTTTTTTTTTGTTCTTATTTATAATTATTTTTCTTTAAATTAGCTTAAGGAAATATTTGTTATACCTATTCCTTTTAAATACGCGTTATATAATAATGTAAAATTATATTTGCATGCCCTATAAAGGCAAAATATGGTTTGTGCCTAAACAACCAATTTTAACAACTGGTAACACCTGTATTTTAAGCAAATACTGTATTCCTATTCTTATTCTTATACGGCTAGACTGGAAGCAGACCCCAACATAGTTGGGAAAAGGCTAGGCAGTTGATGATGAACGTGGTAATTACTTGGCACCAATCATTTCATTAGGTATTATATCTCGAATCGTTATGATTGTCTGGGAGTAAGTGATTTCATTTCATTTCCTGGAGCTTTCATTCACTTTCAATGGGAAATGCTAAGAAAAAATGTAACTGGCAAGATCGTCTCCTACTAAGTACCGTCCAATTTATCTGGCTGATTTTTTACTATAAAATCTGTTCCTTTTTTGAGTGTATTTTTGGTAGATAACTCCAGAAATGAGGTCCGGGTTAGTGAAATAGTCATAAAACTCATAACATCTCGCCTGTTATCGCCGAAGGGTTAGGCAGAGGTGTACCTAATAGTACACCCACATTTCGCCAGTTATGTTTAAGTCCCATGTAACAGAGGGCGAGCCTAATGATATCAACCGGGCATAAATCAAGACTCCTTCAATGCTACAGACTGAGAAATTCCAGAAGGAAAAACCCAATAACACTTTGTCCGACCTGGGAATTGAAACCAGAACCCCATGCTCAGCAGTCGCGCTTGCGCTCACTAGACTATCGAGGGAGTCTAAAACTCAATAAATAAGAAATATTAAGAAACTTCTGTCTCCTAAGATACAGGCCTAGCCTAGTTTAGGGGACAGGGTTGAGCCTATTTTTAACCGACTTCTAAAAAAGGAGGAGGTTCTCAATTCGGTTGTATGTTTTTTTTTTTTTTTGTGTTTGTTACCTCATATCTCCGTCATTTATGAACCGATTTGAAAAATTCTTCTTTTATCTGAATGGATCTACTTCTCGATTGGTCCCATAGAAATTTCATCGAAATCGGTTCAGTAGTTTGGTTTTGAAATCAAAATAGCTGGAAACAATATGTCATCCAAGTAAAAGAAATTGCGAAATTGATACTTGACAAGGATTTGTGTGTGATGCGATAACTAAAAAGGGTAAAATAAAAACTTTTTTGCAAAAAAAAACCGACTTCCAAAAAAAAACACTAAAAAAGTGGGAAATAACTTTACTTTCGGAAGTCGGTGGCAAAAACGTCAATGAAACAAACAATAGTCACCGACTTCCGAAAGTAAAGTTATTTCCCACTTTTTTAGTGTTTTTTTTTGGAAGTCGGTTTTTTTTTTGCAAAAAAGTTTTACTTATCTATCTACTGCTAAATTAAGAATTCTAATCTGTATACAGTGCAATGTACTTGATATTTGTGGTAATAAACAATTTATTTATTTATTTAATAAGCCAAATGGCTTCAATGTAACCATAAAATATTACTTTCTAAATATTCATCTCACGATCCATCAACGTTAATAAAAAGTGCCACCACCCAACCTTGTACGTACATCGATCTAATGTGATCAGCTGACAGCGTTGAACGAATCCATATTGATTTTATTGCATGATTGATACGGCCGTCAAACGCCAATGTCTTTTACTTGATAGTTTCCAGCATGAATGTGCATATTGTCACGCTATTTTAATAATATTTAAGGGGTAATAAACACGACACGTAAGCAATTGAACTTGTAGATAAATGGCATTGAAAATGTATCACTTCTGTGGCACCTAAACATGTTCAACATCAACATTCACATCAACCTGAAAACTCGCGCTATATTGCCGACTGCTAGGTTTAAACCATCTGGTAGACTGCTGTAATAAAAGGTAGCTCTTAATACATTTATTTAAACTATACCATACAGTACACCCTTTTGGTTTTGCGGTTAGTCCGAAAAATAACGCTACTTCCACATTCCAAAGCGCAGAAGTCAGCCACAGCACGACTTCACCCACAGCTGGGTATCAGAGCTGGGTATGAGGGTCAGCCTCATCCAGGATATTCCCTGCACTTGTATTGACACAACAACCACAATAACAGAGGCTCGATCTGATCCTTAAAAAGAACCAAATTCTTTGCAATTCTCATCGTATCTTACTTCGGACATCCAATAACATCGGACATGAAACAAATCAACGATAATCCACAATTTAAATTCCACATACATATAATATCCACCGATGTCATCATTATGCACTCTCTCCTTCACTAAAATCTACATTACTTATATTTAACAGTACACATTACAGTGTACATAGACAGTTTCCACTTCTTCAATCGCGTCAATGTATGAATATTTGATCAGCAGAGTATGGCAACATCCATACTAGGTGTTTGCAGAGAAAGCACATACTTGCCACTGTTACGCATATTACTTACTCAAGTTGTAAGCGAAAGCGGGTAATGTAATGGGTTACTTGAATGATAAATTGGTAATGTAATAAGTGAAGTTAGATATTGTTCTGTAAAATAATAATTTCTCCGCTGCAGGGCAAATGATTTTACAGAAGAAAACAAGGAAAACACTGACATGAACAATACTTCCGGACCCAAATGCAGTAAGCAAGCGTGCAATTCTCGATAACATTGCGCGCTTGCTCACAGTGTTTTCCTAGGCATTTTTTTTGTATTTTAATTATAAATGGAGTTGCATAACTCTTGTAAAGCCGTTTATATATAAATCACGTCAATAGTGTACCTGGTAGAATTCTAAATTCACGAGATCTCTTGAATGTCTAATGATTACATAATTATTATTTTTACTATTGCTCTACGCAATTTACATAATTTTAATTTTATTTTAATTTTATTTTGCGGTGGCATTGAGTAACTGGACCCCCACTTACTGGTACCTTGTTTATGCACGTTCCGTTGATTTATTTGAACAAAGCAAATTCTTGCAAAATGCTATTAAAAAAAAACAAAGACACGCACACAGTGACGAGATTGACAGAATTTTTAAAAATGTCCGGTAAACAAACCAAGATATTTCAATTAAACCATAAAAAGGTACTTTAGAAAGTCAGTAGTGATTAAGACAACAAAACAATTACATATTTACAAAACAAAAAGATTTAAATAATACGTAAATGAATTCAATACTTGATTGATCTCAAGAGAAAGTGATGCACATAATTAAACATATTTTTTGTTATTTTATCAACTTAAATACCATTTGAATTTCAAAACGCTATGAATAATAAAAGTCATGTTATGTAATGAACTCATAATGTCCACTTCCGTATTAACCCCGATTGGATACAATATATTATCTAAGGGGTGTTTACATAAACATATAACCTAAGACACCGTATAAAAAATACCTTATTAACCATACTTATCGTATGTAAAGGGGGCATAGTCCTCATCAATCAGTCGGCTTAACCAGTAATAGATAATATTTTCTAATTTACAGCCGCTTCTTCTTCTTTGCAGTCTTACATAATTTACAAATACATGCCAACTAATTGACAAAAAAAAATTACATACTTACATAACCTCACGGCTTTTTACCGCCAGGGGAAGGCAAAAAATACAGAACGCCCTCTGCTACGATCCTGACATATTCTTAGAAATAATTTATTTATTTTTAATCTGTATGATCGCGTCCATTAAAAGCCACTTGGATATCGCGTTCAAAATTATTTCTTCAGAAGATAAGTCGCCTACTAATACATACATAGAACGACGGTAACCAATTAAACGACTTGATTAAAGTTATGTTGTTGCAATTTTATTAACCTACATGCATAAATCACGCCGGTAATTCCCGAAGGGTTATGCAGAGGTGTAACTAATAGTACACCCACATTTCGCCACTTATGTTTAAGTCCCGTGTAATAGGGGGCAAGCCTATTGCCATCAACCGGACATAAATCAAGACTCCGTGGCTACTACTGAGAAACTACTGCTTATTGACCTTTTTACCATATCTTTTTCAAATACTCCATTCTCTCACAACTTGCGCCAAACCCCAGAACGTCCACTAGGGATTTATTCCACTTCTCGTATTCCAATTCGATAACCGAACGTGACTCGTTAAAGAATCGCTCGCTAATCGAGTCCGAACAGGTAACGATTATTATTCGATTCCCGAAGAAATCGAGTGTTTACGTAAGATCAATCAATTAGTTAGAGCACGCACCATGATTAAATATTATGTAAAAACTAGATGGATATGTAACTGTGGTAGATGTTGGTATTTCCTTTTTTGTATGTTTAGTAAAATTTTTTGTAATCAGGTTAAATCCGTCTTCTAAATGCGGGTCACGCTGCGAATTGAGTTGGGTAGGTTTTTTGCGGTAAACCGTGAAGACAAAGACTTTTTATTGCTTATTGGAATAGTCTAGTATTACACAATTACAACAACAGACAACAGATGATTATACAAGGTGTTAACGTACCCTTAACGAAGCCGTCAACGAAACATTTTATGTAAGGGAGACGTGGAGGTATATAAAGTAAAGTTTACACATTAAAAACTTGTATTTAAAAAAAAACTTACTTAAAAGTTTGGAACTTTAACCACCAATATCTCCCTAATTGGAAGGTTCCCAGGGGAGAACGCCTTTTGACTTCGTTAAAGATTTTTTATACCCATTACGTCTATTTAACATAACTGAAAACTATTTATAACCATCTATTGACAATCGGTGGTAACCGACTCTCTATCATGCCTGATTTATATCTCCTTAATAACTGGCATTATTCTTTTTTTTATCATTTAATGTATTATTACATTATGCATTGTTTCATACCGATCTATGGTATCATAGAATTTGATGGCAGGTAACACTGTCAGTGCCTTTGTCGACAGGTACAAAATAAAATTAAATGCAAATCACCTCACTTACTACTGTAGTAAGCTGATTAATACAATCCATCTTCAAAGTTTAGACATATTTGAGATTAGACAGTCGAAAATAGTGTGGAACAACCATTATTATATTTTAAATTAAATTAAAAAAAAAAAAAATATTGACATAAAATATTGTACACATATACAATGGAATTCCCTGACTCCTGCGATAGTTAAAACTGTGTTGCAGGAGCCAGTGTCCTCCCCAATAACAAGAAACATTTGTTTTATGACAAAAAATAAAGCAAACAAACAAACGAAAAAGCAAAGTAGAAGACTTTGCTTTGAAACGAAAAAATAAATAAAACTAAATTAAAAATAAGTACATTCTACTAGAGCGCGTGTTTTTGTTTATGTAGGTATGGGTGCGCGTGAGTGTGTGTGTGTGTGTGTGTGTGAGTATAATGTATGTGTGTGTATTAGTGGGTGTCAGTCAGTGTGTTCAGGCTTGAATGAGTTCTTATGAAGAAGTACTCTCCCTTGCAGCGACACATAACCTAGATAGATAAACTACTTATTTAGGGGGCAGTAACTAGCTGTAGTAAAAACCCTCGATAGATAGATAGACCGTACTTATTTTAGAGGGCAGTAGAAAAAAATAAAAATAAGGTTAAGTCATCACTGTTTGTGGATTCTTAAATAACATATCTCCATAAAATTGTATGGTTAGTTGCAAGTCCGGCTAAGGTGTGACCTTTACATAAACGGTTCCACGAAGTCACTGCAAGCAACAACCAACGGCACTTTTGGGCCGCAATCGTGAATGCGTAGGCAGCTGTACAGCACTAAAATTAGCACTTTATTATAAACTAACTCCCGTTAGATCAACAACGGCATAAATATTTCTATCGCAGTCTGTCTGTTATAGAGATTGTGTTTAACACAAAGCAATTATTACTTTTTCTTCTCGTTGTATGACATTTGAATGGGAAACTTCCGTAACACCTGTGATCTTTCTCATGCTGTTACTATTATTTCCCATACTTTACTTGATTAATGTTTGTAATAAAGTGAACCGCAACTAGACTTAAACAAATTGCAGCCGGTTTTTTTTTTTAAGAAAATACGTACTTACCTACCGTTTTGATTTCATTACAAACAATACCTCTCTTTCAGTACCACACAATACTCAATATAATACAATCCAATTTAACAGTCATGCGTAGGAAGACTAATAAAAATATATTTCATTCGAGAAATACTAAAGTTCTCTTTTGTGTCTTTCCAGAATGCCAGTTACGTGATCAACAGACGATACTCGAAAGACAAGATGTCACCGGTGTGTCACAACTTCGTGCAGAACGCGTGGAAGAAGGACTTCTGCTCCAATTGCTTCAAGTCGCGCGAGGAACACGTCAAGCAGGAGCGGGCGACCGACGGCGGCAAATACCTCACCACCCCCTTCCAAAACAGAAGCACCTACTTCAAGAAAACGCCGCCAAGCATACTAAAAATACACCCAAAGAAGAAAAACAAACGTAACGTCACATTCCCCGAAGAAGTATGCAGTGTTATAGGCTTTGGAGGCGACGATTGGTCCGATGGAGAGGAATTCGAAATGTCAGAGGAAATAGAAGAAGATGACCCGTTCCCAGATACAGAGGAGGAAAGAGAACTCCATAAAATCACAAAATCTAACACAGATTTCAACACAGTCAAAGCTAACTTGTTAGCAGATTCAGCAGCCAAGTCGTACACCTCTCTGTTACTGGGAAAGATGCAGACAGACTCAGATGGCAAAAAAAAGACTCTGTTAGTATCTGTCACGCCTTTTGGCTCAGAGAATAAGCCTAATCCTAAGTCACATGTCCGAAAACCCGCCGTAATACACGTATCAGAAGCATCCGTCGAAGAAACGTGTAATAATTATAAAACTAATATAATTCTATCTTCGTATAAAGAAACAGAAACAATCATAAGTGCAGACAATACCAGTGGAACTATTTGCACAGAAAAGTCGTTGTTAGAAGAGATATCAGAAACGTTAGAACAAAATCGAATGTCTAACGGCAACGATAACCATATGTCTCAAAAAGATAGCAACAAACCCACCGTGGTCGATGAAAAGATGAAAGAAAGTATGCAAGATGAACCAGACAAGAAAGAAATGTGTGAAATCAAAAAGAACGGTATTGTAAGACAATCGCCATTACAAAAAACTCATGACAGGCCAAAAGTAAATTTAGGCCGGTCGGAGTTTAAATTCTGTAAGATCAATATTGAGAGCAGCAGTGTTGATTCAGCTGTTAGCACTTTGAACTCAACCGCTAATAACTCGCTAGCCTCAGACGACGAGAGCTTTAGCGGGCGGACAGACTCTGACAATGACGACAGTGGACACTTTTCGGAAACCCATAAATGCGAGGAAACCGTTAAGATTAAGGTATTCAGTGAAGGCGATAAAAACATTAAAATGTCTCCAATTGGGCAACTTAGAAAAGTGGACGGGCAAGCTAATAGTGGCTATTCTACATTCCAAAGTCCGATCATTGACATGCCCCCTATACTACCTAAACAACCAGATAATATATTTTCTGCAGACGCCAGTCGCGAACTGGCGGGCGAGCCAGACGGTAGAGCCGACCCGGACGATGCCTCGGAAGCACCAGCCTTGCCAAAAAGTCCTATCCCCACTCTAGACCCGCGACCGTCTTTCTTGCATGGAATGATAACTGACATATTGCCTGCACACAAACCGGCTTTACCAGAAAAACCCAAGCTACCAGTCAAGCCGGTTATCAAACAGACAACAAAAAAAAGTGTTATCACAACAAGCCAGCAGCAATTAAACATGTACATGCATACAAAAAAAGATGAGGATGAGAAAATTATTGGAGCGTTGAGTGAAGAAAAAAATAATGAGATAACAGAAGTGCATGAGGACAAAGCTGAACCGATTTATTATGCCCAACCGGTATTGACTAAAGAGGACAGTGACACGTCGCTCAGTAGTCTCGGCAAACGGAAAGCGCCAACACCGCCGTCATCGCCCACGATAGAGGAATATCCGAATATTTACCAAAGAAACACGGCTGGGTTCCTAAAGTCAGACGCACCGATCGTAAGGGAATTGGAGAAAAGGGAAAGAGCTACAGGATCCACTACAAGTAAATCACGACCTGCGGAAGAACCAATTGAGATTAAGAAAGTTGATGCAACTCCAGAACCTGCTCCACGGAGGAACATATCCCTATCCCACGACAACTTACTCTTGGATGACAAACGCAAAGGAAAGCTAAAATTCTCAATCAAGAAGTTACTTCGGATAGGCTCTTCAAAGGACCTTGACAAAAAGGAGCTTACAGTTCCAGCCGTAACAAAAATGTCGAGCAAAACTGAAGAGATATACGATTTGACTCCGAAACCTAAACCGCGCCTTGTCATCATTCACCCTTTGGATATGAATGGCTCGAATGGAGTGGAGGTCGTGAAGTCTAACTGTGAAATCTCGGGAAATCTACGGCGATTGAGTCACGATGACGTATCTTCGATATACAGTTCGTCTAGTACTGTTACGGAGCCGGAGACTCCTAAGGTAGTGAACAAGCCACCTCCTCCTCCGAGGCAGTCGAGTGAGGAACATAAGACCGTGTCGAGTGTACCGAAGCCTGCGCGACCACCGCCACCGAAGTCAGCTGCTTTGCAGAAGAAGCAGAAACAGCAGGCGTGGGCTAATGCACCCAAACAAAGTGACAGTATTTATGCTAACTTAGGTGAGTGAATACAGATATTTTGTATATTATTGACACTAATTATTATTGCAAATTTTGATCGCTTTTCTCTGCCCATATTTATTTACCCAAAGTTTAATTTTTTATTTTAAAAATAACTAACTAACTAAATAATAACAATTTAAAACGATTAAATAAACTAAAATAACTAAGCTTAACTAACAACAAACTGTAAAAGGGTAATGTACCCAAGAGACTGACGACGTATGTTAAATTTATATTAAAGTATGACGAAATGAAAGTGCTGCATGATACCGTAATAATGATATTAATTATTGAATCTTCAGAAGTTTTATGACGAAAGGAACTGTTCATAATGCTCCAAAACCCATAACCGTATTTTCACTTTCTAAACAAAAATTATAATTTTAATGAACTTAATTTAACTAACAAAATTATTCAATGTTGTAGGAGAAATCAGATCTGCTCTAGCGCCGCGAAAACCGGAACGGACAGCGAGTATGCGCGAGAGAGAAGCGCGATTGGAGCTACCCAAACGTAGGAACCAGATTGATGACGACAAAGACGAAATAGACGACGGACCACAGGAGCTGGTGCAAGCCACCAACGACCCCGTCATACACAGCTACGACGACGTCTACAACTCCGCTAAATACGACGAAGAAAATTGTGATTCAGCTAAAAATAGCGACAGCGATTACGAATACGTCCACCATGCAAGATCAAGCTCCCCTGAATGCGACTCAGCCATAAAACCCAGAGAAACAAACTCCCAAATCGAATCCAGGAAAAACGAAGAAAGCAACCCCGAATACCCGAAATATAACAACGGAGTATTCAACAGATCATCGCTTCCTTACTGCGGTAGTGAAACCGAATCTGAAATATATTCTCCATACAGTTTCTATAGTTCCAACGACAACATGGACAGTCCTGGGAACGAGGATTATCAAAATGATATGACTCCGAAGAATACAACAAATAAACTTCGAGTAAGGAAGGGGCGAAGCGTGGTACATAGAAACCTAGAAGACAATTACGGAGCCGTCGTTATTGCGAATCACGAAGCGCTCGCGCAGGTTTTAGAACAGGTAATTTGTTTAGCTTACCTTAGAGTTAGTACCGAGATTGCATAAAATGGTAGATCGCTTTGCATTTCGTTCGCAATTTAAGTACGAACAGTTTAATTTATGGAACGGTCAAAGTGAAGTAAATCCTTGAAGGTATTCGTGATCTAAGATCTTGTTTGGTTAAGTGCTCTGCTTAGTAACTGCAGACTACCAATTCTACTAAATCTAAAATTAGTGGCTTTAATTGCGAATTTTAGAAATAAAATACCTTGTTTCTTCCTTCTTCAATTGCATCCGGATAGACTGAAAGCTGACCCCAACATAGAAGGCTAGGGATATGACGGGTCTCACTTGACACTAATGAAATTTGCCTTCCAGAACTGAGGAACCTACCTTATGTATTACTCAAAATGTGATCTTAATTCATCGTCTATAATTATGTCATTCCACCCAAACTTCATTAGTATTCACCAGGTTTAAACCATTCTTTTAAATCAAAATCTCACCACGTTTCCAGGTTCAACAAAGTGCAACAATGCAACCATCTCTACGAGGTCTGAAGGCATGCACCAACTTAAGGTGGAACGACTTCGCAATCCAGCAACCCAAGCCGAGCTCCGTGAAAGCTGGGAAGCGGTTCTTCTACCCAGCGGTCTGGAACTCTAACCAGGGACCTGTGAATGTCACCCTGATGGTGTATAAAGAGCAGATGGCCTCGCAGATGGTGTGCCAGCAGTCCGTACAGCCACAGACCTTGAGTTTGAATGCTATTACGGAGTTCTGTGACTTGGTACCTCTTCAGCAGTTTGGAGAGGAGGGCGAGGATTTGGTACAAGGTAATTAATTTAAATTGTTGATTCATTTTTTATGACAAGTTTGGAAAGTACGTCAGTGCCCTATCCGTACATAATGTACATTACTTTACCACACCCCAGGACTAGACTATTTCGAGACTGCTTCAATGGGAGAAGGCTATGCAGGGCGCAGAATGTATACTGTTCTGTCTTAAGAGGTCTCTGCTACCATATTTGCTACTGGTATATTTTTTCTTCATGCGAAAAAATCAACACGGCATTCAACCGAAACGATGAATTCATCAACACTACTTTTAAGTTATTAATGCAAACCTACCTACCAAACGTTCTTTTGGAGATTTTAGAACTAAACGCACTTGAATGGCCGCAATATTTTTGAACTACTGGTATTTAATTTTTTCTCGTCTCTGGTTTTCTTCCACTTCTAAATAAATATGCTGCACCTTTACTTTGCGTGGGCATGGTAATCTAAGTTATTTAGGCCGATACGAATAAAGTAAATATGTAGTTCATCTAAATACATAATCCAATGTTTACTAAAACTAGTTTATTATCTGAAGTTGTTCGACCACACTTATTATATATTTGACATGAATTCCTTTCGTAACCCAGATGTTTAGACGCCATTATTGACGGCCCCCGGGGCTAAAGTTGTGTTGAAATCGGAGGTTTTCTTGTGGCCTTATTTAGTTAATTTTAACTATAGTAGTGTATACGGCACTACGGTGGTACTACCTATCCATCTTGACGATCTTATAACTGCATCAGCGAGCGGAATTCGCATAGCTTAATTTTGGGGCAAATATATTTAATGAAAATTTGACATCGACAAGCTAAGAATATTACAGTCTCCATGTATCGATACTCGAAAGTTAGAAGACTGAAAGTCTGACAATGGATCCAACATGATTTTCTTTATTTTTTTAAATAATAGAAACAAAGCTTTCAACACTAACCACCATACCTCATATTACCGACATATCATAATATTTTACCTCATATTAATGACAGAAACTATGAAAAATAGGAAATATGAATTATCATCAAATAACCAAGTGACAATGGAGTATTTTTCGTGACCACTGCTACCTTTACACTGACTACTAGTACATCATCATCTGTCTAGCCTTTTCCCAACTACGCTGGGGTCGGCTTCCAATCTAACTACATGCAACGACTGTAAAAATACTAGTATTCATGGTGCATCCGGTTAGACTGGAAACCGACCCTAACATATTTGGGAAAAGGTTAGGCAGATGATGATATGGTGCGACTGGTAACTATAAAATAAATAAATATCGCTGGACATTACACACAGCGCCATCTAGTGCCACACTAAGCAACGAGGCTTGTTTCGTGGACACCAGATAGTTGATATACTACATAGATACTTTTTCTTTGTAAATACATACTTATTATACATATAAACATCCATGACTCGGAAACAAATGTCCATGCTCAACACACAAACACTTGCTCTTACCGGGATTCGAACCCGGAACCCTATGAACGTAAGGCAGCCTCACTACCACACAAACCCCTGTAGGTAATCACTCCTAAAAACGATGCACCAGAAACTAACCACCATTTTTCTCTCTATTCCAGCCACAGTGGTAGTGCTAGCCCATGCCCAGGTGGACACCATCCGCTCCTACGGCGAAAGCCTCCACTCATCCGAAGGTCTGACCACTAAGGAACACCAACTGGTCCAGACCGAGCAGATACATGAGGCCATCTTCATGATGCTACAGATGATTAACGGCCTCAAGTGCTTGCAAGCGCGAGGAGTTGAAGAAATCTCGGATTCCCTGACGTCTTTCATTGCCCTGAAGGAGTTACAGCCTCTGCAGACTCATGGAAGCACCCTGAATCTGCCGTCGTCACCGGATGACAGGTTGAACTCTCTGTGGGCACCGAAAACTAATTCTTATGGAAGACTCTGCATATTACAGGGGTGAGTTCATAGCTTTATGATATTTCTTTTTAAATTTTCATGAATTCGGTAGCAGTATCTATGGTACCTATTCTGTTTATATTTCGATGAAATAGACAAAGAAGGCTTTGAGCCTATCACCACATGCCACTATAACCGTCTCAAGTCTGTTTTCAATAATAGTAGGAGATACCCAAATATTGTTACGACAGTTGAAATTTTAATACTCTGCACTGACGTCATAAGCGTTGAACAGCTGGGTTACCATGATGAGTAAGAGATGGCGCTAGACAGCTGTCTAGCGCTGTCCTTTTCCCACTCTCGGAATAGTCCTAAAACATTCCTGCACTATCAGATCATGGTAAACCCCTAGTCTTTTTTTTACATTTGTGAGCATTAGCTTTATTTAAAACGTTATCTTAAAATAATTCTAACGAGTGTCCTTTCCTTTTTCCCAGATTGAGCGACGAAATAAACAGCAAATCGACAGACGAGGGCCATCTCAATTCTCTCTGTAAATGTGCTATAAAAGCGACCGAAATATTTCTACCAGGGGAGAAGCTTACCCCCCTTCTGAAAGAAATACTGCATGAGGAGCGAGCTGTGTCACTGAACCAGGCGAAATCTGTGCTTGAGTTCATGCTGTGGGGACCTTTGGATGTCGTCCAAGGAGTTCCTGTGGAAGAACGGGAGCTGTCTCTACAGAGATGGTTGGACCTTGAAAGAGCGACGGTGCTTCACGGACTAGTACGGACAAGGGTCCAACTAAACGTGTTCGAACAACTCCACCTGATGTTTTTAGTCCGTTCAACCGCTAAAGCCATGTGTGATGCCTCAATGCTCCTCGAGAAAGCCAATGTTTATTAATTTTATTCACGTGTACATTTTTAAGCTTACTTTTAATCGATGACCTCTTTGTAATATGATCCAGTTTTGATTTAGATAATTTTTAAAAGATTAATTTTGTAATTATTGCTAAATAATTCGGAGTTTTTGTGTCGTTTGGTTTTATTTTCATAGTTTACGTAAGAGGCATCTATCTTTAATGTAAAACTTAGCTTAGTTAGGCACCTGAAGACTTGATATTTTATTTTTATTAGAGTGTTGAATAATTCTATAATGTTGGGTATGGGACATGATTGGAAATATTAATAATTTTAATAATATATTGTTATAACATAATCAGCAACATCATTAAGATGTTTATTATTGAGATTGTGTATGTTAAATTTAATAATAAAGAAAGCTTACTGCCATTATATGGGACCAAACTGCTAAAGACCTTTGGTCGAAATAAAGTTAACACTACGTTTATTTAAAACGACCGATAAGGGCAAAATATACTGATCATAAAGACATTATTAATAAAATAAACATAAATGCAAGAAATCTTGCATAAAATGGAGAGTAATTATCGCCAATAAATTATTTTTCGCTCGCTTGGATCAGTATTGGCCAAAAATCGAGCATTTTTTTCATCCAATCAATGTCCAGCGAGGTACATACATAGAACTGAAGGTATATACTCATGTACTAACTCCGGTGCCTTATATTGTATTATACGTAAGCGTAAGTGCTGTATCATATCGAATGTAATTTATACTTTATATTACGAACTCCTTTAAGATTCGAGTTCAAATAATTAATTTTACCCTTTTTAAGTATTCATCGAATATAAAAATACATATTTCTTACTATATTTTTGCTGTTTTATTCGCAACTCAAAAGAACTCACCCGTAGACTTTTACAAAAAAAAAAACTCAAATAGATTGAGATTTTTATCCTCAAAGGAACCGTAGACTTTTACAAAAAAAAACTCAAATAGATTGAGATTTTTATCCTCAAAGGAACGTTTACTTAAATACATATTTAGGGTTAATTTTTGTGAAATTAAGCGTTCTTTTTATACTAAAACTGAGAAAAGAAAACAATAAATTCCTAATAGGTACTTTATTGTCTCAACATTGCAACACATATTCCACTAAATAAGTTCTACAACTAAAATAAAATACTACACGATATCATGGAAGTTTTAACGTAAGTAAATAATACTACAAACAACTGCTTTTTAGATAAATGTCGCAAATTAAGAAAAGCTTTGAAAATGTCTAAGTAATTTAAATGTCATATCTACTGCCTTTTATTACAATAATAATTCAACAAACCTAAGGCCGAAATCTATAAACGTTACTTAGCTTGTGGCTTAGACATGTTCACGTCTCTTTCTTGCAGTTTAAGTTACAGGTGTGCGACAGTGACACGAACCGCTTTGCCAAAGTATTTATTTTACTATTTATATAGACAACACAGGAAAATAACATATGATATTTGAGTACATGCGTAATTACATACTTACCTATGTACTAAAGTAAGTAAATTTTAAAGATGTCGGTCTTATATTCATAATACAACAACAACACAGTTTAATATACATATAACATAACATCACGCTTGTAATCCCCATAGGGTTAGGCAGAAGTGTACCTAATAGTACACCCATATTTGAACAGTTATGTTCAAGTCCCATTTAATAGGGCGCGAGCCTATTGCCACCAACCGGGCACAAATCCGGACTCCGTGGCTGCTACTGAGAAATTCCTGATGGAAAAACCCAATAACACTTTGCCCGACCTGAGAATCGAACCCAGGAACCCATGCTATGCCATGCACAAACCAACGAGGCAATCAACAATTTAATAATTATCTTTTAATATCTTAGCCTTTACATTTTTTTTTCAGCAACAGGCCACGTAGAAAAGTATACTGAAATCTATGGACAAAAAAATGGAACACATAATAATATAAAAAAAAAACAATAATATCAATGTTTATCTTAATCAAATCAACTAAATTAGAGCGTAAATAATATCGCTTTAAAGTTTTAAGCTTATAGTAATACATGTCACCCGTCGTCGCTTAATGGGACCACACTTTCGACGCGGAATCGGTGAATAGTCCAACGCAGGCCCGTGAATAGTCCGACGCGTTGTCGAGTCTTGTCGTCCGAACCGAGAGAAGTCGAAAGACGTGTTTTTATTGACTTTTATTGTATTGATACAAAGGTGACCGTGTCAAGCCGATTACGCGTCGGTAAGTGCGATCACTCCATAATATAATAAACGATATAAGTATTTTAATGATATTTTTATTGAGCTTAAGTAAATTAATATCAAGACTTTTGAGGCAATGGCAAAGTATGTTTTTTCGAGACAGGTTAAGATGTTAAACTATTAAAAAATTCTTTCGTCTTTCGCTTCGGTATTACTCGAGTCGTTTCGAGCTCGAGAACATCAGAGTAGTACGATACTCAAGCAGTTTTCAATTGGTAATGAACTAAATTTTAACGAAAATAGAGTTCAAAATAGCGTGCTCGAGATATTTTTGCGGCGTATGCAAAATGTTGCTGCTTACCCTTATTCTATTGCCAATGTCCCAAAACCCAGACCACATACAGGACTAGAAATTAACATTCAAAAATATACCTTAAACGTAACGCAAAAAGCAACAAAATAATAAAAGCAAGCGAATCCGGAATGTATACAGCACGCATAAAAAGAGCAAAAAAAAAGAATTATAGTCGTTGCATATCACAAGCCTCATCATGTGACTCTTATATCCATTGTCATAAGGTTTAAATTACACCGAGAGACGCGTGCGAAATGCAACAACTATACTAAAACATTCGAAAAGAAAACAGATCTCAATGTTTCTTAGTAGAGAAGAAGCTTAAAATAAAGTTGTAAATAAATAAAAATACTAGGAATAGAAAATTTCGATTTCAAAATTTCGATTTCAAACAATAAGCAACCTTAAAAATTAACAATGACAGATGAACTTTGTGTGTGAGATACTTCGTATACAAGCGAAAGTGGGTGTTTCATACGCCTCTAACACTGTAAGCTAAGGACTTTAAATGCGTCTTCTACGAAATAATGCTTCTTTTCCAATGTCTTGCCATCGATTAAAAGTCCTAGAAAACTCTTAGAACAGTCATATACTGACGTGCTAAACGCAAAAGCGGTATCTCAGAGAAAGCAAGTTTCGAGAAAATTTAAGTTTTGTAGACATTTTTTGCTTAAATTTTACGGATTCGTTTTTTTGCTTATTCGTTTTTTTTTTTGTTTTAAAATAGATACTGCTTTTTGTCTAAGTTAATTAGATGCGTATGTATTTAAGCTATCCGATGCCATCAAAATCTACTCTACGATTATTTTTGAAATACCGCTTTTTACATCCATTATACTGCCTTACTAAGCGTAAGGCAGTATAATGGATGTAAAAATACCCTTAATGAGGTCGTTAGGTACTGTTCTAGACCATACCTGGCCACCTTCAAGTTACGGAGATATTGGGGTCAAAGTTCCAACTTTTTCACAAGTATTTTTTCAAATACAAGGTTTTAATGTTATAACTTTATTTTAAATACTTCTACTAACTTAAAAAAAAATGCTGTCCTGTGTTTCTTATTTTTCGAGTTATGTTATTAATGTCGCAAAACGATATGTAGTGTTGCAATATTGTACGGTGATACTGAACAGTTCGTGTGCGAGACCGACTCGCACTTGGCCGTTTTTTTTATATAAAGGAGGATATGTTAAAGCGGTCTGAATACAAAGTTCATGTAATCATTGTTTAGATACCGTCCCATGTGTAAAGAAAATAAAAAGCATTAAAAATATCATTCACATGTCTGTTTCGAGACTGGAATCGAAAATAATAATACAAAAACAATAATTACTTAATAATGATCGATAAACAAAAAAAAATGATTTCTTCCTATCAGTGCTTTCATAAATTGACTTGATACAATGCAGTAAAATGGCCAAGAATAATAAAAGTAAGTAATAACGTTATTGTCAAATGACATTATTAATAAATCCAATTGCAATAATAATGTACAATCAATCGAGCTTTTATTTCTAAAACGTTGTAAGCATTCTATTCTGCGGTGCGTCGCGTGTGTCGTGACGCGACCAACACCCCCCCCCTCCTCCCCCCACGCCGCGCGTGCGCATACTGTATAATTATCACTTGCTTTGGTGAGAGGAAACATGCCTGACAGATATTTCTCGACGGCTTTCCAAGTCGGAGGCCCATAGGCGGCATAAAAAACTCTGACACCAGATTGGGCACTAACCACACGATAAAGAAAGAACCCCTTAGCACTGTTAAAAAAATATTCTTGACCATCCCACTCACTCACTGGGTATTATCCTTATTGTCACGTTCTAATATCTTTACCTTCTCGTGAAGAGAGTATTGCACTTCAAAACTAATACTTAGTTTACAATCCTTTGTTAAAGTATACGTATTCTGGCGGCTTGCCGTCCGTGTTCTTTAGGATTTGTTCGTAGTTGTCCTTCTCGAAACGTTTGATTGTGTCTATGGAGAGTTTGCTGTGGAGGAAGGAAAAAATGTTTTATTAATTTCTGGCGGGACAAGCCGTGGCCCGATTGGCAAGATGACAAACTCATTTAACCTTTGATATCGTGGATCGGCGCAATACCGTTGTACTGTGGAACGCGGATCCGCGTTTTTTTTATTAGTTTTCTTAGTTCGCGGATCCACGTTTCCATACCAAAAATTATTCCTTGACGTTTAATTTCGTTATAAAAGAAACTGTTGAGCCAAATTTTATGCTTCTAGATCTAGACCATAGGTTCCCAACGGGGGCGGTACTGCCCCCAGTGGACGCTAGAGCTTTTTATGGGGGCGGTAGCGGGTCCAAAGGCTAATGGGGGGACTTAAAATATCTCTATTTTCATGAAAAAACATTTTATCTAGCCGTCTAAAATGTTCATCTTATAATTATTTTGTAAAAGAGAGGCGATGGATTTTTTTTTCTTGTAAAGGGGGCGGTAGTCCATAAAAGGTGGGGAACCTATGTTCTAGACAAAGCGGTTGAAAGTTGTTTTTTAGTGAATTTTAGATTTTTATTAAGAAAAGTAGGTAGAAGATAGTTTCAGCATAAACAAATAATTTACTTTCTTAAATATTATAGTTCTTTTCAAAAGAATAATTAAAATACACACCATCTTTGTGGGAAGATCGCACAGGCAGTCGGCACCATAAACGTTAAGCTGAAATTAAAAGACAAAGGTTTAATTTCAAATAGCAATATTACGGGAGACAGCACGCAATTTTAGCGAGGCATTTAATACCGAATGAAATTCATTTTTGGTAGGTAGTTGTTTAATATGCACTGATCATCCAAATGAAAGTATTAGTATTTGCTCTAGATCACCTACACAATATGTTAGTGCAATAAAACAGGTTTGTGTTTTGGTTAAGAAACGGGGTCGATTCCTGGTTCAGCCGAAAACTATTTTCAAAAAATAAATAAAAAATGTTTTATTTTTCTTAAAAATCTAAGTCATGGTTTCTTTGACTGCTTTGACAACCTATAGTTTCGAATTTAGCCTAATATGCCTTCCAAAATCCCAAATTCATTCGGGACCGACACAGCTGACGTATATTCCCCCCCCCCTCCCCCCACTTACATGCAGCTGACTATTTTTTTGAAGGTTGAAGGTGATCATATAATCGTCCTAAAAGGTTTTGGCGCGGTATGAAACTTTGACATGCTGTTTCTTGGGTTCCTGTGCTATAGTTAAACTGTTTTTTTTTTAATATAATTTTCGGCCGGCATGAAAAGACTTCGTCAGATTACCGGTACCTCCCGAACAATACTTATTATTGTTAGGTTGGCTTCAGACGTAGCTTCAAAGATTTTGAAAGTCTTTGAATACGCTATGGCTGTACGTTCTGCATAATCAGTAGGGATCGGAATAGGTAGTGCTATTTTAGGTCATTGAACCTGAATGATAATGTTAATATGGACATGCCCCGGGATTCCCGGTAATATTTTTCAGAATATCGATGTACTAGATGAAGTTAAACAACGGTATAGATATCTATCAGTATTGTGACTCGGCCCTATCGTTGAAATAATGCCGCGCGGTACGTAAACACGCGATTGGGCCGCCCATCCATGTTATGATAACGGTCACTACATCCCCCAAATAGCACTCCCTATTCCGATCACTGATATAATCAACCTACAACATTCACATTACTGGGCCACAGGCCTCCACTGTGTGAGAGGGAGTGGACCATGATTCACCAAGTGGACCCAATACTTACAGGACGGTGAATGTCAGATGTTTTAAAAATTTTGGCTCATGATGTTTTCCATTCGCTGGTTTCCTCAGTATTTATCTATTTAATAAACATCATAAGCTCATGTAATACTCACAACATGCCGACGATGGCAGTCTGTATGCCGATGTGCGCCCACCGGATCCTCTGCATCCAGGGTTTGGGCTCCAGACGCTCCATGATGACCGGTAGCAGCAACATGCCAGGTGCGCACATCACGATTCTGGAATGCAGAAGTGAAGTATGAGAAGAATCGAACAGATTTGGCGGTCCGCACGTTGAAAATATAAAAATGAATGAATAATATTAATATCTGTGAAAAAAATATTCTTCTTCTTTATCGTGTGGTTAGTGCCTAACCTGGTGTCAGAGTTTTTATGCCGCCCAAGGGCTTCTGACCTGGCTTTTACATGCCGTCGAGAAATATCTTTCAGGTATGCTGGTTTCCTCACGATGTTTTCCGTCACCGAAGCAAGTGATAATTATAGATACTATACGCATATAATTCCGAAAAATCAGAGGTCTTAGGTTGGAACTCGAGACCTATGACTTGGCAGTCCAACGAAAAAATATTTACAATGTCGTTCTTACCTTGAAGTGACGACTTGAGAGATGCCCTTCGCAGGCGCGATCTGAGACTTGCCTATCACTTTGCCGTTCTCATCAGTTACGTCCAAACCTGGAAAAAAATATCATTCACTGTAAAAATGAATAAATCACTACATAGTATAAAACAAAGTCGCTTCCCGCTGTCTGACCCTATGTATGCTTAGATCTTGATAAAACTACGCAACGGATTTTGATGCGGTATTTTTTAAAACAGATAGAGTGATTCAAGAAGAAGCTTTATATGTATAATACATGCATATTATAGTAGAGAAAACATTAGTATCTACATTGCACCCGTGCGAAGCCGGGGCGGGTCGCTAGTACACTATAAAGAATACCAGACTTGATCCAAACGTTTTTCACAAATACAGTGTGGAAGGGTCACCGACGCACAAACGGTTACCACGTACCTATTCAGTATATTATCATTCTGAAACCCCAACATAGAAATTTTTCATCGGTAATAAAAAAACAGCTGTTCCATACATTTTGACCGTGTAGGCATTGCATTGTTGTAGGAAGCAGCTGCTTTTTTTTTTAATTACCAATGAAAAATGTCCATGTGGTTCAGAATGATGTACTGAATGAATGCGTGGTCACCCACCATTTATGCGTTGGTGTCCCCTCCCACCCTCTATGTTAGCAAAGTTTGTATTTTTTTGTGCTTCACTGGTATAAACTGTAAATTTTTTATGTCAAATTAAATAGTTTCAATCCTCGTGAAGTCATGACTGCAACTATATGACAATTGTTTGGTAGTCTGCCTACACAGGACCCAAACAAAGGATTATTTTGATTACATCGGTGGGATACCACCAGCACCCACACCCCACATAATGAACACGTGGGTCACAAAATGCCAATAATAATCGTTTTGACCCCAAAATAATTCAATACTAAGTATGCATCCACTGTCTTATAAATTGCTAAGATAAAAACTGCATATAAGACATACATTTTTATCAAAGATGAAAATGAAACAAGACATATCTGTATCATTGGTTGTAACATGAGACCCATCCCGACATCACAATACCTCTTTCAATGCACATACACGTGTCTGATTAAAAGTAATTAAAGATTGCATGGACAACGTCAATAATAAAGTGCAATAGGTACTTACCTAACACTATCTCATTCTGCCTCATTAACGGAATGTTTACCCAGTTCGCTGCCGCCACTGCTACGAATGGTACGAAACGCTGGAAAAAATAAATGATATAATGTACATATTTTATACTGGTAACACATAAATTCTGCCACCATCATCATACAAAGCCCGACTTCACCTACTGCTATTCGTATTAACCCTCTCTTTGTTTGTTAAGAGAACCTGCCTGGTCTTCACATAATCTGACCAAGACAATGTTTTAACTTTAAAAGAGAACGCGAACTTTGACTTTCGGCTGTAAGGAAGTAAGGATATGTCAATTTGTCTATTCTTCCGTCGACAAAATCCGATGTCAGTATTTTTATAACACTATAAATATATTTAAAAAAAAAAATAGTTGTAAATGTTACGATTGGTTGGTCAATATTTTATTGAAGCTTGGCTTATTAATAGCTTTAGTGTTTTACAATAAAATAATTTAATATAATGTATTTTAATATTTTTTTATATATTATTGTATATATTTTTCATTTCAACGGACTTTTAATAATTCATCTCCTAAAGAGTTCTAATAGGGTGTGCTTTGTGCAAGTTTATTAGGAAATTCGTCATTTTCGTTCGACACAAAGACATTGGTTGTACGTGAAAAACAAAAACAATTATATTTTAATTATTTCTTCAAATTGCCGTCACGACCCACAGTGAAAAGATTAGTTAATTTATGCTCTGTTACTTTCTTACGTAAGATGTGTCATGTACGTGTAACTTGCGTCTCAAGGCTTAGAAGAATGATCCCCAATTGCATTTTTTTTTAATAAAAATAATGCAAGCGTGCTCCACCCTAGGTCGCATCATCGCTTCACATCAAGCGAATTGCGGCCAAACGCAAGACTATTTAGTATCTAAAAATAAAAACATGAAAACAAGAAGTTGGTTATTTCCAAGATAAAAAGCGATGAATGAAACATATGTAAGTAGTTCCTTCAGCAATTCGTACAGGTTGACGCATTTTTGTGCAAAAACGCAAATGTTGCATAATTTCTTTTCAAAAGAAAAGTTGAATAAAAATCATTCCTTTTCCAAATAAACTGATTTGATGAACAATATGAATGATTGATGAAACCCAGGCTGATTTAGATTACTCTGACCGATCGTGTATCTAACCTTGATGCTTCAGACATGGACGGTGGAAATTTGAAATACCGTAAGGGAAATAAAGCGCTGTTAGATTTGCAAACGTTTGATTCAGCTTAGAAAGTTGAAAATCCAACAGCAAGCTTACAACGTGTCCCTTACAACAGTTCATACTCTCACCGTGGTCATGTCATATGTTTCAAATAAACTGTCAGACGGAACAAAAATGCCCGAGCAATTTAATGACTGCATTGGAAATAGGATCGTATCACCATTATTTAAAGTAGAAAATTGTATCAGCTTTACTCGTCATAAAGACTAACTTGATTATTTAACGTATTTTGGATCATCCCGACAGCAATAAATAACAAGGGATTCAAAAGATAATTTTGCAGATAAAATAAACGTATCTATCGTAATCATATCTTATCAATAATTAAAATGTATATAAGCGGCTATAAAGATTATTATCGGATAAAAGATATCGAAACATGGCGTTTACATAACTCATTACCGAACTCTACTATTTAAAAATGTCAAAAGATTACTGAAAAATATTCGATCTCCGAAATATTGGATGTGTTTCAAGGTCATTCGATAAATAGCATTGGGCATATTTTACTTGGACGTCTACGACTTATTGAAATACGATCGTAGACAGATTAATCGGGTTAATAGGTTAACCGGTTAGACCTAATAACCCATATGTCTGATAAAACGTTATAACGGCTTATATATGGGTTAAACCATTGAAATATTGCTGATAAACCAGAATGAAAGAGACAAAGCACCGAGCGTGGGTTAACGCCGTCACTTTCTTGCTTTTTATGTACAAATATGAACTCTGTGCGTGAACCGGTTACATTTTACAGGCCGATTAACACTATAATACGGGTAATCTTTACTCTAGGGTTTTCCACTTAACCCTAAAAAATAACCCGGTTAAAGCCCCATACAGGTAACCTTTTCCGTCCCCGAATATGATAAACGGAAACTGCACAACACGCATAGATCTGCGCAATGGATCGAGGATTATATTATTATAAACACTACATCTGTAGTATGTATTTAACTATAGATAGAAGTTAATGTACGATTTGTGTCTTTAAATAAGTTCACCCTCAATAAAGGAGACATCTTAATTTAGGACTAAGTCTACGCGTGTTATTTTTTATTCTATTATAATATGTCAGCTCATACATTGTAAGACTTGTGCGTTGTTTGACAGTATTGGCTTCGTTTAAGTCCACAATCACGTCATGTGTCATGTTTAGGAAAAAAGGGAAGGTCTTTAAAATTAAAAATGACAAATCTTAAGATCGTTTTCATTATGCAGGACAGAGGCTTTCTTTTTCATTTAACACTTTTGCTGCTAAGTTTAAATAATCCATTTTTACTAGTATGCGCGTCATCAATAGCTACGTATAGCGACGACTCGGGAGGCGGGTTGTGCGCACAGGAACGAATTATTGTTCGACTCATATGCTGGGCGCTTAATACCGAAAGTGTTAACACGTGTTGTACACATCACTCGATCTTGGGCAGGCTGTAGTCAGCGGAGTCTGGCGCGATGCCGTTGGAAATAGTCTGGTATTCACATTGAGATAGTGCTCACATTTTGCCCTACTCCTAGGCTAATGATTTTCTTCAGAAAGGATGGAAGAAATCTTTTGTCGACCCTGCTCTTTCGAAGTTTGGGGCAATCTGACCAGTTCTTCCGGCCGTTTCCCCCGTGGTCTTCCACTACTCTCTCTTACTCGCGGAAATGCCTGGAAGAGCTATTGGTCCGTGAAGGTCCTATTCAAAGATGAGTTCTCTATGGCACGCAAATGCAAGCTCATAGACATCTATTATTCCCGTCTTTTATTCTAGAACACGGACATGCAGTTGAAAAAAAATGTAACTTACAGCAAGAATAGGATTCTTCGCACGTTTCTGCACACTGAACTTGAAGATCAGAGCAGTAGCCATAGCCGCTGACGTAGCAGACACATAGGCCACCCCCATCTGGGTGGTCGTGAGGGGCGAGTTCGCGTTACGGTTGGTGTAGTTCACCAGCGCGTTGAACGACTGGTTCACCCATTGCCAGAAGACAACTGCTACTGGAGTTCTGAAGGGAAACGATAGAGGTATAAGCAGAAGTCCTAACTTAGAACAAGAGAAGAAAATGAGTTTGTATGTTTTTAAACCCGGATAAAAAGAGGGGTGTTATGAGTGTAATGTGAGTATCTATGTGTCTGGCTTTGGCATCGTAGCTCCTAAACGGCCGGACCGAATTTGATTTCGTTTTTTTTTATTTGAAAGGGGACTTGGACGAGTGTTCTTAGCTATTTTATTGTTTGATGATCATCAGCTCATTTATTTGCACTGTTTTAAGAAGTTTTTTTTTGTCAGGCTTTTAAGATATTTAATAGTTTTTGACTATAAAGTCATACATTGCATGATGACATCATCATCATTACATCCATCCATCTTAGTAAAATTGCCATACAATTTGAGATACAGGGAAGCACATTAGATAAGATTATTTTCACAGCAAAATTCGGGTTTTCCTTTGAAGGGAACCGATAAATTCTAACATTTTGAAGTAGTTCCTGCCATTCTCAGTAAATATCTGCTATTAAATGTGAAATGGATTAATAAAAAAGTCAGCGTGTAGGCATAACCTTCAGAACTACATAAAGATAACTGAGCAAGTGAATATAAAGGAAACTGATCTTTTACATCACAATGTTCTGTTTGTAACTCAGCCACTCGTAATGTTATCCTCATTACAATTTATGAGTTACCATAATTATTTTATTTAAAAACATTGCTTTTGTCTATTGACCTTACCTACCTTTTGTTCATGAGCGCGGTTATTTTGTCACCTATTTGTGAGTAAGGGTGATAGGTACAATTTCATGACACATTTTTTTAAGGAAAAAGACTGAATTTAAACAATGGCCTCTGGACACGGTTATTTTAGTTTAAGGAAAAAGACTGAATTTAAACAATGGCCTCTGGACACGGTTATTTTAGAGAGAGGATGTCGTGCACACTCAAATGTCTCGCTGATGGTGGCGCGTGTGTCGGGTCGTTTAGTTCCCTTCAAAATGGTTGAGTTGAATGATGGAACGGGCGCTGTCAGTAGGGACTGGTCATCTCGCAGCTGCCTTGGATTATTGTATTATTGAATTGTTAATTTTATCTTTTTACTCTGGACGCTCTTACTCGCACGTCTTTCTACATCGTTCTCACATAATAATATACATATGTATAATCTCGACATGAATGTAACAACATATTGATTTAAAAGAATGTCCATTGAGTTTCTTGCCCATTCTTTTCCATAGAGATCTACGCTTTCGAATGGGCAACTAGAGTATTTTCACAAGTTAATATGCGCTGTGACTGGGACTGTAGCATAGTTTTTTTTTTGTGTTTTGACATTAAAAAGTGCCTATAATGGTCTAATTGAAATAAATGCTTTGAGTTTGAGTTTAGATATACCACAAGTAGGTAGTGTCCACTGATCTAGTCGTTTTGGTTTGAATAAGCAGAAGTCCTGTTTTCCTTCATCATTATCAACTTACAGCAGCCCACTGTTCAACTCATTTAACTCGATTTTCAGCGAGTTTCAGCCAGCTGCTACGTCACTCAACCAAGTCTGAAGGCCTGAGGATTTTACCTTTGCCGATTCGCGGTTTCCACTTAAGAACACCTCTACCCCAACCCATAAATAAAAACACGCTGTTGGATTTTCAACTCTTGGCGCTTAGCCGATTGTTGAAAATTGAACAGAGCACTTATTTAGTTATTCGCTTTTGTGCCGCCTAGAAAACTATGCATAGAGCTTATCATTTTAAGGAATCAATACTTAAGAAAACAAAAAGTGGTGAAAATCATGAAAAGCAAATCTTGCACATTGAGTAAAGTCGCACATTGTTGACAAAATTCCTCGGCACTTGGCAACACAATGCTTCACGTTAGCCGTAAAAGTCATTATTCGGTATTTAGGTAGACACTACGAAGTTATTTGAGTTTTGACCTATATTGGCCGGTTGCCATTGCATGCAACTGCATTTTAAATGCACGTAAGTCCTTCAAATTTATGGAGGACTTGAAATAAACATGTTTTGCATATATTGCTAAACTTAATTAATGTTTAACGGTTTATAACTAAACTTACACTATCACTCACGAGATATCTTCAATTATTAGGAGCTCACAATAATTGAATATCACGAAAGATATCCCATAAGTGAGTGTAAGTTTAATTTAATGCAGATGGTCCACCAGTGAGATATTAATATATTACTTATGCAAGCTAGAATCAAATATATTTTTATTATTTTGTTTGTTTCGGCTGTTTCTTCTCAGAGTAGTCAGATACGAAACACCGGCCTCATCTAGTTTTAAAAAAAGAAGACGTGTAAAAGTGTCAGTAAAAACCTATTTTGAAAATAAACATCATTTATCATTTAATAAAAATGAATTAATGGTAATGTTTGTAATACTTCAAAAGAACTTGCCACTCATGACCTATGTTCAGTTTACTGGATTTTTGGTTAGGTATAACAGACAATCAAAAATTAGGAAACATTTTTTTAAAGCACAGGATTTTGTATTGTTAAAATAAAGGTAGGGTAAGTGCAGTGCCTATGTAATTAGGGTGCCTAGCTTATATTACTGAAAGGATTGCCTGTCTCGTAGTTTACTAGTCTTGAAAATGAGTTGGAAGGTCATTAAACTTTTCAACGCCACTGTCGCATATACGTGACAAGAAAGCGCGTGCCCTGTACGCCAACAACTCAAATATGTGACAAAAAATGCGATGCACTATAACACCAAAAAATGTAATCATTACTTTTGTGTTTTGATTTGTATGCCTTAAATATTTAAGCTCTTGTCTGGATCTCTTTAATATTATTGTTTATCGATAAAGTTTTAAAATCCCTATTCTTTTTGTAGGTATTTTTTATGTGTGCGGTGAAATTGTAGCTTGGCGTGGAGAGCACGCGCGTGCGTTTATGCTCTGGCGTTCAAGTTACAGACACTCAAAAAATGCTCTAAAATAAATCAAAGGCTTATTAAATCATTCTTTCCTTTAGGTCTGTAAACCATTGCAGTAAGTTTACCAAGTATTACGTCACACTTACCTATACCACTGCAACATAGCTCCAGTGATAAGACAGCCTCCAGGCATCTGGAATGACATTCTGCCAAACACATTCTGGAGCTCTCCACTGTCGGGATGGAAGGCTGATTCATACAGCTGCTTGGCTCTTACTAGCTGCTCGTATTTCGTGCCTGCTGGCTCTTGGCCTATTCTAGAGATAAAAAAATATTGTTTAACATTTTGAACATGAGTCGCTCCATGTAAAATACTGGTATTCAGCTGCATCCCATCCCATCTCATTGCTGGTCAGACTGGAAGCCGACCCCAACATAGTTGGAGAAAGGCTAGGCAGATGATGATTTTAAACGGAATCTTACCTCCGATCATAATTCATACATTCCGATTGAAAAATAAGCAAAAACAATTTATAATGTCCGTTTCGTAATTTTAGAAAAAGCCTTTCTAAGAATGCATTGATTTGATGTTACATATCCATAACATTTTCCAATTTGTTATTGTCAGCAACACTGTGCCGCTTTGCAAGTAAACATTGTGTTGGTGTAAACATTGATAGTCTGGGAGTTTTATAATCAAGGAGAGCATATAATTTAGATAAGTCCCTAGGCAATTTTTTCATAGACAGGGCAAAAACTTATTGATTTTTTCCATAAGAAATTTCTGAGTCTGTTACTCAGAAAAAAGGCATGGATTTGTGTATGCACTCAGAGACTTAAAAACAACACAGAATCTAGATTTGTTTCTGGTTTTTGGCAATAGGGTAACCCCCTATAATAACTATTTCTGGATCATTTTGTCCCAATTTTGGGCAAAGGCCACTTTATTATTTATTTATTTATTTATTTAAACTTCATGTACAATAGTGGTACATAGGCGGACTTAATGCCACAAGGCATTCTCTACCAGTCAACCTTTGGGTTAAATAGGACAAAATTGTGATAGGATACAAAAAAATAAATTAAGAATACTACTTTCGAAAATGTAGGAATATACTTTTATAGATACTAATACACATATACAATTAAAATAAACTAATAAATATTTTAACAAATACTAAAATAAAAAACGATAAACCTGATAATAATTACTATGACAAGACTTCTGGGTAATTGAGAGCTATTTAGTCTGACTTAGATAGTGGTTCCGAACTTTTCTTTTAAAAGTGAATTTGTTTTCAGCTTTTTTAATGGCAATGGGTAGCGCGTTCCAGAGCTTTATAGTTGAGATTGCGTAAGAATTAGACATAAAACCGGTACGGTACTTACCGGTACTTTATCTTTCTTCTACTTCTCTCTGTCCAGACCTGCCAAGGACGTTTCTCAAGATCTTTGTCAAAGGGGTCCAGGTCGTCCCGTCTCAGATTCTTGTGACATGGAACCTAAATGATATTACAAAAACAGGTGTAATGTGGTGTTATACTTACTTATACTTCAAATACAGGTCCTTAGCTGCATGCAGTTCTTTTTCTGAAGCCAGCGACAGAAGAGGATTTGAGATGAAAGCAAAATGTTTGAATCTACCCACAAAGGTGCTTTGATCCCAGAGGGGCTGGGTTATGTCTAACCTTTCTGTAGCCATTACCTGATAGGAGAAAATGTTATTAAGGTAATGATATTAAATTAAATTAAGGCACAAACAGGATATAAACTTCCAAGCACGGTTTCTTCTGTCCATAGATTGAAATCATTGGTTTATAATATTGAATAATTTACATATGTAATTTACATAGCTTAAGATAAAATAGAAAAGAGTTTGGATATAATGATGTACACATTAATACTAGAATATTGTAGTCTTTAAAAATAAAGAGAAATAGGTATTTTAATATTTTCACTGGCCTATATTACAATTTATTTTAAGCTCTCAAGGACTTTCTTAAAGAATGTAACGAGTCTCGTTACCTGCCCAATATTCTGCCGAAGTCATTAACATATCCACGTAATAATATAGCTCGGGTAAAATTATTAACTAATAGTAGTCAATCAACTTAGGACAACATCAAAATTACATTCCGTGGCCTTGACTAAACGACAGTCAAATAAAACCATGGCAAAAACTGCTGTTTTGCAAACAAGAAAATAAAACCGGAATAATTCTGAATGGATTATGTAAGGGCGCGTTTAAAAAATAAATAACTACAAAACATTGATACGTTTAAATTGAAATGATGCTGTATTTTACTTACTGCACTATGTTTCAACCACTGAAGAACGAAATGCAATTTCAAGTAAATGCTATTGATACAAAATGATTAAAAGATGTACGTGTTTTGCGATCTTGATAGAACAACTGGAAGAAAATAATAGCATTCGCGACCTCGCGATCGTAAACTAGATGTCAATCTGTCATTCTGTCAACAGTGTCAACCAAATGTCAGTGGAAAGTCGGCGCGGAAAGCAGTGAAAAACGGAAGTAACTATTGACTTATGAAACAGTACATACATAAAAAAAGAAACCAGTCGAATACATACACTCCTCCCTTTTTTAGGAAATAAAAATAATCTTTTTTTCTTTACAAACGTGTCAAATAGCAAGCGTGTCAAATAGCGACACGAATCAAAATGAACGTGTTTTTGGTGGAAAACAAAAAAATTGTGGATGTATAAAATTACCATTGCCAGTTTCAAGCGATTGAAGGTTACAGTTTTCAACTTTGTCTAGTCTATGCTAAGATTTAACAAAATATGGCGGCTGTCTTAGCAACAGCCGATATGACGATTCAAAAGAATTCCCAGATTTTAGTAAACGTAGAAGAAGCCCTAGCCGATTTAATTGTTGTGTCGTATTGCACTGACGATAAAAAGTTCCAAGGTGTGCTTCTGGACTCCAACAAAGGGTAGGTAACAGAGTCATAACCGAGTGTGTTTTTATCGATTATTGGAAAAACTCTTGATATTTACATTAATTTGGCTATATTTTTGCAGTAATTTGCCTTTTGGGGTTTATAGCCTCAACCCAGCATTCTCTAAACAGGCTGTGTCTACAAATGAAAGCGATAAGTTGCATTCCGTTAGTCAAAGGTTCACATACCAGGAGCCCCAGCATGAGGGAGAAAACTCACAAAGATCGAAGAAGCCTGTTGCTAAGGGTAAACAGCAGCAAAAGATGACCGTCCGTCTAAGACCTCGGAAAGTCCTATGTTCTAATTGCCAAGGGATTTGTAATGAGAACAATGAAAACGTAGACGTGTCGAAAAAACGTAAGTTAGAACCTGATGACGATACACCACACTTCTCTGACTCATCAAGGACAGAGAAAAAGTATTTAATGGGTAGTATGCTTATACCGAAGCTGTCCAGGCTGCAACCCAGCGAAATCTCAAATGCTGTAAGGGGTACAGCGAAAAATTCCAATAAGGCTAGTGAAAAACAAATTAAAAGTGAGAAATGTAGTAACGAGACTGTGACACAGGAAATGGCGTTTGTCAGTGTTTCTGATGACATGGACGGCGAAAAGGAAGAAGACACGAAAGACGAAAATGATATTTCTTTTAGTTCAATGTTTTCAAGTGCAAAAACTCTTAAAATATGTTTTGGGGAAGGTGAGGGAACAGTTGTGAAAATACCACCACTCACGGGAGATTTTAATGAAGATTCAGGTGTCTCCTGTGACATGGGGAAGCCAACAAAACCAGACTCGAAAGCAGCTAAAAAGGCCTTGAAGAAAGCTAAAAAGCAGGCAAAGAAAAGTTGTTCAGTAGAACAAAGTCAAAGTATTCAGTCACCAAAACATGTTGGAGCATTATCACCGCACAATAATGCATCCAGTCCAACACTAGACCCTTTAGAAAAGAAACACAAACACAAGGTCAAACATAAAAAGAAATACAAGAACCAGAAGAAGCGTGATGAAAACACAAGTAAATGTACTGAAAGTGAATCAGTGGACTATTTTAGTGATATTAAAGAGCACTGTTTGAACCAGAAGCTTTCAATAAGCTTACAAAGACTTAGTAGTAATTCCCATGAGAAACAAATTGAAAATGATGGTATAGAAAGTGGTTCAGAAGACTGGGAGAATGATGTGGTGCCAGATTTCCCAGCGAATGGTTCGGAGGGTGTTGGTGGTAGGTTAATAAGGGTTTCGCCTGGGGATGTGGTGTGGGGCAAGGTGGTAGGATTTCCATGGT
Organism: Standfussiana lucernea; assembly: GCA_964057025.1. Taxonomy (NCBI): domain Eukaryota; kingdom Metazoa; phylum Arthropoda; class Insecta; order Lepidoptera; family Noctuidae; genus Standfussiana; species Standfussiana lucernea. Next base: position 14,742,240 of record OZ059796.1, read on the forward strand.
GGCCGGGAAAGGTCCTCAGTGTCACAGCAACATCTAAGGCACATGTGGCATGGTATGCTTCAACCACATCATCGCTGATGCCATGTGATAGCTTGAGTCCATTCTTAGAAGATTTTAAGGTGAGTTTTCATTGCTTTTTTCATAGTTTCAGCTCATTAACATCACATAACATACAAAAAACAGTACACATAATAGTATTCTATTCTACATACAACTGCACTCACTGACGATCAACCACTTTTCAACCTTATAACTCAGGGTATAGGGGTGAAAAGTGGTTGACCGTCAGTGAGTGTGGTAGTACCTACACACAAGCAAAGAACATCTTACATCATAATAAGTACATGAATGCTCAACATTCAAGCTTCTTATTTTCCAGTTTTATCTAGCAAATCTGACCTTTGATCTGAGCAATATTGAATGTGTTTGCAGCCTATTCCAACAATAGGTTTTAATATTAACATAACATGTGTTTTTTTATCAAGTTTTCCTCTTAGTCTTCCTAGTAAATGTTGTCAACATAATAACATACTCTATGTATAATGTAACTTCTATTCTTAAAAAAACAGGACTAAAATAATAAAACACATTTTATGAACAGTTTTTTTTTTCAAACATGGAGTGTAAACAAAAACTTGATTTCATTATCAAGTTTCCACAAATAATATCATGCTTTCAGAAGGACAAATGTTGTACCAAACAATAAACCCTACTATTTGTATTTTCCAGGTACGCTTTCTGAAGAAAAAGCGGGGACCATACAAAGAGGCTGTAAAACAGGCGACAATTGAAGCCAAAAGGAGTGAATCTCACGTAAGCGATCCACTTGCCAGCCCAACACACAACCTGGTTACGGTTTCACCCCGCCCAATCGATGTGTTCTCATAGACTTAAGATGCATCCGAATTTATTCAAAGTCATGTGATATTTAATAATTACTTGAGTCGTCTGCACAAATAGTTTTTAATTGGTGTTTACTTGTAACACTGGAAGTGTGGATAAAAGTCTCGGGTATTTCAGGATAATTAATGTGATAATTCTTCGGAAAACTTCAGATAAATCAGTTAGGTTCGAAAGTCATTTCATCATCATGTCTGCTGTTGGAGATAGGCCTCTCCAATCCATACCATAAAACTGGAATTTCAGTACCAGTCACCCTGCAGAGATTTTCGCTTCACCTAAGGGGCCATCCATAAATTACGTCACACGAATTTCATGATTATTTGACCCGTCCTTGTCACATTTGTGAGACTCCCCCCTCCCTAGTGTGACGTCACATAATTTGCAATTTTGCATGTTCATACAGATGACCTTGGAAATATTTTCAAGTTTTTCGTTAATAGTTCAAATCTAAGTATGACCTGAAAGTGATCTACCATTCATTTTGGTTCTAGAGCAAATATGGCGGGCCCATTGCCTTGCCAAGACATCTTTATTCCATTTTCAGTGTAACAGCTATTTAAATAAATGTAAACCAACAGACTCATTATGTTGGTATCAAGATAAAGGCTCTCTTTGCAACAACATTTTTACCACGTTGATCGTGAAAAAAATGCCACGTTTGAATCGCGCCGTCGTGTGTGCGAATTTATCACCTGACTGGTACCAACATAGTAAAAAATTAACGAACTGCAAAGATAACATTCCCTAGTTTAGCTTTCATTGTAAATAAATGGGTTAAATGATACTATAGATATTTTGCTGGGTATAATGTTTTTAAGGTTGACTACACATATGGTTAGATTTTTTTTACTCTCCAACATTGATTGTACTCGTATGGGACCTTGAAAAATATTATTCTTATGTTCTTCCAATAAAATCAACCCAGCAATTTTGTTGTCTTCAAACAACAGTTAGAAGAACTTTGTATGTGATTCTGATATTTTAAACTCAAAAGCATTTATTTCAATTAGACCATTACAGGCACTTGTGAATGTCAAAACACAAAAAAAAAACTAAGCTAGTCACAGGGCATAATAACTTGTGAAAGTACTGTAGTTGCCCATTCGAAAGCGTAGATCCTACCTAATCAATATGTTATTACAAAATCTTGGTTACATCATTCATGTCGAGATTATACATATATGTGAGAACGATGTAGAAAGACGTGCGAGTAAGAGCGTCCAAAGTAAAAAGATAAAATCAACAATTCAAAAATACAATAATCCATGGCAGCTGCGAGATAACCAGTCCCTAATGACAGCGCCCGTTCACAAACATGACGCATGGATCAGCCATCATTCAACTCAACCATTTTGAAGGGAACTAAACGACTCGACACACGCGCCACCATCAGCGAGACATTAGAGTGAGCGTCACATTCTCTCAACTGCCAGGGCAAATTCGAGTCAATAAAAGATGTAAATGGTAGTTTTATCATAAATAGTACTCACACATGTGCTAGTCTCATTCACTGTCTTTATTGGTACTTTTTACCATTTTTTGAGAATGTTCAATAAATATCTATTTACTGTCCACGCTTGTTACACTGATACATTCTCTACGCATCAAATTTTATAAAATAGTTTTTTTTTGTAATGTCAACCTTAAAAGAGCCCAATATTAAAACCAAAAGACTAAATGTTTAGTGGAATTTCACTTTCCTATTTAACTTATACATTCAGTGTTCAATAATTAAACTTGTGACCAAATGCTATGAAAAAATTCAGGCTAGAATATAGTTATTGTGTGTGTTACGGTGTTCATTAATAGAAATGGTCAGAAACATTACCCTCCCTTGCCTCTAGAATGTCTCATTATTCTGGGATATACAGCAATCGAAATATTTGGGAATGGTGCCATAGACAAATTAATAATAGTGTTGTGAATGATTCACCAAAAGATTTTCAAATAAGAGTATTTGACCTTTTTCTACTTTGTTGCTGTTCACTTGGAAAATAATCTTAGTCTGACATCAACAGTAGAAAGATATGTAATAGTTTTACTATATTTTGTTTAAATTTTTATGTTTCCTGTTTATATTGATAAAGGAATTAGGTACTTATGTTAAATCATTTATTGTGTTACAAACTTATAGCCATTCCTTTTATTGTCCAACTCTTGGTTTTGAATTTAATTGTAACAAACATATACTTGTATATTCTTTGACACAAGAAAACTTACTGTAAATATTATTTTATAGTTCGATATTTTAAAACCAAGAGGAGGATTTTGTTATTTACTTTTTAAGAAGTATTTTTTAATTCAGTTAGAAAGATTATGTGCATTATTATAGTATCTATTGGTTGCTTTATTGATATTTTAATTTAGAACCATAAGGGTTGAACCTCATCACGGGAACGAATGAATCACACGGGGAGGTATCGACGGTGCGATCGGCAGGACGCTTTGTTTCTCGCTCTAGAAAATGACGGTTCTGAGCGACAGAAAAGGACAGCAGCATGGAAAAGTGCGATTCTGTGCTGCCAGATGAGGTGCAACCCTTAGGGTACACTTCCGAAGGCTGGCAACGCGACAATGCCGCGGCCGGCAGCGGCATTTAGTTTCGCGAAAGTCGTTTGTTAAACAAAAAAATAAGTCTTGTCGCTCTGTAAGTGACAGTTCCGGCACTCCTGATTTGCGGTCGGCGATCGAAGCTTGACCGCAGCGTCGGACGGCAATTGACGGAAACTTTTTCATAGAGTTACATAGAAACCAGTTGTGCCACTAAGGTCTGTTATAGCGAGCGATTTGGGCGACTGCCGCTACGGTTAACGGTTGCTTTAGGAAGTGTACCTTAACTAAAACAGTTAGGTGCTGTTTAAAAAAAAATGATGATCATGTTTGATTTTGTAGTTGATCTTGTTGCATTAATTATTTTGGGAATGATCTATAATTTGTTTAATTTTTGTAATTAGGCTTTGGAGCTATACTTAAACAAACATTGTACCTATAGCCTACCTGTTTTTTGTTATTTGTTGCGGTTACTTACCTAAAGATATTGTAAAATTTACCTTTTGGTTAAAAAAATGCTTATCTTTACTTAAAAAAAGATTGATGACACAGGCTGTTCTAAAAGTTGTGTATTTTTATATATTCAAGCTTGACCAAGGTGCAGTACTCAGAGGCACTTGTAAGCGAAAGGAATTCTGCCAAAGATTAATGATCTTTGCCCAACTTGTGGTGATTTAATATAATTGTTCATATTAATGTGTAAATATTCAGAATAAAGCCGTATTTTATTAGTGTAGTCTGCTACAGTGTATCATCTTATCATTACAGGAAATGTATTTTTTAAATATAAACTCTTCTCTAATCATGTCTTTTTCTGTTTTCAATATTCCACTTAATCCCCGAAAAATACGGCATTCATCACAGTTTCCGTTTTAGTAGTAGCTAATCAGTCGCATCGCTATGCGCGTGGGCAGGTGCGGGTGCACGCTCACGTGTCTGGATTGAAAAATTGAATGAGCAGCGCTAAACGGCGCGGGCGGTTGAGACGAGATTCGTAAGGGTATTTTGGGTCAGTGGGTCATCTTAGGGGCGGATTTTGACAGCCACCACCTGCGCGAATGAAAAAAAATGTATGAAATGAATTTTAGCAGACGCCATTATAGCGCAAGCTACACGTTTTTGCATGTGATGTTTTTGTAAGTTAATGTAGGTACACCACTTGTGGTGAAACCAATGTGTTTCTGCCAACGTATCAAGAGTGCGGTGAAACACACGGTGTGTTTCTATTAATTTACCGCAAATGCGGCGAAACACGCGTTTTGTTTCTAATAACTACCCGCGAGTGCGGCGAAACACACTTCGCTCGCTTTTGCATCCTAGGTTTTCTGTGCCTGTTCACAAAGCCTACTACTAGAGCGAGCGAAGCGAGCTCGGAACTTGGGGCACCCCGACTCGGACAGGTTAGGTTAGAAGAAGTGGTTTTTTTGTTTTAAACACCCAGTAATAGGAGCCCCGCGAAGTGGGACTCCGTCAACCGGGTTGCGCAGGGTACACGTAATCATAAGTAGAATCTGTCATGTAAAATATGTCATTTGTAGAATCTGTCATAATATGTAGAATCTGTCATAATATGTAGAATCTGTCATTTGTAGAATTTGCCATGGTGGGTAGAATCTGTCAATAGTAGACTGTGATGTCAAAAGTAGAATCTGTCAAAGCTAGACTAAACGATTTAAGAAAATTATGGCAAGCACAATAAAACTGCAAGCTTAATTAATAAATCAGAAGTTTGCTACATAATTGAAGAATGCACATATTTAACATACAAAAAAAAAAATTAAAAGGTTGCTTCACTTGTTCTTTTTATTTATATCCAACTGAAAAAAGTTAACAAACACACAAAAGTAATAATTTTAACATATTTCTAAAAAAAATTCTTATTAATATTATATGCAACATATAATAAAGCTTTTCATCTTGCTTTTATAACAAAACCTTAAAACAATTAAAGTTACTAAAAATAATAATTTTACGGTACAAACTTGTTTGTCTAGGCGAGTAATGAGCGAGTGACTCGAGTCCGAGTGAACTCAAGTCTACTATTTTTTACTTGAATAAAAGTGGTGTCACTCGAGTAAAAGTGGACTCGAGTCGCATCACTAAAACCTATCAAACCAAACAATCTGTCAAAGTCGAACGTTTTTCGGTTTGTCATTTCGAAAGTTTTGAAAAGATGCTTGTTTAATTAAGCCAACCACTTGGTTTATTTATTTTTTAAGTAGTGAATAGTGTGTAGAAATAATGAAACGAACGTATAAGTCTAAGAAAGACACCGGGGGTGTTCTTGACCGCAGAGACTTATTGCAAAACTTGGACGAAAAGAGCTCAGCTTACGATGCCTTTTTTATCCAAAATATCAAACAAACTAAGCGAGAATTATCTTGTATTGGGTCTTCTAACGCTCATGGAGTGGCATCTAAGCGAGTACGCAAGAGGAAATATGTAAAAAGGGTTGTAAAAGAAGTAGGAACTCCTTGCCGAGAAAGCTTGTCCCGGTCGGCGTATTTGACACCAGATAAATCTATTCGTGTGAACAAACCTATGGATCCGTTCGACATGCTGTTAAATTCGTCAAATGCGTGTACAGTACAAGTTCAACCTAAGACTGAGTCTGTGACCATCAAGGTGGATGTGTTTGATAAACTTGTGCAGAAAAAGTAAGTAAAATAAAACATGATCACTGACAATATCCATAATACTGAAAATGGGAACTCAAAACTTTTTTTTTTGAGTTTCTATTTTCATAAATATGTTAAGTGATAATTTCTATAATTGTTGTAAATATCACAAACAATTCCAATACTGTATTGTATTGTATAACGGGCTGGTGTCCGCAACTCCACGTCCAAAGCGCGTGTTTTGCGTACAGGTGGGAAATTCATTCGATCCACTCCAGTTTCCCGAGAATGGCCAGCAACGCCTTGGTGTTACTGACAATCTCCCAGATAGTACCTGGGTTACGGAAGTGCTTTGCCCTGTATGAAGCAACATCTAGGCAGTGCAATTCCAATAGTGTTACTTTTTCTGAGTATTTCTGAAAAGCTTCCACACTGACTGAAAGCTAATTAGGAGTACAACATAGCCGACAGTAATATAATGCAGAATAAACACATAATTACTGTAATTTCATTGATGGTTTCAGAGAAGGAAAAACTTATACTAGAAGAAAACCAGCAAAACCTAAAAAGGTTAACTATTCAGACAGTGACAGTTCTGGTAAGTTTAACATTTTTATGTTAGTAGCAAAAGCACTATACAACATAATTCTTTTTCGCCTGTAATTACCGAAGAACAGGCAAATGACTAGAGCCAATCATGTTGGAAGTGTAGGGAGTGATTAGTGGCGGTACTTTCATACAAGCCTACAAGTTTGGCTTGCCCTTATAACCTACTACTATTCAAGATGTTGTGGTTTCTGAACATTCTACTTGCCCCATAGGCTTGCTGTATTGTTGGCCCCTAGACACGCCACTGAGAGTGAGCCTAGTGCCATCAACAGGACACAAATCCAGACCCTGGCTACTACTGAAACATTACTAATGGTAAAAACCCAATAACACCAGCTGCTCCTTTTCTGACCTGGGACTCGAACCCAGGAACTCATGCTGAGCAGTAGCACTTGCAACCTGTATATCAAAATATCATTGGAGGCTGAACTATAACTTCTTTCAATTTCAGATTCTGACAAAGAAAATTCCATTGAAAAATCAGACATCACAAGAAATACATCAGATATAAAAGCGTACCAACTCCTTATAGAAAATGAAGCCAACACCACTCCAAAAAGGTTTAATGACTCTATCAATAAAATAGTCAACAACTTATCACTACTAAATAAACTAAAACATAAGAATAGCTTCAACGATTCTACGAAAAAACCTTTAAGTTACTATAAACATAGACTGACAAAGAATATACAAAGTCCGATTTTACAAAAGTCGCCATTATGCAGTACTCCATTCAAAGTTAAATATAGAGGGGAATCTATATTTAAATTTTCGCCTATTTCTGTTACAAATGATGATAACAGTCCAAAGTATACAACTATAACAGAAGATAATGATGATAGTAACAATAGTATAGTATTCCTAGGTAATAATAAAACAGGAGGTTCTAAAGATTCAAAGGGAAATACGCCAACATCCACTGTAGAAGCTGCCCAGACTTCTGTAGAACATATTCCTAATAATAGTATAAACTGTGATAAAGAAGAATTGATGCTTGAAGTAGAAACAAATGCTGAAGAAGTCTTCCATGGAAATAATACAAAAGAAGAAAAGAAAAGTATTGAAATAGTTGAGAAAAGCAATGCAACTTCTAGTGTTGAAATAAGTCCCTTTCAAACCACAGAGGTTGAACCATTTTTAGGCTTTTCCAATGATGCCAGCAAAGAAATTGTTACTGAAGATGTTAGTTTGCACAGAATCTCAGATTTCGATGATACAGTACCTAGAAATGATATAACTAAAATTGAAATGGATGAAAAGAGTGGAAATTTAGCAAAAGACTGTCAGTCTAATTTGAGTACTGAGACTAATAATATGGAGAAAGATAATAATGCATCAATAGAATCTGAAAATGATGACAGAGATTCGTTGTATGACACATGCAATAGTGACCAAAGTTCTATTGAAGAAAAAGAAGTAATAAAAGTACCCATAGTAAAGATTCGGAGAATGAATGATTCCTCATTCATAAGATATTATAGGAAAATTAATGATTTTAACTCTGAAGGTGATGAAACTGATGAAAGTCTGAAGGATGAAGACACAAATGATTGTAATGATAGTCTGAAAGATGAAAAAAATCGTAAAAATAATATGAGTAGAGATGACGAAATTGATAAAAAACATTTGAGTGGAGATGAGGAACAAATTCCCGAAAAAGATGTTAGTCAAGAAGATGAAGTTCTTTCTCAAGATGAAGAGTTTGCTAGTTTTGAAGACAGCAATGCTTCAAATGAACAAATATCTGAAAATTATTCTAGTACTGATGTGAATGCAGATAATTATGCATTAGAAAATGAGGCTAGCGAATATATTGATATTGTTTCATCTAATGATGATGATGGAGAATCTTATGAAGAAGAAAAATGCGTCAGTTTTGTTACAACACGGAGAAGGAATGAAGTTACAAATAACTCTATGATGTCCATTTTTAATGATTCCTATGCATCTTCTAGTACTGATTGTGATAAGACTGTGCTTAGCAATAAAAAAGATCCTGATTATGAAATAAATAAAGAAAACATAGGTGAAAATGAAACATTGATGAACATAAATGAATATAAACAAGTTAGTAGTGATGAAGAAGGATTAGAATTAAGTAAAGATGTTGATTGTCCAGAAAAACTTCCACCTACTTTGCCAAATTGTAAAGATAAAGAAGACACCAGAATCTCATTTGTAACTACTAGGAACAGCAACGTCACCGACCGAAAGAGCTTCATAAGAAAAAGGAAGAGTTCTATTAAACCACGAAGAACGACAGTATCCGATCGACAAAGCTGTAGCTTGCCTAGAGAAAGTATGACACATAGTCCAGAACCTTCCAGAAAGACATGCTTCGAGAAACCAGGCATAGTTCTACAGCCTGGTAAGAAATGGGAGAGATCACTGAGTATATTCAGAAGAATGACCATGATGACAGATCATTTTGATCAGTCTATTCTTGAAGATGAACCTACGGAGAAGAAAGGAAGGAAATATAGACAAAGTGTAATTGAGACTATGGAAAGGCAGGAGTTAAATGGTAGGTACATTTTAATTCTTTATCATCATCATCATCTGCCCAGCCTACATTTCAACTATATCGGAGTCAGCTTCTAGTTTGACCACACAAACCCGACCTGAACTCGGTAACACAATACATTCTGGTAAGACTGGTTCTCGGACTTGCAAAAGCCAGCTTTGTTTTATTTTTAATTCTTTACCAGATAAATGGTACGAGAAACTTAGTTATGTTATTTCTATTTTACAATCTCACTTCGCCATTCCTACCCTGTTCCTGTTTTCGCTTCGCAAGATGTCGGAAAAATGTTAACATTTCTACTATTTATCCAAATTAGTTCTGGGAATCGAACCTAGAACTCATGACCCAGTACCATGTTTTCGAACTCTCGATCAATTTAATAACCACAGAGGATTTATAAAATTTTACATTTCCATTAAAATAAAACAATAAACATTCTCTTTTGTCGTAAGTATCTGCTGGCACTTAGAAAAAAAAATTTAAAAAAATACAAAAAATGGAACAAACTTGACACTTCCATCCAAAGTTTCAGTGTAATGTCAGGTTTGTGTTTTTTTTCCTAGAAAAACAAATAAAAGTTGTAAATCTTCATTCAAATTATTGAACTATTTCAGGTTCCCTACACAATGAATCAATCAATAGTCGCAGAAGTACCTTTGTATCTAAGCCGTGTCGATCTACAATTAGAATTGTGAAAGTGAGTATAATAAAAATGGGTAATGAGAGTAGAAAATGGTGGTTTTTGAACTGTTAAACATGTAGTTTGTTTTCAGGATCCTGATATTTCAAGATTGAGTCTATGCAACACAAGTATATTTGATGACTTGAAAGGTAAATAAGTTATTCTTCTATTTATCATTTGGTTTTATGCATTTCCTTACAAAAACTGTATTTTAAGTAAATTTGCCATTATATTTGGTTGATGGTTCAAGCTCAGGCTTAACGAGCGGCAACAGTTAACATAGGAACCAATCTTATCACTGTTTTATAATTGCGATTGGTCGTTTTTGCCGCTTCGGTTTGCAGTAACTGCAATCTTCTGCAAACTGCTTTCGGAAGTGTACCTTTACCTTCAGAGTTGTACTTTAAATCTTTGAATAATGTAAAAAAATATTAGGGGTTAAAGTATGAAATTGCCGATTTATACTGCAAAATTAAAACACGTTTTTTTCTAAGATATAACATATTTATTTTAAAAAAAATATCCTCATTATCTATACATTGGTGCCATCTAATTGGAAGTTCATTTATGCCTTTGTCGATAGAACTCTGGGGATCTAGATTCGAAAGCATTTTGTACTGCCTCCTAGGAGGAAATTTTTATACCACATAGAAAATTGTCCAAATCACGAAAAAAATGGTAGTCAGTTGGAGCAAGGTCTGGCGAGTAGTATCGGAGGATGACGTATAGTTTCTAACTGCAGCTCCTGTAAAGTTAAAACGGTGTCCCGTGCAGTGTGAGGACTTGCGTTATCATGGAGCAATAATGCTGATTCACGAGTCGGGGCTGTTTCACTGCCAGTTTCGCCATCATTGTTCGAAGTTTGGCACAGTTAACATCTGCTGATACTGCTTGACCAGACCATCTCCTTCAATTCAGCGTTATTCACCACGTGGTTCGTTCAAGTCGAAGTTTCCATTACGAAAGCGTTTAAACCAAAAACGCACGGTGCGTTCATTCAGTCTCCTCTCCAAATGCAGCACTGATATTGCGAGCCGTTTCTGCCGCGTTAGTTCCGCGTTGGAACTCATATTCAAAAACTACTCGGATTTTCGAAGTATCCATCTTTTCCGTCTAAGTTGAATAAAAAAACAGTTGAAAATCGAATGTTGCACATTTTTTAAAAGAAAAATCGCACTCAAAATCTCACAACATGAAAGTTTAATGTCAAATCAAAGTATCAATTACTATAAAACGGCAATTTCATTCTTTAACCCCTTTTACTTTCTTAAGTATGAAAATATTTTTATATAATATTATTCCATTACATGTTGTACTGCCCCTTTCGAGTGATTGAATCACTAGCTGAATGCTAATAAACATTTTTGAATTTTTAATACCATTTTTCCAAAGGGGATCAAATTGACAACACTTTGATAGTAGTTTCTATTGTATTGTTATGGTAACACTCAAAATCTCAAGTTAAAATTTTTGATTATCTGTGGCGGTGTGGCCGTTTCTGTGCATTTCGTGGAAGAAGACGCTTCGTGTGGTCTTTGTCCATAATAATTTTTATTTTATTTTTATTTGTAACTACGTGTTTCAAATTTGATAATAGTGAACTTAATATTTAATACTATTACAAAGTAATAGTAGAAAATCATTTTTTGAGGAGTGACCATTTGTGTTTGAACGCTAAACGAAATAATTGTGTCTGGTGTCTGCCATTGCGTATCCGTAACGGGATATCAGCTTGGTTCTACGCCCTTTGTTCTAATCAAGTGTTAAATCAGCCAAGTGCATGCATCTTTCCCTGCAATACACAGGTTAGTTCCAAAATTGTAGTGTTTTTCGGTCCTTTTATTTTGTCGTAGCGTGATTCGTTGCGTCAACGAGACGATTACGCACGGGGGGAAAGTACGTTCAAGTACTTCCTACTTTGTGTAAAGAATGTCTTTCGCCGTGGAATCGTGAATGACGCGTTGTATTTTTCAGGATTTTTGAACGAGGAGTGTGATGATACGATTATCGAATTATCCAAACTCTCGATCGCTGATCAGACGCACGAGGTCACTGTACTAGACACCTTCCATGATACTTCGAGCCGTATAGCTACAGCAAGGGATTACGTGTTGCGTCGATGCAATCAAGCGGACGCGATACAATTTGATGAATGCTATCCGGACACGTGAGTACCATAATGTTAAATTTACCCTCACAATAATATTTAAAAAAAGAGAACAATACAAAATTGGCGGTTAAATAGGTCACTCGAATACAAGATGGTGGCATTGTTATTAAACATCTGTAACCCTGTAGGTAGGCGTCGAGAAAGATAAGTTGTATGAATGGAGTGTCCTACATTTTAAAACATTAATATTCAATGACATACCAAAATGAGTATTAGGTTCAAATTGATCAACTGCTCTACTTTTGATCTATCAATGTTCCTTTTAATCTATTTTAATTTGTCCGTTACACAATTTGATGTCATTGGAAGTAATAATGCCAATCTGTAAATGTCTCAGGTTGTCGCAAAAAGTATTTATGTAATCATTACTGTCTCAGACGAGTGATTTAAGAGTTAAATAGAATAAAAGAAGCATTTATTCAGTTGCTTTTATATCATTCAAGATAATGTTACTTGCAAAAATAGAATTTAGTAAAAAGAAAAACCTGAAACAACTCCAACATCCAAATAAAAATTTGATTCCCAAAGATATTAACCTACAACATTATACAGAACATGAACCAAATGAGTCATAATATAGTGAATGTCTTTTCAATTGACCTTTCCAAGGTACACTAGGGTACATTGCCCTTTACATTTCACATGTTTGCTTCATTTATCTACTACATATATACCAACATACTACATAGTTTGTTATTGTCATTACTTACAAACTGCGAAGTAAGCTTGAAGGATGTTTTTTGTTTTTCCTCCAAAGAGGAAAGACAAAGGCATATTTATACATGGCCAGGGTTAATCCATGTGTGTATTTTTGGATGCTCTTTAAATGTTTGCAATTTTATTATTCTTAAGTCTTCAAGGATAGAATGTCTTATTTATTCTTCATCTAAAAGAGAAGAATAAGAAAAGAATGAAAGAAAAAAAAAAAATTAAAAAAAAGATTCTTGTAACTAAAATGTTTTATAATTCTATGCTGTCTTATTTTATGTCAATGACAGGTAAGATTAGTTTATTGATGTTTTATAAATCTGTATAATAAAGGTTTATATAAAATACGTTTTCCATCATACAATGCATGACATTATTATTGAGTTTTAGTCATAGGCATGAACATTGTATCCTCAATGAATCAAACTTGCATTAGTCAATATGTAAACCTAGACGATCTTCAGGGTGGAAGGGACAGCGACGCAAAGCCGGTTACCACGTACATCGTTCTGAACCCCCACAGAAATTTTTCATTTCAGGTTAATTTAAAAAAAAAATGCTGTTCAGTACATTTTGACGTGTAGGTATTGCAGTTTTGTAGGAAACAGCTGTTTTTTTTTTTTAAATAACTGATGGAAAATTTCTCTTCCACCCTTTATAATGGGCTGCAAACCCATTTTCACTATCTCCAACCAGTATCAACTTTCATGTACCGTTCAGTATTTAGTTTAAAAACTCATTTTCATTGAAAACTCAATAAGTGTTTGTTCTGATTCAAGGTTTCAAGTGTCACAAGACATAACCTTGTCAATTATTCAACATTGAACATCATATCATGTTCAATTTACCAATAACATTACAGAGAATAAATTGTAAACAGATTCTTTTAATCATACTCGAATTGGTTTATACAATTCAAGGAGTGAAAGTTGCAGAGTTGGAAGATATCTTTGAATAATAATCATGTGGTCAAATCTTTATAAAACAAACCACAGACTAGGAATTTAAATGAGAGAGTATGAGTGAATGTATAAGATTAATTTTCTTTGTAGTTGTCTTGATGAATTTAAGTAGCACTTAAATTGTACTTAGTGATAATACAGCTACCATCTTGATTTTCTGTGTCACATAGTGACTGTAAATTTCATAACACTTTGTAACTGATGTAATATATAGTTAATGCATGTATATGTGTTGCAGTGTTGTTAATTTAATGCCATATTAACACCAATAGAATTTTGCAAGCACTGTTTCTATGCAAAATCCGGCAACCTCTTGAACAAGCCTGTTGCAAAGATATGGTACTGCATTAGACACCACTATTTTTTGAATTTTTGAGCCCCATATATTAAAACAATAACAAGTATTAGTGTATTATAGCTAGTTTCATCTGAATTTGGCCTGTTGCATTCATTTTATCACAGAAACAGTGAGATATATCAAGAGCTTTTTAATTATGAAGTGTCTGGGATTCATTATTACAAATCCTTTAATGTTTGTCATCTTAAAAGGGGCTGAATTGCTATCAGTATCACACTATCACCATTACTATTTAAATAAACACACCTTGTAAGGTTTCATCTTAATCTAATCAGGAAATATGTGTGTGTAGTGTGTTCTGTTTCATTTGTTTACATAAGACAATGCTTATCAACTAGCACAGTATAAGGCAATGGATGTTCTAATAACATTTAAAGTGATATTTAGCTTAACACTTTAGATTAGAGTATTGCTTGAAATCTTGAGACTTGATTGCAATATTTGTGTGTAGATGTTAGGTACCACCGTTTTCATATACTAGACAGATATGCTTGACTGGTATTATCAATATTGTTAAACCTACAACCTAAAAAGGGGTGTTAGTTTGAAGCCTTTGTCTGTCTGTGGCATTGTAGCTCCTAAAATATGTAGGTAGCGATTTCAGTGCCACTTTATTTGTTGATGAATACTGATTTATGGCAGACAGCTATTAAAAAGTTCAGTCAATTATCCCCCCCATGATGTTGAGAGATTTTGTTATACACACTTTTCTTATACAAACCAATAGGTAACCACACTTATATGTAGATGTGGAATCAGCTTGACCCCAACAGAAAAGGCTTTGTGTCCATACAATAAAAGCGAAAAATACTTCATTCCTCTCATTTCGGTTCAAACGACGCGATTCGACACCGCGCCAGAATATTGATTACATACAAAGCTCTTTTCGACAGGCTGAATACAATTCCATGTGTGTAAGTGTAGACAGTTCCTAAAAGTCCAGCATATCTGGCAAGTTATGTTTTAAGTCGCACTACCTGTGTCTATAACATTTTACATAATTATAGGTTGTTGAAGAACTGCCACAAAATTGGCGAAGGGGTGTACGGCGAAGTGTTTCTGTGGCGCGCCAGAGATGGTCGGGCTCGCGTACTGAAGATAGTGCCCATCGCCGGCACGCTCAAGGTCAATGGGGAGTGTCAGAAGGACTTCCACGAGATCATATCTGAAATTGTGATTGCTATGTAAGTATAAACTTGTTATTATGTTGATTGATATAATTATGGCCATACGTCAGTTTGGCTTGGGAGCTTGAGCTGCTACTTCTTCGGAAAAGCGCACATTTCCAGCCTCATTTTAATGACTTTGATTTTGAATGGTAATAAAAGTAGTATGAGTTGATCTGTAATTCCATGAAAATCCATACTAGGAGAGAGTGAGGAGAGGGTGAGAGTGAGTCCAGAGTTTGGTGGACTGTACGTGATAGTACATGTTAATTTTAATCATGGGATTTACTTGGCTAGAAAACCATGTCAAACTGCTACGGAAAAAAGTTGCGAGACGATAATCACCCAGTTGTTATGCTAAAGAGATCATAGATATTTACCAAACACCCCACTTCGAAATCTAGTTCAAAGTAGGCACTAGAAACTAGGTCGCGCAGACTGCAAAGCCATAACTTTTAATAGGACAATTCTAGATTTATGGACGTCCAAAATCGTATCTTTTGTGTAGCTACTTCTGCCAAAACTACCGCTGTGACCTTTGTCATAACGTTTTGTTAAAGTAATTCATATTTATGGACCAGCACAACAAGCACCGAGACCTTGTAACCTCCCTAACCGGCTATTGTATGGACTCCTGGCACTTTTTTAAGATAATAAAAGATAATTTTATATTCAAATTAAACCAAGGTTCCCACCGTCTACGCCGAATAAGGGTGGCGCGTGGCGCAGTCCTGTTTCGTGTTGTTTCAATTCAGGTTTTGAGTTCAATGTCAACGTACAACGGAACGGATTTTGGTATAATTTTCACGAATACAACATTCGTTCCCTCGTAAAAAGTGATATTCGTAAGAGAGACTACTTTCACTTTCAAAATTCCGTCGTCTTTTCGACGGAATCCAATATTGCAGCGGCGTAATGGTTATGTAACAGTTAGTCCGATAGACTACCAGTCTTACCAAGGGTTGTCGTGTTCCCCAGTCATTGGGCTGTGAACATCAGATAAGCAAGTAGTTTCATATAAAATACTGGTAATCTGCTGCATCCGGTTAGACTGGAAGCCGACCCCTACATAGTTGGGAAATGACTAGCCAGATTGCTTTATTGATTACGAAACCTTCGACAATCTTTTCTGGCAAATGACTAAGTAATATTAGGGGTAATAGAGATTTACCAAATAAGCTTATCTAGTCGGCCGACTATTTATGTAATTTATTGCTATCATAAATTGATTATTTTCGATCATAATATTAAATATCCTTGTGTATTTATTTCGCGCAAAGATGAATTTAGATATCAATCATAAAATGTTTGTGTACCATCACAGACATCTTTGTATAATTAACTGATAATATTTCTTTGTCTAATTATGTAAAATTTAATACAGTATCGCTACACTAATTTATCTAGGTCAATTTATCAGTTTCATTAGCAGACTGTAAATGTAAATTACAGTAACAGCCTATAAGCATAATTTCTGCCAAACAAATATCTGCCATAATATATCGTGTAACCAAGTGCTGAAGTGACCCATTTTCCTTGAAAACAAAACACACTGCCTCTAATCTCTACGCTGCGATCTTGAGCGAAACGGGTCACTTCCGCAAGCAAACGATGAGTTAGCAAACACGTTTATATAACGTTGTTTCAGAGCTCCTTATGAAGTGATTTATTGTATTTTACTGTCTGTCTCTGACTGTGACTGCGGCCTTAGTCTAGTGGTCTTAGTGCTACTGATGAGTGGGTTCGAATCCCAGGTCGGAGTGTTATAGGGGTTTCGATTAGGAATTCTCAGTAGCAGCTCCGACTCTGCTTTGTGCGCGGGTTGATGACAATAAGCTCGCCCCCTATTATTTATGTACTAAAGCTACTCCTCTGCTTAACCCTCTGGGAAGAACAGGCGTGATGTAATGTTATCGTATTTTAACAATGTAATTGTTCTCCTTCCAAGTTCGGTTTTCTTCAAAACTTTTAGCATAACAAAATTACGTAACGCCTTTACGGAGTATAATTTTCCTCAAAGCTTTTCTTAGGGCAGGAAAATTGCGTAACGAGCCTTTAAAGGTCTTCAGAAACCGTGAACACGGCTTTTGTTAAGTAAATTCTCCGAAAATAAAGAAAAGCAGTTTATAAATAAGCTCGACTCTTTTATTACATGAAACTTAAACATAAACGGCGAAATGTATTTTTAGGAAGTTATAGGGTACACCTTTGTCTTACCATTCAAGCATTACTGGCATTGTTTCATCTTAAAATATAATTTTAACCAATGTTTTCTTTCACAGGGAATTAAGCGCACTACGCGCTCCCATAGCCGAAATTAATCGCCATTTTGATGAAGGGAAGGACGTCGAGGCGCTGGATCTACATGCTGTAGAAAATGCAACTGATATATTTAATGAGGTTGGTTATTGTAACTTGAATATCATCGATCATCAGTCTATAGCAAACCAAAGCAGGAATAAAAGAAACAATGAGAGTACGGGAGGTTGCAGGTCATTGGTAACAAAACCAGTATAAGTTGGCATCGCATTCTATTGGAACTCTGTACTTTAGTAGGCCAGATTAAGTTCTAAGGTCACCACCGAAGGTCCACTTTAGAATTACTCTAACCTAAATTAAACTTAGTATTTCAGGTTGTTGTAATAAACGAAATAATTTTACGATACACAAAGAGCAGTAGCTTCAGCTAGACAAAGGTCTCCCCAATCAAACGCAAATCCTCGGCAATTCTCATTTAGCTATTCCCACCCACAACAAACTACTATCTATTCGTAAAGACGTAAGCTTGAAGGTTCCATGTTATATCCGCAGTCCACACCGCAATCGATACTCGAGTCCTTGACACAGAGAAGAAGGTTTTATTCGGTTGGGAAGGGAAGGTCTCTGACGTAACCCAAGGATTGTGTAACCTTAGTTTTCTCCGAAGTGGAGGGTGGGTTATGTTCATGACCGATTTTCCAAGAATAAATTGCTTGTAAACTGTCTTCGTTTAGTCACATAACAGTCTAGACGGAGACAGTTTGCTAGCTAGTAGTACTAGCTTAATGTTTTCACCAATATTGAGCTCCAAGCATGTGACGAAAGTTCAAGAGTATTTTTTTTTTACTGAATGAATCTAACACGCGAAAATTTAGGTCTTACATCACTCAATCCTGCATTCAAACTCTTTAGTTAGTTCATAAGTGCAACCCAATGACGTAAGCTGTGCGAAACATGATACGCGACACAATGGGCACTTACGTAATGTTATTGTGTCCGAGATGCGAATTATTGGAAACTGATAAATATGACGCGACCCGACTAACTTAGTAACAGAACTTGATGCATTATTGCTCCCTTATAAGATAGAACCACAAGGCCCGCGTGGTGGGTGATGGACCGCTCCCCCCTCCAAAGAGGGCTCCCAGGTCCCAGTAGAGGAAACGTAAGGCTCTTTATTCTTTAAAATAAAAAATACGTGCTTAGATAAGTTCGTGATAAAAGTAGACGGGAAAAATATCACGTACGAAAACATCTCGATTCCAAATATCGATAAGTCAAACAGATATTTGTGCCGATGAGAATGAACTCTCTCGGAATACCGGCGCCGTTCATTTTAGGTCAAATAAGTCAATACTTCGAAAGGTTACTAGTACAAATTTATTTATTCAATATCCTGACTAACAGACAGCTCTAAATTGCGTCCATACAATCTTCTTGTACAACTAGACTCGCCCCTGCTTCGAAGTTTCACACGGTTATTACGACTTGACAAAACATTGAATTTTTTTTATTGTATGCAAGTTTAATAAATGTATTATCTTCTTGTACCTTCCGGGATTAATTCTCTAAATGATTGTGAGAATCGCAGCAAAATCCGTTGCGTTGTTTAGAAGAACAACGCGGACATACGGATACGTTACGAAAAACGACTTTATACGTAGTCGGGCCATAAGTTCTGTCACATAAGTAATATTTCGAATTTAGAATGCAAGCCAAGGAAAATGTTATGGGCATTCGAAATTTGAATATTAAAAGAAAATAAAAACAAAGGGTTTCTGGAATTTTGTTCTATTTCTAAAATGGAGTGGACGCGCAAAGTAGACAGAGTCGCAGTAATTGCATTGCATCGTTGCGGTCACGCGCCAACTGATATTTTCAAACTGCTGAAAAATTTGAAAATTTCACTGAGATTTATTTATCGTACTATCAAACGATTCAGGAAAGATTCAAGATTAGAAGATAAACTAAGGAGCGGTCGACCTCGTACTGTTCGGACTCCAGCGGTCATCAAAGCAGTGAAGGCGCGAATCCAACGAAATCCTGTCCGCAAGCAAAAAATGTCGGCTCTGCAGATGGGACTAAGCAGAACTACTGATAAAAGGGTGTTAAATGAAGACCTAGGACTTCGTGCTTATAGAAAAAAACAGCACATCTTCTTAACGCACGGCTGAAGAAAATCAGACTCGAAAGAAGCCGGGTTTTGTTAAGGCGGTACGCGGGAAAAAAATACCGCGAAATACTTTTTTCGGACGAAAAAATTTTTAATGTTGAGGAGAGTTTCAACAAACAAAATGATAAAGTGTATGCATACTCTAGTGAAGAAACGAACAGACGTGTGCCACGTGTTCAGCGTGGTCATCACCACTCAGCATTCATGGTTTGGCTTGGAGTGTCCTATTTGGGTCCAACGGAGGTGTTTTTTTTGTGAAAAAGGAGTGAAAACCAGTGCCCTCTTATATCAAAACACAGTCCTAACAAACATTGTGGAACCTCTTTCACAAACAATGTTCGAAAACAGGCACTGGGTATTCCAGCAGGATTCTGCGCCGGCTCATAAGGCGCCAAAGTACCCAAAACTGGCTCACGACCCGTGGAATCGATTTTATCAGGCATGAGGATTGGCCCTCATCCAGTCCAGACTTGAATCCCTTGGATTACAAAATATGGCAGCACTTAGAGGAGAAGGTCTGCGCTAAGCCCCATCGCAACTTGGAGTCACTTAAAGCATCCCTGATGAAAGCAGTCGCCGATATTGACATGAACGTCGTGCGTGTTTCGATAGATGACTGGCCTAGCAGATTGAAGGGTTGTATCGAAGCAAGAGGAGGACATTTCGAATAATTTTAATGTGGTTTAAATCTGTATTTTATACCCTTTCATATGATATATAAATGGTTGTAGTGCGTAACTCATTGTGTCGTTTATTTAACTTTCCATATGTGACAAAACTTATGACCAGACTACGTATATGTATTATGAGGATGTCCCGTGGAGGGGCGAAACACGTGTCGAGTACAGGTCTAGGTGCATGGCATGCTAATTATTATTGATTTTCCTGCATGTGCATATTTTTGCGGGCGGGAGAGCGGTCCTGCATCCAGGCCTGGATCTTTTCTCGGAATTAAAACTACATATTTTCCATAAGTAACGCCGCTGATTCCATAACTTATCATATTATGGATCAATACATTAGCGTTCCCACTGAAGGTGAAATGAAAAACATAACACCACCCAGTATATAAAGTCTACCACGTGTAAAACATGATAATATGTGGCGTAGTAATTGTGATAGTATGAACAGATCGAAAACATTGCAGGCACTAATTGAACTGTCGTGTCTTATTATTTGACGTACGTTGATGTCATGAACCGGCCATGCCCCCGGGTTTCTGAGAATAATACATATGAAACAACAGGGAAAAATATTGCTTTATAATAGCGGTGTATTTTCCTGCGACTTGTTTTTCCTCTCGCTTTATTCTGTATGATTAGGAGAGGATGGCTCAGCAGCATTTTTTCATGGGCTAACTTTAGGTGTGTTTTGTAAATCCATGGCATGCCAATAGCAGCAATTTTTCATTCATTGAATAAATTTCACGATAAAATCACATTGTTATCATTTCATGCAATTTTCCCAGTGACAACGTCTTTAGTCATTGTTGGTCGATTGTAAATATAATCAGTATTCAAGTCTTAACGATCCAACATTTTCGGAACCTTATCTATTCCTATGCATTCCAACCATTCTTGAAATTCCGAGACAAAACTGATACCTGCTTGGGATCTCAAATATGATCCACGATGTCATCCACTTAACAAAATGATAAAGAGAGTCGACCGAGTCGGCTTTGTGAATTCAATTCTGTATCCTTTCTCAATATTGTTCACGGTGTGTGGGACCTTTCTGAACTACCTGTTAAAAGGTCCTCCCCCTGTTTCGTCCAAATAATAGCTTGAGATTTATTTTACCTGCGGCTACGTCGACTTACGTCATCTTTGCCCTTTCAGCTAATTATGTTACAAATTGGAGTAGGCGGGTTATTCATCATGTTTTTTTATCAGCTAAGAATCGTCTTGTAATTTTGTTGTACTATAGAAATATGCTTTATCTATGTTGCCACGATAAATTGTAAAACACAGTACAACGGATTACTTAATCTTTCATCACGTTTGTCGATAAGCTTAGAAACTACAACGTTTATGCATGCAATGTTTCGACTTAATATGCTGTTGCTATACGGAGTTCTTGTACCAATCACGATAATTTTCCTTAAACGATTCTGTAAAATCGAACTTCATTTATTAATTAGCAACCTTATCCTTACGGTTATAAGGCTTTTATCGCAAATAACAACATAACGCCGCATTTGTCATAGATGCATTTAGCATAACGTATTAAACCAATAGCCATACAAAATGAGGTCATTACGATGCGCGTCACCGACCGCTTCTAGGAAAATGAATCACCGTTTCCACGGTACGGTAGAGAACACGTAAAATTTTACTTTCGTATAAATGTGTGAATCATTGTATTCACGAAAATGAACAGTGCTTTGTTTGTTTGATAAAGTAACTAGGCCTGCACTGTTATCAGAACAAGACATGCCTATCCCCTTGGCACATCTGGCACATAATTTGCGTTTGTTAAAACCAATTATAAATTATGATTAAACTGTCTGAATTCATTTCTTTCTTTCACAATTACTCATTGTTGTCGTTTCATTCATTATTTGTGTGCGGTAGGTAATCCTTTGGTGGAGTCTTTATTATCATGTGTTGTATGAATGTGCAATTTGTTCTTATCTCTTGACAGATTTTTCGATTACGACTCCGGAAATTATAGGTCATTTATACGATTATTTCAGTAATCTTGATTTTCGTAGTTTTGAAGCTTTGAAGAACTATTCTTGTTTGGATTTGAAGGCCATTTTATGATTACGCTGACCTTTTTGCCTTTGATATCGCCAATCGATAGTCTCACTATAGCGGAGGATAAAATAAACAGTCCTTTTGCAGTTACATAAGGCATTACAACAGGAAACAACATCATTTCGCATGTTCCTGTTGCCATCTACTGACATTTCACCTCCATACAGGATATCTATTTTAAAATTCCTCATGGCAACAGCTTGCAACGGTTGCAAGCTTACAAGATGGCATATGCTACTTCCTTTCATATCTCTAAACTCGATAAAACGACAAATGCGAGCAGCTGCTGCATATTTCTTATTGTGGCAAGTGGTCTTTAAAGTTTATTGGCAGCCATCGGACATTGCCTTTGCGTTTAATGAATGACGGGCCTTTAATTATACGCTTTGCGTCTGCCGTTTGACCGCTGGGACTGAGACGCATGTTTTTGAGAAGCCATATTTAAAACGAGAGGTAATTTCTATTGGCGAACACAGATGAGTACCTTTGCGTCATGGAAATCCCAGATTCCTCGTAGGAATTGCCAGAGAAACGTATGAGCTAGAATCGTATATTTATAAACTTCGCTCATTTTAGAGCATCCTGTTATTTGTTGATTTGATAATTCCAGTTGCTGATTTTAAAATTAAATGTACCTATGTTTTTTTAAATGTGTGAAATTCAGATGTTTAAGTATTTCTGTGAAATCTCAAAGACTATAATATTTTGCCAGCTCTTCTCAAAATTAGACTGACTCGCGGGCACTAATTCGAGATAAGTTATCTTTGGGTCTTGTGACTCGGGACTACCCAAGGATGTCTCACTCATATCGGCATGCACTAGAATATTATTTAATTATTCATACTTTATGTACAAGTAAAAATAACCGCACGAAGACAGATTTAATATCATAGAAATTTTGTACCAGTGGGTGTGTACCTTGGGTGATGTAGAGACAAATGTAACAGGTGCAACATAATAGAAAGTAAATTAAAAAAAAAATACATGCTGTGATCAACATTTTGCAAAAGCACAGTGGCATCGGGACTGACTGCCCAGGGTGCGCCATTGCAATGACTCATTAATATGAGCCTCCAGCCCCATAATAAAAAAAATATCGTCATTGTCCTTAGGTACTAGCAGTAAGGTGCGTATACGGCAGCTACCCAGCTCGCTTGCTTGATCTGTGGGACCTGTACGACGAGTGCAAAGGCTCGGAGAACGATAATCCGGCGATATTGCCAGCTGATCAGCAGTTCATAGTGTTGGAGCTCGCCAACGCGGGCCAGGACTTGGAGAGCTATCAGTTCAATAACGCTGAGCAGGCATATGCCTTGTTTATGCAGGTATGTTGATAGTAACTTCGTTTTTTTGTCTTTGATGTTTTTTTTAGGCTGTGGCATGTTTTTTTTTATGTTGTGTGTGTATTTGCTAGTCGATCAAGATTCCTAGTCGGCTCACATCAAGTCCCACTTTCGTCTAACTTTAAATCTCTCAAATAGTTGCAGATATCAATAATTCTAACCGTTACGTTGGCTTAACAACTTTGGTCGGCTAGTGAACATAAATTGTGTAAAAATATTGATGTCTTTGTTGAATGTATTTGAGTCGCAAATTTTTTCTGAGTAACATTTGTGATTAAAAGATAAGTTCATTTTTTTTTTGTTGACATAATACAAACTGACTTTCATGAAATGATTGATGGTTTTGTAAATAGAAAGTCGCTTTCGTACATTAGCGAAACATTTATTTAATGTTACAATCTCGAAAAAGTATAATAATGAGAATTGCAATTACCTGTTACGATGGTTTCTTTACGTAACAACCACCATTTACGAAGTTTGTTCACACATTCGGGTCGGCTTGATCCGGCACGCCGATTCTGACATTATGTACCTAAAGTACCCCAAGTCGTCAAATCTAATTTTTGATAGTGTGTGAAGGCGCTCCCTCACCGGGACCATTCCCCTGTAATGTTACAATCCAAGATTCGATTTTGTACAAAAGCAAATAAATCTGAATTGTTATTATAACTTAAAGAGGCGAATGCTCCCGGTAAGGGAGCGCCATAACATGCATGGACGATGGTACGGTAATCTTACGTAAAGGAGCCATGCCATAACGCATTTTATGTTTGATTTTGTTTTTTTTTTTGTGTTAATTTTTTTTTCAGCATTTCTCAACTGCATGCAACAGCCATCGCGGAAGATAAGCGATATTCTAGTATCAAGTTGATCACGTATCTTGACTAGATTATCACTTATCCTCTGAGGTCGCTTTCGCGCGCTTTTCATGTGTTACCAGTGTGTGGATTCTTTTTTTAACTGTTTTTTTTTTCTTTTTGTATAATTTGTAGCATGTTTTTTTTGCATACTTTTGTTGTTGTATTATTGTAGATAACTTGATTTTTTAGGTTGTTTAGAAGAATTTAAATGTGTTTTTTGTGTGACCTTGTTTTTATTGTTCAATAATAATTGAGTAAAATTTCAATTTTCTAACATATTATTTGTATTACCAGGTTGCGTATGGTCTGGCCGTTGCAGAGGAGGCGTTCCAGTTTGAGCACAGAGACTTGCATTGGGGTAACGTGCTGATCGCACCTACTGAGCAGAAGGTATGTTGAAAAAATTACGTACATTGGGACATAGTATATTATTTTAAAAAATAAGTAACATTTCTGCCAGTCATCATAATCTCGACATCAGAAGCATAAGGTCCGATGGTACCAACTGATGTCCAGTATCGTTTCACTTCCACGGTTCCTTGCAGTCCGTGTCATATAAGGGCACAAGGGCACTCGACATAATATTACTGTTCATGCTCTTGGGGAAATCTTACAAGAAAGTCGTAATAATTCATTGTACTTTCGACCACTCTCAATTTAGAGACCTTATGTGAACTTTATGGCGATTGACGTAGCGAGCCTGCTAATCAAATCTTTTATTTGAAAATTGCTCGAGTTTCTTTAGAAATGGTCTTACGGTGAAAACAAAACCACTGAAGCGAGAAGTTGGATGCTATCCATGACAACGCCACCATTGTCTGTCTGTCCATACGATCGCGATGGCGCTCATTCTGGCGCGACGGCTCACGTTATCGAGTGCCATCGCCGGGCCCACTAATGTGGCGCTGACACAAGATCAATATTGTCTTGAGTATCTCGGTATCTGATGTTTTAGCCTGTAAGTAAAGATAAGTGGAGTAAGAAAGAGTTCACTCACTTAGGCCTGGTTTACACTAAAGCCAAGAGTAGGCGAGCTGGAATGCACCACATTGCGTCTCTCGTTTCTGCTGTGATTGGTCGATCTCTTCGCTCTGTTCGTCTCCGCTTTGGTGAAAGACCAGGTTTTGATGAGACTCTAAAATTATTATTATTATATTAGCCCGTACTGTCCCACTGCTAGGCATAGGCCTCCCTCCATTCCATCCAACGGTCACGATTCTGGGCTACTTCTTTTCAATTCTCAAGTGAGACATCCAGTTCGTCCCGCCATCTCCTTCGTGGTCTGCCGCGACCCCGTGTTACTGTTTCAAAAATTAAAATTACTAAATGTAAATAAGTTTCGCGTTAAACGTATCTAAAACGAGGCCTTCAAGGAGTATGTAGGGATCGTCGTAACAGGTGGTGTTCACTGTTCTGTATTTTCTGCCTACCCCCATGGTAAAAAGGCGTGATATCGGCCGTTTGACGATGATAATGATGCTTTAACTATTTTTAGCTTAAACGCATTTAATAAGTTATGGTGCAATTAGACCTTAGTCTACGAAGTTAACGGAGTAATATAAACTCCGTTTGTACCACCTGTAGTATTATTAATCAGAAGTATTAATATAATAATATTAATATGTTATGAGTATGAAAGTAAATCATACCTATAATAGACATAACTATTACGCAATGTTCAAAACAGCTGTCTTCATAAGTCAAAACAGGCTGTTCAAACTGTGCTAAGTTTATTTGATCAAATGACTAGACTATTACAAAAGTTGCCAAGATATTTAAATAAATGATAAATAAATATCATCTTTTGGAGATTGTCTCTTCTGTACAATATTTCACTAGCCTGTGCCAAATATTCCATGCCATTCGGAATTCACCTAGAAATTCTAGAATACTTTGTTTGAATAATGCGTAGTTGCGATCACAATAACAAAGATTCTCTGACGCATATGAGGAATTCTCAAATGACTTTAAATTAACTATCTTTTATGAAATAAATGGGTTTTCTACAACAATTTGGATTTTCCGGCGTCAACATTGTTTAACTGTCGTATCACGACACCAAACCAACGCCAGAAAGTATTGCCAAGAATGTAAATAAACTGTCCAGAGGAAAACAAGAGTTGGATTTCCGTCAGTAACCGGCTATAACACACGTTCGTTCGAAAAAGAAAAAAACTCGTTCGTGTTCAAATTACGCGCCAAAAAAGATAAAATAACCACGTTCGAATTACAAATTACGCGCCAAAACAGCTGCACTACGTAACATAAATGGTATAACCGCCATTGTACTTTTGCACCTGATAGTGATATGTCTAAAACAGTCTAACCTTGTCCAAAGACCAGTCACCCCATAAGGTGGATGACTTTGCGGACAAATGTCTCGTCTACTCGAGGTAATGTCCTGGGGTGACGGGTCAACGAACTCGGCAAGATAGCCCGAGCGAAATTGTTATAGATAACAATATTTAATTTGTATAAAATATTTCAAAATCAAATATTAGTGTTAGAGAACAATATAGTGAGACGCAGTAAGATAACATTAGGGCTCGTCTGGTCTTTGTAGACATGTCAGTATATTTATAAAAACAAAGATGAAAATTACAATATTAGGCTCTTTCTTTTTCCAGTGTTTAACTCTGCTGATACTGATAGCGTTATTATTCAAAATCTTAAATCAAATAATATAGAATCAAAACAATAATAAACTATGAAGCTAAGAAAAGAATTACATTAAATTGATTAATAGCAAGTCGTCTTGTAAAATCATCCTATTAAAAGTGAATATTAATTTATCTCTTCTGCTGGCACAATTTATCGTAAGTCATGGCCTTGCGCTGTTGTTATTGTTTTTATAATCGCTAAACGTTATGCAGCGAAATTATGCGACAGATTTAATCGCAATTATTTCAGCCGATTTGATTATCTGCATCATCGTCTGCCTAGCATTTTATCGCCGATTATATCGGCATGTTGCGATTTATTGCTATCAATCAATGAATACCAATACAGTTTATAGTAATTTAGATAGGTAATTTAATTTGTAATCAAAATATGCCATCCTGTCATACGAAATTTTGATAACCTTGACTAACCTATATTCAAGAAGGACGTTTTGTCACTTTTTTGAAACATGATATGAACTAAGATTCGTATGAATGTTTTCATTCGTTTGAACATTATAACTCAAATATTGTCATACTTCAAAAAGGCGCAGACGATTTTAGCGCAAGTCTCCTTGAGATCCGACCTCTGAAAGGGTAGGCCTAAAGGTTAAAGGTTTTACTACAGGTTCAAGTACTAACCTCTAATGCAAGGTTAACCACTTAACGTTTGAGGGTCGAAAGGAATTGTGAGGGTTATTTGATAAATATATTTATCAAATAATGACTGGCAGAAGTGTTTTAACTTTTTATTGGTTAGAATTCAAAGGTTTATTACAATATTCTGAATACAAGAATTATTAGGAAACAAGACGAGTACTGAAGCAGGAACCAATCTCCAGCTATAAAACTATTAAACTCCCAAATCGAAAAAGTCAAATAAGTATTACAATTCCAAATTTCAAAGTAATGTCAGAATGTCTTTTTAACCTGTTAACGTATATTCAAAGATTTAAAGTCGAAGCAAATTAACAATAAAGAAACTAACGTTGAATCTTCTTCCGCAGTACTCAACCTTCGTCCTCCGTGGCCGCTCTCACCGAGTCCCGCGCTGCGGGGTCGCGGCGACGATCATCGACTACTCGTTATCTCGCGTGTCACTACCGCTGGCCGGCGGCGAGTGTGCGGCTCTGTACAACGACCTCGCCACTGACGAGTCCCTGTTCGAAGCCGTCGGGGACTACCAGTTCGAGGTGTACCGCCTCATGAGAGACAAGTTGGGGTAAGGATCTGCTCATATTAGACCACCTTTGTATCTAAGCGTGGTTACATAAAAATACAAGTCCCCAGTATAGACAAATCGGGACTGTAAAATCTGCTTCGTCATGCTATCACCAGCGTGATTTCCGCGATATTGATCGTTGGTCATGAAATTCAATAGAAAATATTATTTCGGCGAGAATTTGATGGCACGGCCAGACTCTTTGCAATGGTTTTTTTTGTCCCTAACAAATAAAATAAAATGGGTGTATCGATGTCGCTCATCGCTATGGCGCCTAAAAGGGTGATAAAAAAAATCAGCTGCAAGTAAATCTCACATACCAACCATACGTTGGTTTGACAATTTTATTAACAAGATTTGACCAACAGGTGGAATAGGTTTGAAACGCCAGCTTTAGAACTAATGATCTGGCTGCTGCATAACTTCCTCGACATTAACAACAGTCGGTTTGCTAAATAGATAACAGTAGCAATACGATTCTCACGACCCAGACACCTGCCACTGATTTCTGGCACAATGCCAACCAGACAATCTTCAATTTACAGTAAAGTGCTCCACTTTACATTTTGATGCTAAAAACAGTAATGAAAAAGGACATTCACAAATACATGTTCTTGATGCCAATCTCCCAAAGGTCGTTCGATGTCAGGGGATTGCCCCCTGCAGCCGTGTCATGTATTATCAACTTCCTCCTCGTTTTCCCCCACGACACAATGCTCCAATAGCTATGAATAAAACATAGGTACGATAGCACAAGCCACGTGTAGCAACAATTTAATGAGACACGTCACACAAATGACGCAGGGAATGTTAAACTATAACATGTGATAACATCTAGAAATCTTTGCACCAGATAAATATTTGTAGATCTCATATTTGTAATTGAATTGCTTACAGACTTATTGTTAATGGGATTGTTATAGTAATGATTTATAAAATAAATGCCTGTTGCCTGTTGAAATGCCTAAAAATTGTTGCACATTCGGATTTTTAACTTGCGGTCTCTAACCAAGCATTAATAATTTATCAGAGCGTTATTATTTAGACAGTTATTGATTATATGGGAATAATACTCCTAATCTTTCTCCCATGTTTCTTATACAATTCTCAGGAACTAATGTTGTTCTATCTTCTTTACAGAAATGATTGGAAAAACTTCGCGCCCTACACAAACATCCTGTGGCTGCATTACACTGTTGATAAAATGATAACGGCCCTCCGCTACAAGAGGACAAACACAAAGATTCACAAGCATTATATTGACAAGCTGAAGGGAATCAAGAGTAGAATACTAGACTACGGCAGCGCGGCGCTGTTCGTCTTAACAGACAACGAAATATAAACGAACAAATTATGATAATATACAAAACAATTTCATATGTAAACTAATCTAAACTAGTCGTAACAATGGATTTAATAAACTGCTGCTATTGCTATAAATCTGACATGACAGTGAATTGCATAAATTATACTAATGTAAATAAAGTTTGCTTTGATAAATTCGTTGAAATGATCGACGCTAAAAGAGTTATTTACAAAGTTGTTGCATTATTAGAACAGTATCAGAAAGGTGCCTTTTTAGATAAGGTAGTGCCTTTGTTCACATTAATAAATTCATATAATATTGTGTTCCGAAACTTTGGTTTTATTTCGTTTTATTATGCGGTCACTCCCAATACTTCCGTACCCGTCCGTAACCAGCGCCACATAATCTCCAGCACAGTATTAACGATAATATAACTTACTGCAAACAGATTTTTAGAAAAAAATCTGTTGGTGGCGGTCTTCTATCATTTATCTGCGTGTGCGCAGCTTTCCGGGTTTAATTTTAGACTCGGTTTGCGTAAAATCACACTTTGTTGCACAGTATACACTCTCATTATGATTGCATTTTGCATTTACCCAATGCAACGCTCGAAGTTCATTAACTTATAAAATCATTCAATGGCCTGACATTGGCATGGCCACCATCAGGGATTTAAATTTTCTTTGTAGCCTCTAGGGGGGAGGCAGCCGCCCCCCCCCCCGCCCTAGAGGCTCCAGATTAAAAAAACACATGCCAGAATTAGTAAGTACACAATAAATTGTAGCGTACAGTAGAATCAATCTCAAACCAAAATATTTTTAAGGCTGAAAATGAGCATCTGAGTACTTACTGCCACAAAAACTCACACATTTCTTTAACCTAACGCGCAACCGCTAGAGCGCCGCTGGCACAAAAATGTGCCACCAAACCCCGACCGAATTAAAACTCTATTTGTAGTAAAAATAAGTCAAAATCGTTTAAGACGAAGCTCTACGACGGGGCTCTAGAAGTACTTTGAACCCTGCGAAAAAACTTTAATCACAGAGGCTACTCTTCTGCCTCTGGATTGGCACTCTTATTGGATTTTCGCAGGATTAACCGGTATAAACAGAGGCTGAAATTAATTAGGAGCCCTTTATCCGAGACCGTAATAGTTAATTATGGCAAATACAAGGTTGCTAAACACGGAGAATGTGAACATTTTGATCTCAAATAACATAACTATCTGAATTTATTCGAGACAAGACGTAAATTGTTCGAGCTCGCTTCGCTCGCTCTTGCAGCCTGCTTTCTCTTAAATCTTAACTTTGTTTATAAATCGCCTAAGTAACTCCGGTAGGTCGAAACTCGAAACAATTCTAACCTGTTTGTGTATCTTCCTACCTATCTTGGACAGCCATGGTAGGTAAGGTGTTAAAATTTTCGAGTTCGCTTCGCTCGCTCTTCAGACGACCGAGTGTGTCCTTTATGAAGGACCCAAACAATTCTAACCTGTCCAAGGAAAGCTGAAAAAAATTTTCGAGCTCGCTTCGCTCGCTTTTGCAGTCTTCCTCTTGGATTTTGACTTTGTGAATTGATCAAATAACTCGCAGGAGTTACTTGAATATTTTCGACCCTTCATACAGATGAAGAGTCGAAAATATTCTAACCTTGAAGATGGCAAGATGTAAAATTTTCGACCTCGCTTCGCTCGCTGCCGCAACCTACTTTCATTTGAATCTTAACTTTGTCTAAAGTTACTCCGGTTGGTCAATACCATAGAGTATATAACCACTAGAGAGCTTATAGGCTGATTTCTCCTAAGTACACGACTCACTACCGCGGGCCGGGGGACGAGGAAGAACGCGTGGCTGCAATTGGTCAGTTCAAGGTCAACTTGCATAGGTATGCCTATCGTTAGGGCTGATCTACTTGATTAAGGGAAAACAGTCGATATCGATAAAATGAATTAACATTATGAAAAATACTCAATTAAAATCGTATAAAATAATTAATCAAACACAATCGATTACAAAAAACATGTATCCTGTTATTATTGATTTTTAAAATGAATTAATTTGGTAAATGTTTTTCGAATTCTAGTTTTAGGGTCCTGAACGTATAACCTGCTCCTTTTTTTTAAGTCGGTTAAGAGTAGATAGGTATTTTATTACAGTATTTGAATTGAATAACATTTTTATTAATTTAAATGTTATTAGTGTCGATATCAATTTCGGATATTAAAAGTAACAGCACAGGTTTTTACGATAAACATACAAAGGTAAAGAAAGGGATAAAAGAATTAGAATTGTCTAATGAAAGAACGAGCCATTTCCAAAAGACATCAACGCGGAAATCAAACGTTCTCTTTCACCCAGCCACCATTTTAACGAGACCCCTGCGGTCGCTCATAATCTGATTAAATCAAAAATATTTTTCTTACTGTTTATTTACCGGTGAAAAGTTAAGCCATCCTTTTTATAACTAGATGTCTTGGAATGTTTCCCACACCACTTCACCACGCATGAAGGCATTTTGATGCGTTATAATTGCATAAAAAGTTTTAAAAAAATGCTATGATTTAGCATGCACACAGGTCTAATACTTGGTCACAACTAAAATGGTTACTAGTACCGTAGCCTATACATAGGCGACAAAACGCTAACAGTTTTCGAGCGTCGCGCGTCGGGGCACTGTACGCGCAGTCAAGTGGTTATAGTCTTTGGTCAATACAATTCTAACCTGTCCAAGGTAGGTTGTCCAAATTTTCGAGCTCGCTTTGCTCGGTCTTGGAGCCCTAGTTCCTTTTATTAAATGTTCTCACCATGTCGATTAAGTAAAATCTATTTCTGCATGGAAAATGTAAATAGTAAACTTACCCTTAGAAATCCGCTTTTACTCGGCTCCTGCCCCCCCCCCCCCCCGAGCTCAAAAGCTGGTAACGCCCTTGGATATGTGTGAACAGGCTTCTCACGCTCAGTTTAGCGACCGTCGCACACAGCATGCCGCTCACGTCCCTTCTCGTCTGCGCTGTGCGCTGCTGCTGAGCGTGGAGGCTGGCCGAAACAGATATGAGACATAAGCGCTAAATAAAAAAGGCAGACCCGGGAGGGGGGGTTAACACTATTAGGAACAACTTTTGTTAGTTGAAAGTTATTTCAACCATCTCTGTATTTACCTATACAAAACAATCATCCGGGGGAGGTAGGGGGGGTCATCTTCAGCTTCCCGAAAAGAGCTTACGTTCCACATCACGGATATAATATTAGGTTTTTATTTTTCGGTATCGATTCATGCAAGGAGGAATTTTCTCGACTTATATGTATAGAAAAGTCTATCAATTGAGATATCAGATAAGTCAGGATTTAAGAGCGAGTGTTTTTTTGATAGGTTTTCTTTTTGTCTATTAATACAGAAATTGGGTTAGTTTATAAATAAAATACGAGAAGAACGCAGAATGTCAGAGCGAGCGAAGCAAGCCCTAAAATTATAGCATCTACAACGGGTAGGTTGACTTTCTTTTGACCATTTATACAGAAGTTATGTAGGTACTTAGACGGACTGATAAAAGAAAAGTTTTGAGATCCAAGAGAATGCAAGGGCGAGCTCGAATTTTTTTGCATCTCTAAGTTACTTTAGTTCATGAAATGAGAATAGGAGGAACTCTGTCAACTTTTGCAGAATTGAGAAAGTATAGGACGTATTAGCGAGCTGTAAAATTTTTGCACCTCTCCGTGGCTAACTTAGGTTCTTTTTGTTCATTTATACAGAAATGATAGTAGGAGGAACTCGGACAACTTTTACAGAATTAAAAAAGGACCGCAACCAGCTAGAAATATTTTACATTCCGCCTTGGATTGGTTGATTTCTTTATAGTTCTCCGAGATTTCGGTGTTTGGGTTTTAGAACAGCTTCAAACTCGGGTGGGGGGTGGGGGGCTGCCCCTGAGATGAGTATGATTTCAAGATGAAGAGAACGCATGAGCGAGCGAAGTGAGCCGGGCCTCTGATGGGTTATGTTCTTTTGGTGCATTCATTCATAAACAGGATTAAAGGATGTGCATGTGGATTGAGTGATCCTCTCTTCAATCTTACTTAGTCGTTGCCCATCATGCAAAATATTTATTTTATTTAAATCAATGACTTCACAAACATGATCGACTAAAGACAGCCCAGGGCGGGTTGGTCGCCCATGACTGGGGGAGGGGGCTGAATCCGCTCTTGGTACTAATAGAATGAAAGAGCGAGAGAAGAGAACTTCAAGTAGGTCGTATCCGCAACTGATATTAGGTTTTTTATGTTCATTCTTACAGAGATGAGAAAAAAAGTAACTCCTTCAACGAACTAAAAAAGGGTAGAATGCATTGATGAGCGAAGCGAGCTTGAAAATTTTATCATTCTGCTTCGTAAACGTTAGTTTCTCTTCTTGAATAAGTTTAGCTATTTTAACAACGATTTTAGGGGGCGTCATGACCCCTGTGACCCCCCCCCCAGGACCATATGTATGCCTGCAGGACCAGGTGCATGGGGTGGTCATAGATATGCATGCATGGGGTGGTATAGGGAAGCATTGCAATTGTTTCCGCCGCTAAAGTATGGCAGCAGTAGAGCGGGGCAAGCGCACGGTCTGCTTCCAACGTGCTGCAGCATTGCTACCACTTCCACCTAATTACTCTCTGGTAAATAAACAAAGTAATAACTAACAAAACGAATGTTATTTGTTATGTACCTACCTAATTTCTAAACTGGATTAATTTTTAATCTACGGGATTTACTGATTAGTTTGGATTTCCGAACGACCCACAAAACTGTCATATTTGTCTGTCAATCGCAGCCAGCAGCAGATTGCAGGCAATCGTTATCAGTTTTCCATTTCTTTTGCTTCACTATCTACAAAAATGTGCAAAAATAGCAAGAACACAACAAAAACCAACTAAATACGAATTTACATCGTTTCGTTTTATATGATTCTCCACATCGATAGCTGATTCGATTATTTTTGAGTGTACAATCAACCTAGTTTAAATATTCATTCTCGGCACCTTGTTCATGAAGTTTTCTCCAAGCTGGTGATAAATAAACTAAATGAAAAGTACATTTAGTGTAAAAATGGAGGCAAGCAACGATTCTTTGTCTGGTAAGTGGCTTTCAATGGTTGCAAACAGTTATGTAAAGTTGTTGTGTTAAATCGCGTGTTTTGATATAATTCAGTATTATCTCCGCCGTTGACGGGTTCCGCTGCGGTTCTTCTGACTCCAGGTCGGACGAGGAACATCGCGCAGGACATGGAAGCCTTGAGACTGTCGCGGCAAGACAACCCTTATCTCCAGGTAAGGCCTATATATCATTTTGATAGATAATTGCACCTTCTTACGGAAATGTTTCTAATGAGATGCGTCTTCCGCGTAGATTACGTGTAAACATTGCTGTAAAAGTACAAGGAAGTGTTTGTGAGACATGTTTTCTAATGTTCTTGGAGTTGTTTAGTTAATTATTAGGTGGGATTATGGATGTATGTTTTATTGTATGGGTTTGAAGGCAATCACTCTGTTTCAGCCAGTTGTGTAATGAATATACAAGAATTTCTAGTTCTATGTAATAGTTAATAGTTTACATAATCTTTAAAAACATGAATGCTAGCAATGAATTCTCCAATGAGTGTAAATTTATATTGCACAAAATTTTCAAAAAAATTACTTTCCATGCTACACCTGGATATATTTAAATGTCCCATTCCTACCTTAGTAATAGTAATCAAGAATGTTGATGGTGGCAGTGAGGGTTATGGTTGATTCATAGATCTTTGTAGTTTTGCAAATGGAACACCAATAACATAGAAGATTAGCTTCAGAGCTAATTTGTTTGAGATCCTTTAAAACAACCATTGGCCATAGGCATACATTTGCCAAAGCATGCCTAAAATGTCTTGCACAAGCAAATATGTATGGTTGATGAATTTTGCCTATTTTTCCATATTTAATATTGTAATTTCCAGCAGGTCATGGCAAGCAGAGAGAGTCTTATAGAAAGTCATGCTGAGGAATGTGAGTCAGACGACACCATACTTATGTCACAGGTAACTATTAACAGTTCACTTTTTGTCTGTCATAATTTTTATACAGGTTGGAAGGGACACCAATGGTAAAAAGGTTACCACATATTCAATACATCATTCTGTACCCCCCCACATAAACATTTTTAATAGGTAATTAAAAAAAAAATCAGCTGTTCCTTATATTTTGACTGTGTTGGTTTTGCAGTTTTGTAGGAAACAGCTGTTTTTTTTTAATAACTGATGAAAGCCGGGTTTCAGAATGATCAAGAAACCTTTGAGGATTACAGGCGTGATGTTATGATGTATGTCATCACATCTGTTTCAGCTAAACATGAATTTATAGCACCTAATCCTATGCTTATCTATTTTGAATCATAAAAGCCAATACAGGAAAATAATTAAATATAAGTACTGCATGTATCATTCATAGAATGATAGATACGATTATGCGGTTCTCTCAAAGTATCACAGTTTTGTATGGCTAGGCAAGCTCATTATTTAATTTTTTATAAAAAAAATTGAAATCTCGATGTTTTGTCAAGCCTTAAAACCACGACGACCGATGCAGGACCAAGCCGTCGAAATAAATAACCATAAGTAAAATCCTACTACAACCATAGGTAAAATCCTTCTTCATTTTATTTCAGGAATTTGGAAGCACTGCCTTAGACTTCATAGAGGATGATCCGTTGACCTTAAAAGAGGTCCACGAACATATGATAAGGTCTCCACCTCCCACCAGTTGCTGGCCACACGGTAAACCAGAACATTCGAAATTTAAAAATAATAATAATATCTGTCCATTAGAAATAGTTGCTGCATTATTGCATAAATTTAAAAAATATATTGTGCTAACGATTTGTAACTTTTTTAACTGCTACATTGGTAAATGTAGCACTTTCAACCATGTTTAATTCGCTTTAATATTACTAACATTTTTATTTTAATGATGATATTGATGATACTTTTCTATTATGAGTATAAACCCTGTAACATTTTTTAAAATAAATGTTTCAAATAAGTTTTGATAACAATTTTCTTTTTTTTATAAAGTAGACTAGTAACATTCAATTCTTTTTTTAAATAGAAAAGTGTCAAAATTTCTACATTTTTATAATCAAAATTGATTTCTTTCTATAGTTATCTACATATGTAAGCCATTTAGATGTCTTGTAGCGATCGCATTTAAATAGGACTTCTTTATCTACGAACATATTAGTATGTAGGTCAGACCAGGTGAATGACTGATAAGACCGATCACTAGGTTCACTCAGTGTGATACTATGTTATCAAATAATATTGTTTAGATAACTAATAATTCTTTTTAGTCTAATCGCGAAATTATTACTTAGAACAAATGAAAATTGCATCATTTATTTTTAGTATTGAATACGCACATTACCGTAAAATGGTTACCACTAGGAACGCGAGGGTGAATCAGGAAACTATGAAAGAGATTTTCAAGATCCGTTTTCGCCAATACTAAGCGACATCTAAATGAGTGCCTAAATATTATCTTACTGGAATTTCAACTCTCAGTGGTGAGCCAAGCTATGAGAAGTGTGCTTTTATTTATGCATATTACATTAATCTTGTATTTTGTGAAGCCTTTCAACAAATCGCAACGAAATCTTGTATTGAATTAGTGTTTAGAAGCAGTGAAGACACAAAAGTGCTAAGTACGATTTTGATTTTGGTTTGTAATTGTTCCAGTATTAGTAGCGGTTAGCCAATTTGGAACCGAACCCAAGTAACATTCAGGGTTGCCAAAGAATTATTCAATTAAAATGTGTAACCAAATACTTATTATTAAAAACAATGACCTTTTGTTAGTCGGTTATTCCGCTTTCTTAATTCGAGAACCACGTATAGATACGTGAATGTTTTAACTCATAGATCTGTAATATGGCTAGGTTTTTTTAGTACCTTCATTGTGCTAAATTTTTCACCTCAATTGATATTATATTCCTAAAATCTAGTATAGTATGTTATCTTAGTAACAATTTCAGGAAATATACACAAAGATAAGATTCCGCTTGGAGATTATTCAGCAACATGAGATTTAGATAATTTTCCTATTATTGGTTTGCAGAGATCGGAATAGGTACAGTATATTTGCCTAAACATCAAGGAAGTAAGTTACATGTGGATTATAAGTCCGTATAAAATCCATGATCTTTACGTTTCGAAATAAAACAGTTAAATTCGAGGGTGGTACTATCCACATGTTACATAAGTTTGTAACATGTGGATATGTACTCGTATATAAGTATCACGTATATACGGAATACGGGGTGGAAGGGACACCGACGCGAAAACGGAAACCACATACTCAGTACATCATTCTGAACCTCCCCATGTAGAAATTTTTTGTCGGTTATTAAAAAAAATCAGCTGTTCCATACATTTTCACCGTGTAGGTATTGCACTTTTGTAGGAAACGGCTGTTTTTTTTTTTCAATAACAGACGAAACATTTCTATGTCTTTCCACCCCTTATTTGCCAATAATACTCTACCAATTCCGATCTCTGCTGATATGTTACAATTGTAAAATTTTGAAAATATCATCGATTTCTATACTAACTTGAACTATATAATACTAAGCGCCAGCGTTCCTAGCAAGTGCAGTCATAAGACGTGGAAGCGAAACGACATGAGACACTTTTCAGAGTAACCCAATATAAAATATTCACCGTCCTGCTTGCACGTTTTATGACGGCGACCGTCACGAGTATTTTCTAACCCCTATAATAAATAATATGTTTGCCATTTCCCGCTTTCCATGAAGACTCACTGTCCTATCGTGCGGCGAGCGCGTTCGACTTCGCCGTCGACAGTCCCGTGTCGTACAGCGCTTACTCTGTCAATTCCCAGGAAAAGGTTACTAACATTACTTTCTAAGCGTGTCGTCCTTTGAGTCTGTGTGTCACCACTGTTGCTTTTTGCACTGATTTTGTCTTGTTGTTTTTTACGTTTTATTATTTATGTTAGATCTGTGGTTAGGTTTAATAAAAAAGTCAAAGTAGTTTAGTTTGGCAACATTGCTGATAAATGTCAAATATTTCACGGTTTTTTTATTAATTTGTCTATAATAATAAATTAAATAATGAAATATAGCTCTGTAGTGCACTAAAATTAAAGCTTAAATATGAAGTATTTTAGAAAAAAATATATTTATTTTAATTTGTCAATAATTTCTAGTCTATAAAAAACTTCGTCAAAATAAATACACGATCGAAATATCAGATACTTAAGATTATTTTTCGTATACAGGGTGTATGTTTTATTGTTATATATTTTATGTAAATATTTTTTTTATAATTCCGATGATTATTTCATCAGCATGCCTAAACCATAACAATCTACCCTCCATTACAGGAGCTCCTAAGCGGGCGCTCCCCGCGCCGCAACACGCGATGCGACGAGTCTCGTAACAACAACACGTCGAGCCGGCCGCGCTCGTCGCGCTCGGCGTCTCCGCGGTCACATGATCTCACCCTCTGTGGACGACCCCTGTCGTTACCAGGTAATTAAAACATCATTAGGGGTTTGGTTTTATTTGGGGCTGTTTAAATGAACAAGTAATTAGAAGCTGTCGGTTTAGCTATTAAACTATCCACATTAGGCCGGCGCGCCGCATTAGTCTGACAACCAGTCTTATCAAGGGGTATCGTATTACCCAGTACTAACTGGGTTGTGCAGGACAGATAGGCAGTCGCTCCATGTAAAATACTGGTATTCAGCTGCATCCGGTTAGACTGGAAGCCGACCCCAACATAGTTGGGAAAAGGCTAGGCTGATGATGATTAGGCCGGTGCAGAGCCTTCCGGGATTTTCGTATTTATAATGTTTCTAGTCTCACTGAGGAACTACCGAGTTAACTGACAGTCGACCAATTTTCACCCTTATAGCCTCAGAAATAAGGTTGAAAATTCGACCGTCAGTAAGCGCGGTAGTGTAACTGCGCTCGGCGATTCCGAAAGTGAAAAGAAAATACAGAGTATAATTTATAAGGGACATAAAGGCGCAAACCATGAATTCACCTCATGAACGCCGTCGGTTGTTAAAAATAAAATCGGCTGTGTCATACAAGAGTGGAATACCTATACGGGCAAAATGTATGGAACAGATGATTTTATTCCCCTTACATACAATTTAATAAGTAAGCAATATTTACACTCCTTGGCTGGACACTGAGCACAGATCATTTATAGACCGGTAATTCCTGTCTCCACACGTGGGCACTTACTTTTTTTTTAAATCGTGTCATAGTTTTTTCTATCAAATGTAACTTGTAATGACTATAAAATTTTATATATATTTTTAAAATGCCCTCTTGTAACCTTATGGTCCTCAAAGAGTTTCCACGAGTGTTCAAGAGTGATGGAACTCAGGTACGTCTGATGTATCGTATCCTAAGCAGCCAGTTCCTTTTACCAACCGCTAATCTTTTACCCACGACTTCAGCTATTTTATTTTAAAACCAAACTACCTCCAAAAACCTTATAAAACCGACTCGTAATTGGCACATTAGAGG
Source organism: Standfussiana lucernea (assembly GCA_964057025.1). Taxonomy (NCBI): domain Eukaryota; kingdom Metazoa; phylum Arthropoda; class Insecta; order Lepidoptera; family Noctuidae; genus Standfussiana; species Standfussiana lucernea. The sequence continues at coordinate 14,782,643 of OZ059796.1, forward strand.
CTAAATTCCTTTCTTAAAATTCGTAAATTCTTAAGAGTAAATTCCTTTCTTAATAACGAGAAGGCACGAAAATTAATTACATTTCACTGCGTGTTGGATATTTCATATATTTAGCTTAGATGTATTGAGGACTAGCGATCCGCCCCGGCTTCGCACTGGTGCTATTTTATCCATGTGGCGTCGTGAATGTATTGTAAAGAGAAACCTTTTTAGTATTGTTGAGATAGTATGGTAACGTAAATAAATGTAACTCCAGACATCGATCCTTTCATAGTTATTTTACCTCCGACAGCAGCAGCCCAATAGCGACCTTATCCCCTTTCGAGGATAAAAATCACTGTGATTATAACAGACTTGTCAGTGGCAGCAACTCAACAGCAGCTTTATTGTAACGCGGATATAGGTCACTTTGATTTTCACAGTGATGCGAAATCAAAAGTACAATATCTGTGAAAAGACTATATACGCCATCTTAACCAGACAAAATATTCATAAAATATTATTTAATAATTACAGGAGAAAGTCACCTCCGTAATGCGCTAAGCAAAAAGCAGAGCGGCAACCAAAGCGAGAAGTTCTCCCTCCTACAACACCCTCGACCTCTACGGAGGCCCCATTGCAACAGACGGGGTGAAGATAGCGTCCAACTCGTGCCAGACTGCGATAAGTAATACCACAAGATATTATCTGTACCAAAAATACAGAAACTAAGGGTTAATCGATGATAAAAGCAAAGCCTGATAAATCAGGCATTTACAAGCGTTTTTTTTTCAATGACCTTGACCTTGAAACCGAAATTCATACTCATTAATTATAATTTCTCGACTCCTACTACGGAATACTTTTCCAAGGTATTCGGAAAATATTTGCTTGTAATACGATATGTGCTCGGTTACCTTGGATCGAGGTTGCTGTTAAACTGCCAAGGTCAATGTTTAATAGTCCGGTGTTATTTGAAATGTGTACGGAATTGAACGTGGAATGGCAATGGGCGGCATTTCGGCTATTTGCGTGATAAAGGTTAACGCACACTTATAACCAAAGAATGTTCTATTCGTTAGTTTTGGGGTAGTACGTGTTTTTGGTATATGCCAAAGCTTATAATTCTGCGTTCACCTTTAAAAGTAAAATAAATGCGCTCTTTTTGTGGCGCGATCTAATTAATCTAATCTAATCGATCTTTCTAATCAACAATTCTTTAAAATAAAAAAAATGTTACTAAATTCTATACTGATTGTAAAATTCTATCACGAAAAACTAAAAATTTTAACTTTAAAAAAGTATGATTTATATTTAAGAGAAAAAAAGTATTTTGAAAAACGAGAGAAATTAGCTAAGACTTTATTGTCTTGTTAAAAAAATAAAGGGAAATTAAAAAATAATCGGCACGCAAAATAGAAAATACCTTTACATAGAAAAATAAAAGCACCATGTTTGAAACACAGGTTTATGTACCTTAGCCTTCTTAATATCTTAAACAAATAGCTAGAATTTTAGCCCATTTTACTTAGAAAAACTGTTGAAGTCATCTTAAAACATACCATTTCACTTAGTAAATATGTTGAAATAACATCAAAACGCAACAAAACTTATTAATTAGAATCATTGTATTATTGACAGATAAAATTACCAAGTATCACTACTAAATTGCCCAATGATATCACAAAATTGCCAAGTATGTCTTCAAGTTTAAAGTGGTAGAGCCAAAATTGTGCAATTCCTTGCAATTACAATCTTGTTATTTTGTAAATCAATCGGCGTTAGGTACGTCATTATACAATTATATTGCAGAATTTTGCAATTAATTGCCTGTGCATAAAACAATAAAGCGAAGCTAAACGCATCTTAAATTTGCCCAGTAGTATTACCATGATTTTGACAAGTATACAACGGTAATATCCGACTATTACCACGATATTGCCAAGTGTATCACGGTATTACCCGACAATTACCACGGTATTACCCGATTATTACCGTGGTATTGCCGAAATGTTACCGTGATATTGCCGAATTTTGCCGAGACCGGTAAACGAACACCACATAAATTCCTATAAAATGCTCACTGTAGTTATAATTGCTGTCCTAAATTAGGTGGATTTAGACGATTAGTTACTAGATTATAGTATTATTGTTACTACTAAATAAGCTTTATTAGTTAAATTATAGATTAGTTCGAATCGCTGAAGTAGATTTAAAAAACTGAGGACAATTTTAAAATCATGATATTTTTAAACATTTTAACGAAGTTTTTGCGTCGGAAAGTTCGTTTGTTCGTCGATATATTGCATGTGTTTTTAGTCTTAGATTATAAAATGTATATAGCAAAGTAGATATTGAGTTACCGAATTATTATGTTATAGTTCAAAATATATCCCACCATTATTGTTTTTTATTTTTAATCCAAATTAGTACAGTCAGCATCAAATATTGGTGCAATAATAAGAATTTCTGTCGTGTATGGAGAATAATGATAGTGAAGGAATGGCATAGGGAATATTTTAGGAGTTAGCGTTTGAAACACAATGATGATAAAAAAAATGTACAAGCATTCTTTTACCCAACTGCGGCAGAGCCCAAAAGGAGAATTATGTTTTCGAAAAAGTTCGGTTTTGCGTTTGCTAAAAAAATTGGTGAAGTAAACAGTTAAATGGAACGCTAATAATATTAAACAACTGTTCTATTCGATAATCCATCACCAAGATCAGACAATTGGGAAAATAAACTTTTAGTGAAATCTACCCTGATTTAAAAATTAGCCACATTGTATAATTAAATGTATGTATATTATTATGACTATACAGGTCTTTAGTAAAATCTACGTGTATTATATTGTCCATATATTGTGTGTCTAGTAAAATATAATTTTTATTTCAATTGAGAGACTTATTTTTACAAATGTTTTAAATAAATTATAAAATAATTATTATTTTGTGGTGTTGATTGTACTTATTATATTATAATATTGTTTTTAAGATTAAATCGCTACGTATGTGGTGGTTAGGGTAAATATAATTTCGATGTTTAATTCTTAAAATGTTTATCAGTTATTATTGTAATGAGTCAAACCCCGAAAAATATATTATTTTGTCGGTTTATAAAGAAAAATCTAGTCTTAAATTGTCTCTTGTAAAATAAGAAGGAAGTGTTTCCAATAGTTTCTTGGGTTTGTCTGGCGGAGAGGGATTTATTAGGATAAACAAGTGATCCTTCGCTTTGTGGGTGTACAAATGTACACCTTTGCCTAGCCCATTGAGGTTCGTAGGCAAACCGTTCATGGCGGTTATCTTTATGCAAGTCAGCAAATGATTTTATCGTAAAGCGCTGGTCAAACTCAGCCGAATACCGCGCGGAATCCTCTTCAACTCTCGTAATTTTGTTGTGCCCAACAGGGTCCATATTGATCTTTTACTTTGTTATATCATTTATGAAATACATGAATGCAATAAAATATTGAGTATTGAATGTGGGATGAAATTCGCTTGCACCCTAACTTGGATGGAGGTGTTTAAATGGGCGTGAATAGTAGCGTGATTTCCTAACAACCGAATTGTGTAGTCACGTCACGCTTACTGCGCGGGATTTGCCTCGGTTTGGTCAGAACTTAATTCGATACCTATTACCACTCTTAGAAAAAAATTTGAAATTGCCGTTTAAATTACTAAGAAAACAATGTTTGTTCAAAAATATAATTTAGGGAAAAGACCATTATTAAAATGTAATTCGTAGTTATGATTATACAATTTAACGTACTTACGTAAAAATAATTAAAAAATAAGTATTATTAGGAATTGGGAATTTCATTGTTACCGCTAAAATTTGATTTTGGCTTCTGTTGTCTTAATTTTTTTTTTAACCGACGAAAGAAGGAGGTGGTTCTCAAGTCGACGTGTAAATTGTAATAGAAAATTTTCTTCAATGCTCTATAAAAAAAAATCTGCTGTTCAGACAATTTTGACGTGTAGGTATTGCACTTTTGTAGGAAACAGCAGTTTTTTTTTTATAACCGGCGAAAAATTTCCACGTTCAGATTGATGTACTGAATACATGGTGACCAGATTAGCATCGCTGTCCCTTACACCATGTATATTATTTATTTGTTGATATTATTTTATGGGACAATTATTTAGTAGTTCTTTCTCCATATTTTTTATTATTCCTCTCCATTAATTATTTACTGGCGAAATGTGGGTGTACCATATTTCTACCTACCTTGTTGGAGAATACAGGCGAGATGTTATATTATGATATTATATTCTGTAGTCGAGCTTACGTCTCATGATTATTAAATAAATCAATTGCATATTCTGTTTGATATTATACTGTTATACCTATTTATTATGTAAGGTTTTGAATTTATTGTCCGTGCATCGGCAAGCTTGAGTTATTTTACAGATGGTCAAAAAATCTGCTAGTGAAACTTCGAGACCCCGAGTTCGTTGAGATAACAGATTTATGCTGATTTAAGCTCGTTTGAGACATGATTTAGTCCTGGTAAATGTTATGTGTGTTTGTTACATAATTTTATTTTTATCCTTTGAGGAATATGCAGCGATAGTCAGTGAAAGTCGTGATTAAAGGTCATCGCACACATATCAGTTCGGATCCGGATCAACATCACCTAACCCCGGTGACAAGCTGATAAGCGTGCATTGACCTTAAAAAATCTATGTTCTTCTGTATAGTGTTCACGTTTATTTAATGATGACTTAAACGACACATTATTAAGCAAAATATTTTAGAACTGGTGGTATTAAGTAAATACATAAAGAGTTACAGAGGTGGTGGTAACGTACGATTCATATTGTTATTTATGTATCATAAGTATTCATAAGCTAATATGAGCCATAATTTAAAGAACACAGTATAGTGGGTATAATTTTATCTATTTTCTCTCAAAATGTTGTATGTCCTACAGGGACAAATGTAACAATACTTAAGTTTTTATTGATTGAATGACATTCCAAAGTAAATACTCCTTAGTTTGTGGTGAATTTATATGTATATTTTCTAGATAATGTGTTTTTTACGAAACTAGAATTTACTGGCGATGAGTTTTAGTGAAATTTCTATTTATTTATTTTGAAAATAAATCCTTTAGATTGCTAAGTTTACCTGTAATAAAATGGTACTATGTTTGCTTATGTGATCTTTCTAAAATGTCGTAGCAATTTGATAAAACTTTGAAGCTGGTTGTCGATCAAGAGCCTATCTATTACTAAAGCTGGGACATAGACCACCTTTCTTTGAGAGGGAGTGGTCTGTGATCCACCAAGCGGGCCCTATGCGGGGTATTCGAGTTGGTGGATGTCAAAATATCTCCGATTTTTTGGTTCTAAGTGTGATAATCGGTTATCGTGGTATGGTCATGTGATGCGGAGGAATGAGGCAAATGTCGTGAGGAAAGTTTTGAGTATGAATGTGGATAGCTATAAAAGTAGAGGAAGACCAAAGAAACAATGGATGGACTGTGTGAAGGATGATATGGCTAGAAAGGAGGTGACGGCTGAGATGACGCGTAATAGAGAAGTATAGAAGAAGACATGCTGCGCCAAGCCCAAATAAATTGGGATAAGGGTTTTTCACTTTTTTTTCAACTAAGGTTGCGGATGTCGGAGAAAAAGCAGCCAAGCTTAAGTGGGAGTGCGCTGGGCATGTAGCGCGGATGAACCCGGCGAGGCGGGCGGAGAGCGTCACTCTCCGGACGCCTGGCGGAGGATGTCGCCGTCGAGGTAGACCGCGGCGAAGGTGGTCTTGTTTGCGGGGCGAACATGGCCAGATATCGCACAAGATAGAGAGGTTTGGAAGGAGAAAGGGGAGGCCTTTGCCCAGCAGTGGGACACATGAGAGGCTAACAAAAAAGGGTTTTTTCACTATGTTTTCCTTCAAGGTGTTGACAGATGAACCCTTTTACCTTGCTGATGATAAGACTATTCTAGTGTTGGCCACCATTTTCGCGCCTTGTATGCGGGTTTGATTCTTGAACTAGATTTAAGCTAAATCTAACTTACTTTAGCTCTTGGTCAACAACCAGCTTAAATAAATCCATCCAGTCCATCAAAGTAGTTCCTAATCTTTAAGCCAAAGTTATCTTATTGCCAGTCAATTTTAGGTTCCAAATGGTTTTCCTACAAACATTTTTCTCTGTATAAATTGTACCTCAACCAAAGAATAGGCCGATGTTTTTAAAAGTGTAGTTATCTTTTGTATCATGATATTGTAATCTCTGGTCATTCGCTGGTCGATAGATTAATAAAGAAATATTTGATTCAATGTGGTTTTATTTATTTAATTAAGTTGGCGACCCTTACTTCGCGCGTTCATAGAAATCAAAAAATAATATTTTAGATTTCTACTTAAATCATACCATTTTGTGTCATACATATACACTTTCGGGAATAAATTCTCTATATTATGGGTATCGGATATAACATCTAGAGGTAAGGCGAGCGAGAGATCAGCTCACCATAACCTGTAAGACCCTCCGCTGCACTATGGATGAGGCTAATTTGCATGCTTTCCTTTTTAATTTTCTTAAAATGGTCACAGACTCACTTAACATTTTAAATTGCCACTTTGTGACCATTGCACGAATTCTACCGTAATTCATTATTATCATATTATGATTCTGCTTAAGTGGCCATTTTAGGCCCCCAGGTCACCATGACCTGTAAGACCCTCCGCTTATTTGCATGCGATTTTCTTTATACATATATAGATTACTGTCGCGGCCAAAAAAAGGAAAAAAGAATAAAAATAATTAATGAATAAAATGTCGTGATGGCCTGGGCCATCACAACATCAACCTCTGGAGGTTAAGGGCCTCGCCTCTCATGCATGAGGTTGTGGGTTCAAATCCGGGCAAGTACTAATGTGACTTTCAATTCATATGTACATATTTTCTAAGTGTATCTTGGGCATCATAGACATCGCTGAAGGAAAACATCGTAAGGAAACCTGGACTTATAATTATAACTAAGTTTGAAATCGCCAACCCGTCTTGAGCAAGCGTGGTGATCAATGCTCGTGCCTTCTCTGTATGAGAAGAGGGCTTTCCCCAGCAGTGGGACAGTATAGGCTGGAATTTTTATTATTACTGTCGCGGCAGAAAGCGCAAAGGCTGTTAGCTGTCCCCGTGTCGTGCCGTAGCGCTCGCTTAGTCACTAGTACCTCTCTCTCTCTGGCCGCTCTTGATGATGTCTTGTCTATATGGTCTGTAGAAGAAAGACCAGGCTGGAAGCCAGCTTGTTCAGGACGATGCTGCTTATGTAATCACCATGTTCGGTAATTTTGTAAATCGAACTTGAAAATTCAAAATGGCTGTTCGGTAATTTTGTATATCGAACTTGTAAATTCAAAATGGGTAGCCATTTTGAATTTTCAAGTTCGATATACAAAATTACCGAACATGGTGAATTCAACTCAATAGCCGTAGGGCTATTGAGTTTGAACCTGAGTCTAAAGATAAATCTTGTTATTTCGTATTCGAGATTATTGAGTCATTTAGTGACAACAAAATGTTAGCAGTCCTGTTTAATATATGGCTTCAGAACTCAAATGTGCGCCTGTGTTGTAGTCCTATTACGGCTGTTTTATGTTTCTGATTTTATCAAAGCGCAGTGATTTTTATTTTCTTAGCTTTAACTAAGTTAAATCTTTGCTGAATCACATTTCTATGGGTTTAATACTTTGGTATTTATTGAATGAACGAACGTAGATCTGCGCAATCCCGTTACAATACGTTAATACTGCCGGAACGCGGATCTACGACAAAACCTCATGCGCATTTTTTTAGACAACTTAAGTTTACTTCGCGGATTCACGTTGCGGCGTACCAAAGGTTAATTCAGTATTATTTGTACTGATTGATTTATAATTACTGACTAGATATCGGTCCATGGTCGATGTTGTATATAGGTAAATAATACAATAGAAAATTTTATTTATAATTTTATTAAATTAATTATTTCTATAACTTTTTACATATAGTAAATTATATGTGCCACGTTTCGTCAATTACATTGAATAATGCTGCCATGTCACATCAGCATAGTCACAATAGTACCTAATGTTTGCCTCTACGATCCGACAACGATTGGCTGCCCGCGACGACACATAGCATCGGACATTCGACGCTCCCGAGTACAACGCATTCGGGGGAATGATTACGTTAATGACGAACGCAGCCTTTTCTGACAGTGACAGCTGCGTTCGTCAAACGTCAGGAGCGAGGAGAGCGCGGCAGCCGGCCCGCGGAACGACTCGCCTCCGCACACAACTTGGTCCAAGAATATATTTTTATGAAATAATTTTGTATAAAAATTTTGGCTCCAATATTTACAAATGCACTGATATTTTTTTTACAACGCCGGACTAATTTTTACAGCGACTAAGTTGAGTAAAGGGTCGCGGAGGCGATCCGAGACGCGGGCAAACACGAGTTTTTATTGCAATTCATTTCTAATAACACATTTCTTATCTAATAAGAGTGCGCGCGTATAGTGCGCGAACATTTCTAATACCCTATCGTTACAGTGGTACACCGTCTTAACTTAGAGCGCTCTAGGCGCGTACTACGAGTGAAGAGACACGGAAGGGACAGCAACTAAACGCACTGTAGCAATAGAGTACAGACACAACGTAAGTAATAATGAAGAGACAACACCAAAGGCAGAGCTGACTGGTTCCGTGGCCTGACGTCGCCCGCGCTAACTATTCATATTCTGACGATACCTTCTCCCTGTTTCGTGTTTTAAAATTAATATTTAGAATTAACACACAAGTTGAGGGGCTTATACAGAATTTGTACTCTTAAAGCGTCCCGTCGCCGCTTGCACCCATGTGACTGACACTCGTACGCGGAACAACTGTACAACACTCCACTAGTGGCCAACGACCGCACGACCGCACGGTCACACGACCGCAGACCGCGAGACCGCACGACCGCGCGGCCGGCCAGGAGACAACGTGACTTGATCGAAGCGAAACACTGGTACGATTTAAAACGACAAAGCACTGTTCTAACATTAAATTAAATAATTTTCGTGATACATAAATAATAACCGAATGATAAAAATAGTTGTTGATATAAATATTTTGACAGAGGTGTAAGTCTGAGCGTGGGTAGCTGACGTGGACATCGGGCGCTCGGCTCACGGCGCTTACGTCGTCGACACAACAGCAACACTAACATTACGTAGTTGAACATTTGAACTAACGGATGGATGGAATCGTTCAATACAACAGAGTCAGTCAGTCGAGAGTCGTGAGATAACCTTAATAATGTAACACTTAAACACTTCAACAAATGTGATGTAATAAAACATACTTATAACTGTATCAACAGAGAGTGACACAGTAAGCGAGCGAGTGTTCGCCCGACGGCACCGCCGCCATTACCGTAAGAGATCAAACTGTCATTAAAACAAATATTATACTTACAAATGATAATACGTTTACAACTATCCTTATTATAAACATCCATACCTAAAACAATTTACAATAATATTTTATGCAAATTATATTTAGATAAACATAACTCATTCAGTCGGGCAAAGAGGAAGTTAGGAGATTGACTCGAACCAAGCCCCACCGAACGCCAATAGATATTTACTGAAAATTATTATAATACAATGAAAATTCAGTCGTCCATTTCAGAAATGAATCAACAATTTATTACAAGATATAGTCATAACAAAAATATATGTGTACTCAATAAGGTGTTATTCTGTGCAAATTTTGTAACACATTGTATTGTCCAGCTCTAGTCGTGTATAGGTAATATATTACTTTTTTTGGTACATGAATGTCCACATAAATTAAAATCGCAACTAAATAATTGTGTCATCACGCCTGGCATGTGACGTCATCGCGTCTCGCATGTGACGTCATCACATGTCGCGGAGTTGAGATACGTGATATTCAAGAAAATAAAATAGTAACAAGTTTTCTGTACAGGTCAGGTGATAATAAAAGTTTAGTGCAACATTTAATTACATAACATTGGGAAATATTTATAATACAGCATGTATTTGAATGGTGTGGTCATATTTATGGATGTGGCATAGACCATCATACAGAACAACTTACTCTATGGGACGAACATCACAATCGCAAAAAAAAACCAGTTGCCCCATACATTTGGGTCGAATTTTGTACGGGACAGCTGAATATGTTGTTGCGATTTTGGTCCCATGGAGAAAGTTGTACTTTATGATTATCACACATCACACACATCCTCAAATATGACCACACTGTTCTGATACGTACTTTAGATATTGTACGGGGTGATAGATACCCGAATTATTATTTTTCTGTTCTATAATGTATCCGTATCAGTAAGTAGGTGTATGACACATTTACTCAGCCGATATTGTGTGACAATGAAGTGAGATCATTAATTATAATTCAATATTAATACTTAACAATACGATGGTTAGTGGGTGATGTATTACGAGCAGTTGGGTGTAATGTGATTTTGGACTGTATCTCAAAACGATATAGAGTCAAAAATAACATAAAACGTAATATCGTATTGTCTACAACTACCGCGTATTTCATTAAACAATAAGAAGTATATATGAGCGAGTGAATGTGGTGATCAACACTTACGCAGCCTTTCACTCGGGCGATCAGAACGGGGATTACATCATGTCAATCAGACGTGCTTCTAGATAAAGAAATATGGCGTTATATCCGTCGATTTACATGATATAAATGACGTCACGAATCACCCAGGCTTTCAGGCAAGGCCTGTATTGCTTATGGCGAATTTGTATAGGTACGTGAAAAGGTTGCCAACAAAAAAACTCAATGATTTAAATAAAAAAAGGAAAATGTTGCCACAGCCAGGTCACGCTTAATACGCTCATGTCGATCAACGCGATTATAAAACTAATTCTCATAGCCGAATTTGTTAGTACCTGAGTTTAGATGGAAGTCCTCGTTAGAAATTGACTTAAAAATATTAAAAAACAATATAATTTTTGGTGGGTTCCCTTTGTTTTGTGTTCGACCCAATTATACAAACTTGTCTCCAAATCGGCGCAACATTCACAGATCTAATTCTATTTGATTAATTTTTACAAGAAAAATAATTATATACAAAATATAAAATTGATATATCTATACAACATACACTATAATAGCAACTTGTTTTTTTTTTGTGGAAATCAATAACAATAAGTACCTAGAGAGTTTTACGAAAACGATTTTTTGTGAGACCGTTAAAATTTATATTCGAATAGTCCGATAGAAAAATTGAATAAAAATTACAAAAATAACATGGTCATTTTATAAAGAAGGCGTACTGGGGGCATTCTACATTTGTACAAGTTGTTATAAAACGCAATGATCACCCCCCGAGGCATACATATTACAATAAACGTGTGATATAAAATATTTAAATCATAGTGACATTATGTAGGTAGATAAAGATTTGCACACATTGCGTGTTTTCAACACAGTGGAATATGTGACGGCGATGTAAAATCGTAATGGAATACACATCGCGCCACGAGACTACACAATATTGCAACTCATCCAATCGAGCCAGGCTCGGTACAATAAAATAGAAAGAAAATAAAGAAAAAAAAATACAAATTCGTCTGAAATGTGAAAAATAAACTTTGAATATAAATTTTTGGCAATTTTGTACTTAGTGATGGTTCGCAGAGGTGTGTAGTGTGTTCACGTGTACAGTGTGTTGTGTGTGTGTGGGTGTGTGCGGCGCGGGCGCAGGTGTCGTCGCCGAGTCACTCTGTCGCGTGGAACGGTCGCTGTGGCGCCGCCGCGCGCCGTCGAGTTCAGTCACAATAAACAACATACGCCTTAGTACATGTATCAACAAAATGTCCTACGTTTGTTTACGTTATGTTATAACGTCAGCCAGGCCGACGTGGCCGTAGCTCGCCCCGCACCGCGCATCGTACACCTGAAACAAGATGACACGAACGATTACAATTTAAAGTGGTATTGCAATTTTGAAATAGGAAGTTCTGGTGGCTATCCAAAAGTAAGCGTCTTCTGCGGAACAAGTGGACTTTGAACAGGCCACCAACATAGCTACACACACATACAGCCTGTCCCTTGCTGCCCTACCCAACGAAACCCTAAGAAGCCTCTTGGTCCTTTCCTTTAGTCTGTATAAGCTTAGTTGTTTAAGACCTTTTTTTGACCTTGGCTGGAGGCTTTATTTTCTACAGGACTGCGAGGTAGAGCAGCGGATAGCCTCCTAACTTGTAACGCAAGAAGCCGATGAAAACAAAGGAGCACACACCTAGACTACTTTCGTGAGGCGAGCATTGCGTCGTGTCCGCGGCACGTTGCCGGCGCGCGTCTTCAGCGGGGTCCGCGGTCGCCGCCGCGCCCCGCCCCCCACCCCGCTGTCGACGCTGTGCCCCGACACCAGCGACTCACTGTCGCTCTGGTTCGACGTGTAGCCGATCACGTCCACCTCATCTGGAATTGAGAAATGGTTGCGTTATTTAGTGTTGAGAAGCAAATCAGGCTACCACTATAGCCGAAATCAGGAGTTTCCTTTTTGTTTTTTTTTACTCGTCCTCTTTCGCCAAGTGACACGTCTGACCACAGAATGAATCAAAAGTTCATGTGGACTGGCCTCTTCACTTAAATGAAGTGCCTGGTTACAGATCAACAGCGTCTCACGTACGTGAAAGGCGTAGAAATCGAGCTGGGTTGGGGCCTACACAGCTATGTCTTAGCCATGGCAGGTAAAACAGTTGTACTTTGGTAGTCTGTAGTTAAACTCAAGAGAGACTTATCTAGTCAAGTACCTGACCTTACACCTTATGAAGATGGGGAGAGTTTAGTTAGGAAAATCACCCAAAATACCCTTAATTTTGAACTGGAGAAGTTTGTTTAAGACAGTACTGAAAATAATCTTTAAATCCAGTGTATTTGTCAATTCCAACTAAAAGCACCAAATCTCTAAGAGACTTGTCGAAGGAGACGTCAAAATATGAACAAGATATAAATATCACAATAAAATAAAGGTTTTTATTAAAGTTTCTATTTAAAGACCTCCTTTACAACTTTAACATTGCTCATCACTCAGTAGACACCTACAAAGGCAGGTTCCTTTATTCAAGTAACACAATAAAACTTCAGTAGCAACCCGGTCAGCTTCACAACTGGCAACCTTGCAGGTGTCCCGGGACCCTCTTCCTTTCACCGAGTGGGCCGCCGAAATCCAACGAGCTGTGCTTAAATTGCATCTTTAATTAGAAGCGAGAATTTCTGGGATTTCTAGGTAGCCTTTTAAGTTTTAGATTTGAAATGTCTGAGCATTTGTTTTTGTATTATGTTTTCACGTGGATAAACTCTGGTCTATATTGTCCTCGTTTCTCGACGATGACGTTTCTTTTTTAATTCTGTGCTACTCCTCATCATGAGGTCTTAGGTCCGATGCACAGGTTATATATATCCTTAGTGTTATTAGGTTTTTCCATTAAGAATTTATCCGTAGACCCTACGACGGCTCTATTGCTATTATTCTTTTAAGTTAACGCTTGCGCCATTCACTTTAACACATTTTTCTTATGTCCCAGAACTCGCCTTAAAGCATCTCCAGACAGTGTTGCAGCCAAATTTTCCTCAGAAATTTTCTAACAAAGACATTTCGTACGTTATAAAGTCTTACATTTTCTTCTAGACGGTGTAAAGTGTGAAAAGGGATTTTGCCGTCGCTCACTGTTTCCAAGAAAACTAGTTTACTAAGATGAAGGAATATTTTTCCTAGAATTTAATTAAGATTTTTGTAATTTATTAAGTGGGCCTGCTCTGATCCAATAAGCCGCTGTGGTTCAGTCAAAGATTTTAATGATTACCGAATCAAATATCATTAAACTTTTAAGGAAAAAAAATCTTAAACTACTTATTTCTATTCTGTTTTATATTACAAAAAGCAAAAAATATTTATTCCAGTCAATGATTCTCTTTTAAAGTATAAAAATGAAAATCCGAATCCGAAGCGTAAAATTTCGTTATCCGTCCTTCAAACATAATCTCTTTTGTTTTACTTATTAGAACTACTGAAAAAACAAATGCATGTTATAAATTGTCAGTATGATAAATATTCTGTATTCTGTAAAGCTGCTACTAGTCTGCTACAAGAGGTTTATATTTTGAACTGTTTTGCACAAGGATTAAAAGCCTCGCCGTTTCGTCGCTCCCGTATTCGATGATAAGCTTCAAAATTGGGACGTACAACGATGTATACTGATATTCGCTTTAATATACTATTTCGGTATCTAGGTGCCTATCGAAAGAAGGAAAATAAGTGTAGTGTATGACGAAATGATGCTTAGTTAGAATATAATAGAATAGAATATACTTTATTGTACACCAAAATTGATACAGAACGGTTTTACAAAAATTGATAATTTTATGGTTACAATGGCGGTCTTATCGCTGATAGCGATCTCTTCCAGACAACCTTTGGATGGACTGTACGAAAATGAAATAGAAAAAAGGGGGGTAGTCAGTCTTAGTTCTACACGTCGATTTTATAAAATTTGATTAGAGATTAGGATGAAATAATGATCCTGTCCTATAAAGATTCCTTATTTTGTTAGAAATCATATTCTAGAAAAATCCTGCAGTTTTTCTAGATTACAGCTGTAATCTTTAGTTATACTTTACAATACGCAAAAATGACGATATTCCATTTTCCGCTTGGTACTATAAATTGGATTCTACTCTCTAGTCTGTCGGTATTCAACAGTCGCTAGGCGGTCTATGATCGAAAAACGAAGAAAAAAATCTGTTATACATTGAAGCTTTCTACTTTAGCTATCAAGGTAAGAAAGATACGTAAAAGATTTTGAAGGAAAAAGTTAAAGCGATGGTACTTAGACGAGACGCGCTAAAACCTGGTATAAGTCCTACTTTTATTTTTCCCGGAGCTTTTGACCTCTCAAAAGGGATATATAATTAGTTTTTAAAAGAGTAGCTCTCTTTGAAAAACATTATATATCCTATTTTATTTGACAAACTGAAGATAGAAAGAAAATGTAATATTAAAATTGTAGCAAAACTTTGTGAATGTAAGAAGACGTGAATTTTCTTCATGTTAAAACTTACATTTTTCTTAGTAAGAATTATTAATTTAGAAGCTTTTCATAGAAAT
This sequence comes from Standfussiana lucernea, assembly GCA_964057025.1. Taxonomy (NCBI): domain Eukaryota; kingdom Metazoa; phylum Arthropoda; class Insecta; order Lepidoptera; family Noctuidae; genus Standfussiana; species Standfussiana lucernea. The sequence goes on from OZ059796.1 coordinate 14,797,788, forward strand.
ACGGAACAGAAATAAAACACGGCCATTGAATTTGAAAGGTTTTTAAAAAACAGGGACTTCTCAGTATTAGAGATATTGTTGTGCCCGAGAAACACAGGCTTGTTGCTATCCACCTGTTAAAGGTATTAAAACATAAATAACTAAGGTATTTGATATTGTAAAGCAGCTTTATTTCTTCCGAGAAAATATCAGAGGCACTTGCACAAAGTGTTACATTCAATTATGCCGAGAAATACTCAATTCCCTGTGCACTCACAATAACATAATATTCTTGATACCTCTTGGGACTTACTTGTGTGTATTAGGTTAGGTCAGGTATATCAAAATGCTGAGTTGATTGTGGAGAATACAATTGTGTACCGTGTGGTTTTGGTGAGTAGGAGTCTGACAGACCCCACGGCGGAGGACATCCATTGAGGAAAAAAGGTATATTCAAATTATGGATTCGAGAAAATTCTAACAAGTTGTGTTAGAATTCGAAATGCATCTTAGATTATGTTTACTAACCAGCGGACTCGAACTAAGCGACTTCGATTTGTTTAAAGTAATGAGGAAGTAATTATGGCCGCATTTTTTTTTTTTGTGAAAAACTTGAAACGCGTTTGTTAGAGAAAGCCTTGTGTAACAATCTTTTATTTTACGCTAGATAAAAAATATGATTTACACATACTTACACGTATTTTCACCATAGGGGTAGGCAGAAATGACATATCGTTACGTACAATTCGCACATACACAGTCCTGGAGGCTTTTGCAAGCAGCAGTCGCTTTTTTTTCGTTTTTCTACAAATACTTTCTACAATTACTTCAACGAGATTAGCAAAAGTTGTTCGATAGGTTGTGTCAAACCAATAGAATTTTGACTATCGTGGTCATCGTTAATTAACTTTGTCTAGTTCCACTTAAATTCATGGTTTACGCCTCTATAACTATTTCGAACCCAGCTTCCAAAATACCTTCAAAATTCACCAAGCAAATTACATTCACAGGTGGAAACAAACCAGGCAGTATGTTTGCGACTAACTATTAACAGGTAATCCGCTTTGAGCTCGCAAATTACTATACAAACAAGTTTGCCGTGCCACGTCGCTAATTCTACATAGCCATTCATATCAACTTATTCAGCGAGGGTAGTTCGTTTGTGAGTTTCAAATTACCGGTAGAAGGAATGTGGTTGACGTGTTTTCAAGATTTTTTTCGAGGTTATAATGGCTCACCTACTTAATAAACTGTACGTGACTAACTGAAGACAGTTCTCAAAGGCAGTATAGATGTACTGATTGTCTTTAGTTTTTTCACAAGTTTCATTGGTAAAATTCGCTCTAAATTAATGAATGGTAAGAACCAAAAACAATTGAAAGTCTACAAAGAAAGATGGAGTAGAGTTTCGTACCAAGAAAGTTCTTTACAAATATCTGTTTAAAAGGCTCTCAGAGGTATTATCATCAAAACCCAAAACACACCAAAACACATCAGCCACATAAAATTGTCAGGTGGCATCCCTAACATCCCAGCACAAGTTTGTTGAGACTAATTATAACACAAACGGCACCAAGCGAGCGGATCGAGCAACACGCCCCTTCCGGGAGCTCTGCTTGAAAATTAAACTAGAAACTCCAGAAAGTATAATTTGCTATTCATTTTGTGTGTTACTTGACACTTTTCTGTTGAACGAGTTCTGAAGAGATTTTAAGTTGTTTTTCTATTGTTAATTTGTGGTTTGGTTTAAGTTAACAGTTCACAATCTACATTTAAGTTGTTAAAGTTAGTCCTATGATGACTAATATTACTTATGTGTTTGGTTCAGCATTGCAATATTGGTATTCCCACAGCACGTGCCATCCACTTTATAGTCTAAATAAATTCACACGCTAAAACAGTTTTGTGCTCATTACCAGCAAAATTTAATTACGGTCCAACAACACAATTTTAATCAACAAACTAAAATTAGATTTTCAATTCCACCAAACATGCTTTAATATCCGAATCTATTATTAATGTAAATCCGATAATACAGTTTTAATTATACACTGAAACACAAAGGGTCGGAAACGGTAATGGCGCCCAGCACGGGCCGCAGACTGACATCATAATAGCGGCTTGTAGACTTAATACGTAATCAATACGAACACTGAACATCGTGCTAGTTAAAGCGCAATGAATAAAGCTCAAACACGACAGGGGCCCTTGTCAGCCACACCTTTGATCATGGCCCGTGAAACTGAGGGTAGATATAAATAAATGGATTACTGGAATTTTTCGGACGTGGAACGAAGATTTGGTAAATGGTAGAGTGAGGCATGAAAGTGAAGCGGATATTTTGAATATTTTCCAAACCGCACTGGGCCCGCGTGGTGAATTAGGGCCCCACTCTTTCCGACAAAGAGGAGGACTGTCTCCCGGAAATGGGCAATACATAACTCCATATTGTTAATATGTAGTCAGGCACCATAATTATGCAACCGTACTACAGCTTAGTCAGTTCATATAAAAGTCAAACGTAAATGCCTCACACAAAACCTTAAACCACGAAGTTCCACCCACACGCCATTCAAAACTAACAAAAGCTAAAGCTCATCTGCATAGAAGCAGACACTTCAATAGACCACAAAATAAATCCCACCAAGTTATTACCAACACATACAGAACATGAATCACTCCACGATTCACGCATACAAAAGCACGGAGCCTGCAAGCCCTGCAGCGCAATATTTCGTCACAAGAATTTATTTCCGCCAGAAATTGAATAGGACGGTATAGCGGCCAAACTATGTTAACGTGTTACACTCGAATGCTGTATGATGCTGGCTGGTTTCATTTTTAGTTCCAGCCTGTTGTTGCTCGCAGCTACGAAAAATATAGAACGTATGACTTTTTTTTAAACGATAACGTAAATATCGAAGGCCAGCGATCCTGTGTAAATGGAAAAAATAAAATACGTTGGTATGAAACCTTTTTGAATACACAAATTAAATGACGGACATTTTTGCTTGTACTGCATAGCGAAACTAGTGTGTAAACACACACAAAACATTATTAATTTCGGTTTGCTACCCAAAATGCAACAATGTAACTGATGATCGCACTATTACAGTCTCAGGTGCGGAACTGCGGGCTCTAAACCACGCTATTTGTTATCAACATACAATTTGGAGGGTAGATACGTATTTAACTGTTGTTTTGATGTTGCGTAACAATTAACTTTGTGAAGGTTTTCGGTGAAAGGTATTACAGTTTGCTTTGTTAGATTTTAACCTCTTAATGTTAATGTCAATTTCCGTAATGAGAAAGTAGATTTTGATATTGATGTTGCATTATGTAAAGCGTTTTATTTCGAGGAATATTGCCGTGATTATCGGTGATTATGTTGAATGGTTTTCGTACTATAAAATAATGCGAGTAATGTCTAAATTACTCATCAACATGCCTTTTATCTCCATGTCTACAAAATTATAATAATGAACTTCACGCAGACAATTTTAATGGCGCCCACGTGGGACCACGAGTTGATAATGACTAATGCCAATTAATCAGTGTCAGTCGACAGACAATATATCAACATTAAATTCTTAATGCGATTACTCCAAACATAATTAGTTTCAACACGTTATAACTTATTTAGGTTCCACATCGTACCTCCAAAGAATGACGTCACGTAATGGCTGAGTTTAGTATTACTTCGGACTTTTTAACTTTTATGTGGAAATGTTCAAGTTTGGCTGTAATTTGGTTACAGTTGAATGTTATCTGTCACATAAATAGTAAAAGCCTCGTTACGTCGAGACCTAACACTAATTGGCGAAAAGTGGGTAGACGAAAGTTAAATTCTGCCTACCCGCTGGGAATTGGATGACAGTTTGCTCTGTAATGGGCCACCAAGTTCATTACGCACGAAATCCGAATATCCATCGCACTTTGATATTACATACGCACTTAGACACAGCCATTAAACTCCATCCCGAGTCTATTAATCTATTAGTTGATGTCTTCATGAATACTTAATGGTGTTTGGTATTTAGGTATTGTGTATAGAGCATTGCTGTTGTATTGGGAATTAGTGCAGGGGTACATTGTGAGGCCCTATTGATGTTTAAAGATTTGGTTCAAAGGCTGTATTTAGTTTGCGAGTAGCTTTTTTTTTTGGCTTAAGAATTGAATCTAGGAATGTAGGCGATCATAGGATCGCCTACATTCACTACTGTAAAACATAGGTTTAACAGTAGAAAATCAGTTTTCTTAGAAAATATTCCAGGTAGGCAAAGGTTTCCAGCATTTAGCCACGTATCATATCAAACCAGCCGCACTTTCAATGAAAACAAAGTTGTGAAAGAAAATCATAACCCAACGCAAAATTAATAGGCCCCCATCTAACACTTCAGCACCAAATAGAACATGTATAATTAATGAGTTATTTATAGCTATATTATACGAGACTAAGACACCTGTCCCCTTCGAGAGCGTCGATAAATCTCCTGCCGATAATTTACTGATTGTTTGTCTCGGCACATAAATTCCTCGCTGACGTCACAGACCCTGGCGTTTGCACCTCCGCAACTTTAAGTTATTTATTTGTTTTGCTTCGGGAATTTATCGGATGATTTTCGAGTAGGAAGGTCGATGTAGAGTGACGGGTGTGAGAAAGGGTCATTGTAAAAAAAGAAATTGGGAGCTGAATTACAAAATTCTAATTAAATATTAATAGCAATCTTTTTGAGTTTGAAGTCCCACGCTGGGCACCATTAACGGTTGAAAACATTTTTAATTAATTGGGAATTTGTTCACTCGGTATGTTGGTTTCCACATTATTTGCTTCGTCAACATTTTGTGAACAACGTTCCGTATCAGTGATCACATAACATTCACATTATCTCTCTTCGTTGAAAATAAACGCTTTTTATGAATACACGTCCCCGATGTATCAAAAAAAAATCTATACAATTTCTGACAAAAAACCCGGTTTGATGCGAGAAAAGATACAGAATGCTATTTTCGCAAAATTAGGATTTTATAAGACATTTGACGCGTAAGAAAATTGGATTCTATTCAAATTGAAGGGCGAATTAGATCTTATATAGCAGGTTACGAGTCTCTAGCCAAGTAGGGTAGGTACTAAAACATTCAGAAAATCGTACTATCCAATTTAGTTAATTTGGCCCCTGAATTGTATACTGATTTCTTAGAACGTTAATATTAGAGTTTGCCCTTTCTCTTAAATTAGTTTTCCGACAATTCTAACTTAGTTCATTAATTGTCGTACTTGAATAAATAATAAACGGATATTCAGGCTTGTTGTTTTGTGTAAAGGTGGGTAGTAATTAAATTAACGTTGGCATAATCAGTCATGTCTATGGAAGATCAACTCTGAACTCTTGACAGACTCTTAAACTTGTCTGACTCTTAAACTTTTGTTATTCTTATTTTTGACTTAGGTGAAATTTAAAACAAGGTCAATTAAGTTCTAGCAAAGTAGAATACCTTACATATCTATCTAGTCACAGCACCTAATCGGTAAGAAATAAGTATACAACATCACATATTTCTTGAACTCCATCAAGATTAAATCTAAGCATAATAATCCAGTACCAAATTTCATCTATCTTAATAAAAGCCCCACCTAAGATAGCGCTACAAAATAGATTTCACCCGCTAACATTTTCATCTCAACAGAATTAACGCTATGCCGTGATTACATCACATTATGTGTCCCTAAGTCGTGTATCTTGTTATACTCCCGACGAGATACCGACCATTATCTTAACTAGATTCCTACTGTATTACTCATAGTTTAGGATCTTTATTTGAGTTATTTTTAGTTGGATTCCAGTAGTCCCTGCTGGGCGCCAACAGTGAAGTAATTTTCATAATGTCGTCGATGTAAACATATTTAATTTTTACTTTATTAACATTTTTGGATCATTACTCAGATCTGGAATTTGTTATGATATAGTGTTAAAGATGAAAAAATAAGAGCTCGTATATTTTTTATTCATAAAACAAAAGTCATCATCACATCTATTTTATTTCACCAAAAATCTCCATCTACCCTCCTATCCACACATCAAATTGGCAGTGCATACGAAGTGTCCCAGAACTACCCGCAACATAAACAAGTGTGTTGCGACCTAATTAAAGTTGGATAGTTAGGGTAATTAGCGACCGAGCGCCTCCCGCGAACCCTCGGGCCACTGATAATACCGGAACACGGAAGGCTTATCAGTGTAAGGGTGCTTCGAAGCAGGCTACATGATATTTGGACACGCAAAGTGTGAAACTTGCCTCTGTTTTGGAAGTTATCGGGTGATGTGAATCGGGGGTAGTTGTGTTTTTCTTTTAAGTTAAAGAAAGTAGGTTTTTGTTTTAAGAAATGTGGCCTTTTCTTTCAAATGATGTCGTTCTTGAGTTCCATTTCTAAAATAAAGTATCTCTTTAAGTATGCAACAAAGGGTATAGTAATGTAATTCTTTGACAAAGCCGTCATCGGTTATGTAACTTGTCCCTTTCTTAAAATATCCAACCGGAAGGTCCGTACATAATTGAGTACTCCCTAACATTTCGACTACCTGTCGGTTAAGTTCAATACAAGAAATCCAATAAGTGGGACCACCGTCGAATGAAGGTTTTTGCCCAGAATTGGGGATAAAATAAATTCTACCTAAACTGAAAAATCAGTATCAATTATGTTCGGACTTTGACAAGGGACGGGATGATGTGAATATCGTATATTTTGAGGCCCGCTTAATAATTCAGTGTACGTATAAATATCCAAAACGGCGACTATAAATTGAATCATGTGTAATATAAAGTGCACAGGAGACCATAAATACGTTGAATTTGTTTATTCAAAACAAGGAAAGGGCTTCCTAGTTTTACTGTATGATATATTATGTTCATAAAAACGGGAATAAACCAATTTTCCGTTTACGGCCTTCCTCGTTTGTCTCTTTTTAGTTTGTGCGAAGGTGATAGTGACGTCCCTTTCTGACGTCGATATTCGCATAGTTATTATCTATGTTGCGCTTTGTCTGAGATATTGCTGTAATTTTTTGCTGGCAAGACAGAGATCTGATAATTTCGCCTAAGGTCCGGATAATCCGGGCATTTTTCTTAAATGATGATAAGGAACGATATTTTTCGGTAGACGAACCATTTTTTCTGGCTGTCTTCCACGACTTTGGAGTTTCATGATTTATTCGTTCTTTTAAGCAAAAGAACGAATAAAAGGTGTACGTATTTATTTTTTTGAGTTGAATGCTACAGCAACATGATACCACATTCAACATTATATTTCTGTTATATAAAGTTTAGGTGCGTAGTACTCGCAACGGGCGGGCGTGTATCATGGGATATATGACGTGAACAAAGTAAAAAGAGTATGTGAGGACCGTAACACGTGGCGTTCTGCAATTTTTTGCCTAGCCCCTATGGAAGATAAGCGTGAGTTTACGTATATGTTGTAAGTGTGTATTTCTTGTATATCTGATTTCCAATCACTGCCTTTTAACTTCGAACTTCAATTCTAAGTGGGACCATATTAGCTGATAGTCACATGCTGGCCCTTCGAGGCGTGCGTTCTAGGTGTAATTAATAAGCGACGCGCTAGAGAGAGCGAAGGCGATAAGCGGCGTGCTAGTGAGAGTGAGCGAGAGAGAGAGCGATAAGCCGAGCGCCTGTCGTAAATCACCCGCGCTAATGACGCTCCATGCGACGTGGATGTGGGTAGAACTGGAAGTGACTTCCAAGTTAGGTTTTGGGTACAGAACAGCTGAATATTTTTTTTGCGATTATGATGTTGGTTCCACGGAGAATATTGTTCAGTTAGATGGTCTAAATATATGATGGTAGTAATCCTTAAAATTGACCGCACATGTATGATACACACTTAAGAAGTCCATTGTATGTAGATCCGTGCTCATCAGTTCTTTACACTGATTTGAAGGTTGTAAAAAACAACTATTGTAATGATACGAGCATAAATAGCATGCTATGTTCTGAATCGTGTTTTCATTATCCTCCTGCTTTTTTCAGACTTTTGTAGTGATTTCGAAGTATTTATAGACAAAACAATACTAGGTAAACTGCTGATTGTGAGATTTCTATGTTTATGGTGGAGAGGTGGAAAATATCCAAAAAACTTTAAAAATTCGATTTCTCCAAAACAACCCAGTTTGGACCCCAAGTAATCGGGACCAAAATTGTTGCAAATTAGGTCTAGTATCACCCATTTCAAGGAATGCACCCAACTACCAATCACCCTGTATAATTAAGTCAGAAATTCTTATTACGCGAAATAATTAAAATTGCTCCGTATTTACAAACAAAAAAAACCGTACAAAACTAAATCAACCACTACACCACATTCAACACAACTCAGCTACACATAATAATTCTATACAACCACTTTAACATTAATTCGACCAGCACCGGATTTCGCTAAATTCAGCGGATTTCACCGTAACTCAGGCCTTCAGGGTAATTCACCGTTGCTTTATAACGCCAGAAACACATAATTCAAAATGTTTACCGGTTTTAATTCGTAAACTTTGGTAATGAATTGAGGGCTCGTTCATTACCTTTGCTGCGGATCTTTTGTATTATAACGTTTGATTAATATCTGCTTGTTATAGTATAATAATGGTTTCGTTTTAAATTTGAATTTAGCCTATTTCCAAAGTCTGTGTGGGTTTGTCAAAGAAAATATGTACAAGTAATATAAGGAGCTTACGCCTAGTTGACGCTTCCCGTGACCCAAGGGCTGGCTTTTACCTTGGCCAGAGGCTAAGTGTTGCCATACAGCGTGGCAACGCCGCCAGTCTCTTGGGCACATTACCGGCTGACAGCGTTGAGGAGGAGTTTTTTGATGCTCTTTTATAGTTTGTAGTTAGTTAATTTTAGTCTTTTTAATTATTGTAAACATTGAATATGAAATATAATATAAATTTAAAGGAGCTTACGATAAGGTTTTTTCAATATCTATTATTACATATAATAAAATTGTAACAGGCCGATGTCTGTACATAGATTTTGAAAAAAAAAAATATATACTTATGGTGGTCTTTATTAGAGCAACAGAAGCCAAAACAACAGTTTTTAGAATTTTTGTCTGTCTTTCTGTCTGTATGTTTGTACGCGCATCACGCAAAAACTACTGCATGGATTTGAACGCAGTCTTCACCGCCTACTGCTATATGCCTAACTTAAAATATAAGCTACATTTTATTTATTTATTTTAATTCTAAGTACCACACGTACGAAGTCGCGGGCAAAGGCTAGTTATCAATAATTTCAATGTTTGTTTATTTTTATATAATAAGTCATTTATTACTAGTGTTTTTAGTACCATTTTAGCGATCGAAAGCTTGCACGATATGCATAATCCATCTATAATTTATGCCACATCTTTTTTAACGAAGAAAAGATACCAACATTTTGAAATTCATTCATTGTATTATGAGCAATCGCAGCACAGTCATGTCTCTGAAAAAACCATCCTTATAAAACTAAAGCCACTTCTATTCCCCATACGTTCTTGTCAAGTCTCAGCACTCTCTCGAAGCGCAAACAAACAACACTCCACACACACCCACACCCAAACATACACACACACACACACAAACGTATTTATAAATCATTCGCTTTCGATTTATACTGCAGTAAGTAGTTTTTAATTTATCGTGAGTGAATTTAAAGCGCGATTTAAATTCAGAATCAATGATGGCTGGATATAAAGAAATGTGAGTGAAAATAGTAAATAAGGCTTTGCATATTGTCGAAGTCATCCAAACCGTTGGGTAGCCTAGCTTATATAAATAAACATCGACTGCCATGTTGGTCTAGTGATCGCTAGCAACTGCTGAGCATGAAATACTGGGTTCGATTCCCAGGTCGGGCAAAGTGTTATTAGGTTTTTCCATCAGGTACTTCTCAGTAGCAGCCACGGAGTCTGGATTTTTATGCCGGTTGGCAATAGGCTCGCCCCCTATTACATGACACGCGGGTGGACTATTAGGTACACCCCTGCCCTACCTTTCGGGGAATACGGGCGTGATGTTATGTTATGTATATATAATGGATGGTCTTCATCACGTATCCACGGACCGACCTTGGCTAGCTTTGCTTAACCTTGAAGATCGACCGTCGTACGGTTGTTACTGCATGTCTGATACCCATGAACCCAAATCTGATAAAATATTTTAACACCTCACATGCAAAAAAATTAAAAGCCGACGCCACCCAAAAATATTTTCCCCTAATAATTTTTCGCCCAAATTGACTAGTTTAGGACGCATATAGTCTCCTAGTGCAATATAATATGTGCAAACGATCGCCTCGCGTCACTTCACATACACGATTACCGTAATGCGATTGCGCTAGCCGTCGGCAATGTGCGCGCGCCCTTAATTAGCCAAGCTGCCCGAACCAAACCAACAACGAAATTTCAACTTTATGCTTCACTAAGCTTTAAAGCATAAAGTTGAAATTTGACTGTAAAATGTGAAGCTGTAGTTCCATCGAAGGCAGAGTTAATTATGTGATCGCAAAATCAAATTAATCGGTATCGGAAATCATTAAATGGGTGCGTGTTTTCATCGCGGATTTTTTAATCAATTGGGCGTTAGGTTTATAAGGTTGTTGAGAACCAACACATAAGCTATGATTTTTTATTAAAGCGACAAGTGTTGCTACAAATAAAATTGGATTAGTGTCCTTGATAGTTACTTATATGGGAGGTAAATATTTTTTTCAAAGGTACGTAAAAACTAGATTAGGTCAGATGTGTTGTACTCGCATGATCTGATGTGTGAACGTAGACGAAGCAAAAAGAGTATATGTAAGGATCACAGCAGGTGGCGAGCTGTAGTTTCTGCCTACCCCATATGAAAAAGCACGAGTTTATGTATGTATAGGATCAGAATGCAGTTTTCAGTGTGCAATGGCACTACTATACTTGAATAAGATTCGGTCGCCAATACTGTAATTTTTTTATTCTACTCAGCAAAGCATTTGCTACGTTTAAAGCTACGTAGCGCTACGGCGCCTACGACGTAGGTGATTTGCTACGAACTCTGCGCTACGCTTTATGTCCTACGCCACGAGATAATCTAGTCTTTTTGTTTTGGTCTATGATGCGTTGTGACGGTTAGGTTTTAGACCTTATAGTAACAGTAATTTAAAGTTTAAAATTCTAGAATTTACACTAGCGTTAAGAACGAAGGTACGATTTGTTAGGTGCCTAATACTTTGGCATAACCCACGTTAAATTTCGTTTTACTCCCGAAAACAGATGTACGCAATCGTTAAGCCATAATGAAACGATTAATAGACTCCAAATGACTATTTATACGGTATATAAAACCCGTTTATTTACCATATCAATTCGATACGAATAAAAACGTAATAAAGGCCTGTGTTCCGAAGACTGGGGAAGTTTTTTAAGATGGGGACCGACAATGGATTACGAATTTATGTGGGGAACCCCGCCTTAAGAATAAGTGTGGTGGCGACAGTTATATTGCTTAAGTTAATGCATAAATAAAAGGTAACAATATAGGCTGGTTTTAAGGGCTGGGAAGTGGAGCAGAAGAAGGTCATTATGTTGTATAGAAATAGGAATTAGTTGAGATTTATTCCCTTCAACCCATAGCTCAAGAAAGACACGATTTTCACCTTTATGACGACAATGTCTTAAGTAGGACATTACAACTGCAGAGTCCACTCTTAAATATGACTAATATAGCTTCACTTCTTTCCCTGACTGAAGATACAAATAAAAGGCTACAGCCGTGGTAGTCTCAAGAAAAAAATTAAGTTTACTAATGGCCTGTCATTCTTCCTATCCATAGCTAAAATATTAAAATCCACGTGTTAAAATATACCGTAGAAATTCCATTAAATTCTAAAATTAAGTCAACAAAACTAAACCAGCGTACAAGTACAGCAGTTTTGGACCAAAGCTCTCAGATAGCTCGCGGTTCCCATCAAGGATACACGCCAGCTTTCAGCGCTTTCAGTTATTTTGAAAAAAAAATTGTTCTTGGGGAAATTTTGGGGAAAGGAAAATCAATGAACATGGAATTAGAACCTATTTTTTTTACTTTTTCATAAATGAGGTACTGATTATGTCTATGTGATAAGTCTTTACGAAGACGAAGTGTCGGGAGTTTTTATAATCATCTATGATTTAGTTTAAACATCAATTCTTCAGTTTCCTTTTAAACAAGGAATAAAGTTGCAAAAAATTTATTTATGTTTAGTAAATCATTTGAATATTGGGAAATTCAGAATCTAGATCTAGCAACCCTGAATTGCTGTCATGTTAGTTAGTACTGACAGAGAAGGCTTACCGGTTTTTCATTAGAACCTCAGTAATCAGCTTTGTCTTCCTACCGCTGTTTTTAATTTTCCAAAAATCCCCCTCTTTTGTTATCCTGTAATAACTGCGCGCGTTTCGGCGGTGTTGCTTACTGTCATTTGTTTATTGTAGTTAGCTGCTTTTTAATTACAGGGCTGTGCTTAAGAGGTTTTTAAAGGTGGTTTAGAGAGCTGTAGTTTAGACGTTTATGAATTGTTTATGGCAGAGGAAACTGAATGGTTGCAGCTGAATACCAGTATTTTACATGGAGCGACTGCCTATCTGACCTCCACAACCCAGTTAATGCTGGGTAATACGATACTCCTTCATAAGCATGGTTGTCAGACTTTCGAGCCACTGACGACCTGAAACGACTGTCAATCTACAAATGCCAGCCGTGTCCAAAGGCTTAACGTGGTTTCAGAGGCACGGGGAAAACTCGGTCTGTAATAGGCGGTCACCCATCTACGGACCAACCTAGGCAAGTAACGAAAAAGACCGTCAGAAAATGTCTAGGTAGTCATAGTAAGCCTCGCTCGATAGACTAGAAATATATGACAACAATAAATTACAAGATGTATTTTAATACAAGTAGGACCAAAACCTTTTAAAACTTGAAACAGTACGTTTAATCTGAACGAATAAACTATTACAAAAAGATAAAATCATATTTATTGTCTTGCATAAGTCGGAATACGCTAAGGAAGCAGGTTATAACTTAACTGGGCTCATAAAATGCTCGCTTTTATTGTGAGCAACAGTAGTTTATCAGGCACTTCATTAAAAATTTATTTTACTTTTACGTGGCATTGGGACTATCAATTAGACGCTTTTACTAAAGTTTTGTTTTGACGTAAAACATGATGACGTTCTTACTTTCCTTACTTAACTTTTAGGGTTACTTATGACGATCCAATACATTTTTGACTGTTTCATCAACTTTATATTACGACTAGCGGCCCGTCCCGGCTTCGCACGGGTATTTATGTAGTAATTTATTTTGATAAGAATTACTACCAAGGTACAAATAAAGAGATTTTTCTAGCGGCGGCATTTCAATTAATTTTTCAAAATAAAAGAATAATTATTTTGACATATACATAAAAGTTAGACATATGTATGCTGTCGCGACACTTTTTGTAGATAATTATGTGTTCTGCAAAGTCGTAGTACATTATTTTGTTCTATCATCAATAGTTTTAGCAGCGCACGCGATGTAAGGTATTTTTTACATCATTTTTTTTACACCTTGGCTTACATTATTGGAGTTTTAGTAAGGATCCTTAATTTTTTTGAAAATATAGCTTATGTTACTCGGAGATAGTGTAGCTTCCCAACGGTGAAAGAATTTTTCAAATCGGTTTTGTAGTTTCGGAGCCTATTCAATGCAAACAAACAATCAAATCTTTCCTCTTTATAGTATATATTAGTATAGATATATGTATATAAGCCTTCTGCTCAATCTCAAGAAGAGTATTAATAGTTTTATAACTCCGTGTATTTATTCGAGTATTTAAGGAACCGTCAAGATTTTCATCTTCGGAGCTACACAAAGTATCTCAACTTCTTCAGGCTTTCCCAATTTCTTCTCGACTCCAGTTAAAAGAAACCTAACACAATAAGAACAATAAACAAAAACTCACCACTTTCCGAGACTGACGAGGGCGACCGTTCCGCCGTGGACACGCCTGACGACGACGACTCTAGCGACGACAGTGAGTCGGCCCTCGTCGAGTGCGTGTGGGTCATCGAACTCTCGGATAGTCTTGAGTCTCTGGGCGCGTCGCTCAGCTGGTTCAGCCGGCGCTGCAGGTAGCGCTGTTCCCGCGCCAGCTGCTCCTTGTGACTGACGTGTCTCTTCTCTCGCTCTTCCAGACTCTGTAACAACAGAATGTGGGGTTACAACTCTACACTCTGCAGACACCGCACGGGAGTAAAACTCTGCGGGGAGAATTGATAGTCATGGTGTTATAGTTCGGACCTGTCGACCTTAAAAGCTTAGCTGGGCTACACTGGATGCGGAAGGTGGAGAACGGAGTGTTGAGGCGCCACTTGGTAGAGGCGTATTTAGAGGTCCAGCAGTGGACTGTGATAGGATACGTTGATATAAATCGGAAAGGCGATGATTAATTATGCGACAAAAAAAAAAACTGAAATGTCAATAAACCAAGCGTATTATTACAATTTAAAAGTTAAGTTTATTTAGAGACTGATTCCTATGAAAACGTTTGCATATTGGATGTACTCATGACTTTGCAGATTCAGAATGGTTCGCGCACCAAAACTCTGCACTTCCAGAATGTTAATAATTTCTTACTTTCACGAACGCAACTTTTACCGTTCACAAAAAGACCTGTTCCAATTACCCATCAACAGAAATAAATAGCAATTTACTGTTAAACTTCTACCCATATTAGCAGTACCCAGGCACGTCGGACAAACAGTTCCGAAAGAGATTAATAGTATCAATAACAAGAAACTATTAGGTAATTAGACGCACATAATGTGCTTCTCGAAACACATTAATCACTAGCTGCTGATTTACTAACTTAGGCCTTTGACGTTTAGCGTTAGTCTTAGTCATAACTGGGGTTGAATGTGGTTTGTACAGCAGGATTTATTGTATATATCCTTACTCCACTATTATTATTACTCGAAATGCCTGAATGACAGTAGTTAACTTATAGGAGAAAATCATTGTCCATACAATACAATATAATATCGTAGCTAAAACATTTGTATCTTCAAAAGATAATGTGCTAACAGTTAAGAACATGAGCCTTTTATATCATCATTTCATGGTATCAAAAAGGATATAAACGCAACACAATATTCCACCAAGTTCTATCAATAAATACTTAATGACGGCACACAATACATTTATAAACTTTAGCCGGCTTGGCGTGTGTTCGGTCGCCCCTACACAGCGCCGTCAGACTCTGCAGTTTTTTTGTGAGGCTCTTAAGAAAATGGCTTTTTCTAGAGCCCTATCCACCCGGGACCGACCCGCGGAAAAAAAATGAGGATTATGTACGAATAAGTTCGCGCAACTTCCAACTGCGGGTAGTCGATGAATTTTACGTCTTTTGTTTTTCTCTCATTGTGTTCATGGGTTTATGCTACGTATACGTAAATGGGAGTTGCTGAGTTTCTTGGCGAGTTTAGAATTAATAGCCCTAATGTTGAATAATTCAGGTTATTTTCAGTACGAGTTAGTATAATTTTCGGAATGTTACCATTAGCTATTTGTGCTGATGTATTTTTGGGGAGAAATGAAGCGGGTAATGAGTCGGTAATCAAAATAGATTGCGGGTTATTACTTGACGAATATAATTTCGCTGTTGAAATTACGTTTGATTACACAACTGTTGAATAGACTCTAATGTACTAATTGAATTGCCGAACCGTAGCTAAAGGCATCAACGAGACGGCACTAATAATCTCTTCTGTCATAACAATACAAAAGCGAGCAAAAGCCACGTATTCTTTTTTTAATTTTTCCAAAGCCGTATGGGTGCCACCCTTAGGCACTACAGCCGACCCGGGAAGGCCTGAGATGATATATCTGATCATAAATCTCCGACAAGTCAGCGGACGGTGCATTCCTGTCCTTATTTTGCAGTCTAAATGTTAAATGCTTTTGGGGGAGATTTTAAATTTTCGCTGCTTTTGCGAGTGATTAAATTATGGATGGAGAGAAATGGCCGTGGAAATTGTTTGTGGATGATGGATATGAAGCTCTGTGATTTTTTGTGAAAAATTATGGGGATATTTGAAAACTGGAAGCCGCGAAATACGTATAGATAGATGGAATGAAAATGATATTGGAGACTCCTACATTTACTCGTACACCCAAAATATTGTTTATACAAAGGTGTATTGCAAAAACTAATGTGTTCGAGATGTTTAAAAGCTGAAATGCATATGCCTTATTATAAACATAAACCTGAGACAGTTATCAAAAGATACTTCAGAGGCATGTACTTCGTTTCCAAATACCGTTTATAACGTAATAAATCATACCAATTGCTAGTTAAAGCCATCACTCAATATATAACGAACGTGTACAAGCAGAAATTATCCAATTTATACGTCTGAATGGACAGATTTCCAATACACTCGCACATAGGCACAAACCACAACCTTTGCTTTATCGATTTCCTGTCAGAGCATTTGAGCGTCGAGCGATGCCGAATTATGTCATATCGCTGTACGTATTCTATGTCATATAGCTATATATTATGGATTACTGGTGCCATCCTACCCTCGTGTTATTGCACGCTATTTATTTTTTACGACCACCGCCCCGTTTAATATGAGTAGATTTGGCCTCTCCAAATAATCCACTCGTATTGCGAAACCCGGTGATGCAGAATAATCTCTGCACTCTGCAGTCTCGAAATGTTGATGCTTTTTGAAGGATTTTCGAGAGAATCGGAAATAAAATGTTAAGTGATGCCTGTTTCCAATGTACAGTGAATATAAATGGGCGCAAAAATGAACGTTTCGCTCTTAATGATGCGGTAGTAAGTGACAATCAAGATGGTCGATTAAACGCCGTTCTCGCTAAAAGCCGTATTTAAAATACAACTGACCTATTTTAACATAACCACAGCAGAATCAAAAGAGCTTCGTATTAAATTAAAACAAGCACATTATAGAAAGAACAATACCGAAGGAGACCGTGGAACATTACACTTAAAACATGTAAATTTTGAGGCTGATGAATTTTAAACAACACTTCGGAGTATCACTTATAACTTAATTGGTTATTAGAAAAGTTTTCCAATCTGCATGAGGAATTGCTCGGTGGTTGGAATTTTTTGCCGCTGTAAAATATAACCGACATTGTTTATTTAGGCAGACTTGATGGAAAGCGCCTGAGGAGTTCGCTCAGCAATTTGGCCGGTTTTTGACCTTTCGCAGGGTAAGTTATTTGATACTGTCTATCTTGGAATTTTTGAAGCTCGGAATAAATGTTGCGTAACAGAGGCTGGCCGGTACGAAGCACGATCAATTTTGTTTCGAAATCCAGGTACGTTTATTGAAGGAATATTTCACGTGAATTTCTTTGATATGCTCTATTTTTTCTTCCAATCATAGTCGACAGGTGATCATAGGGTGGAAAATTAGATGGATCGCTGACCTGGAAACGTTTGCGAGGACCGGTTGGATACGGCGCCGTGTATTGAGGTGAAGTGTTATGTCAGCGTCCATTCAATAGTGTGAACGTCTTCTAACAAACTGACAGATTTTATAAATATATTCGGTCTATCTGATAGCTCAGATAGTCACAATATTACATTAGGATAAGATATTTAAAGATAGTTTTAATGATAAATAAATAAAAATAATCTTAGTTTACTACCGTTTTCACTAACGTCAAGCAAATCAACGTCTAGTTAGGTAATGGCATACGTAACCCACAAGTAACATCTCGAGTTTCACCATCGTATCTCAATAATAAACTCGTAAGCTTCGAAATCTATGTTTTTGACAAAAGTCTATATTTTTTTATAAACACGTATTAATTATATCCTTATTTTCAAACTCATAGCGATCATTATTGGCTAAACCGAACATCGACGAGTCTCTGTCAATATAAAGCGTATAACATTTTCATAGCGTAGGGGGACCCACCCTTTCATCCTTTGCAAGCGTTTACAGGTAAAATTGCTTCGAGAATCTTTTCAAAGGGCACTTGTCATTTGAAAAGATTTAGATGCTTTAAGAAAACGACTCGTTTTTAGTCGAGTACGAGAACATACTTTGTTAATCCAAGGAATGTACTACGGATTTTGTCTGTGTCATATCATGTTAGATAGTAAGTGGGTTATGAAGGTAAGATAGGCAGTCGCTCCATGTAAAAACTGCTGTCCAGCTGCATCTAGTTAGGCTGGACTAAAAGCCGACCCAAACAATATTGGATAAAGGTTAGACATGCAGGTATACCATGGGAGGATCGCCATTGCACCCATAGAATAAGTAATACTGTAAAAGCGCTTCGTAACAATTTTGGTGTACAGTTTATATATACGAGTACTAGCGCTCCGCACGGCGCCGCCTATACGGTCCAACACTTAAAAGTTTGTCTCACCTTTTATTAAGAATTGTGTAAACTACATTATAATAGTTAAATCTTTTGTTTGTTAAAGTTTGCTTGTACCTAATAATAAGTTTTTATTGTATTATTATGTGGATAACGGTGCTGGTTGCGTTATTACCTAAATGTTCTATTCTATCTGTTGTAGTATTAAGCATTATTACACAGTTGTTTGTTAAAAAAAAAAAAACACTAAACTATCTTTCAAGCTGAAACCAACCATACACATTCAAAAAATTTCATTGAAATCGGTTTCGGAGATTAGCATGTACGAACATACAAGTGACACGTGATTTTTATCACTTCAGATATTCATGGAATTTGAGGCTTGCAAATCTAACTTCTCTCAATACATAAATCTGGTATACAACCCAAATACCTATATATGGCCGCATAAAATGATAGACGGAATTATGAGAGAGCAATTTTGTGAAACTTCGCGACTGTATATAAGTTGTATCTATGTTGGTGTTGTCTCAAGTTGCTGGCAATTCGCTAGCTTATCGCCTCGCAAGGGGAAGTTACGGAGGGTTGTCGAGAAAATGGGGGTATTTTTCAACATTTTAATTCCAATAAAAGTCACTCAACGTCATACCCGTATTCCCCACGAATTATGCAGAATTGTAGGTAGGTAAAACTGTTGGTGTACTTTAAGTATAAGTACACCAACATTTCGTCAGATATGTTTAAGTACCATTGAATAGGGGGCGAGTCTATAGACATCAACTGGACACAAATCCAAACTCTATTTTGATTGCTAAGAAATTTCTGATTGAAAAACCCAAAAATACTTTGCCCGTCCGTGCAGGATCTAAAAGGCAAGTTTATCTAGAATCGGAAAATTAAAAAGGTTTTAACGAGAAGCTAGTTCTATATGCAAAGGAAATATATCTGTAAATCCAATTATTCACGGGGCAACGTCAATCAAGGGCTTTTGAGGTCCTAACTAATTGAAAGCAATGGTCTAAATGGAGCAGGCAATCAATTAGAAATATATTCTGTGTGTATAGTCTATACCAATTAACAATTTTAATGAACGTTTTCATTGAATTATTTGTGTTCATATTATTTTTGATAAAAGCATTCGATTCAGATACCTTGTCAATATTTATAAACTTCACTTTTACGCACATCTGCTCATTTCTTTGATATCTTCTAATTCTTGGACTACCCAAACTCTTTTACGTATATCTAGTCTTATATTTTTTTTTCCTATCTCCACTTGCAAGAAATAAACTCTAAATCTTTTCGCTACCTTCACTCTGTTTTAAACACTTCTTCATGAATATCTCTATTTTCTTCTTTTATCTCTTGAATACCAACCCTCTTTTACGTATATATCTAGTCTTACGTTCGCAGTATCTCTACTTGCACCAGCCCTAGGGTTCCGTACGGCTCATTAAAACGTTCACGCGGGGCACGTAATCGTGGATTTACGAGTCGCGAGCCTCCATGTGCCGTATCACTCGCGAATTCATCTTAATTATTTCGCTAGGCTTGTGGAGTGTAGACCAACGGCAACGATGATGAGGGTCTGATTATGTTGATAATTATTGTGTTTTGGGCCTGTGGAGAGTCTAGTTTATTGACGTAAGCTTAACGATATTGGTAGGATGTGTGTAGGTGATACGGAAGCTTTATTTGAAATATCTGATGTTACATATTTAGCATTTGATGACAAAAAATCTCATCATGGATACAATACTCATACAATACAATATCTATCTGTCCAGCCTTTTCCAGACTATGTTGGGATCGACTTCCTGTCTAAACAGATGCAGCTGAATACCAGTATTTTAATGGGGGACTGCTCAACTAACATCCACAACCCAGTTACCGGGTAATTCGATACCATTCGTACTGGTTGTCAGCCTTTCGAAAATTCAAATCAGAGTCAAAATCGTAACGCAGCTGATAAATCCAATAAAATGTGAGAGCCAATCAACATGCAACCAAGCAATGAAGAACACAATAGAAAGCTACACATCTAAATTTATTCACCACAAACCACTCAACAGTCTCCCAAAAGATTTGTAACTGCCACAAAGAATTCCCCCATCCGACATGTTTCGGTGTAATGACATTTCCTATTCGAGCCATCACTACAATTCTCTTAAGCTGTGAATGTTTTCCGTGAAACGCAAATGAAAAGTGGCCTTGCCTTCGGTAGCGATGTGCTCGCTTTCCTACGATGCCTTTTAATTAGTCCTGCATATTAATCGGACTAACGGTCCAAGTCTGAAAATGTACTGGCTAGCGGTTGGGACGGACGAGTTTTATTTAGTGTCACTATGCAAGGTGTAGTTTTGCATCCTCGTCAAAATTTAGGAGATCGTTAAAGAAGACGTAAATAATCAATATAAATTACGATACCTGGTCAATAATAATAAACGTTGCTTTTTTTTGTTGTTTTAATTTGACACTATTTTAGAATGAAGCCCTTCTCAAAAGAGGAGAATCCTCGTTTATCGAATAAACGTCTGCGTTTGTTTGTGTGTGTGAAAGCGCGGTTATAGGGCTAGTATTAGACGGGCCGCGTTTTAATACGGGTGGTGTACACTTACAGATTTCCGATATTAAGAATAAAAATATAAAAATTACCTACCCGTTTTATTATTGATTCGGGTCGACAATCATTAGCATAGTTACGTTCTTAAATTTTACGAGGATGCAAAACTACACCTTGTAGAATTGAGAAGCGGCGTTCATTTTGATGATTGGTAGGAAAAAATGGCCAAGGTGTGAGGCAAAAAATATTTATTTGTTTCAACTGATGTCATCGTCTGCCTATTCTTTTCCAACTACGTTGGGGAAGGCTTCCAGTCTAACCAGATGCAGCTGAATACCAATATTTTACATGAAGCGACTGCCTATCGCATCTCCACAACCCAGTTAGTACTGGGTAATATGATACCATTGGTAAGACTGGTTGTGACACTTTCGGGCCACCGGTAACGATTAAAGTATATAAAGCCAAATAATAAAATGAATATCTAGCACTAGTTAGATGGTCATATCTTAATTATACATTGTAAAGATGAGAGCCCGGTTCCCTAAATGATTAAACCTAGATGAAGGACGGAAGTAATTTCATGAATTTGGAAATCAAGCTGCAAAACACAACGTTACATAAATTAGCGCATTGACACCTGAAAGTAAACACAAGAAAGACATTTTGATTTTGACATTTTTAATAAAGAAGGTCACTAATATAAATCCAAAACTAACAGGCGTCAACGTCTAAACCCTAATAGCCGTATGTTTCCACACTGACAATAAATTGGCTAAACTAAACAAAGTGTGCGACCATTAACATATTAGATTCGTTCAGACGAGAGTTTATTTACGGCGTGGTTTTAATTACTTATGCGTTGTGAAAATTCCAAATGAACTTCGGTAATATAAGTAACCAGTTAATTAATGATCTCTGCGAAAATAGCTGATTGAAATTCTATTTAGGTGAATAAACATAAGAGTCACACGCAAATATACATACAGTAGAAAAACTATGGAAAAAAAAAATTTGCAAACTGTTATGAGAAATTCCTCTTTGGTTACAACGTCAAGTCTAAACCAATTGTCAAAGGGAATAACTTTAGCAGTAAGGAAGTTTATACTATACTCAATGAAAATTCATATAATAATAAAGCGCTTTCCATAATCCTTGTCGCATTTCAGTAAACTCAATCTTATTTACCAGACGTAAAGTTGAAATTCCTTCAGAGGTTTTGCAAATAATATTTGGTGAAGCGAGTTTGGAATAATAACGCATCGCTTCATTGACAGCGGTTTACTTTACGCTCAATTAGTGGAACGACACACGTGACGTCCCTGAGCCTTACACCCCCTCCACCTCACACCCCTTCAAGTGTCTGGTCCCGGTTTGGGTGTGGTAAATTTTGTACTACTGTTTTAAACGTACTCTCTCTCGAGTATGCAAATTTGTGGGAAAACAAGAATGAAGGACATTTGAAGGGATAGTTGTTCGTGGTCCTTTAATAATTACTTTATTTTTACTGTTGAGCGTTGACATGACAGGGTATTTAGAGTGGGTGGGCTTTGAGAGTTTACAGACACAACTCTCTAAGCCTAACATAACAACAGAAGCTCAACTTCAGCGTCCTCCCACATAAACAAACAAATAAATTAATTTCGACACGAAAATGTGTCATCAAACATTTACTCAACATAAACTTGGTCTAAGAATTGTACCTTGCGGTACCCTTACACCTACCGCCACTAACATCACCTGATAACGCTATAAAGCGTAGTTACAACCCAGACAGCGGTCGAAACACCTTGATAAACCATCCTGTGAACATCCTGTACCTCTCGGCACCCGATTTCGCATTGTTTCACCCGAGCGATATTGTCGAATGCCACCTGCCGTTCCTTTTCACAAATGTTCCTCAGTTATCTCAATTTAACGATAGGTAGGTGTGTTATGGCAGGAAGTGAGGGCTTTGAGGCAGTTAGCTTACTGTCTAAAGTCGGGGTATATCGTCCCTTATGTAGTCTACTTATGTTATATATATACTTGAATAAAACAATCGTAGTCATGACCAAAAATATACGTTTCATATATCACAATAAAGACCCTCCACTAAACCACAAGGTGTACAACGTAATATTCAAACTAGGGTTACAAAACGTGACTACTAACAATATACTCAGTGGTTCTACCGTGAATTATAAATAACAGGAGATTAGGAGGCTTGTAATTGGGCAGATTCCGGCTACTGATAACACATCTGACACTCGGTCACGTTCGGGAAAAACGGCAAACGGTTCACTGTTCAAGGGGACTTATTTGCCATCGTTAAACAGAAGTTGTAATTTGTGCCCTTTTCATTTGAATTTTATTGTATTTTTGTTTTAGCAAACACGAAATGACTTTGTCATTTTCTAGTCCCATTTTACTATCTTCAAAGCGAAGCCTCACAATGTTGGAAAGCCAGGTTTTAATATTTTTATCTTCTACTATAGACTTATTAAATTTCATTACGCTAGAAAATGCTCTAAGCGTACAAATGAATTCTTCAAGTCCAGCATTTCTGCTGGCTAAATAAATAATACTTTTCTACAACTTTTATTCTCAGCGAGCAAAAAGTTTAAATTATACTTGCACCGAAGGTTTTTTCCAACTTGGCTATGAAGATATAATTTGTTTAACGTTCTGAATACTAACTTAAAATGGCTAATGAGAGTTTCTCATAGTCAAAAGCCGTATTATTTTCTTTCCAAGAAAATGTTCAAAGCACAATAAGCTTCGTTAGTAATACTCATATTGTTTGCGGCTTTGAAACGCATACGTTTGAAAGAAATAAAAGAATATCCTACATGATACCGTCAACAAAACAAACATTTATGTTTGATATATCAATAAACAAATATTGTCGATTCTAAAAGCTCAATCGGCACCTGTCCGACCAATTTCACACGGCGTTACACATACATAAAACAATTATATTTTTTTCAGAAGGCGGCAGGTATTTTTTTATAATAAATACTACCCTACAGCGCAGCATGGGTGAGTCATTATAGGTTTTATGGGCCATAACGCGGTCCCAACCTTATAATTTCGACTTATTCAACTACGTGAAAACAAAAATAAATCACGCCATCGATATACAGGAGGGAATCATGGAAAAGCGGAAAATGTTGCGTAAATGTACACTATGCTGCGGCCGTGTGATCACGTGACGACACACGGCAAAATGTCGGAGAATTTTGATTACATTGTTTGGATTTTCGATTTTGTAGGCATTCTAGCAATATTTCCTTCCCATCTTTATTGTCCTTGTTATTTTCCGTTTCTGTAATTGTATTGTTCCAAGATATTTCAGTAATGTTTGTTCTGTTAATCAGGAAAAGCTACGAAATAATTTCCATCTTATTTTAACAAGAAAATCATTATCGCTTCGAGAAAGCGGACATTTAAGGTTTGAATATTTCTTTTTATTTGAATGTCCCTTTGTAGGTATTGTACTAATTTCCTTTGTAATCATTACGTTCGTAATTTCATTGAGCCATCCGTGTTAATTAGAACAATTTTCACTCAATCTCTTCTTAAACGACAGACGGTTCACAAATGCTTTGTCTATCTCCCGAAGATTCGTACATAATTTAGGTAGATAATTTGGCCGTTTCGACAAGGGTCTTATTTCGAGTATTGTGTACGACATCTAAGTACCTATCATCGATATAATATACGGAGGTATCTCAGAAAACAGTAAACACTCGTTATATGTGATTATTGAAGCGAAAATATATTTTTTTTGTTCTGCGATTTCTTTTCGGGTATGTTTTGTGTGCCGTAGTTATGTAACGACCAATGATACAATTTTTTGATATCGTTACAAGGAGAATTATTATGAATAGATGTCTTTGTAAATTGTTAGAGCGTAAAAAGTTTAAAGAGTATATTTGGGTAGGGATTGTGATTGATGTATGAATGTGATTATTTTATCTTTTTGGAACGAGAGCACTTCATATTGGAAGAGTATATTGAGCTCATGAGCACAATTTAAAATCTCACTCCCTAAAATGTACCTCCGAAAAGGCAGTCAATTCTCTAAGCCCCACTGACGTGCAGATATTGACTGTCCGATCACTTTTCTTCAAAAAATAACATTTATGCTACTGTTTTTAATCAACGGCCTTAAAAATGTCGAACATCCTATTTTTGATTCCCGTCAATCAGAACCGTCAATCATCTTTTCATTCAGTCTTCACAGTAAATTAAGAAATTATATTAAACTTAAACAAAGGCCCATCCATTTTTGTAGCACGCCGTCAGTTTTTGAGTAATGCGACGAGAAGAATATCCCGGGTCTTATAGCGTTCCCTTCCCATTGATGCCACGGCGGTTATTAAATTTCCCATGAAAAAGTGTCGAGGGGCCACAAAATAAATTGCCCTTTATGCTAGTTAAAATAAGCTAATTTTTTTCATATTACTTTATGTTTAGGAGAAAGGTTCTAGTTGTTATTGTTGTTAATGTATGGTGTTCTAGTACAAATACATTAAGTAAAGTTTTAGGTTGTGTTAGGGCGAATATCACTCAGAAATAAAATAAAAAAAACTGAAAAGGAAAAACTGAAAATAACTCTGAGTTATAATTGCTATGATATTTTGTAAACTTTCGTTTCATTCGTCAGATCCATTCTCAGCAGTTAAATAAGCCTTAAAAGCGAATCATATTTCAAATTACACATCATACCGTACCACAAAACGTCACAAAAAAATCCACAGATTCTAAAATCAAAAGCTTCAACCGCCAATATCAGACACGAGTGACGTAATGCGACGTCAGCGGAACGGCGGGAGCTGATTGGCGTTCGAATTTGATACGACGTCGACGTTGAAACCGAACTGCAGGCTGACGTCCCGATGTCACGTGATACGTCGCTGACGTGGCGATGTACTGACGTTTATTGGTTTAGAGTTCCGGAGATTTTATTAGGAGGATTGGGGGGATGCTGATATGGGAGAAACGGGTATTAAGTGATGAATAAGGTAATAGTTCGTTTTCTGGTAGATAGCGTTGACAGCTTTTAGTTATTAATAAAAAAACTAGAGAAATGTAATGAAGAAGGAGTGGAATGAAGTAAAGACATCGCTATTTCTTTTAACAAAATACATATTATAGCTGATGATGATAACACATTACCACAGAATCATATGAAAACTATTACTGAACATGGCACTGAGGCTTCACGAACTTAAGGATGAGCCTAACAAAACAAAGACCAAATAACAATAGCCATACTAGTGGAAACATTCATCATCTTGACCAATGCTAATTTTGACTAATGCTAATACACAATAAATAATAATATATATTGTTGCTAACATTACAATTAATAAAAACAAAGCTCATAATACCTCCATTACAGATAATAATAGGTCGTCTAGACTAACGGCAGACTCTTACATCATCGCCTCCGTTAGGTCTAAGCGTAATGAAAATGTTTACCTATCATATTTAATATGATAGGAAAACAAGTCAAGTGAAATTTTCACTTGTTACAATAATTTTGTGGACAAATTGAGAAATTTATCGTTTTCCTGGAAAATGGTTGTATAGGAAAAGATTTACATCGTTCGATTCGCCGTTACCGCATTAATCCTTCTTACTTATACTATAACTAGCGACCCGCCCCGGCTTCGCACGGGTGCAATGTTGATACTAATGTTTTCTCTACTATAATATGCATGTATTATACATATAAAGCTTCCTCTTGAATCACACTATCTATTAAAAAAAAACCGCATCAAAATCCGTTTTAAAGATCTAAGCATACATAGGGACAGACAGACAGACAGCGGGAAGCGACTTTGTTTTATACTTTGTAGTAATAAATGTGAATGTTTGTGGAGCGAATGGATGTTTGTTGCTGTCTATCTCGACGCGTCCGAAGCCGCAGGCATAAACTAGTGTAACATAAACAACATAAGATAACATCATCTGCCTAGCCTTTTCCCAACTATGTTGGGGTCTGCTTCCAGTCTAACCGGATGCAGCTAAATATGTATTCGTATTTTAAATGGAGCGACTGCCTATCTGACCTCCACAACATAAGATAACGTAACAACGAATGCAGCACCTTACTAAAATGTCAATACAGAGAAGAGTGAGCTCACGCATCTTATAATTTTATCTTATAGTGTGGCGTTTCCATGGCAACTGCGACATTTGTGTGTGTCAGAGGTATAAAAAGAATCAGAAACGCGACATTCTTTTGACGCATAAAAGGTAAATCTATCAATTTAAATTTTTGTAGTAAACAAGGTGGAAAAGACACCGACACTAAAACAGTTCCCACGTATTGAGTAAATCATCCTGAATTTTTTTTTTTAATCTGCTGTTCCTTACATTTTGACCGTGTAGGTATTGCTTGCAGTTTTTAACCGACTTCAAAAAAAGGTTCTCAATTTGGTTGTATTTTTTGTGTTTGTTACCTCATATCTTCGTCATTTATGAACCGATTTGAAAAAAATCTTCTTTTATCTGAATGGACCTACTTCCCGATTGGTCCCATAGATTAGAAGATTAGAAATTTCATCAAAATCGGTTCAGCAGTTTGGTTTTAAATCAAAATACCTGGAAAAAATATGTCATCCCAATAAAAGAAATTGCGAAATTGATACTTGACAAGGATTTGTGTCAGATACGATAGCTAAAAAGGGTAAAATAAAAACTTTTTGCAAAACAATAACCGACTTCCAAAAAAAACAAAAAAAACGTGGAAAATAACTTTACTTTCGGAAGTCGGTGCCAAAAAAGTCAATGAAACAAACAATAGTCACCGACTTCCGAAAGTAAAGTTATTTCCCACTTTTTTGTGCGTGTTTTTTTTTTTAAGTCTGTTATTATTTGTGTAGGAAACAGTTGTTTTTTTAATAACCGGTAATTTTCTATGTGGAATTTCAGAATGATGTACTGAAAACGTAACCGTTTTACGGTCGGTGTCCCCTCCTCCATGTATATCGTAGAGAATACTGAGATAACTCTTGAAAGACAAGGAGGAATTCAACAAAAAAAAGCAGAGAGAAACAATAGAATATATAGAAACAATAAAATACAGTACAGTGGGAAGTATTATCATAATTATCTCTGGCAGACAAGCTGAGGATGAACGTAATTATGCTGCGCAGGTTACACGGTCCAGCGATCAACAGGAAACTTTTATACTTGAAACAAAAAGAAAGGAATTAAATACTGAAAAAATCCTCTATCTCATATAGCCTGATGAAATGGATTCTGTGAACGATACTATAGGCGATTTCTTAGCTACTATGGGATAGGAAGGTAGTGAATTTCGAGATGACGATAAACTGAAGTGGTATGGAAGAATTCGTCTTGAACCAACTTGAAATAAATTTGGTTCAAGGTAGTAGGAAGATAATAATTCTGCTTGTAACTAGATAAATTTTGTCAATGTCTGCTTTTACTTCATCATTATTAATTTCTCCACTAACTCCAGTATTAATCGAATCATCTACTAAAATTAGCATGTCACCATTAATTAACTCACACACATTTCACATATAACCCTCAATATATCCGCGTATTAACGTAATTAATTTCCATCTACCCTACATAAAACGATCGTGAAACAAAAGGCCGAATGTATTCAAATTGCATCCTTTACGTCGCGCGGTCTTTAATCAACCCCGGCTGTAAACATTTCATCCCCCGTCAGAGTGACTATGGGGAAGTTGACGGCATTACTGATAATTGTAACGTAGTTCTAATGTTTGATGAGTAGCTGAATTTCAATAAGGAAGTCGAAAGTTATAATTTTGAAGACAGGAGACTTGGTAATGAGGTTTGTTTGCGAAGGAAGACTCATTTTTTAACGTTGTTAGGTTTTTCAGCCAGTATGAAAAATTGCGAGTTGTTGGTAACAGCTGGTTGGCTGTGTTACAGGTTTACCTCTGACTAACTTTTCAGTGATTACAGGCGTGTTAAGTCTGTGTTAGCTAGCCTAGAACCCAGTTCTATATCCAGAATCCATTCCAGACCTTGATTTCACTGCATCCTTTGGCGAGGGTGCATTTTATTGGAGTTAGGAATGGCAAATGATGATTTCAGCCCCAAAATTCATAGATGAGCCAATAAACGGCAATTGGTCCTGAAAAAGATTTACTATCAACTAGAATATTTTCATTAAAAGTAGGTCCTACGGCAATAATTCTACGGCGCTCAAGCCTCTTACAAAATAAATGTTGCGATCTTGTGCGAATATGATCTATGGCATGTTATCTGTATTGTGCGTACCCTGGCACATATTAATTTGGCCACAATGCCAAAATCGTGGTTAATGGCAGCCGTGTTCCCCTGCGGCCCGTATCTTCGCTTTATTGCCCAAATTTTCTTTATTACACAACTTATGAATGATAGCAAGGAGCGGCCTTTAGCTACTAATAAAAATGTGGTAATTAAATCTTTGGAGAATTTTCCCCCGTTTTCGGGGATAATAATTTGGAAGGAGCGCTTTGTAAGGCTATGTTTTGTTAATTATTAGGAAATAAATAAGGCTTTGGACTTAGGAAGGAAAGAAATACATAAACTTGGCTGCTACAAGGTGATTTATTTTAAAGGCTAAACAGAAAACATTCATTATTATGCAGAAAAAAGACGAATTGAAATAGACTTAACACAATACATATTAGAAAGCTCATGATCGCTAAAAATAAACCTCTTCCAAGTCAGCAGCTATAATAATGAAAGTAGTACTAACTTAAACAGACTTCTCGCCCCGCCTTCCAAACCGAGGTCAACACAGACAACTTCGCACAAGACCAAGACGAAACTAACCATGATTGCTGCACACATTTTCATGAACACAAACGTTCTATACTAAGTTATATCGGCAAAGTGCAAACTAGATCTGAACGTGGTTATTGGCTTACAAGTAGGCTTACCATCGGTTTAGATTTGTCCTGGACATGCCCGGCTTTCTGGGCCCCTGAGCGGACTTTGTCTGGGTATGTATAAAGTTTGTATGTTGGTATGTAGGGGGTAATCTTCGGAACTGCTGTTCCGATTCCGAAAATTCTTTAAATACTGGGAAGCTACATTATTTCCATGTATCATATATTTAAAACGTTCCCGTTGGATAATTTCCGACCATAAGGCTGCGGGTAAAAGTTAGTTTTTTAATAAAAGTTAACCGAGTACCTACTCATAAAATTGAAAAGCAAAATTACCTGATTTTTTTGCAAATGTCCGGGTTTTTGTCAGGAATTTTCAAAATTAGAAATGGTAACCCTACTGGCAAGTTCGCTGCAGTTTAAATATTGGCTCTCGAGATTAAGCTTAACTCTTATTCCGAGTTTAACATTTGAATAGTCTGGTAGTGTGTCTTACAATGTTGTTTGAGTATTCGGCTTTATCGACTGTAGATTTTGGTGTTTTTTGTTTAATATGATTGTGGAATGGTTACCTGCTTGTTTCTGAGGTACCTTTATTTTACATGTGAAGTGAATTTAATTGATATTTTAATGCCCTATGTCATAGAATCTATGATAACCACTTAAAACGAGAGTATTATTTGGTGTTTATTATTTGTTTTGAGTTTTCGATATTTCGGTACTGCGTCGTAAGTGTTAATGTTAGTGTTTGTTACCATGTAAGTTAACTTTAATGTTAGTTTTTAATTGATTAAAATTTCAAATTTTCTAAATTCGAGCAATATTTAGGCGTTATCTTAGGGAATCGTTAAGTGTAAATTAAATTAATTAAAATATAATACCGAAAATCTTTTGCATATAACTCCTAAATTTTATTTTCTTAAAGATGATAATTTCTGCAGTAGCAAATTATTTGGTACTTTTCCCAATTTATCTGTCCATTATTAATCAATCTCAATTAAAAAACACAATAACACTAGATATTTAATTTCACACCACATAAATAGAACTTAACAGCCAATACCTCGTAAAGGGCAACGAGATGCCTATTCTCATAATTAAATCTTTACTCTGTAACACGATAGCTAATATCTATCGACAGTAAACGTCAGTTCAGTGGGGAAGCGTCAAAATAACGGGCCGTTTATGTGTCGTAAATATTCAGGATCGATCGGTTTCGTCTCGTAAACGTCGCGTGCGAAACGATTTTCGACGTCGATATTTGAAACTGAGGACTTTTTGGGAATGAGTTTAAAATTGTCGCCTCGTTTTTGTTTTTGGGTAAGAAGTGAGAATGGGATTGAGTCGCTGTGTTGTTTTGGGGCAAACGACATTGAAACCAAACTGTTCATGTAATAAGCAGATGTAAACCGCATTTTGGAGCTGTCCCTATCAATATTAACTACAAATGATGTCACTGACAGCTTTTGGAAGCAGTTTAGATGCGCTGATCGCGTTCATTGCGTATTTTCCCGTGCCATGTTGCCATGGCTTGCCTTCTGTATCGTCTAATATTGATTCAAGGATAGGTTTTGCCTCTGCTTAAGGCAAATAAGTACTTACGATTCCTATAATCAACTGGGAAGTGTTTCTAAATACTAGCTTGCGTTGTGGCAGCATATTTCGAGTAACTTCATAAGAATGTAAATACTAATTACGCATCCATCGACAGCTAAATCACCCCTATTTTACCACCAGCAATAAAACTCGTATTTCCTCCATTTATCGAAGACCTAAAACCCACACCGCCGCCATGCAATCAGCCAATTGTCATTCACATTCAAATACTTCAATCAATTCATAACAAAGATAATCTTTACGACGGAACATCGGAAATGAAACAACAAAGACAGTACAATCGCTCCATTTAAACGTTACTATCAGCCGGGAGTTTACGAGTTGTCGTAAATCAACATTGTATCGCTCGGAGAATAGGTCTCCGCCTGCACTTACATAATTCATGGTGGTAGTCTTTAAGGGTGCAGTGTTCCGCCTATGTTTGGGGTAAAGCCTTAGGACTATTATTTTTATCTTATGAACTATTTTGGCAATAGCTTTCAATATAGGGTGTAAATAGACCCATTACATTGACGTTATCTACATTCTGTTCATCAAAATAAGTAGGTAGCCTTTAGCATTTCCAGGTCAAAGGGTTTATTGGGTTTAAGGTGTCAGTGGGTTTTTTCGTCGGGAATTCCTCAGTAGCAGCCACGGAGCTTAGTTTTGCGGTTTGATGGCAATACGCTCGCCCCTATTACATGAGATTTAAACATAACTGGTGAAATGTTTGAGTACTATTATGTACACCTCTGCCTAAACCTTCGGGGATTAAAGGCGTGATGTTATATTGTGATGGATTTTTCGACACTTGTCATAAAATTACACGAAAGTAAACCCCAATAGGTACTTCAATATTTTAGTTCATGGTTTATTCGTTAATAGTTCAGTATTAAAACTTGAAATTCTAAGACCTTTTAAAGAAATTTAAATTCATTATAATACCTTCTTCTCATTAATGCCATTGTCATGATTTCACAAAAGGGAAGCATGAATTTTAAAATTTCAGTTCAATTCATGGAAACGTCCATCCATACTTTAATATTTCAAATGCGAAGGTAAGTATGTCCGTCTATGTTTCCACGCCTTAACAGATGAACGGATTTCGATCAAACTGCACAACGAAGAATACGACCTAGGTTATATTCTGGTAGTACCCCCTTGCGTTAAATTCTAACCTACGCGCGGACGAAGCCGCGGACAAACGCAAGTTAAGTATATTTTTGCGAATTGATTCGAGTACTTACGCTACCATGTTTAAAGTTAAACAAAGTTGGCCAGTATCAAAAGTTATATATTTGTTATACTTAATACCAACTCAAGTTGATGTTTTGTATACAAAACTTCTTGTAATACATCATTTCGTGTCCGTTTTTATTGCTGTAACTCAAGATTTATGGTTTCCGAGTGTCCTTTTGAATAATCTTTTCATAAAAAATGTTTTAAAAAGTTTTTTTATAATGAACTCTGTTTTTGTTGCCGGTCTCTTTCAATAGGTTGCGACGCCATGTTTATTCTTTGCCGAGAGATATAAATTGCATTCAGTGAATTTCAGTGTTGTAGTAGTCTTTTATAAATATGTATAGAGTAGACTTGCTTGTAACAAAAAGGCAGAAAATGTCTATTCTATTTCTAACTAGCGATTCGGCTGCGATTTTGGCTGCTTAGCATGTTTTTAAAACTTGATTAATCATACAGATTTCTTTATTATAATATGTTAGTTTAATATTAATGTGTTATACACATAAACCTTCCGAAATAAAGAACCTTTTGAACGCCAGAGCATAAACACACGCGCGTGCCCTCCACACCAAGCCACAATTTCACCTCATCCAAATTAGACGTGTTATGCCGTCCGTGGCGTCGTGAGCACTTTTTGATTTGACGTCCATAGGCGTCCGTGGCGGTCAAAAGGATAACAACGCGGCCACACGCGAAACACCACCAAAAGCGAGTTTAATTTCAAGTAAACAAAATAAGAAACTATATAGGTACAAAATAAACAATCTACCCAAGTTTCCACTCACTCCCTTTGCCTACAAAAACTATGAACAAAATATTATTCATTTTAATATTTGAAAGACTAAACAATTTGCTCGGCTCATTGGTTCGAGCCATCGAATCAAATTATTTTAAAGCGTTTTTTATTTCGTAAGCAATGGACAGAAAGGAATCTGCTTTTAGATGTTCCTGGCGTTTGTTTTTATATTCTGTTATACGGGCTTTGGAAATGAAAACTAAAGAAACTGAGGAATATTTTTTTTATTTGAGTGAGATAAGCAGCTTACAAGATGAATTAAGTTTTAAATAGATTCAGACAGTTCTTAGAAAATGCTGCCTAAAAACATGATGAAGTTTTAATGATAATTAGTTTGATAGTTCCTGACTGCCTCGTAGGGTCGCGATCGCGACTGCTAAGCATCCTCATGCTTCCTGGGTTCGATTCCCGAGTCGTGCAATTATTAGGTTTTCCATCAGGAATTTCGCTATCAGCGATAAGACCGCCGTTGTACCCACAGAAATAACAATATTGTAAAATAGCTGGGTATCAATTTTGGTGTACAATAAACTATATCCTATCTATCTACAAATTAAGGTACCTTAAATATATGGTAAATTCGCAGCGTGAGGCAAAAGTTTCTACAACTTTATCTTGTGAGGTCTAAAAATGAACCACAGATCTACATAACAAAGGAATATTACTCTAACTTTGCAGCCACCAGACTACGGGGCCATCGTCATCTAATTAGCCAGTGTCAACCGATATTTATGTACGTGGAAAGATCCCGACCTCAGTGTAACCGTACGCAGGAGGGAAAGATCGCATAGGTGAGGTCCCAGGACAAAAAAGTTCAGTAGGTTAACAGTAACTAGATGATTTTCTAATCAGACTTAAACAGTCGATTGTAAACGTTGATAAAGAAGACTTGTGACTCATTTCGTGTAGCTGCTTAGCATTTAACAAATTACTAGCACCCGTATGTATAAACAAGTCAAAGTGTTTACTTGAGTTTATGTCATTTTTTTAAGATACGATTTTTATAATGTAGTTTAGTAATTGCTTGAAGTTCGAACTGTAAAATTTTGAATTCTTAGCCGCTTTCTTTTACGGCTCTTACTTCATTTAAATTCTTGACTATTGCATAAAAAGAAATGCACAAGTAATTACTTTAACTTGACTATGGATACGTGGATTAGTGCACCCTTGTTAGGGATTATTGATAAACGCTGCCTAAAATTATGTCATGATTAACGTCTGCCTAGCCATACATTTTCTAACGTTTAAACATCGACTAACAGTAAACAGTCACTATCTTCCTGCCCTTGTCCCAGTCTACTCGGTGTCGGCGCAACACGTTTTCTTCTTCCATTCTCCCTTGTCAGACGTCACATCATCATATGAGTTTTTTCAACTACAGATAAATCATTATTACACATGAATACTGTTTGTACTACAGGGGGTCTAAAATGGCCACTTTAGCAGAAAATAATAATATGAATTACGTCACAATTCGTAAAATGGTCACAAACTGATAATTCAACATATTAACTGTGTCTGTGACCATTTTTATGAATTTTAATGCGATTCATATTATTATGCTATTATGTTCTGCTAAAGTGGCCATTTTAGGCCCCCAGGTATGTACAGTTTATCCGCATGAAACTTCTCCACCTATCCTGCGTAGTAGAGTTAATTATGTTGGTGATTAATACGGCTGCCCCGGGATTAGGATGCGGCGAGCTTCAGCACTTATTAATGGAGAATGGCTTGTTCGGCGATTTGTTACTTTTTCCTATATCTACGTGTTTGTAGGGGGGGTGGGTATTTGATGACGTCACACGTTTCTTTATAGGAATAGCTTCGTTCTCACTGATTCAAAAAATGTGAACTATTATGTAAGAATAATGATCGTTGCAATTAAGATGGATATGTATCTTGTTATGAGTGTTGATAGCAGATTGCCACGTTGGTCTTAGTGGTCGCAATTGCGACTTCTGAGCATGAGGCCCTGGACTCGATTCCCGGGTCGGGCAAAGTGTAATTGGATTTTTCCAGCCACGGAGTCTGGATTTGTGCCCGGTAGATGGTAATAGGCTCGCCCCCTATTACATGCGACATAAACATAACTGGCGATATGCGGCTTTACTATTAGATACACCTCTGCCAAACCCTCCGGGGATTACACGCGTAATGTTATGTAGAATGTAGGTAACAAGAAATTGCTGTAAAAAATATGAGTTTAAGAAGACGGTCTAAGGAATTATGACAAAGAAGATTACTTTTGGTGAGGCTGAAAAATTAAAACATAAAACACGAAAATAGGTTCCGTCTAAAAGCCTTGACGACTAAAATAAAAAACCTCATCACATTTTAGCATCTAAAAAAGCTCGTTACTAGACCTAAAAGTTCTCCAAAGCGATATAACAATGTTTGGGGCGGGTGCTACACACTTTTTAGGGTAGGCCATATTCTATTCGGTAGTATTGATTAAACAACAAAAGGAGTAACTGTCTGATGAGATGACACGTAATAGACAAGTATGGAAGACCCCAATAGAATTGGGACAAGTACAGGAGAATGATGATGATTGAACAACAAAACCGACCCGAAGCCAGTACAGTCATGTGCAGCTTTCATAAATTGGCAAATTCCGTTCGGCATCTAACGTCGCTAAATCACATTCAGCTCGGCACAATGGAGTATTTTCCTGATTCTGATAACACTATATTTAACTAAATGGAATTAAAATTCAGATCAAAACTAAATTCGCCAATAAATGACCGAGAAATAGATGGTTAAAGTCGAACTAAGCAAACAAAAAATTTACAAATACACAGTATTGGACGTTTTTTCTTTAAATCCGTCTATGTTAGTGCTAAAATAAAAGGAGTTTTACTTTCCAAGTTAGTGCCTACTTAACTACCTTCTCTTGGGTTTCTTTTGTAAGCCACAAATCAAGATTAAAAAACTTAATGAGGTAAAGTGACATCACTGTATGTATGTACATAGGTACCTCATTGCAAACGCAACTTTAAACTCTCATAACTTTTTCATTTCAAGAGATATTTTAATGATTTTTTCACATTTTTGTTTCTTCTTAATTATTATCCGTTTATTCATTTTTCTTACTTCCTTAGTTAACTCCTAACTAGTTAACTTCCTTAGTAACGTTAGGTAGTCCTATTAATATTTAAAAAAAACATTTATTAATATAAAAATAGTAGCCCACCGGTATTGGGAACTGGGTCCAAGCTACCGGCAGCGGTCAGGGCTTCAGGAAAGGAACTTAATTACAATACGAGCCGTGTCCAGGAGTGCCGCTTTCAGAATCAAGCCCTTGATCCAGCTGCCTAACGAGAGCCTACTCAGGAATTGGTCGAGGCTCTTGCCAAAAATTTGGCTGATACGTCTATCGGCACAGTGACTGCTGAATTTAAATTATTAATTAACTTAATCCAAAAAAAAAAATGGAAACTTCTCCATTCGAGCAATGCCGAGACGCATTTTCCCGAAGATGGTGGTTATGGCGCGTGGTGGATTACGTTATGACCCACTGCTTCTCATTGAGGAGGCTTGTCCCAGCGTAGGCACGTTATAGGCTCACTATGCTTTCATGTCAATCCAAATATGTACGTAGCGTCCCTGAAACGAAATAACCTCTACAAGGTGTTTTATCAAACTCAAGATAATGAACACATGACGTAGTACCTGTATAAATGTTCAGGGCACATTACGTTTGGTAGCTGGGCTAATAAAAGAGTAGCTCGTAAGCCTAATTTATATAAGACCAGAGAGGAATTGCTTATTTCTAGAATATAATGTCGTATACTTTCTCTTGTGTCTACAATCCTTGTGTTTTTTGGGATAGGTTTAAATATATTGTATTTATCTTAAGCAGCTATTGCTAAGTTATACCTAATGTGTGGTTCTTTAAAAGGAAGACAAAAAATTACCAGTTAATTAATTTGATTATTTTTATCTGCTTTTACACCACCATGTCACAAAGGTGTGAGTTAGCATTTGGGAAATAAGGATCAGTCTATGATTATTTATTTAGTTACTTCTGTACATACCATTCAAGACAGAAAAACAGTGTATTTTTTATATTTAACGTATGTTTGCCATCTATTATAGTTAAGTAGGTAAGGCACTCTAAAATACAAAAAAACCCACATTTTTTTTGCTATACACCTCCCTCTTTTAGGTACACGATATTTTAGGTTATAGAGCAGGCTTCCTACCTACCTAGGCGCACTGTAAGAGAACACTCTAGAAAATTACCCGTGACGTCATCACGGCTGCTCAAATTGACACTGACAGTCTCATTTTACGCAGCTAAATTGAGCTGTCGGAAAAAATAAGGTGGAAAAGGAATAAGTTTACAGTTTTTTTTTTTAGCTTCGGATAATATGGGGTGAACGAGATGTGGACCTGTCAGGGGGCGAGCAGTAATCTGAGCGTTTATTTGAATTTAAGAAGTGCGATGTAGAATGGGAAATTGTTTTTAATTTTGTTGCGATTTCGGAACTGGGTGGTGTGGGTTACGAGTGTTACGATTTTTGTTTATATTGTAATGAAATGGAATGATGTTTATTTTTTTTATTTTACAAACACTTTTACACGTCTTCTTTTTTAAAACTAGATGAGGTCGGTGTTTCGTACCTGACAACTCTGAGAAGAAACAGCCGAAACAAACTTTTATTGTGCCTGCAAACACCTGCATTACAAATTGAAGGCAATATACCGATTCTATAATTATTATTATATTATTTTTATGTTGGCATATAGGTCTAAAGCTAAAACCAATTTATAGATCCTATTAGGTTCTTAAACATAAATGGTGAAATGTGGGTGTATTATTAGGTAAACCTCTGCCTAACCCTTCGGGAATTACAGGCGCTATGTAATGTTAAGTTATTAGGGCGAGCACATATTTCTTACCTATTAGATATGGTGCCACAACACGGTCGAAAAACATCCAAACAAACTCTTTCACAAGTTTCACTAAGTACTTACCTACTAATAAATATCAAACGAGCCATTAATACAACCGTTCCGTACGAAAACACACAAAAAGCAAACATTCTCATTCACCCACAGAAACTAAGTCACGCACAAAACCTACACAACTGTGACATGCCAGTAAATCTTCTGTATCCGATACTATTGGATACAAGTGATACAACTGATTCAAGCGATACGAAGGCCAGGACACGGAGTAGATAGGTACCAGAAGACTTGCTCTACACAACGAGCGAAAACAGACACGGATCTCAATAGTCGGAACCACACAGGCTAGCTTCGCTTGGTGGCACGTTTGGTGAGTTCCGTGTAGAACTGCAAAGATCTTTGAATGACTTTGGCTGACGAGGGGGGTGCTGTTGTTAAACATTTATTAATTTCTTTAGTGAAATGTTTTGAAAAAACAAGATAGCGATTTTAATTTCTATTATGGCCACACCGCAAAAATTATTTAACAGCTGTAGTTTAAACAACAAATTAGTTACGTAACATAGCACCAAGCGTCAGTTTGGCCATTGCAATAGGAAAACCATGCGCGCTATAGCACGTAGCGAAGCATAGTACTAAGCGAAGCACCTAGCCTAGCGACTAAACTGCACTTACACTCGCAGTATCCGTGTACGTGTGTATTCATTCGTTGTAAGGACCTAACCTTCTATATTTATCTATTCTGTGTCCCTACCTCCGCGGATGAATGAGAACCATCAGTCAATGTCGGCACAAATCGAGGACATATATAACTTATTCTTTACCTAAGAAAGTCAGCGGTGACATATTATTGAGAATTGTGACGATGTATTGATGGTGAATGCTATTGAGATTTGCCCGAATAGAGGGTGGGCAGATAGGTAAATGTGATGGCGTCGAAAGAAATAGTAATTACAGATATTATGCCTTTCATTACGATGTCAGTAACATAGAAGGTTATTGGTTTTGTCCATATATTCCTTTGATTTTTTGTTTAGAATTTGGTCCATTTGAAAAACTAATAAACAATTTGAGGCTTCTTCTAATTACATAGTTAAAAACTGTTTAAATACCTGATTTAGTTTGGTCTTTATGTATAGAAAACATTCGCTCTACTATCAGGGATTAACAGGCTTAAATTCGGTAATGGACGTTTTAATTTTAAACAAATTAACGTAAAATCAGATATATAATAATAAGCCAAATTAGTGAAGGCACAAAATACATTTCACAAAAATAAATGTGTAAACTTCAGCAAAATCTCAATTAGCTATTCGGCTAATGGACCCAATTATAAACATTCCATTTATTCGTTCAACTGTAATAAATATAATTTTATTTCGTAATTATCTGTATACATTTATGTATTTACGAAAAGGTCAATGCTCGTTCTTACTCTGTGTGAGGGCTTTAAAAGTTACTATCTGATGATGATTTATATTATATTAAATCAGAGCCAAATCGGTACGCCAGAATTGCAGGTTCTGGACACGGTTTACTTCACTCTACTTCTTCCTGAAGATACTTCAGGGTTCAGGAAGACACTGGAGTGTCTGCAGCCGGTCAGCAATTGGTCGGTACCACTTGTGACCAATTCTGTAGTAAAGATTTTACCCAACTGCAGTAAAGCCCAGATTTTCCACAGTTAATGCAGTAACATAACGCTCGTCTCCGAATAGTTAGGCAGAGGTGTACCTATTAGTAACCCACATTTCCAGTCCCATGTAATAGGAGACGAGCCTATTGCCATTAACCGGGCACAAATTCAGACTCCGTGGGTGATACTGAAAAACACTTTGCCCGACCCGGGAATCGAATCCAGGACCTCAGCAGTCGCGTTTGCAATCACTAGACCAACAAGGCAGTGTTTTGTTCATTCCATAGCTAAAGTAGTACTCTTCATCAAAATCATTATTAACACATATAGTGCCTCGTCAGCCACATATGGCTGACATTTTCCAAACCAATTGAGCCGTGTCAGCCATATATGGCAGCCACCATTATTTATTTATTTATTTTACTATTATAATATGTAAAATGTGATGAAAATAGTGAAATATGACATTCCTCACATTCCATGAACGTATTTTACAAAAAAAAAAAAACGGTTAGTTCACTTGTTAGTACGGCATTATATATGTTAAAGCTAAATCCAACACCATCAGCCAAAACCACCATCAAACCACCAGCTAAAACCAAATAAAAACGACACATAACCTCATCCGTGAGTCATGACCAGGCAGCGTAGCGAGACCGCCATACGTCACACACACTGTTTTGACACAAAAACCTGTCAGTTCGTTGTGAACGTTGCATGATACCAGTATGGAGCGACATTTATCACGGCCGAGCTATTAATTTAGTAGACAAGGAATACTAGCACGACATACACGCTATGTTAGGGGTGGCACACAATGTTTAGATACGTGGAAAATTGTATAGGGTCATTTCTCATCATCGGCCTAGGCTTTTTCTAACTATGCCTGGATAGTATTCCAGACCAAATAGCAGCTGAATACTAGTATTTAAGCTGCTGGTCCCGGCTGTCATTTATAAGTGTCGTTACGAGTAATCGGAAGCCCGAAAGTTTGACAGCCATTTCTAATAAGGGGTATCGTATTGCCCAGTAACTGCGGCCTGTGGAAGTCAGATCGGCAGCCGCTCCATGTAAAATACTGGCATTCAGTTGCAACAAGTACGACTGGAAGCCGAGCACAAAATAGTTGGGAAAAAGCTACATGGAACTATTTTATTTCCACATCCCAGTTACCGGGTAACACAAAACGGGGTAATTTCTAATGGGTTTTTGTATGCCGATTATTTGTAACTGACTGCCTCGTTGAGCAGTCATAAGCGCGAATGCTGAGCGTGTATTAGTTCGATTCTCAGATCGAGAAAAATGCTATAGAGGTTTTACGTAGCCGCCCGGAGTCTGAAATCGTGTGTAATGGATTTTAAAAAAATATTTGATGAAAAAGTACACCTCTACCTAACCTTTCGGTTAACACAACGCGTGATGTTGTACAACCCTGCAGTCTGCAGAATCAGCTGTTTTAAATATAATTCAAGCCACGATGGTCAAAACGTTAATCGCATACTTTAATAAAAATAAAACGTTGTCACTAGCTATTAGTTGTTTACATACTCTAATAAATGAAAAGTACATATTATTACGTTAGTGGTAGTCTTAAATAATGGCTTAATTTTGTTACTTTAATAAAGGACTATTTGCACGCAAAGGTTATTTATCACAACATCGTAACATGGACACGTTGTGGGATCAAATTAATTTGCCGACTTTTTTGTTGATGTAAAAAAACGTTAGAATAAGTGCGGTCATTAAGTACTTAAAGTTTCTAATCCAATTACTAAAAAGTAGGCAAGTAAAATGTCATATAAACGTGTAAAACGACACAAAATCACACTTGCTGCGGATTTCAGCATGTAACGGAACGCGATCAGCACATTTGAACCACGTTCAAGAGCCTGCTCTCAGTGTCATAATTGCTATGGAATAATGACAGTGACATTGATAGCGCTTTCAATTTCAATAAATCCGCCCTTACATGTTTGTTTTCAATATTAATGCCAATCTAACATTTCTAAATCAATCTAAAAATCAGTTTATTGTTTGAATCATATCTCTCTCGCGTCCCCCTGTGTAGTTATCTTTCTGCAAAAGATCATTCGTGTGTCTAATACCCCCGTAATGGACTACATCCAACAAACAACAGACACGTAATAACCCCGCTTATCTGCGAGCTCATTTGTCTCGTATTCCAGCTATCAGATCGTGCCATTACACAGCTGATTCTTAGTAACGTGGACGTCGACACAATTCACAGTGACACGACACAGTGTGTGAATATGTGAGAGCACCGAAGGACCAGTCTGACCAACTCTTTATAAATAACCAAAACAGGCAATGGTCATGTCGCAATATTAATACAGATTAATCGAATAATGAAAAAAACTTTTTAGCAAAAAAAAAACCGACTTCCAAAAAAAAAAACACAAAAAGTGGAAAATAACTTTACTTTCGGAAGTCGGTGACTGCTGTTTGTTTCATTGACTTTTTTGCCACCGACTTCCGAAAGTA
This sequence comes from Standfussiana lucernea, assembly GCA_964057025.1. Lineage (NCBI taxonomy): Eukaryota > Metazoa > Arthropoda > Insecta > Lepidoptera > Noctuidae > Standfussiana > Standfussiana lucernea. The sequence goes on from OZ059796.1 coordinate 14,840,308, forward strand.
ATTTTCCACTTTTTTAGTGTTTTTTTTTGGAAGTCGGTTTTTTTTTGCAAAAAAGTTTTTATTTTACCCTTTTTATTAGTTATCGTATCACACACAAATCCTTGTCAAGTATCAATTTCGCAATTTCTTTTACTTGGATGACATTTTTTCCAGCTATTTTGATTTCAAAACCAAACTGCTGAACCGATTTTGATGAAATTTCTATGGGACCAATCGGGAAGTAGATCCATTCAGATAAAAGAAGAATTTTTCAAATCGGTTCATAAATGACGGAGATATGAGGTAACAAACACAAAAAAAAAAACATACAACCGAATTGAGAACCTCCTCCTTTTTTTGAAGTCGGTTAAAAAAGGAAAATATGAAGAAAGAAGAAACAAATAGCGTCACCGTGTGAGAGCAATTTAAAATCCAATGTTACGAAAATTTTGAAAAAAGGACGTTCTTAAAAAAAATGGTACCGATTCTTTGTCGAAAGCGCCTTTTTCACGTTTCGTCAGTCCCATTTAATAGGAGGCGAGATCCACCAATCGGGAACACCCCAGGTTTCTATAGTGGACTATAAAATATGTGTAGTCGTGAGAAAACCAAACCAGCTTGCCTGAGAGATATTTCTCGACGGCATGTAAAGCCAAGTCAGAGGCCCATGGGCAGCATAAATACTCTGATACCAGGTTAGGTATTAACCAGACGGAAAAAAAGAATAAGTCTCTATCTATCACTATCTAGTCTAGCTGGTGTAGTCAGTTCTTCGAGTATAAGTTGGAAGTGATCTTGTGACCATTTATTGATCTTCTGTCTTGACCACTTATTGATCTTCTGTCCTTCATTTTACAGTGACACTGTTATAGTAACACTCGCAAACTTGGTCCTACAATTCGGGATAATTATGGTAACGACTTATTCACATGTAGACCATTAAACGTGTATACTTAATGATTTTTTAATTGACACTCTGCGGCTGCGCCCGTAACGTAACGCAAAAAGTTACGTTCGGTCATTTCTATGGTAATTTTTGTGAAAGAATTCCCTTTACCCCATAATTACGTAATTTCCTGCGGTTTGGGTTATCGAATATTTTGCTGATTGGATGTTCTTCAGTTATTAGTCTATTTTGGGTTTGACGAAGCATCTCTTACTGAATTAGGAAGTCGGTTATCCTTATTTATCAAAAGCACGGAGGATTATTTTTTATGTCTACTAGCGATAAACGACTAAGAATATTCAATTAACATATGCATAAGCTCGCGCCATTTCCCCATACTTCTTTTTCGTCCACATTCATACATTTAATATTCAATTAAGTATTATCTTATGTAATTACTTAGGAGAAAAACATATGTGGGACGCCATAAAAGTTGCTACGAAAATATTTTCTCGACGTGAATAAGAAATTAATTAAATATCAATGCTGTTTCACTTCTCGAGACCTCCATACATTTCTTCCCATTCAGACGGCCTATTCATCAAACTTCTTACTAGTTTCTGGGAGAAAACCAAACGACGTATTAATAGGGACTTGATTTCCACCAAAGCGGAGATGAGCGGAGCGGAGAGGAGAAAATTGGTAGAAATCCACATCGCGTTTCTCGTCACTCCTGTATCGTAGGTATCGTATTACCCAACAACTGGGTTGTGAAGGTCGGATAGGCAGTCGGTCTATGTAAAATACTGGTATTCAGATGCATCCAGTTGGACTGGAAGCCGACCTCAACGTAGTTGGGAAAAGGCTGGGCAGATAATGTTATCTTATGTTGTTTGTTACACTAGCTAATGCTTGCTTTCGACCGCGTGGACTTGGGAAATTGTTGCATGGGATCGTGCTACCGGGATTAAAAGTAACATATGTATATATGGTAGTTCAAGTCACCTTGTTCATCTCCGCACCGCTCCGTTACTCTCCGCTTTGGTGTAAACCGTGTCTTACATTAACATTTTTGTCTCGCAGTCACAAGTCACATATAAATCATAAGTGGCGAGATAGTGTAATCTAACTATAATCTATTAGGAACCGTTGGGGCGTTGAATCTGTAAGTTTTCCGATTAGCAAGCCCGCCCCCCTACGTCCGGAATCACCCCCGTTTTCACCCCCTCGCCCCTTCCCCAGTACCCCGCGGAAATTGTAAATCTTGGTGTTGGCTTCGCAGAAATTTATTAACCATAATGGTTGAAGGGGAAATTGATAATTATTTCCAGTGCTTTCACAAATATAGGTGGTTAATAATAAATATCGTCTTTTGTTCTCGTTTCCACTGATTAAAATGTGGCGGAAAGCCTTGTGAAATATAAATCAGGGAACAAAGACGTTGTTATTGCATTGTATGTGTATTTATTTCAGTTGAAACAAATATTTAACCTACAAAATTGAATGCAAAATGAGCAGCCAATTAAAAGACAGTATCCAAAAGTTTGGGCGATCATTATTTGTGATATGCGCTTTTTTTTTTTTTAAATAAAACCGATATGTGGCCCTTGTTGTCTTAATATAGAATAGAATTATTTCCTTTAATTATTTGATCATTGCAATAGCTAATTCATCATCTGCCTAGCCTTTGTCCAAACTATCTTGGGGTCGGCTTCCAGTCTAACCGAATGCAGCTGCGGCTGTATTTTACATGAAGCGACTGCCTATCTGACCTCCATAACCCAGTAACTGGGTAATACGATACCCCTTGGTAAGACTGGTTGACAGACTTTCAGTTTCTGACTACTTGTAACGACTGCAATAGTTAATTACGTAATTTAAATAAAGTCAACCAATCCAATCTTCCTGTCAACTCCAATACATTGTATCCAAATTGCGTCAAATTGGAGCAAGCTGTTACATACACCGTCTAATGAAAGCCCATGTATTCAGGTCTACCAAATAATCATTACGGATGGAGTCCCCGGGCACAGAGCGGCATGACTATACTGTAAACCTGGGGCTTCAATTTTCAGCTAAAATCGAATATGTCAACGTGCGTCGTGCATAGGGTTGTGATATCACGGGATTGATTCAACGAATATGAAATTGTGATTTTAAAATTATTATTGTCAATTAGTAAATTGAATACTCTTTCTTAATTTGGAAAGCACTAATGTATTATTAATAGTGACTTTAATTTATTTTAAATAGTGACTGACTAAAATAAAAATCAGGCTTCTGCCGTTTTTCTGACATCAATGGATTCTACGGACATAAGTATTATTTAATTTTGTGCTGCAATACTTTTCTACGAATAGTGCCGGCAACAAAGAGAAATAAATGCTTCGCTGGATCTGTTTTTCTTTGAATGCGTTAACGGAACATTGACAGATAGGATTTACATCGGACCATTACACTCGCCAAAATATAAAGAAATCCTTTTTCCATCGAACTCGTCCGGGCGAGTCGGCGATTAAGACTAATCCCTAGATTTTATTCAATATTATTACAATTTTCAGCTGAAAAATTCTATAAATAAAAGTTGCACGCTTAGTGCTGTCTGTGTAATACGGGGAAAAAGCTGAGAATGAAGTTGATTTTTAAGAGATTTATACCGCTGTAAAGCTTAAAACCTTTTTTATATATACCGCCCAATGTACAATTTCTACATTTATATAATTAAAAATGTTAATAAAGTTTATCGTGTATATAATAAAGAGTATTGACTCTACGTCTGCTTTAATTAATTTGTTAATAGAATTTCATTTGGGTAACACAAACCACACTAAAATATCTACAACACCCAACAATCAAATAAATAAAAGCCAGAGTAATTAAAAAAGTCCCGCATTAAAAATGGAACGGCACAAAAATTCCCGTGCATCGTCGACGGTCCAAACGTATAATTTAACCCCGGGAAATCCCGGGAAAGCGTGCAGGTGACAACACTAGGTACTGTAACTACTGTCCGTAATTGAAAGCGACACATCCACGAAGGGATAAAGTGCGTTAAGGCTCGATTGCAATGACATTAACGGGATTGTGCAGGTATGTGTGAAGTGCGGACTAAGCTTTATGTCATAGGATGTAATAGGAATTTCATTTGTGTTGTGTTTGAATAGGAATCTTGATTATGTAGTTTGTAATTTATGTGCATGATTGAAATTATTTTAAAAGCTACGTGCAGAGTTTTAACATAACATCACACCTTGTAATCCCCGAAGGGTTCGGTAGAGGTGTAACTAACAAGAACACCCACATTTCGCCAGTTAAGTTTAAGCCCCATGTAATAGGGGCGAGCTTATTACCATCAACCGGCACAAATCCAGCCTCCCTGGCTGCCACTGCGAAATTCCTGATGGAAAAACCCAATAACACTTTGCCCGACCCGGGAATCGAACCCGGGACCACTAAACCAACGAAGCAATTAAACGTATATTATGTACCATCATATTGCCTCCTTTCTTCTTATATATAACATTATCACATAACTACCTATGTTCTCTATTCCCGGAATTAACTGGCTATTAGTATATACTGAGTATATGGTCCCTTTTTAACCGCACAGCAGTTACAAGGGTAGGCCAGGGATAATGGGATGTTTTCGTAACTGATGGTATACTAACCTTGTACTAAGTGTAATCTCATTGCAGTATTAATTGTAAAACGTATCTTTTGTTTTAATTTAAAGTAAGAAGAGTGCCCAGTAACTGGGCTATCCAGTAACTGTGTTGCTGCTGATGTAAAATACTGTTACTGTTATTTACCTACCCCAACGTAGTTTGGTAAAGACGACGCCGATGATGTGGTACGTTCTGCTAAGGTAATTTGTCGTGTGAGGTAAATGTCGTGAGGAACGTTTTGAGGATGAATGTTGATGGGTATAAGAGTAGAGGAAGACCAAAGAAACGATGGATGGATGACGAGTAATAGAGAAGTGTGGGTCGAATAAGACATGCTGCAGAATGCATGCTGAATAAGGACAGGAGAATGATGAATTACTGTCAACCTAAATCGAACTCAAAGACAATTTTTGTGGTCCTTTTCTGACACAACAATAATTACCACACAGAAGAAAACAACAAAAAAACACACATTTAATTTACCCTTAGCATCAAAAAAACATTAACAAGAAAAACAACACTGCGGTACGGTCAGCAAAAATAAGTCGCACACTTATATCGTCATATCTGTGTACGGTCAGCAGCGGCGTCATGTTTAATGTGACGTGTAAAACGAATAGTGTCGCGCGGGGGTGGGGTATGGACGGCCGGTAAGAGGGGAGAGGGTCGAAAGTACCATTGGTCAGCCTTAACGTGGCCTTTGGGTTTTTGGTGAGATTCGAGTGAGTTTTGGGATGTGGACAACAAGGAAGAACGAAGGGAAAGAAGAAGGGGGGAGGGAATGCAACTATAACAGTAAAATAATTATTGCTTCCCAAAGTCTGTTGCCTAAAAGTGTACGACCTATAAGCGCTACAGAAAACGGCGAGGAAATATAGACTGTATTACTGAACTGCGAAGTTTAAAATACCGATGAACCGTATACGTAAAGTTTGAAAATACGACTTACGTGAGTCAGAAGATGCGCTACGACGAATTTCTTAATTGAGAATTGATATCCAGTACCTACATGATGTGATTTGGATAATCCAGGGCTAGTCCCAATTTATGGTCAAATTAATATGGTGGTTTGACATGTTTCTTCAACAATTTATTTTATTTGGGAAACAAATAGATGCAAAAACATTGGCTATAAAACATCACGCTGCGACCAATAGGAGCGGAGCATTAATCAAAAATGTTACGCAGACGAAGTTGCGTCGGTCAGATAGTTAATATTATTAAGTTGAAGAGTTTGTTTGTTTGTTTGGTGGAACGCGCTTATCTCAGGAACAACTGGTTCGTGTTGGATAGCCTATTTTTCGAGGAAGGCTATAAGCTATATAACATCACGCTGCGACCAAAAGGAGCGGAGCATCAATCAAAAATGAAAAATGTCAGCTATACTAGATAACAACAACCAGAAGACGTGTTTTTGTAATTAAACTAATTAATCAGTAGGATATGATTTGCTACATGTTCGTAATCAATTTGACTGTAACCAAACGTTGAAACAAGCACTTAATTCAACCTTCACACCCACAAACCCTACCAGCCAACCCAATACAGCAGACAATCCAAACCAGATTCCAATTCAGCCCATAGTAGTGTCCCCACACAATGGCGCGGTGACGAATGCGCACAGTGTCCGGTGTACGGCCATCGCTCACGGCTCCCGGACACGCGGACACCCGGACGGCCGTACAACACACCGAAACGCCAGCCTCACAATATATGTGCCTATTCGTAGTCAATGTGCGGACATCGGTCATCTTTGACGTGTTGTGCGTTTGAAAATTGTTCGATTGAATAGGCTTTTAATGGTGGCTATGGCTTATTAAAATAAACCATATGATCTGTCAGCTTAGATACATTTTTCCAAATTAATGTATGCCTAATAATCAGAGATATGAATAGAAAGAGTATGTTATCTAAACTATACGAAAGTAATAAAATAAAGTAAGTAATATGTGGAAAATACGGAAATAAATATCCCAATGAAAGGGTTATCCACTACCCTTCTGGGTTCTGGCACACTACCCCCAAAAAATTAACTCAACCAAAGATGTACCAAGTTCTCCCAGTTAAAACGAAAGTAACTTTCGCTCAAATTGAATGCGAAAGTGAACTCAAAGTTTAAAATTCAATTAACTAACAATTAGTTCAACTTAATTTCAACTTCATAAATTGTATAAAAGTTTTAAAATTCGGTCGTTGTCGTCGGGAGTTCAAAATTAGTTGATCAACCGAAAACCGGAGGGAAATGTGATGTGACAGAGGAACAAGGGCTTAGAGCGGATATCTGGTGAAAGTGGTCATGTCGGAACTTATAAACCTTTGTGTTTTAAGTAAGAGTCAATTAAAAAGTTAAATTAATAGAGGTACAAGACAAGACACAACATTAGGAAACAACGTGTAAATAGTCTTAATTTTCATAATTTATTTTATTTAGTTTCCATAATGATACCCATCACGTCCTGCTCCTGTATTGATACAAATCAGTTGCATTTATCTGTCCTAAATTCTCTATCATTATCGATTAGGAGCAAGACATCAATAAACATGTTAGTCACATAAAATGTACGTTAGTAAGTGCAAAGCTGCACCATCCACCTAATTAACAACGCATAAACACCCACACAGAGCCAGCCCACACTTACACACACACAAAACCCATCGCATCAAATACATTTCCGTGAACTCCTCGTCAAGTTTCTATGACAAAGCACCCACCATTACCACTGGAAAGCATACGTAGTTGAAAAAAAAACACGCCGCCGACAAGGGCCCAGTGCCTCCGGGATCTTTCTGAGAGGAGAGGGGCGGGGTAGGGGAGGGGGGTCCACGGAAGTGACGGGCCGGAAGCGGCGCCGGGCGGAAGCGCGCGAACCCTTTGGCTCGCCCTTTGTTTGTAGAGACCGGAGTTAGATGCAGTAAGCTAAGGCCGCGATGTCTTTAGGATTGTGGGGGGAGATTAGCCTTGTGTGACTTGTCTGGGGGGGGCTTAGTTGTTTTCTGGAAATAATCTAGGCATAGAGATACACGGATCTGCGGTCAATTGTACTTGATAGAGGGGCGGTGTTGCGCAGCTCTTGATGGTGGTGTTCCGATTTCGGCCACGCGAAAATAATCTCTAGTACCTACAGCTTATATTACAAAACTATGTCTCTATATGTAGTCCGCAAGATGTATGTGTATAAAACAATTATATTAACATTAATGACTTTGTACATATACTAAATGATGACAGAGCGCTGGTAGTTTATACGGTAAACATAATAACACATAATTAATATAAAACTTCTGTCCCACAGTAGTAAAATTGCGAAAATGAGTTATTTTTGAAGTAAAACGTGCTACGAAGTTAAAACGCAATTATAGTCAAAGGAAATGAGACTATTACCTAAGATATAAATCTAGTGAACCCATTTTATTTGTTATTACTGCAACGGAAAATTAACGTTTTCTTTCCTTTAGTTTTATGGGCTTTTGATGGTAGATAATTAATTATAACTAAACATGCTCCATTTTTCTTTAAATTATGTACTTAATATTTTAAATCTTCCACTACGACAACAATATTAGAAGCGATCCGTCAACGAAAACCTGCTACGCAAAAAAATACCCTCTAAACCCTAACAGCTAAAAGCTATTTTGACAGTTGTAGTACAACAATACATCCCAGATGGCGCTGGCGACGGCTCACTTGATATACCGTCCGTATTTCCCCAGGACAAAAGGTTTTCTCACAACTATTACGGAAAACAGGAACCGGATGTCGTTGCTGCGATGCGACCGACACCAGCCTTCGCCTTTAAGGGCGCCAAATAATCCTGAAATTCGCCCTTTCAGCAAGTCTTTAATGAAAAAAGTTTAAAAGAAAACGCCCGCCGTAAAGTACTTATTTTTGAACATCAAATATTTATACAGCGTCGAGTTTTTCGAGCACTTAATAATGATAATACTTTTGTTCGTGAATATTTTTTTGGGATAACAAGCGAGTAGGCTGTAATCGTCTTCTTTTGAAGATAATTTCATAACAAAGGATGGTCGTGAGGTGTTTGATTAATTAATCACTAATTTGATGATTTTAATCACGTTTATAACTTGTAAAATAAAAATCTCAATTGAAAATCTTTAAACTGCTGAGTAATATAAGGAAAAGACTTTTCAAACATTTGTAACAATGCTTCTTGTTACTAACTTCCAGATATTAGTCCAATATCGTAAATACATCTGAATACATGTCACACACAACTCAATATAAGACCGTAATAGCTTTAAAAAAGTTCCAATCGCGTCATTGACACCTGACAAACACTTAATGTTATTGATACGAAAATGTTTTGTATCTCATATCATTTTATATCACCTATAAAACTGAATGCGATCAGCATTTTGAACGCGTTCAAGATCTGACAGTTTTAGGGACATTGACTGTGACAACTTTTGAACGCAGTTTTATTGCTGAAATTCTCCCTAACTGACAAGTAACAGATATGCCATGCGAATGCAAAGTTGCATGTCGTCTGCTTACCAACAAAAGATGTAGAAGAAATAGACAAGGGGAGGATAAAGTTAATTGTTTTTGCAGATGCTTGCTTGGGGCTGTAACATGTAGCTCATGTAGCTCTTAGATGTTCTCTAATTATAGAAAAATGTATGCGATGTTTTTGGAAGACTGCTCGTAAATTTGAATACGAGTAAAACCACTCTAAGATGCAAACTGAAAAGTACTTATATGCTTGGCGGGAAAGCTCATAGATACACGTGGCGTACCCTCATGCAAACCAAAAAGCTAGGCTTACCCATGCATGAAGGGAGAAGAAGTGGTGCAACAAACTTCCCATCGCATTGTACTTACCTCAATTCTACAGTTAATGAGAAAAACATTGCTTATGAACAGAGATCGGAATAGGTAGACATGTGGATACTACCACCCTCCAATTTAAAATCTTCATTTCGAAACTTAAAAATCATTCAGGGATTTTATACGAATTATCCACATATTACTTACTTCCTTAAAGTTTAGGCAAAAGTACTCTACCTATACCGATCTCTGCTTATGAACAACCAAAATTGCTTGTACTAACTACATACTTGGAATTCAAAAATACAAATTACTATTTCACTGCAGTATTAAAACGTTATTCCAAATCGTGATTGGCAACGTGAACGTAGCGTCAAGGTCTTGAGAACAAAAGTTAATAGTTATGAAAGTTTTACTGCGTCAAGTAATTTATCAATTGTCTGCTTCGCTTGGCAACTTAGCAACCTTGAATGTAGTATTACATAAGTTTGTTTTAGTAGTGCCTGTATGCGTATATTTTGTACTTCTGACATACGGAATATGTCTGAACATATTTAAGAAAACATGGTCGGTTTCTATTCCTCTTTGTAAGGGGCATCAAGAAATGCAGGGCACTGGACCATCAGCGTAACCCTACCAGATCTTGGCTGGCTAACACCAACAAATATATTCAATAATATTTGAAGTAGAGAAAATTGTTTCGAAGAAGATACAATTTCTATTCGGTTAATTTTTGAAATTGACCACGTTGAATGGTATTAACATTTGAAAGTCAGAATTACCAAGCTATTTAACACCGTTGAATAAATATATACACACTCACGCCCTGTCCCATCGGGGTAGGCTGAAACTACAGAACACCACACGCTACGATCCCTACATACTCTATAGCAGATGTAACATAATAAACGCAAAACCGTGTGGTCTCTCGGACCATGAACCTGAACAACTTTTGTTCAACGTGTTCTTGAAATTCACAAAAAATATTGGACATTCTATAGGAAATGATGCGTTGAGCTGATAAATAAGCATGGTAGAACCAACAAAAAAGTGATGAACTTCAAAAAGTCATACAACCGAAGTGGTTCAGTTTCATGGTCTAAGACACCACACGAGGGGTCGTGCGTTTATTCTGTTACACGCTGTATATTGCTTCGTCCACGTTCATACATCTGGTAGTAGAATCGCCGCTGAATGGAACTGTATATTTTATTTACTGCCATCTTTTTGAAATAAGCTAATTTTTACGTTCAAATAAGAACAACAGTACTAAAGACACAATAATAAGACCATCACTTAAAACGTATACAATAACAGAAGTGTTACTATGCGAACGTCTCTAGTTCTAACTTTGCCCGACAACTTGGGAATGGATAGCTTAAGTTAATGCTGACTTAGGTCAAGTTTATATTAAGGATGGGCGAAATTAGAAACAGTATTGGTACACTTCTGACTGGGCAATGCAAATAGTACGGATGTAACTTTGCCCGTAATTTGGTTTGCTGAGATCTTTGAATGAGATGTTTGAAAGTAGTGTTTCGTTAAAGTTTGTGAGTAATTAATTACATATGGACGTGGAGAAGCATAAATTGGATTGCGTAAAAACTGTAGCATGTGGCGTTTTCTGATTTGGTAAGGTACCCTAAGGTGAAATGGTGTGGGCTTATTTATGTATGTATGTATTTGTTAAATAATTCCCTGAAAAATAATTTCGCAAAGAAAAGAAATTCTTAGCAGTTTGTAATAACGTTTTCGGAAGTAGTTCCCGGCTGTCCCCCTTTTTCTCCTGATTTTTTAATAGAAGATAAATGATGTTTATTTTGCAAATAGGTTTCTACAAACACTTTTACACGTCTTCTTTTTTTAAACTAAATGACGCCAGTGTTTCGTACCTAACTACTTTGAGAAGAAACAGCCGAAACAAACTAAGAGGTCATAGTATCTTTTAAGAAATGATTAACTTCGTTTCAGCTAATATGGACCACTGGGTCAATCTCCTACGAGATCTGCCGCAACGGCCACTCACACACCTAGGCCTGCACATGAGTAGAGTGACCGGGAGTGACCTTTGCTCAACAGTTGGAAGATGCAAGGTAACAGTAATTAGTAACTTATAACTGGTACTCATTATCTGCCTAGCCTTTTCTCAACTATGTTGGGGTCGGCTTCCAGTGTAACCGGATGCATTTGAACACCAGTATTTTACATGGAGCGACTGCCTATCTGACCTCCACAACCCAGTTCGCACTGGGCAATACGATACCCCTTGGTGAGACTGGTTGTCAGACTTAACCCCCACCCGCCCTTAACCCTTTAACTTATAACTAGTACTAACCTTTATAAATCTTTTGGCTTTTGTTAATAATCCTAAAGTAGTGTGTCGTGATGCTTCGGGGCCGAGAGGTACCATGTCCTTTAATTTTTCCAAGCAACTTCTTAGGTGTGCTCTCCTGAAACAAACAAAAAAATATACGTCAGTACAAATAAGTTAAAAACACTGGCAAAACGTTATAGCTATTAGTGTGATTAACGGTTTACTGATTAAATATAGTTTCAACAAAATATCAAGGGAAGATATCCAGTCAAAGACCTAAAGAAGTTTTCATTTATATTTGCGGCAAAACTAACAAATTTCGAAGAATTCGATAACATCGCTCTAATTATTAGATTCATATACTTTCTCAAACTAACCAAACTACCTTGTATCAATAAACATTATATTATATTTTGAATATTCAACGTTTGCATAGCAAGTCAAGGATAGACTCAATGAAATGTGTGTCTGGTAAGTTTTAAGCATTGAAAACTTAGAGAACGTTAAGTTAGACAGTGTATATTTTAGCATAACGAAACAACATTCTTCTATGCCCTTTAGACTTATAATTGAAAACTATTCTATGCTAGGTCGGACAGCAACTAAAAAGCACAAAAAAATCTCACACATAGCCGATTCATCCGTGATTCGTGTGTGTCGGTAAAGTGATCTACCTGGTATTTTTTGCAGTGTGGTTAGTGCCTAACTTGGTGTCAGAGTTTTTAAGCCACCCATGGGCCTCTGACTTGGCTTTACATGCCGTCGAGAAATATCTCTCAGGCATGCTGGGCAACCTAGTGATATTCTTACACAACTGCTCAGATCGGATCTAAGATAAAACCCTTGAAAAACGAATAGTTAGATGACGTACGAGTCGCCATCTTTTTACCCGACTGCGGCGAAGCGCAAACGGAGGGTGATGTTTTTTCTTGTCTTGCCGTCTTAATCGCACTCTTCCTTCCTACAAGGAAGCTACAATAAAACCATATAAACAACACTGACAAACGCCATCAGAGCATTTTCACGAGAAAGAATATTTACCTCCCCCATCCTAATTATAGTGGCGGATGGCAAACTGTGAGTCTGGCAACACCGACATAAATAACTAGCACTTACAGTAATAAGGACATAGTTTTAGTTTTGGGCTCATTTTGATGAATGGCTGAATGTATTTGATGAGATGACAGAAGTATGTATGAAATTACAATTCTTTTTCTGTATGTTTACGTAGACAGATAGTACCTTATAGATCAAAGATCAAATTATTTGGATTGCTAAACTAAGGAATATTATGACAATTATTAGATAGGGTGCATACTGACAGTTGACAACGTTGAAAATAACTGTCATATATTACGCTGTTTTGATAAATCCAATAAAACTAAATGAAATAAATATATAGCTCAGTACAGTACACTTATGAACATTTCAAGTTTTCCCAACCATTTTTACATTTGACTGCTTCATTGGCCTAGCGGTTGCAAGCGCGACTGCTGACCATGAGGTCCTGGGTTCAATTCCCAGGTCGGGCAAAGTGTTATTAGGAATTTCTCAGTAGCAGCCACGGAGTCTGGATTTGTGCCCGGTTGATGGCAATAGGCTCGCCCCCTATTACACTAAAACATAACTGGCGAAATATGGGTGTATTTTTAGGCACACCTCTGCCTAACCCTTCGGGGATTACAGGCGTGATGTTTTGCTATGTTTCGCATTCAAAAAGAGCCTTTAACCAAAAGACAAATACAAACCGAAATCATAAACACAAACGTCTCCCAAAACTTATAAAATAAAGATAAAATAGTACCTTTCATGTTAGATAAAACAGAACACCCAAATACCAAAGCACTACTCACATAATTCTCTCTTGGTACTTAATAGTGCTCATACATGATAATACAATAGTTATATTTCAGCCACTAAGAGCGTATTATATAACTGTTACGGGCGTTTTAGCGTCTCAGCGTAAACGTTCTCTTTGGCGAAATTTGTGACTGCTACTACTATGGGTTTCAGGAATTTAGTATCTATATTGATTATTTTTAAGCTGCTTTTGTAATGGTTATGGTAGAAGTAGAAGTGATTTGGTAGGGGTTTGTAGAGTAGATAAGCTTTGCGATAACGTGTACCAAATAAAGTTTATTTAGTTTTACAGTTAATTCGGGGTCCCGCTATTGGGTAAAGATGTAAAATCGTTTGAAATGACAGCACGAAATGGGGGTGTAAAAGTACATTCAATTTCCATTCTAATTCAAGATTATTACATAATTTAACAAATGTTGTATTGTCAAAGTAGGAGACATAAAAGAGCAGTCAATTTTACGTTTTTAACCGACTTCAAAAAAGGAGGAGGTTTTGTGGTTGTTACCTCATCACTTCATCATTTATGAACCGATTTGAATAATTCTTCTTTTATCTAAAAGGATATACTTCCCGATCGGTCCCATAGAAATTTCATAAAAATCGGTTCAGAAGTTTGGTTTTTAAATCAAAATAGCTGGAAAAAATATGTCATCCAAGTACAAGAAATTCCGAAATTGCTACTTGACAAGGAGGTGTGAGATATGATTGCTAAAAAAACGTAAATTAAAAACTTTTTTCAAAACAATTACCGACTTCCAAAAAAAACACAAAATAAAATAGAAAATAACTTTACTTTCAGAAGTCGGTGGCAAAAAAGTCAATGAAACAAACGGTAATCACCGTATTTTTTTGCAAAAAAGTTTTTTAAGCACACAAAACTACTCCGAATGATCAAACCACATCTACCAAGTTTTTGTGTCAACTCGAAAGTGCCTACCTTTCGACTACCCCACATTAACTTCGACTAACGTTAGTACGATCACAAATAAGCTTTGTTAAGGCGACGCGACGTCGGCTACTCGCGCGTGCCCCCGAACCAACTCCGCTTGGCTTTGAAAGCTCAGGCCCACTAATTTTGAACCACTGCTCCATTATAATATGTAGTTACGTACTAAAAATTATTTGTTGTTATAATGAGCGGTTATTATTGTTGTTTTAGGAGAAATTGCATTTAGCTAGATATTCTGGAAATTGATGTGTAGTACTAGATTCAGGAGTTACTTGATTGCTGTATTGCAAGATTTCAAGTAACGAAAACGTAAAAACAAAGGTAAGAAGAGGCCCCATCGCGAGCACGTGACGTAAACGTAAAGTGAAAACATATATTGAATAAAAAAAAGTCTATTAATTAATTTTTGCATTTCAGTTTTATTTTTTGTAACAAGTACAGTTAGCCTATAGTTAGGCGACCTCTGAAGAATAAGTAATATGAAGTCATAATTATAAAGAAACAAGGCTCTTCGAGTATTTCATATAACTTGTGGCTTTCATTAGATATTTTTCTGCATTTGTATCTCGGGAAGATTTTATTTAAAGCCATACCCAATTGCTAGTTATAGCAAATACTGGTAGCATCGAAGAATTCCCCTAACCTTCAAACTTCTCCAGATCTAAAACTATCCATAGCGAATACCCCCACCGAAGTAGGCGGACTATCTTAAGCAGACCTCCTTCTCCCAAGAGAACGGCATGACGAGTTCCAGGCTTTCCCGAAGAGCGGGCACAGTTTAACCTGCATCCCTTAGGGAGCCTCGTTTTCGCACTTTGTTAGCATTGTACTGCCGAAGTGCCGACCTGCAAATGCTGTGTTCTGGTTGGTTGAACACCCAAGGGGTACTGTGATCTAATTTTAAGAACCACTACTATTTATACATACTAATCAGAGAGATTTAAGACAGTATAAAGAGGCTGTAAGAAGATATGACATGGGAAGAATGTGATCCCACGTCTGATGTCATATTGCCGGTTTCTGAGCTGAAGTTTAGGACACACTTAAGTTTTGAATTTAGAATGTCGAGTGGATATTACATTGAAGTAACTACACACGCGGCCGAAGCCGCGGTTAAAAACTAGTGTAAGATAAATCTTAGCTCCTAAATTGGTTTTCAACAAAACTGCAGGTGGAATGAAAGAAATAGACGTTAATGTAGAGATAAGCTCAAATATCGCCAATTTATGCCCCAAAAATATCTCTATACCGCTGTTTGCCGCCATTAATATTGTCCCCACCGCTGTTTCCGCGATAACACCCGCATGCCAACATATACATCTATATACCTAATTATATCTACCTTTCCTATCTACCCTCATAAAATCTTACAAGGTATTTCTAAGAAAATTGTAAATTTATTGCCGTGTTATTCGTTTCGGAGGCAAAAAATAATAACGTTGGTATCTTAACGGAGAAATAAAACTAATACTTGGCAGGTAGCGGTGACAGGCGGGAGGGGAGAACCGGGGGGGGGGGGGGTATACTAAAATATACAAGTCAGTTTTTACGTGTGTGCCTACGCCGTATTAAAAATACATTAGACTCCGTGAAAATAATAATGGGACATAGAAAATAAGTTTTTGTGTAGTCAGGTAAAATAAATATTATTTTCTTCTGAATAAATTATGGTGGATGGTAATTTACTATAATATTTAGGTTAACTCTTCAACTATGTGTGTCGTAGGTTAAGTATGGACAGTGTTGTCAACCAAATAACCGAAATCAATGTCAAAAAGTATTCATTTACAGTAACTCAAACATTTGCCCATCACTGCACATTGCGAAATAAACTATCTTTCTGTAGTCGATTACAAATCCGCCAATATAGCCATGATATTTCGCAAAGTTTCTATTTAGGTTGCAAAAGAAACATTGAAACACACCCCCTTATAATTGAGGCTCTAAAAAATAATATTACAAAAACTAGTTTAAAAAACCTTTTTCATTATATTCTATTAAAATACCACCACAAACAATAACATTAATAATCTTCAAAGTCAAAGAGAATCCAATAGGGCTAGCTAAATGAATGCAGTTAGGCAGTAAATGTAAATTGCCGGGAGTTGGGACGCGCCATAGTCAGCCGTCACGGGCGCTTCCTGCCGGATATCGGGGGCTCCGCTTTCATAGGGAAGGTACACTTTCATCTATTATTTTGTATTAAATTGGAGTTGGTCTAGTGGTAGTAATCGCGACTGTTGAGCATGAGGCCCTGTGTTCAATTCCCAGGTTCGGCAAAATGTTAATGGGGTTTTCCATCAGGAATTTGTCAGTAGCAGCCACAGTCTGGATTTGAGTGTCGACTTAAACATAAGTGTACTATTAGATACGCCACTGACTAACCCTTCGTGGATTAGAGACGTGAGGTTATGAATTGGAGTTTATATGTGGTTTATTTGTAGTGTATTGGACGGCGCTTTTTAAATACCTATAAATTGATTCGTTATTTTAATGAAATGTAATAGCACGCTTGTTTCCCTGAAGGCTGCACTGTTCGAGCGAGAGAATGACGGCGTTGGTCTCGTCATGCCATCAAATTCAAAAGAAACTCGATGAACCAATCACCACGCGAGAATATTCTCTTGCCAATGGAGATCGCGCCGTAGGGTTAGGTAGACGTGTACCTATAGTTCATCCACATTATGCCAGTAATATGTAAGTCCTATGTAGCATAGAGTAAGTCTATAGCCCAAATCCAGACCCTGGGCTGCCACTGAGAAATTTCAGCCGGAAAACCCAATTACACTTTGTCCGAACTTGCTACTTTCGGGTCAAAAATTCTTGTTCCTACTAAACAACAACTCGACCCAATTAAATACAAGAAACAACATGGCCGCATTCTTACATATCAAAACTTAAACTAAACTCCAACAAATACGCTTTCCTTCCATATTTTAAGCCCCTCGTGAACAAAAACATCGCATGGCGCAATTCACTACAATATCTTAACACATTGTTATCACCACGATATGCCCAAAGTTTACGGCATCGTAAATTACTTTATTTAGCCTACTGGTTACTGGGTACCCAGACGGTTTGGGTGGGGAGTGTGGCAGTAGGTTGAGTTTAAAGGCTTTTGAGGTTGGCTTCTTTGGCGTTTCGATCATATTTTTGGTGAAAACCAAGGATGGAACGTTTTTACGTCTGAGGAGAACCGACGGATCTAACCTTCTAAATTCTTCCTTGTATAGCCTTCCTTATTGGGGCTGGATAGCTTTTAATTAAATAAATAATTTAAAGTAACAAGTTCTGACTGAACGCAAGATTTTTTTCCTGCTTCCTTCAGATTGACACCGACTATTAAAGACATGCAAGACCATAAAGAGACATACAAAAAATATTATATGAACTCTCGCAATTTACCATGGAGGTATGCAGAATCTATAAAACGCCACTTGTTACGATCTTTGCATGGTATACAGACATAAATGTGTTGCAAGAATGACCTTGCCTTTACTTTCAGTTCAGTATTTACGCAATAAAGACTATAACACTAGATTTCCAGGTCATCATGTTAAAAGCCAACCCCACCTGCTCCCCACAACAAGACACCGCGGAACAATTCACTAAAATATCTTAGTACATTGTTATCTACGCGATATGCCGAGCACGGCAACTTTACGAGCTCGTAAATTACTTAGGAGTCGAAAACTCGTAAAAAAGTCGTCAAGCCGAAATTGGACGTACTCCACTATGATAATGTCGGACAAACGCTGTAATTACGGCAGGCAGCTACCGTAAATGTTTCGTGCTTGGCCACAACATGGACGCTCGAGCGCCACGCGTCTTGCGACACCGGGAAATCACGCGCGACACACGTGATGTGTATATAGCAGAACATATCTGCTGGGACACAAGCCTCCCCTCTATGGCAGGAAGTGGGCAGTAATTTACCAGGTTCAAACTAGAAAATAAGGCCCATTATCACTGGGTGGGTCACCACGGCACAAATGACAGAAAATGCTTATATGTTATAACATGCCACAGTGTCACCTTGATGCGACTTGCGACGTTACGGTGCTCACGCGAAAGAAGCAAGAACACATGCATGTGTCGCTTGTCGCTCGCGTCGCAATTGCATCACGTGAGGTCGTGCACGAGTCATTAAGGGTGTGTGCAAACAAGGCGGTTTTTTTTCGCGACAACGCACCTGCGACTGTTTTGTTTATGGTTAAAATGGCGGATCATCTGAGGGAGGGGCGAGGAGGGGAAGGGTGAAATGTGTTTGTGTGTTCTGTATCTGGGTAGGCTGAAATTAATTGGAGCTGTTGGTGTATGTTGTAGAGTTGGCTGTCGTGTGTTCAAAACTTTTTACCCATGGTATTAGATTCGACTTCATTCGTTTTCTGGATAGCGTGTTCGTGGATAAATTAAGCAGCCGGTTAGTTAGTCTCTACAATATACTGAAATGAACTCCAATTTCTTACCCCGATATTCAAGAACTAGCTTCAACTAAACAAGTCTCCTAAAATAGCAAATTCTTTTCTGAATTAAATATAACTGCTAAATGGTATACTACAGGTGCAACTCTGAATAACTCTTCGGGAATAATAGGTGTGATGTTCGTATGTGTGTTACAAAAGTTGCAGAAATCAAAAATAAAAGTTTATGAGAAAATCGCGGACTTACACACATGCGTACATATGGGACAAACACAAAATCCCCCTTTCTTTACAGTCGGTGAAAAACAACAACACACCGGTTTATAACTCAATGAAGCCACATCCTAACTGCAGGCGGAAGCCTTCGCAAATAATATCGCGCCCAACTATTAAACATTAAGGTTAGTGCCGGCCGTTTATTGCGGGGTAACAGATAAAACCAGTACGTATAATGTTAAGTACTGGACTAAGACAATGTACCGACTACCGAGTCAATGGAGGGAAGTTTTTTCATTGTTGTCTGTTTTGTAGACTTATGAACAAACCTTTTATAAATTGGCACCTGTACCAACAAAAGTATTTTTATACAACCACTCATGTTGACTGTCATTTGTAGATCTTCGACAGTCTTTACTTGGGGGCCTAAAATAGCCGCTTTAGCAGAATAATATGAATCAGCTACGTTACAATTCGTAAAATGGTCACAAAGTGACAATACATAATATTAACTTCGTCTGTGACCATTTTAAGAACTTTAACC
The DNA here is from genome assembly GCA_964057025.1 of Standfussiana lucernea. Classification (NCBI taxonomy): domain Eukaryota; kingdom Metazoa; phylum Arthropoda; class Insecta; order Lepidoptera; family Noctuidae; genus Standfussiana; species Standfussiana lucernea. Next base: position 14,859,934 of record OZ059796.1, read on the forward strand.
TAAATCCTATCATGAATCTGCTAAAGCGGCCATTTTAGACCCCCTGGCAGTCAGTGGCCTGAAAGTTTGACAACCAGACTAACTAGGTTGTGGAGGTCAGATTTAAAGTCGCTTTATAAAAATTTACAGCATTCGGTCTGACTGGAATCTGACCCCACCATAGTTGAGAAAAGACTAGACAGATGATGAGGGTAGGGCAAATATGTATTATCAATTGTTGTTTTAGAAGAATGTGAAACTCTAGACGCTGTAAACTTCAATATAATTCAAATAATAATTTATTATTTGGTCTAATAAAAGATACCGAAACTACTTCCCGTAGCAATAACTAAAGCTCTTTATTATTTGTCTTTAACGATACATAAACCTAAAATTCTTTATACTTTTGTCAAAAGTTAACTACCCTCAAGATTATAACATTTCTTTATGATCGCCAACCGCTATTACCAAAGTGTCGAACTCATGTCGTATATCCATCGTGTATATGTCGTATATACGTCGTCGTCGTGTCGTAACGTTACAAATGCCCTCGTTATCGTGATTGCTAGCTTCTGTCTGTACATATTTCTTTGTTACAACACACTACTAAAGAAAACAGATAAAAACTTACTTACAGTATATTTTTTTATTGGTTTTCTGTCAATGTTTTCGTGTTTTTGTTTGTTGTTGTGATGGATGGAAGGAGAAGGATATTTATTGTTTATCCATAAATAACTTATTCACATTTGAAATTCAAGCAAAAAAGCTTGTGTTTTATTTCATGTTTTCCTACCATCAAAAACTTATATAATAAAGCAAAATATAGGGTGACAATATTAGGATAGCTACGCAGAAAGCCTAGTATTATCTACCATTAGAAACCCAGTAATTGTATAAACACCCAATCCTACCATTAAATCCGCTACGCGCTACGATTATCGCTACGGCAATCGGCGTAGCAAGCTCGAGCCATATTATTCAATAATTACGTTACCGCCCGCGCCCTGCGTAGCACCAGCTACGAGCCGCTACGGAGTTGCTACGCGCTACGGTAGTAGACCCAAATGTTTGCTACGAAAATGTTCATGTTATTTCGGAATAAAATTATGTTTATCGGCACATTTCGTGATTTGTATTTTTATTTTATTTACATTGGTGTATTGTATTTTGCTTCTGTATCCATTACTTTTATATTTAAGAATGTAACGAGTTTTAGGGAAGATATTTTAAGATACATAATTTTTATTTTCATTTCTGAATCCCAGTTTAATTTACATCTAAAATTTATCATTTCCGCAACAAAATCACATATAATATGTCGAAAAACAATATCCCACACATCGCACAAAGAAAAAAGGCAACATCATTCCCTAAAATCATATTATTTATCACTAACAATAAAAAGGAAATGACTCCCCCTCCACGTTACGCGTCGGTGTGATACACGGCCGTAATAGACCGCCCGCGGCTGCATTCACACCGTCACGAATCAATGTTCAATCAATCAAGCTCGCTGCGAGCGATAATGTCACCGTGTGAATAATCGCTCGTCACTTACTTTATCGTTTAAAGTTAAGTGATTTTTAAAAGGTTTATACTGGCTTACTGTATGGGTAGTCGGAGATTTTATAGTTATTTCTAAGACAGAAAGAAGGTTTTATAGTATGAGCTTCACTATTGAAAAAGTAATTGAATGAATTCCATGAAGATACCAAAGGTTATCGTGTTATCCAAGTAGCTGGGTTGTAGAGGTCTCTTAGGCAGTCGCTCCATGTAAAGAACTGGTAGTATTAATTTAAGCTGAAGCCAACCAACGTTGGTAAAAATTTAATAATTAATATTTTGCACGCTTGCTTGCAGGCAGAATACAGCGACTTTTAGGATATAAGATCTTCCCTTGTATATAGTGTATTTCTTGCAAATAAACATTTTGATTTGATAAATAAGCTTGGTTGATAAAAAAGCTTGGATTGAAGAAAAGTACAATATAAGGCTAGCTTTAGCATCAGACTGTAGGCTGGTGGTCTCAACAGGGTAGCTGACAGTGACCAAGGCTCTAATATGGCGTGCTATTGAAGAGGCCTATGTCAAGTTGATGATCATGATGGTTTCTACGATGCACATTTAGATAGTAGTGAGTTTGTAGTTATTGCAAAATAAATTGGAGGGTGGCGACTATGCTAAAATGTTGCTAATCCTAGCCTATCTACATCATGGATACAACATCTGGAAAACTTTTTACATAAATTTACTGCTGATATAATTTACTCGTTAATAAACAAAATTTTAGCAATTTTTCAGCCCATCGTACATCCCCTACTCGGCGCTGATACGTTAGGTCCCAGGTGATGAGGGGAGTCTACCAATTTATTGGGATCCTACTTTTTTAAACCGACAAAATCCAATTATACTTTCAACCAATAGAGAATTCGTGGTATCCGTATTTTATGTTTGCTAGATCAAAGGGGAGGCTTTAATCAAGCATTTTTAAAGGATAGATGAGATTTGAGTAATTTTGCGTATTTCCAAAATTCGGGCGAACGAAATGTTTTTCATCGCGGAAAATCTGTCAACTACTTTTCCAGGACTGAATATTAAATTCTGTACTTCTACAGTCAAAATAACGGATTTCAGATACAAAATATAAAGTAAAAAAATATAGTCCTTTCGTAATTTTCACTAACAAAATTACAGACAATTTTACCCAACAAATTGCGGCCTCAAAACTAAGTTACAACATACTCGTACAAGGTTGCCCAATAAACTCTCGTCAAAACCCAAGGTTTTCTACAAAAATGTTTTTGTTAGCCAAAAAAAGTTAAAAAGCGTGATACTTGTGAACTCATGTCTAAATTATGTAGATAGGCAAATAGTCCATTTGGAGAGCAACGAGAGCAACAAAGGGAGGGTCAAACGGTAATGGTGCTTGAATGACCACGGACCTCTTTTAAACTGTGGTCCGCTGTACACCACTGTGTACACAGTGATCCACAGATAGAGTGGTATAAAGTGGTAAAAAAAATAAAACACAGTATGACTTATTCGTTCGTCAATTTCAATACATAACTAACATAACATCACTCCTTTAATTCCCGGAGTTCATTCATTACGCTAGTTATGTTAAGGTCCCGTGTTATAGAAAGCGAGCCTACCTATTGCCATCAAACGGACACCAAATATCTAAACTCCGAGGTGCTTCAGAGAAAATTCTAATGGAAAAACTCAGTAAAATTTTGCCCGACCTTTACATATTCGTACTTAATGTGAAAAGATAGTTTTGACTATCTGAAATCATTAACGATCAGTTAGCTAGCGCAGCGTGGTTATACACGTGGCTCTTTATGAGAAGTCTTTGCCCTCTAGTAAAAAAAAACATTATCAACTGGATAAATAACTCCAAACTATTTATCATTCACCTGTAACAAAATTCCAATACAACAACAAATGAAACAAGGCAACTTGCCAAAACCGAATTGACCCACCGTTGCTTTCTCCACTACGTTACCCCCAAAAACACGTATGTCCCCATATCCAGCGGACTGGCGGTCCAACCCAATCTGTATGCAAAACGTCCCGAGGGGTGGGGGATCTCATTTCCTACCCCCTCACCCCCTGGCACGTCCGTCGTCTAACTGACCCACCCCGGCCTGTCAAAAGATGGATGAATTTGAAAGAAACTTGCGCCCTACGGCGATTGTAGGGCTGTCACGATGTACTAGGAGACAGATAATTCGGTGAGATTTCAATAGTACTAACACCTAGTTACTATATTCCATTACAGAATACATAATTTTACAAGTAGTTCCATAACATAACATCACGCCTGAATCCAAAGGTTAGGCAGAGGTGTACCTAATAGTGCATCCGCATTTCGCTAGTTATGTTTAAGTTAAATATATTAGGGGGACAGTCTATTGCCATTTACCGGGCACGAATCCAGACTCCATGGCTGCTACTGAGAAATTCTTGATGGAAAAACCCAATAACACTTTGCCCGACTCGGGAATCGAACCCAGGACTTCATGATCAGCAGTCGCGATTGTTCGCAATCACTAGACCAATGAGGCAGTCAAGTAATTTCATAAAAAAATTTAAGGCCAAACTCAAACTTGAAACTAGTTTAACGATTCAAAACGTAGATCTCTAATATGAAGACGAACTGGCTAGAAACTTCATGGAGACTATTTTAAATCAAGTTAGGTTTCTAAATTCTAAAGTGTCTGTTAATGGTTTGATTGAAATAAACGTTATGAAGTTCCAGTCAAAAATACTGCTACAATGAGTCTAATCTTATCGTTTTACCTTGGTACCTACTCCAAAGAAGCCAAAACAAATCAAAATATTTATTTGCAAAAATTTTTTTTTTTAATTTTACCATTTAGGACTTACGTACGTTCACTTTAATTTCTATTTTGTTTTGTGACATTATTTTGCTTATTTTAATATTTGTAATAATTTTCATGCCGTAAGGTAGACTGTAGCTGAACTCATTAATTTATGTACAACATCTTATACCTGCACCTACATACCAAGCAAATGAAGTACTGATTCTGACTCTGCTAGAATATGGTAAATAAGGTGTTACAGTAATTTTGTTTCAGCATATCCTGCTATATCATGGCGTGCAAATGTATTCACAATCAGCGATGTCAATTAATCTTACTTACAAATTACAGATTCTATTGATTTGTCTTCTAAACAGTCCTTAATGGTATATTATCTTTTAAATTGTAATAGTTTGACGAGTATTTTTTTACACTTTGTCAGAGGTAAGTCTTGGAAACTATTTGGTAAATGATTGTAAATATTAATCGACATGCAGTATACATTTTTCTTAAATGCATGTTTGCCATTTCTGCTGAACAGGTTTTTCTAGATACAATATTAGTAAGGACCCAATTCCGTAAAGAATGGACCAACCCTAACCATCGGAAGGATCGTCACGTTAGGGTTAAAGAATATCTTAACATTTTTGCGCGCCCGACTTCGCTTTGATTTATTTTTTTATATCTTCATTATGACCCTTTGCATAGCACGTCATCCATTTCCGTTATTCCTCGGTTTGGATGATTTATAATCTGGTATTTTAATTTCAGAAACAGGGTTTGTTTAAAAATTTTACAGCTTAATTTAAACTTTACCCACTCATTTTTAACTTGAGACCACAAAAACTAAACTTTCACCTGTTTTCCTTCATGTGGTTTACATATTACATAATTGTACAGTAAACTCACGCCTTTTCCCAACGGGGATAGGCAGAAACTAAAAAACGCCATCTGCTGCGATCCTTACACACCTAGCTTCGTCCACGTTCATACATATGTACATCTAGTCTCACACGTAACGCCGGTTGCGATTACTGCGCACTTGAGCTTTCTGAAGGACATCACCAAATCACGAATAAGGTCAGTGTGTGTCCTTTTAGCAAATTATTACATACTCACTATTAACAACATCTATACAACGAGATACATAACGAAGAAGCTTTCTCCACAACTAATGTAACGTATTTCCGCGCACAAATTACCGAAAAATAAAATACAGTATTCATCCATTACTAGTAGTTAAATGTTGGCTACATTTAACTTCCCTCTTCGATCCCTCTCGAAACTATATAGATAACGTTAAAATATTGAATGCAAATTAGTTAGTAGTTAAATTTCCCGTTAATACGCGAAGTTTAATTTAAACCGGAGTCTATAATAGCTGGTATTCGTTCAACGTTTAATAAAATTTGCTATCGATGTAACGAAGTTAGCTTATTGTAGGCATTAACAGAGCTGCTTGATAGGAAAATAAAATAACATAACATCACGCCTGTAATCCTCAAAGGGTTAGGCAGAGGTGTGCCCATTGGTACACGCATATTTCGCTGATTAGGTTTAAGACCCATGTAGTAGGGGGCGAGCCTTTTGCGATCAACCGGGCACAAATCCAGACTCCGTGTCTGCTACTGAGAACTTCCTGAAGAAATAACCCAATAACACTTTGCCCGACCTGGGAATAGAACCCAGCACCTCGTGCTCAGCAGTCGCGCCTGCAAACACTAAACCAACGAGGTAGTCCTCAAACAGTTGGTAGGAAAATGTGTTATTTTAATAGGTTTACACAATTTTATTCACTGGTATGTTGTCTGCAACCCGCATGGTAGATTATGGCAGTCTTCTTCACAAAGGGAGGAATCCTATATTGCAGCAGCTGGGAACACTTTGGGTAAGCTTATGTTATGCTTCTTTTATGGGCTATCCAACACTAAAATATTTTTTCAATTCGAACCAGTAGTTCCTGAGATTAGCGCGTTCAACCAAACAAACAAACTCTTTAGCTTTATAATATTAGTATAGATTAGTGATCAATATTTATAGGAGCATGATGTCGATGTACAAGGCGTGTCAATCACAATTTAAGGTGTTACCATCACAGAGATGCAACTTGTAACTTTCTTTACGAACACCATACTGCATAATTATGGCCATATTTTAAAATTCCAGAACTATAAAACCAAAAAGCACGTGTCACCCATCAACACAAACGCAAGTGTAAGCTCTTTTTAAACAAACACAAGACTGGAAGGTCGAATAGGGGGACCGAATAAAAAATGCACATGTAATATTTTTCCGGGGATAAATGTGGCGACATGTGTCAATGTAAAACTTTAGGGTCAAAGCACACTGCGACAGAACGAAGAGTGAACGTGGTGAGTCGCACTGCTCGGGAGAGTGTTCATATTTATTTGAGTAACGATTTACGCTGATATGCTATGCTCCACCATCTATGTGTAGCAGAGTAATTGGAAAAATCAAAAATTTATCACAACAAATCGAGACAGTCACTATAAATAAGCAAGAACGTCGCGCATCGATTGGTTAACAATTTCATCCGAGACATGTTCTAACCAACCAGAATAAATATGTTACGAATTGACTCCTACTAGTCATTCAGTAATCAAGTCCAATCGTGTTAGATAGATTAAAATAGATTTTTCCAATTATCTTGCGACATGTGCAAGTTCAGGAATATTTTGGTGTATTTTTGTCTAAAGCAAATCATGTTGGGAATACCTAAAAGGACACGTAGATAACGTACGTACGTACGCACGTAGATACTTAGTGTGATACGCTTCAATGTGCCTAAACATTTACAGTGCCACGTCTGAATGTCCGTCATATGAAGAAATACGATAGTTGTGACTCCCAGAATATAGGTGGCGCTGTAATACCTTGCGTGATCAGATAACTGATGGCTCACATACATCATTCATGAAGCTTTCGGGTGGGACTTTGAAGTCAGCGGGATAAACTGTCACAGTGTTGAGTCAACCGGATATCACACGAGGTCTGGCGTGAAAAATCCAGTGCAGCATAAGGCCGTCTTCAATTATTTGAATATTTTTATGATTTAGTTCTGTCAATGGTCATAAAGAAAACTGAAACCTAATTTAATTTGGGTCCAAATTGGCATTAAATTTCCTTCTTCAAATAAATGGTTATTATGTTCTTTAAAAAGCCATTATCATTAATTTAGCAAAATTAAAATGGTGGTTTCTAAGGAAGGCCTTTGCTTAGTAATGGAGGTCTTTGGGCTTTAAAAATAACATTATTTTAATGTTCAATAAACCATCTATCTTTCTACGATTTTAACATGTGGCAAAGAAATATCAATCGCCATTTTCAAAGCCACAAACGCCGCGTTAAAGTAAAGCTTGACATTCGGATGCAAACGACAGGGGCCACAAAATATCACCCTTTGTCATATAGATAGCTTCGAACGACAGCTTTATTGTACCTCTGCAAGTGTACTGCTTACCTAAGCAGATGTAAAGGCGTGGCGATAAGGTTTCGTGAAACCCGGTGTAGGTGAAGTGTTTTTGTTTGCAATGGTGTTTTGAAATTATGTGATTGGAAGTGATCATTAAGGTTACCATTTACATGGAAAAAACTTGACAAAACCGGTTAAGTCAAAAATCAATTTTATCCTTTATACGCTTCTAGCAACACCGACGAGTTCAGTGTGGCTGTAGGCTTGCATCAAGGGTCGGCTTTGAGTCCTTACCTCTTCCTGTTGATAATACATCCATAATCATCTGTCCATAATCAGGAAGATGCACCCTGGTGTATGCTGTTCGCCGACGAAATTGTTCTTGTCGGTGAAGGTGGACCTGAGATCCAGGACAAATTGGAGAAATGGCAACAGAAGCTCGAGAATGTTAGCTTGAAAATCAGCAGAACTAAAACCGAATACATGTTCTGCGATTTCGGCGGTCTCTCCAGTTCTGGAGTCATAGCGCTAGATGGCGCGTTTCTTCCTGTCTGCTCCGACTTTCAGTATCTCGGTTCACTCGTTCAACGCGATGGCGAAATAGATTGTAGTGTTAAGCACAGAGTTAACATTGGATGGATGTATAGTTTACAACATGCATAAATTATCAATTTACAGGTACTTACTGTTACATATAAGTTATGACTGTGAAGAACTGAGGAGACTCCTACTCTCCTCCTCATCTACTATAAGAAGTTACTGGCATGTTATATTTAAAACGCGCACTGCACTGCACTATCTAATGAGCCCGGAGTGCTGAAAATGCGCGTCTTGATGCAAAAAAAAAATTTTCAGGCAATCATTTTTTAATTTATCAGCCAATATACCTTTTATTTACATAAAACGTAACATCACGACTGTAATCCCCGAAGGGATAGGCAGAGGCGTACCTAATGGTACACCCACATTTTGCCAGTTATGTTTAAGTCTCATCTAATAGGGGGCGAGCCTATTGCCATCAACCGGGCACAAATCCAGACTGCTGCTACGTGTAAGTGTAAGTGTAAGTGGCTGCTACTCAGAAATTCCTGATACAAAAACACAATAACACTTTGCCCGACCCGGGAATCGAACCCAGGTACCTCATGCTCAGCAGTCGCTCTGGCGAACACTAGACCAACAAGACAGTCCTTTACCTTTCATTTACTACGTGCCTATAAACCAGTAATCAAGACTTTGGTTAGGGCAAAGACCAAAGTATACTTTTTATACCGGTAGTAAGTTCCCGAGGGCTATTTTCGAACTACATGCGGGCGAGGCCGGGGCCAAAAGCTTGTAGTTTATATATAAGCTTAGCTTACCTCTTGCTAATGGAGCTTAAAAGCAAACTATAGCAAAAACATGATACTCTCGAAGAAGTAGTTAAAAGTTTACGATTTACATGGCGCTTAGTTTTAGTTTAGCTGTTTATGCCAGTTAGGACTAGGTTCTGAACTTAACACTGTTGCATATCTACTAACGGAGGGGTGCTACATTGTTCGTGTCGGCACAATCGATTCGGCAGTCCTTTTTTTAACAAAAAAAGGTGACCCGAAGCAAACCTTACACAAGTTCGGCTTTTATTCAGTTCATGATGATCAATAAACCCCGCTCGACATCACTCACTGAATCATGTTCGACTAGGTTCGGTACTATTCGGGGCTAAGCCTAGCCGCTGTTTTCCATCAGTGTGACTATAAAAATCACTTATCCCCAGCAATGGGACAGTGCTAGCAGGCGTCTGGTACGGTTTGTGATTTATCTTACAAAAAACCTCGTTATTATATTTAAAAAAAAACTAGCGACCAGCCTCTTCACACGGCGCCACTTATGAGGGTCCAATCATATCTTTCAAGCTGGGACCAACCATACACATTAACGAAATTTCATTGAAATCGGTTGGGTGGTTTCGGAGTACGTGTACGAACACGTGATTTTTTTATATTAAGAAGATATCAGTCACCCATCTATAATCTGTCCCCAATAAGCGCAGCTTTACATTCCATTCAATTCATTCCACACGATTTCCATTAAATGGTACCATAAATATGAATCAGTACGCAAATAAATCATGTACAGAGCGATGATATATCGGACCTATTTGTTTTGTTGTCAGTCGGTTTTAACATTGTATTGTGTTACAGTCAAAATTGTTAACCGGTCATAACCTGTTTTGACTAACGTTGTGTAACGTCAATATCTAGAATAACTACAAAAAAAAGAAAACGATTCTGACTGCAGGATCTTGCAGGTCATAAGAATATATCATAAGAATGTATTGCCAACAGAACCAAAGCTGTGCGCAAAATTTCAGCTCAATTGGTTGGGAGAACTGGTTTAAAATAAGTCAATAGGCCCTTCGGGGATTACAAGCGTGATATTATAGCATAATGTAATAAGCAGTTATGTAAGCACTAGCTTATGCCCGCGGCTTCACCCGCGTGGAGTTCGGTAATTATCACACGGGATCGTACTACCGAGATAAAAATGTGTTAATCCAGGTTATAAACTATCTGTGTGCTAAATTTCATCAAAATCCATTCAGAAGTTTTTGCGTGAAAGAGTAATAAACATCCATACATACAAACTTTCGCGTTTATAATATTAGTAAGGATTTGTTAAATAGTTTTATCTGGTCAATAGTAGTTTTGCCAGATGAACAGTTTTGATTGTAACATAAGTATCTACTGAATTTCAATATCCCGGGCTCTAAAATTATTATAATATAATGGTATAATTTGGTATTTCGCTAAATATGAGCTGAGTGGATCTGTATTGCATTTCGCAATGACGCACGGAATCCACAGAAATTGATATTGGCTTTGTGTTTAATTAGTTGTATTTATGGCGGAAACTATTTAATAATGTTTGGTCTGATAAAAACACACTAATAAATACTTTGACTTTGATACTGAAATAATTTCATAATTCGACGATTATGTAATTATTTCAGTACCAAAGGTCAAGGTACGCGTAGGTCGTCAGGCGGTACGTACTATTTAGTCATCACCATCATCTGCCTAGCCTTTTCCCAACTATGTTGGAACGGCTTCCAGTCTAGCGAGATACAGATGAATACCATCACTTTTGTGTCACCCTTCGATCGCGAATATATTGCGAGGAAACCGGCTTGTCCTAGAATCAAAAAATTCGAAGACATCTCCAATCCACTCTGGGCCCGTGATGGATTACCGCATAGCCCACTACCTCTCACAGTCTGTGGACTTCCTAGCTAAGAATTCTGTTTCCTGCAATGGAAAAATTATAGGATGATTATGCTTTGATGAGTACACTTGGCATCTACATCAGATTGAACAAGAAAATTTCCAAACTTTGTCTAAGAGATGGTTGTTTCGAATCCGTACAACTGTTTGATGACTATTTGAGAACAATACTACATTCGGTATCTTGTTTTCATCAGATAATCTAGACTTATTTGTACCTTTGAAAGAAAATAAGAGCCATACCAATCTATTTCATAAACCTGATACGAATAAGTAGAAAAAGCAATTATTATTGGATATAAAAAAGGTTTTCTTTACCACTATTTTCTTGTTGTTTTGCGATTATGTTTCTATTGCTAAGTAAACGTCGATTCTATTTCTAAGAAAAACTAACGATAGGGTAGATTAATTAATGGTTTTATTTCCAGTAATAAGGAAACTGTTATTGAGATACGGAAATTATTAATTAGTCTATAGGAGATATTATTGGCTAGCTGATATGGCAACGTCGTACAGTTGAACCAGAAAAGGTATGGGCTTCGGTAATGTTTGTTTCAGAATTGGTACGAATGTACCACAGAGTGATCGCCCATGGATGTAGGGATTCTAAGTTATGTACTGCAGCTTTGTAGTAGTGTGCGTTTAAAGCATTATTTCTGTGGGTTACCTACTCCGGTCAGTTATGTGACTTGCTCAAAAGTTTAGAAACTGCAAAGACTTGTTACTCTTCAATTTTGTATGTAATGTAAGACAGAATAAGTACCCAAGTACTACCCTCTTTGCAACCACGTTGTGACAGCTCTATAATTAGATTTCATCGCGCGTTCATGTCTCTGAAGTGAGACGATGATTGCTGAAGCGCATTATTTTTCTGGAAGATTTGTAAGTAAAGGCGGCACGTGGGTGCACGGCGGCATGCTAGGAAGTTGACAAAATGTTTATAAGCTAAGATATTTCGAGCTATTTCCAAGGAAGACCTTGTAGCAACAGCCAGGAAAAATCAAGGTGGGCAGGAAATATGTTTTATTTATTTTCTTCTATATTTCGTTACTATAGCAATTATTTTTATGAGGAATTGTTTTTATGTTAGCAAGGAGGCTTGAAAGTGTAACAGTATAAAATGGATAGTAGAAGCTTTAAAGCTTTTTAATAAACTCTAGATAGACAAAACAGGTGATCATTTTCGTAAAATATCAGTTGAATACATTTATTTCACAACTGCAAATATTTATTTGCATTTAGCACTATATACTCGTGCGGACTTGAGAAAACAAGAGGAAAAGACGTAAAATTTCGTAGGTTACAAAATATTTCAACTGAAGATACGGATGACATGAGCAAAGATGAACCAGTGGTGTTATCTTACTTATGTCTGAACATAATACATCTCAAAGATCCATATCAGAAAATAGCACGACCCAATTGTAAATAAGCAAACATTTACTTTTACTTTGCACTCGTCTCAAACAAAACAGTGCATTACCGAACGTGGGAACAAATTCTCTCCGGACGTGCCACCTTCTTGCACTTGGACGTAGGGTTGCCACGTGATAACTAGGAACTTAGTGGAAGAAGAATAATCGGAATATTGAACCTCGCGATCAGCACTTCCAAATCGCGTTCAATAGCTGTCAATAACGATATCCCACAATAATGATGACACTGACAGGTTGTGAACTCTGTTAAAATGTGGGAAGAATGAGAAATATTAAGACCGCATTAATTTACTAACTTATATAGATAACAAGCAGAAACGGCTGAACACCACCGGTTACGCCATGGTCTCTAGATAAGTTTCGACCGTCTAATGCTGCATATAATCTCCCAAAGTACCTACTAAGCAAGTGGGTTTGCTAATTTTGTATTTTAAACCCAAATAAAACCACAAAAAGGAATCTAAAACACCCGGATTTTGCAGTGCAAAAAACCCTACGCTGTCAACCCTAACCACGCCACGTACGTCTTCAATTAGACTGGAAGTGTTTTCCTATTGTTACCATACTCTTGAGGTAATGGAACCACTATTGGTCTAGTAAAATTTGTGTGAACTGTGTTCAAATTGGTAGCACTGTTTGCGGGGTTATAGCGGGATAAAGGAAGATTGTGGAATATTTATTTATTTAACACTTCAAGCACAATGTACAGAGGTTAATGCCATAGGACTTAATGCCATAGGCATTTTCCAGCAGTCAACCTTTGGGTGATGCAGAGACAAATACTAATCAAATACTAAACAAAACTACAAGAATATATAAAATACTATAAATAAATATCAAAATACTAAATTTATATTAAAATAATAATAATATTGTGGCTTGTGGATAATAGGAAATGAATTATTTTGTTGTAACGTGCTTTCCGTATAATTTTACGACTACTTTGCACTCCACTGCATTACCGAACGCGAGATCAAATTCTCTGTCGACTCTATTCGTCAAAAGATCCAAAGAGTCAAGGGCGTAGGGAGTTATTTTTATCCACCGATGCTGAAAGTCTAGTTATTAGTTCTTTTAAGTCAAAAAATTTATAATATATGTGTAAATGTATAATGTATGTATGTGTGTGCCTTTGTGATAGGTTGACTAAAATATCAACACCCAATGACTTGACATTACACTTGAGAACAGATTTAATATCAATTATATTCGACTGGACTCTTACCAAAAGGATTGGGCACAAATAGCCAAAGAGAGAGAAAAATGGAAAGAAGGAAGGGAGACCTTTGCCCTGCAGTGGGATACATAAGGCTCATAATAATAATATATCGTTTCGACCTTTAAAAACCAGGGTCTTCAGGTAGTTGTTAATTTGTTACATCCAAGCTATTTTAAGAGTTAACATTTGGCCATCATAACTCAAAGTAACCAAGTCACATTCACAGCCCATAAACAGGAATAAAACCATAAAATATAAAACGTAAAGCTACTTTGCTTCCGTAATTTCATTGGCAATAAAATTGTACGGCTACATTCGGTTACAAAGTGGTGGGGAACAAAGAGGTAATACCGGTAGCGGATATCAATGTCGAGTTGAATGGAACGCACTGAGTGCAGGCTACGGCGGTGCAGGTAGTGGGGAGTGCAACTAGGTAGACGTGTGTGTAGCCAATCGGAAGGTTTACTTGAAATGAGAGGTGAAGTATTGAATAAATTGGCGGTGAATTTTGTTTAAAGGTGCTAGGTGCTTTTCTTAGATATTTTATTTATTTTTAGGAAGTATTTTATCGAGGCAAGAATGTTTTCTTGAGAAGAGAAATGAAAAAATAAGCTCTTGATTCTTACAAAACTACAGGTCGTTCTTTGATCATCTTAAGCTTTAAGATCTTTATTTTTTTAACGAACATTATTCTACTAAGTTAACACAAAGGCAACTCAAATACGAAAATAAAACTCCAAATAGATCCATCTCATGCTAATCAATTAACCAATCTACGAAAAGTAACGTTACAACAGAACGGACTTACAAAAGCTTTACTCAAAACGAATCCGCTCGTATTATTTACACTATATTAGTAAAAAGCGAGCGGATCCGTAGGGCGGGGGCGGAAGCGCCCCGCTCGCCGGAAATGAGCTTTCGATATCCGCCCGCCCCTCCCGCACCCACTTTGTCCAAATCAATTTCTCTTTACAACGCCCGCCGCCCAAAAAATGCATCGCAAATGTTTGAGAGCAATCCGTGTAAATTTAATTATAGTTTTTTGGGCGCTTTCTTTTTTTTCACCCAAATGCCTTTGTCGCATTGGATCCAATTGCAATTTACTTTTTTCGCGCGTTTAATTATGGCGATTTGTTTTATTTGTGAGCCTTTGTTCATTTGCTAGATCGATTAAGCTGCGTCATCTTAATGCAACGGTAATGCTTGTGAACGCAATTTGAACTAAATTATTGCTTTTTCATGCGATTACTTTAAACCAAAACGCTTTTGCATTTAGGCTTCGTATTATATTATATGGCAGCAGCATTACATTCAATGAAAATGATTGCTTTTCCGAGCGATTCATATTTCTTTTGTTAAACTGAGGCCTATTGGACCCAGCGCGATTGTTTCAATGAATCGAATTTCGGTTGCATTACAACGAAAATCGTAATTTTCTCTGTTGACGTAAAATTGAATAATAAAGCTGGTATGTTTATTTAAAGAGTAAAATAAAAGCTTTTCAGTGGGCGCACATTCGTGGTAATAAATTAGATTTCGCTTGCATTACATGAAACGGGATTGTACTGGTATAAAGGGAGATATATTTTTGTTGAAACCGAGGTTTAATTATTTTCTTTTTTATACAAAGGGAATACGTTTGCTTCCATTTCTCTTTGAGTTATTTAAAAAGGTCATTTCATTGCCAATTAGTTACATACAGAGTTGGTTGTTTACTGTAGATTTTATATAATATATTAGCTGATGTGTTACATGTGGAGTATTATTAAAACTTTAGTCGGACCGGAAATACGTACAGAAATACTTTTACTTTCTTTTTTTTTTGCTTTCGAAGAAGGAAAATATATTCTGAACAAGTTCATAAAACATGATAAAAATATCACGTAATTTTATCTCGATCTATAATATACCGAAAATTAACGCCAGTATCTTATAAAAATACCCACTGAGTCGATTTTCCGAAGATCGGAGAAAAAAATGAAGTCTCGGAAAAGTCTCGAGTGATCACTTAACTCCAGCAGCTGAACTCTAGTTGAGGTAACTACGGTGACTGCAGTGAACCAACCAACTTTTAAATTCAATCTACCGCTTAAAAAATTCTCTAGAAATAAACACGGTTAGCCTCTCTCTTTTTTTCTGTCTTTTTTAAAGTTTTGTAGGTTTCGTTTTGTGTACTTCGGTGTTAATGTTTAGCCTGTTTTTTAGATTAAATTAGACCGGGTTCTAGTACTGAGTTTGAAACTCTGTTGAAATTAGAATTGGTTAAATAGCTGAGTTTGAGGTTGAAATAGCGCTTAACGACACCTGTCGCATCGTAACGGGGTGCTTAAGACCTTTCTCTCTTGCGATGTTGTATCCGCTGGCGGGTATAGCTCCACCAGATGTACGCCGCGAAATGGCAAGTCGCATCGAAAAGGGGAAACAAGATCGAGACAACCACCACCCCTTACACATGCATCAACTACCACCTTCACGCTTAAAGAGTCGTAAAAGCCTTTTGAGATTTACCTCTTTAAAAGATAGTGCGTCCGATGAGAGATGCGAACTGTGGAGGAGGAAGCAAACATCCCATCCCTCCTAACTTCATCAACCCGGAAGAACACTTGCCACCCGGATACAAACTGCAGTGGCCAATCTAGAAATCGCTTAACCGATTGCGGGCCCAGGTTGGCCGCTGTAGATATAACCTTGCCAAATGGGGTATCCTCGATCCATCTCAAACAGAGTGCCAATGTGGAGCCCCTCTGCAGGGTATGCCCCACCTACTGTCCTGCCCATCCTGCACAACCACTTGTACTTATCAGGATTTAATCGAAGCAAATAGTAGAGCTGTGCAGGTGGCTACATACTGGTCTAACACAATTTGAGTTCATGGATAAAAAATTGATTTTAGATGTTGTCGTATGTTTTAAAGATTTCATGCCTAGTACCAAAGAGTATTTTAAAAATGTAAAGGTTTTGACTTTTTTCTAGAAAAATGTAATATGCTCGACTTAATTAGAGAAGCACAAGGCACGCTCACAACTGTGATTTTAGGTTAAAATCTAGTTTTTTCTGACTTAAAACTTTCACGTGTTTTCTCAAAATCTGCAGTGCGGTATGCCATTGGCTCGTATCTCCGGTAACTCGGTATTCACTGCTATTTCACCGCTCACCGTTTTTATTCGCGGAAAAAACGTTGAATACTTTGAATGCCTCAAAGTGTATTCAATTAAGAGTTCGCTGGACATTTTAAAAAGAATTTTGTTTATGCATACTTTTTTCTGGGATGTAAGTCGGTTTAGAGCACTGGGCGGTCGTCCCAGCAAATTATGTGAGTGGTATTGAAATTATATTTTTAATTAAGGCATAAAATTAAATTATTTAATTTGTATTTGTAAATGTCAAAGGAAAAATTCATGAATAAAAATATCACAATATTTAATGAAAAGTTCACAAAAGTAGCAACGGTATTGCTCGGTTTTTTAGACAAAATTTCTCCTATATTTTGGCGTAGAGGCCAAATTACCGCACGTTTCACCCCGAATAGATATTATAACACGAACTGACACTTGACAGCAGCCATTACTACTGATATTCGGAAGCAATTGACTGGAAGCCGCCCTTAATGTGCCCGGCTAGTACGACTTCCAAACTTCGGAAATTAATGAAAATGTGACTTCGTGAGTTCAAGATTGTTATTATTGTAAAGGCTAGGTTTTATTGAAAGATACTCTCGTTATAAAAAAAAAAAACTAAGCCTTAACATAAAAGTCTGCCAGTAAAAAATAATGTCGTCTCGTTTTACGGAGTCCAATAGTAAATAGAAAACATTTTAGGTAACATCGAAATAAATTGCGATGCTGAAATTGAGTAGGACCTAACCTTATTTCTTGCAATAAAGACTAATTTTGTAAGTGAACTAAATAAACCTAAGTGGAATTACCTGTCTACGAAAATATACGACATTATTTGACTTTCACCTTTAGGCCCCGCAAATAAGGTAATACTAATAAACTCATGTTACTGTTGTGGGCGTACGATCAAATATTAATTGCGTTTTATAAAACATAAGCGAAAGAAAACATTTTCGTTTATAACCTAAATAAAGAATGGGGTACTAGGCGCCCAAGCAATCAAGGAGTTGTATTTTTTCTGAAGCAGTAATATATAAAGGTATGTTTACACAGTAAGCCATGTTTTTCGCAGCGTTAGCGTTCCCGGTATAGCTCTCAAGAGAAACATTCGTTGGTAGCTCGTTAAAGTCGCGCCAATTTATTAAATGCGATATATAGCTTGTGTTTGTAGGTAGTGCGGCTGTCCTGTCCGACTTTAAGATTTAATGCTACAATTTGCTAACTTTCTCTGAGATCATGGTATAAGTAGAATGTGCCTTGAGATTAATATATTAGCACTATGCTTTAGTTATAGTCTACAGATGTTGAACGTAGATCGATCTTTTAGCATAACGTGTTGTTTGTTTTGAAGATCAGTCTCAACTAGTAGATACAGACAAAGTGTTTAAATAAAAAGTAGGCGTCCGCAATTTAACCGAAACTATTCGCCAGAATCTTAACTTGACTAGTCGGATAGACCCCTTTTTATGTGAAATGTTAATTATTATAATCTTCAGATTTTTCCTAAACACGAAATTCTGACAAAAAATAAACGAAACAACTCATTTCCCTTTTAATTTTCGAGCTAAAGTCAAACAAGTCAAACTTCAAGCAGTGACATTCACACTGAGTGTAAACAGGGATCCGATCGAGTTGGATTACTCGTGTAATTAATCGAGAGTGTGCCTTCGCGACAAGATGACCCCTCACTTCACCCCCTCTCGTTTCACCCCCTCCGGCAGAAGTTTATTTTTACAAGCGGAGGACCTCCATTTTGTTAGAAAGCTACAAAAGGCTTGAGACAATAGTTCTATTAAATGCTCAATTGCGTTGGATTTTTAGTTTTTTTTTTTGTAATTATGTTTTTTTAAAGGTGTGATGCTTGTTTGTTTTTGCGGAAAATGGGAAGGTTTCTTGTGAAATCTGCTGGAGGCACGTGGCACTTGGACCCCTTAAGATACGAGTATTGTATTATTAGAACAGACCACAATGGGTGGAGTGCTATAGTGTCTGCCTACCGCTGTGGAAAATAGGCGTGACTTTATGCGCGTGTTCATGGTAGGTTTCTTCATCTTCTACGAGAGATCAACGAAATCTTCTATCGTAGGTTCGATTTAAATGCACACGTGCGTTTTCAGCACGAAGAAAATTCTCATTTTGAAAGGACAAAAACTTCTAAAATACACAGCAACATAAAAACATACTACCAACAAAACGAAACTAACCAAAAACTGCAGCGTCGGTCATAAGCGATGAAGTTTAACGGCACCACCAACCTCACAGCGAAAAACTAATTTTCACGAATGTTAGTTAAAATAATCTAATTGGTAAACTGGCGGCGTCAGATAAGAGATGCATCCGACGACCCGACCGTTACTTTTTACTGGGAAAGCGCAGTAAAGATAGACGCGAATATGGGCTGCCTGTTACACCGAAGGGTCATGGTTTGACGTCTCTTTATTTGTCACTGAGTTTAAAGCGCTAGAATGATGTTTTGGCGCTGTTGAGGTGTTTTAAAAAATTGTGAAAATGTCTCACGAAATTTTATTTGAAGACGGTAAAGAAATTTTATTTCAATAAATTTAACGAACGCGTCACAAAGGAGGTTTTGTTTGTAAAAAAATACCGTTCATAGAAAATGAAAATCCTATCTAAAATAAATAGAAGGAATTTCAATATTACAGCAATTTCACTAAAACTAAACTGATCCTTTAGTGAAAGTTATAAAAACTAATGTGTCACTGAATTTCAGAAGATTTTATTGAAAACTCGTTTATACACTTGCTACTCTTAAATTTAACTATCACCCATTGCAAAGGATATAATCGTGTTTTATAAAGATTGGAATTGCATCTCAAACGTGAACTATCTCAGAAATTGTATATTACAGTTACTACTGATGTGGCTCGAGCTGCCAAGAGTAGGAGCACCCTGTTAAAAATAAAGCTTCTTGACTTCGCTCGCGAGGTTGTGGACAAGTGGGATGTGAACTCAGCGATCATTGTGCCGATAGTAGTTTCAGCCAATGGCTTAGTTACCAAGAGCCTCGGCCAATACCTGAGGAGGCTCTGGTTAGGCATCTGGATCAAGGGCTTGATTCAGAAAGCAGTACCTGGATACGGCTCGAGCTGTTAGGAGGTTCCTCTCTCTGGAGCCCTTACCGACGCTAGCTTGGACCCTGTTCCCGATGTGATACTATTTTTTAAAATATTATTTTATATTGAAATATTTAAAATGTAATTAATGTGTATATAAATAAATAAAGGAAACAGTATGACAAAATGCTAACAATGTAAAGTTCGAAAGCTTTGAAGGTATTGTCTAAACGATCTATGTATTTGTATAAATATATGTATATAAAAAAAAATTGTAAGTACCTAATTTCACTAAACACTATTGCATATCCGACATGGGTAGACTATTGAGCCTAAAAATGTTATGTTTATAATAAGAACTAATTGTACACAGTTATGCAATAAATATATCTTTATCTGTATGTCGAAATAATATATGTATAGTGATACTACAAGCCGGGAAGCCAATCTAGACAAATGCGTCAGCTGTGACAAGCACTAAAATATACGTTATAATTGACTCCTAAATTCCTGCTTCGTGAAGCGTCCCGCGACTCAGAGCATCAATTCGTCCACTCCAAACAGATGAATGAACAGCAACGATGAGCATGTGTACTTGTTTCACAACTACGTCTCGACAATTTATGAATGTTGTTTTGTATACGTATGTTCACTTGTCACAGTGAGCATATTAGTACTAAACAGTGTTTCAACTAGGAACAAATGGCGGTAATTGGCTCACTCAAATGTGCAAAGCGGTTACACGAATTCTAAGCATGCTTAAGGTTACTCGTGGTTAAGTAGCATCGAGACTAGTGGTTATTTTTATGAGTGTAATGCAAAATAACAAAAACTTTTGTTGACAGCGGTCTAGTTGGTTTAAATGTACACATAACAACACACTCCGAGGAGTTAGGCAAAGGTGTACCTAATAGCATTTCGCTACATTTCGCTAGTTATGTTTAAGTCCCATGTGACAGGAGGCGAGCCTATTGTCATCAGACGGGCATAAATCCAGACTGAAAGTGGCAACTACTGGAAAATTCCTGATGGAAAACCCCAATAACACTTTGCCCGACCTGGGAATCGAGCCCAGGACCTCATTGTCCGCAGTCGCGCTTGCGACTACAAGACCAACGAGGCAGTTGGTTTACTGCTTATTTCTATACTGTAACAACGAGCTAGATTAGTGTGAAATGTCCCGTTAACAACGACATCTGTAGCGCTTATTAGTTTAGTTTTTTTTTTCGTGAGTTATGATAGCAATTATGTGAGTATATTTTGGCAGCGAATGGCTAAGAGAGATAGATGGGCATTGTGCGTACAAATTAGTTTTATTTTTGTGTTGAGAGAAAAACCTACCTATTTGTACTTACATTAGGTACACTCTTAGAAATACGGTTATTTGGTTTGGTTTATGGCTATTTGACAATTTAGGGCGACAATACAAAATTTTCAAAATATTTATTCCGTTCTTATTAGGAAGCTATTGTATTATGTCGAAATGTGTCCTGCAATAAAATATATGTAATATCCATTTTATTTACAAGATATGATTCAAATTAATCTTAATATGAATAATATCTTTATAAGTTTCTACTTATCAACTTAAAAATCAAATTATTAAATCAACATCCTCATAGAACTGCGTACAAAAAAAAAATTAAAAACCTTTCACAGTAAAACCACATTAAGATCCACTTTTTCACTCGCGCATCCATTTACCCGCTCGTTACGGTGTGAACGGCGGCCGCTGTCAGCAAATGCGGCTAACTACCGATATTGGCGAAACGCGACGATTTATCGCGCGATGTGCGATGCTCGCGCGTTACTTTAGTTTTACGATTCGCATTCGTCGACGTTGGCTAGGTTTTTCGACGATGGGTTATGTTAGTTTTTTTTTAAGAATTTTTCGTTTGAAGGTTTTGTTGTGAACGTAAATGTTGGATACAGCCGCCTCAAGTAAAAAGTTATTTCCAGGGGTATGAAGAACAGGGTGTAAAGTTTTTATCCCCCGTAGGAAAAGGAGGATCCTGGGACCAGTGTTGTGTTTGGTGTTGTCGGGTTTTTCTAAAGCGTCTCAAGTCGCGGAGAACTTTAATATCACCATTTAGGAATTTGATGTTAAGTCTTCATTTGTGGCATAGATGGCGCTGTTCTTTTTTTGTACTATGTTGCTGTAGTGCTTTTGTAGTGCCGCTACCCATTCACACTAAAGACATACGTATATACCCATAAATTCACGCCTTTTTTTCATGAGAGTAGGCAGAATCTACAGTAGTACTAAGCTACTTGCTACGATCTTTTACACACTCCTTTCTCCTCGTCTACGTCCATACATCTGGTCATACATGGCACACCGCAATATAATTATTATTTATTGTAAAAGCGACTCCGTCCGTCTGTTACCTTATTACAGCTTAGTAATAGTGTTGTTTAGACATTGATGTGTACCTGGAAAGACATAAGCAGTTCATTAGTATAAAATGATTATTCACAAAACATTTTATAAAATTTGGCACATACACCTAGGTTATGATTTAGGATATTTGTTATCCCGCTAGTACGCTCTTGTGGGATGATTTCCGACCTCAACACGAGCGAAGCCGCGGGCAAAATGATACAACGCTCCTTTAATGTTACTTGTTTACCCAAGTGTTCCACGAAGTGAGAAATTAAGTAGCCATAACACCAGATTAGTTATTAGCCGTTTACAAGTCTGTCATAAGCAGCTTATAAGAGGCTAGTATCAAGTTGCGAGTACCGGTTGTTTTATTTATTAAAAATCCCTTCCGAGAAATTACCACTTCTAACAAACTAATAATATTATGATTAATCACAGTATTTCATTACTAGGCCCCCACTGTTATCGAAACGGTGAAGGAAAATATCGTGAGGAAATCAGCAAGATTCTCGAACCAAAAATTTGAAGACTTGTGACATCTACCAAGTCGCACTGAGCTACAGTGCACAAATTACGGCTTACTTTTTATTATGCACAGGAAGCTTGTGTGCCAGAAGTGGGGTCATTACAGGCTGATAATGTTATACTTATGCTACCTCTATAACATTTCAGTCACTGTTATACAAGATAGAAAGGCCACCGACCCGAAAACGGAAACCACATACTCAGTACATCATTCTAAACACCCCGATATAGAAATTTTTCATCGGTTATTTAAAAAAATCAGCTGTTCCATACATGTTGACCGTGAAGGTATTGCACTTTTTTAAAACACGGTAAAATTTCTATGTGGGGGTGTTTAGGATGATGTACTGAGTATGTGGTTTCCGTTTTCACGTCGGTGTCCCTTCACCTAGTATAGGTGATCGTTCGTCGGTTATTCAAAACAAAAAACAGCCGTTTCCTTCAAAACTGCAATACCTACACGGTCAGCATGTATGGAACAGCTGTAAGATTTCTATGTGGGGTTCAGAATGATTTGCCGAAAACGTGGTATCCGTTTTAGCGTCAGTCCCTTTCATCTGGTATTACAGGTCCTGAACCCTTAAATTCGCGCTTGATAAGCAAGTTCTTAAACCCTCAAAACCATCAAAATTTATGACTCAACGAAATCCCAGCTGCTTATAGCTGGCAGTATCATAAACAGTAAAGGATAAATATGAATTTAAAAGGTTTTTTCAAACCGCCATCTCCGGTCTGGCTCGACGCCAGGAATCTTCACAATGTGCTCATCGACTTCTTTTAATGTCACATTAATGTACACTGTCAGCATAGCTGTTGAGGGGGGGGGGGGGTTTGAGGAATACTGTGATTGCAGTGGCGGCTTTAAAGAGTGTAATCATGAAAACGGTGACTTTGAATGAATGTGATTTCTTCTTTCTTTATCGTGTGGTTAGTGCCTAACCTGGTATCAGAGTTTTACGCCGCCCATGGGCCCGTGACTTGGTTTTACATGCCGTCGAGAAATATCTCTCAGACATGCTGGTTTCGTCACGATGTTTTCCTTCACCGAAGCAAGTGATAATTATACAATATGCACATGAATCCGAAAAATCTGAGGTACGTGTCTTGGGTTCGAACTTGAGACCTATGAATTGGCAATTCGTTGGTCACACCACTAGGCTATCACTGCTTACTGATCTGATTACTAAGCGATGGTTTGAAGCTAGGTCATTTTGATTGTTTTACGTCAAGATCGCCTCCATAACATGGATGGGAAGTTCAATCCAGTTGCTCTAAAAACCTACCTATAGCCAAATAAATGAAAGAATAAATAAGTGGGTAAGCAAGAACCACTTCTTTCCGCGTGTGTTACTTGGTAGATGATAACTTTAGCAGAAGTATATTTTGCGTTCCAAGCAAAACTTACTTGCAATTTGTTCGGAACAACTAACGGAACATCACGCCTATAATTCCCGAAGGGTTAGGCAGAGGCGTGCCTAATAGTAGAGACACCCACATTTTGCCAGTTATTTTATGAGTAATTTCGCAACTATTAAATGGTTGAAAACATACTACCTGCTTCGAGGACTCGAATGATAAATGAAATGCAGATTATCACACAGCTAAATAATTAAGTTAACCCCTAAACTTTGCTAAACCAACTCTAGTTATACACTCACCAAAAGACGGCTAAACGTTCTATTCCCAACCAAAACTGTGTACAAACTTCCATTTAACATAAATCTAAAACAAAGCGAACTAGAACCACAGTTAAACACAAATAGTACTCGTGGAACAGTAACAGGTCACGTCTAGTGCATAGCGCAGGCATCGAACCTGCGGCCCGGTGGAGCACGTACAACGAAACTTGGTAACGACCACTTGGGACATGCCTGGAAAATTGGAAATGGGTAGACTGGATTGGAAATATTTTGGATGGTGGATACCTATTAGCTTGGTTAGCTAAGTTTAGAGTACATGGCACTGTTGCTAAGTAATTTTAAACATTTTGAAAGGTAGGGTATTTATGTTCATTTTTATTTTAATAATTTAGATAAGAAGAAACAAAACTTAAAAAAAAAACATAAAAATATCTCTACAAATGAAAAAGTTTTGAAACTTTAAAGTCACCCTTGCAATGAGGTGAAGTGACGTCACTTTACCTCCATACGTTTTTTATGCTTGAGTTGTGGCTAATGAAACGATGTCACTTCTGCATGCAATAATCAAGTATTAACCGATTACCAAGTACATGCATTATTACTTCACATTTCGGCCATATAATGAGAAGCGGAGATAGCCGCCTTGAAAAGCTGGTCATTGTTGGCAATACCAAAGGCAAGAGAGCACGAGGCCGGTCGCCAACACGATGGTCCGACCAAATAAAGGAAGCTACGTCCTCAAGCAAATTTCAGCAGGTGGTGATGGCAACTTTGGACCGGAGTCGATGGAGGCAGATTGTCCGTTTGAAGGGGTCCAGTGACCAAATGAGGGACCGATTGAATAAGAAGCATTATTACTGCAGTACATTACTTGGTAAGCCGTAATCCCAGCCATTTATCACCCATTACAAATCAATTTAATCGTCCAGCATGGCCGTATTATGTAAATGGCCACTGGCCACGTGACCATGACTCTCTCCGTGTTCATTATAGCGATATTACCGCTGAAAGTGGGCTTTAATTGCAATTTCAGCTATTAATTGATGTTCGTCGGTAAATTTAAATGATTTATTATGTGTTTCGTTGATTTTTCAACTGTTTACGTAGCTTGGGTTTCGGTGTGGGATGAGTTATTGTTAAGGAAATTGAATATGATTTATGCATTCTATGTCAATTTACGTGTATCCGACTGCGGACGAGCCCAGGGAGAGTAATGGTTTTACATAAGATAAGCGTGTGTAACATTGTTTAGTACCAAACGTTTAACGTAACGATATAACGTTTTATCCTAGCTAAACATGCTTGTGCCTCAACTTGTATTTAACACCCTTGTATACCATGTTTTACGCAAGTAAATATTCTATTCTATTCTAACTATTTCTCCTCATTGTGAGCTATGATGAAGTCGACAATAGTGTATGCTTGTCTCTAATCAATATAGCAACCTGATATTTCGTATTCATACATGAGTATCTCATATTTCAATTACTTATAGAAAATGTGCATACGTTTAAAACACACGCCCAAGCAATTCTAGAAACCATCAAGCATTTAAAATAATCACCTACCCACCCATCAATCGATAGAAAATAGCCACCAATAAGAGCCGGCCACACATCGCTAAACCCATTAGAAGGTTCCGTATGTAAATATTTAATTGGTCTGCCGAAGAGAATCGCAAGGAAGGCTACATGTGAACAATATAATGACATTGGTACGATGCAATGTGGGAATGGGGCCAGCTGACAGTCGGTCTAGTTATAAATGTGACTTGGATTTATTGATTGAGGTAGGTTATAAAAGATTTTAGAGAACAAAATTAATGAGTGGTAGTTGCATTTTACGTGTGTTTTTTTCTTGTTTTGTTGTTTTTCAAGGCCTACAGCGCAGGTAAGCCTTACTAGTATTTTATGGAGCAGAATATTTGTTTCTCTAGCTTGCTCAGAACATTGTGCTTTCTTTCAATGGTACTTTTTTGATTATTTTGCGATGATTTATTTTATACTCATTCTATGTGTCCCGTGCTTACATATGGCAATTGAAATTAATATTTTGTGATGATAAGTCAATTATTCAGTGGAACCATGACAAACCCTAAAAATATTGTTAAAAATAACACGTACGCTTTGATTAGCAGACTACAGCTAAGCAACTCGGTAAATCTGTATTTTCTATATATCCCTAATTAAAAAACATAACATCACGCCATTAATCCAATAGTAATAGATAATAGAGCGCGCACATTTCGCCAGTTATTTTTAAGTCCCCTGCAACAGGGGGCGAGCCAATTGACATCAACTGGGCACAAAGCTAGACTCCGTGGCTGCTACTGATAAATTCGAAATGAAAAAACCCAATAACAATTTCCCCGACCCGGGAATCGAACCCGGACCTCATGCTCAACAATCGCGATTACACCCACTAGACCAACAAAGCAGTTTTAATTTAAAAAGGATGACAATAATGATGTTCTAGCTGCATCAAAAGCTGACCCTTGCTATCAATCAATCTTTGATAATGTAAATACCAAATCAAGTAGCAACCCCGCCATAATAAACCGCCCGTGACACGGTACCCTGGCAAAAAGGGGCATGAAAAGGTCACCGTTAAAATAGACCAGCTTAATATGATCAAAGCTGACATATTGGAAGAAATGCGACTGTGATCAACACGGGTCAAAGGGATTATACCATTAGCGAGGCACGTGTGATTAATTTATGTATGTTTTGTTTTACAGAAAAATTATCATTTAATTACAAAACGTCTGTCGGATAGGATTTGTCATCATGGTCTTCCTGCCTTGTCCCATTCTACTTGGGGTCGGCGCAACACGCTTTCTTCTTCCATTCTCCACTGTCAACCATCACGGCATCATTTACTCCTTTCTCTTTCATATCATATCGTGTCGGATAGGATTTGTAATCGGTAAAAATGATGAACTGATGTACAAACATTCTTCCCGTATTAAACCTCGCATCATCTGCCTAGCGAACCAGATCCAGCTGAATACCAGTATTTTACATGGAGCGACTGCCTATCTGACCTCCACAAACCAGTTAGTACTGGGTAATTATGATACCCCTTGGTAAGACTGGTTGTCAGACTTTCGGGTCACTGTCTACCAGTAACGACTGTCAACCCCTAAAATAAATTATTAAAAAAAAAGTCTTCTTTAGTACATCATCTTCGATAAATAAGGAACTCAAAAAAATTCAAGATCCTAGACCCAGAGGCTGTGCGTTGTTTTCAGGGAAGGTTTTTATTAAGTACTCGTAGAAAGATTAACGTGTAGATAGTTATCTATATCCCTACTTCCAAGATGCTATAGTAACCCCAAGTGATTACAGTTTAGCGTTGCAAGCCGAGAAGAGAACGCTACCCATTTTCTTGACTCTGAGTATAATCTCTTAGTACCCCAGCTTAACTAAACTTTTTCATTTCAAGACAAACTAGCTTGGAGTGAAAATGAAGTAGTTTTTTAAGTCCATCGAAAAGATTATACAGTTTTCTTCATACTTCAAATAACCTTTCATGCTCTATTTTAGACTTAAATAAACTTAAAATTCTTAAATGAATCAGCGAAATAAATCGAGGACTAAATTAATTGCGCGGATCATTATTCACACCAATAATAGTTCACCGGAGTGTATCAAATAAATGATAAGAAAATTAAGATTCGTAAATAAACAGTTTATTTTAAAGTTAAACAAACCCGTGTTTACGAACTTTGCACTTTATCGAAAGTAATTTATCAAAGAGATTTGATCCAGTTTTGCTACAAAAACTCGCAGACTTTTTGGCGTCGCCGTATCATTTGAAACTTTGAAATTAAACTCGGTATGGAATATGAAGTTTTTAACAAAGAATGTTGGAAAACAAAGAAGATTGTAAGTAGCCGAAACAAAGGGGTGACAAAAGGACGATAGGCAAATTATGTTAGTTTTTGTCCAAAACTACAACAGAAGAATGGAACGTGAAATGTTTTGTGAAGAGTTTGAACTTTGTTTTCAACGTAATGTTTGTTTAAAAAAATGTCTCTTGGAGAATATTCCTTATGTTCCTTTGCTATCATTAAGAATTTAAGGCATTCATAAGGCTCTAAGTATTAGGTATGCTTTACACTTCTTGTATTGTCGCATTTGATTTGGCAATATTTTTGAAAAACAAAGCGTTCACCTTTGCCGAACTGAAAAAGTGTGTAACCACCCTTGACATGACCTCTTCAAAGATTTAGTGGCATGACAAATAACTCTCCACAAGAGTGTATCAATATTTCTTCCTCGAAGCAATTAAAATGCACAGTCTAAAAGTCGTTATTCTTAGCCCGTCCAAAGTTAAAGGCCACCCATTACGCCCAAACTACATTAAAAACACAAACGCATACCAAACTCAGTGATTTAAATAAAATCGTGACAAAAATCCATTAATTACAAATCTAAACCATACACCACGGTGTGATAGGATGACAAAATCCTTAGATTACTGTTTTATAATAAAGATAAATCGGTAGTGGGTAAAGATTTATTATAGTTTTATCTAAATATTTAAATTGCCTGTAACTAATAGTAAAGGATTATTTATATCCTTGAGTGGTTTTGATTTGAAGGTATTATGAAATCAAGGTGGAAATAAATTGTTTTTGTTTAAAGTTCCTTTTTGCCCGAATTTAAGCTGTTTGACTCAAAATATTATGTGATTTTTGTTAAATTACGTAGAGTTAGCTAATATTATATTGTTTAGTGAACCTAACAAGTGGAACCTAATAAGTGGCCAAGTTTATTGCGGCATTCCTCATGTCATCAAATGTGGAAGGAAAACGAGCACTTAGTAATCATCAGAAAGTTAGACATGATCTGATCAGAAGCACCGCATGATTCTTTTGAAATATAGCAAGCAAGATTTTGCTTTGTAACTACATCAACTCCCACCCGACAACCGTAACCACCTGTACAGTATACACGTTATTAATTTCAATCTAATCAATATCTGCCTACCCCACAATCACATGGTAACCATGGCGAAGTTAATCAAGTTAACTGCACTAAACTTTCACCACCAGACCACAGAATAGATAGGATCAGAAGGCTTCTTTATACAATAGCCAAAAATAGGCGCACGCACGTTCGATCACATTACGAAAATGTTGAGCATAAGGTCATGGGTTATAGATTCACAGGTTTCCAGGATATTGATTCCAGGATTTTGTGATCAATTGATGCCAACAGAATCTGGGTATATTTTATAGGTAACCTGCCTTCTCCTTCAGGAAATACAGGCATGATGTTAAGTTATGTTTTTAGGTTTTGGTAAATCCCTCCCATACTTACAAACGTCGATCGTGAGTGCTATCACTCGCTGTACATGAAGAATGTCTATGTGTGCGTGCGTTTTCGCTCATTATATTGAGCATTCTGATCCTATCTATTCCGTGACCACAGTCCGGTCTAGCTACTCTTAAAGTTCTAAGAAGTGCGTAAAAGCGGCGCTCGCGCATGCAAGCAAATTGCTTTGAACCGGCGTTTCACTTGGAAAGGGATGTGTATTAATGATCAGACGTGGGAGGGGATATCGATGTAATTAAATTATGTTGAAGCTATAATTATAGATCGATTACAAATTCCATTCGTCGGAGATAATCGTGTTTAATTAATTATTCAGAGATTTGTGAGAGTGGGTGTTGTGGTAGGCAACATAACCTAGTCAGGTTGAAAAGCAACCTCATATTGTAATAATAGAGGAATTTACTTTTGTGTAATTGAATGATGAAGTATCATCATTACTATTCTCAAAAAGTGCAGCAAAGGAATCCGGCGTGTGTTAGAACCAACAAATTGAAGACATGTGACACCCACCAAACCTCAATGTTACGTGTGCACCGACTACGGCCCACTCCCTCTCGTAGAGTGGGGGCCTGTGTCCCAGCGCTGGGAACAACATAGGCTGTTAATGCTGTTATGATAATATTTTCTATTTGTTTTTTTTTTGCAGTTATCATGTTATAGACCAGGATACAACAATGCTGCTTGCTCATATATATATATTCGAATAAGCACGTATGGTATGACCGCTTTAAGTGTGCAGTTCAAGGTGGCGTTGCATGTCAAGAAAATTTGCATCGACATGTCAAACTTGGTACGTTTATTTTAGTTCTGCGTTTACCCGTCTGCACGAATAAGTTGGTTGAAGTGAATGTAGCATTCCAGACTTCTAATTCAACAAGAAGATCTATTTCAATAAGTATTTTATTAAAATCGACGTCTATTTTTACTTTGACAACGCAAAAGATACTATATTTAGCGTCCACACTAATCCTGTATTCGTATCCTGCATTTCTAATAAAGACATGGCCGCAACAGTGTCATTCTTCCACAATGCATGTCTCAAATGCAGACGACTCTAATCTAATATACATGAAACGGCACAACTATAAGTGCATTAGACGTTGTGGGACGTTTGTGTGTGAGTATGTGATTAGGGTTGGCAGGCTAAAGAATAACTGTAAGAAAGCAAAGATGGAGGTTTTCTCCACCAAAAAACATGAACGCGATCAGAATATCGAAACTGTGTTCAAGGGCTCTCAGTGTCAGCTCAAATGTCAGGTCAGTTTCATTGGTAAAAATCCCTAAATTATATTATAGAGGCTGTCAGAAGTAAAGCCTCTGAAAAAAAAGATCATATATGTCTCTGTGACGCCTTGAACCAACGAGCGAGCATTGGCTAGTTGGCTATTGCAAGCAGAATACGATTTTGTTCGAAAATGTCGCAGAAGCAAAACCCTATCGGTTGAATGTGCTAGTGGCGATTTTCAAGAGGACACGTGATGTGTCTATGTGATAATACGGTGATATGGCTGAAACGTAGAAATCAAAAGGAGCCGTTCTTTTAAATTCTGATTGCGGGTTCGATATTTTTTTGCTTTAACGTAAAAGGGAATAAGTTTGGTTGCGCAGAAGATTTACAAGAAACCTCTATTAAACATGGCGCTAAAGTATTAAAACCATCCAACAATATGCAAGCAATTTCACAGAACTAAATCAATTTATGTTCCTCAACTATTCTCTCCTAGTCTTCATTCCGTATAGATCGCCATACAACATAATTACTGAGGAGCATTACGTCATCATCCTATCAAAATCTCAACGCTAGCAACCCTACAAGCCTGTAAATAATTTAGACGCTCAATAGGGTTGTCGCGGCATGATTTCTTAGGCCCTGTTCGCGGGCGATGCGACTTGTTTCAAACGAAACGCGCGCGCGTCTTTTGTTTCCTTCGCGTGACTACCGTAGCGTTGCGGTGACTGGCCGCATGCTCTAAACCACCTTCTTTCATTTGTTTTCTCCGCAATCATTGACGTTAGGGCCGGACTCCACCGAAGCAGAGACGAGACGAGAAGAGTGTAAATGTGTTTTAAACCACCAATATAATTTCGTTATTTACACTTCTCGTGTCCTCTTAGCTTTAGTGGAAACGGTTGCGCAGCGAGGAGTGGACATACATATCTTGCAATTATTTAGCGCAGCCGAGAAGAAACGTGAGCGGCGTCCGGTGAGATGTGCGCTGTGAGCGGCTTGCCTTTTTGCACATCTCTCCCCTCCGCTTTGCTCATCTCCGCTGGTCTCCGCTTTGGTGTAGTCCGGGCCTAACACGCGCATCGCTTAAGCGTGTAACTCGTGGGCAAGCAGTAAAGCCTGTGAATAATTTAGACGCACAATAAGGTTGTCGCCGTATAATTTCTTATGGACAGCGCGATCGACTTAGCCATTCTTGGAAATGCTCGATTTCGGTGGCTTATTGCAAGTGGTATGCGTGACGGATAATGATAGGTTTGCGATATAAACGGAGTATGTGGTAATGTTGTTGCCGTTAAAGTGCTAACTGCGTTTAGAAGATACATTTTTGATGAGGGATCTGATTGAAGACGTGGGGTTTATTGAGTGGCTTATTAGTGGTTGACTGGAATAAAAATGGCTGGCGTAGTTGATGAAATATGTTTCCTGGGTGGTAGAACATGAGCGTACAATGTTTCAATGCTGGCTCTCACACGTGTCTCTGTGCGAAGGAGGGGGCAATAATCCACCACGTGTGCTCAGTGCGGGTTGATAGATGCCACATGTCTTCGAATTTTTGGTTAGAGGACATGCCGGTTTCCTCCCGATGTTTTCTGTCACTTTTTAAAAATCCTAAAATGGTAACAGTGTCAATTCACAATATTAACTTCGTCTGTGACCATTTTAAGAATTTTAACGTGACTCATATTATTATACTATCATGATTCTGCTAAAGCGACCATTTTAGGCCCCCAATAGTGATGATATAAATTACACAAAGAAAGAAAAAATGCCTGCTCGGGTTCAAACCCACGTGAAAGATCGGGCTTTAACTACTGGGTCACTACTTGCTCATGTTAAAATAGAATAGAACAGAATATTTATTTATTGTTGCTTAGTTGTTCAAATGTGTTTACTGGGTGGTAACGCAATACGTCAAGGAATTTCGAGTGTGCTATCAGATGTTATCAATCGAGAAGATATCTTAGAATGTTAATTAATGTTTATGTAATTAGTTTTCGAGTACCTCTTGAGATTGTGTGGCGCCCGGCGCCATGCTTGATATCGGGATTAAGTACCATGCCATGATACATGGTTACCATGTATGAAACGTTTATACATGATAAATAATTAAAATAGTAATTAAACATAAGCGATACTGCTGAGCATGAGCTTTTGGATTCGATGCCCGGGTCAGGCAACGAGTTTTTGGATTTTAGCAGCCAGATTTTTGATGGCAGTAAGCTCGTCCTTTATTGCATGCTTATTTCACATAACTGGCGAGATGTGCCTATGCCTTCCAGGAAACAGTGGATTTACTATGATAGTACCATTGTTTTACGGTTACTTTGCTTATGATAAATTATTGGCAATCTTCATGCAGTTTAAATCCAAATGTTTTAATAACCTAAAACAAAGCATTAATCAGAGTAATTAAGCAGTGTTGTCGACATAGCTCACAGAATAGGTAAGCTGAAGTGGCAATGGGCCGGCCATATTAGCCGTAGAACCGATGACCGTTGGGGTAGACGTGTTCTTGAGTGGAGACCGCGAATCGACAAGCGTAAGATGGGACGTCCTCAGGCGCGGTGGAGCGACGATCTTCGCAGCGTGGCTGGTAGAAACTGGATGGGAGTTGCCCAAAATCGAGTTGAGTGGCGTGCGATTGAGAAGGCCCATGTCCAGCAGTGGACTGATGATGAAAGCATTAATAACAGAACTTCCGAGTAATGAACAGGTAACAAAATATCAACAACAGATAATGACAAGCCAACAAACACAAAGTCAAAGGAAATTCATTAAATCTTAATTGATAGGTACCCGTTTCTAATCTTAACATAATTTAATTAAAATGACAGAGTTTCAAACAAAGGAAGCCCCTGAAGCATTGAAATGATTAAAAGTCGCAGTCGCAGCATGCAATCGGTGCGATTAAACGCTATTTGTATTCTCATAGTTAATGCAAGCTAATCGGTCGGCAGCCGTCGCAAATTGCAGGCCGTGTGTGAAACACCGCGTGTCCCAGCCCTATCGGACGGCTGTAGGGTTGCCACGAAACTTTTGACAGAACTATACTTTTGTCGTGTAATGCGACATTGTATGGCGTGAGTAATTTTTCACCTGTTCTTTTTGCATGAATATTTGATTTTGGTGTTGCGTTTTAATACGCCACACACACATTATTCTCCCGCCCTTATTCCAATTTATTTGGTGTCGACGCATCATGTCTCCTTCATCCATACTTACTGCTATTTAAAAAGAATATCAGTAAGTAACTGGATATACTTCATTAAGTCTCTCGTATACAGTTACACCGAACACTGAATGCGCTTCGTGAATTTGATACTTCGTATACAAACAAAAGCCGTCAATGTCCGAACGTCAAGCCTTTGTACTGGAAGCAAAATACAAAATTCCAAAGATTTTCTTTTGTATAAAAGACGAGAAAAGGGAATTAACGTCAGGGTGAAAGGTAAATTTGCTCTGATAATAACAAATGAAGATTATAAAGGCGTCATGAGTGGTGATAACAATGGGCGCAAAGTGGATATTATTAACGAATCATTTATTATCATCATAGGTTCGCGACCTATTACATGGTACTTAAACAGAACTGGCGAAATGTTGGTGTACTATTAGACACCTCTGCCTAACCCTTCGGGGATTACAGGCGTGTTGTTATGTTTGTATGTATGTTATCATCATCATTTTGTCCTGGGTCGCCACTTTGACCGGTCCTTCTCGCATCCAACGTATTCCCGGGGCCGTCACAAGATCATCAATCCATCTTGTGGAACTCGTTACGACGCGTAGTTTCGCATTCTCGTACATGCTCTTAATGTCAGAACTTTTCAACCCCATCAGCAATCCTTTTTACAAGTTTTTACCGTTCCTACTACCACTTACGAACAGAAACTAAAGAGAACAAACTTCCGCTTATGAGAAAGAACGGAACATTGATCATTACGAAAAATTCATTCGAAAAACTAGTAACGACACTCTAATGTGAAAATCGTGTGTAACCACAAGAGTAATGATCCGAATAAACAGTAATAAATATTAATCAGCGAAAAACCTTGCCAAAACACATCATAGTAGCAAAAATAAATAAAAACTACATAGTTCCGGAACTCGATAAATCAAAGGGGCATTTAAATTATGCAAGCCAGGGTGGCATAAGCACGATACAAAAATTACTATTGGAACTACACTGGTGAATGTGAGGCCTTTGTTAAGACCAGGGTACACGGTTCGAAAAGACTTGTGTGGGTCTTTCTTTCTTTATCGTGTGGTTAGTGCCTAACCTGGTGTCAGAGTTTTTTATGCCGCCCATGGGCCTCTGACTTGACTTTACATGCCGTCGAGAAATATCCCTCAAGCATGCTGGTTTCCTCACGATGTTTTCGTTCACCGAAGCAAGTGATAATTATACAGTACGCACTTGATTCCGAAAAGTCAGAGGTGCGTGTCTTGGGTTCGAACTCGAGACATATGACTTGGCACTCCAACGGTCACACCGCTAGGTTATCACTGCTTTTCGCGTGGGTGAAACATGAAACGTGGGTGAAAGATATTAAATTGATTGAGATTTGAGATATGTATGTAGTAGTGATGGAATAGTTTTGCACGAGTACTTTAGGTCTTCGTTGTTATAATTAGGTTTATTAATAATATCTTGGTGTTGGTAAGATTTGATTAATTTTGATTTCGTTTACTTGGTAATTTAATTTGTTGTGGAGGTGGGGTTGATTGATTAAATTTAGTAGGTAATTTCATGAAAACCTTTTCGTTATACGTATATTGACAAGCTCTTAATTTAAAAGATTCTCTATTTAGAGGCTTAATTTATTTTGGTCACAAAGCACTCCTTCACTCAGGGTCAATTTTAACATGATCGTAACATCTTAAAGACTTTCAAGCGCTGTCAGTGTCAGTGTCATCATTGTTGACACTGACAGCTGTCAGAGCTGTTGAACGATGTTTAAATGTGCCGATCGAATTCCGTTTCATTGGCGAAATTCGCCCTTAATGCGTTAGAATTCTTTTTTTAGATACATTTTGAAGTTGAATGAAGTTTTAATGTTTTTTGCACGAGTTCATGCAAGCAGGCCTAAAACACCAACTCAATAAAGTTGCACAAATCCGAAACGCCCCTTTGCAAAATTTTCGGCTAACCCTAAAAAACCTTCGCGTGCCATCACTTAATAAATACATTCATGTGAATAACGTTACATACATTGCTGGCGTTTTTTCGGCTTTAATCAAATCGCTCGCAGCGTGTGCCCATGCATAATCGTAGAACGCGAAGCCGACATCAACCCCCAACTACTGCACTCAACTTGTTTCTGTAACATTTTGGTTGGACCGTGTTTCGGTATGTTTTATGGTTTGGGAAATTTTTGTTTGTTGGTTTTTTTTTTAACAGGTGGTGTGGATGGGTTAGAGGGAGCAATTTTAGTAAGGGTTTTTGACAGAGCCTTTGAAAATTTGCATATACATGCATAAAACTCATGCCTTTCTCAGATGGGGGTAAGCAGAAACCACAGAAAGATCCTTATATATTCCTTTTGCTTCGTCTAAGTTCATACACGCACACCGGTTGCGAGTGTATCACCAAGAGAAAAGTAGAATACTAGACTATTCTAGACTATTCTGGTATCACCAATAAGGTTAATGAACGTCCTTTAAGGCGTCTCCTCTCAGTAAATACCAAGGATATGCCCCAATTCATTGCAATTACAATTTTAAATAAAATACAAACGCCACGCGTCGCATGCCACCGATCAACACGGAAAGAAATAAATAAAAAACACCCTTCCTTCCGTTTAATTTACGCATCCGTTTAATTGGTAGGACAAGAGTCCGCAATCAAGCATAGTACTGAAACTGACGTACAAATAATGAGCTCCGGTTTTGAGCGTCATACCATAAAACCGGGTTTTATTACGAATTTTACGAGTTTATTTGAAGAGCAAGTGCGGCGTGGGGTGGGGGAGGCGCGCGCGCCGCGCTTAAGTGATTAAAATCGCGACGGGTGCGCGGAAACAAAGCTGCCGTAATGTTCGGATGAATTTAAATGGAGGAGTGAAACAAAAGAGAACGGCGTGTGTTGTTGGGGCGAGGTCTGGCGTGATACTGTCTGCGAGCTGAACTTGCAGCTAAGTACTGGTAAGTGTTGGCCACTATTACACGTATTTTCGTATATGGAACGACTGGCGAAGATTTGAATTTGGAATATAGTTTGACTAGACGTTCACTGATCAAATTGAAAGTGACATTTTCTTTTGTTTGTAGAAACTTGGCATACATGTCATTTTGATTTAAGGCGCCACTAAAACATGGCATCACAGTATTTTTATGTAAATTTTTCTATTAGCCTCTTTTATAGTGCCTAAATCTCTTTGATTTAAAGACACTTCCCATCGCACATATGTAGTTATCTACCAAACAAACTCTCTATACTCGTATAGTCCACCTTCATCTATACGTGACTGCATACAGCCTGTATGTCTGTACATCCTTCCCAACGCCTCTTATCTGCCCCTATGCACTTTACGGTGCCATTCTGTTTGCCAAACGCGTTCTGAAAACGTTTTTGTCAACATGTCTCGTATATCGTTCGAGGATTTTAGGTCTCTCATATTTTTTGGACTATTTTTCTTGGTGATATAATTATTTGGGGATTATAGTGGAGCGTGATTTTTTGATAAAAATGCGGAAAACATGGAAAGGATGCTATATAATCGATAGCAAGTATAGATTGCTTCGTTGGTCTGGTTGTCGGGAAGCTCTAGTGCTAAGTATGGTATGAGGTCTTGGGTTCGCTTTCCAGGTCGGGTTACGTGTCACTGGTTTTTTTTTCATCAAGAATTTCGCAGTTAGCATCCCGGAGTCTGAATTAGTGTCCATTTAATGGCAATAGGCACGCCTCCTATTACATGAGACTTAAACATAACTGGCGAAAATATGTGAATGTACTATAGGTACATCTCTGCCTGACCCTTCGGGGATTACACGCGTGATGATGTTATGTTATAGGTCATCGAAGCTCACACAACGAAAATCACGAATTCGCTTTCAAAAAACCAGTCGTCGCACTACTCTATTTTTAAAAGTCATTCCTCAGAACGTCATTCAAATAGGCATTGACAGTTGTAGTGTTGTGCACACACGACACATCACAAAGAGCTCGGCTTAACATGTCCCCCGTCTTGTTAGCGTCGTCCCGATTAGTTGTAACATGCTGATTGGGGTATCGTCTGATAAACTATACCCCAAGCTGTATTGGGGTATCGATGGGGACATTGTCGTGTTTTGTTTTCCATGAAAAAAGTTAGTGGTTATTGTTTACCTACTATAGTTCCTACCTATAGATAATTTCGTAATTTCTTTAAATATTTAACTCTGTACTTGATTATTTAATGTGACTGTGTGTGTATAAATATGTAATCTAGTCTCTGAAACTGGAAATAAAGTGATTATGTTATATTATATTATTATACATAGTCGAGACAGAAAGTTTGTATGTGATAGTTTCATCATTTGCCTAGCCTTTTTTCCCAACTATGGTGGGGTCGGCTTCCAGTCTAACCGGATGATTCTGAATACCAGTATTTTACTTGGAGCGACTGCCTATCGGAGCGACTGCCTATCTGACCTCCACAGCCCAGTTAGTACTACGACACCCCTTGGTAAGACTGGTTGTAGGACATTCGACTACCAAAGATCTAAAAGTGACAGCTCGGGAACATCGGCTTAACCTTTTGAACGCCAGAGCATAAACGCACGCGCGTGCCCTCCACGCCAAGCCACAATTTCACCGCATACAAAAAAAATACCTACAAAATGAACACGGATTCCAAAACTTTATCAATATACAATATTATTAAAGAGACAAGACTAGAGATTAAATATTTAAGGTATACAAATAAAAACATACAAAATTAATGATTTAATTGTTCATTTCGTGTGATAGTGCTTCACATTTTTGGTCACATATTTGTGTCGTTGGCGTACAGGGAATGCGCTTGCTTGTCACGTATATGTGACAATGGCGCTCAAAAGGTTAACGTGTATTCCGAGGCACGGAGGAAACTCAGTATGTAATGGGTGGTCACCTTTCCACATACCAACCTTGGCAAGCGAGGCTTAACCTGAAGATTGATCCGAGCGGCTGTTATTATTTAGTCACGAGCTCCTCCTGTATGTGGTAGTTTTCAGTTTCAAAATAATTTGCACCAGAAATGGGTAACAAACTTTTATTTTAAAATCCGGAGAATTTTGATAAAAATTCGTAATCTATTGTTTATTATCTTTGAAAGAGTTATCGATAATCATAATTGTTGTATTGTCAAAATGAGCAATTGTGAATTCGAATCTGTTAAACAATTAACTCCTGGCTAATACAATTCCTGTAACATCAAAACATACCAAAATGCTTAATCTTACTCGGTCGTGTCATTTGCACTGAAACTTAGTCACGATCAAGTTGAACTTACTCAACCTTTCCACTCCTTTAGTTGTTAGTTATCCCACAAAATTAATTATTCAACACCAAAAGGTCGACATACCCTCAGGGCTCAAACTACCAGGCACACATAACTACACAGCATACAAATTCAATACGAAGACACTCATCGTACGCGCCCCAAGCGCCTAGCTTGAGCTTCACGGCCCA
The DNA here is from genome assembly GCA_964057025.1 of Standfussiana lucernea. Classification (NCBI taxonomy): domain Eukaryota; kingdom Metazoa; phylum Arthropoda; class Insecta; order Lepidoptera; family Noctuidae; genus Standfussiana; species Standfussiana lucernea. Next base: position 14,899,553 of record OZ059796.1, read on the forward strand.
GTCTTCGTGCCGGCGGAGTGGCCCGGCTAATGATTTGCACAGCACTACAGAACGCCTTGTATTTATGTCACCCTAGTACTTGCATGCGACGTGCGCTTCGAACATGGTTTAATTATTCATGCAACGTACGACGTTTAGATGTGATTTTTATTTAGAGAGGTATGTTTTTCCAAGGTTTTTTTATATGGAGCTTTTCCTTCGTTTTTAACTAACTTCAAAGAGGACGAAGTTATTAAACCAACAACGTATCTCTATCGTTCTCAGAAAAGCCTTGTTTATCCCGTCGGATTAAGAATTAGGCCACAACAAGAAAAAATAACCATATTTAAATCACACCCCCATATAACAACAAGTCGTGTTTTTAAATACTACTCCCATACACTCCATCAATAATCTCCATACAATATTAAGCATATCAGACCGACAAGTACGCACCCTTGTTCCCAAGATCTGAGGAAGACACCTATATCACGGATATCCGTAGTTTAATTATCAACGGCTCGACTACCCGCGTAGTACCCGGGTACCCGGTTGCTAGGGTGGAATGTCCTTTGTTGTATGTCAAACGTTATCGTCCGTTCCCTATAACTTTCAACGGACGTATAGATTAATTTGCAATAACATTCTTGGAGAATTTCTTGGTGTTAGTAATTCTGGAAGAGAATGCGGTTGACTAATTGTGTGATTAGACAAGGGGTAACGAAATGGAAGTGACCGAGGGTCCGTGGGTACGGCGATTTGTGTTAAATTGAGCGCAAAAAGGACGGATGATATTGTTTACAAGGAGTCTGAGAGTAATGAGTTGGTATATGTCTCTGGAATGTTCATGTCAGTTCGAGAAAGTCGGTTAGTACTGGCCAGATAAAAATAGGGCTGCATAAATCGTTTCTCGCAAGGAATAGTATATTGGAGACAGTCAAGTCAGTGTGCTATGAAAAAACTATTGTGACTACGACAATCTTGTATAAGAACCGTAATAAGAGGAAACTATGAAAACAATATTTTCAAAATAATCACTACATAGTATAAAACAAAGTCGCTTCCCGCTGTCTGTCTGTCTATCTATCTATCATTAAAACTACGGAACGGATTTTGATGAGTTTTTTTTAATACATAGAGTGATTCAAGAGGAAGGTTTATATGTATAATACATGCATATTATAGTAGAGAAAACATTAGTATCTACATTGCACCCGTGCGAACCCGGGGCGAGTCGCTAGTAAGGTATAAGGAACAAATTATCACACAACTTAGATTCTACCAGAAGGATACAAATAAATAAATAAATAAATATCGCTGGACGTTACACACAGCGCCATCTAGTGCCACACTAAGCAACGAGGCTTGTGTCGTGGACACCAGATAGTTGATATACTACATAGATAAATTTTGTTTGTAAATACATACTTATTATACATATAAACATCCATGACTCGGTAACAAATGTCCATGCTTATCACACAAACACTTGCACCTACCGGGATTCGAACCCGGAACCCTATGAACGTAAGGCAGCCTCACTACCGCTGCGCCATTCAAAATCCACGTGATTTTCATCCCACTTGCGTAGTAAACGGGTGTGTACGTCGTGATAATTAATTCGGGGGGTGTTGGAGGTGTCTGGAGGTATTGGGACTGAGGACTGCCGAACTACAATTAGTTGCGGCATTCGTTACGTCATGCATGGATGTTTTGGTGTGGTGCAAGTGAGTTATTTAATGTTATTGGACTTTTACCTCTAGAGCTTCACTTTCTACAAAAGGACTCGTTATTTTTTTAGAAGGTTGTCAATTCGCGTAATACACGAGCTTCTTATATCGAATACCGCATGTTTTTTAGAATAGAACAAAATAGAAAACAAGAACACACGTGAGTTATTACAATATTATGTTCGATTCCACGTGCATTCATCAACAATTAGGCTTGCAAAAACGAGTACATATAAAATGACTTAAATTCTGCCGCTTATGGCTTAAATTGACCTTCGAAAAATCTCAACATATCATACCAGTCTTTTCCGACTTTGGTAATTACATTAGGTAATTGATATTGATAATTGTTACGTTATCTAATGTAACAAAGTCGTAGGAAAAGATTACTTGGGAATGCTTAGCAGAAACCCCTTACCTAACATTGAAAGAAAATGGTAATATCTAAGTTTTTAACTAAAAATCGCGAACACCTTTCACTCAGACCAAACCCAAGATAAACTGTTAGGAGTCGAACCACGACATTCAAATTACATGTTTAAGAACAGACAGACATCGTGTTTTTATATACATCGTGTTAATAGGGACCGCGGTACATGTGCCTTTGTTACGCCACGCTCGTTACGTCATCGTGGGCTGCTGTTATAAATGTGGCGGTGAAAATGAAGGAAGTTGGTAATGCATATAGAAGCGTGTCTTGTCTAGTGACTTTAGCTTATAAGAATTCAATATGAATTCCTGGGTTTGGAATTAATTTTACAAAAAGTAAAAGGTTACAAAAATACTTTTATTTCAACAGACGAAAAAACGTGTCTATTCAGGACAGTAACTTTTAATAATAAAAGTTTACTTACTTTTAATTTATTTACTTTTAACAATAACTTTTAAGCATAGGGTCCAAAACACTACACGGACGAGAAAATTAATTTTCTTCAGTCAATCCATTATTTAAATTCTCAGAAAACACAAAATTTCTATTACTTACGACACCCGACAATAACAAACAAAAAAACAACAACAAAACGGCAACAAGGCAATCCAAGCGTTATATTAAATTATGGGCACCTTTTCAATGACCTTTTCAAAGGTTAACAAAGAGAGAACCCGGGTGATTGCGGCCACACGTTTTGATATATTTCACGGTGACCACAATCCCATTTGGTAAGGAACCCTAATACTAGTTCGACAATTGTGGACTCCGAGATGTTTACCTTTAGAGGTGGTAGAGTAGTGAGTGCGAGGCGAAGGCTAAGAGATGAGATTACTATTATTTATAGAGATTGTGTGGTGAAGGAGATGTGAGTAGCAATGCCGGGAGGGGACGCCCTATAGAAGGACATACACTGACCTTATTGGTGAGGTTCTTCAGAAAGGTCAGGTGCGTAGTACTCGCAACTGGCGTGCGTGTGTGACCAGATGTATGAACGTGGACGAGGCAAAAGGAGTATGTAAGGATGACATGAGTAAAAGGCGTGACTTTATGTATTGTGTGGAGAAGGGTTCCTGGCTAAATGATAACAATCGCACGGGTCCAACTTCAAGGTTAAGAAACGCTTGTTGAGGTCAGTCTATTGACGGGTGACCAAATTGGCCAACCGTCATATTTCATGCCCTCCGTGCTTCAAAAGTCGAGCGCACCAAAGGACCATCATCTAGGTAAATTCAAAACCTGTTTAAAAACGATGGGTTCATATTAAATAAAATATTTGTTAAGCTATACTTTTTAGCTTTCTATAGCATAGCTTTCTCTGGACTTCCAAATACCCAAAACTGAGTAATTCCAGTTGCGAGTTTGCGAGTGACGAACTGGGCCTGGTGGCACGAAATAACAAATAACATTTTGTCGCTAGTCCCATTTAATGAAACCGTCCTATTGTTGCTTTAATACCTTATAGACTACTTGGGAAACACCCGCATTTGGCCCGTTCCATTAGATATGGGAGTTTGAACCTTAAGAACTCGATTTTGGAACATTTAATTTGATCAAGTTGCATCTGGTAAAAGCCGGAGACGGATCTTCTGAACTTTCTCACTTAGATGGCTTTTAAATGGGATAAAATGTACGGGGAAACGGGAAATGTACTGGGGATTAAATGTACCAACTTGGCTATATTTTACTTATTTTATGTTTTATTGTAATATTTTATCTTTTCTTTTCTATATGCCTGTTTTATGTATGTGTGTTTTTTTTCTTTAGTTATACGCTTCTATGCATCAAATATGGAGCTGTGTCCGAAATAAAGAATTATTAATATTATTAGATAACTGGGAACTCATTCAGAAGAAGAATGTAATCAAGGTTTACTACATACTATAAGTACATAGTTTGAATCAAATAAAGCGACTAAAATGCTATTTCATTTTACGAATAAAGAATTTTGAAATAGCTCACATTTTTTCTGAAATTGAATACATATAATATTCGAATAAAAACTAGAGCGCACCGAGTTCGTAAAAAACGATCATTTTTAAAATAACAGACGGAAAAATTCTACGAAACGAAACTGTACAATAAAATTTTAGCCAACAGAAAGTTCGCGTTGGAAACTCGTGTTTTTTGTATCGTGGGGCAAAGTAGGAACCACCAGAGGAAGTAAAACTGCACCCTTATTACTGTTCGACTTAAAAACCGCAAAACTTTTTCTACAAAAATCTTTTGTACGAGGTTCTACATTGATTTTAACGAAGACATTATGTTCCGTTTATATTTAAGAAGGAAAAGAATGAAAAAAACTTTGTTTTCTTTCCTTTTTGTTATTGAAATTGAAGTGTTTACTGTTTGTCGAAAAACACGGTACTTGTCTATTTATATAATGAGATGGAATATAAAATAAAAACGAGGAAGGTATCGGTTGCCGTGGAGCGTAATTGGTGCTCGATGAAATCCGACATTAAAAAAAAAAGTAGGCACTGAATATTATTTCCGCTGTATAATACAATGAAATGATTGGATCGGTGAGCTGTCCAGGCGCAATATGGATTGGGAATGAACTTTTCTACATACAGACCCATTATACCCAGCAGCCGCCAGCGGGTGGGTTGTGGAGGCCAGATAGGCAGTTGTTCCAAGTTAAAGTTTAGTTTTTTCTTTTTTTGTCTAGTTACTGGATGGCGGCCCCAAACATGGTTGAGCAGGGAGATGTTGAGATGTTGAGATTTGCCACACCCAATCATACCATTGAAGAAAGAAGAATAATCAATCAAGTCAAATGAAATCCCAGAAGACATATATTATATTATTGTATATTATATTTAAAATAGTTATCTGATTTATGTTTTATGTATTCCATTTTCTCTTTTTCTTTTACACACTTTGTCTACATCTCTTTTTTTAGTATTTCCTTTCGCAGGTTTGCTGGAAGAGATTTCATTAGAAATAAGCAATACCTTTGTACTCTCTTTTCTGTTCCTTTCTTGATTTCTGTATTTAGTGTGTACATAAATTGTTAAATAAATAAATAAATAAAATAAGATGCAGTTAAGAAGGATCTGATTTGAAACAAATCTTTCACGCGTGACATTATGCGATAAGCTACTACGGATTTTTAGACAACACTCAAATCTTCTTCTTAGCGTGTCGATGGCAAATTTTCATTAGATATGGCCCAAAATTCAGCCGTGCGAACTCCACTCGCTGATGAAGTGACAGTCATAAGATCGTCGAGTGCTCAGGTGTCAGGACATGCAGCGCAAGATGAAAGGTGGGCCATTGCCTTTGAAGTCACACCGCATACACACTTGACACCTGAGCCGTCCATGAACCCCCATCTGTAGAGATTGTGTTTGCTGCGGCCTACTTAGGTTCGGAGTCTATTTATGGATGTTCAAGTCAGCCACGGCAAAGCATGCCCAGGTGGAAGACTCAAATAATACCTCTGCTTCTGTCATGACTACTCCCGAGTTCGGGAAAACTTATATAGTTTCACAAATAGATATTCTGCTTGTATATAGAACAAATATTCACAAATAGTATGCACATCCGTATACCAGCCCAATATACACACAATTCACCTAAAATGTCGATACATTTCTCGATACAAAGGAATGGTATTGGCGCTGTTATTTGAATTGACGTTTAAAGTGGCAATATGTCTATATCAAAGAGAGAATTCAAGTTATTTACGTACCTGCAACATTACTTACATAGCGTAAACGGTTAGAGGTACGGATGATGAGGTGCCAATTGTAATACTGGTTGTTTATTAGTTGGGCTAGTCATTGTATTTCCTTCCGTAGAACTTTATCAAATTGACAAATCATTGCTTAAAAATAGTGATCTTCCATTCTGTTCTTTGCTGCAAAGCATAGTGCCCATCTAGTTCCGCCTTTCGAGTTCTAAAAAAAACCTTGAGTGACTAAAATGATTACTTTTCATCATCTCCCTGCCCTTGTCCCATGTTACTTGGGGTCGGCGCAACACCATTTTTTTTCTTCCATTCTCCTCTGTCAACCGTCACGCTATCATTTACTCCTTTTTCTTCCATATCATTCTTCACACAATCCATCCATCGTTTCCTTGGGCTTCCTCTCGCTCGCCATCCATCAACATTTATATTCATTACTCTTTCAGTCTCATCACATGCTTTTTGATGATTCCCTTTCAACTTTTCTGTAACTTTAAAGCATTTTGTTTACTTTTGTATAATATAAATTGACGTGGATGCTTAGCAACAAGTTTGGAAAATTAAATGCATTGGCTCAATCTCAATTGTGTTCACTCTGACATTGATTATTAGTTTGGAAGCTGACCCCAACAAAGTTGCAAAATACTACGTGTACCAGTAATATCTATTTCAAAATCCAACATAATGTTTTATGTAGCACACCAACAGTCAGAGACAACGTTCAAGTATCTGTGTCCTGTTGAATTTTCTTGCCGGCTGAACAAACCATTTGTGCTCTTTGGTCACGTAGGCAAATACGCAGGCTTAGCTACGTTTGTTTTGGACCAGAACAGCCCAGTGTTAGTATTCTGAGCTTAGTACGGCCCGGCCATTCCGTGCTTGGTCGGGCAAGCTCGGCCGTGGTCGGCAGTCTTCGGGTAATGCCTTGTTGGGCAAATATGATTTGACAAATATGTACTTGCGGGTAGAATGGTAATGTCAGTAGATTTTTCAATTTCTGTTTGTGAAGTTTTGAAATTATTTTGTTGTTATTTGTGTGGTTTGATATCAAGTGTTTGCTTGTTCAAGTAATAATACTTTATTCTTGATAAAAATGCTATTAATAGATAGAAATATCTGGTGAATATTTTTATATCACTTCACTGTTATGTAGAACATACGACGTTCAAACAATTTCATTCCGCTACTGCACTTTTATTTCACAACTTTTGAAATCAACAATTATAACCATCCTATTGGTCGTCAACAGTAGAGCTTCGTTACATCACCCACTACTTGCGCCACGGTATCTTTGTAATCAATAGCTACGGACGTGAATCAAAGCGTTTGATCGAGGGGTAGACTAGTGGTCATTTGAATACGCATTAATTAATGGTAGAACGCATTCCTGGGTAATTGGAGTAACTTACCAATGCTACTCAGTTATATGTAGTGACGGTTAGAAGTTGATATGTACCTGGAAAGAAGAAACAAATCATTAATACAAAATAAAAAAGAAAGTATATAATAGAAAAAATATGTCTGCAGTTACACGAATGGCAAAACTGTGGAGGCAAACCATATCACGAATACGGTTCAATTTCAGGGTAAGAACTAGATGAGACGTTTTAGTTCGCCTAAAGAAGAGTTATGCCAAAAGCTTGGCATAACTCTTCTTCTTTTGTTCTTCTTCTTTCTTCTTCTGCTTTCTTTCTTCTTGTTTTGTTTTTCTTCTTTTTTGGTTTCAACATTCGATTGTCCATTATTTCAGTGGACCAGTTTAAAATCAATAAATCTATCTTTAACCACGACTTTTTCCAACAATTCCAATATCTCTTTAACTTTTAATATAAAGCCTTGGAAACTACAAAGAACTTAATCGATTAGAAGGGATGAGCATAACCGCAGCGTTGGCAAAAAGCTATCGATGTCGTCCGCAAAGGAAGCCCCGTTAGTTACTACACGGCTTTGTGGAGAACACCGGCTATATGTATAGGCGGTAGGCAAATGCTTTTTAGGCGATGGTTTTTTCACTTATTGATGTCCTAAAATAGAACAGAATAAGAATAGAATGAAAAAAAATGAAAAAATGAAAAATTTTATTACCTTAAATAGTTGTACAAGAAAACACTTATCTAAACACTATGCAGCATTACAACTAGGGAACAGTGTGTTTTCGATGAGCTCTGGCACCCAATGTAAGATTTAACTTGTGTTTAGGGTGCCAATCAAAAGAAAGCCAAGCCAAAGAATAATATTTATTTGCTTAAAAACATGGTATAAAAAATGATAAAATAAAACACATCATCACATTTCTCCTGAAATACGGGTATTCTAACCTAGCTCTGGAGCCAGGTCTCACATTTTTCTGTGACCTGTTTTTAGGGCAATAAAGAAATTTCTTTATCAATTTAATTTATTATACATGTTGTTCCTTAACAGTGATAAGCGTACAAATTTTCACAAGCATATTTTTAACATTTATTGTATGAGAAGATACTATAAAAACTATGACCTATCCTAGTCAGAGATGTGGCTGTGGGAGGTTCCATTTTGCGAAATTAAGTAGCATCGTTACGGTAATACAATAAACACACATTACGTCATGTTTCTTCAAATTCGAAATCTCTTTTTTCCTTTGCCTATGATGTCCAACTGCTAGGAAAAGTCCTCCCCCCCATAGCCTTCCACTCTTCTCTCCGTGCGGTTTTCTCCGGCCCTCAAACGCCTCTAAGTCGTCAAATCCTCCAAATCTTCTATAGTAGTTAAAATGAGAGGTACAAAAACATTATTTTTTTAGGAATGACAATGCCCTTTGTAGTTTATGTTTCTTTTCTGGGTAGATAATTGGTTAAACAAACAATCAAAAATGTTATCGCCCCAGTCAAGTAACGACAGATCGACTTTGCAAACTTCATTTTAATTTTCACAGCTAACTTTGATAAGCCTATCACAGTTCCAACTACGATGCCATCATCATTCTTGCAGCTAAAAATATGACACTTTGAGTGTTTCGCAATGAAACTGCAGTACCTTCGCACCGGCTGCACCTATGAACCGTCTGCAGCAACTTATTATAACTTGGAGAAGAGGCGCGGCGGCAGCGCGTGGAACTACTGAATTAAGTTATATTCTTATGTATACGTACGATGGACCTATAAGTTGAGCGTTGAGGTGCGCTTCCATTTCTAGACTTGATGATTGCTTTTTAATCCTAGCAAGCTGTAGGAACTGGAAGGAGGACGCAAGGGTTTGCGAAAATGGAAGGAGGCATTTTCCCAGGAGTTGGACAGCGCAGAATAGGCAATAAAAACAAAAAACAACAACATGCTGTCATTTATTTCGGCTCGGAAAGTCAAAAGAACTTGGGAAGACAGCGATTTCGAGTACTAAGCGAAAGCAGTCTAAATATAACAGTCAGATAAAATGATAAATGATGTTTATTTTGCAAATAGGTTTGTACAAACAATTTTACGTCTTCTTTTTTAAAATTAGATGAGGCCGGTGTTTCGTATCTGACATAATTGTTTATTCTACGTTATTGCAAACAGGTTACATGGACATGACGCACCAAGAGGTTGCCAAGTTTTGGAGCCCTATATTTTCACAGATAGAAGATATAAAATCATATGAATAATTTCGAACCCCACTTTTCAATACCAATTAGTGTTTCTACTGAAAACTCACTACCATCAAAAACTCAGGTACCTTGCGAAATTCTAAAATAACTATGCATTTAAGGATTCTAAAATATATACATCTAGCTGACTAAAGAAAGTCATATTAGCTACCAACCTAGCTAGCTAATCAGCATAGTTCGTCTCGACAGGAGATCAAAATTTCCTCACTTTTCTACCTCGCATAAATACAATTTCCTTCCATCAAGCCAACTTCGCTTTAAACCTACTTCGCAATGTTCTATAAGTAACTTCATTTCGCCATGCCCCCACACAATTTCCTTAGAAATTGGAATAGCGAGTTGGAACCCTAGAACGTATTGGTGACTTGCATGAGTTAGTTGGTCGGACATTGCGGTTTCTACTTGATACAAGAAGTATTCAGAACTTGAGGATTCGGTAGTAGGAATTCTATTTACATTTTCTACTCGGAATAAAGGTGGGATTTCAACAATGAAAAAACGGCGTTCAGGAGCTGTCAGCGTAAATTTTCGAAAACATTTCTTATGGTTCTTGAAAGTGCTTTAGATGTGCTGATCGCGTTCAGTTGAATTGATGAAATTCGCTATTAGTTTAAATCAAAATATATATCTAGAACTATAAAACTTAGAAACTTGAAATCTGGCAAGTGAGTTGAGGCAAGAAACGATTTATGGAAATTTCACCCTCAAGTGGTGTTTAAAGTTTGCATGGAATACAGAGATCAGACAAAGAGGTAAACATGACAACAACACTAGCAAAAAAAATGGAGTGAAGAAACTCGTGACAGAAAAATCTTATTTTAGGCAAATCCCGAACCGAACGCGTACGAAGTCGCGGGTAACAGCTAGTTGTTCATAGAAACATAACATCACACCACAGAGGTTGTACGAGTACCTATAATAGTACAACCACATTTCGCCAGTCATGTTCAACTCCATTCACAAACGAACCAACAATCATACAATTCCTTTGACATATCAAAGCATAATTAATCTAGTTCAAACACCACCTTTGATACAAGTACACAGACAGACACCGATCGAGTTTGTCATAATGATAGGGGGGGGACAGCAAACGGTTTTTTCTTCCTTTTATAATTTCCACGATAATTTCAAAGTGGTCCGTTCTTATAAAAGAGGTTTTATAGCGATAATTATACTGAAGAGAAACGATAATAGAAGCTCTTTGTAAGTGTTAATTGGTTTTAATAACTTCTTTATTGCTGTTTATATATTCTGTGAATGTGGTGGTGGGTGAAAGCTGTTTGTATTAATTACTATGTGACAATGTATTGTTTTAAGTCAAAGTTAGAAAAATTTGGGATGGGCTTATTGGGAGTTGTGATTGAACCTCTTTTATGGGGCTCATCATTTTTATTTTTTTTTCTTTCCCGTGTGATTAGTGTCTATCCTGGTGTCAGAGTGTTTACAGTGCTATTGTACCTTATTTTAATTCTTTTTACTATTTTTTTTATCGTGCTTATTAGTGATCCTAAGATTTCTACAACTTTTTCTGTTTTTACTCGTGGGAACCTGTAATTGGCTCTGTGTTATATATTCAATTGTTATCCATTTGTTACAGCTGTTGGTTCTCCTACTTATAAATAAATAAAATCATTACATAGTGTAAAACAAAGTGTTTTAGATCTTTAAAACTGCGCAACGGATTTTGATGCGGCTTTTATAGATAGAGTGATTCAAGAGGAAGGTTTATTTGTATAATACATGCATATTTTAGTAGAGAAAACATTAGTATCTACATTGCACCCGTGCGAAGCCGGGGCGGGTCGCTAGTAATCTATAATTAAGCAGTATCTGTGATTTAAAGATCTTTTTATGAATATTGCCTATTCGATTACGATTATAAACACACATTTCATTATATTTGCTCATTCCAAACCAAGAGATTTTCTTATAGCTGTCTTTACTGGGAGCTTCCATTCAAGTCTCAGCTGCATGTGTTTAAATTGTAATGATTTTTTCTCTTTTGTTGGTAGGTGACGTGAGGTTTGTCACGAAAAATAATATTACGAGTACATTTACAACAGTCAAGTACACATGCACTTATTCACCTTAGTACTTGCATATAAGACGCAATATCCTTTATCAGCGAGTCCAATAAACCGCAGTGTTATCAGTGTCGTCATCAGAGGATATTCAGTGATAAAAGTGATTTACAGGTCATTCACTTGCATTGGCAACGCGATATATGTTTTGTGTTAGGTTTTATACTTGAGAAATTCGGTGATCATTGTTTATGACCTATTTAGTACCAAAAGTCTTTGTTAAAATGTCCTAAAACAAAGGGCATTGTTTTCAGAGATCAGAATGATAGACAGGGTTTACACAATAACACAATACAAAAAAACTTATAGTAGGTACCTACCTAAGTATATACATAGGTATATTGTTAGACATTTTCGTAATTTATAACTAATCGTCAATAAACACCTAGTGATGAGACCGTCGTACTGCCAAGTCATAGGTCTCGAGTTCGAACCAAAGACCTCAGATTTTTTGGATTCATGTGCGTATTGTATAATTATCATTTGCTTCGGTGAAGTAAACATCGTGAGGAAAGCAAAACCAGCATGCCTGAGAAAGATTTCTCGACGGCATGTAAAGCCAAGTCAGAGGCCCATGGGCGGTATAAACACTCAGACACCAGGTTAGGCACTAACGTTTTCTTCTCAGGGTTCTCAAAGGCCGAAGTTCAACTGTCCTACATAGGCTCAAATCAAGGAATTATTTTAATATCACTATCCAATAAGAAAGCAGTCGTTTAGTTCCAATAAACAATAATATGGAAAAGGACTATTCCACACTACCCGTTAACATATCGACAACGCACCAGAAATGACAAAACGTCCAAAATGGCACCTTCCACCCCAAATGATAAGCATGACTTTACATTTTAAGCCGTGTCTACACCGCCGGCCTCGCTGTGGCCTTCACAGAAATCCATTAAGCTGAGACCCCATGATATATCGCCTGAAACTGTCACAATTGAATTATCTACGTGTGCAAATTGTAGTGGAATGGGCCTATCTGCAGGATTAGTGGTTTTTGTGTTATAATGTTGTTAGTTTTACGTGTTTTGTCCCGTTCGGGTTATGTGAGCGGAATTTTGGATGGGAACTGTGATTGTACGGAGTTGGATTACTTGGCTGGTCAAAACAAGTGTATTTGAAGTTATTGCATATTACTAAAAATATACCTAGATGTTATTATTAATATTGATTGCCTCGTTGATGTAGTGGTCAGGGTCGCGAATGCTCAGCATGAGAACCAGGGTTCGATTCTCGGGTCGGAAAAATTGTTATTGGGTTTTTCAATCATGAATTTCTCAGTAGCAGCCACGAAATCTGGATTTGTGGCCGGTTTATGGCGATGGGCTCGCCCCTATTACATGGGACTTAAACATAACTGGCGAAATGTGGGTGTGTTATTAGGTGCTGCCTAACCCTTCTGGGATTACAGGCGTGATGTTACGTAAAACCAGTTCGAATGTTTTTTATTTTATTTTATTTATTGGTTTTTACTTCAAGACACAAACATCAGTGTAGCTCTGGCTCTTGTACTAGGAGTACCTGTATCACAAGAGCCAGACCTCCCAAATTACAGAGAACATACAAAGAGGCGATAGACAAAAATGAGATACATTATAGATAGTCAAAGGAAAGAACTACAATACTGGCTTAAGTTTAAGTTATATTGGGATGAGGACAGGAGATTGGTGATGGTGATATTGTTTCAAAGAGATTTTTCCCTCGAATACATAACATGACATTTTTAAAATATAAGTACATTGTGTGAATTATTTTATCGTCACTGCTCTCAAAACATCGTCCGGATAAGATATGCCTTTTTGGGGATAATCTAGAATCTAGAATTCGATGATACTAGACATCCAACAGACAACACTGAGCCTTCATGGTGGTCCTGGTGTCCCTACAATGGGAACGTTAAGGGCTGATTATGTTAACCCTACAAGGCAGTATGACTGCTTCCCCACCGACCAATTGGACGGCACTACTAGTTGTGCCGTCGGGAACTCTATTGCAAGATCCTTCTCCACGGCACAGCTAGTTGTGTAGTTTGTTATTTTCATAGAAAATATGTTTTATTGAGTCCATTCCGACCAACTACTCGCTTGGGAGGTATTCCATCCAGCGCACACAAAAAGTGTGAGCACGGTAAACATTGACTATTGAAAAATAACGAGAGTTTAAAAAAAAACTTTAGGGGCACTTCGTTACATTTTTTAGTGTATCTTTCTACGTTATGCAGCAACGGAAACATAATATTTATTTATTTACTAATTTCACTGAAGAAGCTCATATTTATTACTGGACATTTTAAGTTTCAATGCAAATTCCTTTAATTAAGAATTATGTCAAAAACAGCATAGATTCTTGTCCGTTTCCAATCTACCGTTGAATTTAATTCAGCATCATAAAATGTAATAATACTTCGCTTCCCTACCGTTTTGCAGGTAATAATTAGAATACCAAGACTCTCTTGAAGTTTTTTTTGATCTTTTTTTGTTCAGCTGTGCATAAACTACCAGCTGATTTTTATTTGAGTTCGTCTTTTTATGGCTTCAACAAATGCTTTGGATCTTTTCTTGTTAGGTTGGCGTACTGCTTCGTCTTGACTTCTAATAACGTTAAAGAATTTTCTTATTTTACCCAATTATTTTAGATCAAAGATTTATGTTTAAGTTGTTGTACACATGGAAATAAATACGACTCCAAAGACCACTAAAATACAGGTTTATAAATAAAAATGACCATTTTTCGAGACCGACTTCCTAATCACATCTAGCATATTGGTTACAGATCTAGAAAAATACTCAGGGATTGTCTGAATATTATTTTAGTATTTACACTTAATAATAGTGTTTTGTATGTTCTGGGGGTTTAAAATGGCCGCTTTAGCAGAATCATAATACGATTATAATATGAATTATGTTACAATTCTTAAAACGGTCACAGATGTAGTTAATATTATGAATTGTCACTTTGTTACCATTTTACATTTAACATTCAACTTATTATGATTCTGCTGAAGTGGTCATTTTAAGCCCCCTATTATCTGCACATTACAGGAACTGATAGATGTTATTAAAGGTGACCAACTCGTAGACTAAGCTCTAGGCCGATTCAATTTAGATTGCTATCGACCCTTTGAGATGAAGATTTGGAATTGGGCTAAGTACTAAGACTTAACACATTATTGACCTTAGTTACCAAGATGGAGTAGGCAGAAAAAAAACAATCATAGGACATAATCTAAGACCACCAAAGCTATTCAATAAACAATATCCTCACTCATCACCGGATATAGCGTGATGGCACAATACTATAAACTTTACAACTTAAGCAGGACCGAATGAATGTATTGGACCGGAAGTGAGCTTTTTATGACCGTTTGATTGGTAGCACTGTTCATGGTACGTCCGGGTATTAGTTAGTGAATGGTATTCATGTTAGTCAAGTGGTAAGTCTAAACAAGACTTGAGTTTCTATAGTACACTTCAACCAACTTATCTGTGCAGGTGGTAAAACACAGAACTAAAATAAATGTATCAAGTTTGACATGTCGATGCAAATTTTCTTGACGAGCAGCGCCGTCTTCAACTGCACACTTAAAGTGGTCATACTACAGTCGGATATAACAGTTATAGTATTATCTGATGGCTAGTCATTGTATTATCTACTGTTCTAGTTCAAGAAGGCCTCTTTTCATATAAAGAAGGTACAAGCATATAACAGCGAGATTAATAAAAAAAAATATTAATGCGAGGTGCGTTTTCAAATGAATAAATCCACAATTCTTCGCGATGTTTCGCAAGAGCTAAGGTTTTAGGTAGCTATTAGTTTTAACTTAGTATAGCTTATGTTTCATATGCATCCGGTCTACGTGTCACTTGAACTACTGAGATAGACAGACACAGACAGAGGTGGCGTCCTGTGGTTTCTGCCTAGACCCATGGGAAAAAGGTGGGAGTTTATGTATGTACTAGCTTATACCCGCGGCTTCGTCCGCGTGGAGATTGTTAACTATCCCACGGGATCGTACTACCGGGATAAAAAGTATCCTATGTGTTAATCCAGATGATAAACTATTTGTGTGCTGAATTTCATTAAAATCCGTTCAGTAGTTTTTGCATGAAAGAGTAACAAACATCCATACATACAAACTTTCGCGTTTATAATATTAGTAAGGATGTATAAACAGACACATGCTGAAATCGTTAAATGAGAAAGCATGATGACCTGTCATTCTTCTAGTGGCAAAGAAAATTGGCGTTGGTTAGAAACTCAGTCTGTTTTTGGCTCTTCACTGGGACCGTTATAAACATATCTCCTCACATTTCATAACCGTCAAATACAATTTTGCGTTTACCGCCGATATAAACGTTCACATGTAACCTGTTTATCCCATCATGGCTACACTTAACCCATCTGACAGGAGAAATTGATATAAATATGGTAATGAACACCATGACATGTGTTCTGTTTAATTGGGGCTTATTAGTTGAATTTGGCAAGTCATTTTCAACGTAAATGTACATGTTGCATTGAAAGTCGAGTCTTATTATATTATTTAATTGATAAATTAGAAACAGTGGAACCAAGGAGCTCGTGGCTAAATAATAACAGCCGCACGGGTGGATCTTCAAGGGTAAGCCGTGCTTGTCGAGGTTGGTCCGTGGATGGGTGATCATTATTACATACCGAGTTTCCACCGTGCCTCGGAAAGCACGTTAAGCCGTTGGCCCCGGCTGTCATTTGTAGATCTTTGACAGTACACGTTACAAGTAGTTAGAAGCAGAAAGTCTGACATCCAGACTTACAATGGGGTATCGTATTACCCAGTCACTGGGTTGTGGAGGTCAGATAGGCAGTCGCTTTATGTAAAATACTGATACTCAGCTGCATCTGGTTAGACTGGAAGCCGACCCCAATATAATTTAGGAAAAGGCTAGGCAGATGATGATAAATTAAAAACCATCTCTTTTATTCTGACTCCATGCCGGCCGTTAGCAAAGGGGCGCATGCAAAATAAGCTTTAAACACAACGCAGTTTTCACTTACAGCGTACTTGTTCATTTTTCACCTAGTTTCCGACATGAACGGTGTACATATTCATCGTTCGATGAGGCGCTTGAAACTAGACGAGAAATTTGAAACAAGACAGGTGAGAAGCATCGTGAACATTCAGTAACAAAGCATATTGTGGCCACAACCGACACACACACACACACGTATTCAATACATCATTCTGAACCCCCCCTCCCCCCACATGGAAATTTTACATCGGTTATTTAAACAAAACAGTTGTATCTTACAAAAGTGCAATACCTACACGGCCAAAATGTATGGAACAGCTGATTTAAAAAAAAAAACGATAAAAAAAATTGTATGTGGGTTTAGAATGATGTATTGAATACGTTATAACCGATTTCGCGTCGGCGTGCATTCCACCCTGTATACGTATGTATCTTGACCACGCAGCTTCACTACCTCTGCAGCAAAACTCTCGTTTCTTCACCACATCCAGCCCTACGCCCATAAATCTCGAAAAGCTGCGTTCAGGTGAGCATGGGAACCGAATGTTTCATTACAGTACTTCCCCGGATGGCTATTGGGAGAAGTGGGGGCGCAAACTTGTGGCACACGCGTCTTCGGCTCCACTTCCACAATGGTAGAACTTTCTTACGGTATTATTTGCCGAGGGTAGGGCTGGAGATTGAAAATAATGGAGGTTTTAATTTTGTAAGGTTTTTCATTCAAAGGTCACTGTCAAATGACATATCATTAAGCAAATGACAAAAAAATGCAAATGTTAATGTAATAAATGATTCAAGTCGGCCATCGGTCAAAAAGCAGTTAAAGTTTGACAAAAACCACAAGCTCGCTTTATGTTGAACATAATTCAATCAGTACAATGAAATGCTCCTCGCCATTTTGAACCCAAATGCAAAAACTTAATTTGAAAAAGGAGAAGAGTAAACTGTTTACTTATTCTTAAGAAGACGGGTAATATTGCGCATATTGCTATTCACAGTCGAACCATATAAGATCAATATGAAAACCGTCGCAAAATCTAAAAATATTCCTTCCAAAAACAATTCCAACGTTTTGGCAGCCCTATAGCCAAATATGGAAATTCTGTCTGCATTAGCCAAACGGTACAATGCGAGTAAAATGCTCCCCGAAGTATAGGTAACGCTTCATGCCATACTGGCTTTGGCACGCCAGCTCGCCCGCCTTTTAGATCAGGATAAAGATATTTTACGTCTAGAATTTAGTCTAAATTTCCGCATTTAGAATGATGCTCAAGCTATCTAGATTTTAGATATTAACTGATTCCGGATACTAACACGTAATTTTGTGTAATATTTGACAGGTAAGTTTTATTTCAAAATATTTTAGTAGTGTTTAAAAATTGTAAAATAAGTAAGGAATTCTGCTGAATGAATTCGTAAAAACATTATATGGAAATCTAAGTCCAACTTCTTAAGCCAAAAAAAACAGGGATCGTAACTTTTAATCCCGGCCTCGTTTCTCAAATCCTAAAAGGCTATAAGAAAATGCTAAACCAGCAGAGGAGATAACCTAGTAATAAGAAATGAATCGCACAATATAAACCCTGAATCGGTTCACTGGGTCTTAAGCCGAGAACAGACGGCCTAATTTTCTATACTCCTGACATTCCCCTAAGAGGTCGTAATGAACTCAGCGTATAAATTCTGGTGAAGAAATATAAACTTTTTTATATTGACGCCCTTTAATAGGCCGTTTCGAAGTTTTACTGATGCTTCTAAAGCGTTGGTAGCAACTAGCTTCTGGCTTCTATTATTATATTTTTAAATATGATTTTTGCTTCGAGTTTTTTTTTTTGAAATGTAGGCGTTCCGTCTAGACGATTCATTGGAAGGTATAATGAAATATTTTGTGAAAAAATCTATAGGACAACACTTTATTATAATGCGTAGGTTTTCGTCTGTTTTGTACGGCTTCACTGCTGAAGTATCGGACCGATTTTGATTAATATAATACTTCTGAGAATAAGCTTAGAACCTGAAAAAGTCGCTCACTAGGTTATTTTTATCTAAGAAAATTAAGCTGTTCACACACAAGCTCAGATAGCAAAATGATACCGCATTTTTCAAAGATAAAGTGTACATATACAGGGTGAATACACATTATACAGGGTGTATACGTATTATACCTCCGGAATACTTTTTTTTGCTGAAAGTGTATTCGCGAAAGCTGTAATAAAGATTCTCATATAGTCTCGTATATGTAACATCAGACTTAATGATAGCATTAAGTTGTCTATCGTCTAAGAGCGCTATTAACTTGTTTCCTTCAAGCGAATCTCTCAGGACAATGACGGTGGATTCGCCAACTTTTTTTTTCTTTTACGAAAATGTATGGGTTATTTGCGGATGTACTTATTATTATTATGATTATTCTTGCTCGCTTATGACATAAAAAGACAATTTGCAGATACATTACACTTATGATGACAGTCTAAATAGCTTTTTTAAAGATAATGAAAAATACATACAAGAACTTACGCCTTTTCGTGTCGGGGTAGGCAGAAACCACAGAATACCACCAACATATCCTTACATACGACATAACCTTACAAAATATTCTCTTTATCTACTTTTATAAACGCGTGCTGGTTGCCAAAAGAATAAAATTTGACTGAAGATGAAAAAAGATCGAACGATTTTATATCTAACTAGCTTATGCCCGCGCTTTACCTTATCGGTAATTACCGATTTTCGAATTATTCGGTCAACGTTTTAAATAGGTACAGCCTTTCAAAAACAAATTTTGGAAAAATTGGCAAAAACTTTCAGAATCAGATCAGTAGTTCCGAAGATTACCCTACCCCTACATCCCTAGAAACCTCATATTCAGCCATCCCATACCAAATTTCAAAACCTACTCAACCCAAATGTGTGGCATGGCCATGTATTGTTGTCTTTTGTTGAAGATCCTAAACAAAAAATCTAAAAAAAAAGCCAAATATAATAAATGCCTATGGCATTAAGTCCGCCTCTGCACATTATGTTTAAAGTGTTAAATAAATAAATAAAAAAATCTGTCACAAAAAATAAAAACTATCGAATCTACAGTTTAACCCGGAAGTTTCACCAAGCATAGCCCGCCCGTACGCTGATTGATCATGATGACGATTTGAAAGGCCACGGCCTATTCCAGTACAACCCAGCTATAAACGAAGGTCTTCAATCACCGGACGACTATAAAACCGGGCCGTTTCGGACCCCGGCTATGGAGATTAAACGGTAGTAAAAAGTGTATCGGCATTGGGGGACGCTTGTCAGGGGACTGCCTTCTTCTGGGATGGTGGTGTTTACTTTGTGGGTTTTAACTGGGGCTGGGGATGAGATTATTGTTTATGGAGAAAGAAGTGGGGACTTCTAGAAAAGCTGATGATGGTTAGAATATGAACGTGGAGAGTAACTAAATCTGCACGAGGAGTCAATGACGCGTAACAACAAAATCGGAACTGACGCCGTCATATAAGTTTTTAACCGACTTAGAAAAGGAGGAGGTTATCAATCCTGAGTCTGAATGTTTTTTTTTTTAAATAAATCTTTACTCATAGCATCCCTCTGTTGTTTTATATTCTTAAATCTGTTATAATATTGAACAGCTAGAGCCATTGATATAAAATTCAATTGGGCCAAAGCTGACTTTTTTATATATCTGTAATAACATAAAAAAAAAACAAAACATAGTCAATATTCTCCATTGATCTTTTGAAATTCCTTAATCTTTCCCCATCAAACATTCTCATTTGCATCCAAATCAATCCCAACCACCAAAATACCCCATTACCACTATATATTCAAACCTGATAGCACATGTAAAGAGCATCAGCAGAATTTAAGCATTATGAAGCCATTAAGGTTCAGCAACATTCATTCGTATGCAAATCGCATCGGATTCCGGTAAGCATTCACTTAAAGGGTTAACTAGATATAGGGGGCTAGGGGTGCTCATGGCTAGTGGCTGGACTGTTGTTTTTAGTGAAGGGGATTTAATTTTATGGGCTGTATTTAATGAATGACTGTATATGTCAGTATGTATGTGAGGAAAAACTGTTCAAGTGGAGATTCTTAGTTGACTGTTCTTGAGTGTTTATTTGGTTTCTTCCACAAACGTTGGAACACTTAATATCCTGTAATATCTGGCCTGTTGTCAGCACTTTAGGGGAACTGTAGGACGCTACTCGTCACCAAATTCTGGGCCCATTCAACTTAGAGTGCCATCGACAGGCCAAGATGAATGTATGTGAGGTACACATACTACCAACTTGACCAAAGAAAATGTCTTTTTAACTACCAATAGGAGACTATTGGATTTTCAATGCTCGACTCAACGCCTAGAGTACAATATTCTTTAGAATTTAGATATTCACTAAGGTGTCGGTTAAAACGGGCCTAATCACAAAATTTGATTAATTATTAAGACACAATTTGGTTTTCAGGTAAAATATTTTCCGAGGACGGAAAATGAGTAGCTCTTCTTTGTTTATCGTGTGGTTAGTGCCTAACCTGGTGTCAGTTTTAATGCCGCCCATGAGCCTCTGACTTGGCTTTACATGCCGTCAAGAAACATCTCTCAGGCATGCTGGTTTCCTCACGATGTTTTCCTTCACCGGAGCAAGTGATAATTACACAATACGCACATGAATCCGAAAAATCAGAGGTGCGTGTCTTGGGCTCGAACTTGAGACCTATGACTTGAACGAGTAGGTAAGGTTTTAGCATAACAGTCGTTACATAAGTCATACGAATAGGCATAAATCTACAAAACAATTTCCACATCCACCACCTGCCTACAATTCACTGTAATTTTCGTCACATAAATTGCTCTCACTGCTGAATAAAAGTCAAATCTATCCAAATTGATTGAGCAATTTCCGATATCGTCCTCCACACACTGACACATGATATATTATTTATACGAAACAATGATGAGAACATACGACAGATGCATCGTACTTAATGGCGTGGAAAGTAGATATCACCACCCTGCATATTATAGCTGTCTCGCTCTGGCATTATGTCATTAGAGAGAGAAGTCCGTGTAATTAGCAAAGTTCGAAGTTGTGAGAAAGTTTGTGGAATCGATATCATTTAAGTTTGGTTGTGGTAATGGCTCGTGGCTGGAGGGAATGGCCGATCAGAGTAGCAACTTTTGATAAGTCGCATCTATTTATGTTGGAAGGCATTATTGATCACTTAATTTCGGGTCTATCCTATTTGGAGAGAGATGCGACCCTCATTAGACGCTTGGTCGGGATCCTAAATCTGGAGACATTGTTTTGGAGTGTGGCGATTTTATTTTTAGTTAGAGTGCTTAGCGCTGATGCCAATGTCTTCTCTGTGCCAATCGAGATGGCTATTCTCTCATTATCTTCCCTTGAATTGCGAGATTAGTGGGTCCAATGGTGACAGCCGTGACTTAGGTCGTGGATTCGACCCAGGCAGGCGCTATTTAACTTATTTCATCAGCACTGCTCTCAAAGCAGGGCAGGAAAACATCGCGACTAAACTTGCATGTGCTAGAACGAAAAATCTCAAGACATTAGATATCCAATCGGTTCGCACTGTGCCCGCGTGGTGGGTTACAGCCCACTCCCTCCCACCTGGCCTGACATGTACCAGTAGTGGGAACATTAAAGCCTGATTATGTATATGACGGCCTCGTTGGTCGAGTTGTCGCAAGCACGACAGCTCAGTATTAGGTCCTGGGTCCGATTCCCAGGTCGGGCAAAGTGTTATTGGATTTTACCATCAAGAAGTTCTCAATAGCAGCCACGGAGTCTGGATTTGTGCCCGGTTGATGATAAAAGGCTTGCCCCCTATTACATGGAACTTAAACATAACTGGCGAAATGTGGGTGTACCATTAGGTACACCTCTGTCTAACCCTTCGGGGATTACAGGTGTGATGTTATGTTATGCATATATTTATTTCAATCACAAAAGCTCTTTATGACAAAACACAGATGCCAAAACATCCAGAAAATACCGTACGTAAATATCTGCTGAATAATCATATTATTATCGAAACCTTTGAACCCTGAACTATTCCTGTGCATAGTTCCGGAAACTGTAACCAGCACTTTGAGCTAATTCTAGGAATTCTGGCGCGCTGCTTTACCTACCTAATTAAATGCTAATTAGGGTTCCAACTCCGGAATTGGATGTACACGAATGGATGCGCAGAATTATGTATCTATCTCGAATTCAGATAAATCTATTGACTGTAATAACGGTATAAGCTTATAAAGTTAAATAATGAGCTGTTAACGTTCCCAGCGACGGGACACACAAACCTCTCTTTGGCAGGTTGTGGGATTTAATCCACCACGCCGGCCTGGTGCAGGTTAGTGGATGTCACCTTATCTTCGCATTTTTGCTTCTAGAACATGCTGGGCTCCACATAATGTTTTCGAATACCTTTATGAGAGCAGTGGTATTGAAATAAATGATACAAAGTATCGTGCGTGCCCGAGCTCGAACTCACGGCTTATACTTCTGCTTCTTAACTAAAATATTGATTTCTAAAGCAAAGTATTTCAAAAACACAATACGCAACTACCCTAAAATTTAAATTTAGAAAAAAAACTCCAATTCAATTCAGTTACAATTTAAATAAACCTTTGACGAAAAACATCCCTAAAGACCAGTATCTGGTACCGTCAACTGTCACTGCCGATTACTCCAACGCTGAGGGTGCCATCCCATCCCCCATCTCGACAAAGTAAAGCACGTACACAAACAAAAACCGAACCAATAGCAGGCTTATGAAACACAAATAGTGCTGTTTCACTTAACCCGTCATCGCCGCGGTACGCGCGTTGTTTGCGCGGCCGGGGGTCTCAAGTACCGAGTCTCTGACCGCCTAGACATTCGCTACGCAAACAACACGCCACTCCAAGCGTACCGAAGCGAGGGGAACTTTACACTAACTCCCAATAACGAAACGTGAGTTTTAATCGTGACAATTTAGCTGCTGTTATAAACGCGAGCTTTTTAGATTATCTGTGCGAAATAACAAGTTAAGTAAGCGCTTTTAATGTTGTTGGAGACACGTCAAGTGCTTACTTTGCTCAGTTAACTTTATCGAATAAATATCACGAAAAATAAATATAAAAAAAACACACTGTAAACACCATTATCGAGAAACGCTTCAAACGGCAGCATCACATCGTTGGAAAAAATTTAAAAATCTGATCTAGAAAATCTCTCCACAGAACTGCGTAGTTAAATATCGCCAGCTATTTACATACACGGCGTGTAGGCGAGTGCTGTGTGCTGGGGTCGCCGTGAACAGCGCTCGATATCGACGAGCGCTTGAGGGTTATGAGTGCAGCTACCGTACAACACTCACGCCGCCTACCGGCGCGGTAATGACACCGTATCATGTTTATTCTACGTCTAAAACTTATCGTTTCTACATCGTTAACGCCGTCGACGAATGAAGCACTAAACGATCCCCCTAAAAGCTGTTTAAGGTCCATTATGAGCAAAAATACCGAGGCACTTAAGGAGTGCGGGATTCCGCGTTCGGGGGCGGGCTGGGCTGAATTTTCCGGAGTACTTTTTCAGATTAAAATTTTGGCATCGGGGAAGCGGCCGGTAATGAAAGCAGTACGGACCATTAAGCAGCGGCTCGGCCACCCATTACTTGTTCACGTTCACAATTACACCAGTTCGTGAGTTACGATTGTTACGCGGTGGCCACTCGCACCGCTCAGCTCCGCTCCGCTCCGCGGACCAAAGCCATCGATCGCAGGGCTGCGACCACGGTAATGACCTTCGACATTGATACTTTTTTTTCTGTTTGTACGTCAACCATTAGTCACTTAATTATTTGGCGTGACATTCAACTGACGCTTACTTTGTAGTATTTTTCTTACATTATTATCATTTCCTTCATTTCCAAACTACAGAACCTACAGAAGGCCTCCTGCTACGGTCCATACACACTCATTTTGCATCGTACCCGTTCTATCTGGTCATACACGCTTGCCAGTATAAGAATAACGCACCTGACTTTTCTGAAGAACATCACCAATAAGAATGCCTGGGTATGTTCTTCTAGAACATGGGTTCCCAACCTTTTATGGACTAGGCGGTCGTCCATAAAAGGTCCTTTAAAAATCCAACCAACAATAACAACAAAACAAAAATCCAACGCCCCATTTTACAAAATAGTTATAAGATAAATATTTTAGATGGCTAGATAAAATGTTTTTTCATGCCCCCGTTTGCCTTTGGACCCGCTGCCGCCTCCCTGAAAAGCTACAGCGCCCACTAGGGGGCGGTACCGCCCCCGTTGGGAACCTATGTTCTAGAGCGTCTCCTCCCGTCATTTCCACTCACATATACCATGTGATGAACTGCCTTTTTTCAGTCGTTATTATCATTTCATTCGCTTATTTCTCATAATATTCCTGCTAGTCTACAAAATCGAGCAACCCTAGCACCGCCACCACCTGGATGGCGGTAGACTCAGCCGCGAGCTTTAACGCCCATAGCATTTATAAATATAAATATCGCGTAGAGCGTTAAGTTATCGGAAAAGCGTCTAAGAATTAAGACAAAACGAGACCTATAAACGTTACTTTGGCCAAGCGTTGTTCCCGTCACTGTCAACGGGTCTTCGTGCTAAGTAACACTTATAGATTTCGGCCAAAGGACCTATAACCTTTCATTGCAAATTTGAAGTATATTAGATTAAAGACAGGCCACAAAAATAAACTAAATAATACTAACAACAACAGTAAAGTCCCGTACAACAAGACCAAAAACCATTTCACTTCCGTACCAATCTACACTAAACATTTCAACATAACATTTAACTCCAACTAAAACTGCAAACATCGATAAAATACTCCACATAACCAAACATAGCATTACTAATAACAGTAATAACCAACATTGATCCACAAGAAATGTTCACCGAAGCTATTCCCTAAGGCCATTCTCGTTTTACTAAACAGAAAATATGTAACTAAATTCTATTCTTGCTCTGTGAGCTGGAAAACAGAAGCGGGCTCGTTATATCGGGGTCGGATCCTCAAAAGCGAGGAGTAGTGATGTGGGGGAAGAAGTTTTTAGTCGGTTTTACTCGAGTTTGGGTAGGAAGTTTCGATTATTTTGGGAGTGTGCTGAAGGTGGTGTTATTGTCAGTGCTGAATCTGTTATCGTGTAAATTAGGATGTGAAACGTAATATTAAGGGATGATGGATATTGAAATGACGTAGTTGGACCTACTACTCATGATCCTGCACATTATAAAAATCCACACCATGATTACTAATACTGAGAAAGTTACTCTGTCTGGTTGTTCCCGTTTTACGCCTAATCGGCTGAACATCAGAATCCGCACAAACACAAACATTATGATCTAGTGCAGCACAAAGGACTGTATACTGTATTATATTGTGTATTACTGTATTATTCCAGTAATACGTTTCCGTGAGAAAAGCTAGTAGGATATAAATCGTTCAGTTTACGCTGTTTTTCAATGCAATCTGAACTACACCAGGAATGGCTTTTAATATCATAACCCAACAAGCCAGCTACACGTCTAAACCCGCCAAGACTAAAACAATCGACTAACGCTCCCAGCCTCCCATCCCTATCTAACGTAAGCCAGTGTCACGTCCAAGAGTACGTCTAAGAGGCTTAAACGTTATTTCCAGCAGGATCGCCACAATACGGACGACTAAATGGTAATAAACGATGAAGTTATTGATTCCGATTCCACGAGCCATGTTCTGTTTGCTTGATTGCAGGAATTGGTTACGCTAAAGGCTGTATTTCTGTATCTGTTAATGCTCTATGTTTAAAAGATTGAGTAAGATAAGACGAACTGCTAGAGGATTTAAATATGATGATGTCATCAACAGCATCAACCGCATGTTTGTTACAATTAAACTATCTCCATATTGTTAATATATGTATTTGGCACAGTCTTGATAAAAAAAAATCGGAAGTGAAACACTTGATGCAACATGTCGATTACTTATTTCAACACATACGAGCAATTCTCATCCTAAGTTGTGGTGTTATCAGGTATTTATTTGCGAATTATAATGGAACATTTTAAAATTCGTCTCCTCTTAACGTAGTTCGAGTCGTACCAAAAGACCAGTTCTAATTCTTTCTATAAATAAAGTAAGTGTGCTAGCCTTTACAGCAAAGAACGGTGCCATATGTTCTATTTTAACACCTCTCAGAAACTCTTCGGAGCATGAACGGTTTTTCTAGATCGTTTCACAAAGCTTGGTCCAAGGACCTCTCAGTGTTAGTATATTGGAGAGTTGCCCCTTTTTTGGGGAAAAAAATCGTTCTTGGGGAAATGAAAACTTTTCCAAAAAGGAAAAAAAATATATAGCAATTAAATTTTATATCTAGCGCAGGCAGATATCTTCCCATTTATTTAGTTTCCTGATTACTGGTTGGTGATTGGTAATTTAATGGGAAAAAAAGGGGGAGACTTCAGAAACTTGATCTAGCAACCCTGGCACCGCTTTAATACAACTCAGTGTAGTTTGAATTACGTTCAAGAGACTGTTAAGACCTCCTGCCGAGTTTATTAAGATAGATTGTGTTTTGGGCTATTATTACGTCTTATGTAATTACACCAGGGATAATTAAGAGAAATGGAGGTCTGAAAATAATAACATTCAAGTTTTGTAATGAACGCGCTAAAGGGGGCCAGGTTTTTTTTTTTAATGACGGGTGAATAAGTAAATTATGAAGTAAGAAAGTACTTTTTTGACATAATGTTTATTTAAGCGAAGGTAACGATGATTAAACTTCCATTTTCAGCACACCAAACATGTTATATACACGGTAGAAGGGACACCACTAAACTACGATAAATTTCTATGTGGGGGCGTTCAAAATGATGTACTGAATACGCGGGAACTGTTTTAGCGTCGGTGTGTCTCTTACACCCTGTATATTTTTACCCAAATGCACACTCGGTTGGACTGGAAGCCGACCTCAACATTGTTGGGAAAAGTCTAGACAGATGGTGATGATGATGTTGCTGACAGTTATACATACACACATAAACTCACGCCTGTTTGCCATGGGGGTAGGCAGAAACTACTAAGCACCACCTGCAACGATCCTTCCTCCTCAAGCCATCCCCAAATATACCAAAAATAGCTTAGCAGAAAAACTGCTTTATTTTTTCAAACATCTACAGTTACCACTCTCGCTGCTTGAGAGCAGACGCATACACACATACATACACACACACATATGGGTTATTTTGTTATTTTGTATTCTTTATTTTTACTATTTTTATATTTATTTCTACTTGCTATGAAAGAGCGGAGTCTCCTAATACAGGCATTTTTTGCTTACAAGGAGGCTCCAATCACCAACGTGTTTTAAAAAAAAAATTAAGATAACGAAATAAACAATTTAATTAACCACATAACATCTATATCATCTTTGGATTTTCAACCCCACTTTCGCACCCAAAACTCGTTGCTTAAACTGATTAAAACCAAAAGTGGTCCCACAGTTACATACTGGTCATAATAACGGTCACAGCCCAGCGTTTAATCTGAACAAGAGGAGCCTGCCCTACGGTGATAAATCATGGGTATCGTGACAATAATCTTATAGGCGAAGGGCGACATCTCATCTGAGGACAAACATATGATGGAGAGCCATAGAGCGGTGGAGGTATGGGTGTAGGAGCAATTGCAGAGGAAATGAAGTGATATGAAGGTCGTTTGAACTTTCAAAATTGTAGTTTGAACTACACACATGAATAAGATGGTGTGATATTTTTCACGTCGATTATGGACACCAGTTCATTTACAGCATAAAAGTAATGATAGCCTAGTGGTGTGACAATCTCTGGAGATAACTGTTCAAAATGTTACGAATGTTTCTGCACTGTACCGGTGTTTCCATAAACATTTCAGTCAGGATTTGAACCAGTGACTTGCTGTGGCTGCTGCAGACGTTTCGTAACCTCCTTCGCCAAAACCCCCTGTATGACCTCTACGTCTCAAACCCAGTTACTGGGTATCACGATACCCCATGTTAATACGACTGGTTGGTAACTGCACCTATCAGATATTCACATCACATTATGACAATGTCTGGTAACGTAACGTAACGTCGTATAGTAGATATAATCATCCCAAAAACCTGGCACCCGAAAAACCACCGCACCGCTTTAATAACCCAATCAATTTTTGGGCCTTACCTTATACCCACATTACCCATCTCCAAAACCCTGTGTCCCAATAATATAAATCGCGGCTAACAAAGAGGTCCAGCTTAACGCAATACAGAATGTCACATATTTCGCGTAACATAATAACAGGGAGCCTAAGGGTACCTCCAAACTAGGACGTAACAAAAACTACGATCGATCGCCGGACAAAGACAGCAGTAATTTGAGTCGGCGAAATTTTAATTTTTATAGCATTTTTATGTGATGGCGTATTAAGGGTGTTTTGACACGGGGCGGTTGGGAATGTGGGAAGGTATTGTAACAATGGGGGCTGTAGTTTATCTCCTTTTTATTGGATTGGACATAATGGTGTGTGTCAGTCGTAAAAATACACTGATTTATCTACAGGGTAAATAGTTTGAGTTTACGAAACAGTTGGAATAACAAGACTTCAGTTATATAATAGTAGTTTTATTATACAATATACCTCTATCTAAATCTAAGTATACTTTATTGAGTACAGTAGTGATCAGGGGACTTTATGAGACCTCGCGCGCTACACAGCCACGACTCCACGACTTGTCGCATGACGGGCCGCCATCTTGAATAAAACTGGTCGGACGCCCGGGTGTGCGTCTAAACTTTCTTTCTGGTCGCAGCTTCTGCGTCCAAAAGCCTTCGTCGTGGCCGTGAAGTGCGCGAAGTCCCTACGAACAGCCAGCCCAGCGACTGCCGTAGGTACTTATCGCCGTCGCCACGACAAAGAGGATCACAAACTACCTATCCCATCTGACAATGACAGCTCATGAACGCGTTATAGATGTGCTAATCGCGATCAGTTTCATTCGCAAAATTCGCCTGAAATATCAAACATCCCGTCCCAACATCGCATCAGTCCACACCCACCTTTCCCCGCGTTAGTAATGGCGTATTTTATTAAATTCGTACAAATTGTGTGCGCCCGCGCGTTTGTAGCAAATCGAATAAATCCGCTCGCGTCTAGTGATGTGCCGTTAAATTTGTTTCATTACATACTACGGGAGCAGTTTCCTATCAAATGTATTACGATTTTATTGGATGACAATCGTTTTATATTTGTGGTTTGGTTTGGAAATGTGGGGCGAATGTTTTTGGTGAAATTGTTTGATGACTGTAATACCAAGCAAGTTACAAGCTTTAACAGAGACATAGAATTAAGGTCTTATATAGAACTTTCGATTCACAAAACGACATGTTCAAAATAAAAGTGACTTAGTTCTGGTTCGCAGAATGTCCGATTCGCAAGCGGTTCGATTCGTTTGTCAGAATAAGATTTGCAATGCGCAAACTGGATCTAGATTCAATGTAAACCTTATTTAATTATGCCTTGCCATTTGATTAATTCAGGAGAATTTTGTCAAGAAATTACTAGAAACCTAATATTCTAAATAAAAGTACAATACCCTACCTAATAATTCCGAATCATGTTTACTAGAAACAACTAGACGGCCACGTACTAGTATTTAGACCTAGAAACTTCGTGTAAGACTATATAACAGACACAATCTAGAACAAAGTTAGCACAAGTACGCAACTATAATTCGATACCGAAACAAAACGCTACACGTGTTTAAAGGCTTGGCCACGTGCCACGCTCAAGCGACACGAGTCTTGCGACAGCAGCTTTGAAGAAAACAAATAGCTTAGAGCTTGCTACGCACGACGACTAATCAAGCTATATTAACCAGTTTATGCGGATCTCTCATTGTACGGGAACCTATACAAAGCGAGGCCATATGATACTGGAAAAGTACTTTTTTGTAAATCAACAATTTCATAGCTTGATGTGTCGCCATATGTACAAGTCCCCGCGATACGACTGCGGTCCTTTCATAGATATTTTACCTCTAAGGGATCTCGCGCATTACACGACGCAGAAGCGACTGTTGGTCGACATCAAGAAGAATGTTTGGTCGCACAAACGGGCGTCCAACCAGTTTTGTTCAAGATTGCGGCCGGTCACGCGACAAGTCGTGGTCGTGGCCGTTAGAGCGCGAGGTCCCTAACTCTGAATCACTGTCAAAAACACACAGTGATCAATATTTTCGCAGTAATAAGGTTGCTGTTTGCTGTCCATGATAAGTCTGATATAATGACAGCGATCTTTATCGAGTAGGCATCTGAGTATCTTTATCCTCTTTTAACATAAGTTTGCAGTTGCCAGAGGTAAAATAACCTGTGAAACGACTGTCACACGCTCAAATGACACGACAACCACTGCTGAGATAACAAACGAAAAAGTTGTCCAGGCCATTCCACAAGACAACTTGCGACGTGACGGTACCTAAACACGTGAAGGAAACAAGAAACATTCGCGCGTGTCGCATCGCCTGAGGTCGTGAGCGGAGTGTAAGACTGTCGAACTCAATTTATTTACACAACATAGAAATACTGACGAAAGTCGAAATCGAGTTGTCGATTAACGTAAGTCTCTAATTCGGAACTTGATAGCCCCGAGACACGGGATAGCCGTCCCTAGGGTGCGCACGATTTCGGAGGGAAAATCAAGGAAATCAGAGATCTACAATTATTGTTATTATTTTTTTCGTTTTCCTTATCAGATTTTTTATTGTATTCGTGAAATTGTGACTCGGTTAAAAATATTTTTTTGCGAGGTTTTTTTTTTTTCGGAATAATCGTTAATAATCGAGGGAGGCTTTTGCCCAGGAGTGGGACAGAGCAGGCTAGAAAAAAAAAAAAAAAAATCGTTTACATTTTAATTGCGAGATACAAATTAAAGAAGGGATTTTTAACAAAACATCGTCATCGTATTTCTAATGTTATTACACGATAACATTAAGGTTATAAACGAGTACGGATTCTGTAGTTTCTGCCATGAGTTTATATATCTATCTATTATTAAAAGGCCTTAATAAAAGTAACAAAGGCTAAAGGAACACAGCAAAACTTTATGGAGCACTAACATAGATATCCAGAACATACACTTACATTCAGAAACTACGTACTTTTTGTTTTAATCATCGTAATAAAAGGTTAGTGGTAAAAGGTTCCGACCCATCGTCCATTTACTGAAGTAGCATTTCTCCATTGTTGATATTTTTGTTCAAGAAACAAGGAAAAAGGCATATATGGAACATAAAAGTAAGTTCCATCGAGATTAGAGAACAGAAAAACTTGAGAAAAATTGTAGTACCTACTCTAAAAGAGAAAGAAAATATGTTATTAGGTAATAAATCTACCTAAGAATACAGTAAAAGAGCTTTGTAACAATTTCGGTGTACAATAAAGTGTGTATAGTATATCTACCTACCACGATTTCATAATTTCCTTTATCATAAGCTATCGATTACACGATGAAACATAATAGCGATAATTGTAAACAGGCCGGGTTGTCTTTCTACATTTTCTTTCGATTCCGAATAAATTATCGTCGCATCGAAAGCTTCCACATAGTCTTTTTTACAAATAAAGCTACGGCTGATTAGAGCGCCAACATTAACATGTAAAATGACACCCTTGAGCCTCATCGCTAACTCGTACCATAGCCCTTAATCTTACGCCACAATTACATCGTCTATCTGTTCGAACACACGTTTGTCAGTATCCTAAATTGCGTACGCCCGTTCGACGTATATTTACTGCACCCGGGGCGAACTAGCCGAGACGTCTCTATCGATGGCCGGGTCTCTCCACGTCGTAAATTAGCACCCTCCACAATACAGACCGGCACCGCGCACCGCAGAATTAACATAATAAAAAGGGAGCATTCATATGCCGCTCGTAAATATACTTTTATGGCCATCGCTCTAATGCGTCGAAAAATGTCGCCAAAGGGACCCCACTACCGACTATCCACCGAGCGAAAATCCTGCAAACTTTATAACACAAGAATTCACACTCGCCCAGGGGTTACCATAATAAAATATTCGCACGGAAAATCCGGACGTTCCTCTCTACACGTATGCATAGATAACGCGATATAAAAACGACATTAAATTTACGAGCATCGATGTATATGCGCGTCAAGTCATCAAACATTTTTTATGGATATAAATATGTACATATTTTTTTCTGGTGCTCACATTAATTTCTTTATTATGCTTCCCATATTTTTATATAAACATGTAATCTTTGGGAGAAATTCATGAATACATTTCCTTCGATCATAAAAATACTCCTTATGCTGAATAAACAAATTACTTTATGCATCGAATCCTACACTTAGTAGACCCATATGCTAAAATGAGGACTCGGCGAAATAGGAAATTCTGCTGTTTATTTTTTTGTCTAAAGAGTTGGTTTTAAGTGAACTTATATGGGGGTACAGCATTATCAACACGAAAACACACAATAAGGCCCTAATTTGACGCAGAGGACCTGCACCCGAAATACGTTGCCTTTTCAACCTTCATAAATCTTTTCATTCACGCGGCGCTTTATAAAGCGATGTCCGGCGAAATGTAAACTTATGGCCACCGTCGCGTGTATGAACGATTCGGCCGTGGTTTAATGACATGCCGGCGTCGCCCTATACTGTGGTAAATAGCTTGGAAAACGATTTTTTTTAAACCAAAAGCTCGACTCCGTTCGTTTCATTGATAAAATCAACATTGTCACATTTTGCGAGATGTAGCAATTTCGCCGTGAATTATCGGAGGGTCGTATATTCGAGAGAAAAAATGGCCTGTGCCGATGTATTGGTTGTAATGACGAGAATTTAAACCTCCAAAAGCGGCTTTAATTTGATCCAACTTGAACAAAGAATTTGCCTTTTTATTTTTTCGTCAGGATCGTGACAAACCCCGTGAAGGGACAGTAGGTACCTATCTCCAAAAAAGGCAACAATTTGTCGAATTCCCTTCTAGGTATTTAAGCTCAGGTGTTCTTTTTTAGCAACAATTTGTAAAACATTGTCAGGTTATTTATCTTGTCTAAGACGAAACAAATGTTTATCCTTTGTTCACTAAATAACAATATCACCGACTTCATTCTAAGCTTCTTAATTAAATCTGTAAAGTAAAACACGTCTTTGTTTCGATCGCGAAACTTATTCCATTCCAGACTTTAAAGCGAACGCTAACGTAAAGGCAACAATAAAAATAAATAGACGCAACAACGACAAGCGACAACAGCTATGTATTTCTTACAGCAGCGCTTATGAAAAACGCAATCGCGGTCATTTCAATCTCGTCTGCGATTTCTTACATAACCTTAAAAGCTTACAACAAAAACGCGTAAAAATGGCGTCGTTAAAGCAAAACCAAAAACATTTGACACTTTCATTTCTTTGCAAATGAAAAATAAAGAGGCCGCGAAACGTCTAGCGAAGTCATTTCTTAACGAATTATGCTCTTAAGTAGATAATAAACGCGCAATATCGCTGCGACATGCGACACGACGCGTCCGACACGACTGTCTCGCGACATAAAAGCTTTGGTCGAAATATCGCGTGCGTAATTACTGTATACAGCTCGTTGCGAACGCAGCTGAGCATAAACGGTGAGACAATACTAAGGACTCTTAGAGACACCGAACAATGCATCCATCATGCAAATAAGTAGTTAAACGTAATGGAAGTTGTAGAAACTAATGCGAGAAGCTTGTTACGCCTATTTAATCGTTTGACGACAAGAAAAACCGTTCTGGGGTAACTAAAAATGAATATTCTTTTAACGTACAGCACACATATAAAATTACACACATAGGCAACATTAAAGCCGTGCCGAGAGAACGGAAAGCCGATGAAGAGCCAATAGAATCGAAAAGCTCCGATTCTTTACCGTTCCCTTCTCTTTATTTGTATAGTTTTCTTTGCGCGAGCTGCGCTTTTAAGCGTGTACGTCTCGGCAATGTCGTGATACGTCATACTTAATCTCCATAAATTTCTCCCCTTTTTATATTGTTCTACTTTCAATGCAGTAGTCCGAGCGACACAAAAGAGCATAATATGTTTCATCGGTAAATCCTTTCTATGTGACAATGGGGCAAACATGCCGACTTCCAGCGTGCAACGTACAAATCACATAGTGCCGGAACTGCATACCAGTGCCCAATTTTGACGAACAATACCGTGTTGATTTACTGTTTGTCCGTGAACAGTGGTTTGACTTGTGTCTACAGAGCTGTCGGAGATTTTATCTATTCTTCGATTGTGTATCTATGTCCCGGGTCCTGATAAAGGTTTCGATCCTCTAAAACCTGGGTGTACATGTCTATTTTGTGCCCATCGATTGTCTTGTCCTATTGCTCTACCTTTGTTACTGACATATTACATGCATTAGAACCCCCATTCCTCTTAGAATGGGAACTTTTTGTTAGGAGCGTGTCGTTCTCATAGCTTTGCGCCGGCAGCCCTGGGTGTATGTGGGTCGGAGTTGAGATAAGGGGTCGCTTTGTTCCCGGCGTAAATATAAATTGCGCCATAAATGTCAAATGGACACAATTGCTCAGCTGGCCCGTGATTTTAACCGATTTAAGTGTTCCTTGCTTGCGCAGCTGGAGTTTTGAGTATTTTGTGAATCTGTGGGATGGTGTTATTAAAAGTATCATCGCTTACTCTGTGGTTGTAGCGGGGGTGTGGGGGGTGTTTAATCGAGTGTGTGTGGCGCGATGTATCAGCGTCGCGGTCCGCCTGGCCGCCGCTAACGTTTTAAGTGGTGCCCTGAATCGCTTTTGTTCAGATTTCAGTGGATTTTTTTGTATAATAAAACTGAACAATTGAATGGTTTCAATTTTTGGTGGAGAGAATTTATGATATTTCATTGAAGCCCTATATTTCCACATGATATATTCTAATCTCAAAAAAAAAAACAATGCCAAAAACTAAATCTCTGCATACTTTCTCAAAAACTATACTTACAAAACCACGTTCAAGACCTGTTAGCGTCAAAATTGCTAAAGAATCTTGACATTAACTCTCGAAGGCTGCTTAGTTGTGTTAATCTCGTTCAGATCCATCGGTTAAATCCGCTTTCAATAACTCCACGACAACAAACCAATTACCAACAATCTCTCACTAGGTGTCCCAACAACCCTATCTATAACCCTATCAATAGAACCCATACATTTTTCGAAGCAGAAATGCAAGGAATTTTCTCGAAGCAATCCGAACGCTTCGGATTCGGACGAATCGAAACGACGCGACAACTATAAAAAGGGAACGGCACAAATATATCTGTATACAAAGGAATTTTTGTACAGGAACGTCTTTATAAATGATATTGGAAAGCTGTTTTAGAAAATGTATTGTTTTAGAAGAAGAACAGATAGAGATAATGGGTTTTTAAAACAAAAATATTCTGTGCTCTTTCTTTCCTTTTGTTATTAGCCAGTTTCAAGCATGATTGTGGTTTAGATAACTACCAACAAGCATGCATGTTACAATACAAGTTCATGTTATGTCCAAATTAGGCAAGCAAGTGTTGTTAAACAGTGATAGCCAAGTGGTGTGACCGTCGGACTGCCAAGTCTCAAGTTCGAACCCAAGACACGCACCTCTGATTATTCGGATTCATGTGCGTATTGTACAATTATCTCTTGCTTCGGTGAAGGAAAGACATCGTGAGGAAGCCAGCATGCTTGAGAGATATTTCTCGACGGCATGTAAAGCCAAGTCAGAGGCCCAAGGGCGGTATAAAAACTTTGACACCAGGTTAGGCACTAACCATACTATGAAGAAAAAAAAATTAGAAAATTTCAATCAAATTATTTATTTAAACAAGGCTGAGACCCAGAACGTTTTGAGCGTCTAAATTACAATTAAGACAATCCACTAAAACATTTTCTCTTCGCCACATCCTATTGTTTTAGGTAGGTAAAAGCAGTGGCGGAACAAACTCACCAGCAAGACATGTGTCCGTTAGGTTAGAAGAACCTGATATTTATGTGGTAGACATCTGAACACAGGACTATGATGTGGTAAATAGTAGGACTTATAAAACACTGGCCATTATGAAGGGTAATCGTTCGTATTTACACTTTTTTTTTCCTAGCCTGAACTGTCCCACACTCGGTGTGTCTCCACTTCTCACCAACCAACGACAAAGCCATTCAAGGCGTCCCGCCATCTTCTTCTCGGTCTGCCGAGAACCCGTCTAGCAGTCCCAGGGCTCCAGTTTTGCGACGTGCGGGCTTTACACTACATAAAATAAAATTGAAGCATTCGATGTTTCAATATTATTTCTCTACATATCCTCTGACAGAAACACGTGAAACACAAACTAAATCGCATTTTTGCATACCACTAACTTAAAAATTATTCCCGTAAACAAACCAACTTCGAATATATTAAATCGTTGCCAAATAGTATATCAAAAACTTTTAACTGCCGGCAAAAATTATGACTAAGTCCCGTGATATATTATGCTGAACTTATCTTCGGATAAACGATCCACGTGAAATATTAACTGAGGATAGCACGGGGGTAGTTGAAAATCTTGTTTGGTAGGATTTGACTTAACGAGTATGCGATGACTTTGCGCAGAAACTGGTTTAAATGTGGTCTATTTTATAAGATGCAATTTATGTTACCTGAAGAGATTTTCAGGACTTTAAAATAATATGTAAATACATGGTACACGTGACTGATGGAATTCTATTTCTACTATGACGGCTCAAGATATGAGCCGGTCAGAGAAGTTGGTATCAGGACCGAATGCGCCGAATGCTCAAGATTTACTCTTGAAGGTATTTTTATGCATCTCACGGGAATATGTTCTGCTTAGCCTTTTTGCAACTGAACATCAGTATTTTACGCGCAGTGACTGCCTATCTGAGCGCCACAGTTACTGAGTACACGATATTAAATGTAAACTATTTCATTTAATTCTACACATAGCAACAGCTGCTAACTAACTAACTGGAAGAGATTAGCTCGTGACAGAGTTCAATGGTAGCATCTAGAAGAGACCTTTGCCGAGAGGCACATTGAATTGAGAGATTCACTATAGTAACTCACAACAACAGTAATCAATTCAGAATAACAGGCTGATAAGTAAGGGTAAGTAAGTAAGTAACAGCTGCTGTTCACGATACACCCAATATCTTGCTGACCTAATTCTGTTTAAATATCCAAGGCACACGATTGACTACATGGAATCCTTACTCCTCACATTTCCCCATGCAAACACTGCACCTAACTACCCAAATACCCCGCTGCCGCTACCTCTCATCACCCACTCCAACCCCTGCTAATGCCACGCAGCGCCGGGTCATCACTTGCAGCGACGGCAACTACAGAACTTTCAGCGATTATAATCAATTATGTACACGCGCCCGCTACTCTCGAGCGCTGTGTGCTACACCTAATGGTCTTCGGTTCACACATGGCTTTGTTTTTAAAAGGGTTCCGTAGTTTCTGAGGAAAACTGGCAGTTGTAAGAGGTTGGGGGTTTGGGGCACGCCTCTTGCATAATATGTGGTGCTTTTAGGAGGTAGATCTGGTTGGTGTTGGGAGGTTTTGCAGGAAAACTATGAATGTAGCCCCTAGCAACTAAAAACGAGTTGGCAATCAACGATTACTCGCTATTGTGCTGCAGTTTTGCATATGTTTCAAGGGAGAGTCTCACAGCGTCATTGCGATAATTTTTTTGTTCTAGACCATACTCCAACTTTTTCACAAGTTTTTTTTTTAATATAAGTTTGTAATGTTGTAACGTTATTTTAAATACTTTCATGGCCCCAGTACTATTCAATGCATCCATCAGCACAATGTTTTGAGTGCGTAAAACGTAATTTTTCACCCCAAAAAAAAGTCGATTACCATCAAAAATTTTTGCGTATTTACTTAGTTTCATTACAGAAGGCTTGGTTGATTACTTCGTGAAGGGTACATTTATACCTTACATACATATTCCACGTTAGTACATTTTAAGACTTATTATCTTTCCCGACTTGTCTCGACAAACCGGCTCCATAGCCACACATCCATCACAATTGACAGCTCGACTTTAAACTAAAGACTTTGACTTCGACTAACGACGTTCATAAGTCAGCCATTGTCTCTAGTGGCGATGAGTAGGTCATGATCGGATTAAGAACCTTTTATTTCTTGTAATAAAGGCCTCTTTCTATTGTTATAGATTTGTATAGACGGTGTGAGTATAGAAGTGTATTCTGTTTTGAATCGAAAGAGTTAAAACACAATACGTTTCTAAGGGTTAAGTTAACAGTTAAGATTCTTACAAGACAGTTATGACTATATACAAAGTGACCGATGAAAAATTTCTGTGTGGGGTGGTTGAGAAGGATGTACTGAATACGTGGTGACCATTTTAGCGTGGGTGCTCTTCCACCCTTTCTTTGAAAACAACTAGGTAGGTTCCATTGATGACATTCGCCCTTAAATGTCTTGAAAAAAAAAAACTTTGAACATCCACTTTCATAGCCACGTTAAAAGCAGTCAAATAATTAGGTTTTTTTAATAAAAATAAACCCTTTTCAAGGGATCGTTTGAAGTGACTCAAATTGTCGATTAAATGTCTCTGGACTAAACGAGTTTTGGGCCGGTACCTACAGTTTTTTTCAGTGGGAATTGGTCAGCTGGTGCGTTTGGTCCGATTGGCAGTTTGTGGGCTTGAGTGATGGAATGTGGCCAGATGGCGTTTATTTTTAAAATATTGGTAATAGGGTCGCCCCCTATTACAGGGGACTTAAACATAACTGGCGAAATGTCGGTGTACTATTAGGTACCCCGCTGCCTAACCGTTGGGGAATTACAGGTGTTATGTTATGTACTATGCTATGTAATAGATATATTATTCACTGGTATATGCATGGGTAAGAATTGTATGTTAAACCTTGTGGTACAGAACGGTTTAGAAATAACGATCGCGTTCAGTTTAAATTCATTGCAGAAAAACAATACGTTTTGGAAGCTTTTGAGACTTGTCTAGGCTATCAGGCTCCAAGATTATTAAAGATGAAGAAAAACAACTAGCTAGTTACTTATAAACTAACCTTTAATACAATACCTACTACCACACGTATTAGCCAACAATTTCATACTAAACACTTTCCCAAACCTAATTACGAACACGGGCTAACTACAGACTCTGCTGATACTAATAACGTTGCCGCCGTTAAGACAATCGCCTCTCATCGAGATGATGCTGCGGCATAATCGGCCATTACTGTAATCTCTTCTGCTGAGTCGAGAGAATATGTAGATGGAGTGGAATCAATTGTGTTCGAGATTTGGGGAGAAGAATATTTTGATAGATGAAGTAGAACTTTAAAAATGTAGTCTGTGTTTGAAGGGTCCAACATGCACCGGGTCCGCATGTTGGTCACTTATGTTATGGCCCTCTCTTGGACAGCGAGGAGTGCGCCCCAGCAGTGGTAACCTGGGAACGTTAACGAAATCCACCTAGCTCGCCGATTATGCCAAAAGTGACCTCGGTAACATCCTAGATAATACAGTCGAAGGCCAGTTTCTAGGCACAATGATACCAGATGTGATTTGTAAATATACAAGAGGAAGCAATTGCATTGCTCAAAATCTGGAATACAAATAAAATGAAAAAAATCATACAAACACATCCAAAATCGCATTCAATAATAGAGCTATTCAGTGCAATTTAAAGTGCAGCCAAGATTTAAATAACCAATGTACCTTTAAATATTTTTTTGTGAAAACGCATCTTAGAACTGGCAACACCGCCCACGACTCCAAGACGCGCCAAGCCAACCGCTAGTGGACTCAAAATCGTGAGTGCGGAAGTCACGCTCGCGAAACGCTCTCAGCTAAAGTTATTATTCTTTCAATTGTTTACCTGTTTGTGCCATACACTGTGTTTTACCGTTTACATTATATACTGTTTACCGTTTAACGTTGTGAACTTTATTGAAAAAGCCCAAATACAACCCCTGAGTAAACACTTCTTACAGTGGCGCCCAACGTGGGGCCAACGTTAACTCAGTGAAAATTCGTAAAAACTATAACAGTGACTATAAGTGCTTATTACTATCGTGCTAACACAAACTGTGAACCCTTTCCGATAGTGATAAATCTCCAAACAGTGCAAAAACAAACTGCAAAACTTTGGGCGAGTCCATTCTTCCCGCCAACATTGTAACCGACGCGCGACGCGCGGGAAAGTACCTACGCCGCGCACAGTGTTTCGGCGCGAATAATACCCAAGCTCAACGGTTCGAGTT
Source organism: Standfussiana lucernea (assembly GCA_964057025.1). Lineage (NCBI taxonomy): Eukaryota > Metazoa > Arthropoda > Insecta > Lepidoptera > Noctuidae > Standfussiana > Standfussiana lucernea. Next base: position 14,940,464 of record OZ059796.1, read on the forward strand.
GTGCAACGAGAATTAACGAATACGTATTTCGTTACTCTCGTACCGTCCATATAACCATCACCCGTGTTGATCTGGTTGTTCGAGCGAGAAACAGACGAGCTAGTGCCCTGTTACTATGCCGCCGAAGCAACCCAGAAAACCAACAGGAAGAGATGCTGGATCGGAATCTGACACGGACGCGGAAGTGAACAGGTCGGTGGTACGTGTACCATCATCACCGAATATCATCATGTCTGAAGAGATGCTTCAGACCCTTGTGTGCAACATCACGAGAAGCCAAGCGGAAGCAAATCGCATTTTAATAGAAAGCGTTTTGACGAACAGAGATCATGAACCATGCACTTCACCTCCACGGGTACCTGACGCGCGTGATAATACCACGCGGCGCGCGGGCAATTTCGCAAAGTGCACGGCGCGCTTTGACGGATCTTCAAAGAACGCGGAGGAGCTCGAAGCATTCATCGACGCTATTGAAGTGTACCGCGACTGCACCAACATCAGCGACGAGCACGCGCTGCGGGGACTGCCTATGCTGTTAGTCGACGAGGCCGCCATCTGGTGGCAGGGAGTGAAGTCGTCGATAACGTCGTGGTCCGGCGCGCTGCAACGTCTTCGAGGCATGTACGGAGTGCCGCGACCGGGTTACAAATTGTTTCGCGACATTTTTCGTACAGAACAAGATAGTGAACGGGCCGACGTATTCATTTGTAAAGTGCGCGCTTTAATCTCTAAATTGCCATATGTCGTGCCGGAAGTGATGGTAATAGACATTGTTTACGGATTGTTACACCGTAGGATAAGGAAGCGAGTGTCTCGCGACGAGGTGAACGATTTGGAACAGCTATTAGCGAAGGCCAGGTTTGTCGAGGAGTCGTTGGCGGAGGTAAGTGCTTCTATCCCTATCCCTGATAACAACGTAAACATCGTTAAGTCCGAATCCGTTAAAAAAAATAACGATAGCGATGGGAAAAAGCGCGCTAGACCGAAATGTACTTATTGCCGGTTTTTCGGTCATTCCGTTGAAAATTGCCGTAACAAAGCGAAGGAGGGCAAGGTCATCGACCCTCCTGATAAATCGAGCAAAAGTTCCGAGTTGCGTTGTTACGGATGTGGTCAGCTGGGAGTGGTACGTTCGAAATGCAGTAACTGCAAAGATGCGACGTCTTCAAAAAAGTCGGATTTTTGTAGCGCTCGGGTAGCCGACGGTGCCGATCCGCGACCACTGGTGGAAATTCAGGTCGTGAATCGCAAGGGAGTTGCTATCTTGGACACTGGGGCTACTCATTCTATTGCGGGACCCATGCTTTACAATTTACTTTTGAAAGCCGGCGTTCTTTTTATGGAAAATTCACGTACCATAGGGCTTGCTGACGGATCGCAGCAAGTAGGTACTGTGCTCGAGTGCACCACTGATGTAATATTACAGGGACGCGTCGTACCTACTATGTTTATTGTATTACCAGACGCGCAAACCCGTACATTACTAGGCAGGGACTTTATTCTGAAAGCGGGGATCATGTTAGATTTACCTCAGAGCAGCTGGTGTTTTAACAACAACCCAGGATGCTGGCATCCTTTCATTACTAGTTTCGACTTATCTACCAGCGGCCAAATGGAGCTGATGAAGGTGGAAGCTTCGAACCTTGTGCTGCGGGATGATGAAGGCACCAAGTTGACAGCTGATCAAAGGATACAACTGAATGCGTTTCTGTTGAAGAGGTCCGACCGCTTTGAAAGGGGTGGGCCACCAACAGAATACGCCACGCACCGGTTGAAGATTGACCCACATCAGGAACCCATCGCCTCACCACCTTACCGGATGTCTCCTGGTAAGAGAGCTCTGCTGGAACAGGAGTTGCAGAAGTTGCTGGATACTGATGTAATAGAAGAATGCGAGTCTCCATGGGCCGCCAACGTGGTCCTCGTGACGAAGAAAGATGGAGGGGTTCGGCTTTGTGTAGATTACAGGAAGCTGAATGCTGTAACTGAGCCTGATCGCTACCCACTTCCGCGCATCGAAGATGTTCTCCACGCAGCTAAGAACACCAGTTTTATGACAACCTGCGACCTGCGATCAGGTTACTTTCAAATCGCTGTGGAACCGGACGACCGCGATAAGACTGCGTTCGTAAGCCCGCTCGGTTGTTTTAGGTTCAAAAGGATGCCAATGGGTTTGAGGAATTCAGGAGCGACTTTCCAGCGGCTTATGGACCGATTTAGATCTGGCAAGGAATTGGCCGATGTTTGCATGCTAACGTATTTAGATGACGTCATCGTCCTGTCCGAGTCGTTTCCCAAGCACCTGGAAGACCTGAATGCTATCTTCAACCGGCTAGAGATGTACAACCTACGAGTGAACCGTGAAAAAAGTTGCTTTGCTCGCGAATCTGTTAAGTTTTTGGGCCACGTTATCGTGCCAGGCGGGGTGAAGGCAGACCCTGATAAGACAGCAGCTATCGCTAACATGTCCCCTCCTGAGAACGCGAAACACGTGAAGACATTTTTGCAGACGTCAAGTTGGTTCCGGCGCTTCATTCCCAATTACGCCGATGTTGCTAAACCTCTGACGGATCTCCTCAAAAAGGATAGCAAATGGACCTGGACCTCGAAGCAACAAGATGCCTTCGATTGCATCAAGAGAAAGTTAATCTCCGCTCCAATTCTGCGTCAGGCTGACGAATCGATGCCGTTTTCGTTGAGGACCGACAGCAGCGGATATGGCCTCGGAGCTGTACTGATGCAGGGGGAGGGGCCCGAGGAAAGACCAGTGGAATACGCCAGCCGTTTGTTGAATAGTGCTGAAAAGAACTATAACACAACGGAAAGAGAGGCGCTAGCAGTTGTGTGGGCGGTTACAAAGTTCCGCGCATACATCGAAGGATCAGAGGTTGTGATAAAGAGTGACCACCAACCTTTGCGATGGCTCATGACTGTCAAATCACCAAGTGGTCGTTTGGCAAGGTGGGCCCTTACCCTCCAGGAGTACAACCTTCGTATAGAGTATACACCCGGCAAGTCAAACGTCGTCGCTGATACTCTCTCGCGACCACCTTGTGCTGAGGAAACGGATAGCGATATTCGCTACGCCGAGGTGGATTTCCCATCGAGAAGCCCAAAAGACGTTCGTGAGAATCAGCTAAAGGACCCTGACGTGCGAAAGATCATCGAAGACCTTGAATCAGCCGACGATCCGTTTAGGGGGAGAAGTTGGTCTGACCGCGGCTTTAGCATGTCAGACGGTGTTCTATATAGATACGGACCTGACGAATGTGAAGAAGAGACGGGATGTCTTGTTATACCGGAGCACGAACGCGATAAAGTCATGGCAGAATATCACGACGCACCGACGGCTGGACATTGCGGAGTAGAGCGCACACTGGATCGAATGAAGTCGAAGTATTACTGGCCTGGTATGCGGCAATACATCGTTGGATACTTGAAAAAGTGTGTAGACTGTCAGAGATACAAAGCCGATAATAGGAAACCGGCCGGACTACTGCAGACTCCCGCAACTAATCGCCGTTTCGAAGTGATTGCCGTGGACCTTTTCGGTCCGTTACCGGAGACCGCTGATAAGAACAAGTGGATTCTTATCGTAGAAGACACCTGCTCACGATGGGTAGAGCTGTTTGCCCTACAGGATGCTACAAGCTTGAACTGTTCCAAGATCCTGATCTCAGAGGTTTTCCTGAGATATGGTGTACCTAGACGGGTCTTGAGTGACAATGGTGTACAGTTCATAAGCGAGGTAATGCAGCAAGCTTGCCATACGTTTGGCATTACTCAGTCGCTGACACCAGTATACCATCCTCAAGCGAACCCGGTGGAAAGAAAGAACCGCGATCTCAAACCGCAACTTGCTATTCTGGTAGGGAAGGATCACAACACCTGGGACACCCACTTATCCGCGATACGCTTCGCGATGAACTCTGCAGTGACCAGCAGCACTGGATTCTCACCGGCTTACCTGAAGTTCGGACGAGAGATGCGTGCACCGGCCGACGTCATCGCTGATATGCGCACCATTGTAGAGAGCGACAACGTCGTGACGAGCCTTACCCCTTACCTTCAGAGGATGTCAACCGTTCTATTTAAAGCTAGAGATGTGCATGAAAAGGTACAAGCGAATCAGAAGCGCTACGCCGACGAGGGGCGTAGCCCTGCGCCTGATTACTCGATCGGTGATCTGGTGCTTTTGAAGACCCAAGGGAGTAACGACACGACACACGGGCAAACGCCAAAGTTCATACCGAGGAGAGATGGCCCATACCGTGTTAAGGAGCCCTTAAGCGCAACTACTTATTTGTTGGAAAGGGTTAGTAGTGGTGAAACGTTAGGAAAGTACCACGTCTCTCAGTTGACCCCATTCGTAGGCGACGTAGCGCCAGTCCCAGTCAACGAAAAGCGCCGGCGCGGTAGACCCAAACGTTATCTTGACTGACTCAGACGCGTGGGCGCATGTCTGGGTCAGAGGGGGAGGATGTAGCACTACCTTTAAATATTTTTTTGTGAAAACGCATCTTAGAACTGGCAACACCGCCCACGACTCCAAGACGCGCCAAGCCAACCGCTAGTGGACTCAAAATCGTGAGTGCGGAAGTCACGCTCGCGAAACGCTCTCAGCTAAAGTTATTATTCTTTCAATTGTTTACCTGTTTGTGCCATACACTGTGTTTTACCGTTTACATTATATACTGTTTACCGTTTAACGTTGTGAACTTTATTGAAAAAGCCCAAATACAACCCCTGAGTAAACACTTCTTACACCAATTATTTTTGGCTTAAAAATGCACATTCTCGCGTCAAATAAATAAACAAATAAATCACTCTGCTTGGGATTATCGTAAGAGCCAATAAAAACAACATTTCAACAGAGATTATCACGTTATTAATAACATTGAAGAATTTTAATGTTGTTTATAATTCCTATAATATCTTCAATTTTGTCAAACATATCTAATTATAAATGTTTAAAAACGTTTTGGGTTCGAATTCGAACCCAGATAAGCACTCTACTTTGCTTGTAATTAACTTCATCACCTCCGCTTTCAAAAACGCTGAAAGGTAGAAAGCATCGTGAGGAAACTGGCATGTCCTAAAACCTAAAATTCGAAGACATTTGACATCCACCAACCCGCACTGAGCCCGCCTGGTGGATTACAGCCCACTCCCTCTGAAAAAGGTAAAGATTGCGATCTAGCAGTAACAACATAAAAGGCTGCTTATTCCAAAGATGTTTTACGTAAGAACTCCTGTGAACTGAAGGCATTTCCAATCGCTTGAGACTGAAGTGAGATTGGACGAAGTAACTGGATTACATGGCATTACTTGTAGACTACTACGACGGTAACTTGATTGCGCGTAGAGCAATTCTGCTACTTACCGCGTTAAGGATTTCTCATTCGGATACAAGGTTGATTTTGCAATAGTTATTACTGATAACTAGAGCTATTAGAATTTTCACCTCAAGAGAATGTTTCAGATAATTATCACCATCATCATTCTCGTGCCCGTATCCTAATTTATTTGGGGTTGGCGCTGCATGTCTTCTGTCCACTTCTGGGGTGTCTTCTTCTTTATTGCTCATCAACCCAGTATTCATTCTCTTTCTAGCTATATCATCTGTCACACAGTCTATTACTATCTACGCGTCGTTTCTTTGGTTTCTAGCTAATATGATTCACATTAAAATTCAAGCCATCAAGCAATAATGTAAAAAATAGAACGAAAGTAGAAAAACTCATTCAGAACGCGGACCCTACAATGAGCCGACAACGTTAAAAGGAAAAACAAAAGCAAACACATTACTTCACCATCGGAATCCTAATGTGGTCCAAAAGCTAAACCCAATATTGCTCACCCCTGCACAAAAAGGCGAAAATTTAAATTTTTAATAGCACGCTACAACACCCCTGACGGTAATTTTTCCGACAATGACTTGCGTATCGCGATCATTTGTTCGGGAAACGGTATATTAACTGGGAGAGCTAAAATGTTCGCTAATAAACAAGGTTGAACAAGGAGTCTTTCTGCCATGTCATCTCGTGAGAGCGGGTTTAAACTTACGACTTGCAATTATGAGTGTAATACGAAATGATGGATCGATCTGACTGCGGTCTCGGGGGCTTAGGTCTGTCGAATGGCGTTGAGATAGATCAAGAAGCTTTGTTATTTATTGGATGAGAATCTAAGAGCGAGATAATAAATACGGAAAAGTTATTGATAGGCAAAGAATAACCCTTTATTGAGAACATATTGTGACTACAAATCCATCTCTAGTCTGCAAAGCCTAAACAGAATGGAAGAGACGGCGACGTACAAAGAAAAAAAAACAGATGTTTCTTACAAAAGTGTAATATTTACCTACACAATCAAAATGGATTGTCAGTCAAAGCTGTTTTTTTTTTTAAATTACCGATGAAAATTTCGATGTGGGGGCAGAATGATCTACTGAATGCTTGGTAACAGTTTGTGTGTCGGTGTCCCTTATACTGTTATGGAGAATATGGGACTTCATTTACGAACTGACCAATTTAAATTTAGCTAAAACCATGCCACGCTTTCCTACCATTGATTCAACAAAATTCAAACGCCTGAAAGGTATTTAAAGCCAACGTCAACGACCATCTCAAAATTAATGAAAAGTGCCTTGGCAACAAAACTTTCAACAAATAAGTTTGCAGTGTCAAAATGGCAAAGTCTTCCACAGTAAAATAAAGCCTTTTATTATTTCCAAGGTAACCCTGACTTCGGCCGACAATAAGCGCCGACTCGCTCCAAATACATTTGTATGATTAATTGTTTTCACTCGTAGTTGTTTTTGATAGATTTCACGCTTTTAACTTTAATTAATTTTGGTTGAATTGGTTTTTAAGGATGAAAAGTTGAGTATTTTATAACAAAAACTTTGTAGAGATATAAAAACACTTAAAACAAAAACTATGTTGATAGAAGAGAAAATATACCAGTAACTAAAATCAGAAACAACCACCTCATGGAAGGCCATGCCACGTTTCATTATGTAAATAATTTTACAACCGTAGAAAAGTCAAAGGAAAAAGCAGTAGGTAGTATTTTGCTGCTTGTTTAGCCACACAAAGGCATCGCTGAGGGCGATATGTATAAACAATACTTAGCACGTATTCAAGTTAATCGCTATTCCTCTCCCTGTCGCACAACAGTCAAATAAAATCGCAAGATAAAGACGGGAACAAGTCTAAGTCAAAGCTTGGGCTCAGTGACGGTTATTTAGAACGACATAGATAGCTCAAGTAGACTGTTAAGCAAGACAAAGCCTTTAGTCAGACCGAAGTCAAAGCAACCGAACACAATTATTAAACCTACAACTAATTCAGACAACACACACAAAGGTACAATTTTCCAACAATTTCTCTGCAAAAGCTATCAGTAATTCATCAGTAAATAGCATTTAATTCAGCCGTTGGATGCGAAACAATAGTTGTCAGTGGTTAATGCGGTGCATGCGACGTCCATTGACATAAACTGTTTTGCATCGATCTTGGTGACCCATATCGTTGTGGATGTCCGTTTGCTAGATGTACTATGGTGGGCAATTGTGATTTGAATAGGCTTTTGGAGTATTGGAAGTCCATTTCTGAGGCTAATACCTAAAGTTAGATGTGGATTAAGCTAGGTATAGGTAAACCCTACCTTTATCGTGTTCTGTCTTCAAATGTGATTTCTTACATGAAGTAGATCATCAACTTACCTGAAAACAAGAAAAAAAACAATTAAATGATAAATATTTCACAGATTTATACTATTTTGACAATTCCCATCGTGTCACTTCTAGTGGTCCTTCGAGCCGGATACAAAAGATTGGATCATTTGTATCCGGCTCGAAGGACCAATCGGAGTACTACAAAAATCGCAAAGCTTATCTAGTATCAAAGTTCTCTGGCAATCACCGTCGCCCGTATGATAAACACGGGGCTTTGAATAATGGACGCAGCCTTTAGAACGCAACCAGCTATCAATTGTCTCATAAATATTAAGTTGAGCAGCTAACTACAAGGGTAGCCTTTACACAATTACTTTGAAGTGGATAATTAGACTGAAACGAAGACTAGGGCTTTTAGAATACAGTTACAATGTATTGTCTAAGGACAACTTTAATCACTTACTTAGTGGTTGCTTGGTATTATTAGTACCTAATTTTTGGTTTTATTAAAAAGGCACTGACACAATAATTTCTCTTAGTCGCTTTTTAACACCTACCAAGAAGATAAAAACAAGCATTTCTTTGTTAGGAACCGTCATAGGCATAGACTTATACGGGAGGATTAAACTTTACTATTTTAGGGTATAGGATACCTAGGCTTTTGCAGTCATCACGCTACAAAGGCGGGATTACCTAATCCCAGGTCGAGCGAAGTGTTTCGGTAATTGGTTTTCCATCAAAAGTTATCCAGTAGCAGCCCGGAGAACGAGCTCGCCCTTATGAAAATTGATCATAACTGACGAAATGCGGGTGGGTGTATTTTACAAGGTGTAGTTTTTCATCCTCGTCAAATTCTAGAAGGTAACTATGCTAATGATTCTCGACCCGAATCAGTAATAAAATGGGTAGGTTATATTTTATATTTTTTTCTCAATATCGGAAATCGGTAAATGTACACCACCCGTATTAAAACGCGGCCCGCCTAATACTAGCTCTATAACCGCGCTTTCACACACACAAACAAACGCAGGCGTTTATTCGATGAACGGGCAATTCTCTGCTTTTGAGAAGGGCTTCATTCTGAAATAGTGTCAAATTAAAACAACTCAAAAAAAGCAATATGTATTATTATTGACAAGGTACCGTAATTTATATTGATTATTTACGACTTCTATGACAACCTCCTGAATTTCGACGAGGATGCAAAGCTACACCTTGTATGTATACCTCAGCCTAGCCCCTCGAACATACAGCCGTAATAATTGTTTCATATGAAATAGTTACTGATAGATGCTGAAAGACAAGTCTCCAAACACAAAACAAAAACAGTATATGTTCCAAAACCCGTTTCAAAGAACACCGTTAATCTCTATTGCATAATAAACCTCGTTGAATAATGAAACCAGTGCAACAGTGATCAGTTGTCTCATAAATATGAAGCAAAGGTGTCGAGTCGATAGCCTGACGTGTTGTTTCATGGGGTCATTGACACGGGAGTAGGGTTAGCCGGTTTACAAAATCGGGTATTAATTGGGTAAGCTATTGTTGTCGAAACTAGTGAAGGATCGTTGATTTTTTTAAAGAGCGGTTGCATTATATTCTAAAGCATTATAATTAGGATAAGCATAATCTAAATCAGCTCATAATGTTTCATTGGCTCCGGGAGTTAAATTATGAAGAAACAGAAAAACTGCTTGCTGTCCCAAAATAGCCTGTTTAACCCATTCTATTCACCCCCCTCCCCTCCCCAACACATCCACCCACACATACACCCACACATACACTCACACATACTCCTCACTCACTCACAGACACACAATCATGCAATTACCTACTAAACATCCAACACCATGCACCAATAATTGTGAATAATTTGTAACTATTTTCCGTTTCTTTTGTTCTTTAGTTTATTTTTATATTTAATCATAAAAGCTTATGCTTCTTGTTAATTCTTACCGCATTAATTTATTGTACATAACTTTAAAATGTAAGCACTACCCAAGGGGTGGAGACCTGGTGTCCTGAAATACAGACCTCACGTCTAGTTTAGGCACCAGTCTCCCACAGTATAATAATTGATGTTACGTACTTTGTATTGCTACCTTTCTAATGTATAAGTTATATTGTGGTGAGAAAAGAAATAAATAAATAAACTACTGGGACTTAGCCTACTCTCTCTGAGGGGCTGAACCGTAATCCAGGCGGGCCCAGTGCACGTTGCTTTTTATCTATCAGGTGTCTTAAAATTTCCCAGCTCTAGGTCAACCCAGTTTCCTCACCAAATTTTCTTTCACCAGCGAGTTGAGAGTGAACCCGTATTATGATTAGATGTTCTATAATTATCTCATTGCAATGCAAAAGCCTTTTTAAAGCCATCTTTGCCGGTCCATTAGACCTTCGGACCACTATTATCTAACATGGAGAGAAACCACTGACGGCCTCGTTGTTTGAGTGATCGCAAGCGCGAGTGTTGGTGTTGTCGATTCCCGGGTCGGGCAAAATGTTATTGTGTTTTTCCATCAGGGTTTTTCAATTCTCATTAGCAGCCACGGAGTCTAGATTTTTGCTCAGTTGATGGCGATAGGCTCGCCCCTATTTCATGCGACTTAAAAGTGGCGATAAAGTGGGCGTACTAATTAATTTAAACTTTGAGATTGTAGACCTTTATACTATACCTACTCATGTTTTACAAAATAAATAAATCTTATCCTATCTGCTATTAGGTTCACCTTTGCCTGACCCTTCGGGGATTAACGGTGTGATGTTATGAAGAGAAGCCAAATAGTAAGAAAGTCCCAGTCAATACCTACAAGGAATTTTCTACATCATTTCCGTTGACAAGCCATAACATTCAACTGCATGCAATTCCTACACTTCCTCCCACCATATGTTAATCAGAACTACTATAAACTCGCTATCTTCTACATCTCTCTTTCGTTAACATCAACGTTTCCGTTGCGCGTTGTCTTTAGCGAATGCAACCGATTCGATTCGATTTAAGTTCCTCGATTAGATGCATAGACCGGGCATAGACGTCGTTTAAGGAATGAGTAACGATGTCTAGTTTATTAGCATAGTCTATGATTTTATCGTTTTAATGCAACTGGTCTTGCTAATTTGGCTCTGAGTGAGTCATCAATCAAGTTTATTTATGTCCCTTTAGAATGAATGACATTTGGTATAATCTGGAAACTGGTTAAGTATTAGGTTTAGCTTTTCGAATATATCCCGTTACGGCTGGAATTGTAATTGAGATAATCACTGTTTATCATACCATATAATCAAGCCTGTTTTATTAGACATTAGTGCAATTTTTCACCGGTTATGTTAAGTCCCACGTAATAGGGGGCGAGCCTATTGCCATCAACCGAGCACAAATTCAGAATCCGGGCTGGTACTGATAAATTCTTATTGGAAAACCCCAATAGCGCTCGACCCGACCCGGGAATCAAATCCAGGACCTCATGCTCAACAATAGCGCTTGCGCTTACTTATTAGACCAAAGTCAAAAATATATTCAAATTGTGAAAATGGCTGAACAAAGCTTAATTAACCCTAAAATACAATCGAACCCCAATGTTTCCAATTTTAATTTAAACTCCCTCATACAGCGTACCGGCTAGTTACAAATTCCGAATTCCGAATTCGGAACACAAAGAAAAAAGAAAACGAACTCAAAGCAATTACCGTTACAAGTTTTATTGCAAGTGACATGTTCCATATGACAACCCTACAACTGTTTCACTATGAATAAATCTATTCGCATAGGAAACCAGGGGCACAATAAAGAGATACGTTATTTATGGCACAGAGTAAAAATGTTTTTCATGTTGACGCAAGCGCCACTCGGCGTAAATCAAATTCGTAAGCGGAATATTCTTGATGTAACGTCTGTCAGGGCCGTAATATTAAGTTTACTTACAAGTTTTGACGACCCAAGTCCGTCATATTATTAGCGAGTACATATTTGCTATCGGTGTTCCCGCTCGTTTTATGAGAAAAGTAAAATTTGCAAGTTACTTGGTGTTCAGCGATTTTGTTCGGCATCGAATGAGTAACGTTTCGAAATGTATGTAACGTAAATAAGTTATGAATCTGAGGCTGATAAAATTTATTTAGTCTGTCTGTGATTTATTTTATGACCCTATTCATGTTATAAGCTTATTCACTTGTCTCTGGATTTATTATTCCAGTCTACCTGTAAATGAGGTTATTCAAAAATTCAGATGGATTTATTTGCAAAAATGGGTAGAAAATATCTCTGTTATTTTAATGTAAGTAATAATATCAGTCTGCAATTCTTCCGGTGAAAGCCAAAGACCTTTTTTGTAATTCAGATAAGTCAATTTGAGACTATTTAGCCCAGAATTCTTGACAGTATTATTCTCGAGATAAACTGTCAATAGTGTAATATTCTGCCAATGTCATGTCACATCGGTACTAGCGAAGTCCTTAACCCTCCCGCGCCACCCAATAATAATTTATTTAAATAGCAAACGGGGCAATATTGCCTACAAATAGCGAAAGGGTTTACGGAGCTTGCGTGAGAAAGTATCGTCTTGATGTTCATTAGGCGACTAATGTCCTAAAATTATAGGCCGCACACAAATTATGGTACGCCTAGAAGGACGCGTATTTATGCACGTGTTTTGCCCGTAATTATTGCTAATCAAGGCTTGGTAATGGGTTGGATGTAGGACCTTTTCAGTGATTAAATGATTATTATTGATGGAGCCTGGTAGTGATTGCAGGGGGACTTTCTCCTTTTTACCCGACTGGAGAAGAGTAATGTGTTTATCAATCAACCTGTATGTTTGTTCCTTTGTGACGCTCTAGAAACCAAACGTATGGGCCGATTTTGATTATTCTTACGTCATTCGACGTGTCTTAATCTTGCAAGTGTCACTAAAGACTTGACCGTTGAAATATTAAATCATAAAAAAAATGGAATGGGTAATTTTATAATCCTATGGGTCCCGCCTGCTTCCAAATGGATTTTGGATTTCAATGGATTTTGCTTTTCAGTTGGGTTTTAATTTTTTTTTAATTATCTTTTTACACCTGCCAGTCTGCGGAACACTGGCAATGTTACGAGATAGGAATGAAGAATCCAACTACAGTCCTACCTACCAGTTATTTAACTTCTAACATCATCTACTTATTAGAAACGAAAATAAATTTCGATGTGGTTTTGATAGACGTGGCAGTGATTGCTATTCAACAGTAACAGTATCTCAACAAAAATAAAAATCTCTTTTGTTTTCGACGGTGGTGCAAAGTGAGAGGTGAAAACACTGTGAAAGAAATATGTATATGTATGTTTCAAGTGGAATCATTTATTAATATCAGAAATTCTGGCTGCTAAAATACATTCTGAAGCGAAACCAACACTTAACTTAAAACAAGCAGTCAATATCCTCTCACAAAATAATAAACATCAAATATCTAGCAGTCGTCACGAAAACGCAATGAAACACACGTCGTTTCTCCATCGCGTTTCAGTGCCAAATGTCGTCTGGCTACCCCCACCATCGCTGCTACCCCCACTACTTGCACGTGCAAGCGCAATAATAGCTGTAATATCGAAGCCGATTTAACGACATGCAATGAAACACGGACAGTGGAGGGTTAAATGTGAAATGTCCTGTATTGTTTTGGCCTTTAAGCTGGATGGGTTTGGGCTATCTTGGGTTCGTAAGGGTTGTTTTAAGTTGATATATTTTGTCTATGATTTTTAATAATAACTGTTTTAAATTCAACATTTTAAATTCGTTCACAGAGCACAAATTATTAAAGATTCTAACTCCGTTCGACTACCTAGGTACTACATATTTTTATAACCTACCCACAAAACTCTTACAAACCTTCAAATTCTAAATTCCAAACATTCAAACTCAACCAATCACAGATAGCAAACTTACCTACATCTAAACCGTATCAAACATTCAAGTCAACCCCAAACTGCTCGGTCAAAGTCGACCGCAAAATAAAAAGCCGCCACGACTGAGCTTTTAAAAGAAAACACCAGTTGTTAGGTGACCGCTTGCCGATCGCGATAGCCGACGACGACATTGTGGGGGATTTATCGCCGACCAAGCTGCACACTTAAGTCCCCTGGAGCTAAAAAGGAAAGTTTAAAGTCGGAGCCGTTCGCAGGGTTAAAAGGCCGCCCGTGTTGTATGTGTTTGTAAGTGACTTTACTCGCGAGTGATTGGGAAAAAATGTTTGAGATCTCCGATTTATATAGGCTTAAGAGGTACGTGGAATGTGTAACAGGATTCGGTTAAGGGCTTAAAGTTTTAAGTAAGTCGTAACTTACAACAACCAACAACTTATTTAGGAACAAGAAATTTTTCAAGACATTTGACGACTGTGTTCAGAAAGTAGCGTTCAAGGTTTGAAGTGCGGATTGGCAACCGAGAGCACGGGAATTCAAACTCTTTCTTTGCATGAATAACGTGAAGCCTTTTCCAGATAAAATAATTTCATAATCTTCTTCTTAGCGTGTCGATGACAATTGAAATTGGGTCTGCCCGAAAATTTGGAGACGAGTTTGCCCAAAATTTGGCAATTTCATAATTATTAGAAGAGTTTATCAAGGACCCCGCCGAAAAGGTGAAATTCATGAGTTCAAATGTCGTTCCTTTGTCTTAATGGGAAATAGGGGGCTTTTTGGATAATTCCGCAACACTCTTCCCAATCACTGCAATTCCTGAAAGCCAGAATCAACAGTGGCGATCACAAGACAAACACTGAGTTAATGAAGCTCGGTGACTCTTGCAGAAGTCGATTCAACTGTCTTGCAAATTCTTGATAGGAATTACCGATGTAAACATAGTAAAAACACCTGTGATTGTGCGAGTCCTAGGACTAGAATCTATTATGTACGACCTACAGTCTGCTAACACTAGGTATTTAGAACAAATAACTTGTGTAATTTATCGCATGGTTATGCTAATGTCGGGTGGCATTCAAATTCAAAGCATTAACGTTGCACTTTACAAAATAACAACGTAATTTATTGTTTTCAAATGTCAGTGCTTATTTGCCATTTGAGACGCGGAGAGTTATGTCTGTTCATCAGTTTTATAATATTTTTATCTTTTTAAAGTGCTTTATTCCTTGTAAAAATCATAATTTAAAAAATGGGAAAGAACTCGTACACCGTCTGTGTTATCTTTTCACGGCCTAACATATTCGGATAAAATGGTGTTGAGTCCGGATTTAGGATAATTTTCAATATCCTTGCGGGCGAAACCGCAAGCAAAAACTAGCTTGTAAAATTGGCGTGCCACATTCCCCACGATTTAAAACTATGGTTCTGATCGAAGTTAATTTAACTTTAATGACTATAAGCATCATCGTCATGACGAAGAAGAAAATACGAACACACAATGTTTATGCTCTACTCAAAAGTCAGTCTGCAAAGAACAAAAAGAAAAAAGTCCTGGCATCAATAAGCACACGGCTCATTAAGGAGATAATAGCGCAAATACACCGAGACCATGTGTCTCGGTGTATTTGCGCGATCAGCTCTATTATCGACATTATCGACTGCCAAATATCAGAGATGAGAGATTGTGAGATGAACGCGACGCTGATGTTGGCACCACAGTCGGTTGAAGTTGTAGGGGTGGCAATGTTAACTAGAAACCAGATTGTGACCTTTATTGATAGATTTATATTTTTTTTCTGAAATCCCCGAAAACACAACTGGCGAATTATGGGTATGCTATAGTAATCAGTCAGGTACAAAACCAGACTCTGGGCTGCCACCGAGATATTCTTGACTGAATAAACCCAATAGCGCTTTGCCCGAACCGGGAATCGAATCCAG
Source organism: Standfussiana lucernea (assembly GCA_964057025.1). Classification (NCBI taxonomy): domain Eukaryota; kingdom Metazoa; phylum Arthropoda; class Insecta; order Lepidoptera; family Noctuidae; genus Standfussiana; species Standfussiana lucernea. The sequence continues at coordinate 14,955,982 of OZ059796.1, forward strand.
GACCACATGCCAGTAGCGTTTTCGACCACTAAACCAACAAGGCAATGAAAATTTAAAAAATCGGGGCTTCTTCCACAGCACCTGCATGGATAGGCAGTATAGACACTATCTATCTAAAAATAACTGACGATTTTATTCGTCAATTATACAGGGTGGCGCCGACAATACGACAATAAATGAAAACACTGGTAATACTAGCTCATATGAATATTTTTAAACTATAAAAAAAATGCTAGCACCGAAATTAAAACATCATATTTTTCAAACAAACTAAATAGCTTAAAACGGTTAACGAAATACAACACTATTTATAAATATTGGTTTACTAACCTTAAGTATAATTTACACTAATTCGCACCTAAAAATAACATTTAAGGAACGAATTTGGCAAAGGTTTTTGAAATAGCGAGTTGGCAACATGTGTTTATGCGGGGGTCGTTAACCTGTCAGTGCTAGCCTATTAATCTACATCATGTTGAAAATTCCGAATATGAAAAATAATGTCCTGTGACTAAACTACTGGATATATTCAAATAAATTTTTGTACGCAGACTAGGAACGTCATGAGGTTTATGCAGTTTAAATTTATTGTCGCATTGTCGGTGCCACCCTGTATATTGGCAAAAAAAAAATAACTAGAACTTATCCAGGAGTAGAAAAACACCAGTAGTGTTCAAAGCTGTGTCACAGTATAAAAATACAGATTTGATGACGTAGGTATCGCGTTAGAACAAGAAATATGAACTGAGGCCAACCACGGAACAACGAACTGTTAAGTATGAAATGACGTCTAGAGCTCACCATATTGAATTTCATTTGACGTCATGCAGTCTAGCAATGCTGATACACCGTCTAGCTAGAAACTAGAATTAGATCATGATAAGACATAGACACCACATTTACCAACGACTAAGATTAATTTCAATGGGGAAGGTCGGTCAAAGCTGATTGTAGATGGCGCGAATATAGCTAGGTTCCAATCTGACCAATGAGATCAAGCTATTTTGAAATATAAAATGACATTTACACAATTTCAACCAAGGACCTTTTTGGAACTAGCTATACCATCCTACCTTCCGCATTAATAAATCGCTCTATGGTTTTGCCATGGTTGTCGAAAAAGAACGAAATAAACAAAAGGCATAGAAACTAATCCACATTCAAAAACTACATCACCAACATTATTAAAGCCATATAAAACACAAACGACCTCAACAATTTAAATAAAGAACACAATATCCCTAATGTCGCAGCACTACCAACCGAACAAAACAAAAACGTAAATTCAGCAGTACCAACCGAACGAAACAAAAATGTTAATTAAATCAGCGCGAAATAATCCGTCAAGTGGATTATTTGAATGCATAGTTCGCGTGAACATCATTAAAGATTAACTCGGTATGTAGGTTACACGAAGCACGCGACGAACCACGTGGACTAGGCACGCAATGCACGGGTGATGACTTAGCGGATCGCTTTTGTTGTAAAAGTAATGAATCTTAATGTAAATTTTTGGAGGGAAAATGGTATTAGGGAGGATTTTAGACACAAATCTTCGACCGTCACATCTGCCTTGCCTTTTTGCAACTACGTTGAAGTCGGCTTCTAGTGTAATCGGTTCCAGATGAATACCAGTATTTTACATGGAGCGACTGTCTATCAGACCTACCCAACCCAGTTACTGGGTAATTCAACACCACTTGACAAGAATTTTGGGCCCGACATATATCTTCGATTTTGGTCTAAAAATTATATGGAACCAACAAATAAAAAATGAAATGATTTGACAGCAATTGATCCGTTTGACTACTGTCTTTTTAAGTACTGCAATATAGACAGCTATAAGCTAACTTGAACTTGTAAGAGAAAATGGGTACCCAAATAATTAATAAAGGTTTTTCTAATGAAGTCATCTATTCCCTGTAAGCATTATTAATCCACTAATAGGAATAGTACAGACAGAGATTACGAACTACAGGATGGATGGCTTTAAGATTCTAGGGTTGCCTCCGCTACACATAGAAAACAGTTCAGAAACTGATGAACTGAAAGACAGACAACGTACAGCTTTAACAACTAAAGATAAACTCAACTTCTGATCGGTTTCTGAACGAGGATGTTGAAGTTTGTATGCAAGCAAAGTTGGTAGAAGTAACAGCTAAGCAAAACGAAATACATGTTTAAATGTCATCACGGTTGGCGCAGTGACTGAGCAATCGACTGCTGCGGTGCGTGTCGTGGGTTCGATTCTCGTTCGGAACAAATATTTGTGTGTTCTACAGGTAGTTCCGGGTCTGGCAGTTTGTGTATGTGAGTTTAAATGATTGCAAACGCACCCACGGTACAGGAGAAATCTCAGTGAGGGGCTTTAATAAAAACCTTTCCGAAACTACTACTTCTAAATGAACTGGAAGGCAACCCAAACATAGATGGAAAAAGACTAGATATATTATGATGATGATGATGATGATGATGATGATGTCAGTTTCTGACATAGAAAGATTACGTAATCGTTAACCGATTATGGTATTACAAACAGTGGGCGTTTTATGTTGCTAAATAAAACCACAGCATAACTTTCCCCAACAAAAACCTCTGAACACAAACTCACAAATTAGAAAAACACACACACTCAACTCCCGATAAATCCTAGTCACAAAATCCCATTTAATTTCTCAACTAACAATATGACAACCCTGACTCAGAGATAAATTTACGCGATTTGGACATGATTAATGTCAGCCCGGTCGCCTCCTCTCCGATAAGAAGTCCGATAGTCCTTCTTCATATAAAGTCGTCCGACTATTTAGTGTAACATGCTTTAGTACGCAACCGGAATAAAATAGACCATTAGTTTGCGAGACCTGACCGCTGGGACACGCTTAGATACGGGAGGTTCGGATAAGGATGGAGGACCATTGGTCGTATCTGTACGCCCTTTTAGCCTGCAGGGCTGTGTATTTCCCAGAGGTTTCTTAAATGCAGATCGTAATCTGACTGTGATAAAACTGAATTTTGTAAAAATCTTACTTGAACGTGGACGAAGCAAAAACAGTACTTATGTACGTAGCAGAAAAGGTCATGAGTTTATGCATGTAAGTGGTAATACTGCTGCTATATGTGTCTCTAAAAATAAACCATAACGCAATAAAACAGTACATAAAGAAATTATAACACAGTATTACCCACTTCACGAGCCACTTAACACAGAACATTAATTAATTCTTTGCAATAAATTGCAATCTGCTAACAGTCCGAACAGAAGAGCTCTCAACATTATCATTGGCACTCGACCTATTTTACACAAACATTTATTCGACGTCGACGTTGAATGAAAAATAAATTCGCAGCTTCCCTTCAAGTCAAGCACACAAAGCGAGATATACCTGGCACGACAACAATACGTCTTTAACACAATGATCGACAGACGCTCCACCAAATATACATTTAAAAAGGCAAGGTGAAGGAACTTGGGGAGGGAAAGAAATCTATAAATTTTTAGCGTAGGCCGAGAAATCAGTAGGACATAAATTGTAAAAAGGCGAAGTCGAAACGAGGAGAATCGTCAAATGGTCCGGACGAGATACATTTTAGATATAGATAGGGTTGCTAAGCGTTGGAAACTTGATAAACTAGCTGCGGATAAAAGGAAAAAGATTTCCTTTAATATTGGAGCTTGAGGTTGAACAGTTTTGATTTGGAATTGGAGAAATATAGGGTTTAGAGTGTCGGGAAATTCTTTTAAAGTTTCAACGATTTCAGTTTAGAACTCGTGGAAAAGAAAAAAGTACGGTTCATTTGATTTTAATGAATACCTGCTTTTAAGGGTCTGCAATCACTTAACCTTTCTCAGGTTACAACAATACTTCAACTTCATCATCTGCCTAGCTTTTTTTAACGTTTGAGTCTGCTTCCAGACTAATCGGATGTACCAGTATATTTTATAGAGCGACTGCTTATCAGACCCAATTACTGAGTAATACGTTATTGCTTGGTAAGACTGGCTGTCAGTCTTGCGGCTTTTAACTACCGAAAACGACCGTCAAAGATCTACAAATGACAGCCGCGAACAACGGCTTAACGTGCTTTCCGAGGAAACTGGGTAAGTAATACCTCAACTTTATCTCATTCAAACTGAAAATAGCACCACTCACACAGCGCCGAAAACAAACAGTTCTCTATCCAAAAGCAACTTAAGGGGCGTATTACAAAAAAACTAAAGCGAAATTGCGAGGTTTCCTCGTTGAAATTGTACATATGTTATCCGTTCGTTGTTTGAAATAACAATTACTTGTTAAAAATAGTTCGTTTCCTCTACTACAATAATAATAATAAAGCGAATTTTAGATAAATTATTAATTTATTCAGTAATAATCATTCTCCCGATGCATGTATAGAAAAAACTCACGGAGACGTGATTTGGGAGCTCTAATTTGTAGATCGTATTGAATATAGACCATAGGTAATTATATTTCACTGCGCCGGCCATCTGCGCTTAGAACGGCGCAGTGAAATTATACTTGAAGACTTGTACTTTTATTTAATTCATTAAAAAATATTAGTACCGATTTAAAAAAAAAAAAAAACTATAGTTTAGGCAAATGTTGAAGATTATTTTGGTATAAATATTACGTCAAAATGATGTACAATTTCGGAGTCTTTTCGGTCAATAATTGAATTACGTCCAATTTTTTTTCCTTACAATAATGGCATATAACGAAAATGTATTCTATTTTATTATTGAAGTTGGGGATATTTGTAAGATGAAAAAAAATATTTTGATGGTCTATATTCATAGAATCTACAAATTAAAGCTCTGAATAAATTAATACCTTATCTAAAATTCGCTTTATTATTTTTGTAGTAGAGGAAACGAACTATTTTTAACAAGTACATAGTTGTTATTTCAAACAACGAACGGATAACATACAATTTCAACGAGGAAACCCTGCAATTTCGCGTGTTTTTGTAATACGCCTCTTAAACATAAACAAAACAAGACCAAGCGACAGCCCTGCATGCGGCAGTGAAACGCGCGACGTTCGAAACTGGGAAACTCGGTAGGCAGTAGGCACGCAGAGATTTATGCTCGAATCTGGTTACCGGTAATACAACGTCGTTATGCAATACACATGAACCTGGTTTATGTTTATTTAATAGTGCAACTTATCGTGTTTCATTTTAAGACTATATTTTGTGTAATGAATGATAATAACGCGAGGAAAGTTTTGAGCAAAAAAAGTGTGGATGGCTATAGAGTAGAGGAAGACCAAAAATAACGATGGATGGACTGTATGAAAGATTGTAAGGCTTGAAAAGGGGTGACTACTGAGATTATGACTAATAGAGAAGTATGGAAGAAGGCATGCTGCGCCGACCCCAAATACATTAGGATTAGGGCAGGAGAACGATGAAGACTTTTAGTAGCATGGATCAGTGAGGTGAGGTTAATGTGTGGTTATAGCTATGGACTTCTACAGCAGGCTCGAAAGATTGGTCTTTAAACAGATTAGATGAAAGTGATATAAGTACCCTAAATGCTAAGTAGGTAACTAAGTAACTTTCATCTGGCTTTTCACATTTACATTCGATCTTTCATTGCTTCGTTTAATAGCAAAATACTAAGAAAAGTACTTACCATTAGCAATTGAAGTAAGTGCTTTCATAAAATATGGAAGTTGGCACTTTCACTTAGGACTTATTTTAAACTTTATCCTACAAACGCGCAATTTATTAACAGGTAAACATTAAAATTAAAATTGGTAAGCGTTTTAGTTTTACATATTATACTGTATGGAACAAGGTTTAAAGCCTTTCATATTTTTTAATATATTCATATCAAATACTTTTTCGAACATAAAATATTATAATTTACTTAACGTATTTTTTTAATAAGATAGTATTTATATTTTCGCAAGATGAATGAATATACGATTCCACATAGTCTTTTACTAAAAAAAAGTGCTTTTTTCAAAGATGTTGACAGTGTATACCTGATTTTTTTATTTAATAACCGACAAAAAGAATTAAACCTACTATAGGGTATACATTCAAGTACTGAATCTTTGCCATAGAAGAAAGGGTGGAAGTAAAATCGACGCACAAACGACTACCACTTGTTTAGTACATAATTCCGAACCCCCCACACATAGAAGAATTTCATCGCCATTTTTTTTTAATCTGCTGTTCTATACATTTTGACCGTGCACTTTTGTAGGGAAAAGGTTTTTTTTTGTCGTCGAAAAGTTCCATATGCTGGGGTTCGGAATGATGTACTTTTTTTCCTTTATTTATGATGTACTGAACACGTGGTAATCGTTTGTCCTTCGATGTCCCTTCCATCCTGTATACACCAAGCAAGGTTTCATCTCCAATCTAGACTTAAATCCGTATTAAAAGGACCAAGAACATGCGTTTTCTTGGTCCTTCCAAGAACACGCGCCTCAAAACACTTAATCCTAGAACTAATACAGGACAGCAATCTCCTTGTCTTGGAGTATCGCATCGTAACTCAGGGTTGAGCTGATAACGCTTATCGTATGTCACATGTCGGCGTTTTGTTTAGATATCGGCTGAAGGGGAGAGTATATGTGTTAAGAGTATAGTGAAGAAATGAGACGAGGAAGTTATTCTTTCGATATGGCATCATGCAGGTCAAAACCAGGAAGTTTTTGGCTCCTTAATCGGAAAATATAGTCAATGAAGTATGAAAGAGCAAGCAGTGATGGCACAGATGATAGTCCCGATTGAAATGCCGTAGGAGCACCATAGGAGCGTGGAAATTAGCGCAAAAAGAGAGGCCTTTACCAGGCAGTGGATGTAGTCGGGCTGAGGACGATAATGGAACGCGAAGGTCGTGAGGTCGGACCCAATCGAGCGCATTTTTTTCTAAATACGATGAAGGACAACATCGTGAAGAAACTGGGGTGTACTTAAACCAGAAGACATGCGACATCCATAAAGTCACACTTATTTTTACAGAGTGGAGTTCCAGCAGCGGGAGAATGTTACTGGCTGATAATGAGCATTTAAACATTTAAACTTTTGACCGCCACGGACGCCTATGGACGTCAAATCAAAAAGTGCTCACGACGCGGACGCCACGGACGGCACAACACGTCTAATTTGGATGCGGTGAAATTGTGGCTTGGCGTGGAGGGCACGCGCGTGTTTATGCCCTGGCCTTCAAAAGGTTAAAAAAAAACTTTTTAAAGGCCTAGGAGATTAAATTGGCGTCGTTCTTACTCCACCGACTGCCAGTAGGTACTCAACAGATCCCTATAATCCCTTAATATATTTTGGTCCTTAGCAGATAAGAAGGTTTTACGTGTGCCATAAATCTTTACGTTACGTTAGTTACTAAAGCTATCATTAATCAAATATTGTACTATGATATATAATATTTATCTGATCGTGATATATGATCGTGTGTAGATAACGTTATGATGTATTGTATGTATGTAATTGAAGAGAGATGTGAACTGTGGATGACCATAGAACGTCCGTCTATATTCTGCTGGTATGATTAAGTGTGGAGACCCCTCCACGCTTTATCATTCCAGCAGAACACCTGCCACCTGTACACGAACTACAGCGGCCAATCTAGAAATTTCTTAGGCAGACTCACAAATCCCGACTCCGTGGCTGCTACTGCGAAATTCCTGATGGAAAAATCAAATAACACTGCCCAGCCCGGGATTCGAACCCAGGACTTCATGCTCAGCAGTCGCGCTTGCGACCACTCGACCAACAAGGCAGTTAAGTTGACCGGTCAACATAAAGACAAAGAAAACTAATGTATTTCATACTGTAGATATAAGCACCGGTTACTATGGCGTCAGATATTTAATTGTGGACATGGACAAGGACATACCTATAACAAAAGAAAATCTATCATTAAAAGATTGTTCAGTAGTGCGAATATCCTGTTATTGTGTATCGTGTAGAAGTAAAAACAATTAAGAAATACGAAGACAGAAAAATAAAGCTTCATTATTTCTTATTATTTTTGCGTCTACCTTCGTTTTTCAATACCGGTGTATAAACAATACCTCCTTTAGGTAGCTTTAAAATAATGAAAGTACAACTTCTGGATAAACCGGAAAAAAAAACTTGATTAAAAAACTGGTCCTTCCGTCCTTACGTACATTCGGTACTTCCAAAATGAAAGTACCGGAGGACCACTTTTTTTCTCGCACTCTATTTATTATTAAAACGTTTCAGAGGCCTCTGAATTATCTATTAACGGGTTTAATCAGTGTCTAAAAAACTTTTACTTGGGTTAATTATTTATTACGAGAATATTTTTACTGAAAAATTTCCGTGTTGTTAAAAGCTTGCCCGGGCTTCCGTCTTTGTTTATTTTATCTGAAGTAGTTTAAAAGCCGTGGAAGATTTCGAAAACCCGACATGATAAGACATCGGTAAACTTATGATATTGTGTCGTCGGCTGCTTTACGAGAACATTCCAGATTACGCTCGAGTCTAGAATGTTCCACCATGGAACTATCCAGAAGATTCCAGAATAATCCTACAATGTTCTAAACTTCCAGAAAATTGTGGAACTTTCTATAAGATTCCAGAAAACTGTGGAAGTTTCTCGAAGAATGGGTCCGGCATAATGAACGTTCCAGAAAATTGTAGAACTTTCTGGAAGGAAGGGTCGACCATCTAAAGGTAGCAGAAAGTTGTGAACTTTCTGGAAGGATGGGTCGGCCTATAAATGCCCGTCATGTTTGCGGGAAACTTTTGGCTAAACAACGAAGCGAATTAAAGTGCACTACAAGTGAGATAACTAAGTGAATAGTGATCAGTGGTGAATTTGTGTTTGAGTTATAAGTGTTTTTGTGATAAATAAAGCTATTTAGTATTTAACTGGTAGTGTCTTAATTTATCCTATACCCAGCTCGTAACGATATGTATCCTGAGGGACCAAAATTATGTAAGTACACAGAACTACATAACAGGCTATAAATGACCAATATGAGCTGATCCCTCATTGTGCAGCATTGGTAAGCCTATAGTGTAAAGCTTTATATGCCGTCGAATGTCCATAACTTTGGTCCTTTAGCACATTAATGCAAATGACCACTTACAACCCAATAATGTGTGACACAATAAAATAAACTGCAATTTAAAAATTAATCCTGCCGCTTTAACATTACACGCAGTTTATTGATCTTCATAAGAGATAATATTTACGAACATTGTCGCAACCTGTGCCAAGGAGTGAACGGTGCAGTAAAAATAACAGCCGGAGGTGCGTTGGCGACACGTAGAAATTGAGCTGGGTTGCCTATTACACCGTTGTGGTTTTCATTTTTGAGGTAACTGAATCCTGAATGGATGGACATGTCCGTTTGTTTGCACGTTTGACACTTTAAACATTAACTTGATATTGTTTTGTAGTACCTATTTATTTCAAATAAATTATAACTGTGTCATCAAAAAAACAAACACAATATTACATAGTAGTTGACGCCTATTTGTCGAAATTCGAACGTTATTTTTATTTTTTTATATTGTTGAAAATGTTTTAACTCCTCTCTCCATATTATGAATGTTAACTATGTCAAACTTCACACTCGTCCGTTTGCGAAATGTGCTTAAAAACGGGGACTATTTCTTTTTCATGACGTATTAATAATTAAGAAAATATATACCTACATTTGTGTCTACATAGCAATATAAACGTTAAACTGTTTCATGCACAGTTTGTTTTTAATTATTTATTAAAAAACGAAACATAGGTACAACGTCAACCAAACATTTACTTTCGTAACGAAACGAAGTAAACAATTTATTTAAACAGATGTAACGTTATGTACGTACTTAATACCAAAAGATGTTGAGTTTTCATAACAGTTAGGATTTCTTTGCCCTCTTTGTTTGATTAGTATTTCATTGACTATAAAATAAATGAAAGAAATATTGTAATTGAATATTAGATGTTTTGTTTCTAGGCCCTTCGAAGCCATCCTAATATTACTTGTGAGCAAAACTACTTAATAATAAATTGACACAACAAAGGTAAACACTAAGAAATTATTTTTAAAAATACATATTAAATGGCGGGGGATACTGGATGAAACTTTGTAAGGAAATTCATCATTTCTGACCATGGAAAATCTTGCTAGTCTAGAATGGCTAGTGTCAAAGAAATTTTGTCTTTTGTAATGTTAGATACATAGAATAGGCAAGCCTTATTTTATTTTAATATCATGGTTTGTAACCTCGCCGTAAACGTACATAAAAATTGCAGATACAAATCTGCTTATAAACCATCACGGTGTGACATCGCCCATCGTCCATGATAACATCGCACACTGGCATAGCCCGCGGCTCCGCCTGCCAAATTATTAACATAAACACCATGCGATACCCACTGCATTCCTGCTACAGTTATTGACTGGTGCAATTTTGTTCTTGGCTTGTGTTACGCTCCAATTTAGAATAGTATGCGTGTAAGATTCTTTGCTTTTTGGGTTTTCGGGGATTTGGTTTTGGGCGCGTTTTGGGCAAAGGCTTGCGGTAATATTGTATACCTTGAAACATGCAAGAAAAATAATAGAAAGAAACTCTCAAATTGTCATATTTAGTCTGAATTATTTAGTCTAATGTAATCTGTTTAAAACAGCTAATTTCACGATCGTTGAAGTTCAAATCCAATACTTATCAAAAATTAGTTCGAGTCATCATGCACCTTTCAGGATTTAAACGAAGCCAATGTCACAGCTGTGCAGGTGGCTACATACTGGTCTGACAAAATTTGAGTTTAATCGACACGTAAAGAAGAATATTAATAACAACTATAGTCTTATATTTTAAATATTTTTTTTAAACCAATATACATTTAGAGGCAAAACAGCTAAATACAAACTGAAATAGACACCAAACATTATTAAAAACCTTCACAGCACACCGTTTGCAAACCGGAAAATACTACCGACTGAAATCAATACGGTAGCAACATAAATCGAAGGAAAACCGGTGATTTTTCGCATAAATAATGCAAAAACTGACTGCAAAGTGTTCGTAAATAATAAAAATGCAAAATGTAATGATCGATCGGTAGGTAAGCATCGGTAGCCTCGGCAGGGAGGTATTATTTCGGCGTCGCAAGCCAGAAAGCGGTATGTCGAAAAATCGAAAAGACTGCATGAAACATATCGCATAAAATGAGTCAGAGGTCTTTATGAAAAATCATAAAATACTGGTTTTTGTGTCACAATAGTCCTTGTCCCCCACGCAAGTGAAGCCAAAAGGCAAAAGAAATTAGGAAATTCTGTCTAACTGGAACAAAAGCACCTATTAGTATGTCTTAACTCAGGTCACAGTTTATCCGTATGTCAAATTTCATCCGAAGCCCTGTAAGACGTGATAAATAAATGAATTGTAAATTATAAATGTGAAAATGGGTTATTTTCACAGAGAATATATTTCTCAAAACTCATATTTGTTGAGTTACCGGTTTTTTGTTTGAGTGGGCAGTATTTGTAGGGGTGGCTTCCCCACGATGTATGTACTTACACGGTATGCCTGTAACAAAGGATTTTCCCTCAAGTATGGATGTTTGAATTTAAATTCACTTTGGTGGCTTTTAACGGTTGATTTCGTGAATGGGAAGATTGGCTGGTTGTCTAGTAATTGAAGGGCAGATTACCCTTTGTGGGGGTTTTAGATTTACATATTTAAGTTAACGTTAAATCGTTTTTTACCTAAGACTTAAACTTGCACTTTCAGCATAATTATCCACCATTTGCTGTTAAAATATTCAAACTAATAAATCACTGCAAACATTTTATAGCTTTGTTGCTACGGTCACTAACTTCTAAGTCACCGGAAAATACACTTAGTTTAGGATATTGCAGAAAACTTGTTTTTGGTGAAATAAAGAAATTAACCATGGTTATTTGTACACTTAGTAATAATTATTAATTTCTTAGTAGGTCTATCAATAGACTGCCAAAAAACAAACATTTTCTTATAGCTGAAATTAACAGAGCATGTTTACCTAATACCCTACCAATTTTCTTTCAATACCTGAAGTTTCAGTAAGCCATCCATTTTCCTTTAAGTTGATACACGAGTAAACGTAACTGACACACAAAAGAAGAGCATAATATAAGTTTTTACACACAAATAAAATATGCTTGATAAGAAGCAGTAACACAAATGTTTCGTTTTCACCAATTACGAACACACTGTGACGAGAACCAGGATAAGTACAGTAGGACTAATTCGGTAATCATAGTGACTTTAGCCCTGGAACCATAGTGAATATCATCGGTTGACATCAGGCAAGTTGCAGCCAAACGCAACCCTATTAAGTATTAAAAAAAAAAACAATCCTACCATTCCATATTAGAAAAACTATGCCGTAAAGTTAGTACAGTAGCGAACTTCCCAGGGCGCAGTGAACTTGTAGCGTTTCCCATCGTACAGTAACTGTCGTGAAACTTTAAATATCGCGCGTATTTCTCGAAAATGATTAGCGCTTCTTGAGAACTTAATGATCGCTCTGTTTAATGCGCGGAATACACGCATCATCATTAGCCTTGCTCCGACGGCGGCAGGCAAAAACTATGGAACACCACTTGCTACGACCCCTGTTGGGACCAAAGGCGTCCACGTTCATACATCTGGCCATACACGCACGCCGGTGTGTGAGTACTACGCACTTGACTTTTCCGAAGAACCTCACCAATAAAGTCAGTGTATGTCCTTCTAGGGCACTCCTTTCCGATCTTTCCACTCATATCTGCCTTTGGTCAGACGGCTTTCAATCATCGTCTCTATATAACCAAACTATCATCATATCATAACGTCGAGCATGTAATCCCCGATGGATTAGGCAGAGGTGTACCTTTAGTACTCCCCCATTTCGCTAGTTATGTTTTTAAGTCCCATGTACCTAATAGGGGCGAGCCTAATACTCCGGGTAGTTTCATTTAGCATCAAATACAGGTAAGCTTTTATGTAAGAAAACCTTCTGCGACTATTTTATAAAACTAAGTAATTCTGGTAACTTGGATACTGTATGAGTTTCCTTTGTTTTACCGGCCTTAATTTATTGCTATGATTAGGGTTGTCAGTTTTAAGGTAATGTCGGGTAGTGGTAGATTATTCCGGAAATTTATGGAAACAAAGAGTACTAATATAAAGGATAAAATTTGTAATCTAGCAATTTATTACCAAGTTGGTGGGTACATAGACGGTTGAAGTTTTAACAGTAAAATAAATATTAACTCTGGCGTGCTCTTATTTGGTTAGCAGGATTATATTATTCTCGTTTTAATGGTTAAATTACTAATTAGGCTAAATGGGACCCTTCATGATTTACATAATTATTCATTTTAGTTATTAACAGTTACATTTAATTTAGCATTAGTTTTTCGGGAAAAATACAGTTACAATAGTTATAGTAATTTAGATCGATTGCTCACAGAGATACCAATAAAACTACATAAAAGATAGCTTTTAGATGTAACAACACAAAAATAAGGCAACACAAATATATTGTAAAAAGTACAAAACCAAATCTACGTAAAAACAATTTTAAAATCAGCTTTTGAACTACACTAACTTATGTAACATAGACATAGACGTGTAATATAAATAACATTACTTCGAAAGAAAAAAATCCGATAAATTAAACACTGTTACAAAATAATACGAAAAGGTGCTTAACCTCTTCATTCCGTGATTGGACACTTCCTCCCCCCCAAGACATACCTACTACTTTTTATTCAACTTCTAATCCTTCAGAAGCCCAGCCCTGAACAACCGCCGACGCGTTCGTGTAGTTCCGTATGCATTCGCCTACCTTAAAATAAACTACAGGGTGTATTTAATTAACCCTTGACTCCCACTTAACTAGAATGGCAAGAAACTTGATTCTTCAGTAGAAACGGCTAGCGAGAAGGTAATTGCATTTACTGGTGCATGTTAAGCGGGTTTTAATTTTAAAAGGGATTTTCTTGTTTTGTTTGCTTTTGGAGTTATTCATTTGTGTTGCTACTGTTTTAAAGTTGGGCTTATTGTTTTAAAAGAACAACGACTAAGAATAATTAGAGTTTATTTTTCCAACGATTAGTACTTTCTTCATAAATCAAAATCATATAAGATTAGTTCAAAAAAAGTTCGTATCAAGAATGTTTTCGTGACCGTATGACCAAACAATGAATTTCCATTTTGATTCAGTGTCGCCACAAAAAAAAACAAAAGTTGAAATATTGATTCAAACTTCTGAAGTAAGTTTTTGGTAGTTAGGTTGGAAAAGGACCAAAAAATGATTGCTAAGAAAATTATAGCAACCCAGTAACCAAAAAAAAATCACGCTTTACTAAAAAGATCTTACGAGGTCACACTACTGGCACCCCGCGACAGTTCTCGGGTTGCCAGCTATAAAAAAGCGTCGACACGTTTGAACAAGTAATGCTTGCGTCAACATCACGCCTGGAGTAAGGAAAATCTCTTTTTACCGAGAGAAGATAATATTACTTTCTTGAAAACGGCGAGGAATGCCAGAGTTAAGTGTTTGGGCGATTTGATTTATGAAGATACGTTTTTTTTTTGTAGGCATTCATCGTAATGCTTGTGTCATATTTTGTATCTTAATGTTATTTTTTATTATTTTGTGAAACCTCGTGATATTAATATTAGAGGGAAATATAAAGTTTTTGACGTTGATAGTTTTGTAAGCATTTTTTGTCTGCTGGTGATTCTTAAACGCTTCAATTTATGTAGAACTACAAAATTCAAGGTTTGGTTAAACTTTTAAATCTAAACACTCTTGCACTTGTCCTAACACGAATTGCCTCGGCCAGAATATACAGTCACCATAAGAATTAAAAGGAAACAAGAGAAGAAGCAATTTTCGAAGATGATTCTGCCTATACATCTCAGTTTCCTCTAGTCATAAATATTTCGCATAGTTCGTCACCCCAAAAAATTCGACCCATAATCGATTGAACCTCTAACCGAATCTCCATCGTCAAATCCATTCTCAAGACAAAGACAAATCGACGACTCAAATTCTATATTGTTTTTGTCAACCTTGATTGTTTCTGGTGAGCGTTGGATCGTCTCATTTGTCTTCTGGATACACGTACGTCTTATACGAAAGCAATTCGGAGAAAACCTATAAAGGCGGGTATCAATAAAAAGCCAGGCAATTGCGAGTCGGTTTCGTACAGGAAAGGTTCCGTGCACTGTTCGATGGACAATATTTAACACTACTTAAAACTTAATTAATAAGATCGCGCAAAAAACGCCGAAAAGGCTTTTCTTGTTTGGCGACCCTCTTAAATTTTTAACTTTATTTTAATATTATGATTTGTTGTTAAAGCTGCCATAGACATTACACACGCTGTTAAAATTCTAAGTGTGTACCCATTACGATTCAATAGGTACCCTGGGACAGACGGACAGAAAGTGGAGCCTTAGTAATACGGCCCCGTTGGAACCATTTGGTGTTTGTGAGGACCCCAAAAAAGAAGATTTGCCAAACGTTAATTTGTGAGGAGAAAAAAATATTTGTTACGGTAGGTAGGCACTGATTATTTGGGAACGAGGAAAAGTTTTCGTATGAAAGTTTGTCCTGTGGTTTCTGGTATGAATAGAGTCGTTGGTAGTGGAGTAAATGAGCGTGACTTCAGAAAGCAGGGAATGTTCGGAGTTGAATCTCAGTTTCGTGTTCATCTGTGACTCTGGGTAGCTATTGTTGTGAGACTACTGCCACAGTCTTTTCGCGGTTTGTTTCAGATTTGGCATCACTGTCAAAATGACAATGACAAGAATAAGAATAATCTTTATTGACATCACATGAGGTTACAATGTCCTATGAAGCCTCTTAATCCCAAACTAGGTAAAAACCTGTATGTCAGGAATAAGCGCCTTCTCCTGCATTTCCCATTTATAATATTTATTCTCTCTAAGAAGAAGGTTGCTTTTGGGCCACTGACTAACCTGTCACAAGTAAAAACAATTGCCGATCGCAATTAAAATTCACACTGTCATTCCAACGGGAAATTTCTATTCAAAGGCAGATTTACGAGTTGCCTTGCCCGCGTAAAAGACTTTGCGCAAAACTTTGAATATTTTAAAACCACAACACGAAACGTCAAAACATTAAATTCAATGTACAAACTGGAAATTACCTTCGTTTGTGTTTCAGGTTTCAGCAAGCAACGTTTAGCAAACAAGAAGAAACAGGTCGCAACACTCGCAACGTGCACAAAACAACTACTACGCTATATCTACTACTAAACCTGCCACCCTAGTAAGTTCTAAAGGTACAATATGAATAAACTCCAAGTGAATTTCATAACGGGAGTGAAAACACCTCAGACTCGCGTTTTCCAACAATACACAAACTACTACATGTTCCTACATGTTGACTGAACACAGTTACAACACTGTGTCGGTTCTCTTTCGCTTCATATTCGCGAAGTGCAGGCTTTAAAGCTATGTTTGGGAACTTGAATCGCATTAAAACCGTATGAAACATATATGCATGCAATATGCCTTTGATGTTGTTAATGATTTCGAATTCACCACTTAGGGATTATCATTAATATACTTGATATTCATGCGGCGGTCGCTCGATGCGTATTATTATGTAAAATTTCAATTTATTTCCGTCTGAATATGTATTTTGGTAATTTGTGATAAAGGACCGCAATGTTATTTGGTTTCAAGTGCTTTTGGTTGCACATAGGATTACCATCTGTCCGGATTTAACTGGACATGTTTAGTTTCCCGTCCTGGCTTTGTCCGGACTTTTCTTAATCAGATGTTGTTTAAAAACAAAATAAAAGTAAGTAGCCTAGGAAAAATCAGAAAGTAAAATGACTTTTTGTCAGGAAATAGTAATAATTGTTGCACATAAGTGTACCCATTTTTTATTACGATAACCGATGCGGATATCATTGTTCTCAGTATTATTTCGAAAATTACCGACTAGCTTTTGCGAAAACAGCGAAGCAGTGCAGTATACCGATAATTGTCTTGGTTTCGTTCCATATCAAATAAAAGACAACGCTTTTTTTCAATGAAATGCCGTCTGCCCATTGTTTTCTTTTCATGAAACAGTTGTTGTATGACAGCTTTTGCATGTGGTTTTATTTTTTTCGTTTGTTTGATGGGAAATGTTTTTGTGAAACTCTTCAAGTTTCTATCTAGAGTATTTATTCGTTAATTAAAACCTTATGCATAAATCAATGTTTTGTGCAATGGTGGCTTTAATGGCTTGGGCATTTTCTACTTTGATATCAAACATAATATCACGCCTGTAATCAAATAAGGATTAGGCCGAGGTGTACCTAATAGTACACCCACATTTCGCCAGTTATGTTAAAGTCCAATGTAATAGGGGGCGAGCGTATTGCCATCAACCGGGCACAAATCCAGACTCCGTGGCTGCTACTGAGAAATTCTTATTTGAAAAACCTAATACCACTTTGCCCGACCAGGGAATCGAGCCCAGGACCTCACGCTTAGCAGTTGCGCTTGCGACAACTAGACCAGCTAGGCAATTTGATATTATGATTTGTAATGGACAGTAGCAGACCAGTCTGGATTTGGGTCCAGTTGATGGCAATAGGCTCGCCCTCTACGACATGGGACTTAAACATAACTGGCGAAATTTGGGTGTATTGTAGGTACACCTCTGCCCGACCGTTCGAGAATTACAAGCGTGATTTTATGACTCCTTCAACATGCTATTTTTTTAAACTTCATGTAGGCACAATAATGGGACATAGGCGGACTTATGTCGCTTAATCTTCCAGTCTAGTTTCCATCTACAGTATTATGACTTGGAATAAGACAGTGTTCTATTCTTACGTCCATCAAAGATGTATAAGGATGGACGAAGTCAAGAAGAGTCGGAAATTGGGGCGTGCCAACGGACCACACTCAAACTACGGTCCGCCTCGGGCATTACCGTGCGGATCGCTAAGCTTTATACGGAACCCGGAATATATGGGGAAAGATAATTGGAGGGCAGTTTACTACTTAACGAATAAAACTTTACATGAATGTTGCAAAGAAAATGTAGAATATTTCTGACTTCCTTATGAAGAAGTAGATTCATCGGTATCGATTTGTGTACGAGGGCCTTTATATATCAATGGACTACTTCAAATTAATATCGATGATCATAGTTTTATAAATCGATTCAGAATATCTGACAGGTTCACTGTTGAAACAAGTACTTGCACAAAACTTTGCAGCGAGCATTGTTTTCGAGTGAGAGAGAGATGAATAAAAGGAGACAGGATCGATCTGTTACTAAATAGAGGTGGTGCTAGTTCCACCTCTATTTAGTAACAGATCAATGATGGATTTGAGGACGCTCCAAATAGGGGCAGCCCTTAGCGTCAAGTCGCTTAGTTTTTAGCTCTAGCTGGTGGTGGAGGCCCTATTTATCAGGGAAATATTCCGCGTAAGCAGCCGAGACCCTGCAAGATGTCATATCTGGATCTGAGGCATTCAAGTACCCTGAAACTATTGAAGATAACTCTGTCAGTTCATAGTATTGAGACACAAGTCTCCCAAATAATGTCACTTCACACGTCTCAAAACGCATTGCTTAAGAAGCCCCAAATTCTTCCACAAATAAACTGGATCAGTCATCGATCGGTGCACTAAACTTGCACCGACTATAAAATCCAGTTGACAGCACCCGCGAGGAGGACGTCGTAAAACGTTTTAAACATATCCGTGACCAGATGGGTTTGATTGTTCACGTACGTTTTCACTGTTCGGTACATTGTATGTGGCGGAATTGTCAATTCACTTCGGTGTGTAAATATTTTAGCGATGAGTTCTTATGGGAATTGCCAGAAAGATTCATCATCTTCCTGTCTAGTCCCGTGTTACTTGTGGTCGGCGCAACACGTTTTTTTTTTCTTCTATCCTCCCCTGTCAATCGTCACGGTATCATTTATTTCTTTTTCTTTGACGTCATTCCTCACACAATCCATTCATCTTATCTTTGATCTTCATCAACATTGCTTTAAAAATAATGTTGGCCTTTATTGGGGCATTTCATGCCCGATTCATTTCATTTTAGTTCATTGATCAAAATTCTCGTCTAAAATGGAGCTATGAGCAAATGAGTCCAGGTTTAAATCATGTAAATCTGATCAGGTTTTGTCCTATGTCCAATTTTTAGAACATTCCGTTTCAGCTTAAAAAGTTTGATAGAATGAAATGCTTTCATCCAGTCTTGCAATATTATACAACACCATTGTTTTAATTTATTACAATAAGACTACTTGGAAAGTAACTTCCAGTCCCGATGACAAAGACAAATATTTTAATAAAAGCTCTCGCTTCTCTAATTCAATTAATAAACTTAATGATAAACAAATATACAAAGCATTTACATCAGAGCACAATACCTCAAATACAATAACGACTTCGCTTCTAACATCGTAATTTATATACCATTCATAATTCGTGTACAGCTGAATTTATTGCGGACAAATTAATTTAGCTGGGCGCGGCCGTAATCCGGCCACATCTGCGCTCGCGTGGATACTTCATAATATCGATATTAAAAACATTCGCGAGCACTTTGTACGGTTAGTGTGATGTACTGGAGTTTGTTGGGGTCGGGAGTTTGGTGTTTGGAGCTTACGAACTGGGTACCTACCTTGTAAAAATCTATAAAGATGCTGAATACGTTATTTGAGTTTTACAACGTTTATTAATACTAAACAGTTGATGTTTGTCGAAGGATCGAAGGCCGCAAACGAATCTGGAAGTGGAGACCGCGTATTGGCAAGCGCATAATATGTGGACGCTCCCAGCTAGATGGAACGACGGGCTTTAAAAGGTGCCTGGGTCAATCTGGATGCAGAAGGCTGGGGAGAGTGCCTTGACCTTAGCTTAGGAGAGCTCCATGTCCAGAAGTGGACAGCGATTAGTTGGGTTGATTGATTGAAGTGCCAGTGCGGCAAATTTGATAAAATGAGTAATATCCAAATTCGGTCTGAAAATAAAAATCTCATAGCAATAAAGCGATTTAACAAGATTGCTATGCTTCAAAACAGTCTAAGTACCACTAAAGATTCAAGAAACAACACTTCATCCCTTAACAACTTCACGAAACAGCTCAATCTTTCTTTTTAATCACAATAAAAAAGACTAACAACAGTCTTAAGCCAAGGAACCCATGAACGACAGTATAAGAACTATAAAACATCGCCTTAGTAGCTCAAGAACTTGTATAATATAGTTAATTAATAGGATATAAAGGACGGCGGCCATTACTTCGAGTGTTCATAAATAACACCGTTTTATCGTGTGATTACAGTTCCTCATAAAAAAATCAATTTGCCAGTCTGACTATTGACATCTGTGGGATGTGAGGAAGCGGGAAGATTTTACTGTTTTGAAGTGCAATTTTGAATGTGACTCTTGGATCTGACCTTACCATTAACCAATGGGTGTAAGATTACACTTAACAAAGCCGAAAGGAACTTGTTCTGCCAGTCATTGCAATCATTTTTATATTCTGGACCATACCTGGGAACCGAGGAACAGTTCCTACGTTTTCACAAATTTTTTTTAATACATCTGTTAAATGTTATAACTTTAAATGCCCTGCATGAGCCCCGCACTATTAAATGCATTCTTCAGGACAATGTTTTGATTGCGTTACATTGAGTCGTAGAAGGCTCTGTTTACAAATTGTATTAACTACCGGGATTCTACCGTGCTATTTAATGTAAATTATTAGTCCGTAAGAATTATGTTTAATAAGGAATGTAGTACGTGGTCGACTACAACCACAAATAAATCAAAAAATTAACAAAAATAAGTTTATCATGTCAATGATAAACTTATTTTTGTGAATTTTTTGATTTATTTAATGTTAATTGCATGACTGTGATAATTATGTCTATTGATGAATGTATAATGAGGTTGACTAATACAACAATTAAGAGTGTAATTGTATTACTATTCATTATTTCTAACATAGCAAATAATATTGACATACATAAAAATATTGTGCAACCCATGGGTATGTTACAGTGATACAATAAATGCTAATTGTAAGAACTGTCTTTTCACCTGTGACGAACAATAACTAAATGAATTATGAATTATTTTGTTGTAAAAAGAAAAATATATTATAGGGAACTCGATAAGGCTTGCGGTACACCAGCAAATA
Organism: Standfussiana lucernea; assembly: GCA_964057025.1. Classification (NCBI taxonomy): domain Eukaryota; kingdom Metazoa; phylum Arthropoda; class Insecta; order Lepidoptera; family Noctuidae; genus Standfussiana; species Standfussiana lucernea. The sequence continues at coordinate 14,977,169 of OZ059796.1, forward strand.
CTCGTATTCATGTTCTCAAATGTAGACAAAAACATAACACTAGATATGTACATATGGAAGTGCAGTTACCACTCGGTAGCTGCACTTCCATACATTACATACAAGATCACATGGTCTTCTAATATCCGGCGGTTGAATACATTGTTACAGCGCAACCGTAGCCAGGATCGTCTAGTAATAGGTAATAAAGATAGATTTGCATCATGTTTATTGAACCAGATTTACAGGTAGACTGTAAGTTGAAACATGGAATAAACTTAATATTTTGGTAAATGTTTATTTAGTATTTTCAAACTCTAATCAAAGAATGTTGCATTTTATTGCAAGTACTAAAACTCCTAATCGTAGTCTAAAATTTTATAGTTTTGCCTTCATTGTACAATTGAGGACTTGGTTCGTGATCAGACCAATGTTCGATGCACGATTCGAGTACTTCATAGTTTCATTACTTTCGATGCTTATGTCAACAACTTCTGTATGACTCATAATACCATCTAAAAATAAAGATTTAAATCGCTAGATTGCCCTACCGCGTCAAAATAAGTTCGCGTTTCTGTTTCGTTTTGACAACACAATGTGACAATCGCCATAATGATAGTAACGTCATTATTATATTGGAGGTTTTGAGTTCACTTTTATCAATATAAATTTTTTCACGCAATATAAGACATGCTGAGATAATGGTCTGGGCCACCAGTGGTGACTGCCCCGACTTTAAAGTTTCTAGGTCGTGGGTTGGACCCTAGGCATACGCGTTTTTGTAACACAGGGTAAAAGGGACATCGCCACACCAACAATTACCACTTATTCAGTATATCATTTTTCATCATTTCAGCGGTTTACTACAAAGGTGCAAGACCTACACGGTCAAAATGTAAGGAACAGCTGGTTCGAAGACATGTGACATCTGCCTACCCGCACTAGGCCAGTATCTAAGCAGAGGAAACTGATTATGCGTATTCTCTTACGATGACGACCACTCTAAGTATTTAAATCTTTGTAGAAAAAGGAAAATACAAGTTTCGAATAACACGTTATCTGCAGCGAACCACTGGAACATTTTTACGTTTTCATTCTGAATCTGTGTTGCGGTTATTGATAAACGAAATAGGTTTCATTTTCCAGCATGTACTATGTACTAGACTTCTTTCCAATTCACCGACAAGTAATTTGATTTCCAGGTATACTGATATGCAAGACGCAATTCTGATATGAGAGCGGATATTGCGTGATATCAATAGTTGAAAGATATTGGTTTATGTTCATCATCTTGAAAATAGCTGCATGTAGTCTACATCTGAAGAGCCACGTGATATAAGCCTTAAGTGAATGATAGCGTGATGGTTGGTAGAATATAACAGAAGAAAAAATCGTTACGTCCTAACCTCAAATAACATGAGAAAATAGGCAGGAACAAGAAACAAAAGACTAATAATAGCCAGTAAGGTGTTCACAGTTCTAAATCGCAGTAAACTGTCATTGGTGTGGGGAAGGATGTCAACATGACCATCATCATAATGACCGACTTGTTCCACCCGGACCTAATTATAGTTTCGTTCCTTTTTTAACCGACTTAAAAAAAAATCTCAATTCGGTTGTTTTATTTTTGTGTTTGTTACCTCATATCTTCGTCATTTATGAACCGATTTGAAAAATTCTTCTTTTATCTGAGAGGATATACATACTTCCCGATTGGTCCTATAGAAATTTCATCAAAATCGGTTCAGTAGTTTGGTTTTTAAATCAAAATAGCTGGAAAAAATATGTCATCCAAGTAAAAGAAAGTGCGAAATTGATACTTGACAAGGATTTATGTGTGATAAGATTTCTAAAAAGGGTAAAATAAAAACACTTTTACAAAAAAAACCGACTTCCAAAAGAAAAACTAAAAAAGTGAAAAATAACTTTACTTTCGGAAGTAGGTGCCAAAAAAAAATTATGAAACAAACAATAGTCACCGACGAAAGTAAAGTTATTTTTCACTTTTTTGTGTTTTTTTTTGGAAGTCGGTTATTTTTGTTCTTGCTTTTCGCAGGAACATAGAAGACTCGAATTGCGAATACCAGACACGCAACTCATATTCAGGTCTTCCATGTTCGAAAATTCAATACCGATTCCTCCATCTGACATCATTTGCTTGCCATTTACAAAACAATAGATGCCTTATAAATTCATTTTCGACGCCACATTCACAACATCGAAATCAAAGTCAAAGATCAAACCATCTCGAAATGCTATTGCCTATAACCAATAAATTACTGATACATACACATATCGAATCGATCGTAATTAAGCTTCAAAGACATGTAATGCTAGCTATGTAGGTATGTACATACATAAGCAAGCAGATAGAACGGCTAATAGCCGCTAAATTAGGCGATAACGGAATTCTTCAACGATCGATTGTTAGGAATCGTTATGTTGTAGAATCGATAATCGAAACGATATAGTTTGAACTCTTTAGATACTTGAAGTATAATTCAGAGGTCGACCGCAGACCGCAGGCGACAGAGGCTTTGCGGTTGATAATATCCGTCAGCGACAATGTTGCTGCGGTTTTAACTCTGAACGCCATCGCTTCGATAGCAGCCGCGTTCCACTCCTACAGTTTGAACACCTTTGACAAATAAATATTTTTTTATTTTATTTTTTTAAATTTTTTGTTATAGTGACTGTCGGTGGCGGTACTACTGGTTTGCGGGCTGCGGTCAACGCTCGACCGCAGCGTTAGGCGTTAATTCCTCGTTTTTACGTGTCGATAAAACTCAAATTGTGTCAGAGCAGGGGGCCTAAAATGACCGCTATAGCAAACTTAAATAGGATAATATTATGTATCACGTTAAAATTCTTCAAAATGGTCACATACGCTTAATGTTATGAATAGTCACATTGTGACCACTTTACGAATTTTATTATTACTACCATGATTCTGTTAAAGCGGCCATTTTGGACCCCCTCAGTATGTGGCACAGTTCTAACATTTGATTCCTATTCGTTTTGCTGCTGCGGATGCGTCGAAATGGTTACTCAAATCGTTAAAATGAGGATGGATTTACTAAACTGACTGTTTAGATGTTAGGTAGGTGATTGGAATCCAACACAATCATATTCCCTATTGATTACAAAAGAAAAACTATCGATAAAGACATACCAGAACAATCGAATTCTAATAAAACATTGCTATATTAGACAGTAAATTGATATAACAGCGGCATGATTATTGTTCCATTCCTACTCTAATAGTTTTCGAAGTTGATAGATATTGGCGAGTGCGTAGTGGATACTCGGGATGCCAATATGTTACATGTATATAGGGGTCTATTTATATGTAGACATATACATTTATTGCAATACCGACCACTACTACCGATGTATCACTATCACCGATGTAAATCATAGACTAGCTAATGTTTAGTTATCAATGATAAAAAAATCACTAGGCAAGGCGATTGAGAAAAATCGTTTGAAATTCAAATTCTTTAATTCAGACGTGAGTCCATAGTGTTAGTATCAACAAAATAACTCAATAACTAGGGTTAGTAATAAAATGATAATAATTAAAAATTAAAGAATCAGCTGGTATTGACTGGGTAAGGACCCAGTGGCGCAGCAGAGCACACGCCCAGGAGACCATGTGGGGTGGCATTGCGTAGCCGACCGGCTAAATATTTTGGTGCTTGGCAAATAAAAAATTAGCTATTTTCAGGCTCATGGATTTCTAGTTTATAATCATCATCGTAATCATATCCTTTGCCTATCTACGAGTATGTTAAGGTCGGAATATCATGTAACCAGATTTTATCGGTATGCAAATTCCAATAATTAACATGCATTAATGTTATGTTTACAATTACATCGATCCCTTGTACTTGTTGTAGTAACGTTCAATAAAATTTTAGCTATCTTGTGGACGTCAGTGAAGAAAAACTGCGTGAGTCTACCGTAACTTATTCTGGTCGGAAACACAGCACTAATTAAACTGATCACCATAGGAAACGACCAACCCGAACCGAGCACCTTTTCTCGACGTTTTATAAGTGCCCATGTAGGCCTATGTGAAATGAAATATTTTGATTTTAGACTACTGAGGCAATTGTTGCCCCAGCAGCCTCAAAGGAACATTACAGTTCAATATAAATTCTATACAAAAGACCACTTCCTTAACACAGTGATCTTCCAAGCAAAAATCAAATCATAACATCCACGACATTTGCCAAAAGCCGGAGGTTTATACCGGAACTTAAGTACATATTACCATAATAATCTTACTTCCGGCCGGAGCGTAACCTTTTACCTAAATTGGGCCAACATTTTAGGTGTTGGCAACACACCAAACGGACAAACAGACTGTTTAAGACGAACCTTTGCGTGGACACGTACGAAGACTGTAAGTATTTGTAAAGCATACAGTGGTGTTCACTTTGTTTTTATGGTGAAATTACAGGGATTTATTTAAGAAGGGTATAAAATTGAGCGGGAATATAATAACAGGCGATACGGGAAGACGACATTGTTTTCTTGCTGAGGCTGGCACAGGAACGTTGGCACAAGAAAAGAGAGACCTATTACACAGCAATGGGTGAATTCAGGCATTGGATGATGGTGTTAATCAAAAGCGTCGATGATATAACGAAAAAATGTCAGTAAATGAATCAAGACCAGAGGGCATAGATAAAGTGTCATTGTATCAGCAATAGATGATGGAAAAGTCAAATAATACTGACGACTGACATGAGCTACCGAAAAGGTAGCCTACAAAAAAAAAAGGTAAAGGGGGGGGGGGTAAATGTAAAGGGTAAAGGTAGCCTGGTATGTCTACTTTACAGGAATTACAGCACTTTATAGGAATTCCTCAATTACATTTTTGATACAGTGCAACTCCTGAAAGTTCACAATGTATACAGGGTGGGAACTTTCAGCGGGGCAGTACGGGGAAGTATGTACCTTAATCGATGCAGCTACACGAAAATGGTCTGAGGAGACTATACATAATTTTTCGTGAAATTTTGATCCCAATTCACAGATTCAAAAAAAAATTACAGCTAGCAAAAAGATGACCATTTTACACCTTTTTTTTATTTATGCTTATCGATCCTATTTCTAATACTGATCGAAAACTTGTATGAAACCAACCAAGGTTGGAGTACAAAAAAAGTCAAAAGTTGCAAAAAAACTTTTCCCATACATTTTGTAAGCAAAAACACAAAAATTTTTTTCATGCCAATCGATCCTCTATCTAATGCTGATCAAAAACTTCTATAGGACCAACCCAGGTAAGATCAGGTTAGAGTACTGAAAAAGTCAGACTGCAAAAAGCAAAACCAGTAACAGAATGAGGACCTCTGTTTTTAAAACTCACCAGTACCATTTCCTTTTTATTTTTATCATTAAACGCATATAATGTACGGAGTACGGACATAGCAGTTTTTGTTCCACATTTTTAGTTTCGTTTTAATTTAAAAAGCTCGTTGTAGTTACTTAGTTTCTTCTGCGTGCTTTGTGAATATGAAATGAATGCATTTAGGTTTTTTTCTGGTATAAAAGGCAATTTTGGAAAATGGGTTTATGTGAACGTTGTCTACGTTCAACATAGAGGTGAAAATCCTATGTCAAAGTCAGGGTAAAGCCAACTTCAATGAGGCCATTAAAACGCACTTTTTTAGGGTCAAACTTTACAAGATAGTATAATTGAATCTAGTTTTATTGCTTAACATAAACATAATGTCACGACTATAATGCCCGAAGGGTTAGGCAGAGGTGTACCAAATAGTACACCCACATTTCCTAAGTAAGGTTTATCTTGAATTATTACAAAATAATCATACAGAGACAGACTACTAGCCGCATGAAGCTGGAACAATTTTTACGCATAGTTCTACCCACACGTTGTACCAATTTGGTATAGCCCAAAACCAGCGAATTTTTTCAAAAAAATATACCGATAAATTCGCCCAAAAGTGTGGCCTTTTTTGTACGTGAGACATAGCCTACGTGACTCGTACAAAGATACCTGTGAGAGGCACAAAATACCTAGAAAGGAGACACCTATCAATATTTCATACCTAGTGGTCTCGAATAGATCTCATAGCGGAGAACAGCTGAAATATTTTTGCGAGACATGTTTCGCACACGTACATATATTGGTTAGGCCATGCAATACGTGAAAAAAAAAATACATACACGCGAACATAGAACCTCCCCTTGTTTTTAAAAGTCCTGTGTCGCAGCTGTTGGCACGTAGTAGCCTGATTATAGTGGCTGTATCATTATCAATAATTTTCTAGTTAGCCGCCGCTGTAGATGCTGTTTTATAGGAGCAAATATTGCGTACGACATGAAGAGCTATTGTTATGCAGCCAGGGTATTACTTCGCAGGGTCAGATGCTGACACTTCGGACAATTTATTGCAACCCATGACCCCATTTCAATTCCTTTTACTTCGAAAACAATATTTTGTATTACGAGAAAGCCAGATAACTTCTATAGTACGACTTTAACGGTATAAAGAAGAAACCTGCAAGAAATTATTAAAAGTCATTTAAATCAAGATCGTCTCTATGTATCACCCCAAAGTTGACTTAACTGCTTAAATGCACTTTGTCTTCCAATCTTGGCGATGTATCGTCTACATTATCGAGTGGCGTTAATACGATCTGGCAATGTTCGAACGGGTGATGTTTCCAGACGTTTTCAATTTTTTGCCAAACTCGAAAGTGAAGTGCAAGGCTTTGGTGCAATGTAATGACCAACTAGCTTGAGGCTTGCCAAAAGTAATTTAGTTTCTATGGAAACTAGTGATCTTACTGACCAAGAAAGACGAACAAAAGAAGAGATTATATCGCTGCTTATACACAAAGCAATAAATGCTGTTTTTTTTTTTTTGCAAAAAGCTTCGGTTCCCGGGTCGGACAATGTGTTATTTGGTTTTTCCATCGGGAATTTCTCATCATCAGCCACGGAATCCAGATTTGTGCTCGGTTGATGGTAATAGGCTCGTTTCCTATAACATGGGACTTAAACATAACTGGTGAAATGTTGTGGGAATTATTAGGTACTCCTTTGCCTAGCCCTTTGGGGAGAACAGGCGTGATGTTACGATATGTTCTTTCCTAGTTAAACTAGAATCACTTCATTAGACCATTGAGTTAGACTCCAGGAACCCGACTAGCAACAAGAACCCCTTCATACCTACACACGTACAGTTTCTATAGATATATAGTTACATAATTACATTGTTCAAACAGAAGGCTTTGATATGGCTAACGACTTGTAGGGGCTAACGACTAAGCCTTTGACATACTATCCTCAAAGTTGCCATATCGATCTATAATGTACACAATTATAAACGTGTGTTTGTTATACTGTGCCTTCGACCAAGTTTTAGTATACTTACAGTACCTGGGTAAAAATAGCGAAAACGATGAGACCTAGCCTGTCTCTGGACCCATAACCTAATGAAACAAATTAAGTACCTTGCAATAAACAAAATTTTATTGTTCATAGAATGACCAGAGATAATAATTATAAGTAGTTTTTCATTTCAATAATAGATGGCACCACATGTACTAAAACCCGTAAACCGTTATATTGCAACTTTTGCGATTTCATCGAATTCGTTAGAGCTGTTTTCGATAACGTACGTAAGTTATAAAATACCATTATAGAATATAAAGCCTATGACGTAAATACTGCTGGGACACAAGTCTGTCTTCTTATTTCATACTTTGCTATTACTCGTCATCTAATCATGCACCTCCTTCCTAGCCATATCATACTTCACACAGTCCATCAATCGTTTCTTTGGTCTTCCTCTACTCTTATACGACATTTTGCATCACATGATACCATACCAACCGATTACCACACAAGTTTTCAGTCACCGGCGCCACTTTTGGACTTCCACTTTTGTACTAGTAATTTCTTATCTATCTTCTTCTTATAGAGCTGCTCCTCAATGCCCAAAAACCACGACACCCAACCACAAAACTCCCAAAAAATCCATGAAACACCGATCAATCCCTAAATCATTCGTCTCCCAACACTGAAACGGTAACGAGATTTCCGTATCAACAATTGTCAAGCCCTCAATGGCGACACAATCGGTACCCTCGTCAGGCTGTCGATGGTACATCACTTCATTAACTTGTGACGTCACAAAGTTAAGGAAAAACGTGTTAAAGGAGGTTAGATGTGTTTTTAGTGATGTCGTAGTATAGATATGTTAAGCGATGATAGCGGTGGCTTTTAATGAAGGTTTTGACGACAGGAGTAACATAATGATATAACTTTTTAAAGACACAGGATTGAAAAGGAGAGACTTGAATAGCAAACGTTACGACCAGTGGTCCACATCGGCCCTAAATCGAAGGATTTCGAAATCATAGAAAAAGACCTTTGCCCAGCAGTAGAATGACATGGGCTAACCATAAAAGTAAATTTATCTGGTTAAATGAGGTAATATTCCCTAAGAGCCATTACTTACAAGAAACAAAAAAAAAAATATGAATCACATTATCTTTTACAAATGTTGAAGTTGTTAACTTACGTCATTTTATCATGCTTATTGCATTTTAATATCAGCGGAAATCGTGGCTATCTAAAGTTCATAGTGTAGTTGTCATAAAGGATATCCGATGCAGTTAATCTGAGTGACCTCAATTCGTTACGTGATAACCTAAATAGCTGCTACTCGTATAACATTTATTTTATTTACATCACCACAAAAATAATCAAGTAAATATGCAAATTATTTTATATGCCTACGATTGAAGAAGAATGTTTATTTCGAGATACACACATCAAAAGTATCTAGGGATCAACATATATTTTTGCAATAACTTTTCTCCTGATTGATATTAATTAAAATTTTCTTTAAGGATTCATCAAATAAAGTGTTTTCGTTTGTCACAGTAACGATAAACCAAGTCACCTTTGCATTAATAAAGAAATTTGCCATTTTCCTAATAAAGGGATTTTTGACATTTGAACCACTAACATTAAAGTTCGAAAAAAAGACTGAAATAACAGTTTTCTTTAAAATTTTATTGGGTAACTTAAACAATTAATAATCCGTGTTTCTACCGCGAACACTAACAACACAAGAACATCGGTTTGGCATACTCAAAATGAGTTCATCCAAATCACGCTGTGGAATGGCCGCCCATGTTCGTTGCAACAACAAAAAAAGGTCTTCTTGCGACTGGATACCCTCCATATTCGGCAGAGCTCTTCTCTGTAGCATATCCCATGCATGCTCAATCGGGTTCAAGTCTGGCGACTGAGCAGGCCAGGGCAGGACATTGATGTTAGCTGCGGCGAGAGTCTGTCTTACAACTCTTGCGGTGTGCGGTCGTGCATTATCATGCATTAACTGAAATAAGGGACTGATTTGCACTTGTAGAGGAACGATGACGTCTGATACAATCGTCTCAGCATAAATTTGAGCGTTGAGGTTGCCTCTGATCCAAATCAACTCAGTTCTTCCGCCGATCCAAATACCCGCCCATACCATGATGGTTCCACCACTATAAGGATGGACTTCCTGGCAGGATTTTAATCGCTGTTGGCGTCCAGGGGTTCTCCAGTGTCGTATACGTCTTGTATCCGGTCTCATACCAAAACGAGACTCATCAGAAAAGCACACGAAACGCCATTGTTCTTCTGCCCAATTTCTGTGTTCAAGAGCCCATTGATATCGAATCCTACGATTGTGCATTGCTATAGGTGGTACCCGTAGCGGTCTTCGGGAATGAAGGTTCACTTCATGCAAGCGGTTTCTGACTGTTTGGTCGCTAATTAAGTTCCCTGAAGAGTGATGAAGCCTCACGGCTAACATCATGGCGGTTATTGTTGGAGCTCTTCGAGTTAAGATTTGAATGTATCGGTCTTGTCTCCGTGTGGTGCAGCGATACCGTCCTCCATGGCGCTCAGCCACGGTACCAGTGCTTCGGTAACGTGTCCAAAGTCGACTGATAACACTCTGACTTGTATTCAGAGCTAAAGCCACAGTACGTTGCCGGGAACCAGCTTCTATCATTCCCACGGCTCTGAGCATTTCTTCCCTGCTTAAATGACGTCGCCGCTCCATAATAACGTTGGTTTTAATCAGTAGTAGGGAAACAGTAGCACTAATAATGTCTTCAATGCGTTGTATGTTTTTATAGGGAAAATATTGACAGCTTATTTTCATCTTTTACTCGAATTTGATTGAGAGTTCCTGATTCAAATTATGAAATGCACCAAAAAGGATCCATATAAATTTATAAAATCATAAATTTATTACAAAGCCACATCTCAATCTCAAGAAATCCGCATAAAAATGCTTGATCCCTAGACACTTTTGATGTGTGTATAATTCTGTGCAGTTTCTGACAGTAAAAATTGAAAGGTGAAACAAGAACATAACATCACGCTTGTAAACATAGAAGGGTTATTTCGCCAGTTATGTTTAGGTCCCATGTAATAGGGGGGGGGGCGCCTATTACCATCAATCAAGCACAAATCTGGACTCCGTAGCTGCTACTGAGAAATTCCTCATGGAAAAACCAATAACAATTTGCCGACACGGGAACCGAAACCAGGATCAACGAGGCGGTGAAAAAAGAAATGATCGAAATTGAATTAACCTAAGCATAATTAGCCAGTAATGTTCCCACAGCTGGGACGGGACACAGGCTATCATTCTGTTAGAGGGAGCGCGCCCAGTGCGGGTTGGTCGTAGATGTCACGTCTTTGAATTTTTGGTTAAAAGACATGGTTTCTTTACGATGTTTTTCTCTACCGTGTTTTTCTCCAAAAGCATCACCATCCGCCTTGCTCAACTATGTTAGGGTCGGCTTCCAGTCTAACCGGATGCAGCTGAACCCCAGTACATTACATGGAGCGACTGCCTATCTGACGTCCGCAACCCAGTTAGTACCGGGTAATACGATAAGTACTCCTTGGTAAGACTAGTTGTCAGGCTAGTGTAACGACTGTCAAAGATCTACAAATGACAGCCGGGACCAAAGGTTTAACGTACTTTCCGAGGCAAGAGGAAAACTCGAGGCCCATCCACGGTCCAACCTAGACAAGCGCGGCTTAACCTGTCGATCCGAGCGGCTCTCATTATCTAAAATATTTTTTCAAAATGCAATTTTTTTTCGTGCAAGAATATTACCCGCTTCGCAAAACAAATGAGTCTACATAACATCATCGATAATAATAAAACGTACATGTACGTGCGTTCGACCACGTGCGAGGCCTTCATCGGATGCAGTCTGCGCGGCTGCGCAAGAGTCGACCTTGCCGATGCCCTCACGTGACCCGCGCTCCTATTGGTCGGCTGGGATACTTGCAAATTGACGGCCTTATACATAAATTGTTGGATGAAAAATTGCGTTATTTTTGTATTATCTTATTCTTAAATAACTCAAATTATTTGTTTAAAAACTTACGAATATCCTCTAACACTCGTCTTACAAGATAGAAAACTGGTTACCTGCAATAAAAAAAAAACTTTATCAGAATTTGTGATTAGGAGCTGTAAATCGGCGTTTCTATTAAAAGTCAACGTGACCACTGTGTTACGCAAACCATTAAAAAAAAACATTAGCAAAGAGTTGTACAAAAAACGCATTTTACAGTCTTTTCAAACCCAATTATGTTATTTCAACTTAATTACAATGAGGAATAAAGTAAATTTTAGAATGACTACTAAAAGTCGTTCAATTTATTGTTGCTGCAGCGAAAACTGGACTTTATATGTTAAAGTTAAAGTATATTTTTCAAATAAAAATATTTGTTTACGTTTTTACTAATGCAAGATGGTGAATCTTGAAGGCATGACGTGTCTTATTCATGTTGCGTCGAGGTCGACTCGTGCGCATCGTCGCGAACTCGACAGACTGCGCGTGAGCAAAATGCAAAGGAAAATTATATAGCATGCATAACATTAGTGAGAGCCGTGATACGTCTGTTCCTATGGAGAGTTACGTCTTAAGAACCACACACAGATTACCCATCAATGCCTTAAATCAATATAGCACAGATATGTACGTATATATTATATATATACATATACGTGACCAGAGGGCTGGCATTTTTTTTGGCCAAAGAATCAGCATTTCCATCCAACGTGGCAATGCTGCCATCCTTCTGGGCACTTTTCCTGTTGACAGCGATGTGGACGAATTTTTTGACGCCCCGTAATTGTACATATTGTTATTCTTATTTTAGATCTAATATTAGTTTGTAAATAAGGTAAATTTATTTTGATCATTTAAAAAAAATATATAGCACAAGTTTAATTGAATAAATTAAGAACACTTTGTATCACAAGGTTTCAATTCATCGCCTCACACACCTCATACCACGCCTGTAATCCTTGAAGGGTTAGGCAGAGGTGTTCCTATACTACACCTACTTTCCGTCAATTATGTTCAGTCTCATGTACTTAGGGGCGAGCCTATTCGCATCAAACGGGCGCAAATCCAAACTCCAGGCTGATACTGAGGCTGCGGGTTGTTCGAAAGAGATACCGCGGCCCCGGAACACAAAGGGCGATGAAGGAACATGGGTGGGTTTTAGTCAGTAAAAGTCTGACACTCCCTCCCGCTCAGCCCAGAGCGGGAGAAGACATTTGATGATTTCCCATCCGGAAAAAAAAAAGGCTGATACTGAGAAATTCCTTTGCTCGGCTTGGGAATCGAACCCAAGATATGCTCAGCTGTAGTGTGATAACTAGACTACCGATATAGGTAGGATTTCAAGCTGAGTTCAGAAAGGGTATAGGTTATTTTGCATATTGTAGGTTTCCTTTTAAGATGTCAAAGGCGTTAATATGAAGAACAGACAGAAAGATTAAAATAAATATTCTCCGAGTTATTCATTAAAACAGACTTTAAACAAAGAAAAACAACTCCCAAAGCGGCGCCTACTCTGAAATCTGACAATGACCTAAATTCAAGCTCTAATTTAAAGAAAAAACTGTCACAATGTTGAATATGAAACATCAAAAGCAATTTAACAACGTCAACTTGAGACAAACGAGAGTTCTTTGAATCATTTAAATCTTTTTGAATCATAGCGATCTAAATATCATTGGAATACAGATTACAGATAGACAAGGTCGAGTGTAGCTATCCAATTAAGTAGTTATGTAACATATAGTAATATCACAGTTATTTTACCTACAATTTAGGATCACTGTCAAGCAACAGTGATCTTTACAGGCGTTGAAATAAGGTTGCTGTTAATTTGTTGCTAGAGAGACTGATAGAGCTAAAATAATTTTAGAAGGACTATAACTGCATCGACCAAACAGTAGCAAGACGTGTTTAAATCAATAATTAAAAAAATAATGACATGACGTTTCTGAGCCTGTGCTGCCAATACTCAGCATTATTTCATCTACCTACATTAAATATTTAATTATCATGAAATATAATGTACTCGTAAATAAAAGTAAAATGTATGGTTACTTACACGTGTGGGTAAACCGAACAATGAAAATATAAACAGCTGTATGTAACTAAGTAGGCTTTTCACATCTTGAAGGCATGACACTAGAGAATTAAAAAAAAAACACTATTCTACATTTCTATTCATAGTCATAAATACGAGGATTATATGAAATTATGAATAAATTAATAGCGCAGCGCTCATTCTAGTCTGACCAATATCTTTATTAATGTGCATGGTGGCGCTGCTAGTAAAGGAATATGTCAAAAAAACTGTCAATTCCAGTATATTTCACGTTAGTTCTCTTTTTTGCCACGTGCATTAAGTAGCGTGTCGATGTATATGTATGTATAAAATAGAGACTGTTGACTCACTCGCCGCTGACATTATCCAGATACCTACGTGATCAAGGCCACGCAGACCAGTTCAACATCACTTCTGGCATTATCATACAAAACAATTAAATTAAAACAATACAACAAACAAAAAAACTGGCAAAAACAATGCCAGGTCACTTGAATAAAAAATGCTACGATTAAAACTCACTGGAAATTCTCTTCTAACTGGAAAACTCTGCACTTACGTCATCGAGTTTTGTGATTGTTGCCAACTGCACAAATTATGCTTTATTTGTGTTATTTATTCAATAGTTTGAACAAGAGTTTAAAATGTTATAAAAGTTTTTCTTTATATAAGGAAGCTATAAATTGCAAGTAATCTAGAATCACAAAATGAACTCTTTAAACGTTCTATAATTAATCTCTTGTTTACTTTTAATATTTTTATGACTGATTTTATTACATTTTTAACATAAGAATAAAGTCGCCAACATTATTTTAATCACAACGAAAATATTACATAAACAAACAGCCCTTATATAAAAAGAGAACGCTCACCAATATCGCTATCTCTAAACAAATCGGACATCAAAACTCATCCTCATTCATTACGCAACAGCCCTAAAAATACATCGTGACGTAATCGCATCGAGAATATAATGAGTTCGGACACTGTGGTAGTTCTCAATGTCAATGTCAAGAACGGTCAACGAACACATATATAAATACACACAGTTTATGTACACAGATGACATTAGCAGCCGAATTATAACATATTTTTTATCGCGACACCGATAAGGATTACCAGTACATACGAACTTGTTTTATACATGTATTGTTTATGTAACGATGTGTTTTTGATGTGATATTATGTAAATCACGTTGCTTAACGGGGGTGATATCATGCTGGTTTTTGTTTGGACTGGATGTGTCAATCTTACAGATTAAAAACAAGGATCTTTTGGTGCTCAAATGGCGATAACAGGGGGCGCTGTTTTAATATTTGTATGGTCAATAGATCGTCGCTTTGGTTTGTGAATGTGAGTTTATACGTTTGTAAACGCACCAACGACACAGGAAATATTCCTAGTGAAGGGCAAGGTTTTTTTTTAAAAAAAAGAACTGTTTTGCTTTTTTGCAGGTCTCAAGCAGACACAATTTTTTCCGAAATAGAATCAAATGAGATGAACCAAACATCCAAAATCTACGTCCTAAATCCTCCCCACAACAACGATTTCCTCACCACATTTAGACAAAACCGTAACTGTTCTGGCGTATTTACGTTTCAAGATTGAAGTACACGCAGTAAAGAGGTTCCCTGTTTAGCTATGTAATTGATACATGTTTACCGACGCCTGTTCGTCAGTGTTGATTCAACAGTCGTAACATCTAGAACACTTAGTGTAGACAAGTCGATAGGAGACAGTTCGGTGCCGTTCAGTTGGTGCTGATAAGATGGGTTGTTGTTTTTTTATGATAAGGTATTTTTGACTTGAATAAGTAATTCTAATATGCTTATTTTCTGATAGCTAACTCTATCGTACATAGCCTGAAATGCCAGCCATGATGCTTTAAGCAGTCTACTGCAGTAGGGCTACTAAGACCTCTTAATGCAGGAATGTTTTAGTTCTATTTCGCGAGTTGGAAAGAGATGTCGCTAGATAGCTGTCTAACGCCATCTCAACTACGCATTAAGACGTCGTAGTAGACCGTAGCCTTACAGGAGTCTGGATAAAACATAAGCAATCAGTACCTTAACGATTCTTGGATTATGGAAGCACAAGCCCTGAGAGAGAGAGTTCAGTAAATATAATTACCTCTTACCACATATCTGACTAAGCCAGCACGTTTGTTGACACCGTTTAAAAGAACCGTGAACAAAACCAAATTGGCACGTCGTCGTTCGAAAATTAAAAACACAATTAATACATAAATCAATTTTATACCTTTGCTCGAAATTAAAAAAAAATACATTTGACACACGTCATTTCTTTTGACGTTTCATCTTGACATTGTTATTTTGATGTCACTCTAATGAATAGTGATGGTGTAAACAGCTGTTAGTTGTCAGTCAGACGTTCGTAAGTAGGTTGCGTAAACGCAGCGTTATTATGTAACTAGAAACTGACGTGAAAAATACATTTTATCACGTGGAATTCCACGGGAGATGGTTTTATGGAATAGAAATATTTTTTTCTAGTGTTTCTACGTTGTTACGTGGCTCGGTTTGCTATGCCACAAAAAGTTGTTTCAAGGTACTTATTCTAGCAGCAACCTTTCAATTAATTTGAAATAGCCAAAAAAAATTAAAACTCTGGGGAATAATAATACCCCAAAGAAAATCTGATTGAAATAGTCAGAAGCAATGTTCTGCTAAGACCATAAAAACAACAGGACCATCTTATTTTAATACAAAATCTTTCACCAATCTTGCAGAACTTATTATCCTTTTCGAATCCAAGCATGTCTAGAACAGCTGCACAGTCATTCTACCGTTATGTTCCCTCGACAAAAGAAGGTAGTCATGCCTGAAAGCAATATGATGAATTGAAGGAACAGCCATCCTATTAACTTGAAGCCATCAAACATGTTTACGACGTGAACAGCCACCTGACACCGTTTTTTAGATCAGCCGCGAACGACAAGGGAGAAATTTGCTAGGATAAAATGCATAGGGGTCATAAAAAATTTAGGTGTTCTTGGGGAATACTTTAGGGAATTCTAGATCTTCTTGTGTCGAGATCTATGTTTTGGCACGGGCGATAACTTTATTTCTCGACAAACCGAACGATTCCTTGACAATTCATGTGTCTAATGGTTTAAAAATGGAAGCTTTGAGTTTGAGTCCAAGTTTCCTTCTTCCCTTGTCGCTAGCTGTGACGTTTGAGTGTAAACCAATTTTTAATTAGGGCATCTAATGGGCTTTTGATGCGGAACAATTAAGAAAATAAACGACTAAATGAAACGAAATGAAATGGCTAAATTCGCACGATTGAAAAAAAAACATATCGTATCGCTGTTGCCACGAATTGCTATCATTAATTTTCATTACTAATTCCAAAAGCGTAGCTACCTATCAGCAATTCAGCATATCTGAAGTTACGTCAGCAATTCAGGTACAAAATAAAAAGTTATTGTTAGTGTTACCTCAAAACCCCTTGAAATTACTTTCTTACATTATATGAAGAGATACAGTTACCAGGTTAACCTGATATAAGAATATCAGTTTAAGCAGATAAACTATCTCTTCACTTTTCGTTCATTTATGCCTTTCATTCAACTGTCGCGTTGGTCTGGTCACAAGCGCAATTGCTGAGTATTAGGTTTTGCGTTCGATTCCCAGGTCGGGCAAAGTTTTTTTGGGTTTTTCCATCAGGAATTGCTCAGTAGCAGCCGCTTATAGATTCGCCCTCTATAACATGGGACTTAATAAGACATAACGCGCGAGATGTGGTTGTGCTATTAGATACACCTCTGCCTAACCCTACGGGGAGCACAGGCGTGATATTATAATCAGTCAACATAGTTCACTCGAAGATATTTGCATTCTTTATCTTGTGGTTAGTAGAAATGGACCAAATTAGTTTCACATTCGGTCAAACCGAAAATTGGCTGCTTTTGCCGAACTTCGCTATTCGGCCGAACTTCGGTTCACCGAATATTCGGTTGAACAAACCTTTATTAAAATGTAGGACAGACTAGAAGCATATATCCTGCATTTTGACAAGTGAACTTACTGCTAGTTAAAGAAATCAGAAGAAAATACTAAATTAGGTATATATAATACTTCTATACATGTATATTGTCACTGAACTACACCTAAACGCTGGACTGATTTTGATGAAATTTTGCCAAACAAACACTCAAACAAAACTTCATCATCCATCCATCAAACCATCTAGGGACCTCTTACTAATTATGTATCGCCGTCTAAACGCGCACGACATTCGGCCGAACTTCGGCCTTGGGCGCATGTTTCAACCCAAGGTTCGGCCAAACTCGACATTCTACAGAATCCGCATTCAGTCCATCTCTAGTGGTTAGTGCCTAACCTGATGTCAGAATTTTTAAACCACCCTTTGGCTTCTGACTGTCTGACTTCTTCTGCTGTCGAGAAATATCTTTCAGGCATGCTGTGTTCCTCACGATATTTTCCTTCACCCAAGCAAGTGATACTTGCATTACTTTAAAACCCCTTGAAATGACTTTCTTCTTCTTACATAAAGATACAGTTATCTGCTTAGTAACATATGGCTGTCATGCTCATGACAAATGTAAGATTGTGCTCAAATAAACAAACAAATGTCGATCGGTGAAAGTCGATAGCGATATCTAGAAGATAGCGTTAAGCGCTTAGCGATAAACGATAACGCTAGATAGGAGATTGAATTAAGTGCTTGTTTCATAACACGAGTGTTGAAAACATTTCTTCTGTTGAGCAATGGTTTTTGTTTTAAAGTTGTATGTTGAGATTTTTTTGATGTGGTAGATAAATAGATTGTATCTGAGAATGTAGTTTTGTTATAGGCATTACTATTAATCGTCACACCCAAAGCAATCATACGATCGGCCAACATGGGCCTGTCTAGTTTTAGACACTACGGGGACTGTTGCAATTAACCTAGCCATGGCAATACCGCTGAATTTCTATTTAATAATTCTGAGACCAGTTGATTTTTAAAAACCTCATTCGTCTTCTTTAAGCCATTGAAAATCCGAAGAATACTTTAAATGCGCTGCGCTAAATGTATTTAATGATTTGTGATGCAAGGGGGACCTAAGCAAATAGATAAAATAAATAGTGGTTTCTCAGTAAGGACTTCATACTCCTTGAGATTTGGCAATAAAAGTTTGGAGACACTCAATGGGTCTTTTCTATATTTATACTTAACGGCCTGACTTGAAAATCCAATTACTCCAGTTTAAAGTGACACACACGAAATGTGTACTAAATCAAACCTAAACGGCAAATATAATAATAATGTATTCACGTATTTGACGCAGTTATATGTAAAGTCGATTCATGCCTACCCGCTAACTATCAAAATATGATTCCCTGTACTAGGCCTACTTAGGTCACAGGAAATTGGATCACGTTTTCCTTATATTCTAATTCCAAAAATTTGACATTGTGAGTCCGGAATATCACGAAAACAAATCATAATTAGTTTGGACATAACAGTGCTTCCTAAACGGCTTGGTAACGGGAAGTCTAGATTATTGGGTGTGCAGGTGAACTGACCTCATCAGACCATCAGAAGAAGAAAAGATTCAATAGTATCAAGCAGATCAAGTCATGGAGAATCCAAACATCGAAAACGACTACAAAGTAAACAAGGAGGTGATGACAGCTTAGCTTAATAGTATTTTCCTCTGTTGATCAAGGAAAAAGAGAAGCAGAAGGGATGAGAAGAGGGTTTTCAAAGGTGCCTACTAGTTTCTTTGGATTAAACTGGAAGGACCAATCACTTTACACAATCATGATCTTGGAAAAACAGAAGACAACTATACCAGCGGTACCAGGAGATCATATACCCGAAGAGGTTACAAATCCTCCAAAGATTCTAATTCCATTTTCAAACCGCAAGACCATTCAAAAGACGACAAAAAGCCGCGTCCGCAAGGCCGTGACGTCAGGTCACACTGCACGCTCTCCACAGCCCGCTAGCCACACTAAGGTCTCTGCGTAGCAACACTGGCAACTGCAACTGTGCCTAATGTATACTCAATTGCTCTGTAATTTCGCCGGCTCATTGTAATAGAACGGACGGCGTCATTCCAGTTCCTTACTTGGGACTTTATATGTGAATTATGGCGTTGGGAATTAGAGTAGTGGGGAAAATATGCTGGGACTGACGAGTGTGATGACCATAAAAAGACATGACAGAATACAGAATTATTTATGCACGAAACTATCTGTAAAGATGTTCAGAATTAGCACAAAAAGTAGAGAAGAAAACTTTGGAATGATGATACCTAGGTAATTATGTTCTTCTTATTCCAGACTGAGGACTTGTTCCGTGATTCTTCTTCCCAGTTAAAACACCAGGAAGTTGTGAAGGACGCATTTTGACATTTAAAAAGTGCTGATTCGGAGCAAGCAAATGTTACATAAAGAATTTGTATCAACAGGCTATCAAAACCATCGATGACGAATGTAAAAACCTAACTTACATATACTTAAACAAAAATATACTTATCATTCTAATGCCACTAGGTTTTTAGTCCGAAGAAAAGTCAAAGTAGATAAAGCTAACAAATATTTTGATAAAAACATTATCAGTTGACGTGGCTTGCAAGACTGAGTGAATGCTGATCTTGAAAAAGGAAAAAAGTGCGAGACCCGTTCAGAATACTAATCATATTTTTACAAGTGCGGGAACAACAACATTTTTGCACGCGATGTTTACCTGAAGGTTGCTTCTTGCTTTTTTTTCGTTGTTCTTACTTGGTTTGTTTTTAATTCTTGCTTTTTTTCTGAGATTATCCTCATAGTTCTACTGTTCAAGTTATTATCGTGGCATTTTGCTAGCTTGTTGCTTGAGACTGCATTCTTTAAAGATAACTTATGCTTTTTGAAAGTCCACCAGATTTTTATATACCTCGTAAAGCAACAGAAGCAAAAAGCAACAGATTTCTGTGGTTATGAAAAGGTTTCCTTCGTTTACGGGTGTCCTCAAAGGCTGGTTTTTCCATCCAAAGGTTATCTATTGTGTCACCCTATTAAAACGACACATTTAGAAAGAAAGAAAGAAATATTATTTATTACTCTCGCACTGGTCAAAACAAAATGGTAACAAGATTTAAATTCCATACTACAGAAAGATTTAAAAAAGTAAACTACAGACACACACATACACATACACACACACACACATGTACACAACACACACACACATGTACATCATTTTCATGATGTTTTCATATACATTTTTATTACATTTATATCTGTTTATATAAATGGTGTACATAATAAACAAATATAGCTATCATCGTCACCATCATTCTCCTGCCCTTATCCCGATTTATTTGGAGTCGGCGCAGCACGTCTTCTTCTTCCATACTACACAAAGATTGCTAATTCTACTCCATTCTATGGCGTAATCAGTTTATTCTTTGACAGCTTATTTTATTTGTTGTTGAAGCCTATTCTGTTCAGCAGTGAATGACCAGCTCATAATAATGAACGGGACATGTCATTACACTTTCAAACCTCATTAAGATAATGCCCAAGTTTCAACCCAAACCAAAGTCACATCGAGTTTAAAAACCTACCGTAGCAACTAGTTATTTAGGTCTCAGTTTGAGTAGACTCACTAATACAGCTAAGTGGAATCGAAGCCAGTATTCTTGGAAATGTGGGCGATCTGTTTTTGGGAGCTCTTGGAGTAATGTCGGATTGTTGGCACTGAGAGTTGAGGCAGTCAGGAGTTTAGTGTTACTGTTAATGTAATTTTGGTATTTGGAGTAAATAGTTTGATTTTGTATGATATAGAACTTTGAAGACTTATAATGCTGTATCGCAAAGTTGTAAAGGTGACCGATGACCTGTTGTTTAAAGCAGCAACAGATATAGTAAAAGAGCATGGATTTATACAGATGCAAAAATAATGCCCGTTTGCACTATGTGGCACCTAATGAATAGTGCAGTGTTGATTGTCACCGCTCCGCTCAGCGTGGAAACTCGAAATTCCAACAGTGTAATATTTTTACGCATTAATTTAAGTGACGCAGTGTTCGTGAAAACGAGTATTAGACTGCTTCATTCAAGGAAGTTTCTGTGAAAAAGCTCTTATTTATAGATTTATATCAATAATTCAAACAACACGAAAACTCACTTCCCGTTCTCCAATCAAACTTCAACAAAAGAACGAGAAAAGAAAAAAGAATACAATTATACTTTCGTCACTCAAACAAGCGCAATCTCCCGAGGCACTCCAAAACCTGTACAATTTCCCCGTTGATTGATAACATCAATTTGTGCGCGATTGTACAACGTTACTCAATCACAATCGATCCTCCCGTATTTGCAAATGAAAGCATGTTGTATGCCTGAACTGTCGACTACAAAGGGCGGTATCGAATGTGTGTCGTGTATTTCTATCCCCTGAGACAGGTAGCTGGAAATCATCAACATTCTCCTGCCCTCATCGCACTTTATTTGGGGTCGGCACAGCATGTTGTCTTCTTCCATACTTCTCTATTACTCGTCATCTCCGCAGTCACCTTCATCGTTTATTCGGTCTTCCTCTACTCTTAGATTTATAACAATAATAATAGAATATTTAAAAATATAATTTATATTTAAAAAATGGAATAATACGCTATTATATTCTTGCCTTTCACTGACCTAACTGGGCAAGGCCTCTTCAAATACAGAGAAGGTACATATATGCAAGAAGGTGAATAGACCATCATGCTTAATAAAAGGAATGGCAATTTCAGACTTATCTATACTAATATCATAGAGAGGTATTTGTTTGTTAGTTTGGATGTAAGGGGTAATCTTCGGAACTCCTGATCAGATTCAAAATTTATTTTTACTCGCAGAAAGCATTCGTGGGTGCTATAGGCTATAAATTATATTTATATCATGCTTATTCGAGTTATCAAAATTTTTGCGGACGAAGTGGCGGGCGAAATGCTAGTATTAACTGTAAGTCCAGGTTTCCTCACGATGTTTTCCTACACCGATGGCATTGATGTCCAGGATAAACTTAGAAAATATATTATATGAATTGAAAAAGTCACAATTCATATGTACTCGTACTTTCATCACGGTCGATTGTCCCATATTTGCAAACGAAAGCTTATTGCCTGCGCAGTCAACGACAAAGGGCCGGAGCGTATGTGTGTCATGAATTTCTGTTTCTCCCCTGAGACAGGTAACAGAGAATGTAGTTGATTACACTGAACGAATATTGGTATTAATTTCGACTATGTTGAGGGCATACGTAATATGTGGTTCTGAGTATTATACCGCAGATATAGATTGGAGTAAGCGAAAGAGTTTTGACTGGTACAGTAGTATAAGGAGGATTTTTTATTTTTATTATCATCAGCCATTTGTGTCCCACTGCAGAGCAAAGGCCTCTCTTCCCTCCTACCACTTATCCCTATCGAGTGCTGTTCGTCACCAGTCCTTGTGGAAGGAATCGATTTCGCTCCTTCTGGGCCTGCTGCGTTGTCTTTTGCTACTGTTTGGGACCCGTTGTGTCGTTTGAAGATTTCATTTGATTTCATTGCATTCTGGGTAACACCAATACGGTCAAATTGCATAAGTAGCTCCAGACACCGGATTCCGATAATGCACTGAAGTATCTGTCTTTGTCCGATGTCCGCAGCCGTTCCGCTATCTGTCCTTATCGGTTAGACCGAAATTTGAGGTTGGTAACTTAGGCAAATCCTTGGTACAGTATTATTAATGCGGCCCCGTTAGTTCACATTCCTTCACCTAATTCCAAACCAATTTCAACATGAATGAAGGACATTGACCTCAAGGAAATCGGTTAATGACTGAACCCATTTAAACCCCGTTCATTCACCGTTCACTGCCATATCAAGAAGCCATGAATTCGTTCGTGAATGTTATTTGTATTCGACGTGCGGTGTTCGCTTTCGATAATCCAGCTGGCGTGGCGTTCGCGACTTGTACGGAGTTTTGCTAGACTGCGTGGCGTCTATACGCGTCTGGATATACTGTGGACTAGGCACATTTTTGTAGGTTACGGTATTGTTGATGTTATACTGTTTTGTTTACCAGGAAGTGACTCATGAGGTGATTGGTAATAGAGAAGTATGGAAGAAGACGTGCGCCTATCCAAAATCAATTGGGACATGGGCAGTGGAATGATGATGATGGCGACATTGCATTTCTTCCCTGGGATAACAGGTATGATGTTGTTATTTTTGAGGTTCTGATGTTATCTTTGATCAGGTCAATAAGCGTGATTTTGACTTACTGCTTTAGTGGTCGCAAAGGCTATAGCTTTTAAGCATACGATTGGGGCAGGGCAGTTGAATTTTTCCATCTCGTATTTTTTCAATTTTTCTATTGCGCCGGTTTGATGGCATAACCTCGCCCTCTATAATATGAGACTTTGAATATAACTGGCGACATTAAACTGTAGTATAGGTCACCTCTGCCTAACCCGTCGGTGAAAACAGGCGTGATGTTACGTGTGATCGTACAGGTCTTTGTTTGCGTCAGTTCGTCGCTGCAGTCGAGCCGCTTCACCTAATCCAATTAGTAGTCTGCGACTGCAACCGACGCATGAATGACGACAAAGGTTTTTAAAAACAGTAAAGCCTTATTATTATTTGTTCGAATCAAAGCATAAACCATGTACATATGTATTTACAATACCTATATTATACACTACCCATACACGAACTTATCATGTTATCTAATCACCTTCTCATATTTCTGGAACGACTAAAAACAAAGGCGGAAACTCTATGGCCGTCCACAAAAGTCGGCTTGACTGTACGACTATCGTCACGGCCGTACCATATTTTTTTTTATTATTATCAGCCATTTGTGTCCCACTGCAAGGTAAAGGCCTCCCTTTCCTCCTACCACTTATCCCTATCCCTATCGAGTGCAATTCATCGCCAATCCTTGTGGGAAGAGTCGATTTCGTCCCGCCATCTCCTCCTGGGCCTGCCGTTTGCTGCTGTATGTGACCCATTGTGTGGTTCCCTTAGCTCATAGCTCCTCCGGCCAGCCCAGTTCCACTTTAACTTGGCAGCCGTGAGACCAACATCGGCGATTTGGGTTTTTGAACGCAGTATCGAGTTCCTTATACGATCAGAAAGTTTAACTGCAATGATAATGCGCTCCATTGCTCGCTGACTGTTGAAAGTCGTGAGCTAAGAGCTAATAAACACAGCAGGTTAGTAGAGGTCGTGACTCCTTATTTAATACCGTTTCGAATTGATTGTTCACGCTTATAGCTATTGTGTCACGTGGTAAGAGCTAGAGACTGTTTGGCGACGACTTACACTTGTATCTGTGACTGGTCATCTCGCAGCTGCCATGGATTATTGTATTTTTGAATTGTTAATTTTATCTTTTTTATTCTTGACGCTCTTACTCGCACGTCTTTCTACATCGTTCTCACATGTATGTTTAATCTCGACATGAATGATGTAACCGAGACTTTGTAACAACATAATGATTTAAAAGAGTGTCCATGGAGTTTCTTGCCCATTCTTCTCCATAGAGATCTACGCTTTCGAATGGGCAACTACAGTACTTTCACAAGTTATTATGCCCTGTGACTGGGACTGTAGCTTAGTTTATTTTTTTGTGTTTTGACATTCAAAAGTGCCTGTAATGGTCTAATTGAAATAAATGCTTTGAGTTTGAGTTTGAGTTATCCATAGTCAAGTTAAAGTAATTACTTAAGTTTAAGTACTACCTCGTCAGTCTAGTGGTAGCAAGCGGGATTGCTGAACATGAGGTCCTGGGTACGATTCCCGGGTCGGGCAGAGTATTATTGGGTTTTTCCTTCAGGAATTTCATAGTAGCAGCAACGGAGACTGGATAAGTGACCGGTTGATGGCAATAGGTCCGCCCCCTATTACATGGGCCTTAAACATAACTGGTGAAATGTGGGTGTTTTATTAGGTACACCTGTGCCTAACCGTTCGCGATTACAGGCGTGTAGTTATGTGTAAAATATCTACCAAAAACCGCTCAGGTATCCTCGTTACCTACACAAGCGTACTTACTTACCTTCGTTGTATAAAACGTGGACGAACTCGCCAGACAGTGTGGCGGCGGCGCTCAAACCAACTGTATACACAGTCGGCCAGCATGGCGGCATGGTTGACTTAACTTAGCGAGAATACAAGCTTGTTAGTGTCGAAGAATATTTTAGTTACTTATGGAATTTGGAGCGGTAATTGTAAGTATTTTATGCAGTGACGATTGGCGAATTATTGATTTAGATTCCGAACACAGTTCCGGGGACCTCGTTTGCGGATCTGTGACAGTCGTTCATCATCTGCCTAGCATTTTCCCAAGTATGTTGGGTTCGGCTTCCAGTCTAACCCGATGCAGCTGCATACCAGTATTTAACATGAAGCGACTGCCTATCTGACTTCCAGAACACAGTTGGTACTGGGTAATACAATACTCCTTGGTAAGACTCGTTGTCAGACTTGCAGGGCACTGACTGCCTGTAAGCCGGCAGCAACGGCTTAGCGCACATTTCGTGGCACGGAGGAAATTCGGTATTGCTATGGGTGGTCACCCATCCACGGACCAACCTAGGCAAGCACGGCATGACCTAAAGATCGATCCGAGCGGCTGTTATTATTTAGCCACGAGCTCCTCCGAGATCTGCAGTTACGGGTAGTCAAAAGTCCGAAACTCTGACAGTCAGTCTTATCAAGGCGTCATATTTATGCAGTAGCGACATGTTAAATACTTTTTACAAGGTTAGGTTCTCTCAGGTAGATAATTAAGCCTTAAAAACACACCCGCTGCACCCAGCTGCAGAAGAAAAAACTTTCTCATAAAAAAAATTGTTTACATGCATACCTTAAGATGCATCCTTCACTTAACACCCCCAACTTTTACTTCCCCCCATTATTTTTTCACAGAAAAACTTCATAGATCTTCTCGCAACTTCGTCATTAACAGCTCTTAAGTTAGCAGACAGTTACTCAACAATATAAAGAATTGAAAAAATTCAAATTACTTATCGCAGATGAGCGGGCAGAGATAATTGAGTGAACTCTTAGACGAGACGGGTGGGGGTGTAGAGGAAGGGGGGGGGGTGTTCACGCGTGACTGACCCCCTAGGCAAGATCCCTGTATCGGATACTATTAGTCTTAGAATGTTTCAATATATATTATTAAATTACAAGCAATGAAGGTTAAGTAAGAAAATGTTCTTGTTAGGAACTTTTCAATTGTTTTTCTGAAGTCGTACCGAGTACGCTAGGTTTGGCAACAATCTTTCCGAAGATAATTCTTATTCTATCAACAATCCTTTTACGAGTAAACACTCTAAGTAGCATTATGACATATTTATCGATCAATAGCTGCATTCTACTTATTCATAAGTCAGACTGGACGCGGAAGGTGAAAAACTAGGTGAAACTCCCAAGTGGGACTACTGGAAATTGTTATTTTCGATTTTATTTTTTCTTGGAAATATGAATGTTAACCAAATACAGGGGACCAAATAGTGTTATTGTGGATTGAACTTACACTATCACTTACGGGATATCTTCCGCGATTAATGTTTATATTGAGCTCCCGATATTTCGACGCTGTTGCAAGCGACATGATCACGAGATGACTGGAGAATGCGGGTGGATGGTAAAAACTTGTTAGGCGCAGACAAATCTGTCTACCCTCTTTCTTTGTCGTTTGCTACGCGCACTACTGGAACTCGGTACAAAGTCACGGCAAAACACACTCTCAATATCGCTAGGTTTTGTGGAGTCCTGAATATCGGGAGCTCAATATAAACATTAATCGCGGAACATATCCCTTAAGTGATAGTGAAAGTTCAGTTATAAACCGTGAAAGCTTAAAACAGTGTTATTGTGGATTTTTGATAATGCCCACGAAAACACTACTACCCACATTTTCGACACGAACTCACGCATGCATGCATTACGTATGATTGCGACGATGCCGATAGCAGCGTGGCAGCGAAACAGGCTCACAATTGGCCAATTTAAATAAACAATAAGCGCTGGTGTCCACGAGCCGTACACAAAAACTGTTGTCACAGTGCAGATGTTGCAGTGAGACAAGTGTTTAAATTAAGCATTGTTTTAAAACTGAAGCGGTAATTAGAGTTCTATTGTTAAATGTTTGATTTGTATTCAGCAAGTATATTTGACGTTTTCAATGAAGTTGATAGTGATTCTACAGAAAACGCAGAGATACCTAAAACAAAAAAATAAATATAATGTAAGCCCAAGGTATTATTTATTATTTTTGGAGTGTACTTAAATCTTAGCAACCCATATAGCTGATACGTCTCAGTCACTGTATCATTTTAGCTGCATATTTTGAAAGCTCTTTCTATTTCCCTCTTCATTCATTTATATTAATTTTGCTATTCTTCCAAATTACTATGAACATTACGAATATTCACTGACTAGCTAAAGTACTATCTATCTATTTATAAGTCTCAACGCACAGCCTGACACAAATTCTAGCAATTCAATCGAACTTGTCTCACTGTAACCCACAGACTACGGCACAGCACCACAGATAAACACAGAAAACAGCGTGGCAATTATGCAAATACATTAAAATCCATGCATTGTCCCCCGACACGTGAACTAGAACGACTCGCCAATGGTGTAGCTGCGAACTGCGACTTTGTTACTGTGGCTAATAAAGTTATTTAGACACCTCCAATGTTTATTAACCAACAAAAAAAAGGAGAAAGTTCGACCCCTCTATGTTGGTCAGATTCATCATCATCATCTGCCTAGCTTTTTCCCAACTATGATAGTCGGCTTCCAGTCTAACTGGATGCAGCTGAATACCAGTATTGTACATGGAGCTACTGCCTATCTGACCTCCACAACCCAGTTTGTACTGGGTCATACGATACCCGTTGGTAAGACTGGTTGTAAGAATTTCGAGCTGACTACATAACGGCTGTCAAAGATCTACGGGGACGCTGGTTAGTGTCATGATATCGTTTTTATTTTAAAATACAGAATATGGCGACTGTGTTGTGAAGATAAAATTCTACTACTGCTTCGTTCAAGTTCAAATACGTTTTAATAAATTATTTTGGAAGCTTACAATAGATTTTACAGTAAGTGAGAAAACGGTAAGGAGAGAGAACCACAAATAAAATAGAATAGGTACCAAGTATGTACAGTGTGGAAGTGTTACCGATGTTAAAACGGTCACCACGTAAGGGACTGTCCTTTAATCACGAGAGGTTTTTTAGGCTACTTTTACAGCCCCCTGGTCCCCCTTGGTGATACGACGTCGTGAGGTTTACGGCTACCCCTACTCCCCCCTCGCCAGTATGACGTGTATTTTTATTATAATGCAGATAGTTTCAGAAACGGTTTTAACAAAAAATTTAAAAAAAAAATCGGATATTTTATACCATAAATCGCTTTTTCGGGTTTTTAATTCATTATTGGTAAAAATATTTTACATGTCACACATTAGTTCGTACTTTTCGTCAAAAAAAAATACACGTGATTATTATTCCCTCCCCCGTGATCGTGATTTTTCCAAACCCCTCGCCCCCTGTTCAAACCTCACGTGACTAAAGGACGACCCCTAAACAGTACATCATTCTGAACCCTACCACATAAAAAAATTTCGTGGGTTATTAAAAAAAATAACTGTGTCCTACAAAACTGCAATACCTGCACGGTCAACAAAGAGCACATTTAATTAAAAACCCATTAATTCGTAACACAAAAACGTACCGGAAAGAAAAACGCCCCGCAGCGAAATCTTTTAGAACAAACGACAAATTAACGTTACGCAAATCCGCCAAAAAAAAAAACAGTGGACCTCAAATTATAAGAACAATAGGAGACACAGGACTTTATAAGTCCATTAATTATGTTACAAGTTGGTACCAATCAAATTAAAATGCATAAAATCACGCCTGTAATCCCAGAAGGGTAAGGCAGAGGTGTACCTTATATGTAGTTATACCACATTTCGCCAATTATGTTTATATTAATCCCATGTGATAGGGGGCGAGTTTATTGCCATCATCCAGGCACAAATCTAGACTCCGTGGCTTTTACTGAGAAATTCCATTCCTGATGGAAAAACCCAATAACACCAATCATGCTCAGCAGTCGCGCTTGCGACCACCAGATATACCAGTACCCCAGTACACCAGTAGATATTTTGTTGGTAAAGAACAATGCCCACCTTCCATACATTTAAAAACCTGATAATGAAAGTATATGTATAGTTATAAGATATAGTAGAAATAATTCTTATAAGTTTAGAAAATAATGTCTTATAGTCATTTTGGCGATTTAAACGCCACGAAGTCCAAAAAATATTAATGTTTCTTTTTAGGTTAGGATTTGCCGTTACCAAAAATAGTGAAACAAACGTGCATGAACTAATTAACCTTTTCACCGCCAACGCACACAGAACGCGATGCCTCGCCAGCGCCAAGCTTTAAATGTATAATATGATCTAATGACTTGTCGTGGCGCTGGTGGCACGAAAACTTGGAACTTCTATTGAAGTCCGTGGCGGTGAAAAGGTTAATTACGCTCGAAGTTTTGTCTAAAATAGGAGTATTTACATAACTATGGTCTAAAACATCCTTTTTACTTTGTTAATTCCTTGAAACTAACTGCCCCTAAGTCAATGCTAAGACTCCATGATTGTCACTATAAAATGACTGTCGATTTGAAAACTCCTTCTCCCCGTTCTCCAGAACACATTATTTATTTCAAAATGGCATAGTACACAACGAGATGCAAGCGCAACAACGACGGACTGCGCCGACCGCCGATGCAAATCAAAGAACTGTCAAATGTCAAAAAAATCCATTTCATTTGCGCACACTCAATGAAACATTGAATGATTAATTTAATTCAATTATTGTGTTAGTTTTAAATAATTTACTTTATCCCATGACTAATAAAGAAATAGTTACTGATCAAATTAAACGTAAAATAAGTATAAAACTAAGAAACAAAGTTAAATATGGTCTACCTGTAACATGTCAAATGGAACGTTTTAAAAAAACAATGATTGGATGCGTTCAAAATATGTCAATACGATAAGTCATGACGTAGAATTAACTTAAACAAATGTTAAAAAATCTTTTTTTCCTGCGTTTCTTTTAACACTGTGATAAGCGTAATCAATATACAATTCAATAAGCTATATTTTAAGATTTATTTCATTTCTATACATAGTCAGGTCAAAAATAAGCATTCTTCTTTAGCAGCCATGGAGTCTAGATGACTATATGGCTGCTACTGATATACAGTGTTCGATTCCAAGGAACTCGTGCAGCAGTCGTGCTTTCCACCACTCGACCAACAAGGCGATAATTTGTTACAAGTTGGTCCCATCCGAATAAAAATTTTGACCGTTAACAGTGGTCCATAATGATATTAGAAGTCTACTTGGCTAATTACCTTCGCAAAGCTGTTTCCAAAAGTTTTTGAGATGGCGGTATTAATGATAATTATGTTATAATTGGCCGAGACGTTTCCTGATTTGGTTATGAAAGAAAATCTCACTAATCAAAGAAAAAAAAACGAGACAAAGATAATGTAAGAAAGCTGTCACCAAAATGTCCTCAAAGTTGTAGAGCAATGTAACTTCTGATTTTGCAGTACAGTCACCTTTATTGCCGTTGTCATAAGGTTTATGTCAAAGGCCAAATAGCTGAAAGGACTGTAGTTTTTGAATAGCTTCATTGCAGATAGGGCAACTGAAAACTTTGTTTTATGAAACGTAATAGCACTACTTCACCGTTTAAAACTTTATTCAGCAATGAAACAAAGTTGAAACATTCCAATTCAACTTCTACGTTCATACCACAGACTAAATTAACACGAATCTATATTTTTTCTAGTTTACGCATGCATTCTCTTTACAATTAACGATCAAACAAAGAGTTTCCACACTATTTCTCCATTCCAAGATCACAAAAACTGGCCAGTAACACAATTTTAAATTCCGAACACAATTGGCTTTTAAAAAAAAGTTTGTGTTAGTGAGTTTCGCGGTTATCGAAGCGGAGTGATAGACAATAAATCGAGTAGATCGTTGAGTGCAATATTTACGTCAGTATGTTCATGCAACTCATGCAAGGCGGTCGTCAATCACGTTGGAACTCCTTAAGGGCCGGACTCCACCAAAGCGGAGACGAGCGGAGCGGAGAGGAGACGTGCGGAAACCGACCAATCACATTCGTTCATATCTACATCGTGTTTCTCGTCTCTCCTGTGATTGGGCGCATCTTGCAAATCTCCTCTCCGCTCCGCTCGTCTCCGCTTTAGTGGAGTCCCGGCCTTACTGTGCAAAATCAATAACACGAGTGTGGCGTGTTGTTGAGTAGCGTGTACGGATGACGTATGGTTGTTGTCATTATGGGTTTTTTTGGTCGATTTGGGAGTATAAGGTGAAAGTTTGGAAATAATTGGATGATGATTTCTTGTTCCAGTCTTAATGCCATTAATTAAATTGGTGCAATGAATATGAAGAACCAGCTTTCAGCAATTTCTTAACAAACTCGACCAATCCACGTAGAATGGCATTAAAAGATTATCAAAATAAAGTGTTATCTGCCCATATCATATTTTTTTCACACATGCAAGACTTCCTTCAGTCTCAAACAACTTCTGCAACAAGGGAATGATCATACTTATCGACGTGGAATTGGCTTGACCCGACCGACGTTTGTCGCATAAAGTTCTTCCGAACCAAAATGAGGCGAACGATGTATTTTCGCTTATATTGCAGTAATATACATTCCGTTCGACTCGAGTTGATCAACGATAATATATGGTCACTCCCTAATAGTACACCTCAACTAACTTATCTAAGCAGGCGGCAAAACACAGAACTAAAACAAACGTACCAAGTTTGACATGTTGATGCAAATTTTGTTAACAAGCAACGCCACGTTGAACTGCACACATAAAGTGGTCAAACTATATGTAGTTTTGTTCTATGATTCATCGAATGACACTGCACTTATTAACACATCACGCGTCTCCTCATTCACAAGCTTGGTCAAGTCAGAGGTCAGACGTATTGTAAGCAATAATCGGAAGTTAATTAATGCTAATTGTAATGTCCAACTGTACACAAGTCAGACATAGGTAGGTACATATTTATAATTTTAATTAAATTCTAACTACATTTGGAAGGTTAAGTAGGTTAGCTATTGTCTAGTTAGATTATCTTGAACATGCTTTAAAATAATTTCAACGACGAAATAACTTCCAAGGACCTTAGAATAATCTGACTAGAAATTCGCTCCATTTGTTTGTTATCAGACTGGATGGGGAAGGTGCAGGGTGTTGTGGTGCAGGATTAGGAGCAGCATCCAGCAGAGGACCGCGATAGGCTAACTTATTATTGATGTTCCATCAACGAGCATGTCAAGACCACAGCTTTGTTCTCTATCAAGCCCTCTTCATCTGCGGAGTCTTTTACATACTATGTTGGAGTCGGCTTCCTACCTAACCGATTGCAGCTGAATACCAGTATTTACTAAATACTGTATATCTGAACTTATAATACCGACTGCCTATCTGAACTTCAGAACCCAATCTTCTACCAGAAAATCTGGCTTATTCGAGATAAAGTAGTACAAACATCCGGAATACTTCCGGAAAACAATACTTATCTAGAATTATTCCTACTTCAAGACCAAAACCGCTAGCGACTTGAAATTAAAACAACCTAAAATTATTTCACCACTGAGCACCCACAACAAACGACTTCATTACACAAAATGATTTGCATTTCCTAGTTGGAGAGCGCTATTGTTATTCGGCCGCGAACTGAAAGAGCAATGAATTGTTTGCTATGCACTTAATTCGACTCGCGGTCGGATTGTTAAGGAGTTGGCTGTATAGGGTTATTGCCTGGTACCGCTTGGCCACAAGTTACGCGTTCAAGCGAGACGCGTGTTGCGACAGCGGGCGCGGACATAACAAATGAAAGAAGTTCTTTTATGCCCGGTTCACATTTATCACGTTTATTCCAGTACTAGATCTAATCCAGCGCTGGATTGCTACTGGAATTATCTAAACCGTCACTGGAATGCACTAGAACCAGTGAAGGATCCAGTCCAGTTTCAGGATTGGCCGTCTACTTTTCAATCCGGCGCGCCCACTCATGGACAAGTCTTCTTCAATCCTACAATTCGTCTATCACATTTACATTAAAACAATTACAGAATTCAAGTTATTATCTATAACTATCTTATTAAACTTGAGAATTCATGTCATAGTTACTTTGTACATAACTAATAGGCACCCAAAGTTAAACAATAGTACAGTCACTACCACCAATATGTATACACTTAGCCACTTTTAAAAGTTCTACGAGTAGTAATAGTTTGCTTTTACTGTTTCAGTTGCTACTAGCGGATACCCGGCGTGTGCTACTACGCTGTGCCTAATAAATTGTTTTAAAACCATCTTGGAATTATAGCCTTTCCAATAGGCAATAATAAAAGTGGAGTACACCCCTCACTGAATGGGTACCGAGAAACGGTCGATGAAGTATTGACAGACCAACAGCTAGACGGCTGAATGACATTCGGAAGATCAAAATTGCAATCGCTAATTCACGAGGGTGGTACAAAATACTTATGGCATTTAGTCTGCCTCCATACTCGGTGCGTAAAGTGAAGTGTTAAATAAATGAAATTGCTTTTGAATTTGTATCGGTGCTGGTGACTGTACCTAAAGTTCAACAATAGTACTATTATATAATTGAAAGCAAACTAACTGACTGTACCCAGTAATTAGTGTTACTTTACCATATCTCTCCACAACGCGCAATAGATAATAATTATAATGGAAAACAAACGGACTGGTTGTCTAATTACGTGAAATTGTGTGGTATATATGTACTTGTGGTATACGAGTATGGTATATACAAGGTGTAGTTTTGCATTCTCGTCAATTTCAAGGAGGTAACTATGCTAATGATTCTCGACCCGAATCAATATATTGGGTAGATAATTTTTATATATTTTTCCTTAATATCGGAAATCGGTAAGTGTACACTACCCGTATTAAAACGCGGCCCGTCTAATACTAGCCCTATAACCGCGCTTTCACACACACAAACCAACGCAGACGTTTATTCGATAAACAGGTGATTCTCATCTTTTGAGAAGGGCTTCATTCTGAAATAGTGTCAAATTAAAACAACTTAAAAAAAGCAGCGTTTATTATTATTGACCAGGTACCGTAATTTATATTGATTATTTACGTCTTCTGCGACAACCTCCTTGAATTTTGACGAGGTTGCAAAACAACACCTTGTATGTATATCTTTAGTAGTTTGTGTTAATATACAGGGTGGGAGGGACACCGACGCCCAAACGATTACCACGTATTCACATTTCACACAGAAATTTTTCATCGGTACTAGAAAAAAAATTGTGGCATGTACTGATACTAAAAGCCAAATTAACATTGTTGGGTGAGGCTAGGTAGACCATCATCGCCATCACCATTCTCCTGCCTAAAGAATTGACTTAGAATATATTTTTCCTGATATAATAATAATTATGGCTTACAAACAAATCAGCATCCGGTGATCAACACGCAAGTTAGACTAAGAACAGCTAATTTCTTGAACCAAGTCTAGTTAGTTCCTCTCCAGCCTCTAGGCAATAAATACAAAAGCAATTTCTACATTATCTATCCCTTTAAATGTCTACTTCATGCTGTTATTAAACGCGTTATATTAACTACCTCCGCTTTAATCGCTGCAATATGTTTTTAAGCAGCCACTTACAGTGAATTAAGCGCTGATTTGTTTTAGCACAATCTTGTTCGTAGGTGCTCTTGTTGTTTTTAGTTATCACTATTTCCTTACACTGTCCTGGGCTCGTCACACTAAAGTGCTTTATATATATGTATGTATATTCATCTATTCATTCAAGTTAGAAGGACTCATTAATTTACACAAAATTCAAAAAATAACACAAATGATACATTAAACACACAAAATAAATTAAACATTCCGACACAACACAACACAAAACAAAGCTACAGTCCACCACACCTGACACAATTATGTTGGCGGCCGACGACTGTAGGTGACGTGCAAGTCACTACAGCTTCTTATGTAAGGACAGTCGGCTATCATCACCAGTTTATGAAGAACCTAACATTACGCGTGTTGTCCCCGAAAGAGACAGGCAGAGGTGTATCATAGTGCATCCACAATTCGACTGTTATATTAGTCCTTTTAAGAAGAGACGAGCCTATTGCCATCAATCGGGGCACAAATCCAGACTCTGTAGTAGCACTTAGAACGCTACTGTAGGTATAAACCCAAAAAAGCTTTGCAACCTGGTAATCGAAACCAGAACCTCAAACAGTACCGCTTGCGACCACTGGACAGCAGGGCAGTCTATTTAAAAGACTTATATGCAATAAATATTTTGCAACTCAAGGGATCCACTAAGGACTCTCAAATTGCCGAACAGCATTTTCGCACTAAAATTATGATAATAGGAGCCCTCGCAATATTACAGCCTTAATACCCATAAAACCCGACCATCGCTAATAAAACCTTATAATAAATAAAAAATAAACTTCTAATTTTTATTAAGTAGGTTATTATTTTATTAGGCAACATTAACGCAGTAAATTAATATGAGTTAAGAGACTGCAAACGAAGCCGTCAGCGTAAACCTTTATTATTATTGAGCTCCAAAGAAATTTATGGTCAAAATATCCTATAAAAAAAACCACCCTGATTCTACACCGTGTTTCCTTCTGTTAGGCGATGTAATTAGTTTCATCTGTACACCCAAATATTTAATGACGTTATTATTTCTTGTAAAATTATAATAATATTATCTTGTAACCCAGTCACTGGGCTGTGGAGATCAGATAGCCAGTCGGTCTATGTAAAATACTGGTATTCAGCTGCATCTGGTGTAGACTGGAAGCCGACCCCAACATAGCGTAAAGACACACATCAACACAACTTATGGCACATGATTATGTTGATGATATTTCTATTGAAATTAACTTTCCACCTTACCCAAAAGTTTAGAATTGTAACTCGGCCCCGTTCAAAATAACTGTTCTTTGTACATATATATTTGGGCGAATTTATATAATTTATTCAGGAATATTCCCTCGAGAGAGTATAGAATTTGTACCGTTGTACAGAATTCTTACGGATTCAAGGCTAAGCTTCTACTAATAGGGACAGCCCGAATAAGTTATTTTTTATTTAGGAACAGGTAGGCTTTAGGAACACCAATTTATTTCTTTTCTTTCTTGTAGTTCAAAAAGGGACTCCATAATGTATGTGTGCACTTACATCTATCGAATTGATCAGATTTTGCGGCTTACCGGTAGCTTTTTTTTTAAGCAAACAGGCCGATTGCAGCTGTAATTTACCTGAAAAAAATAAAAAGGAATCATTAAAACATTTTGAAAACAAAATAATAGATAATAGAACCTTGTTGTCCACAACCAACTAGAACGAGATTACACCGTCCAGCGTCCTATAATTAATACATAATTTTACTCATAATTATAATCCCTGGACGGTTAAGCACGCATTTCGCCACTTATATTCAAGTCCTAAGTAACAGGGGGCAAGCCTATTGCCATCAACCGGACATAAAACCAGAATCCGAGCTGCAAAAAAAAATGCTTATGAAAAATGATAATATCACTTTGCCCGACCTAAGAGTCGAATCCGACAAAAATAATAGCTCAACAAAACAATATGGCAGCCAATAGCAGCTCAGGTATCCGGAAGCGATCGGAGCTGCATCCGCGGGTGTAATGTCGGTAGCTTTGTTACAGCATTTATTATGCTGCGAGTCGCAATAATCGTTATTGCTGCTACTGCTACTGGCTGCTGGCTGCTAGGGTTGGCGAAGTCATTCTTGGGATCGGAAGTATTATTTGTTTTGCCGTGAGATGTCAAAGCTATTGTTGTCGGCACGATAGGTATGGATTTTCAAATTTGCTTAGGTACAGACGCCAGCACAACAAGTTACCCGAAACAGTAAAATTTTCCAATCAACCTTGACCCTATTTCTTTAACGATAAAGTAGAAAATCTATTAAAGAAATTTGACAGATTGTTGTAGCTTAATGTGCTGGCGTCTGTACTAACGAGTTCACTGAGGGTCTGCCACTTTTCACCTCTACGCCCTAAGTAATAAGGTTGAAAAGTGGTCGTCAGTGAACTCGATATTCCATTAACTTATTTCTCATTTGATTTTGAGGAGGATTGCAGAGAAGTTTTGCCAGACGCCAAATGTACCTTCCATTGATGCCTTTTAGGCCTATTTCAAGTAGCCTAGCAAGCAACAACCGCTGGTTAGCGGTCGGCAACCCTATAACAAGAATTTACCGGGTTCCTATGCAAGCCTAACAGGTCCAGCATATTTGGTCCTACATTCTCGACATCAGAAGCTCATAAGAACTCTCGAATACAAAGAGTTTTGTGCATACGACCTTATGCTTATAACCATAAGGTAGGACGTACAAATACAGAGAGTTTTGTACACCCGACCTTTGGTTTGTCAAGAAGTAATTTACTAATTTCTAGTATTTACAAGAGTCATTCGACCAAGATTCAGATATAACTCAATCAATCTTTAATCATAAAGACCCACTTGCAAGACGGCTCACTAAACTCACTCCTTTGGTCCAGTTGGTTGGTTTGATTCTCAGGTCGGGCAAAGTGTTATTGGGATTTTCCATCAGGAATTCTCAGAAGCTGCCACGGTGTCTGGATTTGCACCCGGTTGATGGCAATAGGCTCGCCCTCTATAACATGGGACTTAAACATAACTGGCGAAATGTGGGTATAATGTACGTATAGGCACTCCTCTGCCCAACCCTTCGGGGATTACAGGAGTGATGTTATGTATGTTTATTTGAATCGTCATTGTATGTATATCTGTTAATCGTTTGCAATTGTTGGTGTTTGTAGTTGTCGTTTGCATAATGAGATATTATATGTGTTCAAGCACCGTCTCGCCAACCCTAACCCCAGACTGGTAATATAATTTATTATTTTTCTCATACAGTCACCTGGCATCCTATTGTTGGTATCGTTATCGCTACCATTATTAATGAGCACTATAGTTCCCGATCGCCGTGTAAATGCAAGTCGAGTTGGTACAGCTACAATTTATTGAATACTACCGCTTGGCTCCCATGCTAATGTCCCAAGTTTGTATGCGATGTTGAATAAAATGATACTATGTTTCATCTGTGAATCTTTGATATTGTATTGGTATTTGAACTCATGCATTTGCTTGCTTATATTTGTGTGTTTGTTTGTGCAATTGTCTGACAGGATTTCGTATGAGGATGTGACACAATATCTTGCATCTTTAAATGATATTTCTTTAAATAAAGGGTGTAAATAGACCCTTCACGAAGCCACAATACAAGGATACTGTACATCAAACTAAGTAACTCTACGCAAAAAATATTGCTGAGAAACGACTTTTTTTTTGGGGTGAAACATCACGGTTTACTGTAGGACTCGATGTGACGCACTAAAAACACTGTGCTGATGGATGAATTGGATAGTTCAGGAGTTATGGAGGTATTTCAAGTCGAGTTATACTTAACATTAAAAAACTTGTATTAAAAAAAAACTTGTGAAGTTGGAACTTTGACCTACAATATCTCCATAATTAGTAGTTTCTCAGGTATGGTATAGAACAAAAAAATGACGGTGAGAAAAAGTGCCTTTCAGCTTGGTAAAGGGTCTTATAACACCAATTATATCTTAGTACAAGCCTATCACAATTGCGTTATAATACGAATTTCTCCAAAGAAAAAAATACCGCAAAAGATTTACACCCCAAAACTTTTAACCTACCTACGTAACTTAGGTTTCGTAGACCTAATAAAACTTCTGTACACCTTGAAATAGTGTTGCTAACTTAGTAAATATAGGTACCTAGAGCTATAAGTCTATCACTAAGCTTGTGGCGTGACCTTAGGGGCTGGGCAGCGATGTTTACGAGCCAGTCTAGACGAACACGTATAAAAACAGCAAACCTTATTCCGATGATGTCATTGCTTAATAGGTTAGTGAGGCAGTGTAGAATTTGTTTAAAGTATGTAAGCAGTATGGCATGAAAGTATAGAAAGTGGAAAATTGTTAACCGACTTCCAAAACACAAAAATGGTGAAAAATAACTTTAGCTTCAGAAGTCGGTGACTTTTGTTTGATTGATTCAGATTTTCAGGCACCGACTTCTGAAGCTAAAGTTATTTTTAACTTATTTTTTGTGTTTTTTAAGTCGGTTTAATTTTTTGCTAAAATGTTTTTTATGATGATGGGAAACAAGCTATCTTGGACCACAATTCCACAAATCACTGAACGCTAAACGTATTTCGTTCTCTTTCGACTTCCAACGATTGACAGTAAGAAAGAAATGTCTTGAAACGTATTTAGAAATTTGTGGTGCGAGCCTAAATATTTCGAAAGCCAATTAATCATTTGTCAAATCTTATGTTGATGTGTTTGATTGCGTGTTAGTTTAGTCAGTTATTGGCAATATTTTGAAATAACACTTAGAACAAGCTTATAAAAAAAAAAAACGAAAAAAAATGTTTTTTTTACAAATAAATGAATCTTTATCTTTAAAACATATAAGTGTTTTGTTCTAAAGATTAAGTGATGCAAAGTTTACCAAACGGGAATGAATACAAGCATACTCAAAAGTTTACGAAACGAGACTCAATGTATGAAGATCAAAATAGTTACGAAACGGCACTTTTGTGATGCTATTTTGTTTAGTTGTCCAAACGGGAAAGTTACCAAACGGGATGTACCCGCTTATTTGTGTCCAGATCTAAGACTAAGCGCAGGTCAAATAGTCTCAATATTGTTAAGCATAGTTTAACAGATTTTTGGTCCTTAACCATAAGCTACCAATGGTCTCATGATTACACATTCATATGCACATGATCCTAGCGGGTTACAATTAACATCGAATTAAGGCAGCTGACACAATCCATCTTATTTAATACAATTCAGTCTAACAACAAATAATTCACACCATACCGCACTAAACAACGAATTCTCACATTCTAGAATAAATAACCCATATTTAACTCGACCCCATTAATTTCCCTTTCAACCAAAAACAGGTACAAGTTGGACAAAAAAAAAAACAGACAAAAATATTTGCGTCACCCGCTCTATCAACGACAGAAGCCAAAAAATATGGGTCCCTGAACAAAAGTCCTGTTAATTTATAGATCACGATAAATAGTCCCTTTTATTTTCGATAGCGTGACCGTTAGTCCTCGTTTGACCCCTTAGACATGTTTTAAAAATGTTGCATGAATTATCAAACATCTGTAGATTACTTCACTACGTTTTGGAGCTATTAAAATTGTTATCAGTTGGTTTTATCAATGGGAAAAGGTAATAAAAACGTATGGTAATTGTACATTACCTTTTTTAATTTCTTTCCATACGTAAATATGTGAATAGGAGATAGTAGAAACTGCGTTAAAGCGAAAATAAAATGAAAAACAAGTTCAGTTGACTTGTTTACATACAAAACAATTTTCATTTGAAATATCTAAAACTGCGGTCCCTTGCATCGTCCGTACAACTTTATTGCAATTTAAATCTACGTTATAATAAAGTTTTGGATTCGTATATCAAACGCTAGCATAATAACTTTTAGTGCTATCCTCAATGAGATATGCTCTGATATTGCAATACTCGAGATATTTTAAACAATGAAACCGTTTGTCTGTACCGTTGGCATGCTCTCCTAAACAATCGTCTCGATTTAAGTCTGGGTACTAAAGCCCGACTGCACCACAAGAGGTTTATTCATTAACCTTGCTAAGTCCTTTTGATTAGATACTGGTTAACCAGTAAGTTTAAGTTTAACCAGGGTTTATGATTAAATACCCTTATCACTGAATCACACTTCTGAATATCATAATTTTGTCACGGCTAACTTTAAACGATTGCAAGACAAAACGATGTTTTTAATTCGTTTTTTAAACGTATTTAAGCAATGCAGGGAGGTCTAAAAGCTATACGAATTAATTAAATTACTTTTAATGGAATACAATTACAGAAGTTCCAATTTCCAGAACAGTTCTAAAAATATTTCAAACATTACAATAGTACACTATGCCAAACACAATTAACGCTGTCCGTTAACATGGAGCTACTCGATTAATAATTAAATTATCACATTACAAATGCATGTGAAACCATATTTTTATCGTATGTTTTATCTCCACTTTATAAAATGTAAGTACATACAACGGTTGACGCAAAACTGTGGCATACTGGTGTATAGTCTGTTCGAATAATGTCTGATGAAATTGTAAACAAATAGATCAGAAAATCGTACTTATGGATGCCAATTTGAAATGTCACTTACAAATTAGGTGCTTTGTTTTGATTATTTGAACACTAAAACAAGAAATTCTGACTGAAAAACACCTTATAAGATGTTTTTCATAATGACTTTTTTTTTCAATTTTTGTTCTCACTGATGATTTTTCAACTATTTAGACAATAATCGTTGGAAAAAGTAATGAGATATAAAATTAAATACATAAAAATGTGTTACTAATTCGCTTTGGTGCGCGATTAGCTGATTGCGAAAAAACATTAACCTGAACAGGTTTTATTTACACTTTCATCAACCACTTTTCGAACCGACCATACCAGTCATTAATGTTTATATCAAAAACTCATTTTTACAGCAACATGCAGTTGGCACGTTGAGGTCATAAAAATGGCACACTGGGCTATTTTTAGCTCCACCTAATCGCCCGCTGCACAGATTGTGCACCATCGTTCATAAATCTGAATTATCTATTTACATTACGCAATGTGCAAACAATCTGTAAAGATATATGGTACTTTAGATAACTACGGCGTCTTCCCAAAATATCTTCTTAAATAACACATTAATCATTATGACTGAATCAGATCTCCTATGATTTAGCTATATTGCTATAAATTGTGAGCGAAATCTGTGGTCCCACGTCTGAGCTGCATGCGAAGAATATCTATGTAACGGGAAGCTAAATATCTACACACGTGGAATATTCAAATTACATGGAAAATTACGCCATTCTAAATCAGTTCTTACAGACGCCAGCACATCAAGCAACAACAATCTGTCAAAACTTTAATAGATTTTCAACTATATTCATTAAAATATTAGGTTCAAGGATGATTGGGAAAATTTTACAGTTTCGAATAGCTTGATGTGCTCTGGCGTCAGTACAACTTGCACTGCCATTCTTGTTGCACGATCGATGTTAATTGACGTCACCATTTGCTCGAAGCAAAATTTAATCGTTCGATGTGCATCGTTACGTACTGGTCGCTTTAAAAAGTGT
Source organism: Standfussiana lucernea (assembly GCA_964057025.1). Classification (NCBI taxonomy): domain Eukaryota; kingdom Metazoa; phylum Arthropoda; class Insecta; order Lepidoptera; family Noctuidae; genus Standfussiana; species Standfussiana lucernea. The sequence continues at coordinate 15,020,037 of OZ059796.1, forward strand.
TCACACAATAAAAAGAGTGACCTTGCGTATACCGCATGGAACGATTGATACACTTTGGTGGTGGATTACAGCCCCACCCTGAGAGGAGGCTTGTGCCTAACAGTGGGATCATTATAGCTTGATTATAGTAACGATAGATTTCGAATAAATTACGTGGGTACGGTCAACACAAATTCTAGCGAAACAATTCATTTGAATACGTAGAATAAACGTTATATTCGAGAGTCAAAACAAATTCGAGCTCACGATACTCGGAAATTCGAGCAATTCGAAAACACAAAGGTACTTCAAATAGGAACTATAAACATTCATGAATACGTGAGTATTATCAGAAGTGTGCTGCAGCATTCAATGTATCGTCGGGATATACAAAATACCTCGTATGCGTTGCCTAAATACCTGCTGCAAAATCCCACCTGTAATATTTGACACGGAGCCAAATTCGTTACCGGCCGCCATATTGTAAACAGCGAGAGATATTTCAATCAAAATTATGTAATGCATTATATCTACACAATGCAGTATGCATCTATAGTCTATACCTTGTTTATGCCAAATGGGGAATTTCTGCATGACGTCATTGATTCGGACCTACCTCAATAACGTAACGTGATATCTTGCAGAACTTTCGATGTCTGGGTAATGCAGCTTGTCTCGTTTCAGGCGAGAGTTATTATGGTACTTGGCAAGGAACTGGAAAATCTTTCAATAGTCAGTAGGCTTCATTCATATTATGACGTTGTCGATATCGATACTTTGGGAAATGATGAAGTTTTTGAAGCGGTAGGACTATTGGCGCATTAATTATCGTTACCAGTTATAACCGGTTTTGTAGTTCTTACGTAAACATCGAGGCAAGTGCAAGGTGCGAGGTGTGATGCATCACCAATGTAGTTATGCGGATTGATACGTAATAAAAGAATACCGATAGACCACTGAACGCAGTAGATAAGCCAGACGAGGTGCTAGCAATAATGGAATATTATTATTGTCTTTCGTTTTCGCCCGATAGAAGTTGATGCCAGCAGTTTTCTTCTTCGAACTCCGCTCACTGACGCGGTCATAAGGCCATCAAGTGTACCAAGTACAGATACAGGCAGATATTCTAACATTTAATAATGCTATGAATTCAAAGCTAGTTTAACAGTGAGCAAATGAAATCAGAAAAGTTTTCTACAGGTACAGCTAGTCATCATAAAATCTCATATTAGCAACTGCAAGTAGTTCCACTAAATACATCCGCAGGTTCGTTCGCATCCAATCTACTCCTCGTACTATGACAATAAGATGTTCATTCATCCGTGAGTTCCGTGTGTGTTGTATTTAACGTATCTCGTATGTATAAGGTTGAAGGTCAAATGGTCAACTATGTCCTTGTACGAGACCAATATAAGGCGTGGCTACATAGCTAAGCTGCATAGATTAAGTGCACACGTGGACGTACCTATAGTCATTTAGAAGATAATGCTGTTCCTAGCGTATCGATAGCAATCTAATTTAAGTCGGCCCGGAATTTGGCTACGATTTTGGCGCCGTTTCAGCGTCTTTCTTTCATTCTCCTCTGTCAACCGTCACGCTATCATATGCCCCGTTTTCTTTCATATCATTCCTTGCACAATCCATCCATCGTTTCCTTGGTCTTCGTCTTCCTCTGCCTCTCCATCGTATAAGAGTCGAAATAAAGAGAGTTCATTAAAAGGTCTTCTATTTGGTTATTTGCTTTCTGCTGTGTTGTTAGCGTTCTCATTCATTCTATCATTTTCTAAATGTAACTTAAAAACCTTCTCTAATCGTTTCTAGTTCTTACAGACTCAGTTTTTGGTCTTCTGTTATCTCATGATTGTCACCAATTTTTCCTTTACCATTTGGTCTATGAAGGTCGGTATTATCTACCTGATTTGGAGATATGTATATATATACCAGCACATCATTCAAGCTTTGTTTAAAACCCAATTCTTTTACTTACAACCCAATCTTTCATGTTCATTAAAAACACATCCCTGTATTTAAATCCACGGATAAATATCTCTTTCCAGAGACGGTTCGAGGGAGCTAAGAAATGCCTTCAAACCCATTCAACATCTTCATGCAAATTGATCAAAGAATTGGATTTACAAATAGGATGCCCAAATTGATATATGTCACCCTTACCTTTCCCTGTGTAACGTTATTACAGAGATCCTACGGATTCCACGAACCTGTCTTTTTTATACAAAACCTTTACTTTTAGCCCATATACGCACGGGCGATTTTTTAACGCGACGTTTTTTATCGCACACTGGATTTTCAACTTTCGTTGTTGTGCCTAAAGTTCAGAATCCAACAGAACCCATCCCTAGCGCGCTAAAAAGCGCTCTGTTGTTGTTCTCTTTCTGGTCGTGTCAGATTGCCGTCCCCTCGTACGAGAGAAAAGGTAGTGCACCTGTGTCTGCGAACACTTGTGCACAAGTGCATATGTCCCGTATATCGTATCGTAATATCCATGGCTAGACTCTGCTGACATTGACCGCCATTGCTAAAAGACTGCGGTCCGATGGACTATAATTGTTGTCAAAGGCAGTAAAAAACGCCGCGTTCAAAAAAAGCGTCCGTGCGAACGTTGGCTAAGTCATCCGATTATCTGATACGGGAAATCCGAAAAAATGTTTACAGCTTCGTTCATGATTACTGGATCCCATTGATTTTGTACTGTCAACACCTTCCTGGCTTAGGAAGAAAAGCTGATGGTCATTAACGTTAAAAGCGAGCTTGAGTTTCCACATTAGTTTAGCAAGGAGGTGGGATAGGAAGTAAAACCTTTATCTTGATCTGTTTTTGTGATTTAGGGAAGTACCAAAAAAAACACCATTAGTAGTCATTAGAAGACCGTTTCTTCGATATTTACAGTCGTAACTTATAAAACCTTTTATGTATTGCGAAAATCGTGTGGTCATGAAAATAATGTTTCATGTTACACGTAACTATGATAGATATGACAATCTAAGTTGACGAAATTATTAATTAAAAAAAAAATGTGGACAATCCTGTAAGTCATCTTAAGGACCTACCCGTCATCTGTAACGAAAACTTGACCTGCAAAGGTATTGTTAGAACTACGGAAGCTGGCTGAAGGGCCATTGCGACAAAAAATTAAACCATTGATTCAGTACATGGTTCTTAACCCATTCGGCGAAAAACTTCAGTAGCTCCATACATTTTGACCGTGTAACTCGTGCTTAACCGGCGAAAAGTTTCAACACTGCAGGATCTAGGGTCTCTCTTAGTCGATGTCCCTTCGTGTACAAACCGTGTATTGGTTTTCTATCATCCCTTAAATCACATCTTCTTATCCATCTACCTCATAATCTATGTCCGGAGTGTGCGGCGAAGCGTGAGGCGGGTGTGTGCGCGTGCGCACCCAATGTCAAGGTCACGGCGTGTATACAGAAATAGCGGCGCACACAAAAATAAGACACGGGAATAGCTAAACTCGAGCGCACTGAACGTTCTACATACCTTCTTCTTTGCTGTAGTAGAAATTAAAGATCGTTTAAGCTTAATACAGGAAAATCGTGATGGCCTAGTGGATGAGGCCTCGCCTCTCTTGAGGTTGTGGGATCAAATCTGGGCTCGTAGTAATGTGACTTTTTTTTTAAATTCATATTCCTGCAGAGGGTCAGTAATAAGCTGGAGTTATTATGATGATGGCCCTGGTCTTCATGCTTTTAAAAAATAATTGGGTTAAGAGCAATACTTTGGCTGGAGGAACAAAAAGAAATGCGTTTACTTAGGTATACACATGGAAGATCGCTGAGAGATAACAGAAATCATTACTTATGTAATTATTGATTAATACCAAAGATAAATGCCGGCAATATCGATTCGATATCGCTGATTAGTTCGATAACTTTTCTCGTAATCTCATTTACAATGTTATGTTCCATACAATGTTTTACCGAACATTCCTTGGCTGAAAATAACTCTGAACTGTGTGCGATAAATCTGTCTAAGCATTATTTCTGTACGGATGAATGAACTTTTTAGCTATACATCAATCATTGAGGACCATGCATTCTTACAGTCTATTTGCTGAGGAGGATACTGAGATATTTGGGGAATCGTATATTTGGGGAATGGTGATCGGAATAAAACAGCTAGACACGGTTACAGCTATATTCCGACTGACACGAGCTACATGAGAAGATTGCATATATGACAGTTGCCCACATCTATTTCATAATGAGTAAGAACAATAATTTATGTTTACCCACATATATCACAGATACCAATTGATGCAGTCTTTGGTATAGTCACCTTCGTGATTGCTTTAAAATCTGGACCATGTTTTATAACATACAATTTGCCTTTAAATGCATTGTATTGGAAATTGAAATTCAACCTTAGTGGTAAAGTTACTACGAGATCAACTATACGTAAATATGACCTAAAAATCAAGATCAACACAAACCATCTAACATCGATTCCAAAGCGAAAACTCAAGAACGCTACCCATATTTCACAATCATTAATTCGTTTTTAAATGATCAGTTGGCTCATCGTGCGAAAAATTAGCAGTTTACACTGAAAACTTATGAGTGTCGTGTCAGAACCATTAATTTTTATAATTAAGTGCATTTAAAAATGCGTCAATGGTTACGTCAACTCGCGGAGATCTGTAATAACTCGTCATTATGTATGCATAATAATATTTAACGTTTCTAAAATAAATGTTTGCTTTGATAAATCTACGTAGGTACGGTTATTTTTCATCATCTCCCTAGCATATTCCAATTTTTTTATACTAAACTAGCGACCCGCCCCGGCTTCGCACGGGTGCAATGTAGATAATAATGTTTGCTCTACTATAATATGCATGTATTATACATATAAACCTTCCCCTTGAATCACTCTATCTATTAAAAAAAACGCATCAAAATCCGTTGCGAAGTTTTAAAGATCTAAGCATACATAGGGACACAGACAGCGGGAAGCGACTTTGTTTTATACCATGTAGTGATTGATGGGCTTGCGTTTGGCCGCAACTCGCCTGACGCGGCCTAGGGTGGAGCACGCGCGCCTAGAAGAAACCGATTCACTCGAACCTTGAATAGTTCCAGATTATAATGATCAGGGAACAGAGAAGCCGAAGAATATATTTCGGTCGGCTTCCAGTGTAACCAGATGCAGGTGAACAACAATCCAGGGTATTCCACATTGCGCACACACCGTTGCAGTTTTGAGGGGCATTGACAAGTGAACAACATCGATAATGAGTCACCATACTTTTTTTTATATTACAGAACACGACGGTTGTCATCTGTGTACAGTTCTTCAAGCAAGGTGGGGACTAGCAGCATAGGGTCCTGGATTCCCGGGTCGGGCAAATTGTTATTGAGTTTTCCATCAGGGATTTCTCAGTAGCAGCCACGGAGTCTAGATTTGTGCCCGGTCGATGGCAATAGGCTCGCCCCCTATTACTGGCGAACGGACTATTAAGGACTTAAAAATAACTGGCGAAATGTGGGTGTACTATTAGATACACCTCTGCCTGACCCTCCGGGAATTACAGGCGTTATGTTTTGTTACATGTAAAATAAGTATCACAAAGATATCACGCGAAATTTAGAAAATAATTCACAAAATCAAATGAAAACGGCAAAATAACTGCACGATTTTGAGTAAAATTATTCACACAAATTCTTGAAGAAAATATTGCATTCGCATTGCAGTTACTACGCAGACTAGTGCTAATTAAATAATCACGCGTCGTTTCTAGACAACTCAATGTCAAGCCTTTATTTCATTTGCAGGACGCAAAATGTTTTCTGAACAAATGGAATTTGTTCAGCTGACGTTTTGTACTGAAGAAAAAATGAGTAATTTACAATTTGCAGCAACGTTATTAGATGTCATAAGTTGTTTGTCAAAACGCTGCAGTGCTCTTTGTTGTAAATTAGTTTTACATTCAATCTTTGTAGTTTGAGTGTTCTGTGTAGAAAACTGTACTATCTATCATTCTGAACCCCACATAGAATTGCTTCATCAGTAATAAAATAAACAGCTCTTTCCTACAAAAGTAGATAGTTGCACCCCTCACATGCAACCTGAAGATCTCGGCAATTCCTGGGTCGATTAGATGATCGCCGCAAAATGTGTCGCGTCAATTGTTCCCTCATCCAAGTCTGGTGGCACTCTTTGTACAGCCTGTACAAAATATAGGCCACTCCGAGAAACAACAGCATACATATGACCATAAGCACAATGCTTGTTGTGGAAATGTGAAATTTGAACTCCTCCACCGTGGCTGAATTGTGGCTTCCCAAGGCACTGTTCTAGTTTAAAAAGACCTCTTCATTCTGCACTTCAGATTGACATATGATGATATAACTTTTACAATAAGTTTTTAACCCGATGACACTCGCTCTGAGAACGATTTAGACTAAATGCGCACATGATGAACAAATGTCCGCTCAAGTGGCAGGGTCGCCATATAAGGACGGGACTTTAAGGGAAATTAAACAATGCAACGCTGAGTAAACACTGCGTATATTTGGTGCATTGATACATCTTAATGTACTCACACAAACAGAATATAGTACACTTACACACTACATCGCAATACCTACACGGTCAAAATGTATGGAACAGCAGTTAAATTATGTACCAATGAAAAATTTCGATGTGGCTCAAAATGATGTAAGTACTATATACGTGGTAACCGTTTTAGCGTCGGTATCCCTTCCACCTTGTATAATACATAGTAAAACAGCAACACACCCTTGTGTTCTGTGATGCTTTGCTTGCCTAAGCATTATCAGCTTATAAAAAACGTTCCCACAGCCGGGAGACAGGCTTCCTATCCAAGAGCTGGGTTGAACTGGGCCACAATCCACCACACGGGTCCAGTTCACGCTGGTAGATGTAACATGTCTTCCTTCGCCATTGTGAAGAAATAAAGCCGATATCATTGGCTTTGCTTTTGCTAAAGCATGGTGCCTTGGAAGAAATTCCTGAGCTTCCAAAACTTTGTCCAAATCATTACTAAAATAATCTACATATTCCATTACAGCATTGTCAACTTCCAAATTGGACGTTAACAAAGTAACACTTAACGATCCCATTTCGTTCTTAATTTGTCTAACTGTTTACATATTAATCAACACTGACATACTTACGAATACGATACTAGGTTCGACGACAAAGAAGCTTTTATCATTACGATCGGAAGGCACAATGTCACAGGAATATTTATGATGTATAGCCATAGCATAAAGGCAACCAGTAAATCAACATAACATAACGTCTGCAATCCCCGAAGGTTTCGGCAGAGGTCGCACATTTCACCAGTTATTTTCAAGTCCCATGTAATAGGGGGCGAGCCTATTGCCATGACTCCGTGGCTACTACTGAGAAACACAGTACGAGTAAACCGACTAGGATCTTTTTGTGAAATAAAAAAATGGGAAACTACAGTCCATTCACAGTAATTATGCCTGTCCATAAACTGTGGTAGGTAGCTTATTTTTGACTATTCAAAAGTGCCTGGCACGTGCCTGCCTAATTGAAAGAAATGTTTTGAGATTGAAACCTTAAAGCAGCGTTATCCAATTCCAAAAATTTTTTCCTAGTTGAAATACTGTATGTTGCTACTAATACGTCTACTGTGGAGTGTGGTATAGCTACTAATGATTCTCAGAACGCGCCTTAAGATGGCTGATACAGATAAGTGAGACGTGTGGTTACAATATTAGGATCGTCTGTTATTGTTTAGTGGAGGAAGTTATTATTAGAAGCGATGTTAATTAAGGCCTAGTGAACTATGAAGGATAGAGCACTGATTGTGTTGTTAAGGTTAAAATAGTTGCCAGTACTAACAATGTCGACAATACTGAATGAGACAACATAATAGCTGTACATGAAAGGAATTGAAATACTTCGATAAAAAATGTAGTTATTTTAAACAAGGACCTTAAAATAACAACCCTCTCATCTCGAATCACCACCCTTAGAGCTGAACACAGTTTTCTGTAAACGGAAGATAAAGGGGACGCCGAAGTTAGAAATTCTTGTAAAGCAGCAGTTGATCCATTCATAAGTCAGCTAAAGGAACCCACGAGTGGTGACAGCATATTTTCCTATGACCATATCCCTACTGCACCACAGGCAGTTCAAAGGGCTCTACCTTCTTATAATTCCGGCCCAGTACTAAAAGCCGTGACGGATATAGAACAGATCATTGTCTTCCACATAGGATATGGACTAGAAACACGTACAGACAAGTATCGAACTTGTCTGATACCATTAAGTCTAAAAGGTTATTGCTACGCGTGACTTTAAGACCGACGGCGACGCCCCTATATTTGTGTCGTGTGGATGTTTATCTTTTTAATATTAATGAAACCTATTCTATTGATTGATTTTTTGCTGAACTACCTTTGATGATCGAAAGAATGTCACTGAGGCCGCGATCAATATGGCCGTCTACTAAGATCAAACAATTTATAATCAATCCAAAGAACCGTCGACACGAAAACAAGAACACCTACATTACAAATCAGTCTGTAGACTATAAGGAATTACAAGATGAGGAACTAGTTGACACTAAAAACACGGTTAAGGAGACGATTTTCATGCTGTATGTAACAAAGCGTAGACTGGAATTGCGTAAGGAGAGATTTGATAGCTCTATGAGTAGATGAAGACCAAATGAACGATGGATGGACTGTGTGAAAGATAATAAGGCTTAAAAGAGAACTACTGAAGTGAACTTGGAGACTAATAGAGAATTAGAAATGTTGGAAGAAGGAGACATGCTGTGCCAACCCGAAGTACAATACGATAAGGACATGAGGACTATGATGTTGATGCAACAAGTCGTACATACGTAATACCATTTTAAGATTAAAAACTGCTTTGTTGGTCTAGTGGCCGCAAGCGCGACTGCTGACCATGAGGTCCTGGGTTCGTGCAAAGTGTTATTGGGTTTTTCCATCAGAAATTTCTCATTAGCAGTGACGGAGTCTGGATTTGTGCCCGGTTGATGGCAAAAGGCTCGCCCCCTATTCCATGGGACTTAAATATAATATGGCGAAATGTGGGTGCACTAATAGGTAAACCACTGCCTAACCCTTCGAAGATTACAAGGCGTGATGTTATGTGTTATGAAGATCAAGAAGATAACTAATAGTATGGTAATTAAAATCACACCAAAACCGATAAATGTCAAAACTAAAAACCACACATAAATAAAGTTAAATTACCAAACCCTCTCTCACATGTGACCACGGAATCAAATCTCGACCAACATTTGCCTAAACACTAAACCAGTTACTAGTTTTTTGTTCTCTCAATTAAAGATTGGCACAAAAAACTCGACAAAAAGTTTATGAGCAGATATTGCTAGCGCCACAGTTATGTCATCTATTCACACTTGTGTTTGAACTTGACTGTTTTATTTTTAATCTGTTGCTAAGACACGTGATTTTTGATTCAGTGTGGTTGGAATTGTGGTATATGGATTCTTATGTATGTTGAATTAATTGTTGTGATTTTAGAGATTAATAATTAGTTTATGTTATTAAATAGTTTGTTCATATACAGTGGCATATTAATTGAGTCAGAATTTGGCTATGCTTTCGACACTTTCAATAGGATCCATCAGTTCCTGTAACGAACAAACAACAGGACACGTAGGTCGCAATTTAATTATATAAAGTGCCTCATCATTTGTGGAACAGATTTTCAACACAGTTTATAGGTTAGTTTTAAAAGCAGAGACTTTAGAGCGAATACCGTAACTAAAGTCAGAAGACAAAGTGGTGTCAGAGTGCAGGGATTAATTCGGTTACACAAGAAAAAGCTACTGAAAAAGCTCTCCTCCCTTAATACCCCTGCCTAGCTACTGGTGATCAAACACCGTTCCAGAACCCCTCCAACCCATGTACTATATACTTAGGAGAGCAGGCACTGAGCTCAAAGGATCATAAAACTTGTACAATATTTGCACAGCAACTCCTACGCAGAAGACGACGTGTGAACATGCTTTAGGGTCACCATATATTACGGAGACGATCACTTTATTGCCTTTTTCCCTTCATAAAGTTTAAGAAAGCGGTGTCTTTAAGAATAATATATTATGAGACAGTGGCCTTAAAAAAACAAATGTTAAGTGAAAAAGAAAACTTTCGAGGAGAATGAATGAAATATAAATCTTTTAACACTAGCACAGTAAGCCGCAACTGAATAGAGCCAGAACCAAGATAATGGTTCATAAGCTAAGCTGAACGAGATCAGTCAGCACATGTAAACTGCGTTTAATAGCTGTCAGTGACATAATTGCTATAGAATACTAGCACTGACAGCTATTGAGCGCAGTATTGATCATGTTCAGTTTAATTGATGAAATCCACAGAGAGTTGAATCATTTACAATAGAAGTAGATGGTAAAACAAAGTTCGGAAAACAAATGAATGACAATGATGACATACGACTGGATAATGCTAGCTATCATCAAATTAGGACGAAGCCAGTTGATATGATTTAGTTCCCCAATCTCAGTACAGCCGAAACCGAAAGAAACTTCGCTATTTGGCACCCATTCAAGAATGTAAGGGAAGTGATCTATTATTTATACGACTGAAAGGCATTCGTTATTATTAATACCTATGACTGATATAAACAATATATAATTAACTTTACTATACCACGTGCATGAAAAGGGCAAACATATATCATTTCTGAACAGGATAGTTGATGTCAATTCAGCAATCATTTTCACTGAATAGCGGCTGATTTATCTACTGGTTTATTTCAAAGTAGAGATTTTCCCTATTTTTTCGCGCAGTACGCCCGCAGGCTGCCATAACCTAGTATACTGCCTGTCTTATCCAGCCTGCCTTCAGTTTTCTGTCTTTATAGCCTGAACAATCATGATCATGATTCACCAAGCTCGATAAAATATACAAGATGGAAGGGCCACCGACGCGAAAACTTTCATCGGCAATTTAAAAAAAAATCGTCCTTACATTTTGACCGTGTAGGTATCTACTGGTCCTTACATTTTGACCGTGTAGGTATCTACTGGTCCTTACATTTTGACCGTGTAGGGATTGCACTTTTGTAGGAAAACAGCTGTTTTTTTAATAACCGACGAAAAATTTCTTTTTCAGAATGATGTACTGAGTATGTGGTTTCCGTTTTCGCGTCGTTTCCACCCCGTATATCATCAACCCAAATAATATGATTACATAACACAATTTTCTACCCTGTACACTCAAATCTCTGCAAAGGATTTCGCTAAGCATTCAAAGCCGGCGTCACAACTAAAGATCTCTACTCTATATACTGACGACATTGTAAAACGCGTCTTTGACATCCAGTAAGTTGACTAAACATATACTTGAATAAATTGGACGGACGGACGACACAAAGAGACTGGAAACGAAGGTTCGTAAAATACGGACGTTATATTTGCGAAAGGTGGGATGTTGACAGACACGCACACTACGAAGTAAAGTACGTGTGAATATATCCTGAAACACTTATGCCCCTACTAAACTAGGTGACACCTAAAATAAAAGAGGACTGTTGAATTTTCAACACTCAGCTCGGTGTCGAGAGTCGAAATTCCAACAGCGAAAATCGGGTGACGCTTAGTATTACTGAAGACGGGAATTGCACACACACTTTAGAAATAAACAGTTTGATGTGTAGGATGTTTTTGTGAAGTACGAATGAACAAAAGGACGATAGGATACAGGTAGAAACGTTTCCACTAATTGGGTATTTATGTGTTAAAATAGCTTTGAAAAGGAGGTAATTGATGAAAGAATATAACTTGTGTACCTAATTAGATATATCTAGAACACTGAGCAGCAGGCTTTCTGCAGGAGGAATTAGGAAAATGTCGTGAAAAAGGTTTTAAGTGTGTATGGGAATGGCTATAAAGGTAGAGAGAGATCAATGACATAATGGATAGACTGTGTGAAAGATGAAATTGCTAGTAAGGATACTAAGAAGACAACTACTAGAGAAATATGCTGCGCAAATCCGAAATTAATTGGGTTAAGGGCATGAGAAAGATGATGAATTAAGCAGTACTTTGTTGATGTAAAATTAAGGCAGTTGAAGAAAGAAATCGATCGAATCCAATAACAAATACTTAGGTTAAACCTCCTTTCAAATTAGCTTATTCCAAAAAGTTTTGAAAACTACCAACACTAGTCTATTGCCAAACAGCCTTCAACTACAAATTCCGAAAATTTTACTAGAACAACCATCAATAAAGCTCATGGAACTGAAAAGTTGGCTACTACCTAAACTTTGGACACCGTACGGCGTACACGACCGGGCTAAGCATACAGACTTTACCATATGCGTAAGAGGTCTAAGTATTTGGCCACGATCTGCACGCACAAGCAACACGCATTTTGTGACAGCAGCTACGAAGAAAATAGTTTAAAGAAATTGCTCAGAGCATGCCAGTCATGAGGTGATTCGACAGAGTTGTCGACATAGCTCACAGAATAAGTAAGCTGAAGTGGCAATGTCGGCCATATTAGCCGCAGAACCGATGACCGTTGGGATAGGCGTGTTCTTGAGTGGAGACTGCGAATCGGCAAGCGTAAAGTGGAGCGACGATCTTCGCAAGGTGACTGGTAGCAACTAGATGAGAGTTGCCGAGAATCGAGTTAAGTCGCGTGCGATTGAAGAAGCCTATGTCCAGCAGTGGACTGCTGTATGCTGATGATGACGATGATGCCATAAGTCACCGCGATGCGAACGTACTAATGTGAAGGAAACAAGTTACGCGCGTGTGTTGATGCAGGTCGTTTTACCTGAGGTCGTGAACGGGGCATAAGGCCGCTCATAAAACGGTCACACCGAATTCGGTAATAAAGTATAGAAATGGTGTGTCCAAATACAAGTAGCCGTGCTCCGTGTATGATATATGGACTTCCCGGAAATCTGTCCTCGATTTTTGTAACAAAGTGTGTGCAATGTACGGTGCCATGTTCAAGTTACTTTTGAAAATAGATTCGGTAACATATTTTGTTTTTTTTTGCGTCGGATTTTTAAAGTGACTATATAGACAATACATAGACTAGATACGATGGATGGACAGTCTGAAAGATGTTATGGTTAGATAAGGGGTGACTACTGACATGAGGACTTTTAGAAAATATTGGAATTCATGGAAATCATTTAGGGCCCGGTCATGCAGCACCGATCAATTAGAAAAAGTGGAGAAGGAGGATGCTTCTACCACTAAAACGTTCCACCATCTAAATACATCAGCATCCAGCGAGCATTAAACGGGGCGTCGCGTCGCGCCTATCGTAAACTCACGAGTTCAATTAAGTAGGAATGCCGTATCGATTGTTTAAGCCGATAGTTAAATGTTAACCGTCGTTGTTTGGTGAGGTCATGGTTGACTGTTGGCAGGTTTATGGGACCGATGACATGAATCTTTGGTGGCCAATGTGTTAAGTGTTTAGAAATCAGAATTGGGTATCAGACTTGGGTTTGGTGCTGGAGAACCGCGTCTTGTATTTTACGTAAACTAGAGCTTATCTATTCGATAGAACTATTTTATCTATACTTATAAATTCGTTTGTCCTAACTAGTCAGTTGGGTAAGGGTTGCGTCAACGTCCACCTACTATTATGACGTAGGCATCTCCTAAGAAATTATTTTTGAAAATTCAACCTTTTTGGGGGTGAATAGGGATTGTAAGTTGATCGGATAGAAAGCGATAACGAGAGTGGAAAATCCAAAAATATACTCATTGACATCGGCTAGTAAAAAGTTCATATCAAACCTGTTGAATGTCTTTGCAGAAATGCGAAACGCTTTGAAAATAAGTTCCACTTGTCTAGGCTCTCAGGTATGGGTTCGATATCCATCGAAAACTCAAATAATACCCGACCGGTATATGTATAAGCCACCTGCACAGCTCTTTCGTCGGTTTCGTTTAAATCCTGGAAGGTGCAAGTGGCTGTGCAGGATGGGCAAGAAAGGAGGACAACTCAAACTCCTATGAGAAGTTTAAACTAACTATTATGCGCCACCAATTCAACCTTTCAAGTCAAAGCCTAAGTTCTAGCATTCAAACCAACTTTTCAAACATTAACCTAATTATACATTACCAAGCCTAAAATCCCAAAAACTAAGTTTGTTCCAACAACTTTTTGACGCAACACACTGCTTACCAAATTACCAAGCGGAGGGTAATCCCGCGGAATCTTCGTACGAACGGCATCATTAAAATAAACGAGCGAATTTGAAGCGAAGCCGCGAGGCAAGCACGGCAGTGTCTAATTTCTGTCGCAAATACAACGTTAAGCTAAGAACGCACTTTAATTCAGAGTAGGAATAAGATAATGTATTAAGTAGCAACTTTAACTGGGTTGTGGACGTCAGATAGGCAGCCGCTCCATGTAAAACACTGGTATTCAGCAGCATCCGGTTAGACTGGAAGCCGACCCCAGCTTACTTGGAAGAAGGCTAGGCAGTTGAAAGTTTAGTACTACAGTACCTAGTTACTCGTAGAATCAAGCTTGCATGCATGGAGAGTCCACAAAACGCGATTTTATGGTGCGAACGTGGTAAAGTTTAATTGACAATGTAACATGGCGCTCATAATGTTTTTAGTTACTAACAAAAAAAATTTCTATTTACGGGTATGTAATATATAAGCTTTACGAGAATCTATGCTATGGCAGTATTAGCTAATTGATTAATGAGAGAACATGTTACGGGTACGCAGAAAACATACTTCAAATTGACACTCGATATTCAGTTACGAAATGAACTAGTGAGTTTATGACCAGATATATTATGAACGTAGACGAGACGAAAGGAATATACATATAAGGATCGTAATAGGTGGCTTACAATAATTTCTGCCTACTGAGAAAAGGGCGTGGGTTTACGAATGTACATATGTGTAAAAGCACTATAAAATCTCGACACTTCCAAATATAAATCTATTCCCACCTCTCAAGTTCAAGCGCTCTATCTCATTTACACTGCATGTACTAATTTGAGCCGCGAACACAAGTTAAGGCTAAGAACGCAATGACAAAGCCATAGTAATTACTGGTACAAAGGAGTGTACACTCGCGACTCGACTAGTGGATAATCCACGGAACGCCTGTTATCCCTCTTCTAATCCAGCCAACTATGATGGTGTGAGTTATAGGAGGTAGCGGTTTAGATATTAATAGGGTAGTAGGAGGAATTAATTGTATGAGGGATTAATGAGGAGGTTGTGCTCGAGATTGGTCTTAGTGATGACGTACTCTTGATTTATGCATTATTTTAAATTTGGAATTAAGGAAGCGTATTTTTTTGAACAGTGATCCTTTTCAAATTTGGCTGATATTGTTATTGGCATAATATTGAGAAGTAAGACTACATTACTTATTAAAACTAAGTACAGTCTTCCAAGTAAACAAAACTTACAGAATAAACTACCATTGATTTAAAAAATAATGGCTAGGTACGAAATAAACAAACCTGTTATTACTTTAAATATCTATTGGACATCTATGATATTGAAATATGCATATTCATATTTACGGAATTTTTGACTAATTATTTCCAATTAATCACTCTAATTTACTTTTAAATATACATAAAGCATATCAAATAAACCCAACTAAACATGTCAATCAAAATAAAGCCACGCTAATCCAGCTCCCATAAATCACAGCACAACCACAAGAAACAATCCTACATCCACTACCAAACGCTAATCCGTACAGAAACAGGTTCTGTATAAGCGAAGGCGCCGACCGGCCGTATCTTGGGCCGGCTAACGGACCAGGCCACTCACCCGGCTACCGCGGTACGCGGCCACGCGTACTCCACGTGGTCAGTACCGAAAAAAAGTATCGATAGTTTTTTGTTGTTGCAATCCCTAGGCCGTGGGTCTCGCTGTCAGTTTGACAACGGAAAAGATCTGTCAAAAAGTCAAACGTCATCCATTTTTAAGATCTTATCGGATATTCGAATCGATGATGGCTAAATATTAATGTCCATAACATAAAAGTGTTTTTAGAAATACTATTTCTGGTATTTTTGGGTCTGATTCATGAATAAAGATTAGAAAAATTAATAGAAATATATGGTATATTTTTTTGATAAACATAAATTGGTATCTACACACATAGACTTCTCTTTTCTATAATATTAGGTTGAATATCACCGATCAATCTGAAGGCGATCAGCAAATGTTAACCGCGTTCAAGAGCAGTCAGTGTCATAATTGCGTGTCAAATATTGACCTTGACAACTCTTAAACGCCGCCATTTAGATAGAGATAGATCTGATCGCGTTCAGTTCCAATGGTGAAATCCGATCTTAAAAAAAACATGTAATGTGTAACTAGGGAGTTTTACGTCTGTTCTGAGGGCCTGGTGCCTAGTTTTTAGCCTGCCAAAACCTACTCGATGGCGTTCAAGTAAACTTCAGTTTGTGAGTGTGTTCAGCATAATTGAAAAATCCGTGCCTGTGCAAAAAAAATTACAAATTCATATTATAAAATCCTGATGTTAGCTGTTTACTGCGGAATTATTGGTTATTGGAAACTAAAGATTTCTTTGCAAAAATGCTAGAATTATCCTGCGACACATACTTCTGTTTTCCATCTTTGTGATGAGCTAGTTGAATTTTTTGCTAACGTGATCGAAGAGATATAAGAACTGTCACTAGGAACTCTGTTGCTAGGCAGTAAAATTGCTCATTTAAATTAAACTGAGAAACAGCGCGTTTTGAAGGTCAAAATTAAGCCCTTAAATCGCCCACTCTTAACAACTTAATGCTTAATTAACTTAATTAGGAAAGGATATGTTTGCCGTATTCTTTGGTTTAAAAACATCTATTCAAAAATCAAATATTTGGTAGAGCGATTTGATTGACTATCGTTACTTTAGTCAGCAAATAAGAAAGTTAACATTCTCGGCAGCTGCCCTATTGATCCTAGATTAGGCTTTAAAAAACGGGGTAACTGACTATACGTACTGTGCAACACTTCACTGTCAGAGGGATAGCCAGACTAGAGGGGTCGGTGAATATGACATGACTTCAATTTTTTTTTATTAGGACATGCCAGTTTTGTGAGCAGTGGTGTTGATATAAATCACACAGCGTAAAGTGCCTACTTGGGTTCGCACCCATGACCTACCACGCTTAAGTCGGCGCCACTACTCTCATACCACATAGCTAAATGAGTATCAAAAAGTACATATACCGGTCAAGTACCTATCTACAGTGATACATAAGCGTGTAGTACCATGAATCACGGCTTTGAGAACGCCTGTCACACACAGAACTATTGCTAACCGTGCCGTTTCCCCGATTCTGCCTTTGAGCAACGGTTTAATTCCCGGAACGTCCCCGAAACTGACACAGTTCCTCTGACAAACATTAGCTCGTAAACATTGCCGGTGAATATTGGACCCAATCGACAACTACAAAGGACTGGGATTGGAAATGTATCTAGGCAAAATCATTGACTTAACGCGTGGCAATCAATGGTGATTACAGCATTTCGAACACCATTTCAGCTTGAATTGCATAAATCATTTTGTTTTTAAAAATTGCTTATTCACTGCCTCGAACAAAGTCATATCCTTTAACCGTAGAACCGATAACCGTTAGGGTAGATATGTATAAGGTAAGACGCCTTCAGGCTTGGTGGAGCAACGAGCTTCGCAGTTATCGGGTAGCTGGTAGCAGCTGCACGAGGCTTGCCGAGAATCGAGGTAAATAGTGTGTGATTGGAGAGTCCTATGTCCAGCAAAGGACTGCTGTAGGCTGATGAAGATGATAATTAATTGGTACATTACATAAATTTCCACAAAACAAGTGTTTCCCAATAAAGTATCAGCTACCCGTCTTGAGCAAGCGTGGTGATCAATGCTCGTGCCTTCTCGGTTTGAGAAGAGGCCTTTGTCGAGCAGTGGGGTAGTATAGGCTGGTATTATAATTTTTATTTTTTTACGAAAAGTAGTGTTTCGTTGGCCCAAAGTCCCGCGTCCTCACAAATACATAAAACAAGTTATAGCAAATAAATTACATTTAGATCGCGCCATATAAAGACGTTTCTTTACGATAAAAAGATAAAAGTATTTCGTTGAATCGCTTGTTTCCTTTTTGTAGCGGGAGTCTTTTTTTTTATGAAACTTTATTATCATAATTACGGCAGATCCGTGATTTTAAGTTGAATTGAATTAATTTTAAGACACTGAGGAATTATGATCAATTTTTATTAGGTACTTTGGCTAATGGAGGGGCAATATTGTTGGAAGATATTAATCCGCTTTGTAAAAGCGGAGTGCCTGTGAGTACAGCAATTATAACGTTTTGAAACTAATATCGTTTCTAAGGATATTTACACACGGTCACATTTCCAATGACATTATTTAAAGCTTTCTAGGTTCTGCCACATTTAAATCAGAAAAAAAAATGGTAATCGCTAAATATACTTTTGAAAAAATAATATACTATTGTATAGAACAAGATTATGAGCGATTGAAACTGCTAGAAATGGTTCGAAAAAAGGTAGGTGGCGTCCCTTTCAGTTGCTGTGAACTACAAAAGCACCAAAACACCAAAGTTCAGGAATTACTTTTGACCATATTTTGTGTCTTACCACTTGCTGTTAATGTACTCGAACAATCTGATACAATGCAGTTGTATTTACCTGGAACAAGATAATTGGTATTGTTAATAAATAGTGTGACAAATTGATCTAAGGCCGAGACCTACAAACGTTAATTAGGAACGTTTCTGAATGTATTATTAGTGTGTTGCTAATGTGAAACAATTTGATCATCCCTTTTGCCTATGTTTCCAATCACTAAATTTACTTCAGCAAATGCAGCAAACACAAAATTAACATTAAATCAGAAACGAACAAACAATACCTCCACCAAAAATGCAAACCGTTACAAACCAATGTTTAATCAAACTCATTTACACAAAATATCATTAATATTTATGCAGCTCCACGTTTACATTTATCGAATAATTGTGTAAATACACAAACAAAGCCAGGGGAGGCCCTAGTGTACAATAACAGCATCATAAATAGAAATTCAAAGGCTTTTGTGAATTAAGATAAGAAAATATCGAAATATAAAGTTACATGTCGACGAAATCCCATAGAGACAAAGCGACGGACAGACTTCAGTGGCACCGGGGAACTCGCAGGGTTGGCACACTTGCTCACAGGAAAAGAACAAAGAAAATCGCGGATGAAAGGAGCAGTAAAAATAACTTTTATTTCACAGCGCTTAGAATGCCTTAAAGATCAGCATTTGTCTATACAGTTTGTACGTATATATCAGTATTAATTAAATACTGATATACAAACTCTTATTAGGAGCCCCATGTGAACATAATAAATATAATAAAAATGTTGACAGATAATAAATAATAGAAATGTCATTTCCTAAATACATTTACATAGCATAGAAACCGGTAAATAAACTAGTACTGCGGGTTACAGTTTCACTCGTGAAATTCGTTCTAAATCTGTAGGAAATCCATAAGCACATTCGCTCTTAAAACAATTTGCTTGAAACGTAATGAACCAGCTCACAAAACTTGGCACAGCGGCATGCTGACAACTTCTCTCAGACAAACATGAATGCTTGACGAATCAATGTCAAAGAACAATTGAAACTCCAAGAAGTCACAACTTGTTCGCGCCAGCCCTCGCAATGTTGTTCCCGCGTCGCGATTGCAGCAATATTACTTATGAAATAAAAGAGGTCGGGAGCTCCTTTCGAATTGCAAATTTCCGCGTAACTTATGTGCCTCCTCGAATCTCCATTAGCAAATTACTGCTGTCTTCCGCGAAGCTTTACGTAACACCAACAATATGTCTAGAATTAACTGAAGCTATATATCATTACAAATCACTTTCCTAACTTATGGTAATAGACGGAACGAGACCGGTGGACATCAATCTTGATTTTTTATTCGTCATTCCTCTCTCGGGAGCTGGGCAGTTGGCGTCACTGGTAATTTTACGATCTCCAGTAATTTTTATTATACTATGTGTTATAACCGGAGTCATTCACCTCGTTCAGAAAATACTCAACACTTGAGATAATTTTATCTTTCATTTTTTCCGACGGACCTCTGCGGTTTGCCCTCAGTCTCTTCGGTAAAATTACGGCTAATAAAATAATGTCTTTACGCATTCTTACGACTTTTTGTTTGTGCCTTTTGTTACGCAGATAATATTGGGTGTGTGATGTGGAATTGTGGGACGTCGATTTATCGCGGGGCCGGGTGTTAGCGCATAATACCCGTAAGAATTAGTTTGTACAAGGGTCCGTAAGTCAGGGTGAATGTATTGCGTCACCAGCCCCCTCGAGACGCTACAACAATCTTCTCAAATCGTTGTTGAAAATTCAATGACATTCGCCCGAGGCGAACGCTTGCGATATCTTTTTACGAGTCACAAAAAAATGGCAGAAACTTTTTATCGGATCCAATTTTGTTCAGTAACTATGCCGGGTGGATTCGTGATAAGCTTTTTATAACAAGGGTGAGTTTCTCAGCAGTAGAGAGTGAAGCGTCGGATGGCGTGATGCGTCCGTCTCGCGACGCATGCGACGCCAATCCCTGATGGAGATCCGATGATAAAGTACGACAGACGACAAGTATAAAGGTTCAAGCATCTTGTTATAAAGTTGACGGCAGTCCATGGTGTAAGTCTGAATAGTGTCTTTATTAGAGTCTGTAAAACGTGTCGTTTGTTTAGCGAGCCAATCTGTGGCAGAAATACTTCGATATAAGCGCGAGAAATCTCACCGTCTCGCGACAATTCCATCAGCCGCTATATGAAAATGTACAAATATGTCAGTCAACAGAGCGTCGTATCAATAAGTTGTATTTTCACGATATCTTTCGCGGCGATATTTTTCTTAGACGTTCGTTATTTTATTTCTGCTTGATACTAAAATTGTGTTTTGCAAAAAGACGCGATAACGAAGTTATTCTTTGCCATCAGAGTTTATGTTTCCAATCCAGTTTATTGTAGATTTATCTTTTGCTTTGTGTTCGTATTCAATCATAGCTGATCGTCCTGGGGCGGATAATGGGCTACTTAAGTAGGTAGGTATAATTAAGTACTCAGGTATCTATGGGTTTAGGTCTTGCTGAATTTTTGTTTGGCAGATATGAGTTTGAATCGCCGGGAGAGGACGCCCTAAATGGACATACACTGACCTTGTTGGTTATGATATTAATGCTCGTCTTCCACTGCGAGCGGAGCGAGCTTCGTACGGACTCCGTTTAACTCGCAACGGCAATCTTCATAGAAGTACTTCCACTGTGAATGAGCGGACGGAGCGGAGCAAAAGAGTACAAAAAGTTACAAAAGTGGTCTGGTGGACTCTGTAAGGACTCCGCTCGACTCGCAAGGCAAAATTTCATAGAAATGCTTCCACTGCGAACGAGTAACCGAAGTGGACTGAGCGAGTTAAAATGAGTCCGCTGTGCCATTGTGTCGCGTACTAGTTTTGAACGGACTGTATTACGTGTACAGTATTTACGTGGTTCTGTTCATTAGAATCGTCGGACTTGCTTCCTCTGCGGCGCCTGGCACTGAGATATTTTTTCTGCACCTCCTCGCTCATCTCGCTGACAATGGAAGGCAAACTACTCGCTCATCTGACCCCTCCCATTTCCCGCCTAGCTCACTCCTCAAAACTCGTCGGCAATAGAAGGCAAAACTAATTTTTCACTGAAACTCTTTCTTAATGGTAGGTGAGAACTATTTACTCCTTCCCGCTCAGCTATATTCCCCTCATTACCCTTTCGCAGTGGAAGGGGGGCATTAAAAAGGTCAGATGGTCTCAAGTGACGTGCGTGTATGACCAGATTTGGAGAAAACAAAAGGAGTATCTAGGGGTCGTACCAGAAGCCATTGTGTGGTTCCTGCATGTTTTTACAACTTTACTGATAGGAGTGAAGATCCCAGGACTAGCTACGTGCAGCGACGGGATCTCACAATTCTTCATACCCTTTAAGTAAAAGACATAAAGGTCCATAACACACCTATAACTCCAAAAGCAACCAGTTTAATATCAATAAAAACTTTTTAATTACATGTTGGTCACCGTTAAGGCCTTCTCTCCAAATAAGGCAGTGTTTGTCAGTCTGTTCACAAATAACTTTATTGACATTATAAATTCAAAACGACCACTTTTATTAAAACCATCACCGGTTTAGTGGAGAGTTGAAGGTTAGGTAGAAGGTTCAAGTTCGTGATTCTTCCATGGTAACAAGGGGTTGCTTTATTTTTAGGGATACCTATTTTTGTTTATAAAATTAAATTAAAGGGTCAACTTACAACTGAATGCGATTGGACTGACACAAAACCGTTTTGCAAAACTCAGGTGGACTTTAGAGGCTGAATTTGATAAAAAAAAATAAAGATTATTACAGTGGAGTTTGACATAAACATCTGTCTGGTCTATTGCGTTTTGTTTTTTATTCCATATTTTAAATATGCTTGTTTCTTATCATCATTGAAATTGAACTGTGCAATAGCTTGGATTTACGTCTGGTATGTTGTGCATGGTTTCTGGAATAAATAAATAAATTATGCTAATCAAAAGCCTCGTTTTAATAGTAAGTAGTTAGCATAAAAGGCAGTTATTAACCGTCTCTTCTCCGACTAGTATGGTAATAAGAGATCATGTTACGAATCCTTCGATGTAACTGGCACTTAATCTCCTCGCGTGGTTAACACCGATAAATGATGGGAAGATGCTATATTGACTTACGAAGCCACAACTCCAATATCAAAACATGATATCAGAATATTTGCTACACATGAAAAAAAAACCCTAAACAAATCCAACCTTCACGCGCCCACCGCGGTCTAATTAACCCACAGGGAAAAAAATCAAGCTACAAAAAGTAACATTGTTTCAATTCATCGACACGAAATACTTTTCATATTTCGACGTTGCGAGCCCCAAGTGTGAGAAGGGCTGTGCCCGCGGGGCGCCGAAAATTAAATGCGGTGGAGGAGGTGAATGACAAACGGGGATGATACAGGATGGGCGGTTTTCTCGTGTACTGTTGGACGCACGGCAGTGGCAACAATACTAGTATAGCCTGGCCTCTTTTTCTATTGTTTACTGGAACTGTGTTTGGTACTTTCTTCAAAAGTAAAGTAGCCATCCTATTACAATGTAGCCCTATTTAACCCAAAGATTGACACTGGACTGGAAGTGAATGTATTGTGGCATTAAGTCGGCCTATGTACCTCTACTGTACGTGAAGTTTAAATAAATAAAAGGTCAGTCCGGAATTTTTAAATTTACTTTTGTGAATCAACGTTCCTACGTTTCATCTCAGAAAATATCGATTTCATCTAGTGTTTTTCATAAATATGACCTGTGTTTGTATATAAACGTGTATTGCTGATTCCAATTTCTTCTTACAAAATACATATTTTCTTTTCATTATTGAAACTCTGTACTACGCTAGACCAGCACTAAGTCCAAGTGTTACCACGGACATTTCGTCGTCTGTACTTGCCAGCACCCGCACAATGGACACCTTTAGACTGGTACAAAAATATATTAGGTATGCAAATTGAGATTTATACCGCGGGGAGTTCCGGACAGAAAGTATCTGTGTTATCTTTACCTATATAAAGAGATTGCTTGTTTTTCTTCTATATAATCCGAAGTATTACTCCGTGTATTTTTTTGGAGTAAGACAATATGGTGCTTCACGTAGCTGTCACTATTTGCGATCTGAACTTTGGCCACCTGACACCTATTATTTTGTGCGAGAGCATTGAACTGGCTTAGGTAAGTAAACTGGTTTTTCCTGTATAACTTACTTAATATTCGTAAAATTATAAATGATAAAATATTCATATGAAAATTCAATCCATTAAGATATCATTGTATTCTATAAAAGGAATACCGAACAAAAATAACCCATTAATAAAAAGGGCCGCACGATCCGGCTCGTATAAACTAAAGAAAAATAGTTAACCCCCAAAATGCGAGCGAGGGACAAAATTACCCATCCCAAAAGTATTTGCAGACGGCTTAATAAGAGGCGCGTAATTATCCGCAAATCCTCCGTCGGCAAGAGCCCATATCCGTAAAGGACTTGAGCAAACTCAGTTTGGGTACCGCCAGTAATAACTTTTTGCGAAGTATGCTAACCTAACCTAACATAGAAGGAGTTTCTCTGTACATAATATTGAGAGCATCGTATATCTGTCGATATGTTTACATTTCCGCTTGGTAACTGTAAAATCATACGGATTTATCGCGGCATTCGTATTCATGTGTAGCTTAAAGCTTTACACTCTTGTATATCTAGTAAGACAGCTTTTGAATAGAAACCTAATAAACGGAAGTACGCTTAACATGAAACAGTTTTTATTTGCTATTAAAACATTTTCTCAAATTAATACTTGCACACAAAGTGGAAAGTATGCGAGCTACAGAAGTAGTTCCGTCAGTTTTATAACTTCAAAGTTGCTCAGGACGCTTGAGGGAACTTGTACATTGTCCATAAAAAATGAAACACCTTTTAAAGGAATTTACTCATACACAGTGAAATCTAATAAAGTGTAACCGTCGAAAACTTGGTAAGTTCACCACATAAGACACGATTGCCACAAAATTATGAATCATATAAACATGAGAACTCGAAACTTGCGAGTTATTACGTAGTTCATATCAAAATTTTAAATTGAACTATAAACTTGCTTAATTCAACCGGGGTTGAAGGGGTGAGCTATATTTTGGAACGTAAATGTGGCATTAAGCAGTGGTGCGAGTGAGAAGGACGATGTGAAAAGTCTACCAGTGACGTTAATTGCCACAGCGCTGGAGATGATTCGTGGAGACATTTTTTATTTTGCATAGCGCAACCTCCTTGCGCACTTGTGACTTTCTTTATTAGGTTAATCTGAAAACACGTTGTGTAACTTGTGTAATCTCTTCTTGAACTTACAAGGAATTCAATATGGAGCGCGTTTGTAACGTTCATTATTTTTTTTATTTTATCATTCACCCAAGTAGGTACATCACTTGTTCGCGTGTCACGCAGAAATTAATAGAAAACTCAATTGGATTTTCATTGAAATCAGCTGAGTATTTAGCTGAAAATATGTGCTACTTCGTAGTTAATGGGGTCTATTAACCGTTAATATTCGTTTAACTAATATTGGTATTTTACGGGACTACAGTAGAGGGTTACGTGAAAATATAGAACACAGCCACTCATTGAACCCTTTAGTGCATACAGTGCAAGCGAGAACATCAGGGGCGTCAATCAGTGAGCAAACACGCTACCGCGTCCGCCGCACGCTCCGCTCGCCGCAAATTGAATCGTGACGTAATATTTAACGTAGACATTTTGCGCTACCCTCGCGTCGAAATTACGCGACACAGCCTTGCCCGGGAATAACTTATCATATAGCTCGTTTAACTCAGCCATCAATAAGTCATCGTCGAATAATTTTATTTTGATGTCGACTAGAACTCGGCTACCGTGTAATTCATTTCCGTAAAGTTAAGTCATGTAGATAAATTTATATCGAAATACAAGCTGACGGTATCGTTTCGTAATATTAGGAATATTTGTTTTTAAATTACGCTACGGTAAAGATACGGTGTAAACAAAGAGCTCAATTTACACATTTTCTCGTCTTTCAACGATACTTTGTAGCGTTGACAGTTGTTACTGTGGGGTAAGTCCTACAAATATACGCAGCTACCTACAATTTCGTGAAAGATACTTCGAATGTATCACTTTGATTTCATTGTTTGCTCATTATTTTTAAATTACATAAAATATCACTCGTTTATTTCACAATCACATCCATCAATGTTACATCTCATCATATCTCTCGACGATGAAGCTCTGCACATTTTCCATTGCACCCAAGTGCCATAATGCGTTAACACACAAAACTGAGTTTAATACACGCGTCGTATGCACGTAGGTGAGGGGAGACTCTTGTAAAATGGGCCGAGGCTCTTGTGGCGGCACTCGTCGTGTTTGCCCGACTCACTCGCAGTGTCGGCGAGAACATATCGCTTCCCTGATATCGGTAAACAATTTACACGTTTCCTATACAATACAAGCGGTGTGCACACTTTCGGATGTATTTATGTATGTCGGGTACAAATCTTGGGAGGTGAGGTAAAATGTACCCGCGCGACGCGGGAGGGTTACGTGTTGTTGATGTGTTGTTACATATTTTTGTGCACTATTGACGAGTAGGTACTATTCTGAGTGGCTGAGTGAATGGTGGGTTGAGTGCCAAGTTTTAGGTGACACACTGGATTATTTTTACTTTTACTAGCCACTGTACTGTAGGTACTGAAATGTAGGTGAATCAAATTACGATGTTATGTTATGTAATTCAGTAACAAACACGAGCCAAGGGCCAATTAGGTGAAACGATAACCTTTTTTTTTAGTATTACGTTCACAACCTTTATTATGAAACTTAACTGTTGATCAACGACATCGTAATTTCAACACCAAAACAATCTCGAACGTGGAAACGTGGACGAAGCAAATTATGTCAGGAATAAGGGATCATAGCAGATGGCCTTCTATGGTTTCTGCCTACCCCAACAAAAAAAAAGGCTTGCGTTCAATTATGTATGTATCTAAAACTCTTAAAAAGGGAACTATGTACAACCAATCCGACT
Source organism: Standfussiana lucernea (assembly GCA_964057025.1). NCBI lineage: Eukaryota > Metazoa > Arthropoda > Insecta > Lepidoptera > Noctuidae > Standfussiana > Standfussiana lucernea. Next base: position 15,046,744 of record OZ059796.1, read on the forward strand.
AAAATCAAAATTTAAAAAGTCCACCCAGCAACCAACCCATCGAGTATAGACCGGGGCCTGTCCGACCCAATCTACCGTGGAACGCGCGCCTGTCATATCGGAGCGCACACCAATTACTCAACACCTGCGGCCAAGCTTATTACCAACAGTTTTCGACACTTTAATCTCGTACTAACTTATTTATACAGGATGTATTAACGCCAAGAATAGGATTTGTGTCGTGACGTGTTATGTCAGCTCGATGGACTGATATACACCTTTGGGGATCTGATTTGGAAATTTAGGCTGAAGTTTTCACGACTCCCTGATTTCTGGTTTAACTTTTGATAATTTCGTGCATAATTCCGTATGTTTTTATGTATTGTTAAATTTATATTTCGCCACTGTAAAATAATTATGCTCTTACCTATGTATGTCAAAAGATTTTGAACGAAATTCCTAATTGATTAATAAAAAAAAAATCGTCCGCTTGACAATGAATACCATATTGATTGTTGTTGAACTTGCGTTTACACGTGTGTTAAACAAAAACCCCGTACATAAAACCACCATTTGGTGATGAATGTGATGAACCATGAAGATAAAGGAAGACAGTTCATTCTAAATAAACTTCATGAAATGCTTTGAGATCTTCACTTCTTATCAAGACTTCTACTGAGACTGTCTAAGGCAAATTCTCATTTCCCGCAGATCAAATTACTACTAGTATTCGACGGGCTCTTTCAAAACTTTACACAAAGGCATTTAGCGAGGAAAATCCAGAACAAAGAAAATAAGGCAGGAAAGTTGGAAATCTAATTATTTTAAGGTAGATAAATAATAATCCTGTGATATTTATTCCCGGCCTTTAAACCTAACATGAAATAGATGTATGATCGGGTCTTCGTGAAATTATTTCTGTTCGGAGCAGACCTAGGGTCTTGTAGGCTTTGTTAGAAAATTACGACTTACTTAGAGCGTCAATAACTTCTAAGATATTACCCCTAATAACAATGTTATTGAGAACGCAAATATTTGTCTTGATCACAGAAAGTCAGAAGTAGATATGTATAGAAACTTAGTCAATTTGAAATACAGTCGAAATTCGGCATAACTCTAAAATAGAAGAATAGAATGATCTTAAATATGCACACCATACTAATTACAGGTTAGAAAGAAACAAGACGAAATAAATTCAAAGCGAAAAAATCCAAAACAATCATTCATAACCTGGCAAACCAGAACTTTCCAAAAGGTAGGGAACAGACCACGAACATCGTAACTATAATAAGTCCTCTGAAAGTCGATTAAAAGGGGAAAATTTCTCTCCATCACAAAGAGGATTACCCTGCAAGCTGTAACCCGAAATCTATTTAACTCATTACGATCTACCCGAAGTATTTTGTAGGGTCAGGTTATTGGTCGTAAGTAGTAACCACAATTCGGCAACCCTCACAATAAGCAACTGAAACTATTGATTATAATTGAAACTTAAACGGGGTGTGAATGACCATGGATTATGGTTATAGTAGCGACATAGCCAGATTTACACTAGACCTATTGTAATGTTGTAATCAAAGATACAATTTCAGCACTGTTCAAATCTTGATCTGTAGTTAATATTAGATGTAGCGATCGGAATAACATAATCTTGCTGCGTCGACAATAATTAAATTAGTATGGAGATAGAATGATATATGCTTAGAATTATTATACTGTCCGTTCTTATTATGAAGCTGTTAATAAAGTACAGGTCATTGAACACCAAAATAGTTCTTCAATGAGAGACTGAATAAAACTTGAATAATCAAATAACTAATCCAAACTAACCCTTTTCGACGTGAATCGAGATTTAGGAAAGTTGGCTAGGAAAGCACTTTACGATTACTTTACAAGGATGGATGGGCGTCGTTCCGAGGTAGGTACAGACATGTAGGGTCGTAACCTATTTCGACGATACAATTTCAGTCGTGATTGAAAGCTGTATCTTCTTACAGCTTGCTAAGTCTCGGCCTAGATATAGACAAACATGTGTTCTAGACGTCTGGCTGCAAATGATATGCCACCCAATTTAGGAGTCTTTGATGTCATTCAACTCATAGACTGGAGTCTTGTTGGTGCTAAAAATAGAACGAAGTTATTAAATGTCTGTTTCTTTTAATATTAAGACTGTTTTAAAGATTAAATAAAAAAAAAAGCGCAATAATGAAAAAGATGGCGTTATAAATCTTCAATTTGGGTAATTTTTACGTTTTTTGTTTGTTTTTACTATTGTCTGGCAGTTTGAGTACTATAAGCGACCTACACAAATGTCCTTTCTTTGGTATTGTTCGTCGTTTCGTTGAGCTCCTTGAGTTATGAGTCGAGCTACACGATAACTGATAAATGCTTGCACTGGTCCAGCCAGGTCCACTCAAATCTGTGTGGTTCTTTCTTCAAAAGACCATCTCAGACACTCATCTGCATAGTCCTCATGTGAGTTTATCAAGATTATGTCTGGACCTTAAAAGAGACTATGACCTCTGAGTTTGTTTCGGTTGTTTCTTCTCAGAGTAGTCAGATACGAAACACCGGCCTCATCTACTTTTAAAAAAGAAGACGTGTAAAAGTGTTTGTAAAAACCTATTTGCAAAATAAACATCATTTATCAATTTGACGAAAAAAACGATTAAGGAACTACATAATGGGTAAAAGGTCGGAAAAGGAGTAGGTAAAGATCGTAGTAAACCCACCACCACTAGATATACAACAGCATGTGGTCGCATTCAAAGGTGGCACAAACAAGTTTCTACATGAGGTTATCGTAACCGATAAAAAATAATCAGCTTTCCCATACAAATTTCTGACACACTCTCACACATATCATTTCCCGCGACAAATTAAACGCCGATAACTTTCAATCAAACCCCAATAATGGGCCCGATACAAAACCAAGCTAAAATGTGCGCCACGTAGAAGTCGGCGTGGCAACTGGCGTATTTCGTCCATTTCGTCCAATAAAACGTATTTGCCGAAGGTGGTCGCGTTCGTACATTAATATCGTTCGGTTCAGCCTCGCCTGATTTACGAGCGCCACCGCTGAAAACTCCACCTCTCGTGGAAACATACAGTATTGCGGTTGGGACGGTACTGACTAGTCTAGAAAGAGTTTAGGTTTTAAAACGTAATACAATATTGCCTTTGCTGACGATGGCTCTGTTGCAAAACTAATGCACTTTTTCTAGATATCCGATTGTAGGATCGAAAAAGAAATGAGTTAGATAAGCATTGAAAATATTATAAATAACAATGAGTCATTTTGATTTAACAAAAGAATTTAGAATGTGTCACACAATATAATAAAGAACAACGCAAAACGAAAGGCACTTTCAGTAATATTTTACTATCAAAAGCATCCGGTGAAATCTTCTAAAACACATTTAAATCCTAACCCGAATCTAGCCAATAAATAAAACCTAGACAATATAAATTATCTTTTCACTGGACCTGCTTCCTTACATTTACCACCGGCGACGAAAACATAAATATATCAAAGCACTTTGTTCATAAATCAAATACTGCTATTTACCGCAACTGAAGACTGTGCGCAACGTTGAGTTTTTATACGAACAAAACTTGGCAACCACTTTGACAATGAGCCGGTAAAAAGAGCAGACGGTTTCAAATGAATTGAAATTAGTGTTATCAGAAGTGGGATCTGGCTTGTGCAACGTATTGTTAATATTTGTTAGCATTACGGCACGTGTATTATAACGAGGTATCCACAGACGGGTTACTAACCTAACTTTGTCATAACAACAGATTTTCCTCGTCGTGATTTGGAATAAATTACGCAACGAAAAAAAAAATTCTAGCGAAATCTCCTTGAGGAAAAAAAGTGTGTTTATTTCTGGGGCTGTTGCGCGGAACCGCCTTGTTCTTAATAACCCGTATGTTTTCCAAGTAACACTTCTCACACGTGAAGTAGTGGGGAAGCAGCGAGATAAATTACTTAGTCCAGACATCTGAACACTGTACTTTTGCATGAGAACTCCTTCTCAACTGTATAATCGTGTCTGCGACGGTCGGAGAGGATTTCGATACAATTTTACATATTAAACAGTTTTAAGATAGATTCAGACTTGGCTTACGTAGGAATGTTGAAGAACTATGTATGTGTTAAGAAACTAGGAATAACTAACTCGATTTCAATACGATGGCTCGTTGGTCTAGCGGTGGCAAATACGTCTGCTGAGCATGGGGTCCTGGATTCGATTTCCAAGTCGGGTAAAGTTATTGCTTTTTGCCATCAGGAATTCTCAGTAGCCGCCACGGACTCTGCATATGTGCCTGGTTGATGGCAATAGGCTCACCCCCAACATGAGACTATTAGGAGTATTAGATAGGTACACATCTGCCGAACCCTTCGGGGATTACAGATGTGTTGATCATATGTTATGTTGAATACGACGGAGTATTTCAGGAACACGTGTGGCATAACATATTGGATTTAGAGATGACAATGGCACATAAAGTGTGAGTTGTCGACATCTTGATAGCCGGGAAACGTAATGGGAAAGGGAACAGCTCTATTGAACTCAACGCTTCAGAATAAATTGGACTGGGACAGTTATTGTCTTCAAAAATTGAACAGCAATAAGCAGGGTCCCATGATTGTGACCAGTGTGGTAGCTGTAGGTGTTTAATATAACCTCATTCAAGTGTTATCGGTGCTAAGCATTATGTTGAATTCGGCTGTTTTGGTATAGCCGGACGGCAAAGTAAATAAATATATTTATTGACTAGCTGTTGCCCGCGACTTCGTTCCCGTGAAAATTTTGATGTGTAAGTGTGACAAAGAAAAGACGGTGAGACGATGGCTTCCTTTGTTCAGATTTGCTCAATAGTTGCTAAGCTAACCCGAAAATGATTTAACGAAGGTAGATGCCGATCGGAGTCTACCAATCGATTCGAGCCGAACGCAAACTCAATAATAAGCAGTAGGTAATGCTTCACAACGACTTTGTTGCCCAACAAATACTGCCAAACCCTCCCCAGAGATTCCTAAACTATGCACACAGATAACATAACTTATTCCAAAGCTACCAATTGATCTACAACCTTACCCAAACACGTCAACACAACAGCTATCCGAGCTATCTAACCGTCATCGTACAGCAATCAATTCACTATTCGTACGTCGTACAACTCGCACGGTACCAAGCCTTATAAGGAACCGGACTGTCCATCTCTGTCCATCTCGCTTATAACGAGACCCGAGAACCGAAGCCTTAGGACAGAATAGGACATTTCGTGCGGTTATTAAGTGAGGTGGTTTCTTTGGTCAGTGCAAGACGGGAGTTATAGGTGGTCCGCCGTCCGGTATGCTGTCTGTGTTTGTTATGGGTTCGGTTTGAGCGTAAAGTTGTGGCTTCTGTATAGGTTTCTAGTGAGATAAAGTTTTGTTTTTGAATTTTTAGGGGTCGGGAAAGTCAGATTTGGAAAGAGGAAATCGCACAAAGGCAAGAGTAGAAGGCTATTGGAAAACTTTTGCCCAGCAGAAGGACAATATATTTTGACTAAAAGGAAAATCAAGATAAGACTAAATCAAGCTACCCTGTCTACGAAAATCAAGATAGAGAAGAAAGCATCAAGTCATTTTTCTTCGCCACCAACTTTCGCTGCTCTATTTGCCCAAGAACGAAACCACCTCACAACAATACCTTTTACTTAACAATCCGAGATGCAGTACAGTTGCTCGACTACTAAGTTAACGTTAGTCCCCCGACAAGGCGCATTTCTCAGAGCATCTCAACCAGACACCTTCTACCCGGTTCATCCCGAGCCCGGGTTTTACGACACCCGCATTATTTTCGCTTATACGAAAACCTTTAAGTTCCAGGCTGATCTTTGCGATGAAAAATGTATGTGTAATATCCGTTGGTGGGTTTATTTTTTATGATTTTCTTGTATAATAGAGTTTGCATTATGCGAAGATCAAGCGAAGTATAGCTAAAGCCCTGACGTGACATTCGCGGGGATCAAGACAATTTTATAACTAGAAAAAGGCATGGGATTTTAAAATAAAGACGAATATTTTATTCGAGAATTTATTCAAAGCCTCGGGACATAAACTAATATCAGTGGAAAAGTTGATTTCATTTCACCTATGACTCCGACAAAATATAGCTTATTTTCTTTAAAATTGTTAGACTCATACGAGGGAAGCGGCAGCTCGGGGCGTTTCGCGGTAAATCCATTCTGGAAGATACCATCCACAATTCTAAATAAAATATCACCGGCGAGAACATCCCGCTGGCTCTGCATTTCTACAATATTTACCGGCGAGCCATGCATCAATGTACCGCGGCTTCCCAGGTTCCGCATTACCTACGAAGCGCTCAACTTTCAAACAAAACACATTAAATTAAGCGAAATAACACCGTTTAATATTTTAAAACAAAAGTTCCGCACATTATGCAGGGGGCTATAATGGTGGTCGATTGCTGTCATTGTGTCGAGTGGCCGTTCTTTGTTCGAGAGCGCGTCGTAGGCGCGAATTGCAGAAATGTAAACACGAATGCACGCCTTTGAGAGGCCTTGGAGCACCGAAGTGAACGGGCAAACAGCGCCGAACCTAAGTGCGTGGCTGAATTTGTAATACATGCAACATATGCATAGATAATGAAACAATATTCCGTGCAAAATGAAATTAAACTGTCTTCATGTATCACGCTAATTTTGTTTAAAATTACATTCAGCAATGCTCAAGTAGTCCATGACGGGAATATTAATTTTGTTATTAATACTGAAGCACTGAAACTTCGTTAAATTGTGATTTATTAGGTAATATTATGCTTATACATTGTAATTTAAGATTAATTAATGTATAATCTTTAAGCCTCTCATCTAATATTAATGTTATTAATAATTGTGACAACAACTTGTAACAGTTGATTAAAACAAAGAAACTTGAGTTCAAATTAATATCGTACAAGCCCAGAATACTTCCCCACATTAAAACAGCTTATCTGCACAATTCACTTGCACACGTCTCAGCAATATTGATTGCGTCAACTGGGACGAAACAGTTCTTATTCTGCATTTGGAAAAAATAACCTACCGCACTAGGGTTGTTTCGAGCCCACGATCGCTAGTCCCTCTGGTTTCGGGGCCCGGAGGCCGGGGCCCGGGTGTAATGGTGCTTTGTGAGACGCGCAGGGCGCAGGGCCCCGCCCGATCGATACCGCTCACGTGCGAACCACGCGGCACAGGCAATTCTTTGTTCTGCCAACTTATCGGTAACACGACCCTTTATTAACTTCCGTGCGATACTTCGCGTTTTTCGCGTGACAATATAATAGTCTACCAGTTTTTCGGGGTGTTAACGTTTGAGCGTGTTTAATGTGGTACTTTCTTGTTAGATGTTATGTGGAAGTTTTGTAATGCATCTGTAATAGATTAGGTAACTTGGTGAAGAGTGATTGAATGGAGTAACATAAGAACATAATAATATCAGTTCTGCAAGCTCCGAAGGGTTAGGCAGAGGTATGACACCCACATTTCGCCAGTTATGTTTAAATACCATGCCAGCTTATAAACCGGGCACAAATTCAGACACTCCTACTATTGAGGAATTCCTAGCAGAAAAAAACCCAATATAACTTTGCCCGACCCGGAAATCAACCCAGGTCCTCATACACGTAGCCTTTGTGACCACAAGATCAAGTCAGTGAACGGCAATACATGAATGGAGTACTTACTTAATTAATGTAACGGAAGGGATCTCAATAGAACCAGTTCTGTATGCGGTCGTAAGTTTGGGATACAGTTGGTTTTGAAATAGAGGTGCGCCTTTAACATCTGAAATATCCCCGTATTTGTATGCGTGTCGCACACGGCAGTTCTCTAGCGAGTTAAGCGTACCTCCTTGCTGTTCTAATTGCAATGCTTCAGTGGTTCATGCATGAGTAAGATAAGGGTAAGATTACTATATAAAAGAAGACTTTTGCTTCGATCCGACAAAATCACGGCGACACCCGAATTAATGATTAAATTTTTGCACTTGGGACATTTAATTCGCGACACTGAGGCCAGCGAATATTTAACAGTGTGCTTTTATTTGGGCATTTAACAGAGTTTTTATTACTTATATCGACTAGCAAAGATTTGAATTTGTCAACGCCCCATTTGAACCGCGTTAGTATTTGTTATTTTGGCTACAGCTTCAGGAAAAAGTTACTATACTTAGTTTAACTTACCTACGTTTAACAAAGTTGAAGTGAGTAATTAGGTCTATACCGAAATCTTGAATGGAATTCAGCTCGGCTTTAATGACAGACTGAAACAGACTATGAACAAAGAGAATGCTAAACTGGTTTTCCCGGTACAAAATAATTTAAAAATCACAACTGAAAATATATTTTTTTTTTCTGAAATCTTCGAGACATTTTATCAAAAGTAAACGGATTAACTGTTATTTTTCATTTATCAATAAAATCTTGAAATACTACTCTGTCAAAAAATAACCGGGAAACGATTAATAATACACGAAATTTTGGTTATTCACCTAAAGTTATTTTATCGCCTTCAAAGAAACTCCTTTTGAAACGATACACTTACGTCAACGAATATTCCAATCATCAAAACATTTTTTAAACGCTTTTTCCGGAATTGAGTTCAGTTCTCGCCGCGAATTCTCCTTTGTCTTCTACCGAATGAAAACGGGTGCCACTGAGTGGTAATTTGAGTTTAGGAAAAAGAAAGAAGTCGGCTAGAGCCATTTCTGGTGGTTGCTCGGTGGTATTTGTTGAGTTTTTGGTAAAAAAAAATCGTTCACTATGATGGCCTTGTGCGAAGGCGCATTATCGTGGTGCAAAATCCAAGAATTTTCTTTCCACAAATCTTGTCCTTTTTGTCGAATTTACTGTCTTAAACGCCGCACAATGCTCAAATAATATCCTTTATATACTGTTTGACCTTCCTGCAAGAATTCCGAGTGCACAACACCGCGATAGCCAAACAAAACGGTCACCACGCCAAAGTCGACCAAACGTCAAAGTCATGTGACTTTGACGTTTGGTCGACTTTGGCGTGGTTTCGGTTCAGTTGGAAGGCGCCACTCCGAAGCTTGTTGACTGGTTTGCATGTCAAACTCGTGAACCCACGTCTCGTCACCAGCAACAATGCGTTTCATGAATGTTGGGTCGGAATTGACTCGTTCTAGTATGTCCTCAGCGACTCTTATGCGATTGAGTTTTTGGAGAAAATTCAGGTCTTTTGGGACTAGCAGAACGGCAACATGTTTCATACCTAAGTGATTATTTAAAATGGTACGGATCGACTCGTGAGACAGAAAGTTCAGCGGCTATCTCTCTCAAACTTAAATGAGGATTTTCAGTCACTATTTCATTCACTTTTGCGATGTTAACTTCAGTTGAAGACGTTGATGGCCTACCAGAGCGAGGCAAATTTTCCATAACATCTCGACCGCTTTTGAACGCTTTGTACCACTCATAAGCACGTGTTTTTGATAAAGTCGATTCACCGTAAGCCTTCTGTAACATTTTCAGGGACGCCCAATACGAAATTGTATTGGCGATGAAAAATTTAAGACAAACTCTTTATTCGATTTTTTTGTGCATTATGAAATTCGCAATACACACTAGATATGATCTAACTAAAAACAGCATTGTATTTAATCTAAATAACAGATGCAACTCAAACACCGCGCCAAAATGGAAAACAGTTGTGTCAATCTAACAACAAAAAAAAAAAACAAAAAATTGAATTTGGAACCATAAACAAATCATCCATTCCCGATACTTTTTTTTCTGAATGTAAATATAGTATTCCATGTTTTATTTTGGGAGCACGATGTATAAAGACTAAGTTCACGTGTAAAAGTGCAAGCACGTTTCGTAAACATGACCTAAGTGATATGCAATAAGTCTAGTGAATCTAGAATTATTTTAGTAAATAGAGCTTTTCTGATAATTCGTAGACAATTTCTTCAATAGCCATCCGTAGTATCTACATATTTGTGTCAGTTTGATGGCAATAGGCTCGCCCCTTTCTACATGGGAATCAGAATCAGAATAATTTATTCGTAAACATAGGTAATAATTACATACATGATCTTAAAATTGGGACTTAAACATAATCGGCAAAATGTGGGTGTACAAACAGGTACATCGCTGCCGAACCCTTCGGGGATTACAGGTGTTACGTTGTTTTTTCTTCGTTTGACTCACTAATACATCCTCAATAAGTGACGTCATGATTTGAAATATTAATACATCCTCAACAAGTGACGTCATGGTTTGATATATTGTTTTAAGATAAGCTATTCTGCATTAGCGAGGCGATAACTAGGTGGTACTGATAAGCTGTTCGAATCTTAATGGGACCATCCGCTCCTTGCCAGGATCGATGATGTCATAGCCTCGGATTTTTAAGTAATCCGTAAGGTTCGCTACTAGCATGCTTTTGTCTTTTTACTCAACTGCAGAATTCCGAGGTATCCCTTTGAGGTAACTAGTTAACTACGTACAAATTACAACGCCTTTCGTTGCAGTCTAACCGGAGCAGCTGAATGCCAGTATTTTACATGGAGCGACTGCCTATCTGACCTCCATAACCCAGTTAGTACTGGGTAATGCGATACACCTTGGTAAGACTGGTTGTCAGACTTTCGCGCCACTGACTACCTATAACGACAGTCAAAGATCTACAAATGACAGCCAGGAGCAACGGCTTAACGTGCTTTTCGAGGCACGGAGGAAACTCGGTATGTAATGGGTGGTCACCCATCCACAGACCAACCTAGGCAAGCGCGGCTTAACCTGAAGATTGATCCGAGCGGCTGTATTTAGCTACGAACTCCTCATTTCATTTTCATCTATACTAATATTATAAAGAGGTAAAATGCGTTTGTAAGTTTGTATGTAGAGGGTAATCTTCGGAACTGCTGATCCGTTTCCGAAAATTCTTTCACTAAAGGGAAGCTACATTATCCCAGACTGTCATAGGCTACATTTAAAATGTTCCCGCGGGATAATTTCCGTACATAACGAAAGCGAAGCCGCGAGCGAAAGCTAGTTAATAATATATTTATTAAGTACTATTCATTTAGGTGAAGTGATGTCATTGCAAAGGTCTATTGTATATTGCACTAGTCTTTATCTTCACACCCATTTTACTTTAAAACGCAAAACTAGAAAACGTGCGGCAATAAACGTAGCGAGAAGATACATACAATCGTGAGCTATGATGTAATTTTCTAGTAATACTCATTATTTGCTTCAGTTGTAAGACTGGCACGGTGACTCATCTAAGTAAACTTTTTGTACTAATTGCTTGTTTTTGACTCCAAAAGGTTGGTAATGAACTGGAGAGTTTGAAGAACATTGGAATGCCTTGTGAAACACAATACTTAAGGGGCTAAATCTAGGTTCGGGTGCACGCGGCTGTGCCGAAGCGCGTGTGGCAGAATCGAAAACAATTATGTAGATGTACATTTTGGAAAATGCCGCTCGAATTATGCCGAGACGACCCGAGCATGATTTAACGATGGTCGATGCCGAACGGAGCCAACAATCAGCACATGCTGAATGAAAGATAAATACTTGTTTTGTTACATATTGTACGTATTTGGCTTAGGGTCGGCTTTGATATTCAACAAATACTGCTAAGTCGAACGTGCCGAACCGAACAAGACGACCCGCGTGAAAAAAATGAATAGATTATAATTCATTAGGTAGTGCGTAGCAGCGATTGGACAAAAATTCAAATATTACAGCAGGTACTGAAAATAAATGTGTCAGGGACCAATACCACGAATTCACTCGATACTGACATGAAACAGGCGCTCACAAAAACGATTGTGAAATCGATTTAATATAGAAGATTAAAAATATTCCACCTCGATGATTGAGCAATTTGCGACATATTTCACGTTGCTGGATTCTCACTGCTGTATATATTTTCTATTATATTTGTTAGAATATGAGCTTCAAGCAAGGTTTTTTTGGGATGAACAGGATTTAGCCAACATTAAATCGATGTTTTCAGTATTATTATTTGGTTGGGATCTTGTTAAAGGGGATGGAGACTCAGCATAGGTAGGAAAACCCTACATGGAAATACGATATGACCATTTAATTAGCAGTTTTGAAAGTTTTCAGTTTAACGGGCTTTCAAGGTCTCGGATGTTCCGGTAGTCTCAAAATGAATGTCCGAAATCCTTTCCGGAAATTTTCTCCTATGTCAATATTGAAGTTTCGAAACTCTAGCACTTGCAGATGGGCAGTTACTTCACTTAAATCGCTACGAATTTGAAAATTTTATTCTACGGCATAGTAAGTTTAAGTTTTAGATCTATGTCAAATATACATTGCTGATACTCTCCGAAATCGCTGCCCGGCCATAACCCAAAAAATGGAAGGTCAAAGCTAACTCAACAGATTTCACTACTATTATAAATGTTTGTTACTCGTTCACGCAAAAACTGCAGAACGGATTTGGATGAAATTTGGCACACAGGTAGTTTACAACCTGGCTTAAGGCGCTGTGCATAGTCAAAATAGGCTTCACAAAAACAGTTTTTTAGCAAAATGTATACATTTTAGAGCAGCAAAAAAAATATATGTTAATCTTGATCATATTTATGAGGGAACCGTTGTGTTCAAAACACGTTTTCGTTAAATTTTCTCGATACAAAAAAATCGTAAACTTACTATTAAATATTGAAATTCAAACAATTGTAACTCAATCATCTAAGAACAAATCTTTATAAAATTAAAAACAGTGATGTAATATATAATAATAAAGGGAACTGTTGTTTTTATTTATCGTTTGAAATGAGATTATTGTAAGGATTAACATATTCAATGATAAATAATTGGAACGTGTGGAACGAAACCTCACGCCATTGCATCCTCTTTTGGCTTCTCTTTCATTTTTACGCGGTGTGACAGTGACCGCTGAGGCGTGTTGCTTGACGGACCTGTGTCATTTTTTTTCAAAATCATTTACGTATCTGTTTGTTGTTGAATGCTGTTTATTATACTTATTTTGTGATTAGTTATTTCTAAGTTGTGGTGTTGGTGTAAATTTATGTTCGATTTCAGTCATAAGTTGTGTAAATAAACAATCAGTGTACATCAGTGGCGAAGAGTCAAAAGAACCCTAAGGAAAATTATACTACTATTTTTTTTGTCTTCACCCCCATTTTCTTCTATTTTCGTTTTGCCTTAAATTTCGTTAAAAGTGACCCGAAAAGCACGAAAATAACACCCATGATTAAAATAGCTAAAATTTTCGTAGGCGCTAAATTGATCTTTTTTCATCGTTTATTGTGTAGAATAAAATGTAGAGGAATTATGAACAAAATAGATGTCATTTTATCTTTTATAAATAGGCCAACAAAAAAAAAGTTGATACCAAATATGTTATCGACTATCTGTCTAGTTCTCCCCTACATACTTTCTATTTCTGCTCCTGTCGTCACTCGATAATTTTGGCTTACCTAATTCCCTAAAAAACGGTGCTGCTAGCCGCGAAGTCACGTGTGCACGTACATACGAATTTAGATCTGAATTTTGACACCCAAGCGCCGGCTTATTTGGCGCTACCTGTTATTTCTTGACATGAAAAAAGTTGGCATTTTTGTAATGTTTTCATTCCTATGAGGTATTAAATGGAATAGAGTTTTACATCACAGTACAGAACTGCGATGTAATACTCTATTTAACTATAGAAGAGACTACACAGAGTACTTTGTTCCCGAAGGGAAACCGGCAGGAATCGGCTTAGGTGCCTTCGGCCCTGGTGTACATTATAAAAAATGGGTAACAAAAAAAATATACGGAGGACAATAAAGAGATGTTATTCGATGAAACAAAACACATGAACGAAGTTGTAAAGTAAGTACCTTACTTTTTGTGCACACCTTATTTTGATTGTATGTATTATTTTATAAATGCGTAATTTCGACATATACATACATATGTATGTATATCCATAGCTCGATTGGTGTAACTATCTCATGCGTGGGTCAATTTTCTGCATCAATGTCTAACCCCGGGTTCAGACCTCAGAGTAAATGTATTCTTTTTGTTGATTTCTTTTGAAATAATTGTTTTTTTTTTTTAATTATAAAATTATTATTTTTTTCTTATTTTCTTGTTTGAAATGAATTTTTATATTTATTTTTTAAAACAATAATGCATTTTTTCCAATTTAAAAACTTACTTGTTTAAATTTTAGATTACAAAAGGATTCTGAGCGTGAAAACCCTGGGACATCATTTGTAACACCAGGAGCCAATCCAAAATCAAATTATGATGAGTAAGTATTAAAAGATGGGCGAATGTCATCACACAATGAGAGCCGACGGACAGCTGATGACCCCGCGATCGACTTCAAAAGAGGTGGTGTGAAGAACTTCGCGACTTCTATCCCGATTGTTCTGAATCAATAATAGTTATTATAACACAGGGAGACTAACCTTACCGAACGTAGGTTCTCAGCTAAGGTCTAGATACCTGACCACTCGTCTATACGAGTATGTCGTCTCGTATGTCCACTCACTCGTATGTCCAGGCATTGTATTCGTACACAACGCGTTATTGCCGTGATTTGGAATTATGTATTTTGCTTTTCTGTTTATAAAAAAGTGACGTGTTTTTTATTACAGAGAAATCATTGACGATGTGCTATTCGTTGAGGCGTCGACCGAATCTCAAGATAATGCATACCCACCAGTTCATGGGCGAAGATTCGTTGACATAACGCATCTCATCCAGCAGCTGCAAACTATATCCGGCCATAATTCTTTGTTCAATTGTAACGGTTGATTGCAAAGGTTGTGGGGGGGGAAAGAGAATTAATTTATCTCATCGTCGGGGTTACCGCGCGCGTTGCAGTGCTGCAGTCGTTTTTTTTAATAACCCCTACCCGAGGCATCTACTTCATACAAAAATTTTAGGGAAAAGTCCCAAAAGCATCCTGAAAAAGTTTGAAGAACGAAGACTGATGAAAATAAAATTGAACAAAGCAAAACCTCTTAAAAAAATCGGATGCTAAAGAAAGACAATGCTGTTCCATATGATTTTCGGCTAAGCGTGGACAAGATGTCCGGTTAAAATTTTTTTTACTAAACAATATTATTAATTCTGAAAGAAATATTTTTGCAGATCCCATAGTGGCCAGGTACACGTACAAAAATCCGAAATGAAGAGTAATTAATAATATCTGTTATTTACAGGTTACAGCTCATAGCTTGGTTTGTCACTCATGCTGGACATTACCAATAAATAACTTACCTGAACAGCAAAATGTACCAAGCACATCAAGCGGTCATCGAAGAGAGCTATGGCTTAATTGCGGAAGTTCTATACGGTGTAGCAGATCTCATATTCTCAACACAAACTCGGAGAGAGAAACACATATAAGAAATGCTATCAGTGAGTGGATAGCACCACAACAAGTAAGGACGGATTAACTTTTTATTAAGTTTACATTAGAATATTATGTGAATTAGAAAGAAAGAAAGAAAGAAAGAAAAAACGTTTATTGGCACACGCCACAAGTACACAATACAAAATATAAAAAAAGCAAATATAAAATAAAATTTAAAACTAAACAAGGAATATTGTGTGACTCACGGCTGCGCCAATTAGAATTATGCTTTTAAAAATGTATTTACATAACACTAACTTGTTTACTGAAAAGTTATTCTAACTCTCCATGAAAGAGCAACATTTGATTTCTATGGAACAGAATAAAAGAATGTGTTATTTTTTATGTCTTACTTGTACCCTCTTTAGTTAGAATTCATTCCTAAATATAATCTCTGGGCAGCAAAAACAATTCAAAATGAATTGTTAGAAACTCAATTGATTAGTGTTTTGAAATGGCACTAACTAAGAATTAAATTGTTCTAGGTTCATGGCTCAGATCGCATTTGCCATCCATGTTGGCAACGAGCTGATCGAGTACCAGGTCCTGCTTCAACTGTCACAATTGTTTCACCTACAATTAACTAGCCCAATTTCACAAGAGTCCCTGACACACAAGCCTTGTTTTTGCCCGGATTGTGAATCACCACAGCGACTCATACTCGTAGTCCCAACATGGCTAAGGGTGAAGTTATTCACAGATTAGAATTTTTTTGTCCCTAAAACAGCAGAATATGCAGATTTCATTTGCTACAAAATAACTGGGATGAGCTCCTTACAACTTTTTATTATTTAATAAACGTTTATGACATAATAAAGTCAAAATAACAAATAATAACTAATAGTTTTATTTTAACCACCCAAATACAATCCTATAATATGTAAATAATCCGATTACATCAAAATACTACTGGCAAATTGATTATAGAAAATAATATGCTTATTACAAAGATTTCACCCGACAATTAATTTCAATTTTTCACATGCCATTTGAAGCATATTCTTGCATCTGGCTACAACTTTTTTATAATATTTTAATAATAAAAATAAAATAATAAAAATCTTTATTTATACAAAAACCTTCAACATTGCTCAAAGTCTAGGTCACATGAAATTCAATGAATTAAAGGTCGTACAGATAGAGTAACCCTGACTCCCAAACTAGGAGATCCTGTGACTTAGGAGTCAGTGTTCTGCTGTCACTATGATACAAAAACCTTATTCTAAAAGTGTGTTAACAAAAATCTTGGCAAAAAGAAACAGATTTGAAAGTAGGTACACCAGAATTATTATAACAAAGATTAAACTAGGGGTGAAGGAATTTATTATACGGAGTTGTATTACGAGTGTGCATGTGTAGGCAATTGTATGTGTAGGTGTGTATGTGAAGGTGAGCGTGTGTATATGGGGGGGGGGGGGGGTAAGTGTGCGAAAGGGTGTGTGTGATTGAGATAGTATATATTTGTGTGTATATGTGATGTAGTGTTAGTATTTTTATGTATCTTGCTGAACTATGGGTAGAATAAAAATTGGATGGCTACTGCTAGAGGTGAAGTAGTTCTTCCGTCCGGACGTAGTCCTGATCCTGAAGCCAACTTTGTACCTTAACCTTGACTTCATTGTGACTTAGCCCAGTTAATTGAGTGGTTTTAGCTATGTTCCTGTAAATGAAGGAGCTCACAACATAGAACTGGCGCCTGGCGAATGCGGTCTTGTGGCTTATAGTTGGGAATATCATTTTTGCTTTTCGCTTAGTGTTATCTGGTGGGGGAATTAGTCTATGCTTCCTAAGCGTGGCTCGGAGGACAAAGAGCTGTCTCACCGTAAGTAGTTTACAGTCCGCATATAGTTTTACAGTGGGAAATCTGTATGGTTTACCAAGCATAACCTTGAGCACAGCTCTCTGGGCCCTTTCCACTTCGATAAACTTGGTTTTAGCAGCCCCTCCCCAAACTGGGATGCAGTAAGTGATAACGGACTGACAAAGTGCTAGGTAAACCATTTTCAGAATATGTTTGTCTGCACAGAGTCTCAGAGATTTGAAAATATAAATAAGTCTTCTGACTTTTGATGTTATATGTTCTATTTGGTTGTACCATTTCAGTCCGTCATCAATCACTACACCCAGGTACTTCGTTTGGCTGACGCGAGTAAGCGTTGCGCATGTGCAGTGGGTGTGATCGAGACATGTATGTGCGGTAATATCAAAATCCGGAGGTGCTTTATTCTTATAATTAATAAAAAACGGAATGAAGTTTGTTTTAGCCACGTTGAGTGTGAGAAGGTTTTGTCGTAGCCACCCCCCAACAGTCCTCAAGGACTTTTCCGCAGCACACTTGACGTCGCTCCACGTGTCACCAAAAACGACAATCGCAGTGTCATCAGCGTATGTAAAGATCTGCGACTTATGCAGGGACAGCGTGCATAAGTCATTTATGTAGATTTGGAAAAGTGTAGGTCCTAGCACGCTGCCCTGCGGGACGCCGTATGTCACAGTTTCTTCGTCACTTAGGCATGAGTCGATTTTAACAGTCATCCTTCTGTTTTGTAGGTAATCCCTGAAGAGGTCGAGAGGTTTACCTCGAATACCTATACACTCCAGTTTGTAGAGAAGGGTGGGAACAGAGACTGTATCAAAGGCCTTCCTCAAATCTAGGAAAATACTAGTGCATTTTTGGTGTTCATCTAGTTTTTGTGCTACAAATTGGGTTAGATCGATAACTGCATCCTCGGTGGAGACTCCTTTTTTAAACCCGTATTGGTTGGATGCTACAATGTTGTACTTGCTCAAGTAGTTTACAAGGCGATTGTTTATCAACTTCTCCATTACTTTGGAGAGAGCCGAGAGTACCGAAATTGGTCTATAATTGTTGACACAGTCTCTGGTCCCGCTCTTGTGAATCGGGTGGACTAGTGCCCTCTTGAATGGTTGTGGGAATACTCCTTGTGCTATGGAGATGTTAATAATGTGGGTTATTAGAGGGACGAGAGTTTTCCGACAAATCTTGAGAAGGTTAGTCGGTATTCCATCCCAACCTGTAGCACTATCGTGCCTCAGGCCCATGATGGTGGACTCCACCTCAGGTTCGGTCACCTCAAGAAATACAAATGAATTTACGGAGGTGTTTGGTATAGCGGGTAGCTGTGAAGTTGCAGGAATTTTTGTGGCTAGGTCAGCGCCAATCGTGGCAAAGAAGTTACACACACTATTAATTGCTGCCTGTGGATCAGGTTTAGTGTTCAGCAGTTCGGTAGGTGATGGACACTTCTTTTTTGTGTTAGTGATGTCTTTTATTTTATTCCAGAGTGATTTGGGGTTATGTTTTGCATTTTCTTTCCTATACTTATGTAGTTTTTAAAATGCAAGTATTTTAAAGATCTTGTCCACGTTTAGCCTGATCATCCTAACAAACTGAGCAATTGCCTTTATGTATTCTTACTGTTCATACATCTATCTATCGATCCCATCACCCCGTCCATAAGTCCACTCTTTCATTCGTCTCCGCGTCCGTCTTTCCTCACTTAGTATTCGAATACACCGTAATTTTCATTTAGTTGTAACCTACGTCACTAAAGAAAAGATACTAAAATGACCGCACTTAGCTTTTTCTCTCAGTCTCACATTATACAGTGCGAGTGAAAGGGCACGATTAGCTCCTTTGTTTGGCCGCCATTCACAATAATTCTTTTCTGACACGTGATATAAAAGTCATTGCAAATCGCAACAAAAATTATACAGATAAATTAAATTGAAGTGTCTGTCACTTCAATTTAATTTATCTGTATAATTAGAAGATGTATGGTTTAGAAGACGCAGATTGCCAAATTCGAAATAGTAAAGGCAAATAAAGCAAAGGTTTTGGTGTTTTTGGTTGTGTATGGTTTTTTGTTGCAGATTCTCAAAATGGCAAATTATCAAAATTATGAAAGTATTATTTTTATTCCTCTATATAGCCGTAAAAAAAGGAACCCTTATAGATTCGCCCTGTCTGTCTGTCTATCTGTCCGTCCGTATGTCACAGCTATTTTACTCCCAGACTATTGGTACCACAATGTTGAAATTTAGAGACTAGGTGTCTTCTATGAATCGCTACATAAAAGTGTTGTAAAATTATGAAAAAAAAAAATTGGTGTGGCTCTCCCTACATGTAACTGTGTGGGGTGTCTATCGACAGCTCTTGAAAATTGCTATTGAGGTTCCTAGCACACTTTCTTTCTTAAGACAATGGTTGATGACATTTGCTACCGAAGCCGTAAAAAATGTGTGGCCCTCTCTAAAGTCTAAAGTAGGAGAGAGAAAATTCTGAAACAAAAATGTATGTAGGGTTAGCGGATTCGTCAGCGCAGATGGCAGGGATATCGCGTGATCATGGTGACGCAGCGAGTAGAGAGGCGAAACAATACAAGCGGTGCGCTCTCAGGGCCCGGTCACTTTTGCTTGGGAGCTCAGACGTGACAGACGTTTGTTGGGAACAGTACTTTCGAATTATTTCGGTGTTTAACGGTTTAACATAACTGTGTTGTTTTCGTGATTTTTTATTTAAAAATAAATAGTTCTAGGAAGCTTTAGTTTCCCTTTTAAAAAAAAATGAGCTTCTGATCTATAAGAGTAGATTATAAAAAAGTCTCCTAAGACCATTTTCATGTAGCTGCAACAGTTAAAGTAGTTCCCCTTACTGCCCTACTGAAAGTTTCCACCCTGTATATAGATTTATTATTCGTCAGACGAATCTGTTATTACATAATTATTTTCTCTAAAATCTTTTCTAGAAAATAACAATTATTGATTATATTATTTAAAAATAAGAAAAAAAAGAACGAATTTTAAAACAAATTCTTGAAAATATGTAGGAATAAAAAAACAGCTGTTTCCTACAAAACTGCAATACCTACACGGTCGTAATGTATGGAACAGCTGTTTTTTTTTCCTCGAAAAATTTATTTGTGGGGGGATTCAGAATGATGCACTCAATACGTGGTAACCATTTTAGAGTCGGTGTCCCTTCCACCATCTATAAATAAGAATAAGAATATTGTGAAGGACGGCACGGTTGAAATAATAAAATGTCGGGCATGCCACCGTCCGGGCGAATCAATCCGTCACATTATCTCCGGGTGTTCTCGTCTAGATACCGGAGAGTACTTGCATAGACACAACCTTGTAGCCAGGATTATCCATCAGCAACAAAATACAGCTTTGTGGAATTGGAGGTGTCGTAATGGTCGTCGGAATGGGCCCGATCCAGTTCTTGAAAATGGCAATATCACACTGTACTGGGATCAATCCATTATCAGTCTCGGGACTATTACAACCAACAAGTCTGATAAAGAGCGATCAGAGCGGCGCGCAATGATTGTTGATATAACGGTCCCGCATGACGAGAACCTCGTGAAAGCCGAGAAAGATAAGCAAATCAAGTATCTTGACTTGGCTCGCGAGGTTGTCGACATGTGGGATGTGAACTCAGCGATCATTGTCGACTGCCAACAGCCTCGACCAATACCTGAGGAGGCTCTCGTTAGGCAGCTGGATCAAAGGCTTGATTCAGAAAACGGTACTCCTCGAGATGGCTCGAATTGTTAAGAGGGTCCTCTCTCTGGAGCCCTGACCGCCGGTAGCTCTGACCCTGTTCCCGATACCGGTAGGCTACTATCTTTTATGTTTTTATAGTGATTTTATATAGGAATATTTAAAATAAAATGTAAAAAATAAGTTAAAAAATAAATAAAGAAATAATAAATCAAAACAAAATAATATGTGATTGCTGAGATTCGAACCTAGTTTTCGCCGCGGAGGCGCTGTTCAAAGTCGAAGAGCGGCGCGCTAGGCCAATCTTACATGTTACTGGAGTAGTGAAATTACGCTTCTATAAATAATCGACGTCGCGCATCGGCAAAAGTCGGCCGATGCACCTCGCAGTAGTCGGAACTACTCGTCCCCTTTTCATCTGCTTCACCCCCTCAAATGCATAAAAGTCGTCTATTCAGAGCGTCTTAACACATGGGATACTTTTTATCCCGGTAGTTCGATCCCGTGGGACATTCATCGAACTCCACGCGGGCGAAGCCAGTACACGCTAGTGTAATGTATTTTCTTTGACAACTCGATGAAAGCTACAATTATTATGAAAAGTTAAAATTAGAATTTAGATCAAAGTGGTTAACGGTAATTTACGAGTATACTGTCTCTAGGTACAACTCGTGTTTGTGTTCATTGCCAGTTTGTGTACCAAGCTAATGTTTGCTAAATATGCTATAATGCTAAATATTACTACTACCACGAAATCATTGTTTGTTGTTTTATTTCATGAAAAGGTTTCGTATTAATGTTTGATGTGAGTTTTGTATGAAACGAAAAAAAAAAATGAAAAATTCCCAGGTCGGGCAAAGTGTTATTGGGTTTTTCCATCAGGAATTTCTCGGTAGCAGCAACGGAGTCTGGATTTGTGCACGGTCGATGGTAGGTCAATAGGTTCGCGTCCTATTATATGGGACTTAAAAAAACGAAACTGGCTACACCTCTGTCTAACCCTTCGGTGGTTACAGGCGTGATGTTTAAGAATGGATAAAAATCAAGCTACAATTCTTTCAGCTAAAGTAAACACGAATTGGGTGAAACAGGAAGAGGCAAGGAAAAAGAAACAGTTGGAAGACTGTTCCAGAACATCCAGGTCCAATCAAATTATACAAAATAACTCTCACTGATACGACTAGCAAGCAGTAATAAGAGACCTCGCGCACTACGCAGCCACGACCACAACTTTTCGCATCACCGGCCGCGATCCTGAACAAAACTGGTGGGACGGTCGTGCGACCAAACTTGCTGTCTTGTCGAAGCTTCTGAGGCCAAAAGTCGTGGTCATGACCGTATAGTGCGCGAGGTCCCTTAGGGTGGTTTTTGATGTGATACCAGTCATGTGGGGTTGCCTGGTCCAAGCCCTAGTTAACTCATCAGGCTAAATATTTGATTTATCGGATAGGAGTCTTTTGGTGGTGCTCGTGGCTAAGTAATAACAGCCGCACGGGTCGATCTTTAAGGTTAAGCTGCGCTTGCAAAGGTCAGTCTTTGGATGGTGATCCATTACATAACAAGTTTCCACCGTGTCTCGGAAAGCACGTCAAGCCGTTGGTCCCGGCTGTCGTTTGAAGATCTTTGACAGTAGTTACAGGTAGTCAGTGACCTGAAAGTCTGACAACCAGTTTCACTGAGGGGTACCGTATTACCCAGTACTAACTGGGTTTTGGAGGTCAGATAGCCAGTTCCTCCGTGTGAAATATTGGTATGCAGCTGCATCTGGTTGGACTGGAAGAAGACCTCACTAACTAGGCGTATGATGAGGAGTCCATTTAGCAGCGTGTATTGTGTATTGTGTATTGTAAAACAGGCTCCTTATAGGTCCAGGTGGCTCCATTTCCGTACTATGACTCACAGCCATAACTCAGCCTACTAAACTATTCCATTGACGTTTACCTGTCGCATTTACAGCTTCTAAAACACATAAAACAACAACTGAACGATCCATCACGCTACGGCTAAAGGGAGCTCAGCAGTAAACACTTCACAAAGCACGCGATCCGAATTAAAAGCTACATATACGATAGTAAAACTTTTAATGGTCGTATTAATTATGAACAAGCGTTGTGTGGTCGTGCTGTGGTCGGTCTGTGGTGGCAGCGACCACGTTAATGCACGTGGTCGCGGGTGCGTTTAACGCCGGCCACATTATGTGTGCGTGCTGTTTAGCGAATGAATTGGCGGGTTTTGAGTTTTGTGATGTGGGTTTGGAGCTTGGTTGATATATTTTAGTTTTTATTGGACTGAAGTGTCTACTATGACATTAAGGTCTTATTATTATTGATAGCCTGTTGTTCTACTGTCGCGCATAGGCTTTCCTGCGTATTTTTCATTGTTTGCAAGTTCATCTTATAAATTGTTCGTGGCACTGCGTAATTAACTAACTACTTTATGAATATCCTTGATATCTGTTAAGTTTTGAATTACAACCAAGTCCAAACGCATATTAATGCAGGGTTAAAAGCATCCTTAATAGTGACACCATATATACAGGGTTAGCTGAAATCACCCTGTATAGAAACACCAAAGACATCTCTACCTACCCACTTAGACAAGCTAGCGCAAAGGCGAACAAATAGCACCAAAAACCTGCAAGTCACTAGATTATTTAACAAACGACGATCACGATAACGTAGGCGGATCAATCAGTTATTCAGACTACCTACCGTTGCCATGGCAACCGGCCGATGACAGCCAATGCAGTCCTTTCACACTTATTTATCCGCTGAAATAAACCTTATGCCAATGACGATAAAGGTACTGTCAGAGGTAAAATAACAATGAAAGGATAGTAATATTAGAAGCGCTCTATCCATCCATTGTGTTCCATTATCAATCTATTATTGGTAATGTATTTATAGAAGGTTTAATTATAGTTTAATTTTTTTTAATTTAGACTTGATCATTGTATTTGAAACGCAATGGGGTCAGTGGTTTTAATTTATAGCCGCTGATTTAGCACCAATATGGCGTCGCTGTGTTTTGACAGCTGTCAATTTCAACACTGCGCAACGTTTACGTGGAATATTTTAGATAATCCTCAAATAATCTTTAATAAATGACAACAAATATTTTGGTTAACACATGAAACGGGATATTTACCATGTTTACAACATCCCGACAGCCAACAACATGGTAAATATCCCGTTTCATGTGTTAACTAAAGTGTTAATGACCATGTCACTTTAAAAACTTATACTTAACAAATATTTTAACTTTATATTTTTTAATAAATTTTCCTTTCTACAGATTTTCTTTAAGATTTTTTTCTTTATGTCAAAGGCTTTACCTGCTGAGCTTAAAAGTTGCTAAACTAACGGAATAGCAAATGGATTTGGCGTTACTAATACTGACTATTTTTATATTTCCGTAAGACGGACGTGGTTAGAATAAATCACTCCATCGAACTTCCATAATTACACGGTTATACGATTGTCAAAAATGTTTTTCATACCATCAGGAAACTTCCACGTGGATGCGTAGGTCAATGAATTAAGAAGGTACCTACCGGTTTTTTATTAACATTTTACTGACCTTATATTTGACGCTGTCAATTAGAGTAAGAAATGAGGGGTGTGTCTACACAGGAAAATACAGGCTGATAAAAATGTATCCATGGAGTTTCTTGCAAGTTTTTCTCCATAGATATATCCTACGATTCATGGCATGGCTTCAAATTCCCGACTGACTTCAAGTGGACGGCTCTGTAAATGGTTTAATATTTAATAAATGCTTTTAAAGGAAGAATGTTTTCCATACATAGGAAAATGCAACAAAAAAGCAATTCTTGTCAAACAACTAGGTAATGTCAGTCTCCGCCCAACCCTTCCGGTGCACACAGACTTAACAAAAGCCATCCGTCATCTATAACGTCACGTCAACAAACATTACCTCGTCCAAGTTTAGTCGTTAGCCCTCGAGTCATTAGTCACTGGGATTACATCCGCCGTTCACACGTCCCGTATTGATTGCACCGGTCATATTGACCAGCGGCGTTTACATTCGGAATTATTTCCTAATAACGCGATCGGAGGGTTAACGATAACGGATGGAATGGGTATTTTAATATGGGTTACCCTGCGAATTCCTGTTTGGGGAATACCTCGTAACGATTTCGTGGAGGCTCTGTGCGATCTTAAGGTAAAAAGGAATAGGTAATATTTGTCAGAATTTCAGTTTAAAACGGCGAATAATAAAATTCCTATCGTGTTTTTCGTCGACCTAAAACATTCCCTTATCTTCAAAATCAATGTTATATCTTTCTTTTTTCTAATCAACGATAACATGTCCATACAAAGTACACTTTTAGAAACATGTACTCTATCACTCACGCACTTTTAAAACGCCGATCTCTCATTAAGTTATTATCATAATATACTGTCCGACATAATATGTAGTAAAACTAATAATATAATAGTACAAAACTAACGAGTTTAAACACGCAACTTACGTCACACATCAAAAATCAACAACACCTGCATGTGTTATGTACTTTACCTAATACTGGATAAGAAAGTACAGAAAGTCAACTGCAGTTATTTCTTACATAACTGTATTGGTAAACAAAAGTTGAATCAAATCTTAAGTTACCGCAAAACATCTATAAGCGAAAAATTCAAAAAAAAAAACATATCGTCGAATGAGATAAAAGATTTCATTTCATTCAGAGAAATAGAAAATTTCAACATGTTTGTGGCAACATGGCCGTGTCATATTAGTTAAACAAGGAGAGAGAAAAAATACAGCTGTTTTAATAAAAACAATACAAATAGTGCTCTTTAGACCTCTGTGCGAAGATTGCTGATCAAGGATGACTGCGCAACACTTAATCACGGTCTAAGATAATTGTACTGATAAATTGCTAAAAAAGAGATAAGTTATCATTGTAATCAGCGAAGAAATTAACATATTATTTGCGTGCGTGATCATGATTCACTTTTTACTTAGAGTGTTTCAACTACTAAGGCTAATATCAAAAGAATCGTAGTTACAAGATGAAGCTTCGATGCATCTCATTAATGCCAGCATCAAGACCAGCATCCCAATTGTGTGACATACTCGTACTTTCTATCATATCGCAATCGGAAGAATTTCGAAGGGAATTTCTTTTCCTATGTTTCTTTTTAACCGACTTCAAAAAAAGGAGGAGGTTCTCAATTCGGTTGTAATTTTTTTTGTGTTTGTTACCGCATATCTTCGTCATTTATGAACCGATTTGAAAAATTCTCTCTTAGAAATTTCATCAAAATCGGTTCAGCAGTTTGGTTTTTAAATCAAAATAGCTGGAAAAAATACGTCATCCAAGTAAAAGAAACAGCGAAATTGATACTTGAAAAGGATTTGTGTGTGATGCTATAACTAAAAAGGGTAAAATAAAAACAAAATCAAAATAAGTTCAAAAAAAAAAGTTCAAAAACTCGTCTGTTAAACAAAGTGCATAACGCAATCAGCACTGTTAAATTGTCAAAATAAGTTGAGCAGTGATAGTCTATCATCGGTCTCGAGTTCGAACCCCAGACACGCACCTCTGATTTTTCGGAATTATGTGCGTAGTGTATCTACAATTATCACTTGCTTCGGTGAAGGAAAACATCGTGAGGAAACCAGCATGCCTGAGAGACATTTCTCAACGGCATGTAAAAGCCAAGTCAGAGGCCCTTGGGCGGCATAAAAACTCTGACACCAGGTTAGGCACTAACCACACGATAAAGAAGAAAGATTGTCAAAAAGACAAAGTGTGTCACACACGCTAGTCCTTTTTTTAGTTTCAACAGGATTGCTAATAGCTTTTCGGTAGCTTATGTCACTCCAATACATTCTTGACTTTTCTATAATCGCTGTCACTGATAGAATGTCAATGGCCCTCTTGCCCTTCTGTTCTCGTCCATTTTATGACATATTCCATGTGTTGCTGTCATAATGATGTCACGCACGAGCTAATAAATATTTAAATACACATTATTATGCTCTTTGGTTTGGAAAGTAACCAACGTATTTAGAGGAAGTTGGAGAGAGAGAGAGAGAGATTAATCAATCAGCTGTTGAGAACAAGGATAGATATAGTGTGCTCGTAAACAAAGTCGATGAGTTCCAGACTTTTGTTTGTAGCTTACGATCTGAGATTTGGAAATGGACCACAGGATGTCCCATCTTGAAGTTGGGAATAATTTACAGGTTTTGAAACAAGATACTAAATATTACTAAAATCTTTCTGAAATGATGACCAAAGTATTCGATTTGGCTATATTTTTAGGAAGTAAAACATCTAATGAAGGGGATGAAATATGAAAAAAGGAAGAGACCTTTGTCCTCAAGGAGTATGCTGTCACCAGCTAAACGAACACTAATGTATTACTTATGTCTTGGCGAGATTTTCCCTTCAAACTTACAGTTAGCAACAGTAATCACTACATAGTATAAAATAAAGTCGGTTCCCGCTGTCTGATCTTTAAAACTGCGCAACGGATTTTGATGCGGTTTTTTTAATAGATAGAGTGATTCAAGAGGAAGGTTTATATGTATAGTACATGCCTATTATAGTAGAGAAAACATTAGTATCTACATTGCACCCGTGCGAAGCCGGGTTCGGGTAGCTAGTTCTAAATAAAAACAATGGTAAAATAACCACCGACTGGAATGATAGGGCAAAGGGCTTGCATCCATAAATTACATACATAAATACCCTGTTATCTTTGAACCCTGTTTCCCTGGTACATTATATAATATGGTTAGTCAGATACAAACGTGAAATGTCGATGCCTTTGGGAATTGCAGTCTTCTGACTGATCCAACGTGAGATCAGCAAATGGAATGAGTTGACAAAGGTCAAGTTCTTTCTTTTATATGGATGTTTTTTTTTTGATGACGGTCGTTCTGTCTTTTCAGTTTCAGTTAGTGACCAAAGTAATCTTTAAGCGTTCGTATGTAGAGCGTCAGGTGCATACTGAAATATTCTTTCAGAGAAAAGACTCCAAAAAGGTGACGATAAACCAATAACAGTCGCGTATACTAATTTCCCATTGTTTATAATTCAAAAAGAAAATCTTTATTATATAGAAAAACGCAGTAACAGGCGTTTTACGCAACTACGCAAGCGGAAAACACAGTGCAATAGTTTTAAATTTCGATATACTGACTGAGTTTGACAATCATTTCCAATTTTCCCTTGCAACCAGATGAAACAAACTTATAATCGTAACTAGATCGCAGTAAACCATTCCAGTGTCACAGCAAATCAGTGCATTACCGTCATCACAGTGTCATCCTGGCATATATACAAGATGAGACACTAACATACGACAAACATACGACTCGACGATCTAACCCTTTAATGCCAGCGGTCTGACAACGACACACGGTCTGACGAAGTATGCCGTATGCCAAATAAATTCACCGCGCGAAGGTCGCCAGTTATTTTAGTGAAAGCATTCCACGTTTAACTGTGCCTTCTAGAATTTTCTTCATTTTTGAATGGAATTAAAAAGTTAGTTTTTTTTTGTAGGCAATAGGCTTGTCCCATTATTACATGGGACTTAAACATAACTGGCGAAATGTGGGTGTACTATTAGGTACACCCGAAGATAACAGGCGTATTGCTATGTTATTAAGTGTGTTAAACAGCTAAGTAGAGGTTGATTGAGTGTTTTTGTCGCAAATATAAAACCTTTTGAGTCATCGTCTACAGTTGTTGGTGTTTCTTATATTTAAATTGCGAAGTAACTGTGTTTTTACTAGAAATTCCTTTTTAAAAATCGCGAGTAACAAATAACGGGTCTCAGGGGCTCAAGAATTTGCGTCAGGCTTTGAATATTAATTTATAATTTAACATAAACCCCATATTTAACAGTAAACGTAATGAACTGTTAATAGCTAAAAAACATAAAGACGGTTTTCAAAATTCAATAGTCGTTTACTCCGCATAAGTTAACCAGCGGCTGTGTATGGCCAAATGCATGACCGTGGACGAACCAAAGAAATATGTAAGGATTGTAGTATATGGCGTTTTGTAGTTACTGCCCAACCCCGTGGAAAAAAAGGCGTGAATATAATATGTACGTATGTATTTATTCAAAAGTGACTTTAAAAATTGACCAGCTGTTTTTAAAAATTACAATGTCGTATATTTAGAATGTCATTCGGTTCACCTCAGCGTTGTGAAAGTCACGTGTGACTGTTTGTCAAGTACACTGATAATGCGATTATCGAAATAAAGCAAATAGGTGTGGTGACGTCACCGGTGACGCGTCATTTACGATACGGTCAGAAGTATGCTCTACTTACGCTTAGAAGTAGTTTAGTAGGTATTTCTTTTTTTTGATAATTTTAATCAAATTGATTTGAAACTATCGAAATTTGAATGTTTATATGTACCTACATATCTACCTAGCCTGTCGAGGAATACAAGCGTGTAGTTATGCTATAGAAACTGAAGTTACACTTACAAAATACACGTGTGGAAAGATGAAACATACCTGTAAACAAAACAAAATAAAGCATTAGTTCGGTACTCAGAATCGACATAATTTTTAATTGAACAGGCTCCATTACTCGCAAGTCACACGTAATATGCCGTAAGCAATAACAAGACGCTGCGGAGGCTGGCACGTTACAACACAGACCGAAACAAAAAACAAAAGAAAGAGACGAATACGTAAATATTAAACGGGACGAAGCTCAAAGGTACCAAGCCAACAAGTCAAGCTAAATGTCCCTGTTAATAGAAATAGAAGCCAGCACCCGAAGCCGATACCTTCTAACAAAGACGCCGCACAGTGGATCCATATTGAAAATTAGTGGACATGGGCAACAAAGTTCCAATATCGATTCGATATTTTTTTATGTGATTCTTCATGATATTCCAGACAACTTTTACTCTTGTGAAATTTCTTCTAAAGTTGATCGTTTGTCTGAAAAAAAATAAATTAGATTTTTTTGTATGGAGCGAATCACGTTTATTTTTTTTTCTTCAATTGTACGAATATGTTAGGTGTATGGCGTGAGTATATGATAGCTAGGGTCATTCTCTATCCACGAAAAAATATATCAGCGCCGGCCATCCGCGGCCGCGCGAGTAATCATTCGGTAAAAAAATAATATTTTCTATGAAATTTTTTGCCTTTTAAAATCAATTCAAAGTCATATTTTCTGTCTCACTTGGCTGTTTTCACCTTTTTAGTTAAATATATAGTTTTAATAGCACATAGGTACTCACAACTAGTAATTCTGGAAGAGGTTAAGTTATTATTGCATGTTATCGGTGGCACCTGCATTGTGATTGATATTTGTTTGTGCGCTCGGTTAAGTGCATAACAAACGAGTCACCGAAAAATAATTGTCTCTGATTGGCTGTTATTTTTTTAACTACCTGCACATTATCTATTGTTATCGGTGGCACCTGCATTGTGATTGATGACTCATTTGTTTGTGCGCTCGTCTAAGCGCATAACTAATGAGTCATCGAAAAATGCTCGTCTCTGATTGGCTGAATAATTTTCAGTCATGCTAATATGTTCACTACTTGAGTAATTAACACTGACTATAAATACAAAGACATTCACTAAGTCCCTCTAGTTTCGCTCTTGTCGCTTATTTGTGAACACAGTGAAATACTTTTATTTTTATATTTACTTTAGAACTATGGCTGGATTTTGTACCAACCTAGATCTTTTTGTGAAATTAAGAAGTGGTGGTGATCTGAAAAATTATATGTTTCTATATGAAAGTATAATTTCTGTTTTGAATACCACAGTTTCTGAAGAAGACAAAAACCTAATCAAGGAGTTCTGTCGGCTTTTTTGTATAAGCCTAAATAAAAAGTGGATAGAGTCAAGTAGAAATCAAAAAACTTTTATGAACCGTGTAAATAATCGCAAGTGGTTGGAAAAAAACATCAACTGGCCTGTTTGTGACAGTGTTGACCTGAGAAGTGAGTTGGGCTTCTAATAAGCTCTGATCCTCACATATCCTACATAAGGCCTAAAATAACGAAACAGGTTCATAGTGAGTTGTTGCCTGAAGCAATTCAGTTGTTACAGACTACCGAGCCTCCCTGTGACAGTGAGATTATGGAGGAAGAAGAATGCCTCATAGCAGAGTCCGAAAATTTGCCGGACCCACTTCTGGAATAAGAAATAAAGTGATCCGGCTATGGACTATTCCCACAAAAGCCCATCAGGGCTGGGAATATGACAAACAGCCCTTTTCAGGGCTACAATTATTTCACAATTTCCTTTCGATCATACGTACGATAACTTATACTATACTTTACATACGCTTGATTATGTAGATAATGATTATCAACGTCTTGCCCGTAAAAATTCAAACTATTTCACGTATATTTGATAAAATTAGTATACCCAGAAACTTATTACATGTTTATTTTACAATAGATAACGTGCAGGTAGTAAAAAAAAATAACAGCCAATCAGAGACGACCATTTTTCGATGACTCATTAGTTATGCGCTTCTAGCCGAGCGCACAAACAAATGAGTCATCAATCACAATGCAGGTGCTACCGATAACAGTAGATAATGTGCAGGTAGTTAAAAAAATAACAACCAATCAGAGACAATTATTTTTCGGTGACTCGTTTGTTATGCATTTAGCCGAGCGCACAAACAAATGAGTCATCAATCACAATGCAGGTGCCACCGATAACATGCAATAATAACTTAACCTCTGCCAGAATTACTAGTTGTGAGTACCTATGTGCTATTAAAACTATATATTTAACTAAAAAGGTGAAAACAGCCAAGTGAGACAGAAAATATACTTTGAATTGATTTTAAAAGGCAAAAAAAATCATAGAAAATATTATTTTTTTACCGAATGATTACTCGCGCGGCCGCGGATGGCCGGCGCTGATATATTTTTTCCTGGATAGAGAATGACCCTAGCTATCATATACTCACGCCATACACCTAACATATTCGTACAATTGAAGAAAAAAAAATAAACGTGATTCGCTCCATACAAAAAAATCTAATTTATTTTTTTTCAGACAAACGATCAACTTTAGAAGAAATTTCACAAGAGTAAAAGTTGTCTGGAATATCATGAAGAATCACATAAAAAAATATCGAATCGATATTGGAACTTTGTTGCCCATGTCCACTAATTTTCAATATGGATCCACTGTGCGCCGTTAGCTTTATAGGACGCTTATAAGCGTGTACGCATCTTTATGTAGGTGTGTGATACCAGGACAACGACCTCGCGGCCCCGACACGCAATTCCGAATCTTCGGTCACTTGTTTCCAACAGATTAATGGCCACTATTCATATCAGATGGCTATTTGCTGTCCCCCGACTGAATACGGACGGTTCTCTCGCTATTTGTATTAGAACTCGTTTTGATACTTGCTAGTTACGTACGAGTTTGTTCGTGAACAAAATTATTCATTCCTTTTTCAACGCTTCAAAGGAACGAGGCGTACTCGAACGAGTAATTTACGTAATTGTATCAAACAGCTAGAAGCACTAACATAATAAATATTAATACACTTATCTAGGATGTTCGGCTTATGAAGTTCCACGGGTATTAGCCACTTACAATGTGGATTACGTCGGGCTGGCTGGTGTTGTGATATACGCGAGCCTTTGTGCAAGTGGACCTTGAGTAAAATGAGAATTCGCTAAGTCCCGGCAAATTGAAAACGTTCCAGCTGAGCGGGAACGCAGCCTGTAAAACGGTACCGAGCTACCGAACGTCGGATCGCATTAACCAGGGCCCTTTGTCGACGTCGCTCGACGCGTATCGCCCTTTCACTACCGTTTACAGACATTGCTGTGCGCTCAGATAACGACGAACAAAGCGTTCCCGACTGGCGAATGCCAATTCGGAAAATGCTCAGTCACCCCTGTGAGTTAGTGTCGATGTTACTGCGCGCCGCCTGTGCCGCGTCACCCGCGTGCGCTCGACACCACGCATCCTACAGCGAGCACCGCACAGCCACGCTTGCCACCCACTTCTTGAATTTCGATAATATTTCATTTGAATTTGGATTTGTCGACTAAGCCGGCTCGGTCGGAGCTCGGCTTCAGTTATTTATTACGTCATTAGTGGTGTGTTAGTTCGCACAATGCTCTAACAACGTATTGTTTTAATATGTTATGTATTTGTAGAGCAGTTTTTCCTGCATTTCCAATGTTTATACAGAATTAATCCCATAGTAAAGATGGCCATAACAAAAACTATTCTTCAACAGCGGTTCTCTTCGCATCACTAGAAACTGTTACGCATTTCAATGGTATTTTGTCTCCGTAACAAAATGTTGTGTCGAAAGATACGGAACGATTATCATCACGTAATGTTCAAAGGAAATGGAGCAATAAATGTCGTTGTCCTACTCCGAAGGTCACGTAAGCGCTTCGTGTGGACAGAAGTTAGTTTTCATATATTTTTCTCCAAAATGTTATTTTCTTACTCTTATTTGTTTGGCTCGCAACGCTACCTCTTCTAAAATGAGTCGATATTGCACCTTTGTTATTCCAAGTTTCTATAACAACAGATTCTCTACACGTCTTTTCAATTTGACTCCCTGATTGTTTTCCCTGCATTTCGACTTCAAAATAAATTGGTAAGCTGTTTACATTTTAGTAGCAAAACAAGGTACTAAAACGTTCGCCTCGGTTCTAAATTCAAGTTATAATTGAACGAGAGCGTCGCAAGCGTTCACGGCATTCGGAAAATTCGCTGACAAGAAAAACTCGGACTAAATCAAGGCGCGTTTCACAGACACGGTAACTTAATTAGATTCCGTAGTCGGCCGCCATAAAGGGAGAGCCTCCGCCATCGCCCACGAGGCCAATAAAGACTACACTGCGTAGTAGTTTGTAGATATCGTCTAAACGACGAACGAAGCGTATCGTTCGCGGACTTTCAGATTGGTTCAGATACGCGCGTAGGGCGTTGACCTCGGCGCGCGCGCATGTTCGCACACAGCTCTCGGCACAAACATGGTTAAAAATAGCTGGTGACGTCACTTGTTTATCATCGTACGCAAGGTTACGCAGCGAGCGGCAACCACGAGCGAACCATGCCGCGCTGCGCCGGCGCCGCCCGCGGCCGAATAGTGATGTAAGGGCCGCAGGACCTGCATTGCATGAGCAATATTCTGCACACATAGTTACGCCATGTAATTACACTGCGATTTCTAATTCAAACCAATCCAGTAGTCCTGCGATTATTTATAAATCACAAAAAAAACTCGTTTTTTGTCTGAAATGCGACAGAATACACCGATGAATTTGCGCTGTGCATACAAAAACAAATAATCTAATCAGTGCTGATAAAAGCTGGTGAAGATAGATCCCTGTAGGTCAGAAGTTCGAACAATGACAGAATAGTTTTCAGTTTGAGACCTGATTTTGATCAATTTTCTTTCAAGACTGTGGTGATAACAGTTCATTCAGACGCTTTTTTTATCTGAAATTCGTTGGTTTACAATGAAAAATCTTTCTTCATTAGCAACAAGCTATTATAAGATTATTTTAAGTGAATACTTATTACAATTTTTCAACATTACGAGTTATCAAAATAAAATTCAAGGGACGTAAAAAATTTAATTTTCGTTTTCACAAAAAAGTAATTTGGCTCATTGAAAGAATATGAAGTCCTATTTAGAAATCACAAAAAAACTGAAATTTTTTCAAACGTGTATAATCAATTAATTAGAAGTCAGTTTCGAAATAGAATTTAAAATTTCGAAAAAAAAAAAGAATTTACATACATACCTATCTACCTAGAACTCTATTTTTTCACACTCATCGCCCGAAGTTCGAACAAACATTTTTTTTTCTCGGTACATCGAACCCTGGCCAGTGCGCGCTTATCCGAGATTTAGGAGGCGTTGTAATAATAAATGTAAACATCATAGTACACGTAGTGCCACGTTAATCGTTATGTAAACGAGTGGGCTATTTACTTGCGCACACACTGTATATCAAGCGTGTAATAAAATGCTAAGGATTGTTGATATCACTTTGATTTGTGTTGAACCTTACATCTATTGTCACATTATCGTAACCTACATTGACTTACCTTCGTCCTAAAAAGAACACTGAAAATCATGATTTTGATACTTAATTCTTAGAATATTTAACTAGAGCAACGGCCAGAAAACCAGTGAACTATCAAGGTCAAGTAGAAGACATCAATTTAATTACATAACATGTTTACGATAAGGTGAAAGCTTATCAAAACTAAAATCAAAATAGAAAGTCAGTCTTGCGACGAAACGCCACGACTAATCGCGCACTAACACTTCAATGCTTCAGTATAAGTTCATTTTAAATTATTGTGGATCGATTTCTCTCAGCGAGGGGACGATTCGACGGGGGTATAAAATAAAATAACATCCACATGTTACATTTGACATGTGTCAGAGAAAATACGAGATACGACACCGATACAAGAGAAAGCAATAGTTATGGTCTTAGGGAAACTGCTAATGCGAATTGAAGTTGATGTATTGAGTTGGGAAAAATTGGTAAAGTATCAAGATCGTTTGGGTAATCATAATTGGTCTTGCCATCTGACTGCAGCCCTTGTATAACATTTGTAAAGGTTACTTCTATCGCGCATACTTTTTACCCAAAACCAGATGTTTCAGCAGTGTTGATCAACTACATACATAGGTACAGAGGATAGCGTAGTTTCCGAAATGTCGATAAATTGATGATGATGTTACCTTCCACAGCTTTAGTTTAAAAAAAAAAATTACTTACGTACAACGTGAAATGTAGTATATGCGTTGAAGAGACGATATACGAGACCGAGTAATGAATTATGAGCACGAGTCGTTTATAGACTCGCAAAAAACTTAATTGGTGGTAACAATAGCTCATAGACGACGAGCTAGCGAACAATCACTTAAAACATGGCCGACCTTTGAACCGAAACCAACGTTTATTTAGGTAGAGCAGTATTCCT
Source organism: Standfussiana lucernea (assembly GCA_964057025.1). Taxonomy (NCBI): domain Eukaryota; kingdom Metazoa; phylum Arthropoda; class Insecta; order Lepidoptera; family Noctuidae; genus Standfussiana; species Standfussiana lucernea. Next base: position 15,082,671 of record OZ059796.1, read on the forward strand.
GTTGCTATACTACTGCTTTTCCTTTGTAAGGTGAATTTTTTAATTTTTTTTTCCATTTTTTTTAGTTTATGTATAATTATAGAGATCGGATATTCGGGCGCATATTTACCTAAAGTTTGAGGTTGACTAGGATGGAGTGCGCGTCATTACGTGAAAAGTCCCAGTTTATTTCAATGAATAGTATTTTTTTTTTCATTTTAGTGTCTGACAGGGCATAATTCGTTTGAATTATCAAACGAATTATGCCCTGTCATATTTACCATTTTGTCCTAATCAATATTTCAGCAGCAACATTTGAGTTCAAATATTTGTAGTAATTTTAACTTGTTCTGTTCAACAAATTTCTGGCCTGGTTTTATATAGATTATAAATATTCGTTATAGGTACTTGTGAGTTCTACTTTTAATAAACACAAAAAAATATGATATTCCGCGATCCCGGGATAAAAATTGGCATTTTAAGAATCTGCTTCCATACTTTTCCAGCCTTTGCGGGGAAAAAACGTACTTTAGGTAAATATGCGCCCGAATATCCGATCTCTAATAATTACATTGTTAAATTGTTCTTTTTTTAAATAAATGACATAATTTGATTAGGTAGTTTGTGTTATTTTATTTGTTTGATATTTTATTTGGTCAAGTTTTGCCTAGGTTTCAGTATTTTGCGAAGGAAATGATAGTTGAGTACAGCCAATTTGGTTTTTCACAAGTACTAGAAATATCTAAAACTGTGAAACTACTCATTTTACAATGTGTTAAGTTGTTTATGAATATTTAAATACGGAACAGCGCAGGTGTTAAATAATAAAATTAACATTCTTATTTTTCATCTTTTCGTTCAATAAGTAATTGTTAACAAATTTCTACGAGTTGTGTCATTGATGTCTAATTCCATCGCGCCCGGAACCCCGAAAGTTTAGAAAGAAATGTACTTCTGAGCTCACTGACGGTCGAACACTTTTCATCCTTATTACTCAGTGCATAAGGGTGAAAAGTGGTCGACCGTCGGTGAGCGCTGTAGTAATAACCCCTTATACACGTCCCTTATGTCACGCATTTAATTCATAAATCATCGAACTGACACAATGTCAATCACACAATACATGATGCGTCATCGGTTACTACCTACTTGTATGTACTAATTTATGTACTAGACTATATACCGATGCGATTGTTTGAACATACCTGCCCTTACCAAATGTCCGATTGTCTGTAGATAAGCCTGTCAGATGCAGGCATACAGGCGCCCAAGTATAAAGAATATGACTAGGGAATTGATAAATAAACTAGTATATTTCTTGTCTAGCTTGAAACTGAAATATTCAAGAGAAAAGTTTCGTAAAGTATGCATTGTTCACGTTACTGAAAATTGAGCAATTGTTGTTACACTTGTTGTTCTAATTAATTTTATTAAAGGACAGAAGCCTAATAGTATATTTGGATGGAATATTATAAAAGTCAAATATCGTGATGTAATTGACTAGCTTTTGGCGGCAACTTTTCCCGTTTGTAGGTCAGAAATAAACCCACGACAACGTATCACAGGGACTAAAAGTATACCATACCAGGCCATGGTCATGGTTTGTGCAAAATTTCAGAGACATCCAATCATTCGTTAAGTACTGAAAGGGAACAGATACACAGAGTAAATTAAAAGAGAAGCCTAATAGTAGGTACCTGTATTTAAATGCAAGTCAAAATATGGGAGTAGTAAAATATCGCAATATAATTAATTATATTCTTGTTATAAATAAATGGACGCGTGATTCATGCATTGCTCCGTTGACCCTTTAAAGGAATAGGGATGTCCATATTACATCGTAGTCGAAGGCTATCTTTCAACAAGTCCATGTATCGACAACGCATAGCTGTACTAGAGCTGGGGAAGGAAAAATAATCGACAGATGGACTGTGTGAAAGAAGATGTGGTAAGTAGGTGGGTGCCTACATAGATGAGCAGAAACAGAGAATTATGGAAGAAGAAGACTTGCTGCTTCAACCCCTAATAAATTCAGGTGGGGAGGTGCAGCTGAGATCGACTCTGAAATTTAGGTGTCGTTTTCTCAATTTTAACGTGCTTTTAAATTTTTATATGTACACTACAGGCGTATATTTTTAATGAGTTGCTCATGGACTTCACACGATTAATGATTTATTAATCACTAGACAAATTATCAACAATATACGTCAGTCATTGTTAACTTTGACGAAGTTACTACCGTTACATATTAACAAACTCATTTAACCCATCAATTCTTCAAACCAACATGTTCAACATGTGTCAACCCTAGCCCACGAATGATTTGACACTTAATAATGTATGTGCATATGCATTCATTACTCGCTTCCCGCAGTGCTGAGCAAAACATCGCGAGGGTCGCGGGTTCAAAGATCGCGTTATTATGTAACCACACTCAGTTTCATGTTGCTGAGATTTAACCATCATCATCATCAGCTTAGCCTTTTCCCAACTATGTTGGGGTCGGCTTCCAGTCTAACCAGATGCAGCTGAATAGGTACCAGTATTTTACATGAAGCTACTGACTATCTGACATCCACAGCCCAGTTACTGGGTAATTCGATACCAGAAAAGCGCCGAGGTAATGAAGCTCGACGATTCCCGGAGAAACAATTCAAATGCCTTAGATCCCGAATCACAATTAATTGAGCAAAATAAATCAGAAAAAATCAATGGAGTAAGAAAACCCAGTTTCTACTTCGAGAGTTAACCTTCCAAAATACCGATATTGGCCTTTTGCAGCATCAGAATACTGTAGGGCACTAAAGACTAAAGCCATGTGAGAAGGATACCCTCTTGAAGGTGTCCCGTACAAGTAACCTGTTCCACTCTATGTACCCTTTCTTGTCTGCCGTGATTGATAGCCGATTCACGGCTTGTTTTTCCTCTAGTTTACTGCGTAAAGTTTCTTCACAGGACCTTCACTATAATGATCTTCTAACATTTGCCATTCTGTCTTAACTTTTATCCCCTTGTGACAAGGACTAAAATCATTTCGAGCATATCATTTTTTAGACCTCTTCATCATCTGCCTAATCTTTTCCAAACTAGGTAGGGGTCCAGTCTAACTGAATGCAGCTGAATACCAGTATTTTACATGGAACTACTGCCTATCCGATGTTCAGAACCCATTCACTGCCCTAAGGCAAATCTGCTCACTGTCAAATTCCTTGCACCTCCAAATTAGTAACTTTTATTAAAATGTAGTTTCAACCTTGCTTTTTAAAGACCTTTTATACGACAAAAACCCTTTCCAATCACGATTCCTGGTACCAAAACTCCACCTTTTCTACATCAGCATTAAATTTCGATCGTGATAGGCCACCGTCGACTGTAAACAAGGTAAACACGACAACCTGTCACCTAGATTTTTTATGAGATATTATTAATCGGGCGAATAAAAAATACTGGCGACTGATAATGACATAGTGTAATACGAAACTGAGCTACAAAATGGGTTAGAACCATAGACAACAATTGTACGAGTTGATATGGTCGCAAAAACTACGCAGCTAGGGTGCCCAAACAAATGCGATAAGATAAGTGAGAAACGCGCTACATCCAAGTTGTACGCATCAAATTTGTATTTTCGTCTTAGCTTTTCTTTACGGCCATACTCAGAATTTTTGATACCTTAAATTTGGATTGACATTCGCTCGTTTAAATACCATTCATTTTTTACGAATCGAATTGCAGAGAGTTACAAAGACTAGCAAACTCGTGCAGATGACGTTATTCAGTTGTGGGTCATCCATCAAGGTCTATTGATTGCTTGCGACACTGATATTGTGCACAGGTGCATTTGTAATGTATACTGAGGAGATTACGTTTACGTTTTTTGTTTTTTTTTTTGTCAGTTTGATTTTGAACTAGCAGTGTCAGGTGCCTGCTCACCCTCCCGTATCTCACACACTTCCTTGTGTTCTGTCAGTTGGGAGTATTTTACGCCGATTTAACGCTTCTGTGTTAGGTACCCTAAAACGTTCACCTTGATTTTCATAGACTACATGGCAAGAATATTGTCAACAAAATCTTTTAGGTCTAGTTCCTTGGCATAGATTTAAATCTACCAATAATTCAATAATTAGCCATCAACTCAATCCATTACTATCTTGACCATTTCCACTGTCAAATACACGCCGCACGTACTTGACAATACTATTAACTCAGCTGATAGATCTGCTAAGTAATTCACTTTGATTGATCACTACTGTCCACAAACAAACCATTATAACGTAGTTTATAAACAGCTGATCTCCCCCAAACATACAGAAAAATATAGTTCGCTAATGTATGAGAATATTCTGTGTAGGACTCATTGATAACTGGCCATACAGCCAGTAACAGCTGTTCAATGTTTATACGAATCCTACGCTATATTAGTCATAGCCCTACTCCGGAACGCTCCCGAAACTAGGGTAAAACAAAAAACGTGAACATACATAAATTACCAGCTCAATGATTATGTAACAACATTTTCAAAACAGAAATGTAACAGTATCACACTAACACGTTTTCATTTCAGCTTTCAGCCAACTATTATAAAGAACATATAATCCCGTTTAAATTTACAGCCCGAGGACTAAAATGTGTAAGAACAAAGAGATTTTGTAAGCCAGTAACAATGATGAATGGCATCCTGCAAATAATTGTCCTTCGGGGCTAAGGGCGGGGCGCGAGGGGTGTGAGGAAACCCGGGACGGCGGGGGAGGTCGGTGGGCGCGGCAGGGCCGTGACGTCACGACGAGCCCTGCGGTCGTCGACCCGCGTGCAAAACAGCTGAGCTGACAGGCCACGAGATGCAAGTTACGTCCGCGCCCGCCCGCCGCCGAGCGACGCCACGTAACGGCATTACTAATTAAGGTTTTAGCGCCACTGACCGACTTTTTATTGTAAACAGGTTGTACTTAAGCCAGTGGAAGGGTTCGCTACAATTCGTAGTGCATGCGTAATGAAAATAACAAGTTTTTTTGCGGCACTGTGTATTTACTTTAGAACACGCGAACAGATAACCGCTATCTTTCTACTATTGTTGGAGAAACAGGTTATCGGCTTATGTAACGAGTCACTGACCTACAAGCCTTCAAAATAAAGAGTTATCACGCCTTTAACGCGTTTGGAGTACCCCCAATCCTTTAGAGGGGGTCTCAATTTTTCGAACATCACTCAAGAACCGCACTTGACGGTACAAACGGCTAATTTAAATTTGAAGCGTGCCCCTCTGGTTTGCTAAGAGTCCCCAAGTTTCTAGGTCGAGGTCTTTAAGATATGGTAATGAAGACTGGGATCCAGCCGTACCGCACACACTTCAAACATTGTCGGATGAGTTTTGGTTGGAATGAAGCTCGATTTTGGGATGTTTAACATTAATTTTGATACAGAAATTTCCGTTTTACAGCTAGTGGCGAATGGAAACTTATTATAATTAAACGTGCTATTAGGTAATGAAGGTTTAGGAATGTTTTCAGACCTCGAATGAAAAGCATTCGCCATGCATAAGTAGATAAGTAAGAAATCCCCGATTTTCAGCCGAACTAACATGCGTAGCGTTGTGGCACTTCCCCGGATGACCCGATGACCTGAATCAGACCGCTTGCGTACTTTGCATGTAGATACTGACAAGAAGTAACTTTTGGAATGATAATGCTGGACATCTAAGTCCAGTAGCAGAATGATGCACGTTAATACAAGGTAAAGCAAGGAGTTTTGAGCACTAAAGATGGTATGAACGCATGATTACTTAATGGTTTTTACAGATAGCTTGTACTGTCACACTTTATTTTCCGTCCATTTTTTCCAACTCCTAAGGAAGACATCCAAGTGGTATAAGCATGTAAGGTACTATAATTGTAAGAAATGATCTTTGTTTACTATGGTTCTAAATAGACACGATCTCCATCAAGAGAATTAATTAATTTTACAATGTTCTTCAAACAATTCGATAAGCTAAGAAAAGCCCATATTAAACTATGGACTCCTAAAGATCGTTATACACTGACTTATGGAATTATGCAGAGCTCCATAATGTTACCATTTAGCAAACCAGATTTCGCTGGAGGAAAGAATGAGGATAATTTCGCATTGGAAATTCACAAACGTTTTTTATTTGGACTGGATAATTCTCAAGGGATGGAGGAATAAATATTATTTATCTTTGTTTTACTAACGATTTTGGGCAAACATAACTTGCGTAGCTCAGTTCAGTCTAGTTAGGGCTTATTTACTTTGATGTTTATAAAAACAATAGCAGTGAACCCAAGTATGGCAACCCATTTTCAAAAAGCTTTGATGAATAATTTATCAAATGTAACACTTTAATTCATGGGCATAATAAAGTCAATTAATATAATAAGCTATTGTTCGGCGATACGTTCCACAAAGTAAGCGGCTAACAACAATTGTAAATTGTGACATTATCGCCATCAAAAAATACAGTACGGTTCTTTGTTTCCATAATCTATTCCAGTTGCACTCAACATGGGGCCCGGAGTTTGGGAGCAGCTTTATAACGAACTCAGAAAGGTGTGACTTAAACTTTTACTCATTAATCATCATTAACTAAGGCTAATAGTAACATGTAATTTGCTGCCATTTACAGTTATAACAGCCCATTATGTTTTAGAAGGCCGTCTTATACGGAATTAGATCAACAGAAATGGATATTGTTATATTGTTACAATGAAAGTTAGAATAATTGTTGGCGGGATTGTGAGATGTAATAAGTGGCTTAAGATGGGCAATGTAGAAAAGAATATTGATGAACTTACGTTTTTGCAAACGTAGTGATCAGAGGAAGATTAAAAAGCTCTCTGAAGATATGACTAATGCTACACAAGCAGATCATATCGAAAAATCTTTTCCAAAAACACCAAATATAAAACAAGCCCGCCACACTATTCCCAACAATGAGTACTTACAGCAACTTCAAAAACAGTGGTGATCACCAGAAAAGCGCAGATGCAAAGAAGCTATACGAATCCCGGCGAAACAATTCAACTGTCTTAGATTCCGCAACGAAATGAATCAGAAAGGAACCGCGGAGAACTAGGATAAATATAATTTCCACTTCCCACCATCTGTATCAACAAATATATGTAGCCCTAAGAAAAGGTTGAGCACCATTGATCCACACACCATAGGCACGAATGCTCGAACAGTGGTATTGTTTGTGCACCTTATATAGGCCAGACAGGATTACAATATAACCGTCTGTTTGCCCAAGTACTTAAGGGAGTTTAATAACGTCGTCGTGTGCCCATTTAACACCATTGTTTGCCATAATATTAAGGTCCTCGGCCTCCTCTAAATGGGGATTGAGGATTTTTTCGTCCGCCCCATGAAATTTTATGCGTCTGTTTGTTTTTGTCCAAGTGAGAGGATATTGTTTCGAGAGGACTCTGTCTTGGGGTTAAGGGTCGTTTGGATTTTAAATATTAACTATGTGTGAGAGTTAATTATGTTTATAATAAGAGGTATGATATGGCTAGAAAGTTGGTGACTGCTGAGATGACGAATTATAGAGAAGTATGGAAATGCTGCGGCGACCTCAAATAAATTTGGATGAGGGCAGAAGAATGATGATGAATAATGATAGAAGGTATCCTAAATAAAAGATAGGAAGTAAGATCCCTCAATTTGTTTCGTCAGTTCTTCTCAGTGGTAGTCGAAAAAGAAGAAACAACTCATTCTAGCACGTCCTATTTACAGGATAAATCATTTCATTTCTCTCTGAACACATTCACTGACCGTGGTGATCATCAAAGGTTTGCAAAGCATATCTTTAGTAATGTTCTGTTAGCAATAAACGTGTATGGACTGACACGAATATAATAGTATCATCAACCCAGAATCGAATTCTAAGTAACGAGATAATACGATAATACGAGCGAAGTGTTAGTTTGTTGCAATTGAAGTAATATCAGCAATTTGAAAACTAGAAACTAGCACACCATAAATAGACTATAATGATATTTCACAAGCGATTCCTAGAACGTTCTAATGTGTAACGTATGAAGAATTCTTACCTAAGCTAATGTAGCATTTTTTTTTTCACACAACATATTTTCGTTCTAGAAAAAAGTCGTGACGGAAGTTTTGAATCTGGATATTTTATGGATGGTTAAAAGAGCAGAGGAAGAACAAAGAAACGATGTATTCATTGTGGGGAAATATCCCAAGAGGATATAGATTGTGGACAAAAGGGTGACTACAGTGATGACGGTTAATAGAGAAGTACGGAAGAAGACGTCTTGTGCCTAACCAAGTAAGAACAGGAGAACATAGACTTGTTTTAGATAACAGGTAAACAAGTCCTTAGTCTAAAATTTGTAAAAGTCGCGAAACTTTATATTAACAACAGAAGTTTTAGGACTAATATAAAGCTTATTTTTAAAGCTGGTCTTGCGAACAGGCTTTGTGTTTAGTTCTTTAGAAACTTAATTAACTTTCGCACGTGGAAAATCGCGGAACTTAGTACCAATTCTGGAAACTATTAAGTTGGGAAACTTATCCCGAAAATACGCAAATAAATGCGTAAGAAAGTTTATATCCAAGAAACGCTTCTGAGAGGAATATACTTCGTCTTTACCAAGTCACTTAAATACAGTTAGTTTTTCCTCACGGGAGGTAGATTCGCAGAATATTTTATCTATATTCGGATGGATCTAGGCTACTGCCCGATAACAGATGATTATGGGTTTATTTTAGTCGGCCTAATTCCGTCATCAACATTTTGCGTTTCACACAAACAAGTATGACTCTATTCTCTTAAAAAGGGAACTACTAAGAACACTGGCTTTCAGTGATAGCCATCGATGCCTTTCAATTGTTGGTCATTTCAAGGCAGAAATGGCGTTCTTTTTACCATCTCAAAACTTTTCCTCGCACTAGTTAAAAATTGTCACCTCGAAATGGTCAGTTATGAAATCAGACTGTGTCTGGTGTAGAATAAATAATTGAATGAGGCTTATGTCATCTACTCAGTGGTCTAACTTTGTTGTGTGATTGAACAGAATTATACCAATGCATGCGTTATTTTACATATTATTGCTTGACTAGAGCCATAATACAAATTTCATTCAAAAGCAAGGCAAAGATATCAAATCTGTTCATCAGCATATTATAAACAAATGAACAACGTGTTTATATCGTGGTTGTATCTCAATTTGCACATTTATGAGGAGTAAATCGTGCAATATATCAATGTGTAAGGATCTAAAGTAAAACAGATGCAATTTACAAGTAATTTATTTTTTACGCTGGTAACATTTTATGTATTGACTCGGACGTGAAGATATGAGATATGGTTTACGAGAAATGATCATTATGATATTTATGATTGCGGTCTACTCAAGACTTAATTTGAAGTAACTTGCAAATTTTTTCGACACTTTGAGAATGCAAGTAGAAAATTATGGACTTAAATATCTATATTAAAGATTGTTTTTCTTCTAAAAATTACATAGTTTTTGAAGGAAACTAAAGTTTATCGCACAACAACATAACATCAAACAAAAAATTGAAACGGAACTGGTGCATTTTGACCGAAATTACAGTAATTAACTTTGATAGCAACCACATTTCACTGTTAAAACTTTTTTTTGTGATCGCTTACACGTGCCGTCAACATAATATTCTCCATAACAGCATATTTTTCATTCGAATAAAACATTCACAAAACAATTCGTTCATTCCAAACCGCTGAACGTGAACGAAAAAGTAATTCGTGCTATATCCCAGCGAAGTACAGAAGTATAATTCAAGTGTCAATCATCGGCTTCGCTGATTGGCACGCACGATGTTGGAGCTCGTCGGAGGCGCCACGTGCTCCACCTCCCAGTTTTTGTGCACAACAAAAACAAGGTAACCGGGCCACTGACCGATCTGTTAACACCCACGCTTTCTGTACTTCAACTATCACTTATGTAAGTGCTTGTTTTAGTTACCATGTAAAGAATTAAATAGGTATAGTTATATCATCCTGTAGCAATCATTTGATCAACACTTCAAATGTCAAGTAAAACCAATTTTCAAATGTCTCATTCTGACATTTAAAACCAAAACTATCAAATAAACTCGATTCCAATTACCTACTGGAAAAGACACGTTTATTGGAAAATAATTAAGGTATGTACCTTAATTATTAAAAGGGTATTTTAATATCAATACATACGAGTATGTATGGATATTAAAATACCCTTTTATGGAGAAAAGCTTACGTTGTGTACTTATACTTAATAAAAATTGTGAACAAAGCCGGATATTGACAAGCAATTTCAAATTTTCCGACACTTTTCACACAAAGAATGCAAAAATTTCTAAATTACCAACACGTATTCCGAGCTGTGAGTCAAAAAGAAAATCGTTTTACCTTATTTTTCCCGGTGAAAATTGGTTATTACGCTCAAAAGTAGGCCAAGTGGCAACATTGAAACGACATACAGGTCACTAGTGCGGGGATTTCAAATATTCCAGCTCAAAGCTTGCGTTTATGATAAAGAAAATTAAATGTAGTATATCTAATGCATTGCAGAATTCTGGGGGAGCCGGAATAATTAGGATTCCAAAGCTTATTATTAATTTAATGAACAGTTGCGGCAGCAAAGCAATGCAAACAAAGAAAGTCAACTTTGAATGCACAACAATTTACTGGCAAACATTTCGCGTTAAACTCGACGGAATTGGTTTGTCAAAATCTTGCTGCAAATGTTGCAGCAGTTTTTTTCACGTCCGATGCATCCGTGGGGTGTGTCCCACATTCGCAAAACGGAACCGGCAACGGAAGAAAGGGTGTGGTTGAAGCAACCACGCACCGGAAACCGGAGCGTGGGACTCCCTTACTGAGAATCTGGCGAGGGTTGCCGAGAGCAAAAAAAACAATGACGTAGTAGATGGTAGAATAATTTTCGCAGTACTGTTATTTCGGTCTCGAACGAAGCTCATCCCTAGTTTCATTATAGAGGTATGCACTATGTATAGAACGGAGGCGCTTCGGAAGCTGAATTCAATGTCAGGGCCAGGGCTGGGAATATAATGGACCTACAGACTTGCTATGTCAGCTATGAGAGTGTGAAAAATTTAAGTAAGTAAAGAATTCAGCGAATTTATCTTGATATATTGGTATTTTATATACTATGCCTTACAGTTTTGTTGTGTTTCTTATGATCTAATTATATTATGTACGTTGCATAAGTTTTAATCAGTTTTAATACATGTTTTCGAAGGACCTATTCTTCCATTGAGTATACTTTTTAGATGTTTTATACCAAATCTCTCGATTCAATCGATTCGAATCTCTATCAATCTATTCGACCTTATGCTTAATAAATAAGCAAGGTTTTAGTCAACGACGATGGATGGTCTACAATGACTGTCCTCAACAAATACATTTTTTTTTTTTCATTCAAGACTAGCTAAGTAGATTCGGACCAAACACCTGTCAAATCCATACGTGTTCTCTACGTTCAATACGAAATCTTCTCTTCAGCCTAAAGTTTCCTCCTACAATAACCGTCGTCAAAACCGAAGCTTCTACACTACAATAGGTGTTCCTCAATACCTTCGTACGATAATACGTGCCAGTACGAACTCCCAAACTATCGAAACTCTGGGATAGGCACAACGTGTGTCTGGTACAGCCACCCTAATCAAATAGACCCGGTTCGTTATTACGTTAAACACTTAGGTATACCCCGTCCACGACCTCGAAAAGTGCGATATGCGTTGAGCAACACGCGCGTGTCTCTTGTTTTTTTTTTATTTTCGCATGAATGCCGCCGCATCGCGTAACAATGGTAAAAGGCACGATGGGATTGACATATCTGTTTAGATAAAAACCCCAAAACAAATAAAGAGGGGAAAAAAACAACAAAAAACCGCCGCATCGTAAGTCGCGTCGCGGTGACTTGTGTCATGCCTGGACTCCGCTAAAACGGAGACGAGAGCCGAGACTAGAGGAGAAGAGATGTGTTATAAACCATCAATAGGTATACCACCAGTACGCATCTCCGCACATTTTTGGTGGATACACCCTAGCTCTTATCCATCTCGTCTCCTCTCCGCTTCGCACATCTCCGTATTGATGGAGTCCGGGCCTAAAGCCACTTCTTTTATTTGTTTTCTCCTCGCCCGCTGCCGCAACACGCGTTTCGCTTGTGCGGGTAGATCGTGGCCAGGCGTTAAGCAAATACACCCGCTAGTTGTTACGTTAAACACTTAGGCGGAGCACTGATAGACGCGGCAAGGCGGCAATGCGCAATTGTGGTTGGTAAATGCGTGACTGGTAAAGCACCTGTATTAAAATTAAATCAGGGCTGTTGATTTTACTTCAGATTTTAGTCACCTGAACGCCTTTTTCGCAAGGAAATTGTCCATGTCCATATGACCGAGAATGGATAATGTAATGCTACGATTATCATTCAGTAAATCCCATCAATGAAAATGTGCGTTGTTGTTAATTATAATTTTTCATATTAAGTCTTTCTATGTGCCCACTCGAATCCTGAAGCGTGGTTCGGCTATATCCACCATACTAACAGCAAAGCTTCCTTAACACGCACGACATCGCCCCTATCTGAACGTGGCCTTACGTATAAATTCAAGTAAGTAGTTTAACACGCGTCAATATCGTTGTAAGCGGACAGTCTTGAACAATAGTTAAGGGGTGTTCTAGTTGCTAATCACCAATTAAAAGTACTTTGATGGTATGTTACGCTTGTGTGGACCAATATGCTGAATTGTTTGATGGAAAGTAAGAATGCGTTTGCTTAACTTTTATTTCAGCAAAGCGTGATTGTGCCGGTCTTGGGAATTTGTATTCGAGTTATGGATTTTCAGGTGTTGGTTTCCGAGCGAATGGAACTGGTAAAGTACATCTCTAGCATTGAACATTAGGGATGACTTTTAGGGAATCTGAAAGACAGATGAGGCATTTCAAATTCCGAAGAAGCATCGCCACCATCAAACTGTCATCTTCCCCATCCACACAGTAGCCAAGTTGATCTTCCTTGCGTCACCATAATTGAATTCATAGACCCAACTTTTCTATATGAATAGCATAAACATTTGCTCACACTGAGGCTATATATTCACTGGCGGACAAATGGGCGGTACGTGACACGAGAAGCGAGAGATGCGATGGCACACGTGGCACGAGACGGCACGGGACGAATCGTGACAACACTAAATAGTGACGGGGAAGAAGGATTACTCGAGTTGTGTCAGCTTGCCTTCTCCTTTTCTCGTGTCAAGATTCAGGGCCGATCTTGAGGACCAACATGCCGTGATAAAAATATTGAGTTAGTCAGCCAGGTGTTAGCAGGCTGCTCAGGTTGCACCGGACGTTGAAGTACCATTGCCATTTTTCGCGACAGAATTTAGCCAAAGAAACTGAAGCGATCAGTACAATTAAACTTCGCTGCGTTCAAGAACTTTAAGACCGGTCAGTGTGATCATTGCTATCGAATATTGACACTAACAGCTCAAGAACGTGGTTTAGATGTGATGTTCCCGTTCAGTTTCATTTCCCGTGAATTTTGATCTGAGAGATTACTTGTTTCAGAAACATCAAAACTTCTACAATCAGCATTGTACAGAATATTTGGGAATCCTAGAAGTGAACCCCAAACAAAGTTCCAAATAACATTAGGGAGATACCATACAATCCGCAATAACATAACAAGTAACAAGGGTTCACACGCAGATGGCGAACGAAACAAAAACATTGCTAGAACGTGTTCAATCTGCAATTGCAGTGCTGCAAAACTGATGCATTTTAAAACCTTAACCGTTCCAACTATTTACATTGCAAATTATTGTTTTAGAGGTTTGTACACTTCCTTTTAAATAAAAAATACCGGGAAGTCTTTGTCCAGAATCGTTCTACATTCTATATTAGGGGCTTTGATTATATAATGTCTAGATAGAGCGTCGCCCTACAATCGTATCACAGAAAACGAGTCAACATTTTCAAGTATGTGTGCGTGCAGGCGTCGTTTTACACTATGCGTCTATGTCTTTGTGTGCGTAAATAATGATACCAGCTACTACAATTCTCTCATAAATCACATTAAAAAATAGACTTATTAAATAAGATAAGTTTTAGGTGTATGACACGATCTGCACTGATTGGCGGGCAAGTACTTGTGAACCAATAGTTGGTTGACACTTTTTGACACGTTTGCGCGCACTTGACGCTCCATCTAGACATTATATAATCAAAGATTAGGGGTATATTTTGACTTTTTTTTGCTGGTTTCTCTATTGACATTAGTTTGACGGCTGTCACATTTGACATTATACAGTACGGTAGAAACGTAAAGGTAACAGTCGTTCCCCGTAATGAGAATTAAGATCACTCTACTGAAACTACACAATCACTGTAATTTTGTCAGGCATAGTTGTTATCAACCCAATAGCAAACTTATCGCAACGGAAATAAAAATCAATGTGATTTTGACAGTTATGAAAAGTAACTCTGAAAGGACTGTACAGGATAAAGAAGAATAATAGGGAAATATTCTTCTTCTTTATCCAATTCTATAAAAGGAGCAATATTTGTATGTTTGTAATCACAATCTCGAAAACGGCTGCAATTAATTCGATGAAAGTTGCAATATATGGGTTAAAAAAATAGCTAGCTCTCTTATCTGGGAAAAATCGTTTTCTCAATTTTCACCCGAGCAGCGCCGGTCGCCCAGGTACTTAGTATTTATATTATTCTTATTTCGGTCGTTAATTTTATTAGACGTTGGCCTTCTGCCGTATTCTTTGACAATACGGTCGGAACATCATGCTTCGCCAATGCAAGTCTCATTAGATAACCACAGCGAATGAATACTAATACAACTCACGGCCAGATGCATGCATGAAATAAATCTCGCCTATTTTAGTCTGAATCGTATGCGACAATTTTAGAATCTCTCTACAATGTTGTACGAGGTATAAACAGGAATTGCATAATTGACTGCGATTCTGATCGAAGAAATTAATTTTCGGTTTTTCTAGTTTTTCTGGTTTATTTTTTCACTTAAGAAAACGGCATTTAGAATCTCTTTATTGATTGGTATCCGTCTATCCTTCTTCATTAAAATGTATGGAATTCATGAGGCCTTTGGCCAGCAGTGGGATAAAGCTGGCTAATGGTTACAGTAACCTTTTTTGTCAACGCAGCCTTCGGCCGACGGACTATTAACATTGTTTTAATTACATAACACGAATAAATAACGATTATTTACGTATAACTTTCCTGTTTGTTTCGGTAGATGACAGTATTACCTAACCTCACCATTAAATTCAGTTCTAAATATAGCCGTGTGACGCTAACAAACAACAGTTGGATTGCATAAACGCCGAATAGTAGTAACACATAAAATATGACAGTTTACGATCAAAAGATGTCACACGTTACGCATGTTTACCGGTCTAAAAACATGATTCGTATGTTTTAAGGACGCACAAGACGACACTGTCATTCCTACGACGAGCACATACTTGCTAATATCATTAAAAGCTTATAAATAGACCTACTTAAAGCCCGAAACGAATGTAGAACGATAATAAGATATGCAACCCGCGTGCAGTTGAATCGCACAGTCGACGCGCGTCTTGTGTGAGAGCCCCCTTAGCGTAAAATTAGGGCTGTTAAACATGCACGTTGCTAGAATAGCGTTCGTCAAAATTGTTTTAATTGAAAATTCTTTGGCGACATTTGGTACTGTTTGCTATTGGAAGCCAAATAATGAAATGGAAGTTACTTTTTTGTATTCCATCGCCGTTTTAATTCCCCAAGGGGTGGGAAGGAAGAAACGTATTCCACTAAAACATACGCCAACTTTAAGCAAGAGATACGCCATTGGGGAATGCAAGAATAGGCATTCAAAACTATTGTGATGGCTCAACAGAACCAAGCCATTTGTACGAAAACTTTATTTATAATTATAGTACTTGTCACCTCAATAAAAAAAAACTTCACCACTAAACTAAACGTAGCAATTACCCAACTATAATAAGTACCTTCGCAGAAACAATTAATTCGAAGTAACTTCTTCCGTTCCCCAAAAATTAACGTTTGTAATTAACAAGAGACCCGGGGCCCTGTAATAAGGCAATTTACGAGACCTTCATTTATAACAAGAAGATTTCTTACGTCTGACATGATAAACAAAATGACATATCACTTCTTAAATTCGAGTAATATTTAAAGGAGCATTCCCTTTCAGTCGCATATGTGAATGATTTAGGTAAACAACATTAATTAAACATATAATATTGTTTGCTGTAAACAAAGCATAGTCGAGGTTATATACAGCCTCACAAATAACAATACAATGCGATTTATATAGGTTTAAAGCAGCCCTACGCACACAGCCGTTTACAAACAGATTTCACGTGTGTTGAAGCCATAAAGAAGTGGCACAATCAATTACATACGGCTCTAGCGTTGTGAAATCGTCAGTTTAATTAGTAGACACTCGTTGCATAACTCGCCCGCGGATCGCGGTTCTGTGAATACAAGTACACAACACACTACATTCGCAACGTCGAACCATCGCCCATAAAACGTACGTTGACTCTAATGTAGGCCTATAAAAATTATACTAATAAATGCGCGTATTCCTCTGTTTGAAGAGTCGTTCGTGATGATAAATGGACACGTTTATGGCCAGGGTATTACTTTGATAACAGCAAGGTACGCAAGCGGGAATCGCGGGATGTATCAGTGAATCACGTTCCCAAAATAAAGAGGAATTATTGATGCAAATAAAATCTTGCGTCTGTATTTGTTATTGCATTTAGGCCACCGTATTCAACTGTATGTCTTTTCATCTTTATAGCACCTATTGCTGCATAAATCCTTCATTTTCATAGTTCATCAACACTATGCCGTGAGAATATGTACGTTAAGAAATCGATGCGAGGTTCATCCGTTTTTTTAGTATTTAGGTTGCAACGATTTGCGCAAACGCGCGTGCGTTGGATGCGTGGAGCGCGTTATCGAAGCCGCGTGCGAAGAACCAGCTAACGGGTCAACCGGGCCAAAGTAAACAATTACGATAGCATTGTTAGCGCGGTCGACGACCTGCGCCCGCCCCGCGCGCACGTATTACCAAATCGCGCGGCCACTCGCGCGCACCAAACTCCACGCACGCGCCGTTGCGATATCATTTGCATGCGAATACGTGATTCACCTGACGCCGCCTGCCGCCGCCCGCGCTACTCCACTCCGCTATCTCATTATACTATCTTACACTCCCGAAACACCGACGCAATCTTTGATCTCCGATGAACATGTTACACAATTCAATAATCAAACACGTGTCCCACTACTTTCGTTTTCACAAAGAATTTATAACAGTTTTTGAAAAAGTATGTAATCACGCGAGGTCCGAACGGCAACGCGATCCAAACGTTGTTTTTCATTTATCACGCGGTTCGCTTCATATTTCATGTTGTCTCGGCGAACGGGCTTCTAAAATCTCACCAGAAAATAAAATATCCTTCCATTTTCGCGGCGCTAAGCAACGACAGTGATCCGGGGGGAGGAGGGGGGAGGCTCCGCACTGTTTTTCGTCGAACAAAATGCCGTCGGAAACTCGTCAATATATCAGAATTGTCCAACGCAGTGAAAGAGGAAAACTGCGAGGGACGATACGACCGTCGATAGTTTCTGAAGCGATAATACTACAACTCAAGACCAATTTACGCACCAAGGGTAAGTAAATTGCGGGCCCTTTCGAAAATTTGGGGTCTGAGCAGACGAGATACAGCCGGCACAGATACAATGGAACCCGCGCGTAATGCAATGACGTAAATTGCGTTAGTGCAGATAAGATAAAACGATCGAAAAATCGCTTGCAAACAGCCAAGTATCGGATGAAAGCTAAAATCTCTCGGAATCAAAATAAACAGATCACATGATTACCTCGCCATAAATTTTCAATTCGTGTTTCTTTGTTGCACTGAGGAGCTTCCGTCTGCATTTCCATGTTCTTTATGGTTACATGCCTCATTTAGTCTTTCTGTCTCTGCTTTGTTATGAAAGGAAGTTGGATATTGCTTTTTTCGCAATTTTTCCTTTTGATTGAGTTCGTTGTTGGTTCCAACACAATTTAACGTTGTGGGAATACCTCGACAGTTATGCGACGTTCACGACGGTAAATTGTAAACGAGAAAATATGTTATTTCGTAATTCAATGTTATTTGCGGTCGGAAAAATTACAAATATGACTTTTAAAGCCTTCAAAGCAGCTGTTGTTAAGAATAGCAATACGGCGAAGCCTCAAAAGGCACTTAAATGTAAGCTCGCAGTCGTACCTAATCCAGTCAAATAGGGTTTAGTTCGAGACCACAAAACCGCATTTCTTCATAGTTCGTGCGGACCACAGATTCATTATAGCTTGGGTGGAAATGCCACAGATATCAAAGGTCATGTAATCGCTCCGCTCGACCTGAGCCGATCCCTAGGGCATGACGAAACTTACCATCCTTACACTCAGACATTCATCTTCGCAGGAACTTGTTTTTCTTTATTGGTGAAAGCCAATATACAAGTTATTTTTATTTGATCCCGCAAGTATTATTTAATGCACGACTTTAGATGATTGCTGAGCAGATACTTATTACATTTGATAAAGACGTAGGTTTTACAAAAGACCGTGTAGATGAGATAGCGTTCTCTGCGAAAAAGGTGGTACATTACATTTCTTCAGCACATCATGTGGTGCATCTAAGGACTTTAATATTCATACTGAATCTACTGTGAAACTACTTTGAGGAATTCTTCCGAGATGTTTTCTGTACATTTCCATTTCTACATCTACGAGGTGTTAAAGAATTCAAAGAATATTTGAAGAAATAGTGCTTACAGTTAACAGCAAGTGCTTCTTTAATTAATTTTGATAAAAGGACCAGTAAGAAATGGTTAATGAACTGAATGACATGGTAAAGAATGGTAGTAATACTAGTGACACAGAAAACTTTGAAGAATCAAAACAAAGATTTCCGACTTGGTACACATGTTCGGTAACGTAAACAGACATAGAACAGCAGAATAATCGTCTAAGCATTCATGTAGGATTTATGTATGAAGACATCTGAGACATTGACGCTTCCGGCGAAGCAATCAAAGTAAACCAAACATTCGTACAAGTGCCGGAGTAATACAATCAGCGCCAAACTCAGCCATAAATCGTACGATTCGCACCAAGTGAAGTGAATCTGATTTGTGTCTCGACTCCGTTGGAAAGTGTACGCAATATGTGGACGTGCGTGTGCGCGTCATGAATAGAAATCGCTTCGGCGATAACTTTCGTGCTGCCTCGCTCCCTCGGTAATAGCGAACTGATAGACAAGGGTACATCTACTTTTGTTTTATTAGTACGTATTCTACATATTATATTGGGGTGTTTGTTTGAGTAGTTTTCGGAGATTGTTCTCTCGAAGGGTGCATTGATACTGCAGAGAATATTGGCAACATTAATTCAGACACTTGATATCATGAGATTATCAAGCTAACTGCTATGCTGCAGATCAAGATACAAATAACAGTATTCTGATCCTCAACGACGCAATTATTATAATGTAATTCGAGTTACTTGCGCAACTGGAAACCTTGCACGGCATAAACTGATGATGTTTCGAGAAACACTACACAATACTAATCTAATCTGACAAGGAGACTTTAATACGATCTGGTTTTCGACTGCAATCCCAACCATAACACTTTTTCAAAGTAAATTCACAACGCACCTAAGTTCATCTTGACACTATCTTCCATCTCCAAAAGAGCAGTGAGCAAATCGATTCATAACATAGCTACATAGCGGGAGATAGCCACTAACTCCAGTGAAATATACCTCCGCTCAGCGTTTGGACAGTAAGAGCCAATATATTCCAGTTTTTAGAGAGAGCGCTGTTTGGTTCAGGCCCCTGCGTACTCTTGCGTTGCCACATATACCCACTTGGATTAGTAAAATGGAGCGGTTTTTGCAGGGCTATATTGATGGAGATTGCGCCTTTGTATGTTGGAATGTGATCAGATTTGATAATACAGTAGTGAGAATATATGTTGAGGGTCCTGAAAATAGTTGTGCAGTAGCTACTATGAAAAGAAAAAGAAAAAAATAAGGACAAAATAGTACCTACCGTCGGTAGAGATTTGGGTCTCAATATAACCAGCTTAACAGTTACAAGACCTAATCCCAATACTCTTAACAAAACAAAATCTCATCTTTAACCCGATCTGGAAACGGTTTCTTGTTACTAGACGAGAAGGCTTGTTTACATGATATTCTAACAACATGGCCGTGAGCTACAGATGTAAAACAACGATATATGGAGTCACGTTCTTATCTAGCGAGCCAACCACAGATGGTTGTTCTACAGGGAACCACAGTTCCATGGTAGCATTGATAGTGCCTTTATTTCGTAGCAGTAAGGGTGTTTTTATAGATCAAGCGCTCGGTACAGTGATCGTAGCCTCACGTATACACTCCAGCAATTTGTGAGAAAAAATTGTGATAGTTCGTACGTGAGCCGTTGGTAGGCAAAGCTTTTAATTAAGCCTCTTCGTCTTTGTGTTCTTGAGTTATTACCGTTTGTTGTTTAAGGTTATAAAGCAGCATTGGAAGAGATCTGTTATTGACCTGTTTTCTTATAGGATGGAATATTTCGTTCGGTAGATATCAGAGCTTTTGTAAATTCGACACCGAACAATAATCAAGATCGCATCTGTGGTAATGAAAAAATTAAGTGAGAACTACGAATTGAAAAAAATATGTTTTTAATAACACACTTTTATCCAGATGATATCTTTATATCTTTTGAACAAGTTAAAGCAAACCCGTCGGAGTAATTTAAAAGCAATATCTCCTAATACAATATTAAACTGTCAAATCAACAAATTATGGTTGTTGTAAAGTACGCCGAAGTGTCTTAACTTTCACTTGCAATTACTTGACGTGTATTTTATATCTGTTTCGGACATTAATTTCTGCGCTCAGTGCAATTACGAGCATCTTACAACCAGACGATATCCAGTCCTTGCAATTCAAAGTAATCCTTATCTTCTACTGGACTTATAAAAAGGCTAGATTGGCTTCTTCTCGCCGACTCGCGTCGCGTCGACTTGCTGCTGGGCCTTTATTAACGTGCGTTTTATTAACGTGCATAAAACTTTATTTATCACCTTTTCAAGTACATTTTTATTGGCTAATCATCAATATGAAGTGTGATTGTTGTTCAGAAAGTATAACCGAAGGAAGTTCCGTTTTTAAGTGCTCTTCGTGCCAAAAACCCTACCACCCTTCTTGTCTTACAAATTTGCTGGGTTCCGATTTTCAACAAAGTGAGCAGTATAACTGGCTGTGTCCGACCTGCAAGCCAAAGATGCGAAACGCAGATAACACCCCCGTACGCAACAGCCAAGGTGGTGATCCGAACATAACGCTGAGGAAAAAAGGATCATCGACAAACATATCAATCGATGTCACGCCCAAGGAAGCGCCTGTTACGTCATCCGAAGTTAATCGCATCATGAAGAAGCAGATAGACGATCTTATGCGGCACCTCAACGAAACTTTGGCGAACTACGTAAACAAAGAACTAAAGGCGATAACGGACAAAATAGAGGGACTTAAAACGTCGATGGGGTTCATGAACGAGAAGTTTGAGGAAATGAAGACGGAATTTTCACTGAACACCTCAGTAGTCACGGGCATAAAGAAAGAGAATGAGCAACTCAAAGTCGCCGTCAAAGACTTGACCGGGAGATTGAACCAGATGGAACAGCAAGCTCGTTCCTCGAATTTGGAAATTCAATGTTTGCCTGAGCACAACAATGAAAATCTAGTGTCTACCGTTATGAATATTAACAGAGTTATAGCAGGTGATTTAGCAGAGAACAGCATACATCATGTCACTAGAATTGCAAAACAAACCCCAGCTAGCAAACGCCCAAAATCAATTGTTGTTCAATTTAGCTGTCCGCGAGTTAGAGATAATTTTCTAGCTGCTTCTATCAAGTTCAACAAGAATAAAACTGCAGAAGAGAAACTTAACACTGCTCTGCTTGGTATTGGTGGTAAAAAAGAAAATGTTTTCATTGTAGAACACCTGTCTCCTGCGAACAAAGCCCTGCATGCTGCAACTAGAATCAAAGCCAAGAGTTTGGGTTATCAGTATGTATGGGTTCGTGGCGGAAGGATTTTTGTGAGAAAAGTTGATGGCGCAGACTACAAATATATTAAGGATACGGAAACGTTAGACAAGTTACAATAGGCCAAATTGAAGTTTTTATAAGGTATTTAGATTTAGATTATAAATTTCGATCAGTTAAAAATTTACTACCAGAATGTCAGGGGTATCAGGTCAAAACTAAATGAAATTTATCAAGTGGTCGCCTGCTGTTCATACGATATTATTATGTTTACTGAAACTTGGTTACTCAGTGGTATCTTTGACTCAGAGATCATGGATGGGCGATATATCATTTATAGGCGAGACCGGACCATTAACATCTTTAATAACAAAACCGACGGTGGTGGGGTCCTTATTGCTATCTCTAAAAACCTTAAATCACACAGATTGGTCAATTTCGAGAGTTCTTGCGATGATCTCTGGGTCAAGTTATCACTTGGGGTGGGTGGAAAAACTAAAGACATTTATCTTTGTACGGTATATCTACCCTCGCCAATACAGCCCAGATTGTTGGAGCATTTTGTTGATAATACAAACAATGTGTTGGAGCGTGTTGGTGACTGCTTGATAGTAGGTGACTTCAATATGAAATCTATTAACTGGCTCGGAGCCGATGGCAATGTGATAAAAGTACCACAGAGGACATGTTCCAGTCTGGAACAGACTCTTTGGGATTTCGTTTTGCTTAATAATCTATGTCAGTATAATTGTTTGTGCAATCATAATAATAGAATTCTTGATTTAGTGTTTACGAATTTAGAAAATGTTACTGTAAGTTCACCAGTGGATGTTCTCTCTAAGGTTGATCCACACCACCCCCCTGTATTATGTGAGCTCTCTTTTTCTCATGTTCTAAAACCACAGAAATGTGATACTAAAACAAGATTAAATTATCTAAAGGCAGATTATTTGGCAATTAATACAGCATTAAAGAGGGTTGATTGGACGGAGGAATTGGTGTTCTCCATGACTGTCGATCAGATGGTAGACAAATTCTATAATATATTGAATGAGTTAATACAGAAATACGTGCCACAAGTTGTAATTAGAGAAGGGAAGTATCCATACTGGTTTTCTAAAGACCTCATTAAAAGACTAAACGAGAAAAACCGCTTACGACTTAGAATTAAAAAATACAAAAATCCCTTAGACACTATTGCTTTGGAGACACTGAAAAAAAGATGCAACCGTATGGCTACTTCCTGCTATAATGCATACATTGCTGATATAGAGGCTAAAATTGAATCGAATCCAAAGTATTTTTGGAGTTATTTAAAGATGAAGAGAGGTGGAGCTAGTAACTACCCTAGTTCTATGACAGATGGTGTGAATAGTTCCGAGAATATTAGTGAAATTTGTAACTATTTCGCAACTCACTTTTCTAAAGTGTATCGCGCTGATCAAAGCGATGAGCATATAAACGTACATAGCTGCCTGAGTAATAATATTTTGAGCCAAATAATAATATCCCAAGATCAGATCCTCAGACAATTAAAGAAAACAAATGTTAACAAGGGCGCTGGCCCTGACAATATACCTTCCTTGTTTTTGCATAAGTTATCAGATAGTCTCTCGTTACCGTTGTGTATATTATTCAATACCTCATTACGTCAGGGTATTTTTCCAAGCATATGGAAGGAGACTAGAATCGTGCCCATTTTCAAGAGCGGTGATCAGTCTGACGTAACTAACTATAGGCCCATAGCTATTCTCTCTGTACTGGCAAAAGTTTTTGAATCACTTATATGTCCTGTATTGTCCAGACATATGTCACAACTTATAATAGATAACCAATATGGGTTTATGAAAGGTAAATCAACCGCTACAAATTTGGTGACTTATGCTGAAAGTATTGTTGAAGCAGTTGATGCGCGTGTTCAAGTTGATGCAGTCTACACCGACTTTAGCAAGGCATTCGACACAGTCGCTCACAATTTGCTTGTTGAAAAGCTGAAAATGTATGGTGTGTCGGATCCCTTGCTGAGTTGGTTCAAGTCATATCTGTCACAGCGGACGCTTAGGGTTGTGATGAATGGCTGCAGCTCAGATTCATACACAGCCACCTCAGGAATTCCCCAGGGATCTCATGTGGGACCATATTTATTCATCCTTTTTATCAACGACATATATAAGTGCTTTCAGAACTGTAAGATATATCTTTTCGCTGACGACCTTAAAGCCATAAAAGCTATTAGAAAGCCTGCTGATTGGGTACATTTTCAGGGCGATTTAGATAGGCTGAGTAAGTGGTGCGAGCACAATAAAATGTCTTTAAATATCAAAAAATGTAAGCACATCAAGTTTACTAAAAAAAAGAATGTCATACCCACAGCTTATAACTTCAACGGTCAACAACTTGAAGAAGTGGAATCTATACGAGACCTGGGCGTCCATTTTGACAAAAAGCTAAGGTTTGTTGAGCATATTGACAGAATTATACTAAAAGCAACAAAAATGCTTGGTTTTGTCATGAGAGAGTGCAAAATCTTTAAAAAAATTAAAACCAAAAAAATTATGTACCACTCACTGGTCAGAAGTCAACTTGAATATTGTAGTGTTGTCTGGTCCCCTAAATATGATGTGCACATAAAGCGTATCGAACGATTGCAGAAAAGGTTTTTATGGCATCTGACTTATCATTGCAATATGGGTAAAAGTCTCAAATCGTACCGGGAAAGATTAAAATATTTTAGGATTGTCTCGTTAGAGAAACGAAGAGATATGTTGGATTTAATTTTCCTTAAAAAACTAGTAACAGGTACTTTGAACTGTCCTGAGTTGCTCAGTAAAGTGTCCTTCCATGTGCCACGAAACCTACCTAGACGGTCTACTAGGAAGCTGTTTTGCACGCCAAAAAGCTATACAAATTTAAGGCAACATTGCTCACTGTGGAGAATGTATGCTGTATACAAAGAACACGACGAAGACATCGACTTATTTCATACATCAGTGCCTACTGTAAAGAAAATCCTAAATCATACTTCGCTTAACAATTAACGTAATTAAGTTTAATTCTGTTTGGCCTACCTTCACATTTTGGATATTTCTATTGTTTTAATTCTGTTTTAATTTGTTCTTATTCTGTTTTGTTTTTTTTTTTTTTGTTTTTTCGATGTTACACTAGCTGTTTAGGCGCATAACATAGTGCATGTAGTGCTCTTCTTTAAGTGATGGGGCACTTAGACTTAAGTTTTGAAATGTTATCCTATTTTTATGTAATAGTGTACTCATTGTTGAGGAGCCAAATTAAATAAATAAATTGGAGATATAGTTTTAGATGCATCTGGTTGTAACTATAAGGCATGTCCCTATGTAAGTACCAAGCGCTGTCTCTCTGTCCAATTTCATCAAGTACTTTCTGCGGTTTAGCTATGAAAACCACCTAGTAGAGTCCTTCATTTGCATTTATAACATCAGGTGTGGAAAGCTCTTTCCTTTTCCACCTTCGTAGCCAAGACAAGCGTGAACTTAACATACGACTATATGCAAACTCAAACAAAAAGTTTGAAGTAGTACAAAAACCATTGGATCAGCACTATGCCCTGACATAAATGTAGTCGGAATGGGGTCAGTCAAGAGTGATGGTGTTTAGAGCAGCCAGCTGACACGCGTTTAGAATGTAGGTACACATTAATCAGAGGGTATATGTACCGGAAGTCGGAGATATGAAGGGAATGCAGTTGTAGGGTGTCGGGGTGCGGAGGAAAGTTTGTGAGGACTGCGAATGGATAATAGTTTGTATATAAAGCTTGTTGTAGCAATCAAGAAAATTATTCTATGGATGTTACAAAAACTGGAGAGCAAGAACGGTCAATTAACTGATTTATCTCAAACTGTGTAAAGACAGAAATTTCTGTCTTTGAGATCATCCTACATCTACGATTACCTGTTTTTTTATCGTATTTCCTTATAAGGCAACCGCCAGACCAGTCTAAATGACTGCGGAAATATCTATCTCTATATCCGTCGAAATTGCTTTTTTGTGGTTTTCGACAGAAAAAGTCCCCACAAAATGGCGACGTCTCTGAACAGCAGGTTCGGTATTTGCATATTGCATCATCCTGCCGAGTCGGAGGAAGTTTATATTTGTAATAATTGGCATCTGAATATGAGGACTGGTGTGAAACGTTCTTATCTTAATAATGTTGCGTGCCAAGTGATGCTGCACCGTTATCTGAAGAAATTTTAGCGTACACAATAGACAGACGATACAAAGTGGCGCATATCACAAAGAGCCGTGTACGTGTGTGCAACAAAGCCGAGTTAATGGCAGCAACACACCGCGCACTCGCTGGCGACGCTAATGCCGATAACAATTGACGTGCGTTAGCGAACAGCCAAATGTACGCGACGAAGCGAACAATGATTGACGACAGCCGCGAGACGCTCGCAAACGTCTCCAATGAACCACGACAAAACAAAACAGTTGACGATCCCATTATGCAGGGACTAATTAAATCAAATTCAGCAATAAGCGTCGCTGCGCTACCCCTTATTTTGATTGCTTCCATGTAAATTCATTCTCTGTTATTCGTATTCGGTTCTAAATGAATTTCGTGTCCAACGGCATCCGACCGCAACGGCCCGACATCGGAAACTTTATAAATTATTATAACAGCTACACAAGCGAACAAAACATTCTACAAATTCGAACTACATAACGGGAGTGTTCAAATTGAATTGTAAAAGTTCACTACGTAGTGGACAAAACATTAAAACTAGCAAATCGTCCTCGACGGTTAACGACAACTGGGAACGTTTAGTGTTAATCGGAGATTATCTGAAAGGCCGCAGCGTCCACGCGTTCATTACAAATTAATAATGAAAGAAGGGAGTTATGTAAGCCGATACAGCTGAAGTATTCGCTCATTTCAGATAATATACACATCACATTCCGCCGTAATTAACAGAACACGAGCCACGCATCATAATGTTTTCATAACGGGGAGCGTATTATGTTCGGCAGTCGGTTGTCGGCGTCCCGGGTGCGGAGGTGCCGGGAGGAGCAGCAGTACGCATATTAGTTTCGCGGGAAGTGCGGCGACAGCCACGCTCGTTCGCGCACGACCTCCGCCTGTCAGATGTCACCCTTTGCCGCATTCGAGGGAAGATATCTGTAGCGTCACAAGTAATTAAGAAGCGAGCCACGCTTTGTCCTGTCCCCGGGGACGACTCGGGGGGCTTTCCGCGCGTCTTCCTACTTACATAATTTCTCTTAACTGCATAATCGATATCAACGTGTCGCACTTACCCCGTCTAGACATTGACGCCAAGGTTCATAAGTCTGCATCGTATTGCGCTTAGAGTGGAGTCATGCGGTGCCGACCATCCGCCCAACCTCAGCCCTATCCCTCGCAGATCCGTCGAAGGCTTCGAGTGTTTTCGGTCTCGTCTCCGTGTTCTCAAACGTCGCGAGCATACTCTGGAGCCGACGGAGCGTTAATAAACCTCGCACCGATATATCAAATACTAAAGTTAAACCGTCCGTATAAAATTTCATACTTAGGAGCGGCAAGTATTTAATTGACAATGAATGTGACAGTGTAACGGCACGCGAGAGGGTTGCGAGCCAAACGGAGCGCGTCTCTGTTAATGGGGTCAACGAAATTGAGAAAAGTGAAACGGTGGAGTGGGCCGGACGGGCATTTATTACCGGCCGGACCCGACAACCCTCGTCCGGACAGGGACGAGTCCATACACGGGAGAGAGACGCCGCGCATTCCAAATAGCAGTGCACAAACAAAGAGAGAGCTAGCAGAGCCCGCGGCGCAGCGTTCGGCGGCGACACGACCTCCCGACCGGCGAGCTCCTCACTTCCGAATTAATAACGAAATTTGTAAGACTGGACGTGACAGCGCTCGTCTGCTCGCGCGGCCGCGAGTAAGCTCTGTCGCCGCACCGCTCATTTATAAGAACTATAAATAATTAATTAGCCGCACCGCCTCGAGGGACGCGTTCAGTTTACCCACGTCAAGCCTGTGACATTTTAATGGCCTTTTAAACGTGCATCCACGTGAGCCTTCAGCTCATTGTACAGTACATTGCATAAATAATTGAATATATCGAGTCGTTACAAAGATACACGCTGACGTTAAAAAGATTGGGTAGGTAATTATTTCCGCTTCCAATATTGGTATGCACGAGGCAACAAAGATAGAGTCTGTTACAGGGCGAATCGCTTCAGGCTGTCTCCCTACGTAGTCAGAACGTAAATCGGTGCATCCAATCACGAGCGGCGGGGCGACGGCTCTAGATAGGGAGTTGGAAATCAGTTTGCCACTATTGAATTATACGAGAGCTGCAGCCAGGACGTCATACGCCAAAGTTTAATCTCCCGGAGCGGCGGACGGGCTTATTATGCAAATAGTCGACGAGTCTCCTCGGTCATCTTACAGGCACGTACGGCGCGCACGTACCGAGCGAGCGCCGCATGTCGCCGTGTGGCCCCGCGCCGGCCACCGCTGCGCCGCCGCGCCGCAACCCACCAGCTACCGCGCTGTTTACAAATCCGTCGCACATAAACGTAATCGCACCCCACACAGAAAATAATTTCCCCAAAACGAAATGTCTTCATTACAGAACGATAGCAAAATGGAACCTTGATGAAGATAAAATTATTTGACTATCAAAAGACGGGAGAAACTTCGACGACATCAATTTATTGCCTCCGAATAAAGTCCGACCTAAAATTCAAAATGAAGAAGGCATCGAGCGACGGAAACGAACGGGAGCGAGAGGAAAATCTAACTCTTTCTTTCGACGAAAGCCAACCCCCGACGAACGTTAATTAAGCGAAAATCGAAACGTCAAAGCTCGACTCGGGGTTTATGCAAATTCGCCAGAATTGACTTTCGTGTCGACGGCGTTAGAATTTTTACCGCTTTCCAGACGATTGTTTGAACGAGGTAATTAGGGAAGCGATAAAGACACGTACGCGACACTCGAAACTTTCTACAGACGTTTGACGACTCCAACGAGACGTATTCATTTAGCCGCAGCGGGATGGAGGCTCAGTTCGCGATGACTGCAGGCTGAGCGTATCGAAAGAAGGGCACGTGGAGTAGTGTGTCGCTAGTCGCGAGTGGCTCGGTGCCGGTACGTACCGTTAGAGTGAACTCCGCAGCGCGCGCGACCTCGCTCAGCCCTGGACAAACGGCCTGCACCAACTATTATATAATTTCCTAATAAACCCACGAACACATAGCACACGCGCTCATAAAAACTTTCGTAATTACGATAGAAAATTAACACCGAATTCTAGCAACAATATAATCGGAAAAGGGTGAGCGGAACGACGGAGAACGGGGAGTTTTTGTACTCGTATCGTGAGAATGGGCATTTAGCGGCTTGGTTATTCGAGGCGTATCGCGTGATATCATTAGAACATTATTGCTACCACAAATTTCTTTGTCACTTAACCGGCACTGGATTTGTTGGATTTATTGAGCGTGACGCTCCACGGACGGCTTGGAGAATTTTGTCGCTGTCCCACATAGTTGGGCACAGTGGGCACACCCGATGTTTCTGTAAAATTCTCTCGGAACACCCGTTTCTGATACAACGTTAAGAAGCACTAAACTTGTTTTCCATACACGGGCCATTGAATTAGACGACATGGAGCATTAAACAAGGATTAAATGTATGTATATTGGTATAGAGAAATATGAAGACAAGCTTTCAGTAGGCCGAACACTTGGCTTAGATCCGGCCGCGGTAACGAACTGATAGCCAAGAGCAGTTGGCAGCCGAGTTAGTAAAAATCATACGTCAGAAATGTTGGGAAATAATGTGGAAGCGCACTTCCGATGTGTCACGAATACAGGATGGAGTGGAAGTGAGTTGAGCCAGGAACTTTAAGGATTATATTTGAACGGAAAGACAGTTGAATTTTTCTTGAGGACACTCCACTTTTTAACCTTATGTTTACCAAGAGGATTCGATATATGGTCGTACTGTTGAAGTTATTATGAAAGGTCTTGTCCAGATTTTATGACGTCCTCTACATAATGTCGTCGAACTCTCTGACCCATATATGTTTTCCTATCATTTTTGTGGTAGCGTCATTTGAATTTATGTCCATTGCCGTCTCAATGTTGTCTTCTTACATATCCAACACGTGTGCTAACGTACAATATACAGAAAATATCTAGCATTTACCTAGCATCGTAGTACTAACAATAATACCAGTATTACTTTCAGTGGACAGTAGATATCGTAAATATTGCACAGCGGGGAGTATGTAACAGAATAGTTTTTACTGAAACTGACCACAATGGTCCTTTCGTGTTGTAATTTGTTGTACTGTTTTTGTTTATCGTGTAAATTATTATTATGTGTGAAAGTATTACTGATATAACAGGGACTTTTTGTGTAATTACTAATAGCTATAACGATGATATAAGTTGATACTGATAAAACTATATAATAGTCCAGTAGATATGTACTTTTATTTGGAAAGTATCCCGAACTTAATGGAACTTTAACAGGTTGTTTGGGGGTACACTAGGAAGACTATCCTAAGTTTTCGACCTCGATGACCCTGTGCTAACTTGGGGGGAAGGGTGGACAATAAGCTCATTTTTTCTGACGTTTTTTAGTTTTTCGCTTATATCTCTTGAACTGAGCACATTTTGTGTCCCACATTACTTGACAGTGTTGAAGAGCGTTAAATTTCAATTTCAAATTGCAATATCATGAGGAGGACGTGTCCATAGGCTCGGACTGTGACGACAACGACGAGGACCGTCCGGCAGCATCCAAGCTCCCATGATTTTCGCAGCCTAAAATTATCTCACATATGTACCTACAAATGCTCTTATACCTTTACAGTGTGGACTTTGGACCCCATGGACCTTTCTATCACACTTAGTAAAAATCGGAGCTCAGCTTATATTGATGGTGTAAAAGGTGTAGTAACACTTGACTGTACATAACAGTATAGTATAAAACGGAAAAATTGATTCTACCTACATATGTCCGTTATAGGCTTTGAAACCATCCAACTGGTGTGCCCCAAACCAGTTTCATAAGAAAGGCAATAATGTGAAGATGATTTTAGATCAGTAAAAAATGCATTAGGCACTATAGCGTAGTAGAACAGGCCGGGTATCCGCTAGTCAATTATGAATAAACAAAGAATTACTGTACATACTGTAGTAATAGGAATTCACAGTAGGGTGATGACCAGGCATGAAAATGTGGAAATAACATTACAGCAGGTTCTCGGTCGGCGGACCCCCTGAACACCCCCTCCCTCCCCTCCTTAGGTGACATCATATTGTGAGTACAACGATGGGGTACTTGGTGTGAGATAAGGTTCCTTACAAAACGTTTCCTACATTATAATGGGACATCGTCACATTTGGGGGAAGGGGGGGAACATAGGTTTTCCAAGACGTTGATATTGATTACTGATCAACATAATTAACATGGAAATTATTGGAATTTGGAGCAGTGATAGTCTAGTAGTGTGACCGTTGGACTGCCAAGTCATAGGTCTCGAGTTCGAAACCAAGACACGTTTTCACATTTTTCGGAATTATGTGCGTATTGTACCTATAATTATCACTTGCTTCGGTGAAGGAAAACATCGTGAGGAAACCAGCATGCCCGAGAGATATATCTCGACGGCATGTAAAGCCAAGTCAGAGGCCCATGGGCGGCATAAAAACTCTGACACCAGGTTAGGCACTAACCACGCGATAAAGAAGAATGGAAATTATGGTAGTAAATAGTTATGCTATTTTGTACATTTTAAGAAACTTTGACTAACTTTGATCGGCTGTATCTCCGTTAATATTGGTTTTAAAAACCTGGTTTATCAACGAACTTTTAGAAAATTTAACGTTGTCATCCAATATGGTGCGTAAAATATGCTTAGTTTAAGAGATATAAGTGAAAAACTGAAAAAAGTCAAAATATTTGAGATTTTTGTTCCCGAAGTTAGAACAGGGTCCTCGAGGTCGAAAACTTAGGATAGTCTTGCCAGTGTACCCCCAAACAACATGTTAAAGTTCCAATAAGTTCCGAGTACTTTCCAGCTACCTCACTTTTTTCCGACATATCGACTGAATTATTAGCAGAAGCGACAGATATATTTTTGCATGTTACCTATTTTGATTTTAATGACAATCAATTAGCAAAGTACGCGTTATTAGTTCCAATTTCACAATGACACATAGATATTACAAATACAAATCATAGTGACGCTAACGATACCGTAGATAATACAAATGAGTATGACTAAAGATTTCATCGAAATTCCTCTAGCGTAAACGCACAGCACGCACGATCAAAATACTTATTAGAACGATCCACTTCTATTAATGGTACGAAAAAACAACAGTATCGATTTCCATTCGCCTCAAAGTGCATGAAACAAATTCCTACATGTTTTCCTATTCATAACTCATCATGTAACGACTTACATACAAACAGAACGTAAAGCTGGGCCGCCATTACACTCGTAATCGACTCTGAACGGCTTTTAATTTCACACCATCCATCAATGGGCTACGCCTGAGGATGTGCGTATAATAAATACATCAAAACGCATTGCATGGGCTCGCCAACTTGCGAAGCTGTAGGGTTGTCGATATTAAAAAACAAACTGGAAATCTGTAGAAAGTGAAGTCTTTATCCATATATCCAAGCCTTATATTTGTCATTATTGACAGAAATAGGGAATCCCCAACCATAGAGGATGACATGTGAATCATAGACCGCAAAGACAATCATGAAGGATTTATCTAGATCGGAACTGGGAAATGCGGTAAACCTCAATCACGGTTGAAAACACATTGGAGAGCTCTGCTAGCTTTATACATATCATCGTTGACAGTAAGGTTATCTCCAACCATAGAGAAGGATGACATGTGAATCATAAACCGCAAAGACAATAATTAAAGAATAAAATTCCCCAAGAATTGTGCATATAGAATTAACACGTGTCCTTTGGTTGCATCATGCCACCAACGCAAGTACGTTTATAATTCTCGATATTACTCAACGAGCTGTAATCTCAATTTACTGCTGAAATCGAATTTTCCTGAATAAATAAATTGTTTATCGAAGTGTTGAAAATATTGTAAGGTTCTTGGAGATCCTTTCATTTCTAGTATCGTTTTAGCTATCAATGCTGATTCACACCTTCACGCTCTCTGACTATAAACTTCGTAACAATTTGCTTTAGTTTTTTTTTTAATCCAGATTCGTTTCGGTGTCCATACAGCCCTGGGTATCGTTCCGTCGCGTGGCGTAATGGACAAATAATATGCACGTCGTCAGCCAACCATTATAATGTTATTTGAGGGCAAGCAATAATTGCTGAGCCAGTCTGTTGCTGGCTAAATTCTGTTGCCAACCGTCTAGCTAGAATTATTTTCGTTTAACATCGCCTAACTTTACACGCAAAACGACCTTGAGTTCTCGAACTTAGCTCTCCATTTTGCAGAGCAAGGTACAGACACGACTCCATAAAGATGCATGGAATCTGAAATAGAATTTCTAAATGGAATATTTAGGCTACAAAACTAAAATAATAACAGCAGACTGAGAGAAAACACTAGTTTCCAAGGTAAATCGATGCTAAAATACCAAGTTTTTTAGTTGGGAAAGTTACTTCGAGTTACAATACACCCGAGAACGCTCCAAAGTAATAAACGAAGGTGACTATGACTTATGAGAAAGGGAATTGGTCGTAAGAAAATGAAGAAGAGATGAAGAGATGCCTAATTACGCGGTAAGTGTTGGTGTGAGTGAGATCGGCACGCCATCCAGGAGCCACAAGCAGCCGGTAACAATTATAAATTCAAGGAACTTAGTCGGGTAGCTCGCGCCGCGTCGCTCTCGCCGCCGCCGCGCCGTGCCTCTGAAAGCGAACCACTATTTTGATGCATCAGAGCCGCACTCGAGGGCGTCTGGCTTTCAGTATCGCAGACGGTTTTTGTTGCTTTAATACAGAGATGCGTCGGATCTTGTGGAACATTGAATTGTTCCTCTCAAATATGTACTTCGCGTTTCACTTCGTATTGATGTTGTTTAGCTGTAGGAGAATGAAAAAGGCAAGGTATGTTGTCTACATAAAGTCATCGAGATAGAAACACATTAAGACCAAATAAAGAATATTGTAGCTCGTAAAACTAAGGCTAATGAAGGTCTGAACGTAATAAAACAAATTATTATAAAAAAAACTTGATATCTACGTCCATTCTAAACATAAAAACTTGTTTATCGTAGCTAATGACACAAATTAAAAGAGTCCACGTTGATGACTGCGAACAGTGCAATTATTTAATGGATGGGCCCATTCAAACCGAGTCTTCACAAGTAATTAATACCTATCAGTTACATTTAGTTTGGAAACTACAGAAAGCAAAAGGGCTTAGTGACAAACCTAGTAATTTCAGAACTATGTTAAACTTAGGTTACTTGTGTAGGCACATAGTGGTAATTCATTCGGCGTCCCTGCCTAAACTTGTAACCGCACATTGCCGAAGCAATATTGGACACCTTTGCAGCAACATGAACAAGTTATTACTAATTCACTACACTGTCAAGTAAACGGTTCGTTACTCGGAGAAGTTTAAAGCCATGTTTTCAGAAGCGTGGAATATCGTGAGATGTAAGACAGCCCATCTAAGAGACGTTCCGCCATATTATTAACACTATGAGAATCTAAATTGGACGGCTTTTAATGCCGAGATACTGTAATAATTTTAAGGAATTCACAGAAATATTCAAAGCGATTGAGATTTTAATATTAATCAAAGACGCTGTGTTCGGGAAGACAGGTCCTTTTTAGCTTGCTCTTGATAGTCACGAGTGTAATTTTCAATTAAAATACTCAATAAGATTTTTGAATATTATGGCTGTCCGGATATCATTTTGTAATATAATATCTTTGGCATGTAACAGTTCATAAACAACCAATTTCTAGAACGTTTGTGCTACATGTTTACGACGATTATCTTTAACATAAAACATAATTGTTTCCAAGAGTCAATTCGCATAAATTCGTGGTAAAGAACTTTATAGCTGGTGAAACAAAGTAACTAGCAAAACAAGGTATACGCGAACAAATGCCATTTGTTTGTCTCTAGGATGTTTACCATGTAAGAAATGTATTGCAACACTGTCGACTCACCTTTAGCATTTTTATAATTTACCCTCTTTCTAAATTGTGCACTTATCTATCTACATTATTCTTATAAAGAAAAGGTGAAGCTAATAAAAGATTGCATGTAGGAAAAAAGTGTGTGTAAAGCTTGTATGTAGTAGGTAATCTCTGAAACAATTTCAAAAATTCTTTCACTGCAGCGTCATGTTTTATGTTAAAACAAGAAATTTTCGTGGATGAATTCGCGTCCACAAGCTAGTTTTTATATACTGCTCTTTGTGTACGGGTATAATGGTGTGAGGCCCTTCTAATAGGCCACCGTCTGTTCCCGAGAGTGTCGAAAAAGATCAGCATCCGCCCGCCAAGTGATGATGGATATCAATCACTCCAGATCATGTTCATTCGAGTACATTGACATTGATTGTGCTGGTTTATGTGGGAGAGCCATACGAGCTGTCATGTACATTGTAACGTCTGTCGATTCAATTTTTGTCATTCTGTTTGTATACTTCAGCTTGGCTATATTTTTGTTTCGTTGACAGTGACTTGCATTCATATTGTTAGTTGGTTTTCGGACTTTTTAAACAATGATATGCTTAAATTTTAAGAAATACACCACATTCACTGTACTACCTCTAACGTTTGATGTCATTTACGAATTTGTGATTGGTGAAATACCTCCTTCTTCCCCGTGTGAATGATGTTTGACAACTGTCTCAGTTTTTAAATTCCGTTTATGACTATCTACACCAAGAACCCAAGTTCCTCCATAAAATTTCCTCACTGCCAGTTAATTCTCTCATTCCTCTTCAACGTTGTCAGTTAACGCGTCTATATTTAGCACTGCAGTACTATCTATCCATGTTATCTCCGAACACATTCCGCGATGGAACATCTCGCTATATACTTAATGGATCAGAACATTTAGTTGGCGACCGTCGCCGCTCGTGCCCTACACTCGACCTTCCCCGGACGTTTCACTAGATATAACGTTGATAGTTTAGATGTTTTGAGGAGAAAACTCTTATGTTTGTGGAATTAAAGAGATTAGAAGATGAAAATAGTAATTCACAATAATGTTTTCCAATGTCTTGCCAAAAAATGCATTGCGTGTGCATTGTATGAGGTAATCTATCAGAATATCAACTACATCGACACCAATCGACACTAAACAGTACTGATTCAATGTTCAGATACTGTCATCAAAATTCATGAATTTTGACACATCGCAAAATTGGATTAATCCTGTGACACTTGTCACTAAAGAACATTTTTATACTGACTGACTATTTGTGAGTCAAGTTTCCTATCACCATGTACTGCCACATCAGTGGTAACACTTGCACAACGAAAATCGCCCTTACTGCTGGGACATAAAGGCGCTATCTATGTTATTTTGTTACTCCTGATGCCGATTGCCTGTCCCATCATACATGAGCCTATTCCATTTGTCATTCCACACAATTTATCCAAGTTGAGTGCGGAAAACGAGTTGTTTAATGGTGTTATAAGCGTCGTATAGTAATAACGTAAAAGTGACAAGTCGTGTTAGTTTTTATGCGCAGACGCTGGTACTGCGAATAATTGTTTACATGGGTAAGGCGGCGCCGTACGTCGAACAACTGTTGGTCTAACTGTACAGTGATGTGTGGCCGAATACGAGGTGTTTATGGAATTATCCCGCTATTCTTGTAGAATAGAATTGTCTAGTGTATACAGTTTTGGTTTAGGAACGTGCTTTTAAGAAGTCCTGTTGCTAGGATCTTCGATATTTCTAATTTTGTTTTTTTTTTATATGGCATCTATCTCACAGATCGACCTAAGTCGTTGTCGGTTGCTTAACGGGGCAATCCTGTGGATGCCTTATGACCTCGAGCCAGGGCAATCAAACTAAGCCACTACACACTAAGGGCAGGTCTTATTTCGTTACTGGCACTCCATACATGGAACAAGGGCAGGAAGATGAGGAAGAAGTTAGCACTCATAACCCCAAACATGGCAATCTTAATTCAGAATACATAACTCATAAGTCTTGAAAATAAAAAGTAAATTAACATTGAGATATAGTCAGATTTTAATCATCAATTAATCTTCAGTTCCTTTATTATTTCCACAGCCTTTAATTCCCATTTATTACTGATTTCTTGTACCTAACCAACGCGCAGATCTCCGTCTATCCGTCGGTTATATGCTCAGCTAATTACCAAGACAATTAAGATAGTGAGCACTTATCACGGTTTGTCCCGACTGCGTTTAACTGGACCACTGTATTGTAGTATCTTATCTGAAGGGCCACGCGGTTCCAATGCCGGTTCTGAGTGTTCGTGGTGAAGTTTAGAATTAGTTTGACTGGTTTGAAGGTTATTAACTCTTTAAGATATGTTTGCGATCTGTTATATGATTCATTTATTAATTTATAACTTAACAGACAGAGCCATCGCTGGAGAGTTGCTTTAGCAACTTCTCCTCAGCTAAAACACCCGGAAATTGTGTTTTTTTTCATATTTGATGATCTGAAGTATATCTTCCCGATTTTTTCTATTGCTGAAGCCGACTTACAGTAATCAACTATACTTGATGAATTCATTTATAAATTGTGTGCACTCAACACACAATTTAAAAAACAGTGTCTCACGGCTGCGCCAAATAGGCCCAGTTCAGCAGGAATACTTTTATAAGAAGGACAGCACCCCCATTCATGCCCACTTTTCTTAGGACCACCAATAGTATCCTGATCCCTAGACGTATTTCCATTTTCTGACCCAAAAAGTCTTCTCAATCTGTCTCACAAACTTTTGTCAGTACACTACCAACTAAAGATCCCATAAAAACGGAATAGCCCCTCGAATCACACTAAACGCATGCGAATCCATTGCAGCAGTACTTTGACCCTCACCACAGATGGCGCCACCTATTTCTGTCAGGGCAATACACTCGATCAGACCAAGCATTTAGATGTTCAAATAAAAAAATCAAGCACAAACTCCTTCGTAACAAGAACTTGCTATTTTTACATGTCGCTTGAGATCGAAGCGTATACTATACATTAAATAGACCCAGGTGCTTTAAATATTTTAACATAACATAACATTACGCCTGTAATCACCGAAGGGTAAGCAGGGGTTTACCTAATAGTACACCCACATTTCGTTATGTTTCAATCCCATGTAATAGGAGGTGAGTATAATGTCAAACCAGGCACAAATCCAGAGTCTGTGGCTGCTATCAAGAGGAACCTGATGGAATCGAATCCGGAACCTCATGGCCAGTACTAGACGAACGAAGCAGTCGCTAAACTACATTTACGTATTGCTTGAACTCGAAGAGACCCATCAAATAGACCCAGGTGCTTCAAATATTTTACAGACCAAT
The DNA here is from genome assembly GCA_964057025.1 of Standfussiana lucernea. Taxonomy (NCBI): domain Eukaryota; kingdom Metazoa; phylum Arthropoda; class Insecta; order Lepidoptera; family Noctuidae; genus Standfussiana; species Standfussiana lucernea. Next base: position 15,121,372 of record OZ059796.1, read on the forward strand.
AAATAATACAGTCCATTTCCCGAGTTCCCTCTAATAAAATAAACAGCTGTAATATCGGTATCGTATCGACGCTTATCTGCTAGAAAGTACTGGCGTTTCATTACACAGATTCGAGTTATATACGCTCGTTATTTTGATTATGAGCCTAATGTGTCCCACTGCAAGGTACCTCGGAAGGGAGGAAGACTTGGGCTATTTGGCCCCACCCCTTTTTTTAAGGGTCCAGCTCGTCACGCCATCTCCTTCTGGGCCAACCTGTCGCTGGCCGTAACTGAAGACTAATAAATCGGTGATTTTAATGAAAGCAATATTTGAATATAAAAGTACCTACGTACATCGATGGTTTCATTCCAACAAAATCAATTTATTTCTTCAATATAACTAATTTAACTTTAGCTAATTTTAGTGGTTCTTTTTGTATCTACCAATTTGATTTATACCAATTTTATGTACGGATTATTTTTGTTTATTATAGCAATAGATTTTGGAGTTGTTAATAGATTAATTTAATTTTTCTAATTTTATTGTCCTAATTAAATTCTGATAAGTAAAGTGATGGCCTGAAGCACAGGTTTATATAAACCTATATCGGGCAGGTCGCTACTAAACATCTAAATTGCACTAGATGAACTATTATTAAGTACTTGCAACTGTTGAATATGTTTCAGTTATAGTTTACCTTTATAAGTACTATTTTTACCATTGCATAAACAATAATACTACTGCGCGCCTATTTTTTTGTAATACTTTTATAAATAAATTATGTTTTTGTTTTTATGTTTAATATTCTCTACTTCTATAGTTTTTCTTGGAAGCCAATATGTTCTCTCATATTTCTATAACTGATACAAAAAATAATATTGCCTCAACACAAATAATAATAGAATATAGTTTCTTGACGATCTAGACGCGCCAATTAAAAGGCAAGATAGAAAAACATCTAGAAAAAAGTAATTTCAAAGAAATAGAAATATCGAATGAAGTAATTGGAGATGATATTTTAATGATTGAAATAAATACAATAACAGGCATTCTTTTGAAGAAAAACAGATATTAGAATAACTGGTATTGGTTTAATTGCTTATGTACTACAGCGCTCACTGGCGGTCGACCACTTTTCACCCTTATGCCCTGAGTTATAAGGTCGAAAAGCGGTCGACCGTCCTTGAGCGCGGTAGTACATAGTTGATAGGCTAACACGTAAGGTATTGACCTCAGACTGGAATTACTTGAATACAGGTAGAAATCAATCTATGCGTTAGGTTAGGCCATGTTTTGGCAGGAACAAATCGACCGTTTGATTATGTCAATGACTTTAGATGTAGACTGCATAATAAATAGCTAGACAACTGTGGAGAGAGGATTTGTTCCGTTGCTTCAGACACAGATAACAGGAAAAAAAAAACAAGGGTTCCGTTTTTGAAAAATCTCAAGTAGATCATAGACGATAAATAATATCCCTGATCTAGCTCTAATACTGTCTCGCTGGACGAGTGGTCGCAAGTGCAACTGCTGAGCATGATATCCTGGCTTCGATTCCCGGGTCGAGCAAAGCAATTGGATTTTCCATCAGGAATTTATCATTAGCAGCCACCGAGTCTGGATTCGTGCCCGGTTGATGGCAATAAGCTCGCCCCCTTTTACATGGAATTGAAGTATCATTGGCGAAATGTGGGTGTACTTTTAGGTACGCCTCTGCGTACCCCTACGTGGATTACGGGAGTGATGTTATGTTATCTAGCTCCATTAGCAGAATCAGCCTATAATGTGCTCATTGCTGGGTTGAAGGCCATCCTCTGTACCAGAGAATGGGGCTTAATTCACAACGCGGCCCCAGTACGGGTTGGTGAATAGCTCTAGCTGGCTAAGATATTATTTTTCTTACACAGCACAACTCAAGGTACGACAAACACAAACAAAAGTCGTGACTGCTCTTGAACACATACGACATTACAACACACGACAAGACGTATCCGATTCAAAAGATTAACAAAAAACAAAGCGGCCCATTCATCATGCGACAAACGCTCCACTTTTATCGCAGTCGTGAAGTCGTAAGCATGTGTCTTGAGCATTAGTCTGTATTATGTTAGAAGGAGTGACACCTGGTGTGAAGGTACCACTGGTTTTAGACTCGTTTCACATTGCCATAGTGTTAAATAAAAAAAAATGAGACTTTGTTAATTTGAACGCGATTATCTCTGGAACTACCAGTCGGATTGGACAAAATCTGTTTTCATTACATAGCCCAATTCTAGAGGAAGGTCAAGAATCATTTCTGCTTTTTCGATTCCCGTTAAGTCGATCCTTAGGAGCCGAGCGGCGACACAACTAGTGTTAAGAAAAATTTAGCTCAGTAATTTAGTGCAACTTATTTAAAGCAGTCTTAATAACCTCCTAATTTCTTAGAAGTCGGTTAAAAAATTACTCCGTTCGACCTCTAAAAGAGTTTTGATGCAATCAAACCGGGGTTGTAATTGAATTAATTAAGTAATGTTGATATCATGAACTGCAACGCAAATTACTTTTTCAATGGAATGTAGTAATTTGCATGCAACTCCGATACCTGCATGACTAACTTTACAGTCAGGTAAGAACGGGAAGTAAACTAGTCAAACAGTCAGATCGACACACGTTAAAATAATACTAGCTTATGCCAGCGGCTTCGCCCGCGTGGAGTTCGATAATTGACCCACGGGATCGTCCTACCCAGATGAAAAGCCTATGTGCTATTCCAAACTATAATCTATCTCTGTGCCAAAATTCATCCAAATCCGTTCAACCGTTCTGGCGTGATTGAGTAACAAACATCCGTCCATCCATCCAAACTTTCGCATTTATAATATTAGTATAGAAGTATAGATCATATCCAAGTTCTCTTCACCTAGCATTGAAGGTATTAAGGAACAAACATAACTTGAGACACCGGCAGGGTGGCACTGCTTGCTTAGAAAAACGTCATCCACCTGTCAAATTCAATACATTTCATCCGTATTTCCAAATGTCACCGCGTCTCAAGTTATATTAGTTAATTTATACCTTCATTCCAGGTGAGAAGAACTTCGGATCTAAAAGTATACGAAATATAGCGTAAAAATTAAAAATTTAAAAGTTCGCGGCGCGGGATCTCTGACCTCGCAAGTTGCGGCCTGTCACGTTGCCGTCAATGTGTAGCTCGCTTTAGCCCGTGAACAACCAACCATACACGACACGACTACCCACGCGAGCCATACAAAACATACACTAGAGAAATAAATTGCCATCGAAACAAAGACATCTGTGAAGATCAGTCCTTTTACTACGACCTCAAACAGATGAGGATAAAAATAAAAAAGAATGACTACTTTGAAGGAATTTGTATGAAAAGAAACCGTATAATATCACTCCTACAGGTAAGATGAAATAAGAAACATTCCTTACCTGCGCTACGTTGTCAAAAGCAAAAACAATTGAGATAGAATGATAAGAAACTCCATGGCTAGAGAAACATCAAAAACTTGTTTTATACTCAATCACTCGGGGACCAGTCGGCTATAATAGAATTTCGTTTATTTTGTTATATTCATAATTTCCTTGGACTGACATTCAATAAATAACTTTAAAGATTTACATAACAATGTAGATGTTATTCTTTAGGCGATATTCAAGATACATATTGAATATTTTTTGTAGTTCCGTAACATTTAAAATAATGATGCTAGTACGTGAGTACGTGCGTACGAGTACTTACGTTAACGTTGAAAGGGATCGATAAATAATTGCAAAGCCAAACAAATAACAACCGTTATTATCGAATACAACAAAGTATCATTCTTTATCTGTTGTTATATGTATACTTATAGAGCTAATTAAAAGTTTTCCTTTAGACAATAAAACAGAACACGGGCATAAAGAAAGGAAGTAAGCGAGAGCAAGGAGCTCGGAACTGATAAGTTACGTAGAATCTAAGTAGCGAATGCGTTTCGCTTTATCTGCTTGTTATTTACTTGGCGACGGGCGGGGTTCGGCCCGGGTATTGATTGATGGTCCAACACGTGGTCAGGGTTGTCACAAAAAAAACACAACCTATTTCCACTACTTCCTTTTTTTCAAAACGCAACTCCACCGAGTATAAACTCTGTGCAGTGAAACAGCCCGGCTCGTGGAGTCGTGGCAACCCTAGAATTAGCCGAAGCTCAGTGAGCCCCACGTAATCAGTACATCTCATCGAATACTCAATTAACATCCCTACACACGGACCGGAGATTACCGTACAGCGCACCGCAGCGCGTATCAGATCATCGCCTAACCTTCGTGTTACAGGTACCCAGCTATACAGTACGGTACGACGCCCCCCACCGAATTAAAGGGGATACGATTGCGATTCAATCAAAGCCCAATGAATTCACTATAATGAGAAAGGGTTGCGACAGTCAATCAACTGAACGATGGCTCGAAACTATGAATAATGTAAAGTTTGAAGCACGTTTTTTAGGCACCTTCAAATTAATAGAGGGACGCGGACAGGACAAAAGCGGCGGTGAAGGAGCGAGGATTTCCTGAAGACAATGGTAGTAATCAAGCCGGCACGGGCGTGATTACCGCGCCAGCCTTCCCCCCAAGCCCCGCAACCTGCTACACAATTTATAAGCTTACGACAAACAAATACTACCCACCGAATACGATGATTAAAACGCATTGAAAGTCAAACCGAATGTTCGGAGCGCTTCTGCGGCTCTCATTCAATTGCGCTAAATAAACACACTCGAATTAAGCCGCGATTGAGAGAAATATATTCTGCACTCGTACGCCGCAGGCGGAATACAAGGTCCGGAATTAATTTGCAAAATGCAACGAAGAAACGCGAACGTGACTGAAGATATCGTGTAAAGTCCGTGTCCCTCCCGCCGGCAACATGAAACGCATCGAGTAAAAGATCCAATACACCGGCCCAATTCAATTTGCAAATCTTCCCGCCGGCAAAGATAGAATCAATTTACACAATCGCCTAAGCGAATTACGTCATTCGGCTGCCGAATATCGTAACGAGAAAAAAGGCACCAAGGCCGGTTGTCGGTGCAGTCCGTTCACTTGCGATCTCGACCGGTTGGGATGGCAATACATAAACAGTGCGAGCGGGGATCATGTCCGTGCGCCGTGAGCTGCGCGCCAAAAGTCAAGGTGAACCGGTGTGTTTACTGAGATTGCTCTTTGGCAGCCCCGCGCGCGTCCTGCGGGGCGGTGCAGCCGTGTCTATGTAGTCTATGGCAGCGCACCCCCGCGCAATCGATACGTCAATTAGTCATAGACACGTGGCAGTTCGCATAGAAATAATGACTATGACCATTCGATCGGCTTACACACGTACACGAACGAGGTCGGTGAAACTGGGCGTCGTCGTACAATTTTCTTCACAGTAAGACAGCTGTCTGCGGAACTGAGTTTTCACAACAATAAAGTGTGAGTCAACAATAAGCCGACCGCAGTAGCGCACTGAGCGGGTCGGCGGCACATGCAATCAAACTGTTGGACCACAACTCCACAAGCGTACGCGCTCTTTGCTCGTTTTCCGAATTAAGGTAGCGTTCTTACAAGTGCATGCGTATGCGTGTCACCGCATGCATGTGTGCCAGCAGCCCATAACGCTCAAGTACATGTACTTTTCTAGGTTAAGTATCATCTCGAAAGTTGACTGCGCATACTAAGCGACCAGTAGACAAATACGGAAATAATAATGAAAACATACTAGACTCCGAGATAGGAGAGGATGAATTAAATGATAAAAATAAACACAACCGGAGACGGAGGTTTTAGAAAGCGTAAGATTATCATGTTGGTATACAAGTAAAGGAGAGTTGTGTGCGCTCATACTGCTCTCGGCTCGCTGTGTGCCGACTGCCGAGCCAAAATCCATATTCATGTAAATATCGTGTGTTTTTGTTTACAGACAACGAGCGGTATGATACAGAGAGACAGTCTGTTCGCAGACAGAATGCATATCCCGAATGTTAATAAAGGCGAGCCTATGATATGTAAACAATGTTTTCTCTGTCCAATTATCTGTTGAAAACGGAACTGTCTCCGCGGCCCATGAGGCCATGACATGGCTAGCTCACTCGAGGTTCCCTTGCCCGCCTGGGAGCCCTAAGCACTTGTTCTCGACGCTTTCTCTGCGCTAGTGTTAAGGCCATGTACATAAATCAAACGCTATGTACCTATATATAGTATAATTAAAGTGTATAAGCGTACACACAGGTCGGCCATACTTGTTGTCCTAAGATAGTGCACGGTACGAGCGTTATCGTACCTACACGCCTACGCGACATAATTTACTCTTATTATTGTACTAAATTACTAATTTTACTACTACTTGTATCTGCTCGATAAAGGTAATGATTGTGAATATATTCCCCGTTACTAACATCATTTTATTATGCGCTCCATGCAGGAGCGGCATCGAATATATTGAATATTCAAAACAGAACTGCACAGTTTCAGCAATAATTAAATTCTGCTAGCCCAAAGGCACAAAGGATTTTTCCGAACACATCGAAATTTATCCCAGAAAAAAAATACCATACACTGAAAAATACAACCTAACACACGTTTTATTTGAATCTGCATTATGGAAGCATAGATATTGAAAAATATTTACTTAGCTCGTGTTTTATATATTGAACATTACACGGATAATGGAAAATAGTTCTTCGGCGCACAAACGGATAGGCTACTCTTTATTAAACTTTTACATACGTATTGGGGCATTTCAATTTCAATTTTTCGGCAAAGTTATTTGTTCTTTCAATATAAAGTTGTTTATTACGACAAGGGTAAGCTATCCTGAAACGGCGGTAATAGGTGACCCAGTTTCACACATAAAAGGCGTGGAAAAGTAAGATAAATATAAAATACAACATCACGAAGATGGGCAATTTTCTTCTAAAAGCAACATGATAGGTAACCTAGAGTTACGACAACAGAAAGACTACATTGTAATAAATCTAGAAAAAGCAGCTTTAGTTGAGTATAATAATAAAGTTGTTTCCTAGAAAGCCAAAACGTTACGGAGCCCAACTTTAATGGAAGAAACTAAACGATTCCAGTATACCGCAAATAAAGAAAACATTTGGGCAAACGTTCCCCACAAACCAATAGCCAACGACACGTCAACTCGCCCGCTTCCACCAACAATTACCCTTGACAAATATATGACAAATCTTCATTGGAAATAACAATAACATTCTTATGATTCGAAGCCATAAAGAGGTCCTATTTACGATCGAGCGTGGTGATTTCTGTAATGTAAAAAAAACTTTGTGCGGATACGATATAAAAAATATTGTTAGTTGAGCAGGCATTCATTTTATAGGCCCATCGTGAGTTTATACGCTCTGCAACGTTCAGAGTGGGCGCACATCCGAAGAAAATGTCCTTAGGCTTTTTTATGCGGGGCTCAATCATTTTCCTTCAAGAATTGCTACTATGGGCGTTACGCCAGGTATTTGTTGAAGCTTCGATTCGTTTCTCCCTCGCTAAAGACGGGAGGGTGTTATCTTTTTATCTACCTTCGTATATCCCCAGTCGTAAAGCTTGAAGAGAAACTGTCCGTATATGTGTGCTGGATCTTAAACGTTGGTAAATAGGAAAAGTAAATTTTATTTCTTCTACACACTGTAGCAGTGTTTGGTTCGTTGAATAAAAAAGTTATCGCAAATGAGTTAGAGCTTTTTAGTACTTATATTTTTGGGTCCCGCATATCAGTCAGGAAGTAAAAGTTGCTGGGAGTTTGTTGCGCCACTTCTTCCTAGGTCCATAGGATTATGAATGGAGGGCGAGCATTTCAGAGGGATGTCTCCTTGTAATTTTGTCGCAGATCATTGATGGTTTAGCATAATTTGGAAAAAATATGAATGACAAGTTCGTTTTGAACATAAACGTTATTCGAGACTTCCAAGAGAGACATAGTGTTAAAGAATCTATGAGCAGACAAGGGATCTATTTACCAATAACCCTAACTAAGTCGTAGCTCTAAAGAAGACATAAACCCGTATTTATAACCAAGTCAAAGTGTTTACATGAGTAAATGTCATTATTTAAGATACGATTTTTATTATGTAGTTTAATAAAATTGCTTGAAGTTAGAACTGTAAAAACTTAGAGTTCTTAGCTTTGCTTTCTTTGACGATTCTTACTTCGTTTAAATTCTTGTCTATTACATAAAAAAAAAATTGCAAATAACTACTTCAGCTCAAGTAATTACTTTAACTTGACTATACGGGGTGGAAGGGACACCGACGCGAAAACGGAAACCACATACTCAGTACATCATTCTGAACCCCCCCCACATAGAAATATTTCGTCCGTTATTAAAAAAAAAATCTGCTGTTTCCTACAAAAGTGCAATACCTACACGGTCAAAATGTATGGAACAGCAAATGTTTTTTTAAATAACAGTTCAGAATGATGTATTGAGTATATGGTGGTATCCATTTACGTGTCGGTGTCCCTTCCACCCCGTAGATACGGGTGTTAGAATGCAAATACTCTTCTGTTAGTATTCTAAGTTGCTCACAACTTAAAGTATTTACAGAAAGTGTAACCTCCCAACACGTTTAATTTGCAAGCCCATCCACTAAGCGCTGTGAAAGTTACCAACGCCGTACACCCGTCAACAAAGGTCTTAATATTTCTACAATTATATGTCTAGAACTTCAGATTATCTCGCTAAATGAGCGGCCAACGTGCTCAGAATGCGAGAGATCAAAAATTTCATCCAAAACGTGATTTCCACGGTTCAACGTCATAATTAGAGAACAGATTATCAACGTTTTTACGTGAATAAATTTGGGATGATTGATTTTTTCAGTCCAATTCTTCCAACGATATTCCTCAGAAAGTTCAGGAATGTAGTACTCGCAACTGGCGTGCGTGTAGAGCCAGATGTATCAACGTGGACGAAGCAAAGGGAGTGTGTGAGTAAAATTTGCAGCAGGTGACGTTCTATAGTTTCTTCTTACACTCTTGGGTATAAGCGTGAGTTTGTGTAAGTACATTCACAAAAACATTCGTTCAATTGATAGAACACAAATGTTCCTACAATACTAGACAAAATGTTTGTAGCCGAATCGAAAGTAATCAGCAAAAACGTAGCTATTGTTAATCATAGAAACCTTTGCCATTAGGACCTGACGATACTTAACGATTCATTACGGACGAATTATTATAAGTAGTAGCCATTCGTAAATAGTCGAATAAAGATACAAATTCTAATAATTTTAACGTTTGTTGGAGCGTACATCCATATTAGGTAACATCGACTATTTATACCAATGTTATATGTAAATACAAAAGTAACTCTGTATGTATGTCTGTTACAACTCCATGCCTAAATCACTAAATCAATCGAAGTGATATTTGACAAATAGGTGGCCTGGGACGATAGAGTAGTCTTTGCCTGGGACCTAAAGAAGGATATAGGCTACTTTTAATCCTAGATTTTTGTATCAAAACTAGATGACCTTATCAATGTATCGGTGAGTAGAGGGCAAAATATAATTGAAGTTCTATTGTTAGATTCGAGATGGAAAACCACTTACACACAGACGAAGTGGCAGGCAAAAGCCCGTAAGTACTTTATAAGTCCATTTTTGTGTGTTTAGGGATACCTTATGCGTAAGGTTGAACGTCCGGCATAGTGCGTAGGTGTTCAGTGGGCGATGAGACGATGGCTTCAGCTTTCCAATACTCTTTATATTGTGACTAAGTTATTTATTTATTTAAACTTCATGTACAAGAGTGGTACATAGACGGACTTAATGCCCCAGGGCATTCTCTACCAGTCAACGTTTGAGTCAAATAGGAAGGTAGGTTTGGTTATGTCCCCGCGCGGAGTTCAGTAATTGTCCTACGGGATAAAAAGTATACTCTGTGTTAATCTAGGTTATAAACTATCTGTGTTCCAAATTTGATTTAAATCCGTTCAGTAGTTTTTGCGTGAAAGAGTAACAAACATCCATGCATACATCCTCATAAACTTTCGCATTTATAATAGTACTAGCGACCCGCCCCGGTTTCGCACGGGTGCAATCTAGATACAAAATAAATGTTTTCTCTACTATAATTTGCGTGTATTATACATTTAAACCTTCCTCTTGAATAACTATATCTATTAAAAAAAACCGCATCAAAATCCTTCCCAAACATTGGGACAGACAGACAGCGGGAAGCGACTTTGTTTTTATACTACGTAGTAATAAGTAAGAAATTACGAAGACTCTTCACGTTGTGATATTAGATGAGTAGTTTCTATTTATCTCTAGATCCCGAGTGAGGTCAAGAATCAAGATGTTATGTGTTTAGACTGCGATAAAGACATAACATTGCACATGTGACTGCGAATCAAAGGAGAGTTAGGTGCTGATATTGATGTTCTTACTACGGTAATACATGTTATAAGTATGCAAGCTCGAATAAATTATTATTAGGTATTATAGAATTTATACATAGGGAATGAACATACATGGATTATCTGTTCCTCTGCTAATTCTAGGGTTGATCTCGTCAACAAAGTTGAACTCGATCATCACATCTAAACTGCGTTCAAGAGCAGTCAGTTGCATCATTACGGAACATTAACACAGACAGCTTAGTAACATCAGGTGTGTTTATCGTGTTCAGTTTCACTGGTGTATCCTTAATTAAGGGATGACAAATTCTCCAAGGACAGACACCCAACTTATTTACATAAAAACAATTTTTTACAAGACAAATACATTTACCCTATCTTATCTTCAAGCCCTTTGTTTAAATTTGCATTAAACTTAACCCTAAACGACGTAAAAGGAGACGTTTTACACTCAAATTATGACTGAAGATATAAAAATGTATGCAAACGATGCTATTCTTACGTACGTAGTGTTAGTTTTGCGGGTTTATGTTAAGTGGCTCCTTAGGGCGTGTCCTCACAGGCCTGGAAAACGATAGCCCAAGAAATTTACGCAGTTGTAAACTCAGAGGGTGTTGCTACTTAAAATGCCGATTTATTATTACGATTATTAGGTTATTCTGTCGTATTTAACGATAATATGGTCGTATTATATCGTTCTTTATCGTTAATAAGTAGTAAACATGTCGATTATATAAAATTGTTAACATTGCTAGAAGTCGCAATAATGATTTAGTTATCTTTCTAACTTGCGACGGATGTTAAGTTATCTTATAATGACCTTTTGCTATTAAGTTACTGACCGAGATCTAAGCCAACTACCAATTCATCATAATATATTTTAACATCTACCCTCCGTCTAAAGTAACGAGGATCTTGACCTTGTCTAGCTAGAGTATTGTCCAATTTTTTATTAGACAAATTGATCTACATTTTTATTCTGAGAAGATGGATGCAAAGAATATGGTTTTTTTTACAGTTTTATTTTAACACAGATTATTGGCGAATCCATAGTTATCAGGAAACAACATCGGTCTTATTGCTAATTGTAATGGCGATCAGGCCACCTTTAAATAAACAGGGAGAAATTGCAAAAAAAGATGGCCGCCCCAACACTCAGAGGTCAGTCTTTCAGATTACTAGCCAAGATAATATAAATTCGTTTAGAACCACACCTTAGTCACAGTATACACAACTCCTAACACCCACAAAGGGTGTAAACAGGAACATGGCACTAAACACTAAAAGCACTTATTTTAACATCTTTATCTATTTTAGTCGCAGAAGAAAATGCTAATACACAGATAAACAAGGCATCAAGACTTGTTTATGAAAGTAATAACGTTACGTTTTCTATGCAAAACTGTGCGAAACCGTGCAAAACTGTGTAAACTGTGACAGGGGGGGCCACGAGTTATAATCAACCGTATATCCAGGACGGGTGAATTCAAAAAAGTTGGTGGTTGGGACATGCTATGTATTTGGCTGAGCCAATATAACTCTCGTTTCCGGACGAAGGGAGATTCGTAGAATCGAGGAAAAAGTTCGTCTGTGTTTTTAGTTACAGCGCAAATACATCATGGAATAGGTAAATAGGTACGGATTTGATACACTTCTGTTGGGTTTGGCTATATTAGCACTGGGTATGCGAAACCAGGAAAGAACTGGGTTTTACTATGGGATCGAAACCGGGTTTCTCCGCCCGAGCACTGGACTAAACGTTATTAAACATTTAACAATGAATTCGTTGGGTCGACTTAAAACGTCGCGTTCCTATATTAATTTTAAAAGTTCGTGAGATTTTATAATTTAAAACCAAAATCAGTAATAGCAAAGATATAGGACAGCTGCATCCAATCTCTCATTCGAATGCTCTTTTATGAGGATGTTTGCCCCGGATAGGAGCTGGTATGGACACGGTTAGTCCTACAAATGAAAGTCTTTTGTCTCTAGAAACCTCTGCAGATTAAGAACTGTATTAACATGATTGTCTAGTACATAGGTTCCCAATCTTTTATGAACTTCCTTTACAAGGAAAAAAAATCCGACGCCCCTTTTACAAAATAAATATTTTAGACGGCTAGATAAAATGTTTTTCAATGAAAATAGAGGTATTTCATAACGCCCCACATTTGCCTTTTGACTCGCTACCGCCCGCGCCCCCATGAAAAGCGCCAGCGCCCACTAGGGGGCGGTACCGCCTCCGTAGGGAACCTATGGTCTAAAACTTTAAAATACTCTATTATTCCAATATATTGAGTTAGTCATATTGTCATTGAAACATGCGAAATACTAAAAGCATACAAAATGCGTTAAAATCGTGTAACGAATGAAGGAAAATGAGCTCCAATCCGCAAAACTTTATCATAAACATTATCATCGCAATGTAATTGAACAGAAACAGGGAAAAATTGCTGCTAAATATTAATTGCTACTTACAGTAACGCATGTTAGTCGTTATCGTTTAAATCATTTACTGTTCAGGAAATAAAGTGTTTAATAAGTTGAAATGTTTTCCGATTTAACCTGAAAAATAATTGTAATCACATCCTCATTTCGTCGACTCCTTATGTAATTTTATCTGAAATTAATGTTTCATTTCAATAAATATTTAATTTCATTACTAGTTTCTGCAGCTTGAAAGGTTATGTTATCAAAACATTCAGTACGCTTTTTCACATTCAATACTAAATAAATTAATTCAAAAGACCAATGTGGGTTGCTCAATACCAATGCCCTTATTCGGTGACCTAGCAACACAATATTACACAATGAACACTAGACTACTATGTATTATAATTTTTCCAGCAAATGACCTTCCACAAGTAAAACAGAAAAGCCAAACGGGCCCTAAAAACTGTACGTAACCTATCAAAGACCTAAGTATAGATGACAATGAATTTGAGAACAACTAGGTCCTAAGCAAACAATACACGCACGCTATTTCAAAGAAACTTAGTCCAAGAGCCAGCAACTAACATGGTACGGTAGACTGACTGTCGCAACCACAGATAATGATCTTTATATACCAGCGTGGCAACAAGCGTCACCGATGCCAGTCGACTAACAACAGTATTTCAACTAGAAACAATGCTCTAAAATAAGGTGATACCAACTTGTACAGGTACTCGTAATAACAAATAGTTTCGTAGACAAACCTGACACCCACGTTTGATTACACAAGAAAGATCCATAGTACGTAATGTTTCTTTTGCGCTTGGATGACACTGTCAAGAAGGAGCTGTCGGTTAAACATTTGTGAAATTAAATTGAAAAAAAAACAAGATGGCAGCCAAAAGAACCATGACGCAGTCTAGTTGGTCTACTGATTATTATCTTTATACTGTGGCGACGGTCACATGTTTGCAATTGCGTCGGCTACATTACAAGTCATACATTGTGTATCGTTTTGTTTTGCAGAGCGAGCACAATTCTGTATCAACAATTATTATGAACCAATAAACGGGGATGTTGCATCAGGCAATCAGGTTAATTGAGGATTTAGAATTGTAATAATGGACATGCGATTTCTCTTGCAGTACGATTTTAGAGTATAAACCAATACCCCAATTATCCGTTAGATACTTGAGCGTTCTCACATAGCAAACCATGCAAAAACGTTGAAATTCAATGTTGTTGCAGCACGCTACTTCGACTGCGATCTGGGATGAAAAGTAGCTTGTGCGGATAATCTACAAAATTTCATAACATCGGTTCAGTGGTCTAAAGTGTTAAAAGATTATAATTACATAGCATAAAAATATAACAATCAGTGGTCAATGCTATAACCTGAATGGAATCTGGATTCTACACTGTACTGTACATAAAATTGCACAGGACACACAGTGGCTAGGCGACTGCATGTTTTTCTTATTCCCATATCACTATGGAATTATCTATTGTTGTCCGGCTGTATTGTTCGCTAATTACATAATAACGCTTCGCTATTCTATCCTAGTTTTTTTTTTAGGTTCAGATTCAAGGCGACGCTAATAATGTGTAGTTTAGATTTAATCTGCGTGTCACATTTTCCTTGTTACTAAGTTTAGAATTTATATTCAACTAAGAATACTTGGCTTCATAGATGGCATCAAAAGATTCTTGGTGTACGGCAAGAAATTAAAAGACTTGAATGAAACGCTTTTTGAAATGCAATTTATAACCTGTTTTTAAGCTCCAATAAAATAGTAAACATGCACCGATGCTAATCAGAAAGATGGTTTCCGATTACAATCAGAGCTCCCGTCCGTCAGTTATGTCAAAACATTAATGACTCAACATAACTCTTAAACTCTCCCGAGTAACCATGGAAGTTATAGAAAATGTTTTCTCTAATACTGTTACGGTTAAATTAAAATAATGGACCTCAATTTATTTGCTGACTTTACTGGAACTTGATAGCAAACAGTGAGCTAGCGACTAGTTACTTTTACTAATAAGAAAAAAAGCCAACTCGAGCGTCCATTAAGTGCGTACTTTGTGAAATGATTTCGGTAAGAATTTTGGGAATAATTAACTTTTCGTTGGGATTTGGTGAAAATATCTTTTCGGCACTTTAAATTAGTTTACTTTTTGCTAAATTGGCAGAGCTTTTAGGAAAGAAGTTAGCAGCAATTCTTCCGCTTCATTATACAGTGTTTTTATGCTAAGCCCTGTATAATTAAAAGGCCAATGTTTGGTCGAACCAACATGGCGTCCTCCACCAACTTTGGAGGAGCATGGTGAGTCATAAAACGGTACAAGACAGAAGCCTCACAACACTCGTTAAATTTGGTCCGACATGATGAACAATACAGTGGAAGCGGCCATTTCAACGGCAAATCTACGCCAGTCAAGATTCACGAGGCCAGGAGGATTTTAAGAGGCAAGCGTACTTAGATGGCGTCGTAAGATGTAGAGGTTTTAGCTTTTATTGCTCTACATTTTTGGGGATTCTGGAAGCTGTGGCGAGGTTCCCCGTGTGGGGATTAACGATTAATTACTTTATAAGCTCTAAGAGGTATGTTAGATCATCTGTCTTTCAATTTGCTATACTCATCAAGTGCAAATCAATCAAAATATTTTATTTCACTTAGGCCTACTTGGGCACTTACTTATAAAACGTCGAGCACGATTCGAGTTGGTCGTTTCCATGGAGAAGAACCGGAGAGAAACTCCATGGTTACAAAAACGTAGAACAAGATAAAAAATTAACATTATCATTATTTTGCCCTTATTATTTGGGGTCGGCGCGGTATCTCTTCTTCAGCCATACTTTTCTATTGGTTACCATCTCAGTAGTAACCCTCTTTCTAGTCATTTCATCATCATCATTTTAATAATAATGTGTATGGCATCCTTTTCTATATTATACTTGAAGGAACTGTCTGGTCTAACCAGTATGCTTGTATATCAGTACTGGTGCAGGTGTGGTTGCAGATAACCTAAGGTCAGACTTACAGGTTTCTCTCAGCCCGTATCACAGTCACTGTCTCTATAACAACCGGTTGTAAAACCAGAGTAGATTTTATTAATAAACGTTTTATTGACCTCGTCCGCAATACAAGTCTAGGTTCCATACCATTGTTTCCTTTAAAAGGCGATACTTCAACAGGTGTTATATGGTTGTCTATTTATTATGACGACGTCAGAATAACATGAAAACACAATTTATCTACGGAAATGTACGTAATTGAAAATGGTCCAGGCTTTCATCGAACGCTTTAAATCATATCTGAAATAGTCCAAGGTTTTGTTTACTATGCAGAGCATAATCATCAGAATATATCAGTCGACGCCGTTTATTCTGTTTGGTGTTTTGTTTTGTGGATGTAAGTAGATAAATCTCGAGCGTATCGTGTAATATCAAATCTAAAAAGGACATCTCTGATTTTAACAATATGTTATGGTGTGCTTAATTATTTTTGCCTGTCCACCAGGTAGTAGCGGTCCACCTTCGGATGAACAGAGGAATCAACGAGAAGGCTGTGATACTCGGATGTGGAACTGCATACCCAAAAACTACAGTCAACTACAGTGGAAGTGAAAAATTAACAGCCATCGACACGAAGTAGAACAAGAAGGTTTAAGAGCAGAAACTCAAAACAAAAAATCTTTTGTAGAAATCGTCTGAAGTTCTTTCCCGCAAAATTACACAGCAAAATGATTTGTATAAGAAAGTAGCAATATTTCTTAAGTAAACACAACTTTGTAGGTCTTCCATCGTGACTTATTCTAACGCCACGTTTTCCAGGGAGTATATTTATAAACTGCTGCTAATTATATATATTTCCACAGTAGTAATGGATTTATACATAGAAAACCCTCCGTATAAGCCTTGTTCACGTTGGCTATAAATTATTCCATGATGGTTTTTATTTCACTCTCACGTGAAAAAAACGTGGCAAGTACAAACGTTTTAATTCGAATTATGAGCAATCGCCGGTTTTATACCCCTGATTTGTACGGTTACAAAAAGGAAAATGAGAATACCACCTTATTTTGTTACAATTATAAAATAACATGAAATCACGTCTACAATCGTAGAAGGTCTTGTCCGTAATAGGTGGCGAGAAATTTCGGATGGAAAACACAATAACACTTGCACGACCAGGGAATCGAACTCCGGGCGTCACGCTCAGCAAGGCATGCTCCTAGCGACAGTCACAATAATGTTTCATTAATAAAATGTTTGTCAAATCACATCATAGTATCATCATTTCATAGTATTTTGGGGAAAGAAACAAGGACCGCACGAGGCAGTTGCGCTTGCGACCATAACATAACGCACTGAGGCAGAAAATCATATATTATTCAACCTATAGAAAAAAACCGATAACCCACAGAATAACCGTTACAATAACGATACAAGGCACATAATGGTGATGTCATGTTTTCACTGACTAATCACATTCGGGCCATATTGAAGGTTGTGCTATACATCGTATTACAACGTGACCATTAAAATGGTTACATTACAATCGAATGTAGGTCGCAGAGGAATGAATAAGATTTATTTAGTCATAAGAAACGTGAATCGTTGACGAGCTCTTTATCTTGGGTACCATTCGTTGTTTTTACCTAGCAGTAACGACTCATACCTATAAGCCACGTGTATTTGGATAAAATCAAGCGTAGGGCAGAACTCGTGGCAATCCAAGGCTAAACTATCTTAGGTTAGGCTTCCAGTCTAACCGGATGCAGCTGAATACCAGTATTTTACATGGAGCGACTGCCTGTCTGTCCTCCACAACCCAGATACAGGGTGATGACCGTGGTGCGTAGCTCAATAGACACCCTTTCTAAATGCATCGTTGTCAGATAAAGGAATTTGGCGTAAGTATGTAGAATGGTATTGCGATATTTTGCGCACTTATTGTTGTATGGAAAATTTGCATATGATTGTGTCGATGATTACATATGCATGTCGCATCTTCGGTCTAATAACAGTCGTGGCTGCAGATGCCGGCTGTTCTAGTTATATTTTTTTTTTGCTTTGTGTCAGGTACATAGAATAAGGTATATCATCTCAATGGGAATTTTGGAAGAAAAAATCTGCCTCCAAAAATCGAAGAGAATTAAGCAGAAAACGGAAATCGGGATGCTTTGAAATAAACGTGAGAAATATTGTAACAAATGGAAATTGCAAACATGTCAATTGCTACCCCCAGCGATGTACATACATTCATCTACAAAAAATAAGGAAATTATTATTTCCTAAATGTGTAACACAAATGCATTTGTACTCGCATCGACGAACAGATGGATCCATCATATTTCGATAGCACCTAATGATGTCTCGTGGTTTTTAGTGAGAACACTACGGACTCCGTGCATTTACACACCTAGAACCGCAACGGCTTCCCAGAAAACGCTTACGGCACGTCTAACAATAATAGCACCATATCCCCTTGCATAACAGAGGCCACGTCGCTAAATCATCGCCTAATAACGCCACTGTCGGCCATTTTCCTCAATAAGATAATACGTGCCTACCAGGATACAAGCAATGCACTCTTTTTCCCCTTTGAGCCCGGAAATATCGAGAAAAATACAAAAGTCATGTTTAAATACTGCCATTTGATTGTTTTCGCTCGTAACTAACATAATAGCGTTTATTGTCTCTTTAAATATGAAGTTAATTTATAAAAACACGTGTAGTTTCTGCATACAGTGTTAGCCGTAGAAACTTTGTTGTTTTACACAGTTATTATTGCGTCTTTTACAAATCATTATTAGGTAAATTAAAAGAGATCTTTGTAGCTTCGTTTTGTATTTTAATGTGTCCGTTTCTGAGTCGAACGAAAAAATTAAACAACCTTTCAAAGACTATCGAATGTCTTCCAACAATTATCTTCAGTAACCTATAAGTGTCATTGCATAAAAACGTGACTAAATTAGTGGCAACATATCAGTCCAACTCCAAATATGTATAGACAATATGACAAACAACAAATAAGTACACACCGCCGGTTGGCAACAAACGATGTGCAATTTGTGTGTGCAAATACATGATAAAGTATAGTTAACTTCGGTCTATTGGAAAATTACAGTGGTTGCGCGGGCGCAGAGCCGCTGTCTCCACTCCGCTCCGTGCCACGTCACCAAAACATTATGTAAACATGTATTATGTATACGAGTAGTACATACAAGTGTGGCTATTCAAGCGATTCGATGGTTCGGTACAACGTGTGAATATATCTAATCTGAAATGCACGCGTTTTATGATCGTTTTATACGTGCGCGTGAGTGGATTGATGAACGCATTAGCATTGAAAAAGTAAGCGGTAACCGAGACCATTGGAAACTGCATGACATTTAATTACAGCCAGTTAAATATGTAGACGCGAATGTTGTTTAGTGAGTATTAACTGAGACCTAGCGTTAGGAATTAACCATAAATCAAACGCCACTAACAATAAATAACTCTATACATTATCCCATTCAACAGAACCATTATGAAACAAATACAAATCATTAGAGCCGGCAGTTTACTGCTTTATGTCAGCGAAATTAACTATAATTGAAATTACTAATAAAATACAATGCAATCACACAGATTTTCATAATAACCTAGGAAATAAACCCTTCGAGAATTACGAAAGACAGCACTTGTAACAAGCCTAAACCACACTAAACAGGTATCGACATTCAGGTAACGCTAATTTCCTAAACGAAACGCAAAATGGAGAGATTTAAAGAGAAAGTAACCTAATAAAAAGGCGTCGTTTCGACGTGCATAAAGCCTCCTTGGATGAAAAAAAGAATATATTTTTATCATACAATGGGGCGTTTATGTAATGTAACTGTCCATCAATCACGCTTACATCTTACCTAAAGCGTTTTATATAAGAAAAGTGTTGAACGGATGTACTTCGAAACCTTTCCGAAAGTATTGAAATAGGGGGATGTTACGTACGTAACTGTACGCAGTGGTAGGTTTATGTTTTTATCGCTAGACTAGTGTTAGAAACGTGCCGATTAATCTTATTGAAATTGACAAATCTGGCACAGTGTCGCTGCCAAAAGCAAGTGTCCTTTCAAGGCGAGAAAACAAATATGGAGGCTGGCGACCAAACTCAACTTGTAAAATCAATTTGTCTAACATTATCTATTTCAGAGAGACATTTAACACAAGCTGTTACTTGTCGGTTTCGCCCGCTTGTGGGGTGGAAATTATCCTATGTGAACGTACTGAATCAAAAGTCATTTATTCAAAATTTTGTTCAGAATCAGCAGTTTTTAAACGTCAAAAATGACAGCCCTCCAAAACGCCTCTTCAAAATACCAGAATGTACTACTGTACATTCTGGTATTGGACCTGGATAAGGACATAGACTACTGTCTATGTCCTTATCCAGGTCCTATTTGGCAGGCTATCTATTTGTCACTCAGAACTATTGGTTCAGTGGTTTAGGTTGAAAAAGGTAACACAAAAACAGACTTACTTCCATATCATATTAGTATGAATTCCTCATAATTGCTAGAATTACAGTAAAACTAAGTATTTCGCACACGTATTACAAACTTAATTTATTATTACAATCTTTGGGTATTAAAGAGAAATTGGTTATTACGGTAAGCCTATTTGCGTGTACAAGTCTGCCACTAATTAAATGTAATAGTAAGAGCTTTCGTTACTGGTTTGGGGTTAAACTAATCTCGTATAATATCGTGAAAGATATCGAATACTGTCGAAAGCACGTAGAAACTAATAATATTGAAGATATTCGAGTTCGCATGACGATGTTAATTCAATTATTGTTCCAATTTTATACTTCTGCAAATTGCTGGTGCAGTTTTTTTTTCACTTCATTTTTGGTGTTACTTTGTCTTTGAACTTGGTAACTTTATCTATGACTCAAGCTAGATCGGGCGAAAGTTGGTCAAATAACAATTACTTAATGCGTCATTTAGTATCTGTTTCATAATTAACAACAATGCTGATTAGACATATTTCTGTTTTATTATTATAAGTGGTGCTTAGTTGATTTTAATATCTTTTCGTTTTTTTTAATTACCACGTCTTTTTCAGATTAATATTTAAGTCATATAGCCAAACACTCGACAAACTTACATCCATAGCAACTAAGTAACAAAACCTCATTACGACCTACGATTTCAACACATCAGCCGCCTCACAGAACATGAAATTATATACAAACAGAGCGGCCATTAAAGCGTATACATTAATAAGATACCATTAGCGGTTCTACCTACAAGCTAGGCTGTAAATCAAGGCACGTCACACGATCAGCCAATAACTAGAATTAGAACAATGGTCTCACAAAATGGACCTACCGCTAGCATAACATGAGTGATCAAGGCATGATTATAGTGATAACACAATCCTATGTTATGTCTTCACATAGAATAGAATATACATACGTGGCTGTATAGTTATATATGTATAGTCATGAAAACGTTTATTACATGTAGAAACTTTTAAAAGTGATCACTCCTACTGTATTGGTTGTAATTTAATGTTGTTGCAGGAATAGTATTTTGAAACCATCTTCCTGCCCTTGTCCCATGTTACTTGGGAGTGAGAGCAACAAATTTCTTTATTCTTTAATTCTCCCCTTAACTTTCACGCTTTCATCTACTCCCTCTTTTCCGAACATCTCTCATACAATTCAGCAGTATTTCGGAACTCATACTATTATGAAATAAGGTTTTGCTTGAAAATTGCAATCGATTCACGAGGAAACCGTCTTTAAATGTTGCTAAGAGTAACATACGAGCTCGTGACTAGTTCGTAGTTTAGCTATCCTTTCCATGTTTTTCCTCGAGGTTAAAGAATCTGTTCGTTAGCGCACGACTAGTTTCTTCATCCACAATGAGACGATTTTCTGGTTTGACGGGGTGTGGCGCAACTCGGGAGAGGCCTATGACCAGAGGGCTGGGATACACTGAGGGACGGAGTTGTATAATATCTGAAGGTGAATACAAATCTAGTCATAATCTCATCTCAGAGAAATGTCAAAAATATAGGCCAATCAATTATTGTATCTTTGACAGATTAAAACTGAGATAAGGATGCGAACGTTAGATTAAAAATACGGGAATCGCCACACTGACTTCAGCAGTTACAAACTCCCAGAAACACGTGTGGGTCTTTTCGATTTAGGAAGCTTTAAAAACTCTGATTTCAGTTCTCTAAGTCACGTTCAACAATTAATATTTAACTCAAATAGGTAAGACACAATTAGAAATTACATAAACTTGTTTGTGAAAATAATGAAAGTAATGTGAACAGTTTCGAAATGAAATTTAATTTTACGTGATAATTTCTTGATAATATTAGTCTGACGACTACGTAACTTGAACAGTTTTGGGTAAGTACGAAATTAGAACAGGATGGAAATAGAAGAAAATGATATTAAATAGATTCTTATTAAGGTAAAATATTTCGGTTATATCATTCGTCCGGACATTTCCGACTTTTTAGCCCTCTGTTCGGTTTTTTCCAGTGTTGTCATTTTGTCCGAAAGAAAAAGATTTAAGCGTAAAATGTCCGGAATTTTACGTAAATGTCCAGTATTTTATTAGTGTTTTCTGTTAGGGACAAAAAATACGTTCTTTCAAAGATGAGAAAATAATATCTACGGGAATCAAGGGAAGACTACAGTCGACTCTATGAATTGCTATTTGGAAATAAAACAAAAGAGATCTCTCCAATTTTGTAATAATCTTAGGCAGACAACGCCCTTCATTCGTCAGAATCACGTGAACCATTATTTCCTTTTGCGTTCATAGACAAAAAGAACACGAGATGAAAATGTACGATCGAAAGTAACAGTTGCCAGACAAGATATTCTACATGCATACGTTTATAGAATAATTAATATAACGAGCGCATAAAACACTGTATAACAGTTAATTGTTAACACGATTAAAATACAAACGAGGTTTTTTCGTTATCAATTATTGCAGCTGACAATAAATAGTTTCTAATATCAAAGTGGAGAACAGTTTTATGGGCTGACGCGTATCGTGGAGCACTCGAGATATGCCTCACATAGTTTCAATTACTTGATGCTATTTATACAAAATAAACATAGAAACATACGTACAGTTTGTTCGTAGAGTCACAAGAACAAATAACAGTCCTGCATATACGGAACGGGTCTCAACGTGAATTATTATTATGTTACAAACGGTTCACTTTTAGAGAAAGGTTTTCACGTATGAAATGTGAATTTATGACAAAAACCGAGACGAGCAAAAACTGCCTTAGTGGAACTAATCGCCGCTTCTCTAGTTACGCGACGTATCACAGTTTTTTTTGTACCAAGATGGCAGCAAAAAATGATATAAAGTTGACGAATGCGCTTAATAGCTGTCTATCAGTTGCTACGAGGCAATTGACAGGTCTTGGGATTAAAATCTGTTTATTCTAAAGGCGGAAAAAAATCATTACGACGGACATGTAACACAAAATTGCTTTTATTCTAATACCAGCTGTCAACGACTCTGGCAGTCATTCATTATTTACAGTTTAATTCGTCAAATAAAATCGTTCAATTGAATTACTATTTGTAACGAGGCATAAATTAAATAATCAGTGTCCCCGCCCTATTACCTCTCGTAGCGATAACAAATTCAATGATGAAAGCGACCTTTAACTTAGGCAAATAGGCACATTCCCCTCCATTAGGGACCGATGAATAACGTTACTATTTTATTATGCTGACTGTACTTTCACCACTTTCATAATTCTAAAATTGCTAAAGGTCTCTTACAATCAATTTCTTATTATTCTCTGAACGGAGGGTCTGTCATGATCACTATTCTACTGAACATCAAAGGGTCCACGTTTATAATTGCAAATGTGGATTGTTCGTAAGCTTAGGGACAAAACGAAACGGTCCTCAGCCCTAAGCCGAGGATACTGGGCACGTTTGTTACTTTAATGAAACGAGAATAACAGCCTAGCTAACAAGTTACCGGTTCTAAATTCCTATTCAACGCGAGTAAACAACTATGTAGGCGAAGTAGTATGTCACGTAGACAGGCTTTGTTTCGCAAATCGTCCTCCTTTAGCGGAGCTAGCGGCTAGCCGGCAGTGAGTGCAGCGAGCACTCGGCCTAGCCAAACACGGCGCGTAAACACGCAGCGACCTACAGGTAGCGTGATGACGAGGAGGAAGATCAACGTGACGTAACGGCAGCCAGCGCCCTGCCGGCCGTGGCACTGCTGCCAAATGGGTTACGAGCGTCATCCGCCGCACCCGCACGTCTCATTACGATCATGCACTCTTTCCCTTGCCGGCTACACGCTGCCAAGGTCACTGCGCCACGCGATAACCCACCGCGCGCCGGCACCCGCCACCGGCGCACCGCATAACACCCGGGTTCATCGTTATCAATAAAAATATAAACACTCACCTGTTTTTTTCCAACTCGTTATGAGTCGTCCTGGAACAGAAAACATACATATTGTACGACACGCCGACACTTCACATATAACATCACTGATCTCACATTATCACTGCACAAGCACTACACTGGCCGCCACTCACCTGCTGCCCTGCGATTTCTTGGTCTTCGGCCGCCTGCCGCCGGAGCGGGACTCTTCGTACGCCGGTAAACTGGACGCGTATCCGTGCTCAGCTTCTGCAACAAAGTACACTGCCATTCCGTCAAAATCAGCTGATTATAGCACGGCAAAAATAGACGGGAGCCATGTTGACGTGTGCGTGTAGTTGCACTCGATTGACAATTCAAACAAAGAAAATCCAAATCACCTCTATCGCGCCTTTCGATGTATTCAGCAGCTTGGATCAGAGCAGCAATACTCATATTTATTGTATCCCGGTTGAGCACAGGTATTCACAAACGCAAAGCGACTTGATTCGATTTAAACTATAAATAAAAGTATCTAAGCGCTCCGAAGTTCACGACTGCGTTTACCGATGTCAAAAACACACTAGGCGACTTGGGACGCGCGACCGTGTAAGCGGTTCGTGATTTGTCGGCAGCGCTCGTGCCCCGCTCGGTGAGCCAATCGCGATGCAGCAATGCCCACAATAAAATACCTGGGTCAATCACGTGAACTTTGTGTTTCCAAACAAAACATTTTTTTTTTCTATGCGCTCTTTGTAGTGTAGTTGGATATTTGAGGAACTTTTATTTTCTTGAATAATTTGTAATGCATGTCGGCTTCGCACTGAAGTGCACTCACGGCATTGAGGCCGCTCAACAGTAAATCAATGCAATAACACGAAAGTTCGCCGTCCGTTCTATAGGAAATAAAGTTTTTTAGCGTTTGATATGCGCCGAAAAATAAAGTAGCATTTAAGAATTGATTTGCATTTGCATTATTAAAATATATTCTAAAAGGGTAATTTGAATTCTTAAATACCAAACAATAAAAGATTATGATTCACATTTGGGAAACACTTTTAATATTTAAAATGTTCAGACATGTCTTGAGTGTTTCGTTTAATATTTGCAGCATGTGAATTCTAGCAAATATTACTGGAAGCAGATGTTTTCTGGGCTCCTGGAAAGAGGAATAGCTTGCTCAATTTTTATTAGAATGCAATCAAATTGATTGTATTAGAACTTTATACCAATCGGAATTTCATAGTCCTAAATAATTGTAAATTCGATTTTGTTTGCCTTCGTAATATTTAAAACAAGGAATATTAAGTTAAACAGTGAGAAAAAACAAATAAAGCAAAACAATATCCCTGCAGCAATACACCAGTTTGTGCTGATTTTCTTATGCTCTCTAGTTAGCCCAAGATCAAAATCAAAATTGAATCGCCTGACAAATTCCTATTACCAATAACAATTAATTTTATGCACAGAAACAGTACATAATGGAAATACCTGGATTTATTACATACTATATTGATGCACAAGTTTTTTGTATACGAAATACCTCTACAGATATTAAGCTGGTAACATTTTATGATATTTTTCTACTTCTGTATGCTTTATGTACAGATCTGTACTTACCACCAAAATCCTGGTCTTTCTATAATATTGGCTGAATATTCTGACCATGGAACAGAGGTAGCTACAGATGTGGTGTGGTCTAAAGTCACATCCTTGGCTATTTGCGTCCACACATTGGCCCAGAAGTGATGGTAGCCCCAGTATGTAGTTCAATATCAGATGCCATTCATCCTGAAAGAAATTATTGTTGAATTATTTAGCTTTAACTGGTATAATGATGTTTTGTCTAGCTTTGTATTATGACTATTTTATCATTTCATTCATTATTCTCACAGGGATACATGCAATATTTTTCATTTAGATTTTATTGTTTGTAACTTAGTTCTGCTTAGATTTATCTCATCAAATATTTGAGTATTTCTATTTTTCCTACTATTCACTTATACTTAATCCAGTTAGGATGGAATCTTTATTATCCTGCCCTTATCCCAATTTATTTCTGGTTGGTGCAACATATTTTCTTCTAGCATGCTTATCTATTTTTTTATAGTCATCAGCTCAGTGTAGTAACCTCATCATCTGCCTAGCTTTTTCCCATTATGTTGAGGTTGGCTTCCAGTCTCACCACATACAGCAGAATACCAGTATTTCACATGGAACCACTGCCTATCTGACCTCCACAACCCAGTTAGTCACCTCTTTCTAGCTATATTTTTTTGACACAGTCCACCCAATGTGTCTTTAGTCAGCCTTTATAATCATCCGCATTCATACTAAATCATATTTTTAGTTATAAAAACATTACCTCTTGTGTTAACAATGATAAATCAACATCATCAAATTGTGGCAGCTCTGGATATGTCCCATCACAGACTTTGTCATTGTATGTCCTTATTATAGTCTCCAGACGAGCACAATTGTACAGAATGAATGATGCACCTGTAACCAATGTAATGGATATTTTATTAGTACATGTAGTACTGATTGTGAAAACAAGGTCATGTGGAATTAAATTAAACTGCAATGCAGGTTGAATAATCTAGACTTGATTGGTTGTAGTATAAGTTGCAGTATTTGAATACCAATGCGTTTTGATTTTGGACCTCTTTTTTGATCATCAACTCGAGAAGATTCATCAAACAGAACAACAGTGCCTATGTACAAAGCGACATGTCTAAACACAATATGGTAATCTTTACAACCCCTCTACATTTTATGACATAATGTTTAATTTTTATTAATGTTATTTATTAGTTGTAATAGAGTTTTTAACAGGCATATAACACACTCCTGTAAACCACGTGCTTAGATATGTCGCTTTGTAGATAGGAACTGTTGTTCTGTTTACCATCGAGAGAAGATTCAAGTTGGTTTCTAACTTGTAATAAGATATGTATTTTGTCTAATAGGTTTTTAATTGCTTCTAAAGTTTTATCAATCATATTCACCTTTACTAGACCCAGAAGAGCAATCAAAGCTAATTTTGACTGCCCCACTTGGTTTTGTCTGCAGTAACTCAAATGCAGCAGCTGACTGTCCAAGATGTGCAATAAACTCCTTCCATTTTGAATCTGTTGATATTCTTACACCATACTTGTGTTGGGCTATGAGGGTCATTTCATCTTGTCTTAACCTGGAATAAGAGAAAAAAAAATTATGAACAAAATTGTACCAAGATTTATTTTGTCTGATTCCTCTTATTTGGGCATTTCCCAATTTGACATGAATGAAAATTTTATTTAGGGTTGAAATTTATACTCTAATGAGATAGCTAGAATAGTTATATTTACCTAATATAATCATCTGCATTAATGTTAGTTTCTTTAGCTCCTGATTTAGAATTGAGAACAGTCCCACAGAGCACTCTGTTACTTCCTTCACGTCTACTCGTAGATTTCGATGTGATAAATATCGGAGAGTTCACTCTATATAGCGCACACAAGTTCTTGACGACATTACAAATATACTTCGCTCGTAACGAGGTTAGGTCACATTGTTCCTCACAACAAGGATCTAATTCAACAGCCGATGTTCCTTCGCGTATCTTCTGTGATAACACCTCATTATTTCGCAATGCCTCCGATAAACCGACACGGATAGCTCGAGGTCTTTCTAAAAACAAATAAATCCGACTTTTCTCATCTATCACTTTACTCACTGACAAATTCCACTTTTTAGATTCCTCAACTATATCTGTGCACTCTTTACCGATTACTTGTAATAATGTAGCATTTTCTTTATCAACAACTTGATCACAAATAGCATATTCGTGCCAAGATTTCACCGAATTAGGAAAACTAAAGTCACCGTGTGTTTGTAAGTTCTCGTTGTGTTTCTTCACTAAAAGGCTTCTTACATCTTTTGATTGTCCAGTTAAATACAAAAATAAGCTTTCTGAGAAACAATCTAGCGCGTTTTCTAACATTTTCTTGATAATAATCTGTATTAAATTCAAAAACACAACAATGAAAATGAGAACACGTGTGACAACCATTGACATATAAATCATATGGACTTGAAATGTTTGACTATAGAAAAAATAGTTATACAAATATGAGGCATAACGACGCCAGAATCATAAAAATGCTGCCGTCTCTTTTTAACTTTATTAATTTTGCGTAAGTAAAAAAGGATAATACTATTTTTGACAGTTACTATAATGGCAACCCTTCGTTCCTAGCGTCATTGAAATACCTATTTGCGGCCGGGTCGCCATTTTATCAGCTCGCTGTTTGGTACTAAAGTTGGGTACGTCAACTGTCAAATGCTCTTGAGCTGTGGATATTTTTTGAGAATTTTGGAGGAATTTGCTGTGTTGTTGCGTTTGAACTCTATTGTTCTATAGTGAAAATTGTCAATAGCAAGATGCCCAATTGCAATATAGTCGGATGTGGCATCAAAAGAAGCGGAAATCACCCGAACATAACTTTGCACCAGTACGTACTTAATTTCAGCTGAAATATCTTTAGATTTAGATAAAAAACCTATGCTTCTGCATTCGTTTAAAAGTTTCAACAGTAAGACATTCATAATTTACGTTTTGCCTTTATTTTCAAGTTTTATTTCATGAAATCAATTTCTTGTTATTGGAGGGATAGAGTTGTGAATTTAGGCATTTTTATATTTATCGATAGTGCTATTTTATGGTTCTTTATTGGTTTTATGTTTTACTTTCAAGGCTGCCTACTAATAAAAGAAAAAAGAAAATTTGGCTGGAAAAAATTGGTGTTGAAAATTTAAAGATGTCAACAAAAACAATTCACATTTGTTCTCTTCACTTTGAAGAATCATGTTTCAACCGGACACTGAATAAAGTAACATTGCGTGACGATGCTTTACCTTCACCAACCTTATTGGTATGTAACCTTGTGTGTTCATAATTTCTAACATGATTGTGTATTAGGGTGATAAATGATAGTGATGTCCCCAATTGCAACACTTGTCTAATAGACACAAAAAGTGATGTAAAGGATGTTTTAGAGTGTGATCTTAGAATTAATTAAAATCCTATTGATATTATCAAGAAACATCAAAAATACTTATAATTTTATTGCTTTACAGCCTGCGATTCAATCAAATACGTCTAGAATTTTAATTGAAAATGATCAAAATCAGACAAACTCACAATCAATATCTGGATGTGGTGCTTCAAATACGGTAATTTTTTTTTTTTGTGTAATTAAAAACAGTAGGATTAACCTACTGTTTTTAAAGAGTCATAAAATTAAAAGTGTAATAGAGGTATACATGAATTTGAGATACAAATATTATGGGAAGAAATCTACTGAAACAATATCATATAGAAATTACCTGAACAAAATTGTATTGTTCAGAAATGAATGAGCTTGATTTATTTAAATACATTAATAATTATAGTAATTATTGTTGACTTTTAATTAAAACCCACAATCATCCTGCAAGTTAGAAAAGGTTAAAACTTAACATTAAAGATATTAGTTACAAGCTGTGCCCGCGGCTTCGATCCCAACTGATTACCTACCTTACCCTATCTACGATATTCTACCTACCCTACCCTATCTACCATAAATCCTATTTACCCTGCCTACCTACCTATTTTTTTTTGTCGTTTTTAAACCTTCCCTATATTCTGGCAAACAAAACGAAAAAAGAATTATTCACATGGGTTAAGCAGTTTTTTGAGTTATAGCGAGACTAACGAACAGCAATAGGTTTATATATGTATGTCATGGACCAAGTGATAAATTGGGCATTATGCATAATGCCCAGTCATTATGTATAATGCCCAATATGAGAGTGCAATTTGATAATACCCCGCCATTCCCTTCATGTTAGGTTACTTTAAACCCCGCACGCAGAAATAGGAGTCCCGCGAAGCGGGGCTCCGTCGAGCTATCATGGCAGGTGGTACTTAGTTACTAGGTATATCAGTATATTTGCTTTCCGCACGCTGTATGGCGGTCTCTGATTGGTCAAAGCGTGTCACACCATGCGTGCTTCCCTCCTCGCCCTCGCACCGCGTCAAATTTAGCTTTATTATCAAATTGCCCAATTGTCATGTAGCAATATAATAATGACCGTGCAATGTGATAAATAATGAAGTTAAGAACGTAATTAATCACTTTGCCCGATAGAGCTAGGCATTTTTCATAATGACCGGGCATTATGTATAATGCCCACATTAATCACTTGGTCCATAACATACTCGTTTATAGGTGGTGGTGGTTCCGTCAACGAAGCCCGTAAAATTCTAATTTTCATACGTTTCATCAAATTGCAGCTCTATTATATAGAACTAGCGGCAGCCCCGCGTAAGTCTCGATCCCGTGGGAATATCGGGATAAAAAGTATCCTGTGTTAGTCCAGGTCATAAACTCAGTGTGCTAAATTTTCTCCGTTCAGTAGTTTTTGCGTGAAAGAGTAACAAACATCCATCCATCTGTTCTCACAAACTTTCGCGTTTAATTATTACCTATTATTTATTATATTAAAACATTAATTATAGTAGGATTACGGTTTATTAGAATTCATCTGCGCCGGGAGTCCATCGCGGATGCACTGTTATGAATTATGAAATCTTTGAATTTGTTCCCTCCATTGCGAAGTGTACCTTACGCAAGGGTCTAACAAATAAAATAAAAAAAAAAGTAATTTATTCGATTACTACTTTTCATTTTTTTTATAGCTAAACGCTAAGGTCATAAAATTCAAAACCGGCTTCAAAAAAAAATTACACTCACGCAATCTTTTATCGATGTTATTGTAAGAAATAATATCGATATGGGCTGCCCTATTATCCGCCATTTTATCCTCTCAGTAAAATGTAGGTATACACGTTTTTTTTGTAGGTATGCCAAGTCCATATGATTTCTATGTCAGTGGTGACAACTGACACTTTAGCAGTAGATATTGACACCTGACATGACAGTTAACATTTTGTCAATAGTTTTGTTGACTCTGTCATTAATTTTGCTGTTTGCAATCAGATATTAGTTAGTGCGAGTTCGGAGTGCCAAATTATTTTAACTGTAAAACATGCAATATTCTACTACTACCTACTATAAAACTATTGCCAATGAATTACTTCATACTGGAATATCAGTTTTGAAATACTTTATTAGATATAAAGCTGCCATATTGAAAAACATTTCTTCTTACATAAAATAAGCTGACGTTGCCGTGACGTTGACAGTTCATTTCGATCAACGCGATTGTCAAATTGACAAAGTCGTGGTAGCGTAGATTTTTTTTAATATCAATAGAATTACAATTATGTGCTAGTCACAAATAACTGCATTTATAACTAAGAGTATGTGTTAAAATAAAAATGACTTTAAAATACAATTACTTTATTCTTCTCTGTGCAACATGGCAGATTGCAGTGGTCTCGTCAGCAGATCACCTACTTGAAGGTATTTACTGTGGTAAGGAGAATTGTTACGAAGTTCTAGGAGTCACAAGAGAAGCAACAAAGAATGAGATCGGTAGAAGCTACAGGCAACTGGCCAAAAGGTTTCATCCTGATTTACACAGGACACCCGAAACTAAAAAAGCAGCAGAAGAAAAATTCAAGGAAATAGCTACTGCATACGAAATTTTGCGCGATGAGGAGGAGAGATCCGACTATGATTACATGTTGGACAATCCTCAAGAGTACTATGCTCACTACTACAGGTATTACCGACGCCGTATGGCGCCGAAAGTCGACGTGCGAATCGTGATCGCCGTCACGATCTCTATTATATCGATAATCCAGTACTATAGCGCGTGGTCTAAATACGACACAGCTATCAAATACTTCATGACAGTGCCAAAGTATAGAAATAAAGCTCTAGAATTAGCCAAAACTGAAATGAAGGAATTTCAGTCTAAAAATAAAGGTATGAAGAAATCTAAAGCTGAACAGAAAGTGGAACAGGACCGGTTGATACGAAAGGTTATTGAAGAGAACATGGACATCAAGGGTGCTTATGCCAAGCCAGAAATAGTTGACATTTTGTGGGTGCAACTGATCATCTTACCATACACTATTGCATATTATATTTATTGGTATCTAAGGTGGTTCTGGAATTTCACCATAATGAAGCGACCATATGGTGAGGAGGAGAAGTTATATTTAATTAGAAAGTACATGAAACTTGGACAGCATCAGTTCAATGCAATAGAAGACTCAGAAAGGCAAGAGTTCTTAGATGAAGAACTTTGGGTCAAAGAAAACTTCAAAGTTTGGAAAGAAATAAAAGATGAGGAAGCAAAGAAAGCTTTAGCTGAGAATAATAAATATAAGCAGTACAGAAGATATATAAAACAGCATGGAGTCGGTAGGATGACCTTTGATGACTCATAGTGCTTTGTGATAATGAGGATTAATTTATTAATAAACCTAGGATCAGTTGGTGTGGCATTTTTATTGACTAAACAGTCAGTCAGTTTCCGTTTAACTTAATATTTCATATTCTTTTTATTAAAAGCACCAAAAATTATACACGAAAAATAAAACAATTTTTTTACACAATGTGTTACTTTATTTCTTTAATCTCTATTTGTCTCAACATGTACTAAGATGATTTCAATACAATTAGTCATACAACACATTCATAATTTACAATCATCACAAATGGCAATTCGTTAAGGCATACTAACACACCGGGTGCACATACACTGACACAAGGCAAGTATGTGAACAATCACATTTGTCCTGATACAACCATAACAAAGTGGTTTGTCCACAGTAAACAAACTTAAAAATGTGCTCCTCATTTATCAAGACAAATCAAAATCAATACAAAACAAAATGAGATCCTTAATTACAAAATATAACGCAGTGACTGCAAAACAAGCAATCAAATTGCATTGGCAGTGCTTCTGACTCTTAAATATACTTTTAACCATAATTCCAATAGCCAAAAATGAAAATTTTGGAATGTTTTATACATCACTATACACAATCATACAGCTGCCACATAGTCATACACATTTTTACAAGATTAGGGCACCTTGATACCGGTTGTGTCTGACGGTCGATCATTCGCTAGCAATCTAGTCAATTCAGTATTATTTTGAATAATTTTATATATCATCATCAATAATATCATAACATTTTCCTAAGAAGACATCACAAAACATAAAATAAATGTCACACAACAACATCGTCAGTTAAAATGTTACCTAACTAAAAATAAAATAAAATTGCACAGTCGAATGGCGTTATCAGAAATAAGTGAAAGTACGAACAATTCGATTCGTTGCGACAGCATTGCGAGCGACAATCGCCCCTCGCAAGTTGACATTATGAAAACCGGAAAAATCCATTGTTGAAACTTAATTGTGGCAACATCTAGAAATAAGGGGGTAAAATCGAATGATTTGGTGTCAGTTGTTCATTGAAGCAATTTGCGTAATTTGTTTACACAGCTGTGTTAATAGGGTATTTGCGCGTAGTTATTTGTGTACTTAAAATAATAAAATACAGTGCCAAGAACCCAAAAAAACTCAAGAAAGATGATGCATTATAAAATGAAATATCACCATTTTCCTGCCCTTTTCCCAGGTTACTTGTTTCGATAGTCCACCAATGTACAGCCGGCAAAATTCGTGGTTGACCACTTTTCAATCTTATAACTACTTAATACCATAGAAGTGAAAAGTTGGTGGTCAACCAACCACCCACTTTGTTGGGTGTACATGTATAATAAAAAATATACAGTTAAATATATGTATAGTTATTGTAGAACTTAAGGAATGGACAATTCAATAATAACACCATTCAAAGAACCACCTTTTTTCTGACGCGAGAATTTCAGCATGTCAACTTGGGAGACTCAGTCAACCAGTATGTTTTACAATATGTACTTATTGCTTTAAGAAATAAACAACTAATTTATGTGTCCAGACTTCTTATAGTAGTGTGCATTGTTCGGTAACCACCACAATACATGTACAATAACGTTCGTTTACAATCAGCTCAATATATTATTTATTTCAGTATTATGGTCATTTCCTATTTCGTGATTATAAGATATACTTTACACGCAAAACTGCTAAACGCTAAATTTAGATCATAATATTTTCGACCTTATTCTCATGCGAAATAAGATTGAAAATGTCAATATTAACTTTTTAGTCAGTTTTGCAACTATATGGTAACATTCTATTGCATTTACGTTAAGGCCTGCTTGTTTAATTTGTTACTTACAAAGTTCAATGATAGTATGTCGTTTTTATTATGAAAGTATAGTTGTAAAGCCGCTGAAATGTCTGCGAGTGCAAAATACTATATTTCATATAATCTGATATTAAATAATCAAACTATTTAAATGTGTTTTGTGCAGCGCTTTCAGCTGCTTTAAACTCTTATTGTCCACTCGACAAGTTTCTTTTCTACAAATTGTTATCAGGTACATTATTAATTTATATGTGGCGTTTCTTATCAAAAGATAACTTGTGGAGTTTGACAGGGATTGAAGATAATGGAATCGTTTCATTCCCTTGAAAAAATCACAGTTTTATAGTACAGACAGACGTCAGTGATTATAAAGAAGTGTGGATCTCTGTATTGTAAGCTATAATTCATTTAAAAAAAACATTACTCTTCTTTCCGCCGAAGTCGGGTAAAAACTACTTTATGTTTTCTGACAAAACTACTAAAGACGGCTTGCACTCTAATTACGTTAATGTCAAAGAAAAATACCTACACATAAGCGAAAAACAAATACAATACTAAAATTATGCATTCATTTGTTTGCACTCCGCAACTCGATAACAGTGACCTGCACTCGTTATCACCTGACAATGATAAACTCTTACGTAAATACTTCTTACTACAGGAAATAAACTAAAATAAAAAAAAAAACACCTACAGAAAACAGCATAGATACACGGTGTAATCAGCATCGACGCACAACCTGTTGCTAAGAAACCACCACCACCTCATTTCTGAAGTCACTTCAAAAGATAGGTACCTACATGATTCTATATCTGCCAAGCAGATTTTTCTTTTTGACCGTGGGGGGATCTAGAATAAAAAAAATCACCCCTGTAATCCCCAAAACGTTAGGCAGAGGTGTACCTAAAAGTACACCCATATTTCGCTAGTTATGTTTTAAGTCCCATGTAATAGGAGGCGAGCCTATTGCCATCAACCTGGCACAAATCCAGAGTTTGTGGCTGTAACTGAGGATTTTTTTATGGAAAAACCCAATAACACTGCCCGCCCCGGGAATCGAAACCCGTGACCTCATGCTCCTAAACCAACGAGGCGGTCAAGGGTCTAGGATAATGTACAGATGTCATTGTAGCAGGTTGTGCGTCGATCTCCGTTCCTTCCTGCATAGCCTAAGAGATAGATATTAGATAGCCTATAGATATGTCTAGCTTCAAAACTACTACGTTAATAAAACTGTGAGATTTTAAAGGCATGTAAGTATTAAAACTCTCTTCCACATCATGGTCACTACGTATAGAGTAGAATACATAATTTTGTACACACAATTTTTCTCAATCTTTATACAATATCATCGTTAATGTATTTACAGAAAACATTTATTTAAATATAACCTCTCGTTTATATTTTATTGGGGACAATACGACGCCATATCGATTCAATATTTGGTTTATATATCTATCTACATAAATAGTATACACAAAATAATGATTCTAGTCTTTTTTCAATGTGCTATTTCGTTTCAGATCTTTTGTAAGTTATATCTTAATAAATCTTTGTTTACATGTCGACGAAACATCATTTTATACTTTGTCGTTATAGTTTATTATAAAAGCTTAAAGTAACGATGATTCCCTGACTTGTAAAAAGTTAAATAGGATATTGATCGATTCAATAGTCGTTTGATATATGAAATTATTATGCTAAAATTATTATGTAGAAAAAACGATTTCATCCAACCATTTCATCTTGTTGTTACTAAGCCATTTTAGTCGATTTTTCAAGTATACGATGCTTTTATGAAATCTTTAATCGATTGGCGAGACAGAATACTAGTTCCCTTATCACTAAAAACGAATTATTGAATTATAATTCGTAAGTGAAAGTACTTAGAGCACACAATCGACTATTGAACCGACCGTGTTAACCAACAACGTCGACTCATGCAACTTTCAATGTTACAGCTCAAGCCACATAGCACTTTACACAACTTACTTCCTGTAATAAGATCTACTTAGATATGAACGTTCGACTTTGTATCCTACGGTTTTAGACATAGAGTTCGTTATTGAGGTAGCCAGGTCTGTGGGCTGGCTCAGTCTGGGTTGAACCTTATTGTGTGGGTGATAAGGCCGGTGTTGCACTAGCGTCGCGCGCGCTTGATGCGCGGCCGCACCGCTACGTGCAAGGCGCGGCCTCACACGGGCGTCTCGTGGTCGGCTTCTTCTATTCGGCCGAGGCGCCACGCGTTTGGGTCAGTTGCTGGTGGGTGTGAGAAAATTGTACGTCAATATTTTGGTATATTGTTGGTCGTTTACACGTTACGTCACATATTCTGTTTAACCAAGTTTGAGAACATTATTAAGGGCGAATTTCACCAACGAAAATGAAAGCGATCAGTTCCGAAGTGTCCGTGTCAATATTTCTATTTATTTTATATTTTATTTAATGTAAATGTTCCGTAACGATGATGACTTTGACAGCTCATACACGCAGTTTAAAAGTGCTGATTGCGTACAAAACAAAATTGGCCCATAATAGCAGACAAAATGATAGTCGTAATGTGTAAACGAAATTTCTGTGTTGTGCGTGCAAAATACAAATGTCCAAAATATTTTTTTATTGACAGTGACATTAGTATTTTGTGCATATTCCATAGTTTCAGTGATACCCAGAAAATAAACGTTCATCTCACAAATCTAGCAAACATACACACAAGCTTTTAACTCCACGTTTCTGTGTTGTGCGCGTGTCGACGACTGTTAGACGTTACACAGAACATAAACACTGACTGTGTTGCCAGATCAAAAATATAAAACAGGTTAGAGTCTGAAATTTACTTTGAACAGATATTAATCCTGACCTTTCATGATTTATAGGAGATAATTGAAAATCGATACTAACACTTGATTGAGCTACTGATCAAGTTCAGTGTTACCATTTTCCTATAAGGCTAGGATGAAAAATCTGCTGAAAATGAGCTCTGTCGCTTATACATTAAAGTACATTTCAGACTGCATTCGATGTAGACAATATTTAGTAGTAATGTACATACAAAAGCGCAACGTTTCGCAAGCAATGCGTGTTGTGTGGATGTAAACTAGCAAAATGTGACATATAATGTTTTATTGGAGTTTTAAGCCAAGTTTTTTTTTTAATCATCATCATTTGTGAGCATGCTTGAGAGGTAAACTTTCGGCGTTGAGTCGAACGTTGCAAATCCAACAACGTCTTCAATGTACCTTAAGGCATTTCAAAATTAAATGATGAGTATTAAAGTGGCTTAAATCTTCAACAAAAAGCAACAGCCAACAAGGCGTTTAGTTCTCAAACAATCATATTCAATGTATTGTAAATGTGAGTTAGGAGTGAGGCAACAAATTAATATTTATGAAATTAATTTTAAGGGAATGATTATGTTTTTATGTGGCCTTTAAATACACTTAAAACCCGTTCATAGAAAGTCTTCATTTAGCAAAGCATCGTTCATGAATTTTGCAAATGGTTAAATTACCCAAAGGACCATTTTTTGCTGTATTTAAAGACCAAATAAAAAAACTGAAACCGAGATTTATAAACGTTACTTTACACGTGCTTTGGCTTGACATAATCATGATCATAGCTTACACTTTTAGCTTGGCAGTAATTTGCTACAGCGACATAAATGCTGTCTTCAACAGCAGACAGGCTGAAGGGCGCTTAGGCCGGGTTCAGTAACATTTACAGACCTTAGTTTTAAACACATACTTTTCAGTGAGAACAAATAACATAAAACGAAATATATTACCTTCGACTGTCGATCTTCCAAACATGCTTTGGGAGTTCGGACACGGGACGGGACTACGGGAGTGTTATAGCTTATACGACTAATATATAACTTACGTACACTACGTAAACACTTATATACTTAGCGGGTAAAGGTAACAACTATCATTAAAGCATTAAGTATTAGGCCGGGATTTAGAAACACTTCCTTTGATTTTGTGATCAAACTTTGAAAAATTTCAGTAAATGTTCAAACGATCTCAAACCCAAAGCATTTATTTCAATTCATTACAGGAAGGTGATGACAGGCACTTTTGAATGTCAAAAACAGAATGAAGCTACAGTCCCAGACACAAGGCATTCCAAAGCGTAGATGGAGATCTCTATGGAGAAGTATGGGCAAAAAACTCTATGGACACTATCTTGAATTAAAAAAAAAATACAAGATCTTGGTTACATCGTTCATGTTCATGATTATTCATATATGTATGAGAGAACAATGTAGAAAGACGTGCACATTCACACCCGTATCTGTAAACAAGTCAAAGTGTTTACTTGAGTAAATGTCATTATTTAAGATACGATTTTTATCATGTAGTTAGTTATTGCTTGATGTTAGAACTGTAAAAAGTTATAATGCTTCGCTTTGCTTTCATTGACGGTTCTTACTTAGTTTAAATTCTTGTCTATTGCATTAAAAAAAATGCACAAGTAATTACTTTAACTTGACCATAGATACGGGGGTTAGAGCGTCACCTAGTTGCCCGAAAGGTTTGTTTTCGATACAGATATAATAATCGAGTGGATCAAATATTTTAAAACAAGCACTGTAATGCTTCACGTTATTTAATTAAACATAAAGTTAGCCGCACCAACACAACTGGCGAAATGTGATTGTAGGTAGGAAGTATAATAGATAACACCTTTGCCCAGCCCTTCGGGGAAGGCTCTTTAGGAGAGGCGCAATGTTATGTATGTTAGCTAGCATCAGTTTTTGAAATCATAAAAGTAATGAGTGAAGTTTAAACAGTCACATTTGAGTTGTTAGTCCGCTACAAATAATATCTATCGTCAGAAGCAGGATCCAAAATTCTAATAGGGGAATAGAGGGGGGATAGGGGGGGCCTTTTGGCCTCGTACAGGACCAGTTTAGTTAGCTTTATTTTAATTTGTTCTTAAGTTTACTTTTTTAAATCTTGTTTTATTGTCAAGTTACCACTTTGTTTTGTCCAGTGCGAGACTAATAAATACTTTTTCTTTCTTTCTTTAATATTTGTCATATTTATAAAGGAAAATGAGTCTTCTTCATCCCGGCCTGTCAAGTTAAATCACATGCACCAATAATATCATAATTATTAATTAAAATACTTGTGAGAGAGACAATATGAGCGAAATATAAGACTAGTTTACACACTTAATACTCAAACAATGCTACACATGCGAATATAATTATGTACTTATTTATATGCTAACTCTTTATTTAGCTTTATTAGTATAAATATTTAGCCAACACAAAATATACCTTATTATTTGGACGTAAAGTTTATTTTGTTTTAGCAAAATACTTAAACAAATACGCCAATTACAAGGTGCCATTATTATATTTAATTTTTATAAAGCTCGTTATGAAATTCCATTTATATTAAAAGCGATATTAATGAAAGAATGACATGATCACAAGTCATTAAAACTAGTTTTTTTTAGACAAGTATATTTAAAAGGGGGCAGGATATGTAGCAAACATTATTATTATAATTTTAATAGAAATCACACTTATTCCATGCCAGATTTTGTCCCATTGAAGAAAAAGATATAGTGTTATATTAAGAAATAGGTAAAGAATATGATAAGCAAATCTTAGTAAAAAATTGTGGCAGTCCGAATGACCAATAAAAGTGAGACTAATTTTTAATTTCCTAGTGTAGAGTGAGTACACTATAATCTGGCATGGGTAGGTATTTTAGAAATAAAAAATAATGAATAGCCCTAGAGATAGTAAATAAGCCATTTAGCCACCACGCAAAACCATAATATATTATAATACATACATGTTATATGTGTATGTAAAGATATGTAGGTATGGAGATATGTATAGTAAAGATACAATACTGTTTTTTTTTTTTACAGTAAGAAGTAATGATGAAAAGTATTAAAAATATTATATTAGTAACAAATTGGACTTTTGCCAATTTAGAAAAAATATATCTTCTTTTTAATACTGGTGGAAACACTGGGTGTCGATATAATATTTAGGACAAACAACAGACAGTCGAAATCGGTTTCAAAAACTAGTTCTAATTTGCGGATACAACACCAGCCTGTCTGCACAAGCCTTTAGAAAAATTCTCAAGATCATATGAAATGTTTGGTTTTAGGTTACAAATATTTCATCAATCACTTCTATACTGTTTGTATTGTCTGAATAAGGTGATTATTTAGGTGTGAGGAACATAGGAGAGGGTAGTTTTACACTTCACGATATAATTTTGACTTACTAACTGATAAGACTGTTATAAAATATATTATCTGATGAAACTGTTAGATATCATCAAATCTTATGATGGGTTATTTTCTTTATCCGCTCGGTTAACAAGTATTCTGGATACCATGGTATTTTTTTAATTACTTTCAAAATTACTAAACAGCAAAACGCTACAAAAGCTTTTCTTAGAAAAGACCCGTTTACAAGAAAATTCTAGACACATTTTTGTTTACGAAAAATATGGCCGAGTTTATGCAAAAGTAAACATTCGTCCCGTTTACAATTAAAGACACATTTTTGTTTACGAAAAATCTGAAAAACTTTAAGCCAAAGCGAAACAATCGTGAAGCATAAAAGTGAGGGAAAAGGTGATAGGACACAAGCTGTCTTGTCTCGTTGATGACGTCAGCAGTCAGCAGGAATGCGCGTGCGGCGCCCGCAGCAGCGGCGCGTGCTCCCCTGGTGACGTCACGACACGCCACGAGCCACACGTCATCGACACGGCACAACCACAACACCAGACGGACGCGTTACGTATAGTCCCCTTTAGTCAAGACGCGATACAGTGTCGTAAAGGTAACTAAGTAACTACACATCTGAGAAAATGTTCCGAGGTTAACAATATGGACTTTTAAACACATACGTTGAAAAATTAATGTCAATTCTGTAGTATAGGTTCGGTCAAACCCGTAAGGACTGACTGAGGACAGATAATGCTTTTACATATCTGTTAGTGTACAACGTACCTAACTGAGCAAATGTGAGTGTACTATTAAGTACACCTTTGCCTAACCCTTCAGGGATTACAGGCGTGATATTATGTGTGTTATAACTGTTAGTGTTTGGAGTCAGCAGCCTGTCCAACCTGTCCAGTTTGACTGCATTTTTAAATAAAGGCCATGTTTTTAGTAAGAGTATGTACCTTTAAGAAACTGCCTCGCGTAATTTTAGATATTTTCTAAGGGTAAGTGCAATATTTAAAAACGTATGGTACGTGATCACTATAATATGAACTAGCATTACAATAAACTATAAAGGGACTCCACGTACGCCTTTTAATTAGCTAACATCAATAATATACCTCAGTATGTCTGCATTCAAGAGGCACATTACGAAAACGAAATATTGAAAGGAACAGGCAAAAAAAACGCCCTCTTCCAAAAACAAATGACAGTCAACAATGCCAAAGAAAAAAAATGCTTTAAAAACATACAAAGCATACACAAAAGCAGACATACCAAAGTAATGTTCAACATTAAATTAAATACACAAACGACCAATATATGGGAGCTTCAGAAAAGGAATCATTACACACTATCGTTCGGACGTAGAAAATCGATACAGATTAGGCATGCTATCTAATTTAATGACAAGTTTTTAGTCTGTTTGAGGTGTCATTATGCTTCAGCAGTCAACGATTGATTCGACGTTTATATTATGTTCTTGTTACACTGTAGCACATAACGACTTTTCATACATCTCGAGTCGGCATAATTCGGTAAAATCGTATAAATCCAGATAAACATTCAGGAAAAAGCCACTCGGCTAAGCATTAGTAGTGCCGAGTCGACCCAAACATGATTTAATGGTAGAACCTAAACGGAGATTCCAGATCGGCACGAACCGAATGATCGCCTAATACGAATGTGTAGTAAATCGTTTAATAATGCCGAATTGAGTTTACCGACCGAATACGATTGTAGCACTCAAAAAAAAACGAGTAAACAATTGATTCGACCTTAATATTATGTTCTTGTCACACTGTTGCATAACACTTTTTAAACATTTTTGTTAGGCTTAATTTTAGTAGTAGTAGCCAAATATTTGTTTTGTAATTTCAATGGCATTTGGATACTAGAATAGGAATTCAGTGCTTTGGAAATTGCTTATTACAGATTCTTTGTGAGTATTGTATTATTTGAATAATAAGCTTGAATAGCCTACAACGTTCCCACTGCTGGCACAGGCCCTCTCTGTGAGAGGGAGTGGGCTGTAATCCACCACGCGGGCCCAGTTAGGGTTGGTAGAATTCCTTTGGGCCCAGTTAGAGTTGGTGGAATTCCTTCGGGCCCAGTTAGGGTTGGTGGAATTCCTTCGGGCCCAGTTAGGGTTGGTGGAATTCCTTCGGGCCCAGTTAGGGTTGGTGGAATTCCTTCGGGCCCAGTTAGGGTTGGTAGAATTCCTTCGGGCCCAGTTAGGGTTGGTGGAATTCCTTCGGGCTCAGTTAGGGTTGGTAGAATTCCTTCGGGCCCAGTTAGGGTAATTCTTTCTTGGTTTGGCACGAACTTTTGGTTCTACGACATCCCAATTTCTTTACAACGTTTACCTTCACCGTTTCGAGAGCATAAAATATGATTTGGACGCAAACTGGGTATTATTCAAGTCAAGGCTATTTTTTATATCAATATTCATATTGTTTCTCATAAATGGTCAAATATTGAATTTAGTTTTCATAAACGATAGCGTGTAAAGACTCCGAGGATTTAAAATGATAATTCTACCTCTGACAATAATCTCCTACTCTAGCTATGATTATAATCATGCATTATGTATGAAAGTTTCGAGCATTTGTTTTGGTATTCAGATATTATTGGATGCGAATAGAATTTTAAATTATATTTTGGCTAGGAAACTTAGACCAAATTATTTTTTATAAATAATTCATAAATCTTCTTGCTTTATGCTAGTTATTGGTTCATCAGGCAATTAAATTCAATTTCAAAATACTCATTATTATTCATCA
Source organism: Standfussiana lucernea (assembly GCA_964057025.1). Classification (NCBI taxonomy): domain Eukaryota; kingdom Metazoa; phylum Arthropoda; class Insecta; order Lepidoptera; family Noctuidae; genus Standfussiana; species Standfussiana lucernea. The sequence continues at coordinate 15,164,812 of OZ059796.1, forward strand.
GTTGTTCCATATATTTTGATCGTGATAAATTGCACTTTTGTATGGAACATTTTCAAAACTTCAGAGTTAGTGTCATGGCAAAAGTTATTCAAAGTCATGCATTTAAAAACCTTATTCTGTGAATATTGGTCCAGATTTTTTCAGGACCGTTTTCTGATCAATGCCTGGAGTAACAAGTACTTTACTTTAAAAACAGACTGTGACCTCTAAGTTCATTTCGGTGTTCCTTCTCCGAGAAATATTTTTTTTACCTGTAAAAGCGTTTACAAATACCAATTAACAGAATAAACATAATTTATCACAACTTTTTCGTCCAGCTTTCCAAAACAACCAAATCCCAAGAAAAGACATCACCAAATCAAATGCTCCTTTTCCACCTCCCAACATGTACCACAGATGAGCATCACATACCTTGTAGCTGCCGGTTCAGTAGCGCGGTGATGCCGGGACCATCACCTGCCTTCTTCACCACCAGCATAGGCTTATCTTCACCTTCCTCGTAGCTGTTCGGCAGGTGCCCGTTAGAGACTGCCATTGTTTCGCTCACCTGGAAATTATGGCGTTGGGCTGAGTACGTTGTAGTTGAAATGTTTTAGCTCAGCCTATTCAAATTTAAACTCGAAGCATTTATTTTAAATAGACCAGTTACAGGAACTTTTGAATTGAAAATAAAAATGGTGAAGTTAAAACTACGAAACAGCTCTTGATATCACTTGACAAATACACTTCGTGTTTGTGGCAATATCACAGTATATTGCAGGACTTAGGCATCTCCAAAGTAGGTAAATATTAATCGTCAAAGCTAAATCAATTATTTGGCATTTAAGAATATTTCATTAGCGGTCCTTTGATCTCACAACGCCATTTCCAATTTCAAAGAGTTTCGTGAATTTTTATTTGCTGTAATTTTTTCCAATAATTTTAATGTTTACCAAATAGGTAAACCTATTGGCAATTTCTTTGCAAGTCAAATTGAAAACGAGATATGAATTGTGTCGTGTTATTCCATATCAAACAAACATCTTTATTTGGTTGGATAATTTATAACTGTATAAAATAGCGATAAAAATATTTATACGTAGAATCATATATAAAAAACTTTATTGACAGCTTTTATTAACATGTTAATAACCTAAACTAGCTTATAATACATATAATTTAAAACCAACAATTTAGTAACCCGAATTCAAGAAAGAATAAACGACCAACGGAGGAAGCCAAACAAACTTTCTTACAAAGTTCATATTTACAAATCTGTACACGTCCGAAAGAGAAACCTGCAAATCGTTTAGAACTCCTTTGAACAAATTGAATAGACTGAAAAAGAACCTGAGCCCCAATTGCGCAACACACTTTCAATCTCATTCCGAAAGAATTTGATGGAAACTGATCTTTATGCTTTAAAAATCGTCTGCACAACAAAGTAAAACGCAATGAACTATGTTGAGCGGACAAATGAATTGCATTGCCATTTTGGAAGTGTGTTATTACGCAGTTTGATCGATTGCTAAATTCCCGATAACATAAACAAAATGTCCCGTGAGAAATCAAAATCAACACGAAACTATAGCCAATTGTTGGTTTAGAACATAATGCACCTAAATTTGGGTCAATACAGTTTTTAGTGTTTACGAAATTCGGCCTAGTAGTGTGAATAAATAATTTTAGCATAGTGGTGGGTTATGAATTTGTAATAATACACTAGTGGCATTATTTACGATGAGCACGAGGCATAAAGTCCGGCTTTTACGGCTTTAGTAATTTTGTTTAGTGGCTATTTGAGTTTGTAAATTGATACTAGACTACAAAAATAACCAATTAAGAAATTATAATCTGTTTAAATTGTTGACAAAATCAGACATTCCTGAATTTAAAAAAAAAACTTGATTCACAAGTAGCTTTCTATCTGATCTTTACATAATAAACACTCAATGAAATGCGCATTAGTCAACAAATAAAAACAGCTATAGAGAAAACTTGTAAATGAGAGCAGTTTCGCCTTTTTTTACGGGAATGAAAATGATTGTTGTGTGAAATTGAATAATCCAATCAACCAATCGCAACATATTTCCAAGCCAATTTCATTAACTTCGTTTTCTGTTGTCACTTGACTTATCCACATGTGTTCAGAGCACATTTCCTATGTCATTGGTCAAAATACTTCAAAAAAACTAGTTCCTTACCTGCATAAGTTTATGAACAACGTCCCGGCCCAGTATGTGGTCGAACACAGCTTGCAGGAAGGCGTCCGACATGATGGACAGTTTCAGCTTGTCGCGGTGCCACACCAGCACACGAGACTCTTCCATCGCCATTATTGACACCTGCAATGTTATGGTCATGACATTAACATATTATTGTACTTGTGCTGTTATTGGGCGAATCCTACAAGTCGTCGCATCTATCACTTGACTCCGCTATGATTACAAAAAAAAAATGACATAATCCATTCTACACATATGCGATAGTTAAAACTGTGTTGCAGGAGCCAGTATCCTCCCCTAATAAAAATAAACATTTGTTTTATGACAAGAAAAAGTAAACAAACGAAAACTTCTACTTTGCTTTGAAAAGAAAAAAAAAATCAAAATAAAAGAGAAAAAATTAATGAAAAAAATAAATTGGAACCGGACTTTACAAGTCAAACGTGACCCTTCCATTCCTACGAAAACACGTTAGTCGTTGGTACCGGCTGTCATTTGTAAATCTTTGGCAGTCGTTAGTAGTCAGAGGCAAGAAACCCTGGCAACTAGTCGCTCCATGTAAATTAGTAGTTCAGCTATATCCAGTAAGAGTGGAAGATGACCCGAACATAGTTGAAAAAAGGCTAGGCAGATCATGAGTCTCCTATTTCGAAGTTAAATGGCAGACACAGTCGTATGTTCTATATTTAACAAAAGGAGCCAAAACACCATGTATTCTAGTGGGCTGATTTGATATTTCGGTCCTTTGTAAAACTTACTCAAGTGAAGCACAGAGAACTTATAACAGACATCGATTATTTCGAATCGTGAAATTTCACCTGTAGCCTACAAACGACATTGTGAAAAACCCATGACTCCAAACGTTTACATAACTCCATTCTCCCTTATGTCGTACTTTTATTACCGTGCATTAGGTACAACAAACCGTGATATACACAATATAGCAGAGATTTCACGGTGGCGTGTCTGGCGGTAAGTGGATCCGAAAAGCGGTAACGTCGTGCTCGAAACAAGCACTTGAGCGAGCAAAACGTACGGATCGTTTAAACTAGGCTGTGTTGTGGCTGTGTTGCTAACAAAACTGAATTCTCTACATTCGATTTGAAGATACGGAGGTGTTTTGACATCTTCAATTTGCACCCCACATGGTCATGGACTTATGTTACATTTTTATTTTTCAAGACTTTAGTTTTGACGTCGAACCATATTGGTTTAATAAGACATAACTATCGGCTAGAACCTTTTGGGTGGGCTAGGATCCATAGTGCTGTCTACATGAGTCGATAGAATCCTCTTGAATTAAAATCCATTCAGCCGTTTGGATGTTTGGAGGGTATAAAGAAATCCACATACATAGATATCATGCATGTATGTATTTGAAACTTTAAGCACTCAAATGTAAAGGTGGACCACTGGCATTTTTTACTTAATGCCACTGGCATTTTTTACAATCAACCTTTGGTTGATGCAGAGACAAACAGTGTAGGTGCAATTCCGAGAATTGAGGGACAAATATCTGGAAAGATTCACAGATACGCGTGGAAAATATATCCCTGTCTTTGCTGTCACGTAGTCGAGTAGAGTCCTGTAAGAACAAATTGTCGTAGTTCCTTCTAAGTGATATTACGTCGTTAGTCCTACGTTCTAGATTGCCCGTTTTATCACCAGTCCTCGGAGAAATGTGAGTTGGCTCTAATTGCGAAGAACGTTAAGAAGTAAAAAGTTGGCGTTTTTAGCTGAATATTTTAGAGAAACCAAGATATACATATAGACTGAAATTATAAATGCAAAAGTAAGTCTGGCAACCGTTAGTAAACTTTTCACGCTTTAACTTCTGGACAGATTAAGCATAGGGATAGACCAAGACCTGGGTTAGGACATGGTGAAATTTTTTATCCCGGTAGTATTTAACCAACCATGGTATAATTTCCGCTGTCCAAGCGGCGAAGCCGCGAGCAAAAGTTAGTACTTGATTTACCTAAGAGTAAATAAAAAATAAAATAAGTTTATTTCAAATCATTTTGGCTTACATTGCATGTCGAGGAGTCTCCATTTAGGCATAGAAGATGCCTGTCGGCGAAGGCTCCACTCTTACCTTACATTATAAACTTACAAATAGGTATATATCTAACAAAAAGAGTTAACATAATGTCTACTACCCTCAGGCAATTCTAGACAAGTAAAAGTAGATCTACATGAAGCAAAATATCGATGTTCGCAAACTTTAACCCTTGAGGCTCATAGCATTACATTACATTTAAGCCCGCTCATAAATCATAAAGTTTAAATATCGCTATACATTACATTACACCGAGTTCCCGGAACCTTATATTATTATAATTCTTTGACTGCTTCGTTGGTCCAGTCATCACAAGTCTTTACTGCTGAGCATAGGTTCCAGGGTCTCTCAGGTCGGCCAGTCTTGATTTGTACCCGGTTAATGGCAATAGGCCCACCCCCTATTGCATGGGACCTAAATATAACTGACGAAAGATGGGTGTACTATAGACCCCTGCCATACCCTTCGGGGAAATCAAGCGTAATGTTATGTTTGTATGTTAATAATTCCTTCATTCATCAGCGGTTACGTTTCTCTTAAGCCCACGAGTGAAACCCACAAGTACACTAAATTAACTTCCTCATTCATACTAATCTGAATAATTTACGAGGCTTCACTTTCTGTTCGTATAGAACAAAACACCCACGAATATTATGGTAATAGTCGGCTGAATGAGAATGAAATCATTGCTGGATCACATAATAACGCATAAACAGATGGTTGGGAAAATATACAAGACGAATAGGCAGAAGGTACGATTCGTAAAAATGTTCGAAAAATTTAAAGAACCAAAAGTGCGTTCATGGCACTCTTGTTTCTTTTAATATTCTTTTTTTTTCTTTCTTTCAATTGCTCATGGGCAAATTACGAAGAGGGTGTTCCCTTTGAGGTGTTTACTGAGAATCAACGCCGTTAAACAAAGAGAAATCCATTAGTAAAGCTACGTTCCTGCCCAATCCTGGCCGGGTTGGAGGAAAAGGCAACTACACGACTTATTCCTTCTTCGGTTCGGGCGAATCGGATTTAATGAAAGCTTATAATACTCGTAGTCAACTTGTTGAAACCTCAGTGTATACAACTGTGAAATAAACACATGTTTTAGGATGATGTAACGCAAATCCAAGTTGGCGGACAGCGCTAAGCAGTCAAGTTTTTTTGAACGTTGACATTATGAATTTCTCCTGTATTGTGGGTGCGTTTACAAACATTTATACACAAACAACCAGGCCCGGAACAACTACCTGTAGTCCATACAAATATTTGTTCCGTGCGGGGATCGAACAACGCGGGCTCATTGATTGGTGCATGTCACATGTCTTCGAACTGTTGGTTCTAGGATATTTTCCCCTACCATTTTGGGACTAGTGGTATGTTACTTGGCTTAGTGGCGGTGCCTTCGCCCAAGCCCTAAAGCCTGACTTGTCCTTATAACCTAGTACTCTTCATAATTTGTTGGTTTCTGGACCGTCCGGTCCCTAGCTTGCTGTAACGCTGGCCCCTAGGCACTCCACTGCTCGTTAGATATCCACGTGGTGGATTATGGCATACTCCCTAGTGTACGCGAGCTTGGAGCGGGATCGCTACCTGCGACAAATTAACCTTCTGTACTTCACACGTGGCAAAGAGGTCGCAAGAGACACCCACCACTGTGCTTATGTACGATTACGACACCAATGCGTACATTTTCATATCATGTGGATATATTTTACACAGCCTGTATTGGATGGAAATAGGACGCTTCCGTAGAACGTGAAGTATGCTGTTTCCTCTAGATAAGAGAGTTTATGTAAAAATTATTGTCGAGTTTTCGCGATAAAATGTGGGGTGTTAAATATTTTTCCAACGGATAGCTGAATGGGGGGTGGCTTTTATGTTGAGATGGCTGTTTCTAGAAAAAGTACCTCTACAACAATATCAAACGGACATCACGCCTTTCATTCCCGAAAGATTAGGGGGATGTTTACCTATAGTACTCCCACATACACGCATATGTGGCGAAATTTGGGTGGACCTATTAGAAGAGGAGACATAATCCAGATGTCTTCGTATCCAAGATATTCTTGGATAGGCTTCAAAAATATCAAACCCTATAAACGAAAGAAACGTAATACGTTGACCGACTTCTCGAATAGCGACCCATTAAATTGTCTTGAGCCACATTTAGACGTAATGCCGTCATCCTATAAAGTGGGGTTTTCTTATTCATGATCTGCCAAATATAGCAGGCTTTAATACATGAATAATACGCTCATCTGGATAATATCTACCACGGTAGCAGTAGATCACACAGGTATGCCATTCAAATGGTATGGTAAATATCTCCCGAGAATGTCTTGTGGATAGGCGAAACACGTAGCAAATCTAGGTTAGGTTTTGGTTGCAGTATAATTACCACTCCCTCTGAATGGGCATTTCTTAAGCCAGGATAATACTTTGCATATGATTTCAATGCCATATTTTTCGCTAAAGTAAGGGCTGATCCCATAATCTACTCAGGTTAGAGAAGGTAAACTGTTGGCAAGAGAATATTTCAGACAATATTTAGCACAGGAAGTTTTGAGGCCAGTCGCAGCAGAGATTAGCAGTTTTTTAAAGTGCCTAGCTTAGTTTACTTGAAAGTACAAGAATGTTGCCAAGCAGTGAACTTGTTCTATAAAATTAGCAGAACTGTTATTTTTTTGGTTTAAGGGTTCCGTAGCCAAATGGTAAAAATCGAAACCCTTATTATTTTGTTATATCCGTCTGTCTATCCAGATTGTTTTAAATTAGTAGCTTTAGTGCGAATTTTATCGCCGACAAAAACCTACCCGAACGCGTTACAATGTTTCCCATTATTGTCACCCTGATTTGTCCGAATATATCTGGCATTTTGGCCTTTTTTCCGGCCTTATCTATTAACCAGAGACCAGACTTTATTTCAACTTTAGGGTATTTCTTCAGCATTTATGCAAACGCCCGCCTTTCTCTCAGAACAAAAATTCGAAATGGTAACCCTAAGTTCAGGTAAAAAGTTTAGTGTAAACGCGATCAAATAGGTGTAAAAACTTAAAAGGCTTCTAAAAAGCTCTTGCAACGTAAACGAGGTTGGTCGATTTACACATTGATTAGCCCCGTAGTGCACGCCGCTGTACGCACGGTCAGTTAACAGCCTATAAGATCAGTTTACACTTAAATTAGCAACGTTAACGGCCTTTGCTCGAATATCCGACACGAATCAACAAAAAACACGAGTAAACATACGGTAAACTGGTCCTGCATAGGGTTACCATTCGTGCATATATGTCCGGACATGACCAGCTTTTTGACTCCCTGTCCGGACTCTGTCCTGCCTTGTCATTTTTACGGACTTATCAACATGCTGGGGATTTATAAGATTCGGGCCAAGGGCTCCACAGTGCAGAAAACCGCGAAGTTTGGAGACGCGTCGTATGTGGTAACGATCCTCAGCGTTGAGGCTACGACGAAAAAGGGTATTGCTTTTAGAAGTAAAAAAAAAAACAATATGCCCGAACATTTTTTGCTAATATCTGGCTTTTTTGCCGAAACTTTCCATTTTATAAATGATAACCCTAGTCCAGCATGCTCACATTGTGACAAATAATTGGTCTTTTGTGTCAAAATATTTATTTTATGTTTTATGGCTTGTATTTTAACACCATGTTAATTGGCAAAGTGGTCGACGGCATACCAACCGGTTTGGTGAACGTCACATGATTTTGATTTTATGGTAGGACATGCCGATTTCCTCACGATGTTTTCCTTTACCGCTTAGAGAGCAGTGTTGACAAAGTAAATAACACTAAAGTAAAATAATAACACTTGAGTGTCTGGGTTCGAAACTAGGCACTTTAGTTTGTAACTGTTGGTTCGAACTAACAGTCCCAAAAAAACACATTAGAAAAGAGAAAGACTTACCTGAAAGAACTCGTCTGTAGACACCCCGAACCATTCTGGCGAGTCGAGGAAGTGATGAGGGAACACTATGTGCAGTGCCCTCTGGTTCTGGGACACCACTAGTCTGAAACATCATACATAAACACTATATCATAACATAAAATATTAGCCTGAAATCCCCGAAGGGTTAGCGAGAGGAGTACCTAAACTTAACCACATTTCGTTTCAGCATTCGGTATAGGGGACTAGTCTATTGCCTCCAACCAGGCACAGATCCAGACTCCAGGCTTGCTACTGAGAAATTCCTGATGAGAAAACCTATGTAACACTTCGCTCGACCTGGAAATCGACCCCAAGACCTATACCAAACAAGGCATGATGGAAATCTTGAAATGTCCTCTGCCGAATACGGCATCTAAAATGATAGCTTGGAGGCGGATTTTTGGTGGCGTTTTATTAGCGCTAAATCTTCGCATCCATAAAATATTTTTATACTCGACAGGACCGCAAAATTTTCAGCCCTTTTTTCCTACCAGAGTGAGACGATCACAATTTTCAAACCTTTTTCCTAGCGGATAGTGATGATCAAACCGAGTTTTATACAGCCATTATTATTCGCGAAAATTAAGGCTTTTGCGTTTCAGTTTCATATGTAATGTAGTACTTGGTGCATTTTAAACGTTATTTGTTAACCACAGTATTACAACTCTAAACAAACAGAGTGGCTCATTAAAAAGCTCTGTTTAAAGTTCTGTGGTAGTACAAAACACAGTTCAGTATGTTTGCACTTGCGGATACTTCAACCGCAATTAGAATGAATGAACTCCTTCATCCTTGGGTCTAATTTCTAAAGAGTGGGCATGCATCCTAAATTACTGGTTGTTAATCAACTGTTCTTGCTAGATTGTACAGCGACACAGATTTTATGAACCTACGTTGTCCCAACGTAACTAAGACGAAGATGAAGATCGAGGCCTAGGCGAACATAGCGGGGGGGCAGCATCACTCCTAAAGACAGGACTGGCCGGCACCAGCACAAGCCAAGTGCAGGTTGGTTGATACATATATCACATATCGTTCAATTAAGCCTGTTACCTCACGATGTCTGCCTCTACCGTTTTGAGAGCAGTGCCTATGAAATAAATAAGAAAACCAATTAATGAAACAATGATCCGGGCATACAGCAAAATTATAACAAACTGCACGAAACTTTTAACGAGTTTTAATGTTTAAATAATGATGGTTTAATAACCAGAGTATTACAGGAGCAGTGCTAATTAAAACGTGCGGTGCAAAACGTCTCTGCGGTCGTATGGCACACAATTTTGTGTGTTCAGGAGTTCTACCTGCGCAGTGGTCGCGGTTGCGGATTATTGCCGAAAATTATATGAAATGTCCGAGCTATCTTTATGTTTAACGGTTTTTGGCTGGGAATATGAACCCGCAATGAGCTAGAGTGGTGGACTACTGTGCTTACTCCGTGAACTCTGTCTTTTACAGAGGAGTCCTGATTCCATCAGAGGTGATTATAGGCTGATTGAGATACGAAGTGATGGTAAATTTTGATTAGAAAATGAGAGATTCAGGATAGACGCGAAAGTTTGATAGAACCAAAGAAGCGCTTCGGAATATTGCACTTTTTAAAAGCTTGGAGATTGATTTTCCGACAATCTCCATCCTTCATCGTCGACGCTTCGGCGGGGACGTTCAATTTAATCGAACAAATAACTTGTCTTTCAGATTAGAGTGGAAAACCGCTAAAAATAGAATGCTTCCAAACTGAATATCTTAACTTGATTTCAGAAGCAATTATCCAGTTTGAGCCAACTGAGTCTTGAGCATGTTTCTAAAAGGTAATTTAAAACCAATACAATCTTGTCAAAAGACGCCAGTAAAGTTAAGTCCAATAAAATTGCTTTCAGAACTAATCAGGACGAATTCGTAACTTGTTTCAGCTATAAACGCGATAAACAAATTGCTTTTGCACGAAGCAAAATCTAATAAAAAGTATCTTTATTTTTTCAATCATAAATTGTTTCCACCGCCCTTTATGGACTTTAGTCGTGATACTTGACATTATGTCTTCTATACCCGAATAAAAGGTAAGGTTTAGGGCTGCCCAATCTAGATCGATTTCTCACTGCCAACTGCCAAAGCTTATCAAAAAATACAATCATGGCCCAAGTTTTTTGGGTCAACTCCAGCACGGTTTAGTGGTCTTAATTTAAAAAATTGGCAACGAATTTCGTAAAACCAGTATCAATTTTTAAATAGATATTCCGCCAATTAAACATAAAACTTTCGCTAAAAATTGCCGAAACTTGTTTTTTACCGGTTTGAGCGGAAAAATATAATTGAGCAATTTCTAAAGATGTTTTGGTCACCAACCCTGTTTATTATGCTTCCCAAAGCTCGATGTCGCAAAGGTCGTCTCCCTAATAGAGTTTCGCGACAATAAAGCGTTCCACAAAATGCCTGCTTTTACACAAACCTTTAAAAGGAATATCGTCGCGAATTTCCCAGTCATCACAATAACGATTTTATCATTCGTTATTTCTCGAACGTCTTTATTTTCTTCGAACCTTGTGACCGCTTCTTCTAAAAATGGCAAACAAGTTTCTGATAGTTACAAAACAGGCATATAAACCTAGTAATCTTTGTAGTCGTTAATCTCGCCACCCACATCAGGTCATCAAACTGCATGGGCGGATGAACTATTACAAAATTGGTTGTTAAACAAACACTTGGTGGCTTCTAAAATCGTTCACATCCTGCAAATGGCTTCATAAACACGAAGACTGAGATTGGTCGTAGTTCCCGTAAAAGGTCGGTAAAAATAGGTCCGACTACGCTCTCGGTACTAAAGTCTGAAGTACCGCAATGTGGAACTGGCTAAGTGCCTGGAAAGAGGGCCCCGCTCAAAGTTGTTGAGGGGATCGCATCGATAGTGATCCGCAAATCAGCTGTGTTCAGAATCAGGCCGTGAAATTACGGAATTTTATTTCTTAGGTCAAGCCCTTTTAAGGCAATCCATCACATTATTAGGAGGTCTACGCTCAGAGTTACGGAATAAATCTTATCTAGTTCTTAGACTTCACCGTGCATTTGAATCAACTGATTTAGAAGCGACAGAGCACCTTTAAGTGTTTGCATCATTATTGCAAACTACGTCTTCACATTATGAAGCGTATCCTGCAGTGCTCTCACAAAGTACTGTACATCTGGCGACACAATACGAGCACTCGTAAATAAAGCTTAAAGCGCTGCAATTACTACGTCTGAGTCTGTACAGCCATTTTATAGCTTCGTCGCTAACGTGGTACGAGTTGTTAAACTTAATGCTTGGTGACTTGGTCTGACTAATAAAAGGCGAGTTCGGCCACAGTCATTTTCTTTACTTACTTACTTTAGTTGTTACACGGTCAGCAGTTCAGTTAACATTTTCGCAGAAAAAATAAACTTCATAATATTAAACATTTCATTTTCAAGTCAGGAAGAAAACTGGCAGATGAATAATAGCTTCACAAAATATATCCTTGTTTGAACAGTTCAAAGCAGTACAGTTTATATTCCAATTTCCGGAGTACGCCAATAAGCTCTGAAGATGCCAAGCCAAGATAAACAGTATATATTAGGAAGTTTAATTTAACACCACAACGAATGAAACCAATGACGTAATCACAGCCATATCCATAATGAAATTCACAGAATAACATGGAAAAGTTATCAGAGTCAAAATAAGGTCAGAATTAATATACCGAGACAGCTAGAATTCGAAACGCTCAGAGCGAAAGATGACGAATTTAGTCGTAGTCTTTTAGCTGGGCTGTGCCTACTCATCTAGCCAGTTTTTTTAAACAATATGAGTCACGAAAACTATATATCCAGCCGTAAAATTCATGAAGATTTATTAGTTCTAGTTTTTAATATGTTGTGACGCAACCCACAGACCTATCCATTTTTCTAATGATGCAAATGTATTCCAGTCTTTATTACCTTCGCCTTAAAGCTACAGTGGACAAGGTTGACGAAAACCAGCTGTTGAGCGACCTCAAAAACGAAAAAGGAGTGACTGGCTACTAGGCTATCATTAACCAAAACAGGTATCAATATTCAAGGCTAACAGCACCCTATGTGGGTTTGGTCAGATTAAAATTTGATGTATGGGCACGTGCGACTTTCGCACAACAGAACAATAAACACTAACAAGACAAGCAACTAACAAGTCAGGCAGTCCACGAACATAGTAAAGCACTCCGGAGCAAAATTATCCGCAGCATAACTAAAATTACAGTGCAGTGCACTGTCTATATCTTGCAGTACACAAGTTTCATATAATACAAGCGAAATTCGTAAAGAGGTCGACTGTTTGTGCAAGTCGGTTGCGCAATGCGCCCGCGACACTGTATACCGTATGTCGATAATTTCCCTTTCAATGAGCGGTTCATTCACAAAAACAAGCTAACGAGTCAAGGAGAACGTGCTATTTTTTACTACGAATACAGTGATTAAAATTAAATTGCTTCATCAATGTTTTAATCAGCTGTGTTTTTCGGTGAATTGGAACTTGTTACTAAAGGCGCTACATCTGTAGAATTGCAAGCCAATATTGATAGATGAACAATACTGGACATAACACAGAGAATCCAACAAACTCCTATACATAAATTAGGACCTTGGGACAAAGTTTCGAAGAAAAAACTTCTTGTACAAAATCTATATGTATACTTTAGAAGACAGCTAAAACCGTATGATAGTTGGCCAAAGTAGATAAAACTTAAATTCGGCCAAACATACGGCGTCGGCCAAACATATATGCTGTCGGACCGTCAATGACATCCTATACAACCTTGATTGGTTCCGGCAATGTAAAAGTGACAGTTCGTGTCTTGTTATTCTTGTCAATCCATACTAATACTCGTATTATAGATGCGAAACATACCCTGTCTGTATGTCACCTTTTGTCACCTTAACCGCTGAACGGATTTGGATGTTAGGGATACATTACACCATGATCTGGGTTAGGGTATAGGATACTATTTATAACATAACAAAACGCTTGTAATCCCCGAAGGGTTGGGCATAGGTGTAGATACCTAATAGCACGTCAACATTTCGCAAGTTATGTTTAAGCCCCATGTGATAAGGGGAGAGCTTATAGCCAGCAACCGGGCACAAATCCAGATTCCGTGGTTGCTGCTGAGAAATTCCTGATGGAAAAACCCAATAACACTTTGCCCGACCTGGGAATCGAATCCAGGACCTCATGCCGCTTGCGACCACCGGACAAACGAAGCAGTCATACTATATATTATCTCAATAGCAAGTTCCCGTAGGATCAAATCCGACCGAGCAGTTACGCGGGCAAAATCTGGCCAAAAAAATATTTTACGCCAATGCGAATACTAATCACATTCTTTCACACCCAACATAACATTCTCGACCTTAACAGAAGATTAACTGTCAGAATCACTGAATCAAAACCGCTGCCCAAATACAATGGCGTTTTGGCCCTTTCTCCAACGGATTTCGGGAACAAAGAGCGACAGGGAATGCGAATTGTCCAAACCTATCCAGCTGTAAGTAGATTTACATTATTTATTAATCATTGGAGTGAAAAAATCCGATAGGAAGTTAAGTGTATTTCTTTTCAATGGTCGTTTGACCTATATTCAATAATCTCTTCAGTGTTAGGTCTATCTTTAGGGTTCACTTTCCTTGTTAAACTGTTACACTTATAACTACGAGTCTAACACGTCTTATATCTAACTCTGCAATCTAATCTAAACTTTGGTGAAACGTTAGAGTGTCCTTCATTATTACGATCAAGCATAACATTTTGTGAATTTCTGAACGGTAATTGGGCATGGTTATTTATTTTTTCGAAGTTCATCATCATCAGTGTAGCCTTTACCCTAAATAATAAGAGTCACACGGACGATGGTTAAGGTTAAGCAATGTTTTTATTGTCAAGTTACCAATTTGTTTTGTCCAGTGCGAGACTAATAAATACTTTTTCTATGCTTGCTGAGGCCGGTGGGTAACCATACCTGACATACATTTATGTACATCACATTCGTTTATTTGTTTTAACATACTTTATTGAAGCTATAATTGATAAAAAAATCATTCATTCACGTCGTTCCGAATGTCCAGCATTTTGTATTTCGAAAAATATTTTCCATTTAATCCTCTTTTGATGAGTTTTACGGTTTTGAGGTTTGTGTAATATTTGTTTCCGTGACCATTGTCTGCTTTCAGATGACTTCAATCAACAGAATCAGTTTCGTTTCTCCGATCGAAAAAAATACTTAACGTTGAACTGTTACATCATAAAGAACTCGCTAGCATTGACCGAAATTACATTCGATAAGCAGACGCGCATATTCATTATTTTGACTATACAACTCCATTGTGAGGGTAGTCCGTGTTTTTTTTTTAAACTCCTACATTACAACAACATTTAAAAAAATTAAAAGTCCTGAGAATAGCGGGTCTTTTGTCGGACATTGTACTTCTTAATCTTTATTTTTCAGTACCGCTTTAGCTTTTTTTTTTACAAAAATAAGTCGTACAACCCGGACAAATGACAAGACCAGACTAGAAGGGGAAGGGGGCCGGAAAACCTGGAAATGTCTTAACCAAATCCAATCATAGAAGATGGAATGTATTCCACCTACGTGCTTATCTAGGATAAATTCCACTTCAGTACCCAGGTTTATACAAACCCATTCAACTGTTTCGGAGCTGTATAATACCCAAACTTCCGCAGCATTTATAATATTGTGACATATCGTTTAAACTGGGTTTGTCGTAGAGGGAGGACGCTGCGGCATTTCGTGAAGCATGTGTCACAGATGTGAGCGGTGCAATCATTCAAGAAGAGGGAGAGAGAAGAATAAGGCTCAATTGCATAAATTAGCTAAGGAAGATGAGGAAAGATAAAAATTACGACTACTTCTTGTAAAGTACAGGGTTTAGGGATGAATTCGGTATAATAGTTCTATAGATTCTAGACCAAAAGATTTGAAATATTAAAAAAGTGCAGTTTCATCAACTATTTTGAATTGGAATCATGTGCTGAATTCATGGTAAAAGTTTGCGAATCGAGGTACCTTACACCTTGTATTGTAACAAGATGTTGAAGTAATGTATCATTGTTCATCATCAAGAGTTTGAACGTCGCCGGTGGTCTTTCTTCCATGTATTTAACATTTTATGACTGTTGGTTTTTGAAATGCAATAAATATTGCCCATGAACTTAATTTATCATTTCCATTCTCAGCGAACTTAATAACGTGATTAAAGTTGAAAGCATCTTGTTTACCGCTAATATAACGCTTTGTAATAATACAACAATGCACATAAAAGTTCACACAAACCGTGCATTTTACATTGATGCCTCATTTATCTATTGTGTAAGATCTGACGGAACAACTGTTATAAATTACTACTACAGACGTTCTAAGAAGACATGAGTCACAATCATGTTTGCTGAAAGATTCCGGGAATTTTGGAAGCTGTCAACGGTAAGATGGTCTCTTGAATTGATGTTTGTCTTTATGGTGAAATAAAATTCCTGTTTTTTACGGAAGCAAATTATAAAAATGACTGAAATATTTGGCGAACTATTTCCAGTATTTTTGGGAGCTGATACATTAGACGACTTTTGATTTAATTGAATTCAAGACGTCACTTATTTTAAGAGTCGACTGATTTAATTTATAGCTACAGACAAAATATAACGACAGAGTAAGAATGAGTCAAATGTTGGCTAAAAGATTTTGAGTATATTTGAAAACTCTTCATTAACGTCACCTAATATGCGTGAAACAAAGGCGTCACTTATTTGATGAGGGCTAATACCGTTTTAATTTACATTTAAGTACAAAGGAATTTTGAACAGACATGTGACAAACATTTGCATGAGGATTTCGGGTATTTTCGGAATTGAGACAGTATAGCGTCGCGGTCTGTTTGATCTCGAGCTTATAATCGGGTATTTGTGAAAGATATTTTTCACGAGATTTTCTTCCAAAGCCCGCCATAGACGAAAGGTTACGCATGCGCAGTTTTGCCTGTACAGTTTGACTGTGCACGCATGCATGAGCGTTTGTAGGAGAAAAATGTACAGTTATCCTTGGAATGGAACTCCGTTTTTGAATGCACATTTAAAACTGTCACGCATAACCTAGCGTGTATGGCTTTGGCTACCTATGGGCCCCGTTCAGTTCACGGATTCGGGTACGACAGGTAGATAAATTGTAATGTAACTCGTTAATCCGGTAATCCTAAATAAATAAATGACGACTTTCGTCACGCGACATAATTGCATTTTCTAAGCAACTTCGTTCATTACTTTTTTCCACAGTTTTCGCAAAACTGCTTAAGCGTGTATCTCGTGGCCAGGCGGTAAAAGAGCGCAAAATTGCAAGGTCGTTTTATCATTCTGTTCATATCAGCACTGATCAATACCACATGACTGTAATGTGTCACATTAATGTGTAAACATGCCGTGAATATGTTTCATATCAAACCTAATAAAAAGTAATTTCAATTTTATTTACCAACCGTATCTACATATTTTCAGAGAGGTAATCTTTGTATGTTTGGATTAAGAGGGTAATCTTCGGAACTACTGATCCGATTCCGAAAATTCTTACACTAATGGGAAGCGACACTATCCCCGGGCGTTATAGGCTATATTTAAAACGTACCTGTAGGATAAGCTAGCCTTTTATAGAATTAAAGTAGACAGGAAAGAAACCTTGAAGTTGTGCAGCGGTGTATGTGAGGTGGGTGCTGATGAGGCGCTGGTAGCTTGGTGTCGAGGAAGATTAAATAAAAGGCGGACAAGTCAATTTCACGTCTGTATTGGACCAGTGTCTCAGTTGGAAGGGGCGTGTTACCACGCTTACATAATATTTTACATTATCATGTTGGTGTTGCAATCCTAGAAACTAAAATACCCAACAGAAGTTCTACGCCATATTTTCATCTGCATCTATCTTTTCTAACATCACTAAGTTGACGACTTACGGTCGCGTGATGGTAGCTACTAAATTATCTTAGAATATAGCACAAGAACCCTCAAGAGGGTCAAAGTCAAACATCTGAAGAGTAATTAACACAATACGTCAGTGTAATGGCGGTGGACATGGACATTATAACGAACAAGCAACTGTGATTAATACTTAGTTGGCAATATGGATGACAGGACGTTCCGGTGGACATTGATCGAGACCTCTTGGCGGTGGGGAGACGTGGACTAATCAGTTGAAGTTTACTAGGAATATGAGACGTTTGGAACTAGTGATATATGTGCCAACACTTGAAAAATGAAGTTGTTACACGTTCATTATGTCAAAGGATGCCTTGAAAAATACTAAAGCTGTATGTGCGGCCTGGCTGTCTTAAAGTTGATCAATTCTCATACCGACCAACATGAACGAAAAACCATTTATTCTAGTGTAATAGTTAACTAGTGCTTTTTTTTTGTTTCATCAAAGTAGGTCGGGAAGGGCTGGATAGTCTGAAGAGACCGCCAGATTTAACTGGTCTTTTGATGTACTTAGGCATAGCAATCCTTACACCTGCACGCTTGATGATCTCATGACTCAGCATCAGTGAGCGGAATTCGCGTAGCTGAATTTTGGGCCAAACACACGATTATTTTTGCCATCGACACGCTAAGAGCTCATTAGCTCTTGGTATTCTCATCACGAAGACTCAGAAAAAATAAATTCAACCACACTTACTTGCCAGACAGCACTAAAGACAGACTGTCGACCTTAGTGACCTTCTCGTGCGCGTACAGTTCGTGGCACTTGAGGTGCCGAACGTTGCGCATGCACATGAGCACCCGCCGGAACTGGCGCCGGGAGACGCGCAGTGGCTTGAACAGGGCCAGATATACCTGGGGGCAAGCAGAACATAAACATAATATAGCATCACACCTGTAATTCTGGATAGGTTAGACCGAGGTGTACCTGATAGTGCACGCACATATCGCCAGTTACATTTATGGCGAGAAAACTCTTAAGAATGAGAATACTACGGAGTAGAAGGGACACCGACGCGAAAATAAAAGCTGTTTCCTACAAAACTGCAATACCTGCACGGTCAAATGTATGGAACAGCTGATATTTTTTTTTAATAACCGACGAAAAGTTGATATGGGGGGAGGGGGGGGTATGTACTGAATACGTGGTAACCCTTTTAGCGTCGGTATCCCTTCCACCTTGTATAAGTAACCTTAACATTTTTTTTATCACTAACAAAGTTTTTTTGCCCGCTTATTTTCTGCTGCAAATTTATGTGACTGTTGCATAAATGCATTTATCCGCTACAGACGGTAAAAGCTTCTTTATCGAAAGACCCAAAAAGAACGGCTGTTTTTTGGTCTTTTCATACCGTAGACCAATACTTTCCAGGAGAGGCCAGTTCATCACGCCATTTTTGCCTGAATCAAAACTGCTGAAGTGTCTCCATGTGTGTAAAAAAGCGTTTTGCTAAATTTAAATCTTCGGAGTTTTATCAAACTGCAAGGACCACTGCACTAACACTAATCAGTAACTAATCGCGTTATGTTTTTATTTGTTATTATTTATAGCAGAGATCGGAAAGATCGGGGACATCGGGAAGTAACATGTGAATAAATAACTCCATTTAAAATCTTGGAATGATTTTTAAGTTTCGAAATAAAGCTGTTAAATTAGAGGGTGGTATTATTTAAATGTTACTTACTTCCTTGAAGTTTAGGCAAATATATTCTACCTATTCCGATCTCTGGTTATAATTAAGATTATGAATTTATGACTATTTACATGATTTTCATCTCGAACTATAATATTTACAAAACCGAAACATTTCAAGGTACCTTCCCCTAATGGAAACGCTAAGCAGTTGAATTTTTAATTACAATAAGCTGTTATTATAACGCCTTTATCTCTCACTAGCTGACCCGCGCAACTTCGTCTGCGTAACCTTTTTGATTAATGCTCCGCTCCTTTTGGTCGCAGCGTGATGTTTTGTAGCCTATAGCCTTCCTCAATAAATGGGCTATCCAACACTAAAAGAATTTTTCAATTCGAACCAGTAGTTCCTGAGATTAGCGCGTTCAACCAAACAAACAAGCTCTTCAGCTTTATAATATTATTAGTATATGTAGATTTGCCACCAAAGAGAACTTAATACTTCATTAACTCAAGGCCACTGACGAGTCCAGACGTCATAGAAATGGGTTAAATATACAGATATTATAAAATATAAACCAGAGAACAGTGCAATGATATGAAGTGACAAGTCACCAGCTCATCGCGTACCCACAGTGCCCCAGTTCCGACAGGTGACTGACGGCTTGTGGACAAGATAGGCCTGAGATTTATACTTTTTATTTTTGTCCCAACATTGTCTGCCGTCAGTTTTTTGTGATGGACTTTTCCATCACATCAGACAGTTACATTAGGACTTGGGAGTATTCAAAAAAAGAAGTGAGTAATGTAGGGCCTATTTATAATCTCAGTTTCCATTTTCTTTTCATTTTTTCCGGACTTTATCTCCGATCAGATTTTTGCGATAGACTTTTCATCAATTCAGCTCAATATTGTATTTGGGGTATTTATAGAAAGAAATGACTAAATTTTATGTAGTATTCATAATTTACGTTTTCATTCATTGCTGTTTTCACGTGATTCAACGGCATTTTATGCAATCCATTTGTCACAGTAAACAAACGGCTACCTTGACTTGTCAACCATTTATTTATGAACGTGTTTAACTTTTACAATCTTACACTGAACTTGGACAAATATGTACTTAAGTTATTACAAAACTTGGTCAAAACCAGCTGCTATGAAAAGAAAAATATAAAAAGAACTAGCGAAGGGGACAGAAAATATGACACCAAAGAAAGCCGAACATTGTGTCACATGTCGTTTTAAAACGAAACTCTATCTGCTAACGAATTCATTGGCTGCAGAATTAATCAAGTATTGGAGAAACCTCAGCCAAAATTTCTAACTGAGAAGTAAACAACAGCCGAACACAAGTAATTAACTCGGAGGTTCTGCTAATTAATATTACAAAAGCAATAACAAATAGAGTGACAGAGACTCCGCTGTGAC
The DNA here is from genome assembly GCA_964057025.1 of Standfussiana lucernea. NCBI lineage: Eukaryota > Metazoa > Arthropoda > Insecta > Lepidoptera > Noctuidae > Standfussiana > Standfussiana lucernea. The sequence continues at coordinate 15,185,094 of OZ059796.1, forward strand.
AAGATCCAGTCAGGGAAAGCCATAATAAATTTTGCAATTTCGAAATATGCGATATGGAAATCAACAGCGAAAAATTTCATTCGAAAAGTAATATGCATACTTATATTACGTTTTAAATAAAGTTTCATGCGACACAAGTCAATATTTACAGAAGGCACGGAGTAAACACCGAGCGAGGCGGGCGAGATGAATATTTTTCTACGCGCAGGCTGATACAATAGCACCGCACAATATGGCGCCCGGAATTTCGCCATTCTCTAAAAAGGTTCTATTGTTTTGCCTCTAAACGTGGGCGGAAGTGCAGCTGCGCTTTTGCAGGATTAGGCTGATTAAAACGTTGGCAACAGAGAGATCTCAAGGATTTAGGGCGTGAGTGAACAATAGGCAACATTAATGAGCCCTCTTCATTACTAGACTTCCGACGGTGCTATATTTCAGCTCGGTAACTTTAATCCAGGATCACTGAACTCCATACCAAGTCTGCCCCAGTTTTAAGACATGACTCATTCTCACTTTGAGTTGGAAACTCACCAAGCTTACCGACTGTGGCTAAGCCAAATGAGGCGTTGTTTTCAAATTCCAAGGATGTTTGTACACCTCATTTTAAATACCAATGAAGTAAAACAATGATGAATTGAGTTGATTCACAAATTAATTAATTAACACAACAGATGTCTGTTTTAATGCACATATGGTTAAAGGACAATGAACATTTGAAACTTGTGAGTGGGTGTGCTGGCTCGCAGCTCTATAAATAGTATTCCCAGAGAAGCTTTGCTTATTAATTCGCTTCTCGGAAATTTTGGTCGACGCCTATCAGCCAATGTTACTTAATATACAAATGTAGATGCTTCTCAAGAGACGATGATTGTGGGATTCTCGATCTGAAAGGGAACTGTAATTCTGTTGTTTGCCTTGTTATAAAGTGCCATATTAGTTAGCTGTCGCTTCATCCGTATCAAAGGCTTGTCATTACGGTACAAACCTTTTCTTAGCATACGTTTTTATTTCTTGACTTCACTTCCACTTTATTACATCTTTTACTTCATCATCCATTAATTTGTTTAGCAATATAATTGGTTGCAAAGATTTAGACCTCAAGATACGAATTGATTAATGTAGGTTGATGCAGATAAGAGGTAACCGTGAGAGCATAGTACAAGATTAATAATCATTTCTAGCAAAGGTTAAACGATAATTACACCCACAGTCGCAATTAAAGGTAATTCTATCCATGCGTATATTTACATTCTGAACTTCAAATTAATAATGTTTGTCTCTACAAATGAAAGCGAATTATTGAGCTGGATATTTCAGCCTCATTAGAAATGGTCTGAATCGTTAAAGCATATGACCCGGGCAATTGCGGTCAAGCGCGCCAATTTCCGATTGCCCTGATAACCAAAACAGGAAAAGTCCTTTAATGGAACACTGATAGGCTGTTACACTCTTTGTTAATATGCAACGTGACATCTAATCGATGTAAGCAAGCGGTATCGGAATACAGATTAAATGTAAACATTGTAGGGAAGCGATCGGAGTAGTAAACATACGGAACAAACAGGAGTATTGGTGCGGACGCGTGCGTCGAATGATCCGATCAGAATTTCTCATTCAAATGAATATTATACACTAGCTTGTGCCAGAGGCCTCGTTCACGTTTTAGTCTAAAATCATCCCAAGGGAACGTTTTAAATATAGCCTTTGACACTTGGGGGATAATGTCTCATTAGCGAAAGAATTTTGAGAATCGGATCAGTAGTTCCAAAAATTTCTCCCAAACTTACAAACTGTACCTCTTTATGGTGTGGTATGGGTGGGTGGGTACACTACATAAATACGAAAAACTTTATTCCGACAGTCAAAAATACGAATTTCAAAATACTTATTTTCATAATTCCGAATGGTACGAAATTCCTAAATAACAACTCCGATTCATCATTTATCCTATTTTTATAATTCCGAAAAATACCGCGTTTCAATACATCGAATAACAAAAAGTCCGACTTAATGATAATTCGAAACATCAAAAATACGAATTCCGATTATTAAAATACCGATTAATTAGAATTCCGAAATAAAAACGCCTTGTGAAACTGCTCGCTCACTCACCTCCGCGCTTTAATCCTAACCTAACCCAAATCATTCACCAACAATAGAGGGGAATGGCCATTTCTAACCTAACCTATCAGGTATAATAAGGAGAAGAAAACACAAAAAAAAACTAAGGCATGTATTTAACAGATCGTTTTAATTTTGCAAAAAACAACAAGCAAAGAGATCTTAACGGTCTTCTTTTTTAATGATTGATCCTCTTTCTTTCAGACATAAAATAAATCAAATCAATCGATATTTTAATGTTTCGAGCTACGCAAATACTGTTTGGGATGTAGAAATTACGTCTGATAAGTTACTTGTTGGGCCCCAAAACTAAGAGAAATGAGCATTAAATATAATAAAGGATACTTTTTTTTATAATAAAGGCAGAGTCGACGTAGCCCCACTGCGCTGAGCTTCTATTCCTGTCTGCAGGATTTAAAGTAACCTAACACGAAGGGGAAGGGGGAGTCTTAGTTCGATCACTTCGCTCGCTCACTAGACCCCGCCACCCCCTTCGAACCTAACCTGTCCGAGTCGCGGTGCCCCAAGTACCGAGGTCGCTTCGCTCGCTCTTGCTTCTTATGTTATATATCTTCTTATGTGTTAAGTGTAATTATTGGGAGATCAAAATCTAAAGATGCAAAAACGATCAATCATTAAAATAAGAAATTAATTTATAATAAATTACATTAAACGTTACTTATAGATTTTGAATATATTTTATGCATAAATGAATATTATACTATTTGAATCAGAAGTTTTAGCAGTTTATTCGAAGTATTGAAAATCGGATTGTAATTTTTCGGACCGAGAACCTATCGAGCATTTGATTCTTCGAACGAATGAAAATTGGAAAACAAACAAATCGCATTTACGACTTTTGGCAAAATAAATTTAATGATTTTTTTAAATAGACATTATAATTCTAAGGTATTATGAAATTCTGACTTTAAAAACGGAACATCGAAATTTGAAATAAAATATTTGGGAGTATTTGGGTGTTTCCCTTTATAATATTAGTGTAGACTGTCTGGTTGTTATCTTTTCACGTCTTACGTACTGAACGGATTTCGATGGAAAAACACAGGTAGACCATGACTATGGGTTAGGATTTAGGATCATTTTTATCCCGGTAGTACGTTCCCGTAGGATAATTTCCGATATCCACGTGGGCGAAGCTTCGGGCAAAAGCTATTTTCTCATTATCATATCTGTGTAGTCATTATATTGCGTGAACGATCAGAAGTATAAACGTGGACGAAGCATATCGTTTAGTAGTTTCTGCTTACCCTCCATGGGAAAAAAGCGTGATTGCAAGCATGTTTGTTGTTACTATCTCTGAACTAGTTACCTTACAAAGGGGCTGACTGTAGTATGAGCTATGTTATTTATGTATGACATACAATTCCGTGAAACCCCATAACGAGTACGTTATCAATGAAGCATAGCTTAGTAATCCATGCTACCATATAAATCGAAATATAAACATTACTGTAAGAAATCGTGACCTAAAATGGTTGCTTACATTTAAACGGGTCTATGACTGGTTAAAAAGATCATAACATAACATCACGCCTGACTTCTCCTGAAGAGTCAGGCTGATGTGGACATTGTTACACCGTAAAGATCTAAAAGGGGCCGAGTCTATAGCTATATTTGCTCTAATTTATTCCTCACGGAAAACTCAATAACCTGACTTTGTAGTCATAACAAGAAGAAGAACCATTAGAAAAGTTTCCAACGTATTTCGGTACCTAAACCAAGATTTGAAGATATAAATTCCCTAAATGCCGTTACGGAGGTTTTATGTGTTGTGTGTTACTTACTAGCCCCAAAGGACCAGACTTTATATCCCTTAGTTCCTTTAACGGTTCGCGAGGTAGGAAAAGCTTTCAGAACCAAAGATTTAAATCGTAAGATTTGCTCTCACCGTGTAGATCCGTTGTAGATCTTTGACAGCCGTTGCAGGTAGTCAGTGGCCCGAATGTTTGAAAACTAGTCTTACCAAGTGGTGTTGTATTGTATTACCCAGTCCTAACTGGGGTTGTGGAGGTCAGATAGGCAGTCGCTCCATGTAGAATACTCGTATTCAGCTGCATCCGGTTAGACTGGAAGCCGACCCCAACATAGTTGGCAAAAGGCAGGCAGATGATGATATCAAGGAAAGATGATCGTTTTTTGACGCGTAAGGCGGAATTTAAAATTATAAATCATTGTTTAGAACCTTATTTCCCAAGTTTAAACACAAAAGTAACGTAAAGACGGATATTTGCCATCCTATTAACTGACTGGCAGTTTGGCACGTCTTTCAGAGCTGCAATTTTTTTCCCCTCATCAAAAATATTACATAATGCGCATCAAAAACATGACCCGTCAGGACTTTTAAAGGGGAAATGATTTTGCACAACATTTGCATTTAATCATTATATTGCCTTTTACCGATAGCCAGATAATACGCGACCACAGAAACTACAGAACGCTATCTGCTAAGATCCTAATACTCCTTCTGCCCAAGTTCTTAATCTGGTCATATACGCACGACGGTTGATAAATAATAACACATTATATTGAAATACGTAATACTAGCGAAATAACAAGGTAGAGCAAATTACAAAAGACAGCGACGAAATGCGTAACTTAGCAACGCGAGATTGCGCACGAAAGGAAGACGTCTCAAGGGGCTTGAAAACTAATTTTAAACATCATACTCTGTGTTGCCCAGCAATTGTCTTTGTTCAAACTGGACTTGAAAGTGTAAAAAACTGCTTAGCATGTCTGCAAGACGACAAATAAACAAAATTCTTAATTCTTACCTTCATCCCAATTTATTCGGGGTCGACGCAGTATGTCTTCTCCTTTCATAGCTTCATTATCATTGGTCATCTCAGTAGTTTCCCCTAGCCTTATTATCATTCAAACAGTCATCCGTCGTTTATTTAGTCTTCCGCTACTCTTATATCCATCCGCATTCATACTAAAAACTTTCCTCACGTCATTTTCCTAATCTTTTCAGTCACCGGGCCACTTCAAATTATCTCTGCCTGAATTCCTTTCTTATTCTATAAACCGAATTCGTATTGTATCAGCGTCTGCCTAGTCTTTTCCCAACTATGTTGAGGTCAGCTTCCAGTCTAACCGGATGCACCCGAATACCAGCATTTGACCACTAAAGCAACAACATGGAGCGATTGCCTATGTGGGAGTCGCAACCTTCTTACTGCGTAATACGATGCCAAATTCGTAACTAAGAACCAAAAACAGTGACGTAAACAAAACCTCCCCTAAATATAAACGTCCAACCAAATCACAGTGTTTCCAGCGAAATCCTTAAGTATACCTGCATCGGGCGCGTTCGCAATTACGCCCCGTACATTTCCACGGATAATAAGGTCGTGCTAATGACTTCGATGTGACAAGGCTGAGTTGAGCTGCCTTTAAGTGCCCAACTAATGTTTGATAAAAAAAACCCGTTACTTTTACAAAATTTAGAACGTTGACGATAGTTATGTTTGTAAAAACGTAACGCACCATGCGTATATGGAGCAGTAGAGATCAAGTTTATGTTTTTGAGGAAAGACAGCTCCTCTATTTCTATCCATTACAATTTCTGAAAGCCAGATCCTACAGTGGAAGGACAGGATACACACAGGATAACTTATCAAATATTGTATTATGTTTCGTATACAATTTCTAAGATGTCATTTACATTTGGAGTCATCCTAGCGTGTACTTAGATGAACTACTGGGGTCCGCGTTACTCAAAGGAAATGTTGCAAATGGTGAACTTAATGGAGGCTTCCTCCTTCGTGTATAATTAGTTTGAAGCTTTATGATATGACTAGTTTCTGCAATAAGAAGGCGTGTTTTTTATGTTCTGCCACAAACCCGCCACGCTATTCCCAAAACTAGAACCATCCGTAGCGACCACCAGAAAAGCACCGAGGCAATGGATTTTAAATTAATCAGAAAGTATAGCGGAAGACAAAAAACAATTTAACTGGACTCTGTGATAACATCTGGGACACCTGATATCGTGTCCAACGTGACCTGATCGTACAAGAGGAGGCTGGTTTAAATTCTTTTACCATTGACGTAACTTCGGATGACATCAGCACCGTATATCATAGTTAAGGCATTGTAGAAACAAAGACACGTAAAAGATTGTAATCTAAGACCCAGACCATGTTTTGATATGTAAATACAATTGTCATCCATCTACATTTCAAGTTTCTACAACTGTTACAGTTCTCAACAGTCTAGCTAGCTAATTTAATTTAATGACCGTAAATCTTATCTAATCTAATATCGGAAACAGCTGGACCAGTAACAGTAATCAATTGCGAAGTGACAAATCCTACAATCACTCCGTTTTATCAGCTATATGAATTTGGTAAGTACAATCAATAACAGAAATGCCTGGGCTCTGTAATGTCACCTGTAACTGAAAATTTGTGTCAAAATCGGCTGTCTTGGTATGGCCATGTGGTGATGTGAGGCGGATTTATGAAGAAAATGTCGTGAGGAAGGTTTGAGTCTGAATGTGGATGGCTAACAGGAGAGGAGGCTCAAGAAGCGATCGATGGACCTTGTAAATGATGATTTGGCTAGAAAGGGGGTGACTCTCAAAACTAAGATTACGAGTAATAGAGAACTATGGAAGAAAAAGACATGCTGCGCCGGTCACAAATAAATTGGGGTAAGAGCAAGGGAATGATGATAATGAGCAGAAGTGCCTAGGTAACGTTGAAAAACACATTATACAGTTATAAGAAAAGTGCCTAAATGAAAAGTCAATAAAGTTCAGTGTTAGTTTTTGCTAACGTCAACTCGCGGAAGGCAGTATCGTTAGCACTAATACCCGTTCATTTCAGATTGAACTAAAAAGATTGGTTACCGTATTCCATTGTAAAGCAATTAGAATTGACAAAAAACGTCGGCATTGAAGGCTGAGGAACAATAACCATTGACAACACAACTGAGAAAGCCGTGAACTAACAATGTGCCGTTTTCTATTGAATTCAGAAGCAATTATTTACTTTTCATCGTTGGATCACTGGAACAGATAATTACGGTAGCAGAGACAGTTACAACTGTTTATTACAAACTCGTACTAGATTCGGAATTTCGAACTACTCCAAGGATCACTTGCACCGCAAATCGCTAAACACATTTAACGCTAAACTTTCTAAAGCAACACTCTGCCTCTGTCATCTTCAAAGGCTCGCCAGAAACACGACGGTACTTTTTTTATTTAGAGTTAAATAATTTGTGGTGCAACTGGATCCTAGATCAGGTAAACAAATCTTTTTGTAAGAAACAGGACCCAATCCGCACTTGACTTTGCAAGATTACGTTGTGTTAACAGGTTGGCTATTCCGGTTGGCAGGTAGAAAACCCTAGCAAAAAATATTGGCGCCAACCAAAAAGACTGCGACGAAACAGGACCACAGGTTGATGATATTTAAAAAATATGATTATAGTTATTCAACAATTCGTTGCAAACAAAAGTTGTGAATACAGAATGTGTACTTTCTCAGTTGCCAGTATATCCAATTTTGCAGACTTCCCAATGCGACTTTTCGCTGAATAATTTCGTAGTTTGACAGCAGATTCGTCGCGGCAGCACGATTTTATATGGAAAGAGCATTTTATTGTTAACAAAATCTGGCTGAAAAGGTTACTGGAAAAGATTTTAACTTTTGGTTTGCTCAGCTGGACTCTAGTGCTAATCCGTAAATCCATAGTAAGAATTGACCAAATACTTTTCCTGGTCGAATCCTACAAAAGGATCAGTGATACCATTTTGATGAGTGCCCCTGACAAAATGAAAACATTTTTAACAATATACCCACACTGGAAAATCCATTTCCAAAGACAACAAGACTATCAAAAGGAATAACCCAAGACAATATTTGATTCTGTTGAAACTCGCATAAATTCAATCAACTGTAGTGCTTTCAATTTAAAACGAATATAGATATTAATGCCTACTATAACATCTTGGACCGGTAGCTATATCCTGGATGTTATCCCTTTTCAATTCCTGCCTTAAAGATTACAGAATTCCTAAGCTCTGGAGGCGTGCTAAAGTGATTGCTCTTCTTAAGTCAGGAAAATGCGCGAAAGACCCAAGACAAGCTATCGACCTATATTCCTCCTATGCCACATGTTTAAACTTTTTGAACGACTGTTACTGAACCGCCTTACCCCTGTAATCGAATCTTATTGCTGAGCAATCTGGCTTTAGGCCAGGCAAGTCGTGCATCAACCAGACCCTCAAACTGGCGCAATTCATCGAAGATGGGTTTGAGGCGAGAAATGTCACAGATGTTGTATTCGTACGGTCAACATCAAGCGACTTCTACTAAAAGTTAGTGAACTCACCAAGGATGTAGGTTTCGTACACATTCTTAGCGCTATTCTGAATAACCGTCGCTTTCAAGTCCGCCTTGATAATAGCAAGAGCAGGTGGCTGAGGTGGCAGTGTCCGAAAAATGGGCTCCCCCAAGTTAGCGTGCTATCTCCAGACCTATTTAACATCTATACAAACGACCAACCATGCTCTTCACAAACAGAACGCTTTATATATGCAGACGATCTTGCTCTAGCCGTCCAGACACCTACTTTCGCAGAGGCTGAAGAAAACCTGACGGCAGCTCTGGGAGCACTCGGAGAATTAAAAATGCCTTACATATCCATCCAATACCCAGTCCTGTGTTTTTCACCTTCGCAACCGTCAGTCAAATAGGGGCTCTCAGTATCCCGTGGCAAGGCATTGACATAGAGCATTGCTCCCAACCTCGCTACCTGGGAATCACTCTGGACAGATCCCTGACATACAAGTTCCACTGCCGGAAAACAAAACAGAAAGTCGGGACTAGGAATAACATTCTTCGCCGCCTTACATCCACCAGCATGAGGAGCATCGCCACAGGTTCTCGGCACAACCAGCCTTTTAAGGAAAGGCTTCCTTTTCTGCAGGGGAGTTTGCATGCCCAGTGTATCCCAGACTCATTCGATCCGCCCACGCTGAAGAGGTTGATATAGCGCTTAACGACACCTGTCGCATCGTAACAGGGTGCTTAAGACCTACCCCTCTTGCGATGTTGTATCCGCTGGCGAGTATAGCTCCACCAGATTTACGCCGCGAAATAGGAAGTCGTATCGAAAAAGTGAAACAAGATACATATACATGCATCAACTACCACCTTCAGGCTTAAAGAGTCGTAAAAGCTTTTTGAGATTTACGACCTCTTTAAAAGACAGTGCGTCAGATGAGTGATGCGAACTGTGAAGAAACAAACATCCACAATTTGAGTTCATCGACACAAAAGGAGAAGAATGGCTACTTTAGTTAAGATTTTTCTGTAATTGCTTCTTAGGGCGTTTTAGTCCTTTGAGTTAAGAAAAACCTGCTAGGTTGACGATATTACGCTAGCTGTGTTATCAAGAACAACGATATTTGCAAAATTTCAGCGAAGAAAGTTCCAATTATGGTTTCTGGATGGCTTACATTCGTCCGGTTTAGTATGGACATGTACGTTTTTGGCCCCCGTCCCGAGGTTGTCCGGCCTTGTTACTTATCAGTAATTTTGCCAGTAAGCGGATTTATTTAAAGAATAAAAATGCCTCAATGAATGTTTAAATATTCAAGATTTGTACGTAGTCTCTGCGAAAGCGAGTGTCCGCCGGCCCGGCCGGCTCACCCGCCCGCACCTCCGCTTGCACGCGGATGACGCTGATGACGCGTAGCTTGGTCACGTAGTCTGCGCGTGCTGTCTGCGAGTTTGTTGGGTGCGATTCCCAATAGGGCTTTTAAAATTTCAAAAAGATAACTTAGTCTGCTGTAGATTCCCAGTAAAGGCTTTGCAAACCTTGCGACAGTCAAATTTCGTGAACCAATATATTGCTTCCTCACACAGCGCCTATAGTAGCGCTGTGTGAGCAAGCAATATTGGCATCGCATTTAGGGTGCAACATACCTTTGCATAAAATCAATAGCCCCGTTACCAAACACCTCGGCTGCGGTCGCGTGTTTCTAAGCCATACACCCTTATTATGGCAATTCCTAATACATTTTTGCTCGAATTCATTAGTATTGTGAGGATAACGACCTCTGAATGATCCAATTGCTTTATAGCAGCTACGCTAGGAGCTATTGGCACGTGGCTAAAATCGGAAAAATAGACTGCTTTTTACCCGACTACGGTGAAGCCCAAAAGGAGTGTTATTCATACATTTCACACCATTTCGCAATTAATAACAGCGTCCCCCTGTCAACATGCTTCGAGCACAATAAGATATTTGAAGCACTACTGCCTTTTGCGAGACTTAAATCTCCGGTCTTTTGAGGCACGAGTTATGATATTTCGTCCAAAACATCTGAGTAAATACGAACTTAAGTAGAGGCTTTGCGACTCTTCATTAAGCTTCAAGTTTTGATCTCACCGAGGTATTAAAGTGACGACGACATCTCTTTGGAGATGACACAAAGACGGTGACGAAAAGGAGGATTAGAATGACAACTTGTCTGTCATTATCATCTCATGATCCGTCGAGCCTTTTCCCAACTTTGTTTAGGTCGGTTTCTAGCCGCATGCAGCTGAATACTAATACTTTATAAGGAGCGACTGCCTATCTGAACTCCACAACCCATTTACTGGATAATACGATACCCATTGGGAGACTGGCAGACTGCTTCTGAGCGCTCGTAACAACCATCAAGGATCTACAAATGACAGCGAGGACCAAAGGTAAAACGTGCTTTTTGAAGCACAGAGGAGCTCGATATGTGACGGATTATCATCTCAGATTTTTTAATATATTCCGTAAGCATTGGTTACGCCAAGGTGAAGACTAAAGAGGCAATTAAACATGTTCGTCCAATTGTTTACTCGGACACAATAACGCAACAGTATTGCGCAAGCGGAGAAAGTAGGTGGTTTAGGAACTATGAGTTTCTTACGTTAAACAGTTATTTATTAGTTTTGGAGCCTTTAGGGTTGGCCCCAGCAAGACCCAACGCCGATTGTACAAGAATCGAAAACCGCAGTCGAAAGTTAATTTGTCCAAAAGGACCACAAACAAACGGGTAACGTAGATTTGTGTTATAACGTAGATTGAATTGGATGTGTGGATAATTTTAAATACACAATGCGTTTCGTATCACAGCGCTTTCCCGCAGTAGATAGTTAGGTACACATTGCGGATAACCGACGCTGATACATGTGTCGTTGGTCTCTCGCGTACAGGGCAGGAATCAACATTCATTATTCGGATTCCATTTTTTTTCGAAACCTTAGTTTCACCTTCACAGTTTAAGAGCTATTACGTAAAATCAGTGAATAGTTGCCAAATTTCGAGCGAACCGAACCCTCATGAACTAATAGCATACTTAGGCCATAGCCTCAAATATTTATTTCTGAAGAAGAACATTCGATAAGTATTTTTATTATCCTCATCGATTCTAAGAACATCCAGAAATATTTTGAACAATTTTATAAAAAGAGATGCGATATCCCGCCGATACTGCAGCCAAGAACTGCAAAGTTCTGTGCTCCATCACAAATGTGAAACTTTAAGTACGTTTAACCCTCGATGGGTGGTAGTGAGGCGGTGACGTCACTGCTGAAAGGCCGTTCACACTGTCTTGCCCCACTGACCTCTGGAAGTACACAGAAAGGACTGGCACTAAACCATTAATCCCCCTTCGAAATGCGGTGAGCTGATATTGTAAATTCAAATCTCCGTCGTTCATCAGGCAGTGAATTTGATTTAATATTGAAAATGGTTATTTAATTATATGTTCGCCAGCTCGAAATAAAATTCCAACCATTTAAATATACGAAATGGTACAACGGAAACAATATCGTAACCTACTTGTAAAAGCCTACTGAGAGCAAGTTTGAGGCGTCAAACTTGGGGATTATGTAATTTTGCTTTAAGTTGTCACTAAGATAATTTATTCTAAGACATTTCTTCTGATTGTCTCTCTATAATCATCTTCCTGTCATGATAGTTGGGTCGACGAAGACACGTTTTTTCCTTTCATTTTCCCCTGTCAACCGTGCGTTACGGTTGACATAATTGTATGGTGGATGTGTTGCATGGTATCATTTACTCCTTTTTCTCGTAGATTATCTTGAATTTCTTTTGATTCCAGCCACATTCCAGATTTGATTAGAAAATGGTTTGCATGATTTATATTTAAATGAGCAAATTGATCAGCACGCTGATAATATCGTATGTACGACGCACAGTGGGCTGAAAATAACGTTTCATAGACATACAAATCGTTATTCTAATTTGACCTGTTTCTTTATTGGAATCTATTAAGACATGCTTCTTATTGATATGTTCTAAGTATGAAGTCATAAACCACAGGAAAAGATACACTTTCGATTTTTTTTCAGAAACTTTGTATGGAGAAAACCATATAATAAGCTATATCTCGGCTGTCGCGTGAGTGCGGGTTATTTTCTTTCACATGATTTTTGCTCTATTTTTTTGCTAATTTTTGATGTATAACACCATCCTCGCAGAAGTGCGATTACTGAGAAAAAAAAAATTAAAAGAAATATATTTTTGTTTCCATCTACATTGGCTTTATTAACAAATTTTAATCATATATCTCTAAAAATCATAGCATAGCGGTCATATAAAAACTGCACTGCTGTTTAGCTTTCACAATTTTATAACAATAAAAATTATGCGGCTTATATTATAGAAATATGTTTTTACCTAATTTGTTTATGACACACTAATGGGTCTTGAACGACCTTTTTGAAACAATAGATTAATTCCTTTAAAAAAACTTCTAATTTTCGATGAGCTAGTTTCCATTTTGTCATTAGACTTTGAGTAAATCTTCGACAATATTCCTTTAACGTAAGACTATCTTCATCCGAGAGATTTAAGTTCAGACGTGAAACCACACTATTGTATAACCCAAGGCTGTCACTGTATTTCCCCCTGCTTTTCAAAATCATAAACAAGTCTAAGTAAGTAGTTAAACTTTCCATTGCCACGTTTATAATCAATGTTTACACAAGAATAAATCGAGGTGAACTGAGAGATTACTGCAAACAAACTTCTATTTATACTAGTCATGTAAGTAGCAAATCTTAGTAATGATTAAAAATCATTAGACATCTTCCTAATGAGCCATCATAATCCCGCAGGTGCCTAATGATTTCGTTGAAACAAAACAATAGGCAGGTAAGTAGGTACTTACTGATTAAAATTAATTCATTGTTTCAAAAAGGTCGTTCAAGACCCATTAGTGTGTCATAAACAAATTAGGTAAAAACATATTTCTATAATATAAGCCGCATAATTTTTATTATTATAAAATTGTGAAAGCTAAACAGCAGTGCAGTTTTTATATGACCGCTATGCTATGATTTTTAGAGATATGTAATTAAAATTTGTTAATAATGCCAATGTAGATGGAAACAAAAATATATTTTTTTAAATTATTTTTTTCTCAGTAATCGCACTTCTGCGAGGGTGGTGTTATACATCAAAAATTAGCAAAAAAATAGAGCAAAAATCATGTGAAAGAAAATAACCCGCACTCACGCGACAGCCGAGATATAGCTTATTATATGGTTTTCTCCATACAAAGTTTCTGAAAAAAAATCGAAAGTGTATCTTTTCCTGTGGTTTATGACTTCATACTCAGAACATATCAATAACAAGCATGTCTTAACAGATTCCAATAAAGAAACAGGTCAAATTAGAAAATCAATTTGTATGTCTATGAAACGTTATTTTCAGCCCACTGTGCGACGCGTTGCTCGTTAATGGCTTTCTAGTCGGCGATTAACAAGCAATTTGTTGGATAAACAATGATCATATTAATAAGGCTTTTAGATCAAAATCGAATACGTGTTGACAGATTTATTATTTGCGAAGTCAGAATAACGATCGGCCTATAATGTTGCCACAACAGGGACACGGGCCTCATCTTTGTGGGGGGAAGAGCTGTAATCTATCACGGGGGCCAATGCTGTGTGATGGAACTGGTGGATAAAATACGTCTTTCAATTTTCGGTCTAGGATATGTCGGTTTCCTCACGATGTTTAACTTCACTATTCGACTAGCTGTGGTGACTGGTGGCAAAGTAATTTAAATGCCTGACTGCGTTCGAAGCGGCGACCTGCAACTTAAAAGTCACTGTTTTTTCGACTAGGTCAATGTGAGGATTTGTTATGTTATGCAACTCAATATTTCGTTGTGGCAGCCCTCTATACCAGTCTAAAGGAGAAACTTCAGCGGTTATTGAACAAAGACAGCACCTACTTGAACTGCTCAATGGGGTGAACCCTTAATTGTATAGTACGTGACAAAATCACTGAGCGGTGTGGAGTGGCTTTGATTAATATTCAGAGGGCTCCGTTTAAGGTAAACGCACAGTTAGGCACTAGCAAGATTAGCGTCGCCTCAACTCGAGCCATTCAGAATTCTTTGATTTATTCTATAAAACTCCTCACTGCAAATCACACTAACAGATAAGCATCGTAACGACATCGCCTTGGATCAGTAGAAATGAGGTGATGCGGTGTATGACCAAGCATAAAAAAAAAAAAACATTCTTTTTCTTAATTTTTGTCGTATTTGATTTCGATACCCATCACGTTTGTCTAATTTGAGGGGCTTCAATATTTTTGTATGGACCCTGAAAATTTAAAATGGCGGATAAGTAGGCTGGCTAAAAATGTAACCCCTTTTACCATATATGAAGTGTAGTATGCCATAAGCTTAATGGAGTGATTAATTTTTTAGAGAATTTGGGGTATACCGTTTGTATAGCAGAATTATTTACTTGACATCCGCTGCGGATATATCGACAGTCAACATCATGTACGTCGATGCAATTAAATATGCATTACGAATAATTACGGAGCGAGGGAAATGCAATGTTAACCCCCTCGGAACAAATAAGGGTAACCATGTTGTTTTCTTTAATGGGACTTTTTTACGATGACGTTTCGTAGGTCAACCTAGGATGTTGTTTTAACCGGATTATCCAGTGATTGCCTTGTAAATATGGCCTCCAGCCAGGGCATCTTTAACAGAAATACTTTTTGCTCAACTTGTGACTTTAACCACAGGCGACCGCAGCTCACCGCATACTTATTCTGTTTCTATCGACTTTCGAAACCAATATGATTCACGTTTAAAAGACAAAGTTCTTACGTTTATTACAGCGTTGAAATAGATGATGATGTTGTAAGCTTTTACATCATTCAGTGTTTAAACATTTTAGAGTCCCTTTTTATATTGGATCGTTTATAGGGAATACTGGTGGCCTAAAACTCCTAAATAATTGAAATACTCTCAAATAGAGCGATAAAACAATGCGGAAGAGACAGTACCTATTCAATTAAATAATTAATCCTAAGTCTTGCACGTGTGCCCCAATCCTGCTGATAAAACCAGTCTAATAAATTATGTAGGTAAGTCATATTTTTATAACACTTCTACGATTTTTAGGTATATTTAACGTATTAATTTTATCGCAGTTTCGAGTAATAAATACGACTATATTCTACTCGGTAGTACCTATGATATATTATTGTGACGGTTTAATTGATTAACGATTATGAGAAAAGGAGGAAATTAAATGGTGTGTTATGAACGAAGTTTTCTCGAGCAAATATTAGTTCCCGAGTTCGCATCTGTCTGAGCAAATAAATCTCAAATAGATCAGACGCGCAATAATTGCGGACATATCGACTCATTGTTGATTCGACGTGTAGTGTGATAATTTATCAGGTTTCGAGCTCTGCAAATTATATTAAGGATACTCAATTGGTGCTGATGTGATTTGCATTTAAAATAGAACATTAGCTGACCCCGACGTAAATTAGCAACCGACATGTTTGCGGGAAACTAAAGAGATTTAAGATTCTTTAGTGAGGCTATAGAATGTAATCCCATGTCTTAGTGATGCCATTTAAAGCAAAAACACAAAAAAAAGGATGACACCTTACACTTGTACCGACACTAACCAGTTGGTTATTGCTAATAGATTACGATGTTATACGCTTTGTCCCGTCTATCGTAACGTAAGTATTTTTGTATAAAAAATCTCAGTGCTCAGAAATTATAAAGTGAGTATTTTTTGAAATATGACTGTAAACAATACTAGTTACTCTTAGTGGTTTGTTCGCGTTCCTTTTCGCCCTTCACTTAATGAGGTTTTGTAGGCCAAACAACATCAGAGAGACCGCAATAAGTCCTTCACGATAATAACCAAAAACTTTTTTGTCTATGACAATAGCATTATTCATTAGTGCTTGGATTTTTCGGTTGATATTGGGGCCGAGTTAAACCCGTAATTTATATTAATTAGGATATCGTTAACCTTTTCAAAGCCATGAAATTTATAACCATACAGTATGTCCGAAAGTAGCAAAAAAATTGCAAATTTGGGGTCAAAAATGTTAACCTATAAAAAATGGCAGCCATGTATTCCAACTAAAAACTATACTTAAATATTTTTCTCATGAGACATACTTCTGATAAACCTCCTAAAAATGACTTTCTGTTTCGTTAAATCATTTTCATGATGTTCATACAAAATGCATATCATTGGCCTGAACATGGCAAATGTTAGCTAGGTATCTAGTTATCTACATTATATAACAAAGTAGGCTGTAATTCTGTATAAAAATCTTTCATGATAATTTCAAAGATAGTGATGATAACAGTGACATCATATACATATGTGATTACTGTTACATGTGCAAAATCATATCTCTATCATAATTTTCACTGATACACTCTTTTTTTTACACACATAATTGACCCACAAAAAAAAAACAATGGTTCTGTCCAAGCTTAAAATGAATAGTAATTGTCACCCTATTTATATACACCCTGTAATTTCACCCTATTTTTTTTTTGGACTTTTTTTATTTTTACCTGCCAATGTTGTGATGACTGATTACAAAATCATGAGTCACATAATCAGCACCTGTGTTGATGAAAACTTTTGTAGTTGACTCATCAGATTAGGCTTAATCAATCATAATTTAATTGATAAAAAACTTTTGTGAGTAACATCAGATTTTTTTATCATAACTGGACATTTCAAACACAGGGGTTTTTTCCTCTCCTTGATAAAAAAATGTGTCACTTAATCCTTACACCTTGTATTTAATAACCAACTTCCAAAAAAACACAAAAAAAAAATGGAAAATAACTTTACTTTCGGAAGTTGGTGGCAAAAAAATTAATGAAACAAACAACACAAAAGTTACCGACTTCCGAAAGTAAAGTTATTTTCGTTTTTTTTTTTTGCAAAAAAGGTTTTATTTTACCCTTTTTAGTTATCGCATCACACACAAATCTTTGACAAGTATCAATTTCGTTCAAGGGTTCCATTCTTTCAAAAGAAGTTTAATTTCAAATATGATATAATTTCAAACATAAAATGGTTATATAATATATGTATATAACCGTTTTAGCGTCGGTGTCCCTTCTACCTTGTATATGTTTAATTGCAGAAACAAACCGGTTATCAGTTGACCTGAAGCCCTTGGATGTTAAACATGATCAACCTTTGACTCATCAATGTGGTAGCTATTGATCACATTTACATCTCAATTGAGTATTAATTTAATTATTTGTGTTGTGTTGAGTTGTTTTGGTTAAGACACAAAGGATAAACGAAAAGCAAGTTTTATAATGTCATTCAATAAATAATGGCATTGCTACCTGCCCTATAATTATTATTTTTTTTAAATCTCTAATTAAATTAAAACTTTTTTTTAATTTCTGAATGTTATCTAAACACTAACAATTTCTTGGTTTATTATAATGGTCAAGTAATTAAAGAAAAAAATCTTCCTTTCTTCTTAGAGTAAAAAATAGTCAATGGCTTCTAAAAAAAGAGAACATTCAGATGGGGAAAAGGATTGTAAGAACATATGTTTTAGAATTATTGTGGGAATGTTAATTCTGAAATGGTTGTGTTTGGCAATAGTCTGTAAGATGCTAAATAGACTAACACGGTCAAAGAGACATCTTACGAGCCCAACAATGAGGTGATTGTGATTGCACCTCAAATTCATATTCTGGGGCAAGTAATAACAAATTTATTTGCAGTTCTTGGGGAAATGAACTGAGCACTTGGTGAGCTTGACTCCTTCATTATCAAATAGCTTGACAAAAGTAGAAAGAGAGAAGAGAGGCTTTTATCCTGCAGTAGGATAACACAGGCTTATAATAATTAGATTGAAACATAATCTAAATAAAAAAGCAATGATAATTACCTCCTCAATATCCTTGTGGAACTTGATGGGGCGCATCAAATAAAACTGTATAGAGAAGTAAATAAAGTTTATCACAATAAAAGCACTGTTCCACAGCACAGCGTCCAGGTAGCACTCGATGCTCCAGGCCCACATGCCAGAGAAGGCGCAGCCCAATATCAACGCCACGCGCAGCCACACCAGCCCACTGGGCGTGTGAGGCGCGAGGAAAGACAGCAAGAAGAACACATTGGCCACTTGGAAAAATATATGGTTCACTGGCCTCCACTTCGGGCAGTGGTTCAAATACATGTCCCACATCGACGGGCGCTCGTACACCGTCACATTCACCAGGTCTGCCGACTGCCCCGATAACTTCGTCGTCTCCAGCAGCCCCATTTCGCTCACGGCCCGCTCCGCCGTGCTGGGCGAGCTAGCGACCGCGTTGCCGTCACTGCTGGCCGGCACCTCCGTGGTGACATTCTGCAGACCACTTATCATACCGATCGCTAAGGCACTGAGAAACAACATAGTCCCACCGCGCTCTCACACACACCCCGATTGAATTTGTCATCGAAATTTCAGCGGCAATTGGCATTTGATCGTTGTTATGTTACACTAAAACCCGGGCTTTTTTGTCTATATTATTCAAAAAAAATAATTTGTAGAAGTTATTCTATTTATTTTAAATACAAAATTATAATCGCACCGCTGCACACTTAAACTAAACTAATAAACGCAAATGCACCCAGAAAATCAACTAATAATACGTCAGTCACTAAAATTAGAAGAACTTAGATTGAATTAAATTCCTTCAAGAGTCCAAAATAAAACGTTAGGAAACAGTAAAGCAAACAATCGAAGCACACAAATGACAAGCAGCACTGTGTATTATTGACCAGTGTTGCCAGTCGGTCATGTCAGAAATCACCTGAAATATAAAAAAATGTAACCTTTTTGTAGAAAAAATAACCTTTCATATTTTTTTACTGGATAAATTGATAGAATAGAAAATTAGTTGTATTGATTTACAGATACATCGATGAGTATTTGAGCACTTGCCCGCATTTTTTGATTTATTCATATTGATCCTTTATAATAAAATTGATGCATTAAGAATTGATATGAAGATTATTATTGATACGAGTATCGAAATATCGCAAAAATATGGTCCATCAGATGCACACACTAATCTTTCGGTGACAACAAATTGAAGTGGCGGCGCGGCGGCAAACGAACAACAACGAATGAATCCGAAGATCCGACCCAATCCGACTGATCAAGCGAGTGAGCGAGATACAAGTGGTGTAAGTGTGAAAGAGGAAAGAGTACAACGTGTTGTTCCAATAGAGACAGCTATGATTGGGTATGAGCACTTTGCCATTAACTAGGGCTTCATAAAGGTTTTTGTTCTACTACTGCTACCGAAGCTTAGATACCAACATGAACAATTCTAAAACGAGCGTTCCGTTTCAAGTTGCTTTTATGTAAAAAATTAAAAGTTAATTCTACAAATCCCGAAAAATCACCTAAAAGTAACCTTTTCATTAGTGTAACCTAAAAGTAACCAATGCAGTTGAAAAATCACCTAAAAGGTTACAAAAGCAACCTTCTGGCAAGACTGATTATTGACAGAAAGAAACCATAAAGAAAATATAGTAAGTTAGTGCTGCACTCGAAGAAACTAACAGCACTAAAAAGTCTCGACTGAGAGTTGGAAAGAATTGAATACACAGTAGAATAATAATTAAGGAATAGTTTCCCATTTCTTATTTAATTATCCCTACAGAACTAGACAACAATAGATATATTCCTTACTTGATTAACTGGTTTAAAAACAAACTAAATTGGTCGAAGTTTCACGGGTGGCCATGCCTAGACTGGATTTTCGTAAAGTTCGCTATGGAATAATTATTGATCAAAAACGGTTATGAAAAAATAGAATAAAACTATACCACCATTATATCATTTATCAAGCTTTAAAATAACAGATTTAAATTCCATGGTTTTACTTAATTTTCGAAGACAAGCGTATTTCGAAATCCCATAAATAGTAGACTGGTGGAGGCAGCTTATACCGAGCGGTTCACACGGCAAGAGACCGTATAGCTTGGAGAGGTGTCATAATGTGGTCGCGATCCTCAGCAGTGAGGGAACGGCGAAGAAGAAGAAGAAATAGTAATCACTTTCATGGGATTCGTAAACACACACAGAGTTGTTGTCAGGCTGCTGGTTGCATGTCAGTGTCAACTATACACAAATGTCATCTGTTGAAACGAGAACCAGAAGGCAGAAAGGCGGCATGAAATTCTAAAAATATTTTGATAGTCCTTTACTTTATTTAAGTGATGTTTTGTTCCAATAATGTCGGTGCCGTTTGATATGTTACTGCATCCTGAGCTTTTAAGTAATGAACAGTTAATGTGTATCATTCAAGAGGTAAAGATCGCCTTTTTCTATTTTTATTGACCAAAACAAAAAGAGAGGTCTTATTTTTGTTATCATTATCCATTTTCAGAGGCATCTGCGTGTTCCAAACATGGGTCTTATGCATAGAGATGAACTATTGGATGTATTCCATCGTTATTGTGTGCCTTACGGCCAAAGAAAGTATAGGGATTCTGGGAGAGGTAAATTACTTAACAAAACGCGCCAACCTAGCCCTGAGCCAGCAAAGAAGTTGAATATCATGATAAATCAAGAAATCAAACATAATAATATGGATACAAAGTGTGAAAGGCTGAAGCCACCACCGGAGTGCCTGTCCAGCCAAATAAAGAGGATCAAAATTGAGACAACAATTGCGCCTATTACAAACCCGTCAAACTTCTTCAATTTGAGTAAAAGGAAAATCTGTATAGATTCTGTAAGTACTCCATTGAAATAAGATCGATCCCACAGACATATACCTACACAGATATATTTATTATGCCTTTGATACCCCTTTCTTTGTAAGACCCCTTCCAAATAGATAGAAGTAGTCAATCTTATTCTTAAACCCCGATGGTTTAAGA
This sequence comes from Standfussiana lucernea, assembly GCA_964057025.1. NCBI lineage: Eukaryota > Metazoa > Arthropoda > Insecta > Lepidoptera > Noctuidae > Standfussiana > Standfussiana lucernea. The sequence continues at coordinate 15,206,471 of OZ059796.1, forward strand.
ATAACATTGACTAATTCTATAGTTTTAACTCTAGTATAATTACTACTCTCATACCCGTACCTATAGTCAAGTTGATTACTTGTGCTTAAGTAATTACTAGTGCATTTTTTTTTAATGCAATAGACAAGAATTTAAATGAAGTAAGAACTGTAAAAGAAAGCAAAAATAAGAATTCTAACTTTTTACAGGTCTAACTTCAATCAATTATTAAAGTACATAATAAAAATCATATCTTAAATAATGACATTTACTCAAGTAAACACTTTGACTTGTTTATAGATACGGGTGTTAGTCTCTCAAACTCTAGTCTACTTAGATTACATTTAACCGAGTTGGATAACCTTTGAATACTACTATCAATTATTAAATTTGGTTAGGGTAACAAACTCCTCCAATGCTTAAAGACCAGACAAAAAAGTATTAATAGCATAAAAATAATTTCTTTACCTTTTTCAGACGACATTAGCAAGTGACTGCCCTCCACCAAAGAAAGAAAGGAAACCTATAACATGGCCATAAATAGCAAAAATTATAAGAAAATGTATAAGAAGATAGCTCATCACTTCATCTGTACAATCTTTTTTTATTTATTTTACCTGTGATAGCAACAAACCAATAGCTACCTTACTGTTGCTTCATGTCAGCCCACTGTTGGACAAAGGCCTCTCCTCATGACTTTCAAATTCTTTTGATGTAGTGCTAATGTTAACTACTGGTTGTTGGTTTGGTTCTGGTCATCCTGCCATCTCCTACAAGGTCAGCCTCAACTTTTGGTTGTGTCAGAGCTCCACAGCAACCATAACGAAACAAAAATACATCACTGTGATTTTGACAGACTTATCAGTGGCAGCAATCTAACATCAAGATAGCAACCTTATGTAATATGAGTGATGCGAAATCAGAGGTAAAATAACTGAAAAGACTTTATACCATTGTTACCATTCCGGAATCACTACAGTCCAGTCTTCTACCATGTATATTATATAATGTTTGATTTTATGATCACATTCACAGATCAGTGTCCATGGAGTTTCTTGCCCATTCTTTTCCACAGAGATCTATGTTTTGGAATGGACAACTCCAGTACTTTCAAAAGTTATTATGCCCTGTGACTAGGACTGAAGCTTCACTCTTTGGTTTTTGAAGTTCAAAAGTGCCTGTAATGGTCTTATTGAAATAAATGCTTTGAGTTTTATCAACCACTAAAAGTATAGTTAGACAATTTTGTTACCACTTTGTAAGTACTCCGAACACTATCTAGACCTACAAACCTGATCCCTGAGTCATAATATTTTTTTATCACCTATCTTTTAATGTTGGATCAAAGTAAGATTACATTGTGTTTAAAAAAAATACATATATGTATATTTTTGAGGTTCTAACAACAGATCTTCATCATTTTGACTATTGTAATTTGTCAAATGACATTAAGTATGATGTAGGATGATTTAAATGACATTTAGGCTGTGTACTCATTAGGCGAACATTGAGCGACTGACTCTTTGCTTCCAGTTCACCTCCCTATATTTTTTACTATACAGGGCGTACTGTACACAGTTTGCGACGTTTAGCTTGCCGACTAATTCAGTAAGCGACTTGGGCGGAAATTCCGTGACCTGAGCAGAAATTACGCGCGAGCTGCCGGCGACTGGCCTTTGTCAAGAGTCCGAAGCTTCGCGACTAATTTGCGACAGTTCGCCGCTAACTCGACATTGAGTTTACGACCTCGCCGCCGCGCCGCTCTGAATCAGTCAGCCGCTCACTGTTCGCCTAATGCGGACACAGCCTTAAACTAATCATATTATGACTCACAATATTATGCAAATGGCCTTAAATACCTAACTTTTTAATGTTGTGTGTGTTACCTTTACATGTTCTGAACAAAAACTGAATGGACAATCAAAATTTCAAGTTATTCTAATAAAGGTAATGACTTAGTTTTTTTTTTCAAGTCCATTGCATGACCAGCTAAGACAGTTATAGATTCAATTATAGACTTATGAATTATTTGATTTGAATTAGTTTAGTCTTGCAAAATCCTATTAGTTTATATTATGTTAAATTAGGCACCAAATATAAATAAAATCAAGGTGATTAGAAAAAACTGATCTTATTATAATTACGATAATATCAATGGATTCAATAAGTACATTCATTTAGTATTAAGTTGTTTACTGATTTGTGTTATACAAAAGAAACCATAAAGCAGGTTCACACATCAGGTCAAGGGCCAATATTGAACTCCAGGCTAAGTATAGAAAGACCTTTCCAAGTTATAGTTCTTAAACATGGTGAAAACTAAACAAACAGGCAACACAGCTTCTTATGTGTAATTCTTTCAATAGCTACTAGCAAATGTGTGTGAAATTGTATTAAAATCAGTGTTATAAGTAGCCAACCACCATAGATCATATAATATCTGTTTAGAACTTTTATTCGCAGATTGTGTACAAATAGGGACTGACCACACTTATCGACGCGTAATCGGCTTGATCCGATCACGTATCATTACATTTATCGCTTTTAGTTCGGCAATGTGTCGACCCACTTCGAGTGGCGTCGTCTGAACCAAAGGGAGGCGAATGACTGATAAAAAGCTCATTATGACTGGCGCAAGCTGATTTCGCGTGTATGTGTAGTCAGTCCCATAACATTTTGTATAACAAGATTTTTATCACGTTTGAATATAATAGATGTCTATTTATCCATAGTGCCACGTTTGAGCCATCACATAGAACATTTATATGTTATATAGTAAGCGCCAGATAAACGTGAAATAACGGTCATTGACCCATACATTTATTGACATACTTAATTCCGAATACAATAATAATGACATAAAGCTGCCCTGAATCGACATCTATCGTGATCCTTTCCTTTTTTTAGTAATGAAAAACGATTAATAATTTATTGTACGCGTACCTACGCAGAGAAATTAAGGATAGGGCAATGAACTTTATTACACGTTTATCTGGCGCTTACACTAGATATAAGTTTCACTGTTTTTTAAATTCTGAGCGGAACCCCATATAGTCTATTATCATGCTAATATCAAATAAGTCGTTTTGGGACCTCATAACCGTCACGTAAATTGTGTTTATCATATCCGGACACGTGAGCTAAATACTGATGTAGCTCTACAGGGTGGCGACACAGTCACCTGGATCCGACAAGGAATGAATCGACCACTCATATTAAACAACTTTCCACATGAATATCTATCATCGTTAGAAAAACACAAGTCATGTGACCATGTGTAAAAGTAGAAATCATTAAAACTGATAACGAGATATTTACCATGTTCACGGAAGCGCCATGATCACGTATAAAGCTGCCTGTCCGGACCGAGGATGCGGAGCGGAGAAACGGAGAAATATTAACCAATAGGATTGCATAAAATCTCCACTCCATCTCGGCTCCGCGCCCCTATTGGTTAATATTTCTCCGTTTCTCCGCTCCGCAGCTTTGCTACGCTTCAGTGGAAAGGCAGCCTAAATAGGATATTTATCCGTGATTTCGTTGTTCGCCGTTTCGTGTGTCCAACGTTTGGGCGTGCTGGCAGCAGCGCCAAAATATTTGGAACTCTAAACGAATAGTTAAATATGGTATTATATATATATATCCCGTTTTCAGTGTTAAATCCATGTCAGTTTAAACTTATATAGACGGACTATTTCAATGCATGTTTGAAAATCTTTTCTCTTCCATGAGCCAATTATGGCTTTCATAGGAAAAGTTTTTCATTATGAAGGGTAGAATAACCTTTTAGAGCCAGCTTGTGAGAACTTGCAGGTGGCTTGATCGCCACCCTGGTCAATAGAGAAATTACGTACATAAGCAAGGACGATTTGCGTTACATTTTGCTAGTATTATCTGCAACTACATATGCCTCAAGGGATTTGTCGTGATGGTTATGTAAAAATTGAAACTAGGCTATAAGTCACATAGTAAACTGTTATGGGTTATTGTTTTACACTAGATTTTGATCACTGTAATTGATTGTTTATTTGTATATTTTTCAATACAGGCCTACCGTTTGAGTTTTGACTGAGCCGGTGCCATTTTAAAGGCCTATCTATGTATAAAGCGAACTTTGTCTTAACTCAAGCTAAGTACAGTCGCGCTTCATCCGAAAACAAACCTTATCTTTATAAAGTTAATGTGCATATTCATACAAGCGACTGTGATCAAGCGTATCATACGAATAAGAAAATTATGCAAATAAGGTTAAATTTTGTATGTAGCGCGACTGCAGTATAATATGTACTATTCGATCTCGGCAACGTAAATTGTAATTTGTACTGAAACTGAACGAGCGCCGTCTGGTGATAATAATCGGAAACAACTACGCGTATCTACATTCAAATTGAAGTATTCTCTAATGCGATCGAGTAGGTTTTGACAGCTAATAAAACAGTAGGCCCACTGAGGTAGCTAAGTGGTGTGGAAGGGGTATGGATATCCGTCACTGGGTAACACTTTTTTTTTTCACGACAATGACCTTCATGCCTTGTTGGTTGAGAAGTCGCAAGCGCCTCTGTTACGCATGAAATTTTGGGTGCCGGGTCGTGAAAATTGTTATTGGGTTTTTCCATCCGGAATTTCTCAGTAGCAGCAACGGAGTCTGGATTTGTGCCCGGTTGATGGCAATAATCTCGTCTCCTAATACATAATAATTAAACATAACTGGCGAAATGTGGGTGTACCATTAGGGTCACCTTTGCCTAATTCTTTGGGTATTACAGGCGTGATGTTATGATCTTTATTCTCGTTTCAATAAAGTTGCATTTGGATTGGTGCCATTGTGCACATGTCTGTCCTGTCAGTCATAGTGATCTTTATTCTCTTTTACATAAGGTTCCTGTTTGGATAGGGAAAATTACTGTTATAGGACTCTGGCCGACTCTGCCTCATGCACCGTCCTCAGTTAAGCGTTAGGCCTGTAGTTTTAAAAATGGTGTCTGTATATCATTAAAGTTAACGTATCGCTTTTATGATGAGCTTTAGTCTTATTGGTTTATGTAGCCAGGTTTTCTTGCAATGTTATATTTTAGTTCAATTGACTTGTACATACTATTGTATTTAGGTAAGTTTTTATTGCGTGGATGAAATCGGAAATACATGGACTTTTTGAATATAATTGTTTTTATTGTGATAAGATACTGCTTAAAATGATTGTTGAAAGAAATGTTTACCTATAGGTACCTACGTATTAAGTACATCTTTCTGAACCCCCCCGGCCCCTTATAGAAATTTTTCGTCGGTTATTTTTAAAAATCAGCCGTGTCCTACAAAACTGATTCCTTTGTCTAACAATCGCTCTTTAAGGCGCTCCCTAACCGGAGCCTTTCCATGTCCCTAACAATCTAAGATTTGATTTTATAAAGAAACAAGTGATTGGTACAAATTGTAAGGTTGCGCACTGTAATCCTCGCTTCGCCTCACTCACTGCTGATATAATGCTGGAAGCTGAACTGTTATATTACAGGCTTGCATCCGGTGAGGGAGCGCCTTTACTTAAATGATTACATTCATTTTCATTATACAATTATTTCATCAACTCTTATGTAAAAGTATGAAAGAAATTGTTGAAGTTGCAACCCAAACTGAACTTTATGCTTAGTTTTAAAGTTATTTTTCGTATTTGTTGAAATTTTTGGAAAGTAAATTGCGAATACAGTATAGAGATTTCTTCGGGACTTTTGAATCATAAAGCAAAAAGTTTGTTATGCAAACACACTGGCCAGCAACAAGCAAGTTACATCATACAATATTTTCGAATAGTGAACTGACAGCTGTGAATTTCAACACAACGACACTAAGTAACGTATTTTATTTTAGCAAACTTTATCAATAATTTAGAATTTATATTGGAATCTAGTTTTAATAAACTAATTTACAATCATGATACCGAAAAGGGTGACATCAGCAAAGATTAGAGACAGAGAGTCCATTATGCTTTCTCAGACTCAGTCGCATTTCTTGGTGCCTTCTGAGAAACTTGACAAGGTGACTAGAAGGGTCATAGCACCTTATGCGCAAATAGAACGGAAAGGTACTTTTCAGACTATACTAAGTATACTAGCTTCGTCCTGCGGCTTCACTTGCGTGTAGGTCGAAAATAGGAAATCACCCCGCGGGAACTTGCTGTTGGAATAAAAGTATCCTATATGTTAGCCCAGGTCTACCGGTGTGACAAATTATGACGGAATCCCTTCAGCCGTTAAAGCGTCTAAAGGTAGCTAGCAGACAGTTATACTTTCGAATTTATTAAAAATAATATGGATAGAGACGTGCTGTACCTTGCGTGGACCCCCACGCAAGGTACAGCACGTCTGGACCAAGTCAGTCTTTACTAACTTGCTTGGTTAGGTTACAATGTCAGCTAACCTCGCATTCTATTGTAACTCTTTAGCTATAATATAATGTGAGGTCACCTTACATTGTTGATTATGTTCCTATTGACGTGCGGGTGTACATCCAGTGAGCGCAAGCATAACGATGCGATTTAAGTCTTAGGTTCATACAGGAAATTAAAAAAAAAAACCTGAATTTAGTCAATTCAGATCTGAAATTACGCTTCCGAGATTACCCTCTGGTCCAGATACCCAGGGACAAGAGACTCTGAAAAAGTGGGGCATATGCCTGGTTCTTTAAACTGCTGAACCAGTCTTCTTGCAATGCTCCAAAAAATTTAAAAAAACCAAAAGTTTGACTAAAGGACATCTGACGTCATGGACAGGGAAATCTAAAATGTTACTACCAACCGTTCTATATTCAAATGCAGGCCTGAAAGAGGAAGAAGAGAAAGCTGGAAGGTACCTCGACATGAACAGGTTCAATGTCTTTTTGGAAGATACGGTGGATCTGGAGTCGCTTCTGTACGAAACTGCCATGGTGTTGAGGACTGTCACCGAAAGTTCTGGTAATCACGGATTATTTTGTAGCTGAATACTTACAGGGTCCTGTACGGAAGGGTATCTTAATGATCCTGTGTTCAGCAATCACAGCAATGTTGTTTAGCAGAAAATGAAGATATACAGGATGGTAGGATGCTCTCAGGCTTGCTAGAATGACGATCTTTAGCTGAGGATTTTCCAGAGTGACTGGTGGCAGCAAGATGAAAATTGCCGCGAGAATCGAGATGAATATAGCGTGCGATTCGACAGGCCTAGGTACTTATGGCCAGCAGTAGACTGCTATAGGCTGATGACGGTGGGCACTTTATCAGAAGGGCTTGAGCGGGAAGTCAGATTGACAGCTGTACATGTTGTTGAGTCGTCACTCGTCGCCGCCGTCTATGGAGGCCACCGCACCCTTGGGGTTTTTGAGTTGACATTGTACCGCTTTTAAAGAAAGAAAATATGAGCCAAAAGAATAATGCAAAGGATCTGGTCAGGAGGTAATCATATTTTGATATGTTACAGGTGTATTCGTTTACATAGTGGACAAAATGAAGAATGAGATAGTACTGTTGCATCCAGACACGGACAATCCTGAAAGGCACGAAGTAAATATACCTATTTGTAAGTCTTTCTGCTTTTCTCATCTCGCATCGACCACAAACTAAAAACATTTAGTCAGTCAGCCAGTGACTGCCTGGAATGTCATATGTTTTCAAATTTTTAAACAACGTGGCTTTAGAAATATGAGCCTGATTTTGAATCCACGACTGGCGACTCGTTTACTACGCCTACGTAGTCGGGGGCACTGGACTGCTTTGTGAAGATTTTTTTAGGTTTTTTTACTGTATTCGCAACCCGGAAGTAATCCTTTTTATTTTTTACAAAGGTGAAGGCAGGACAGCAGCAGCTCACGTGGCCTACACCAAAGAGTTCCTCTTGCTAGAAGATGTGCAGCGAGACCGACGGTTCTCAGAAGGTCTCCGTTGGATCGACGCGAAGGTGGCGCTCTGCATGCCGGTTGTCAAGCCTGATGGAGACTGCTATGCTGTGTTAGAACTGTACCGGACTTATCCCAAGACTTATGATGAGGTGAGAAGTTTACTTATGTATGGTTGTATCTGAGGTTACTTAATTTGATAAATGATGTTTATTTTGCAAATAGGTTCTTTTTACAGACACTTTTACACGTCATTTTTTTAACTATTTTGTCCGGTGTTTCGTGCCTCAACTACTCTGAGAAGAAACAGCCGAAACAAGCTCAGAGGTCATAGTCGCTTTTAAGGGCCAGACATAACCTGGTCAACTCACATGAGGATTATGCACATTAGTGTCCGAGATGGTCTTTTGAAGAAAGAATCACACAGATTTGAGTGGACCTGTCCAGTCAAGCATTTGTCAGTTATCATGTAGCTCGACTTATAACTCATGTTCTCGCTATAGTACCTACCTACACCAATATCCTGAATATGGTAACGTTACAACATTATACTGCTATTTGATTGATAAAAGCGGTATCATATGAGTAACTTCAAATCACATACTTCAAGTGTTGCTATAAACCTTTTTCGTAGGGAAGACCGCAGTCTAGATTGGGCGACGATCTTTGAAGGGTAGACCTTGGACCTTGCAAAAATCGTCGCTAGATTCACTACTCCCAGCTCTGCAGCTTTCACCGGCTGAAAAAATCTGGATTGGAACCGCTGAGGTTCCAGAATAACATGGGATTAGAGAGACTTACCTATATCGTCCAATGGACTTAGTCTTCACCAAATCGGAGAGGTGCGGAGCGGAGAGGACACGTGTGTGAATCGACCAATTATTATTGGTTGAAAGTCACATCGCATTTTTGGTGTTTCCTGTGATTGGTCGAAGCTTGCACCGTTGTGGCCGCTATGCTGAAAACCGTTCCGTACTCTGTTATAGGATCATGATGATGACGATGTTCTTCATTTCCAGAGTGTAGTATACACAGTGGTGAGCGTGGCTTGCTGGGCAGGCGCGGCAGTGCACCAGGCCCAAGCGAGAGTCGTTCTCCAGAAGACTGCTCACCTCAACACGGAACTTCGTGCGTTGCTGCAGAACTACTTCTGTGATAAGGCTTCCATTGATACTATGCTGACTGATATGTTGGTGAGAAATGGCTGAACTTCTATTTCTTGATGTCTTTAAATGCTTCATTATGGAGTTATTTGCTTCGTCCAAGCATTACTATATAATAATTATAAGCTATGACGGCCCGGAGCCCAAATAAGAGTGGGTACTTAACTAAGTTCAAATGTACGTAAGATTGTCCCGTCGCTGATCCTTGACTTCAGTCACTATCATCATTCGTCTATCCTTATGCCAATTTATTTGGGGTTACACCGAATTCCACAGACGATTGTAAAGTCATTCGTGGGCGCGATGCGCAGCAGTTTCTACATACTCGACAAGGACCACCTCGGAGATTTCCTTCAGGCTGACATGTGGGACGACGGCTGGTCCAGCGAAAGGAGCACTATGCCGAGGAAGAAGCTAAAAGTCAAGTAAGTGCTTTTAGGCATTGTGGAGAAGAGACATGGTGTATATTTGAACTTAATCCTTCTTTTATTTATTTATTTATTAAAAGTTTATGCACATGTATAAAAACACTATGCAAAGGCGGACTTAATGCCTTGGGCATTTTCTACCAGTCTACCTTAGGGTGATGCAGAGAGTAAACATAGTAGGTGCAGCATAAATTGAAATATCAAGAAAACATTATAAATAAAATATAACAATACATACATAAATACAAACAAACAAAATAAAACAAAGTAAAGAGAGAGGAAAACTAACAACAATTTAATTTTGAGACGAGTCTGCCAGCTTCTTACGTAAGTGTTCGCGAACTTTTACTTTAAATGTGAACCGACTGGTGGCCATCCTGATATTCAGAGGGAGCTTATTTTCTGGTAGCTAGAGCAGAATTCCGAATGAGCATGAATACTAAAGGGTGAAGCTAGTAGGGTAACCCGTGGACTGACCTCACCTAAAGGCCAACACGATCATCATCAGCCTAGCCTTTTCCCAAACTATGTTGGAGTCGGCTTCCAGTCTAACTGGATGCAGCTGAATATAATTTTACATGGAGCGACTGCATAACGTCTATTACGATACCCCTTGGTAATTGACACTGCCATGAGGTATCTTGTGATCCAGTTGCTAACTTGAGGAGGTCAGAAAAGCAGTCACTACATGATAAATGCTGTATGTAGCTACATTCGGTTAGATCAATTAGATTAGCTTATCAGGTAGCGGAGCTGCGATGGCTTTTTAGGGTCAATGATGTATCATTGCATCACTCTTAACGATATTGAAGTAAGAGTATTTTTGCATTAGCTGATAAATGTTTCTACACGACCCACGAATACCTTAGTTTTAAGAACAGAAAATTATTGTAACACCTCACTATGCTCCTATTAGTGCAATAATAGCTATTTAAGTTAGTATGTAGCATAAAATTAAAAAAGAGTAAGTTCTATGTATGTATAGGTATGTGTATACATACTCTATGTACCCATTTCGTTTCGTTGTTATTTTAACCTTACGTCTCGGATACCAGAAACGGTGAATATCCTTATTGTTATATCATGTAGGTAATGTAACTTTTTTGCACCAAAAAAAAATATGTTTCATCCTTTCTGCTATCTGTCTCTGTCAGCCAAACTTGAACCGAAAGCTTACTAGAGGCAGGAGACGTTTTTCCGCTATGGAAAAATCCAGGCTAAAAATAATTGGGACCAAAACTACCCTCAATTTTTACTTTTCCACAGTTTAAGCTTCGAACAAACTCCCGCAGGCTATGTAGCCCGGACCGGGGAGAACCTGAATGTTCGCGACGCGTACAAAGACCCACGGTTCGCTAAAGAGATAGATCCAACTTCTGGCACCGTTGTTAGATCTTGCTTGGTGTCGCCGATCACGGATAAGAATGGAGTTATTGGTAAGTTAATTGTTTAAAAATAACATTTTGAGCAACCAAAAGGGTCTTAGGAGAGACTCGTACTAGTATAATACGACCAAAGAGACCGATTTTTTCAATCGTCATCGTGCTTCGCCTAGTCCCAGGTTTTTATACAAAATGTAGGGTAATATCTTATAAAAAAAAACACCCTAGCCCGGGACCGAAATAGCTGAAAGCCAGGGAGACCTTTGTCCTGCAAAGGTATTGTTACGAGCTGAGTATAGGATAAATTAAAACACGACCAGATACACAACATTTTTTAAAATTTCATTTTCATTTCAATCACAAATTCACCACTGATTACCACACTATTCAGTTCGATATCGCTCTTGAACATTCTCGAACCTTCTACACAGTTCAATAGTGAAAAATTCTAGACTCGAACGTAGAGTACAAAAAAAATCAGCTGTTCCATACATTTTGACACTGTAGTTATTGCACTTTTGTAGGAAACAGCTCTTTTTTTTTAATAACCGACTAAAAATGTCTATGTGGGGGGGTTCAGAATGATGTACCTATTGAGTATGTGGTTTCCGTTTTCCCGTCGGTGACCCTTCCACCCCGTAGTGTACTCGTAAAAAATCCGACGTAACAGTACCATACTGTAGGCAGTAGGTACAGTCCCACTGCTGGGCTAAGCCCTCCCTCTCTCTTTTCATACATAACTCTGTCTATTGATAGTGCCGGTTGTGCCAGAAACCTCATAATAAAATCATAATTACGGTGACACAGGTGTGGTTCAACTGACGAACAAGACCAGCGCACTGCCGTTCGACTCGGACGACGAGTTGATCTTCTCCGTCTTCGTGAGCTACTGTTCGCTCATCGTGCACTTCTACAACATGCAGCAGAAGATGAGATTCCATGTATGATTCACTATAAATACCCCTGCTTTTCACGAGGATACGGGAGACATTCTTAAAATTTCTTCAAATTTCGTTTCACATCTGCGCATTAATTTGAGCTAAACCAAGCGACGTTTTTCCAAAACTAAATACAGGCATCGGCTTCTACTAAAAAATTCCTGATTAATAAATCCCATAACACTGCCGACCTAGGAATCGAATCCAGGATCCCATTTTCAGTGGGTATTCGCGTTTGCGATCAATATCCTATGTCATCAACACATAATAAAACTCTAGTAGGTATAAAAATGTCCCCTTTGGATTTTAGAAGCAGCCACTAATCAGCATTCTAAAATAAAATTAACAGAGGTTGGTATTGAAAAATTGCAGAAGAACCTAAATAGCGTGCACTCCGAGCTCATGGGCTTACACCTGAAGGCTTGCAAGCACGACCTGGAGGAGCTCATGGAAACCTGCAACAACAATGTTGTGGTGCCGCCTGCCAACTTTCGAAGGTAAGGGGGGAAAATACATTTTGTTCATTAAAGTGGTTATGGTCTCGCCAACGGTGGGCCAAGATATGATTGAATAAAAGTGCAAAAATGTCATGGAGTGATTGTGGATACTCTCATTAATTATCAACTTTTACGACAGGGCCAGACCCAGAGGTACTTTAAAATGGGTACAATAAGAAGATTTTCTATTAATAAGTACATGAAATTACACCCTCCGTACTCCCGAACCGTCCCACGCCCTCTCCCTGTGTGTGTTGCGCTTTAGACTCCTGTCCCACCGCAGACGAGGAAGCGACTATTTTTTCATTCAAGAAACGTAAAAGATTGTAGATCCCGCTTATGAAAAGACAAGTCGATCGCTCACTGTTCACACTTGACTGCTGTGGTGATAGCACATCTAGGGGCGGGCTATGTCCGCAGTCGTCTCCTTAATGTTTCGGCCCGTATGGTATGATGTCGGTGGGGCCATGGAAGGTGGTGGGTTTGTTCACACTCGACTCTAGGTTCTAGCTCTATTGGCTTCTCACTTATTACCGGGGGTGGGACAGAGCTGTGCTTTATTGTAATGTTCCTATTTCAGTTTTGACTACCACATAAGCGAGGGCAGCAAGGAAGAAATGCCGCACCTCGTAGCGTTCATGTTCTCGGAGTCTTTTTGTCAGCAGCGTCAGTTCGACCGACTCGCATTAGCCGACTTCATTCTGACCGCGTTAGGCAGCTACAGGGATAACCCGTATCACAATGCAGAGCATGCCTTCTGTTTCACGCACACGATGTATCTGATTCTCATCAATAACGTCGGATATTTTGATTTTGTTGAGGTATGTGAGTATGTTAAATTTAATACCTTTTCTTCGTGATATAGGTTCAGGTAGGCCTTCATCTGGTTAAGACAGCTCGACTGTGTGGTTTAAGCTGGTGGTAGCCCTGCAGCTTTGTCTGTTTAGTTCGTCGTCTGGAAGGGATTATAAACTTTAGGGCAAACTGTCATATGACCACGCCTAACATCATTATATTGAATGGTTTGTAGGTACATAACCATTTCAGATAGATAAGAATATTTTCTTGTTACATACTTTTTAGATCGTGATTTTTCAGTAGTCGGGTTTTAGTTTTTGAACTTTATAAGCTTTGACCAGAACTCTGCCACCTCGGCGGCGTTGGTAGTGGCTTCGGACAGGTCCCTCAAAGAAAGTGCAGGTGGAATTACACATAGAGCAGGACAAGAGATAAGTCGTAATTTGTGTTGAGACACCACAGTCACCTTTTGTTCACCTGGTGATTGCAGACAATAGCCCTGATGCTAGCAGGTCTGTGCCACGACCTGGACCACCCCGGTTTCAACAACAATTTCCTGACACTGGTGAAGCACCCGCTCGCCAGCATGTACAAGACCTCCATGCTGGAGAACCACCACTTCTACCTAGCCAAGAAGATGATTGAGGTAATGTGCATTGATTTACTTCCTTATAAATGTATGACAAAAAAAAACCTCTCGCTAAATTGAACTCTTAAATTCGTCCCATCCTGTATCTTAAATTCTTAATGCTTGTAATAACATCAGCTATCAAAAGTTTTGTTACGGCGCTTCCTCACCGGGAGCGTTCGCCTGTAATCTGAACAGCTTCATATCACTGTTACAGTTCAAATTCACATGTTTATGTGCAAAATCGAATCTTGGATTGTTACATTGCAGGCGAATACTCTCGGTGAGGAAGCGCCTTTAAGTTTAGGCCAGGCTTCGTGACATAATTCAGATGAACTATATAACTAGAATAAGGTGGAAAAGGGAGACGATTAATTCGTCATTAAATTCCAGGATAAGAACATTCTAGCCAACGTCTCGAAACAAGAACAGGAGACCATTATAGAGGAGATAAAGTACGACATCCTGTGCACGGACCTGGCGGTGTACTTCCAGATCCGGGCGCAACTGACGCCGCTGTTGGCAGACCATGAGTTAGACTGGACCGTTACCGCGCATCGGAAGATGCTTAAGGTTTGGTATACCTTCTATTGAACAGTAAACTAAAGCTAGTATCAAGTGCCCATCCTGCACAACCACTTGCACCTATCAGGATTTAATCGAAGCAAATGTTAGAGCTGTGCAGGTGGCTTCATACTGATCTAACACAATTTGATTTCATCGACACGAAAAGAAGATCTCTGCTCGCCGTCTGTCACATGGCCTATGACCGACTGGAGTGGAGATCGTGTGTGGGACATCCCTAGTTGGATGTATAGATCGAAATTACGCCAACACTTTTATTATATTCAAATTAACATGAAAATAACTTTCAGGGTATACTAATGACGACGAGCGATCTGTCCGGATGCTGCAAGCCGTTCGGTGTATCGAAGGCGATTGCGGAGGCTGTGTATCAAGAGTTCTATGACCAGGTTCGTAAAATTTACAGATCATTTGATATCAAGTGCTTCCCTAATTTTCTCGGTTTTGGTAAAAGAAAATTACGAAAACTGTTGGTATGTTCCTTAGGTTGGTAATGTCTAACCTGATTTTCAATATTCGCGCGCTTTGTTATTTCGATCAAATAGCATTGACCGTGGTCTCCAGAAGACTGAAGTAGGTACCTATAACCAGTGTTAAGATCACACTATGTCATACCTAGTCATTAGTGAAAAGTATAATGAATCGTCCATTACCTACTACCTAGTGAAACTGACCCAAAAGGTGGCTCATTACTTAGGTACAGGCTACACTTTTAGGTACGATTTGGGAGAGTACTTGAGTCCTTTTCTTTTTTCTTCAGTTTTTTTTTTGCTTTTCTAGACTGAAAAGTTCATAATTAAGTCGATACAGTTTCTCCTCTTTAAAACTGATTCCATACGACCAGGGCGACCGCGAGCGCGAGATGGGCTACACGCCCCTCAGCATGATGGACCGCCGCCGCTGCATCAACCAGCCCGCGGAACAGATCCAGTTCCTCTCCGTGGTCGTGCTGCCCTGCCTGCTCATGCTGCAGAACGTCTTCCCTAACACCAGCCAGCTAACTGACAACTGCAGGTAAGCGATAAGACACTCGTGTGATCCTGAATGACGACGCAACGCGGATACGGTGCACAAAACATACAACACGTTCCGGCCCGGAACATGTGCGCGCACGATCGCATTGCGAACAAGTTCAAACTTTTCGGTTGTTTGTTTCGTACGCCGCGGATTCCGCATCCGCGATGCGCTGTCACTTAGGACGCACACTAGGGTTTCCGTCCGCTAAAACACGCGCGGATGGACGCTCGCGTGTTTGTAATCAAAAATAGTATGAGCGGCGCAAGGTAACAGCGGGCACCCGCGCGAGTTGTAGCGGTCGCTCTAACATGCAACTATGATATATCATAATAATGAGTGTTTTTCGATAGGTATAGGTAAGGCGGCTGATCTCAGCTGACACCAGCCCTTGTCGCGGAAAATAATTTTATTATAGTGAAAGTGTGTGCTAAACACACGGATACTCTTCATTCACTGCTCTTACGATTTGGACACTCAGCAATTGATACATTACTCAATTCAGGGGCACGCTAGGAGGTTTAGATGGAGCATGAATCCTCAAATATTCGACTTGTATTTGCACTTTTCCAGAAGCGCAACTTGCGCAATCAATTAAGCCCATTTCATTTAGACTACCTGCTGTGGTTCACGCTCGGGAAAAAAAAAGTAATTAATACTAACCAAATATTCCTACGATCTGCGACGACGTAATTGTATGTAACAAGCTTCTCTTGCCAACCAAATATGCCTTTCTTTTTTACCATCACAATTATAATATCACTTTGTTCTAGAAAAACGCAAGAGGCTTGGCATGAAGAGATAGAGATCCGCGGCCAGAAGCTGTGGCGCCAAGATGACGCCATTCCCAATTAGAAGAGCCGCTTCTTATCAGACAGCACGAGGGTCTAAATAATAAATAATTGATATTTTTACGCAATAAAAAAATCTGTCTTTTAGTCCGAGTATTTTTTGCATCTGAAATCGTCGTGAGACTGGTTAATACGATTGGGCCCAGTTAGCCCAGTACTAACTGGGTTGTGGAGATCAGATGGAGGCAGTCGCTCCATGTAAAATATTGGTATTCAGCTGCATCCGATTAGACTGGAAACCGACTCCAACATATTTGAAAAGTAAAAGGCTAGGCAAATGATGATTTTGTGCATCTTGAAAGTAATATTCTGGCGATGACTGGTGGGTGCAATTCCATTCATTAGTTTACGTCTGCAAGCAGCAACCCAACAACAACCTTATTGTAATGAAAATAAAGATCACTATTATTTGGAAGACTTCTCAATGACAGCAACCTCATTGAAACTGCATGACAGTGATGCTGCCCAATAAGAAGTAAACGTACTGTAAAAGAACAGTAGGCGTCGTCCTAATTGGCTAACGATCGTACGAGCAAACGATGCGATTTGGTCGCGCGATGGTCCAACAGGCGTCTTAATAGCACGCGCGATGCCCGTCATGGCCGTCGGGCATCGTTTTGTTTGCCTATGACTTCCAAATGTGTGGAACTTTTTAGATTTTGACGGCTTTCCGAGTGTGCTCTCAATGATTTTGAATTGAACTGTGTATCTAGCCGGGTACAGATTATGTGTTCGCGAACACACTATAAACAACTGCGTGCACTCTACGTGCATACCCGGCTTATGGAAAATGTTACATTGCGTGTTGCATTTCATGTTTTGCATAGCAAGTAATCTGTACCAGGCTTAAAAAGCTAGCAAACTTAGTTGGGACTGTAAGTCTATAAAGTTGGAGCTATCCGAAAATATGTAACTAACGGCTCTAGTTGCTACTAGCGGCTAGTATTTTGCTGACAGCTTAAAAAAAATGGCCTAAAACATCACGCCGCGCATAGCTGAATAGTATCGACAGTATACGAATTGAAACACGCAATGACATGATAGCAAATTTATTTATCCTAATACGATAGACATAATACATTGTATTCCAATTTTATTTGGTGTACAACGAAAATACATGTAAATTATACTTCTGTTTAACTAAACAGTCGATTATTATCTAGTGATGGACACACTTTATAGCTAGTGATATAAAGCTAACAATCTCCACTTTTGTACACCAAAAGCTCAGTGTCATTCCTTACCTGAAAACTTTTCAATTTCTATAAATAATATTGCCAAACTCCTTTTCACCCCAGTAAACAAAGAAACACGTTTTTTTTTTTAAACTATAACTAATTTACATCTATGTTATTCAGATTACTTATAACTTTCGCTCTTTCAACGCACTAACGGCGCATCACAACTTTATACAAAACTGCTCAGCCGTTAACACATCTTTACATCTACCCATAGAGTAACACACAATAAATACAATCAATTTCCTTAACGAAATTACAAAAAAATGAATTAGATATTAAAATAATGAGATTTATAATGCATTACATGTCGAAATATACATGGCAAACCACAATACGTAGGGACCGACTGATGAGCTTGATCGATATTTACGAATAATTTCAACAATTCCAATTATATTGCTCAATAATTCAAACAATAACTTATTTTTGTTCTAATACATTTATTAATCTGTGAAACATTATGCACCTCGAGTCTTACTGTTCCATTTTTAGAAAATGAAAGGAGCATTACTTCTTTTATTATAAAATATAATCTGTGGAATGCTGTGCTGTGTAATCTGTTGTCTCAAAAGTTTGCATTCGTTTCTTTTTTATTTTTTATTATAATCACTGAAGATTATTGCAAATTGTGTTTTGTAACAAAAACTAGAAGGCAGGGTCATGATTTGTTTGTCACAACTGCAATAAAATTCGGAGAGGAACTTTAAAACTACTCGCTTGCTGCAACTGGCCTATGAACAAAGTACGATACCTTATATTGTCTTATAGCTGTCTAGTTACTACAGAACACATTGTTGCAACACAGACACGTTGTCTCCCTTGTACCAGACAGGCAGGCCTATTGACGATGTCCAAGATTAGTTACATCTTACCACAAAACTGTACTTTTACTATTTAAATTCTTTATAAGAGTTATATTTAGCACAGTCGTTTGTTGCAAAACTAATCGGACATATTTACATTGATATAAATAACAATCTGTGTTGCTAAAGTCCTTGCAAATTGTGAAGACATTTATTAGGGTCACACACGAGGTCAATGTGTGCGTGAATTTGTAATTATGAACGCACACATAACATGTAACAACGCAACTCCAACATTTAACAAGGATAGTGCTGAAAAAATAACACGAGTTCAGAACCTCCTTTTGGTAAAATAGGCCAATATACGGTCACACACAAGGAGGATGGTTTTAAAGTTCGAAGCTCGCATTTGGTGTCCGATATTGTCTATTATGTGTTTCGTATCTTGCCGGGGACGTAGCTCTTGTCTATGGTGGAGTCCTGGAGGAACATATGAAGGCACCGCTCGTTCTGCGCCAACGGATGGCCAGCTATCTTGTTGATGAATACTTCTAGACCTGGAAGAGATGAAACATTTGTTTTAATGACTGCGGTTTAGTCCAGTCAGTATTGACGGATCAAGTACTGTGACAACTAGTTCATACCCTTGACTTCGCTCGTGTGGAGGTTGGAAAATATCCAATGGGAACGTACTACTGGGAAATAAAGTAGCGTTTATCCAAACCCAGGCCATCAACCTCCAGCCATCAAGGCGTGGAAGGGTAAGAGACAAACAGATAGGATTGTTACTTTATTATATGGGATTGATGCTCTGCTCCTATTGGTCGCAGCGTGTTATATAGCCTTCCTCGATAAATGGGTTATCCAATACTAACTTTCCAATTCGAACCAGTAGTTTCCGAGATTAACGCGTTCAACCAAACAAACTCTTCAGGTTTATAATATTATAAGTATGAATAAGTCAAGTTTGAATGGTGGTGACGAGTTGATGACTAATGAACATGCCAAAAAATGTCTGCGAAAAAACCGATTCTAGGAAATCATTAAAGTCCGCCCAGTTTTATGATAACGCGATACGTGCCAGAATAATTGTGTTTAACAAATTTTATTGATATACTGATATCAATAAAATTTGTAACTAATAACTCTATTAGTATTGCACATTATGTGTTGTGAAAGAGAAATAAATTATACGTTATGTAATGAACATACAAGTATGACAACTGTTTTACTTACGGAGTGATACACAATAGTAATGTAGATATATTTATTTGTGTGATAATTGCTTCGGTTCGGCTTTGTGACCCCCAACAAATATTACCGAATCAAATGTGCCGACCCGGAAAAGTGTGTTGCACCCCTCATAGAGAATAATGACGTTAATATGTTTATGTTGATGTTCTAAGAACCCGAGCTTTTTCTAAAACTTTATCACCATCGTCTGCCTAGCCTCTTCTCAACTATGTTCGGTGCAGCCGAACACCAGTATTTTACATGGAGTGACTGCCTATCCTATCTGTCCACAACTCAGTTACTGTTGTCACTGGGTATAGCGATACCCCGTGGCGAGACTGGTTCTCAGACTTAGGCTTCTGACTATCTGTAACAAGAAAAAGAAAACTACCTAACGTGCTTTGCGAGCGCAGATTGGTATCAGTATGTAATGGGTGGGCACCCATCCACGGACAGAGCTCAGCAAACGCTGCTTAACCTTCAAGATCGAGCGGCTGTTATTATTTAGTCACAAGCAGAGGCTTCTGGCTAAATAATAACAGCGACGTGTTCTAATAATAGCTTGATACTTTTTTGTATTATCTCCTTAATTTATATGTATACTTACATAGGTGCATAACAAACGGGGAAAATTCGAACAGGAAAAATTCTCGCAAATATATGGATGATCCACAGATTAGCAAGATTTTCCTCTTTCTTATCAACAGGATAAGTCTATCACTTGTTTCCAAAATATTTTTTATCTAATGCGGAAAAAATTCCATGGACCAATTAAAAATATGTGGCAAACCTTTCATAACCATTTACCGTAAACTATTGTCTAATTACCTGAAAGAAAAAATCCAAAACTAAACCTTTTAACTTAATAGGAAATATTGTAAGTACCTGACTTGAACCCATTACTAAATTTAATTTGATGGGCAATGTGGCGACACTTCGGGGAGGTCTATGTCTAGCTGTGGACGGCTTTTGGCTCATTTATGATGATAAAAGTTTTACCAAATTATCAAAAACACAAATTGTGTACGGTAAATGGAATTAGAAAGGTTTGTACCTATACTATTAGAAATAATTATTAAAAAAAAAATCCGTGTCGTTGGTGCGTCTACAAAGATTGAAAGTCACATACACAAACATGCAGACTCGGAACAACTACCTGTCAGCCATACACATGTTTTTTTCCGTGCGGGAAACGAACCCACGACGCACAGCACAGCAGCCAACCGTGCTGTCCCGTGACTGGGACTTTTCCTTGAAGGATAAAGGAAAACTCAACTGGGTGCCTAAATTATGAAAGATTAGGCAAAAGTGTAACATACAGTGCACCCACATTTTGCCAGTTATGTTTAACGCTCATATAAGAGGGGACGATCCTTTTGCCATCAACCGGGCACAAAATTGACTCTGGGCTGCTAATGAGAAATTCATAATGGAAAACCAAATGACACTGCCCGATCTGGAAATCAAACCCAGGACTTCATGCTCAGGAGTAGCGTTTGCGACCGCTAGACAAGGGAGGCGGTCTTAAAGTAAATTAACTAATTAATATGTGTTATCCATGTACACGATTAATCTACTCGTATACTAATATTATAAAGCTGAAGAATTTGTTTGATTGAACGCGATAATCTCAGGAACTACTGGTTCGAATTGAAAAAATATTTTAGTGTTGGATAGTCCATTTATCGAGGAAGGCTATAGGCTATATACCATCACGCTACGACCTATAGGAGCGGAGCATCAAACAAAAATTTAACGCAGACGAAGTTGCGCGAGTCAGCTAGTCTATTATAATTATTATCAAGATAAATTGGACGTTTTTGTAAATAAATATTAAACAAGGAAACAAATACACCAGTGAGGCAATAAGTTTCGCGATCATTTAAAGATAGCGCATTTGTTTTATCACAAACAAAATGTCGACACCTAATACCAAAAGATAAAATAAGCTATGGTAAGTATTATTGCTTCCCCAGACTTCAACATGCTGATCTTCTACATCTACTTTTCATGTCTGGTGGTCAAGAGTTTTTAAAACTTGTTTTGATGTCAAGAACGCTAAAATAATTTATGGATATTTAATTAATGGTAATCCCTTTTTTACGCTAGAAGCACAAAATCGAAAGAAGTGGAAGAAATGGA
The DNA here is from genome assembly GCA_964057025.1 of Standfussiana lucernea. NCBI lineage: Eukaryota > Metazoa > Arthropoda > Insecta > Lepidoptera > Noctuidae > Standfussiana > Standfussiana lucernea. Next base: position 15,228,016 of record OZ059796.1, read on the forward strand.
AGGAAGGTTTTGCTCAGGAATGGCACATTTCAGTGTAACAAAAAGACAACCTATAAAGTTGGCACGGTTGGCGCAGTGGCTGAGCGATTGACTGCTGCGCTGCGTGTCGCGGGTTCGATCCCCGCACGGAACAAATATTTGTATGGCCTACAGATAGTTGTTCCGGGTCTGGTTGTTTGTATATGTGACTTTAAATGTTTGTAAACGCACCCACGATACAGGAGAAATTCCTAGTGTGGGGCAACGTTTTTTTTTTTTAAAAAAAGAAAAAAAAAAAGAAAAGTTAAACCTTCACTATTACTTACGGGATATCTTCCGCGATTAATGTCATCTCGTGATCATGGCGCTTGCAACAGCGTCGAAATATCGGGAGCTCGATGTAAACATTAATCGCGGAAGTTATCCCGTAAGTGATAGTGAAAGTTTAGTTATAAACCGTGAAAGCTTAAAACAGTGAACCTATAAAGTTAACAGGCAAATAACCATTTGCCTTTTAGACTAATAATTGTTTATAGTTAACTTCTTAACAATAGCGTACTAGGCTACATACTTTTCTCACACACCTAAGATTATCCCCCAACTACACATATTTTGGCAGCTATCTGACAACTGCTATGTATTACGACTAACATAAAAGAGATGGTAACAAGAGGGCAATATACGCGCTTAACTATTTTTTCGTATATGGCAATCAATATTCCAGCAACAATAATGCCAATACCTTGTTGTAATTTAATCCTTTTTATATAGAAGTATGTACGTAAGTATTGCTGAAATAAATTATCTATTCTATTAATCTAATCCTCAGTAGAACAAACTGCGCATCTCAGTTCATAAAATACATGATATGTGTTTCTAAGACACGCAATCTTAAGACAATATCAATTAAAGTTTCGAATGTCTGTACAATACACATAAATATAGTACTTATAACATGCAAGGCGTCAAAATTAAGTGGCGTAGTAACATACACATCACACTATACCGTAATATCACAACTATATTCCCCGAAGGGGAGGACAGAAGTGTAAGTACTCTGTATCTCATTTCGTCAATTATTTTTTAGACTCACCCAAGCTATACTTGCAAAAGAGGGAGAGCTCTTAAATGGTGTAAAGTACAATGTGATTACACACACAAACAGTTACCAAGGTTTCACTACCGGGTCCAGGAACATCCTGGACCCTTGGCATTTCAATATTTTGCGGGTTACGAAAAATATCCTATCCGTAAGAACAGCTGTTCCATTCATTTTGAACATCTGGGAGTTATTGCACTTTTGTTGGAATGGCTGCTTTTTTTTTTCATTTTAAAATTTTGTGCCACCGTTTTCACTATATTGTGTATAGTGCTGTCGATAGCAGTGACAGATATTTTGTTTCATGTAACAATGAATGACTAAACTGGGAGGCGTACAATTTAATAGTAATTTTATTGCAGTGAACTTTAGTTGATAAGACTCTGCCCTTGACTCCAGCAATGCGTCAGCTTTGATTTTATGAATGAGTCGGAAAAAAATATACGATTTTAAAGTAAGTTGCTTATATTTTCCCTGGATCTTTTTATGATACTTTGTTACTGAAGAAAATTTGTTTGTAAAACAATATTCAATAACACCATAAAGAAACAAAGTCCCTTGTAATATACTAAACTTGATAAAAATTGTTGCTCCCTACACAAAAAGGAAGAAATGGATCCACTTACCTGCATCCTACACTCAATGTGTTATTGATGCTACTTTAAATGGGACATTTTTGTCATGTGTATCAACTATTTTCATATTGGCACCCTTTCAAACTATTTACGCTACTAGTAAAAGACACTAAATGTCACACAGCATTATTTTACAATTGAAAATATTGAAATAGCTTCTTAACAAGACAATTGCAGTGAAACTTTTCACCAGTTTGAGTGGATTTGATCAGAACTGACAATAAATATGATGTAAATCGGAGTGAATGAGACCTTAACCAGAGCAAATTCGATCTGAATCAGAATTAATTTGACACTTACAAGAGTCAAATATCAAATCCGATTCAGGACTTGAAGATTGGTTTAATCAAGTAAACAATAATCCTAAGTATAATTAAAGAGATAAAGATCAGTAGCTTAGTCATTAAAATGGTAAATAATACATGAATCATTACAATTATCATTACTTGTTTATGTGTGTTGTATGTAGCAATTATATAAAGTATTTGTAGTATATGTATGTACCATACTGCTATACAACAGTAAACAATATCAGTCACTGTACTAGTAGAAATAGACGGGATGTAAGATGAAGTCCGAAGATGCATCTTGGCTATCTGTGGCCTGGGATTTCGTAACAATAGAAAATTGATATCTCTTTAGCGAATGGTTGACAGGTTAAAGATGTGTTATAGTGCAATCTTATTGATGGCAAAAAATTACTTTAAGTATTATGAGGGACATGCCTGAAGACCTTGCTAATTCCTGTAATAATTAGATTATGAACAAAATCTATTTCTGTCTTGATTATGTATGGCTTTAGTTCTTTTGTATGTTATGTTGACCTGCCGTAAAATATCACAATTCAAGACTAAACTTAACTAACAAACAAAGTCATGCTGATCTTAGGGTAAAATTCTAGATCTTTATAACGTAGATTCTGAAGGCTTAAAGTAAACACACATACCTTTTCTACGGTCTTCAATAAATTCTTCTTCAAAAATTCCATCATCTCCACGGAATGGTAGCTGTCTTTTCAGGGCTTTGCCTGGTAGAGGTGGGACGACAATCTACAACGAAACACAAGAATAGAATTAAGTTTCAATTTATCATTTTTATCTCTAGTATTTCCACGTCCAATTGTAATTATAATCAAAATAGCAGTTTGAACTTAGTTTTTTATTACATAACTTAAGTTTACTAAGCATTGAATTAAGTTTTTTCACAGGTCATGTTTACTAGTTACAAAAATCATTATTAAAAAAAGCTATGTTTGGAATAAATGTCAGGTAATTTGATGGTGTTACAGAACTCAAATGGAGTTGGGTAGGACACCTAGCAAGGCGCGGTGATGATAGGTGGACTAAGGCTGTCACTGAATGGCGTCCAAGAGCTGAGAAAAGAAATGCGGGTGGTCCGGCGGCGAGATGGGCAGACGACATAGTTGCCATCAGGGGAAAAACCTGGATGAGACTGGCACAGGACCGTGGAGATTGGCACAAAAAAAGAGTGGACTATATATAGCCAGCAATGGCTGAATTCAGGCTGTACTTATTATAGTACAAAAATATACAACCCATTTCTGCTGAAAGGCCACAGTGGTATATTTCAAGAGGGTGAGGTATCGTTAGTGTAAGACTAATTTAATTTTAAAATGTAAAAGTCTGCCATCATAGTGCACAGTGAACATTGAAAAAATATTCAGAATAAAAGTGGATGACTAATAGATTATTTTGTAATGTGTTATCTATCCGCAGTCCATGAACTTTTGGATTCAGTTAATTATTGCACAATGCATTCTATAAGTCACATTCTAAACTCAATTTTAATTCCAATTAAAGTAAATGCTACAATCACCTTACAACTATCAAAGTCACCAGTTCAGTGCCCTTCCTTTATTAAAACTACAATGTTACACAGTTCTACTCATATTTTGTAAACAAAACCAGCAGTAAAATAACAAAATAGAGCAAAAAATTATAAACATACATCATCAAAGGCGAAATCTGTTATCAAATTAATTCGGAGACTGGTCAATTATGATTCACACGTATCAATAAACATTTTTGTTCACTGATAACAGACAAAAAAACACGCACTTGTTATCAATCACCAAATAATATTGGACTTACCTTACTGTCTCTCTCCAATTCGTTTCTAAGCCATTCGAAATCGCTGTACCGCCGTCTGACGCTTGATTCCTTAACTTTAAACACTGGTAAGTTCGTCTGAAAACAAAAAACTTGGTTTGCTAGAATTATCTCATCGTATCGGCGTACCGTCGCGTCCGTCCGTGATACGCCCACTAATTCACGTTGACGCGTCGATAGCGGCCGTTAATCTAATTATATGACAATAATAGAGCCGACAGCTTACCCTCATGCGAACTTCGTAATCCGTGTAACGTTTCTTCCCTACTCCCATGGTCGTGACTGGGTTCACGACGTCGATTTCTAGGAAGTTCGCCGGTGCCGCGTAGGCATCATCCAGGGTCTGCTTCTTCACATTCAGTCGCTTCGTCGCGTCGGCTGTCGTATCTTCAGCCATCATAACTCTTTATTTATTGTAACAATCACAAAAACTATGAATAGGACGGTCCACTAATCAAAAAGGAAATGAAAAATGACAAGAGTGAAACATCGTTTGACATTTCAACAAATATGGCGGCGTATGTAAATTCAAAATACTACTAAAATTGGTAGAATGGATTTATTATTTTTTAAAGTGACAATGCAATCGCCAAAAAAAGTATTCTTTAATTTTTATATTGAAAAAATACTACAGCATTTACACACTTATTTATACAAATGGGATATGTATGGGATAGTTGAAAGAATTATCAAATAAATAACTTACTATAATTATTTAGGGGCGGCAACACAGATCAGTATTTAAATTGAAAAATTCATTGGCAGAGGGAATCACTATTCTGCCATAATATGATCTCACTGGCGAAAAACCGAATGATTCACACTGTGAAGGTAAACAACAATGAGTTTTTGTATTATGTTTTTCATCACATAGGCATCATTTGTAATTAAACTTGTTCCATCTTGTTTCTCCTTGTAAAGGTGGCAGAAATAGACGTAGTTTTAGGTTGGTTATAATTTATTTGTCTTATTTACATTATAATCATAGAAATTGGCTCATAGGATCTTCCTCTCGCCTCTTCTTCATCTTGTACGCCTCTAGTTCATCTTCCGTGGGCGCCTTTACATCGAACATACTGTTGTATGGACGTTTCCTCTCGTCCACCGAGAGGAGATACTCAGCACGTTTTTGTTGTCTTTCTTCCATTTCCAGCGCCTGAAACAGAATATACAATTATTACAAATAAGTTTCTTATTTGGACTAGAGTGCTAGGTTATCGGGTTTATGATAAATATCGTATTGTATGAAATTGTTATAAAATTATTCATTCTTTCTTTTTAGTGTGTGTAGTACCACTCCACAGTTCTTCCTTAATTTTTTCACTCTTACGATCTTAATCACCATAGAAATTCTCGCCTTTTGCCGTTGCGTATTCCGTTACAGAACGCTGAACTAGCTACGATATTTACATACTCGTTTCATAAGTATGAATGGACAATAAAAACATTTTGTAGGAATGCAAAACATCCAAGGGTAAGCCGGATCTTTGCATTCCTACAAAATGTTTTATAGAACAAAATCGCGTATCAATAACCTTTTTCAATTTGTCCTCTTCTTTCTTCCCCTTCTTATGTTCCTTCTTCTTCTTCTTTTTGGATTTCTTTTTATTCTTCTTTTTCTTACTAGTCTTCTCTGTTTTAGATCTGATTTGTTTCTCCGAGTCTGAGGAACTGCTGTCTGAACTTGAGTCGGATGATGAGGATTTGTCTGATTTTTCTTTTTCTGTGGAAAAATGCATTTTTCATAATTGGATTATTTGTTTAGTCATTGTAGAAGTATGGAAGAAGAAGACGTGCCGCGTCGACCCCAAATAAATTGGTTTAGGGTAGGGTGATGAATGAACTTAGTCATTGTAAGCATAAATGTGATTTGTTTGTATGTAAATTACTAAAAATAAAAACTGATCTATATCCATACCTTTTTCTTTCTCCTTCTTTTCTTCTTGTAAAGAAACGGCTGTTTTATCTTCAGGTACTTCCAAAACCACGGACTTGCCAGCCTCGCCGACGCAGTATGACATCTAAACAAAAAACGATAGATAGACCGTTAGACGATCGGTAAACCGCGTCATACTTTTCCCTCTTCGCCATAAATACTTAGTGCAATATATCCATAAAATAAAAATGTTTCAAGTAAAAAGTTTTTCATACCTTTATAAAAGAATGGCAACACTTGTACCCCCATTGTCCTTCATGCCAGTACGATCCCCAGACAGACGTGTGGTTGTTTATCAGCACATCTTCTTCGTATTTACTCCTGAAAAAAGTATTTGAAAGTTATAAGATGGCTCAAATGGGATTAGGTAGCTAATAAAAAAAAGTTGTCTATAAAGCAGTTTTGAGTCCTGCTCGCAGTTTCATAAGTGAATTAAAGGTACAATTCCGTAGGCCGCAAACTTGATCGCATCGGCATAGCTGCCCAAATGATAGGAATTGACAAACTGCAGTGATATGACTGACTTCTTTTTACTCTATGAAAAGGGCATATGACGGCAGTGTTGCCATCTACAGAAGCGATTTAGCGGCTTCTAGCTGTGCCCGATGATCGCGGGCCCAGGGTGCTAAGCGATTTTCGATGCCTGCCGGGTGCTGCGGGTTGTTCGAAAGAGATACCGCGGCCCCGGAACACAAAGGGCGATGAAGGAACATGGGTGGGTTTTAGTCAGTAAAAGTCTGACACACCCTCCCGCTCAGCCCAGAGCGGGAGAAGTCATTTGATGATTTCCCATCCGAAAAAAAAAAAAGGGTGCTAAGCGAGAGGGCGATCTTTCTTGGTCAACTAATAGTTTTTCAACATCTTTATGAATTAACTTGGATACTCACTTAGCAAGCTGTTTCTCCGGACCTTGCACTAGAGTACCATCTCTGTTGTACCGCACGAACACTTCTGTTTGTGCCAGTAGCAGTTCCTTAGGCGGCGCGGCCAAATGCTCTTCGCCACCATATTTTTCTAGAATTGATTGTTTCACCTGGAAAGTAAAACGGATTATAAAATCTTTAGTCTGTAGCGAAAATAGAAGTATGGCGAGGATTCAACAGACCCACAGATATAAAAATTCTCAAAGTAAAAGTTATATTACGTTTAAAAGTTAATTTTGTCTTGTTATAAGAAGTCCTGGCTAAATTACTTTGTCGGGTATTGATATGGATACTTCTTGGATAATTATGAACAGAATTTGATTAGCAACGGTTCGCATAAAATATTTGTATTAAAAATTTTATTTTGGCTGTGATCTGCATGGCTACAGCTTCAATCAGTAAGTCGAAAGAAAAAAAAAATTAATCAGGCAGATTCCTTTTAAAAGTCAAGAATAGCAAAGGAGCGCATTCAGTTTCTAATATTTATGATTGCTTTTATACAAACCTGCGTCTTAAAATGATCCTTCTTATCATGGTACTGTCTCTGCAGTAGCTGTAGTTTGGTGGGTTCAGCTAACAGATGCACGTCGAGGCCTCTCGCCTGCGCCTCCCACGCGAACATCTGCGCGGCCGCGTGCGAGCGCGTGTCGCCGCTGAAGCGGACGAAGTTCTCACCTTCGTAGTCCGATCTGTGGAGGAATTTTGGATTATGTGTTGAGCATAGGTTGATAATGGGTTGGGACTGGATTTTTTAAATCAAGATCAACCTCAGGACCTGTTTGTGATTCGTAATGTTAGTAGGTTAGGTTAGCAGAAAACATTATGATTTGCCTGAAAATGCTTTAATTTCAGCGTACAAGTACAATAAGAGCCGACTACAAAAGTAATACGGCTTTCATATTTAACTTACTCTTGTGTAACAGGGTTAGGGTTATCCCTCATGGAGCGCGTCTTGGGGTCGTAGTAAGCGGAGTTGGGGTCCAAGTTGCGCAGGTACTTCGCTGTGTCCTCTCTGATACGCAAATTACGCACTGTGATACGTTGTTTTGAATCCACCTGGAAAGGGAATTGAATATTATAGTGAATGGTTTTATTTACATGGTGCCTGAACACTTAGCTTCTTATTTGAGCTGGTTTGTGCAGCAAATTCATCCACAATAAAGTTTCAGTAAAAAAATCCCCATTTTTATGTAGAGGCAGGTTTTCTATTCATTTCTCCGTATTCTACCCAGCAAGCGTTTAAGTTTACACCTTGCAATTCAGAATGGTAACACAACACCATCTAACATAACATTTTTGCTTCTCCAGAATGACTTAGCTTGCAGTAAAACGAAATAAAAAAACACACCTTAGTACCAGGCATGTCAACTTCATCTACGTATTTGTCCTCATCTTCCTCAGCATTGTCATCATCCTCAGTAGCTGTTGGGTCTGAAATATTAACAGATACTTGTCACAATACAGTCAATACAAATGGTGTCAATAGGCTATTTATTCTTAGGGAATTTCTTAATAAAAAATATGATTGTGAATTAGTGAGACTAACTTTTACCTACCTCTGAAATTATCCCACAAAAATATACTACTATAATCTATATTTTATAAAACACAAAAAGTTATACCTATGTCCAATATAGACTTTGAAACCATCCATCCGATGTGCCCCAAACTGGTTTGATTAGAAAGGCAATAATGTGAAGATGGTTTTAGACCACTAAAATAATGCATTAGGCACTAAAGCATAGTAGAACACGCCGGGTATCCGCTAGTCAAACGTATTCTATGCCTCTTCCATGTCATGCTCTATCTGTGTGAAATCTGTACTGCTGTCAAGATGTGAAAAGTGGGAGACAGTCTGTAACTTTAGTATTATTTCATACCTTGTTCCAAATTCTTAGCTCTCAGCTCTCTCTTAGCATCTTCAACCTTCTGGTACTCCTCAATGATAGCCTTGTGCTGCAGCGGGTCATATCCATTCCACCTGTCGCGCTTGCCATCGTAGCTGAGGTTCAGGTTTGGCTGGGCAAACTCGTCCGCTGCAATACCAGCGTTTGTGAATCTCGCTCCAATCTGTAATGTTACGCCAAGTGTAAGTATACTTGCTATTGGAGAAAGAAATGATGAGTGGATGACTTTAGGACACAATCATGATCTGTTACACGATCTGTGTCACATGATCGGTTTTTCAACCCCAAATAAATTTCAATAAGGGTGGGAGAATGATGATGATTTGTTTTTCACCAACTTGACATCATGTTGAACACCATTGTAGCCTATGGTTTGAAGTAAAGTAATAAGTCAGTTATTCATTTGTTTAACATAGGAGGGTACAATAATAATGGCATAATAAAGAGTTCGCTATGTTATGCCAGAAGGCGTACAAATGTTTGTAATTTTTTTGTTTAAGTAAAATTAAAAATTACCTTTCTGGGTCTGTCCAAGCAATCTTTCTTTTTGTGTGTCATAGCCCCACAGTTTTCACATGCTCCCTTTCTGTATTTTGTTGCTACTTTCGTCTGTAATTACAACAAAAGGATTAAAGTATTCATAAGTAAACCAACATGATTCATTTGAGTTTTAGGGAAATGCAAATTACACATTTTCAAACTATTATTACTTCACCATAAATTATTATGAACATGGATGCAACAAAAGCAGTAAGGATTGTAGCAGGTGGTATTCTGAAGTTTTTACCTACCTCAGTGGGGGAAAAAGTGATGGGGATCTTTGTAATTTAGTTGCAATACACAAAGCAGGAGGTTCTGAATTTGTATGGCCATTTTTTAACTTGCTCTTTTGTTGTTTGGATGATTCACTAATACTTTATTTAAAACATACTTGACAATAAACATTTATATACTCACAGTATCAACTCCCTTATGATAATAAGTGTCAAGTCTAGTAAACTCGCCCTCTTTGTCTTCCTGTGGGCGCTGATGCTTCAGAGTAGGTCCAGCCGTGCCATAGTACCATGGTGCAGAGGATATGTACTGCGGGATGTGAGGGTTTATGTCCTTTCCTGCAAATATAATTGTTGTTTACAGTGATTTGCCAGTGAGCCCCAAATTAGTTAGCTAGTCTGATCTTGGTGCTTGCGGCATAATCACATAGTGGCCAATAATACTCATGTAAAAAGAGAACTTTGAAAACTAAACTAAAGTAGTTTGCATAAGAAAACAGGATAGTGATATTTTTGTTAGTTCTATGCTTGTTTTGTTTAAAGAATCTGTCACCAAGAAGAAACAACTCATTATATAAGATAATGAGATTATTCATTCACACGTTTAGTGAGGGTCGTCTACGTTGTAATAAAAACATTATAATGCTGAGATAATCACAAAAATGTTAATCATGTTTACATTCAAGTTTCAAGGAGGGGAGGTTCTATAAAAATATTGCTCATACCTGTCTCATCTACAGCAGCGGGTGCTGTACCAGCCTTACGAGCCTCTTCTAACTCTTTGGCCTTCCTCCAGTCTTCCCTGGACTTCTTTTTAGGTTCCTCTTCTTCCTCACCAACATCGTCTTTATTGCGCAATATTTGCGACACAGCACTGCGAGCACCCGTCGCCATTATGTTTAATTACACTATTTTTCACCTGTTACTAAAATTATTGAATGAAAACAAATAGTAAATGCTGTCGTAATTGCATGCACGTCTGACAGTTGTTTTCAATTCAATATTTTGCAAAATGGCGTGGCATTTTTGACATGTTGATTGTGCGTTCCGAAACGAATGTTTCAATATATTTTTGAAGGAAATAAAATGGTTGCGGCAGTTGACTTTCATTTGTATGATCATGATGAGTGAATATTAAACAACTTCAATTGCTCCCGTAATATAAATGGCACTTGGGGATAAATGTAGCTTCCCATTAGTGAAATCAATTTTCGAAATTGGATCAGTATTTCCGAAGATTATCACCTAAATCCAAACTTTCCTCTTCATAATATATAATATCAAATATATTATGCATGCTGTGGCAAAGAGTATAATAATAATAAAAGAGTGCTGTGGTTACGTTATACCTTTGTCGTCCAGTAAACATCAATACCCAAGCTCCTCTTTCCGTCGATCTATGACATCGTTCATACCACAGGTTCTTACCTTCGCACAGTGTATAATTTCGCCTCAAAAGCGGACATGCTCGTTTTATATGCTATTTAGAAAGGTATTAATCGAACAAATCTACTAGTAAAACTCCGGTGTCGTTATCTATCATAGTAGTCGAGAAATTTTGAAAATCGAGAAAAGTCCATAGAAACCATAGAAACATTTTATTTCCGTGTGTAATCGTTTTTTCCATTGGGTGTTTTTGGTTATGGTTTAAACATATTTTAGGCACCTATTATGGGCAACTACAGTACTTTCACAAGTTATTATGCCCTGTGACTGGGACTGTAGCTTAGTTTATTTTTTTGTGTTTTGACATTCAAAAGTGCCTGTAATGGTCTAATTGAAATAAATGCTTTGAGTTTGAGTTTATTAATATTAAAAAAGTTAAAAAATCTCGTCTGGTTTGGGCGAAAATATTTTTTTTCTGTTATTTAGTTCATATTTTTTTTCTGACATGTCCTGCATTAGTAGCATTTTTTTTTAATGCCAAATTATTAGTTGATGTAATTATTACTTCGACAAAAAAAACTACATGTTTTAAACATAGGACTTCGGAGATATTAAATTTTAAAATTTTAAGTTAGGGTTGTCACTCAAGTCTATGGTTTGTCTATATCTATATCTTATTTTTATAATATAAAAACTTATCATTAAGTTATTTACCTATTTCTTGGATATAAGGGGGTAGATAATGGATAGAAATGATTCGGTGAGTCCTTTGCATCTGTGTCCAGGAACCTCCTGATGGTTTCCTTTCATTTGTTTCCGGTTTTTTTTCAGGTTCAATATTAAAAACGTGTTTAGAAAATTTATTACTTATTTTTCCATGAGTTTACTTATTTATAGTAAACGCATGCTTGACAACCCTATTTCCATAGAAATTGATGCAAAACTTAGAAACGTTATAACTCTGAAGTCCTGTACGTAAAATGTTCCATTTTTTTACTATAAGAAGCTACATAACTAGACTGTATTTCGTTGGTAAAAAAAAATGCTAATGTCATATAGAAAATTTTATATAATTTATTTTCTAATATTTCAAAATAAATTTTTAACTCGCGTTCCAGGGAAAGTAAAGACTTGTAATTTATACACGACATTATATATACAATTTTCAATTCATGGTTAATTTTAAATAAGGTGAGCGTTTGTTATTTTGGGAAATATCTACAAAAAAGATTTTGACAAAGTTCATTGACCTTTCAAAAAAACTATTGTAACTTTAAAATTAAGTAATATATTTAAATTGGTATTTCATATTATACTGTATAACAGTTATATCCATCGGAATCCGCTATAAAAAAAGGATGTCCGCTTTTGAGGCGAAATTACACACTGTGCTTCGCCCACAGCGAAAGGTCTACGTCTTTGCTATAGTGGAATGGTCAGCTTGATTACTTATTGACTTATCTTATTATTGATTATTATCCTGAGGGACCTTCAATAACCGATTCGTTGCGATGCCTAATTTCACTAACTTCTAGCCGTTATTTCACTTCTTCTTTTTTTAAAAATATTACAGTATCCAGAAACGAAGGCTACGAGCTTAATATACGTGAAAAATGAAGATAGTTTGGTTTCAGGTAAAACTTCCATAAAACTTAATTGAAGGAGTTATCATCGATTTCAAAATGACACATATCCGTGCCTGACGCCACACTTAAAAAGAAGTGATGGCACTGAAACGTGCCATCCGCAACGAATCGGATAAGCAGCAGATCAGTCTATTCGATATAAAATCGCGGCGGTTTAGAAGATAAGTAGACCTCGTGTCAAGAAGACAAGGCAAGCAGCGACTTGCGAGTGGCAGCGCCAGGCGCCCTACATGTCATGTCCCTCTTGGCCATAGAGTAACCGGTATACCGGTGAATTTTATACAAATGGTGGGTGTGGATCAAAGTGTAGAATAGGTACTCATACCACGTGGATGGCCAATTCCGAAACTATAAGGAATAACAAAAACTACTCAAAGGAGTCTCGGGCCCCCATTTTGATGAAAACAACTGAATCATTGGATTAAAAAAAAATCCTAGCCAGGAATGGAATTTTGAAAAAAAAATAAACATCAAAATTCTGGGATGACATACAGTTCGGATTTAGCTAACCACGCCCACGTGAAAAAAACTCACCCTGTATACGGTACTGCCCAATTATATTATCAGCCATTTGTGTCTGTGTCCCACTGCAGGGTAAAGGCCTCCCTTCCCTCCGTGTACGTTACCCCAGCAAGAAAGTGTCTCCTAGAGTTATATATGAGTAGAACGTATAATTGGTGCCTTATCTGCTGTAAATGTGCCCCCACATAAAAAATGTGTGCCCCCTGTCGTTTTGGAAAAAAACGGAAAAAACGATTCTTGCTGGGGTAACGTTTTTCTACGTTCTACTCATATAACTCTAGGAGACACTTTCTTGCTGGGGTAACGTACACCTTCCCTCCTTCCACTTATCCCTAATCGAGTGCTACTATTTGCCAGACCTTGTGAAGAGTCGAGTTGGTCCCGACATCTTCTGGGCCTGCCGCGTTGCCGTTTGCTGCTGTTTGGGACCCATTGTGTGATTACTTTAGCCCATAACTCCTCCGGCACGCGACAGATGTGCTTAATAGACAATTTACGATAAAATAAATCCTTCAAACATTACCATAATTATATTTATTGATACATTATAAACTCATTTGATACAATATTTAAAACATTAATTAATAAATTTAAGTCGGCAGTACATTTATTCACAGCTTACGACGGGCTCTTGGACGGTGGTAGGATGGCCGCGGTACGTATACACGTTCGTTACTGTCCCCAGTTTGAGTAAGGGACTCTTCCAAAGGTTCTGCGCGAGGAGTGAAGAGTTTGCGACGACTGCGGGTTACGCTGGGGAGCAGACATGTTTTTAGAAACAAGTTGTACCACATAGAAATATTTTCAGGCTGTGGCAAGATGATGCTTATATTGATTTTCACAAAATGCCGTGTATCTCAAGCTTTAGAGCGTACGCCAAAATCCACCGCACGCACCCGCGCCTTTTAGCGGTGCTCATACTATTTTTTAATACGCACACGTGAGCGTGCACCCCCGCGCGAGTTTTAGCGTGCGTTTTTAGTTGCTAGCTATAATCGCATCTGACCACAGCCTTTTAGATTTTGGGGTAACCCTCACCAACACTTAAACACTGACAGCAACAACCCCCCACCCGGAAATACTGAAAAGTTCTTACTTGATAGAAAAAAAAACCTAATATGTTATCATGTCTCAGAATCGTGTCGCTTCTTAGACCGTTGAGGGCGCCTCGAAAGTCTAACTTCCCTATAGAAACAAGTGTAGAAAGAGAAGAGAATAAGATTTTTGAAGAAGAAAAAGAAAGATGTCCAATAAGAAAGCAGTTTGCAACAAAAGAGGACGAACTAACCTTTTGGAGGGACAACTCTGTACTCCAAATAAAGGGGGTAGATTTTCTTCCGCCCCTTTTTCAGGCGACGGTATATCTTTGACATCCTTTTTAGTAGCAGGCATGCCCATAGTGACATCAGAGAATTCGCTCTGCAAGTTCACAATGTCCTTGAGTTTATCATCACTTTCTTCATCCTGATTCTTCCTTCGTCGTAATCTGAGAGGTCTTTTGCGAGCTTTGCTTTCGCATTTCGCGTGACTTTCTGCTAATATTTCTTCATCTTGTTCCTTGCCCTTATCAACTTTAGTTTCATCATGTTTATTAGTTCTAGTTTTACGTAAATTGTATTTCGTTTCGTCTTTTTCATGTTTGTCAGTGCTTTCATTAGCTACTAATAAGTCGAATTCGGTAGCCCTAGGAGCACTTATATCTTTGTAAATGTTTTCGAATTCTTCCACAGTGTTATCTCCTTTAGCCTTAGAATAGTTCATAGTTTGATTTGGTTCATCAACAGATGACGCAGGCTCTAATTTAGCTTGTCTCTTAATACCTGCTTTAGTTTCTTTTCGTTCTTCAACTGAAGACATTGGTTCTAACTTCATTTCCTTCTTTATTTGTACTTCATTATTTTCCGGTTCTATGACTTCTCTTATAGATAATCTTGGTTCATCGGTTTTAGAACTCTTTTTAACAGACAGCTGATCTAAAACCATTTTCTCAATAGACTGTCTAGCCATTTCGACATTGTCAACTTTTTCTTTCTGTTTTTGAGCAACTGGTGAATCAAAACCATCAAATATATCAACAGAATTATGTTTTTTAGTTAATCTAGTTTTATGTATTGATGATATTACGTCAGATTTCGTGAAACTTTCACCTAGCAGCTTCTTGATAGTGCTAGGTTCAAAATCTTCAGTAACAACATCTTTGACTATCGAAGGCGACCTGTCCTCATCATTTTTCATTAATTTACTTAACGTTTTGTTAGAAACTTCGACGTTAGCACTAATATTATCAAAGTAGGTTCGTTTTTCCTTTGCGATGACAGGTTCTTCTTTACGAGTCTCTTTAGGTTCATTGTTATTTTCTAACACATTATCAAAGTATGTTCTTTTCTCTTTCAATATCTTAATCTCACCAAATACTGAATGATTTTGTCTGCCATCATCGTCTTCTTCCTGCGCAGCTTTTTCTAATTGTTCAAATTGTCTGAGTGATACGTCACTTCCTTGATTAGATTTGAACGATCTCATTATTTTACCGACTAGTGTTTCCGGATTCTTTTCTGTCATTTTCATATTAATATTGGTTTTTGCTCTGATCATGCTGCTTACTGATTCTAATTTCTCTGGAGGTTTCATGTCCATGTTAGATTTTCCTCTTATAATTTTGCTTATTGATGGTTTTGATATTTCTGCTACTTGTATTGTGTTTGGCTTTTCTCTAAAAATGTTATTAGTTTCATTTTCTATTATTGGCCTTGGAGCTTTGATTTCTACAGTAGATTTCTCTCTAATTACAGGTACTTTGAAAGCTTCATTGTTAGCTTCTTGATCATTACTCACACTACTTTTAGACACATTTGTCACAGGATCTTTAACAAAGTAAGTACCTCTAAAGGAGTTTTGTTTCTTTTCCATTGAATCTTCGCTTACATCACTTGACTCGTTAAATTGGCTTTCTCTTACAAAATATGTTCCTCTGATCTCTGGTTTAGTCAATTTAATGGATTCATTTTTAAATTGTACTAAGAGGTCATCTCTTTCATCTTTCAAGTTTTCGTAATTTTTGTCGTAAGTTGTTTCACTGCCGTATGTCATATTATTCGCATCATATTTCAAGCTATCATCACATTTGTTACTGCTTATCACATCCTCGTCAATTATATTTGCATCAGGTTTAAAATTATCATCGCATTTCTCACTCGTTCTTAAATTGTCATAAGTCACATTTGCATTACTTACAAAACAATCATCGCATTTATTACTGTGGATAACATTATCGTAAATCCCCTCAGATTTCTTACTTTCATCACATTTATCATTGAGCCCATCATTATGATATGTTACATTAGTGTCGGCTTTCCCACTATCATCAAATCTGTCGCTATTATAATTTTTAACTTCTTCTTTTTTACTAGAATCATCATCATCTTCGCCTGTAGCATAGGTCGAGTTCTTGGAGTCATCATTTTGTAGAGTTTCATGTGATTTTTCAATGTCACTGTCACATTCTTCATCAATGTTATCTATAGTATGTACACTACCATTGTCGCGTTTTTCGTTTTGTAAGACGATTGAAATGGATCTGTTGAGTTCTTTTTTGAAGATCGGTTCAAGGCTTTCATTTAATGGATCGTTGGTTTCTTCATCAGATTCGTGTTCACTGTCCGAGAGAGACATTACTTCTTCACGCGGCGGAGTTATGTCTTTGAATGCTTTTTCTGAAACAAAGAAAACATTTTACGGTCACATTTATTTGACTTTCCATTTTACTTGTATTCGGAAGCTTTACTTAGAAATCTCAAATTGCATGTACATAAATATTAGTTTCAATGTTTTATTTACCATCCCTCTCTTCTATGCAGGTGCGAAGATATTCAATTTCTTTCAGAACTCGTGCTTTCGCTAAGGTTTCAGCTGCCAGTTTCTCCTGAAAACAAATATTTAATGGTACACATATATAGCTCATATGGAACTCAAATGCAGGTAAAACCTGGAAGCGGCTGGCACAGAAACGCGTAGATTGGCAGAAGCAAAAAGAGGCCTATATCCAGTATTTTAGGTGAAGTTGTTTGTTATAAACGATTGCGTATTTATGGGCTTACCTCTAATACTGCTATTTCAGTCATGAGTTGTGTAACCTGTAATAGAAACAAAGAAGTTAATAAAATTGTTACAATAATAAAATACTATATTTTAATCCTGTATGCGTATTCACAATGCTTACTTTATTTTGTAGGAACCGTGTGGGCGTACCAGCGTCGTTTTTGGGAGGCCGCACCTTCGCTAGCCTGCCTTCATATTCCTCTACCAAATCTTCCATCTGTAACAAAGATTCGAGTTCACAAACCTGTTACATAAGATGTCTGGATTAAAGATTGTATATAAATTAATTAGGCATTCATGGAACACTTGTCAAGGGACAAGTGTTATAAAATGATAATTGGACCATGTATAGATTGATTCTTTATAATTTTTTTAAAGAAGTTTTTCAAAATGGGGTTCATAGACTTGGGCAATAAGGCTGCCTGACTAAAATGGGATTGCGCGGTTCTCGCCAGCTGTATGCATAGTAACAGATAGGGCAAGTCTTCAACGGTGGGTGCCTGAGGATGAAAGGCGCAGTCGTGGTCAGCCCAGGAAGAGGCCACGAGACGACATTAAAGCGTACCGCAAGTACTGGATCGAGGTCGCTGATATGAAAAGACACCTGGAACAATATGAAACTTCTCACCTCACAACGTAATGCCTCGAGTTGCGCCTCATAGTACTGTTTGGTCATATCCTTCGCTTCTTCTACCAGCTCTCGCATAGTGTTTGCAGATTCTTGTTGACGCTCCTCCATAGCTGCCAACAGTTCCTTGTTACGGGCTTGTGCTCTGAAAAATATTGCTTTATCAGATTGTGGGATTTTCACCAAATGTACTGTACAAGCGCTGGTGTAGTGGTCGCAAACGATGCTGTCAAGCATGACTTCCTGGGTTTGTTTCCCAGGTCGGTTGGTTTACGTCTTGCAAGGATTCCTGTCTATGGTTATTGATTCAGGTATACAAAGAGAATTCGGATGTTACATGTTTTAAGGCTGTCAATTTAGCAGTTACAGATCAAAAATCGATCATTCGGAAGCTTGTCCTAATAAACAACTACATTCACAAACCTTAGGTTAAAAATGTAGATTATATCCTTGGGTCTTGGGTTCTGGATACTTAGCATCATGGATGACTGTGATAAATAACAATAATATACTCACTGCACAAGTTCAAAGTGTAGCCTCTCGTTGTCCGCGCGTAATTTCATAACTTCTGAGCTGCAACTGATGGTCGTGTCCTGTGTGCTGCTCTCTAGCGTTGTAACGAGCATTGTGTTGTTTATCTCTGTATAAAATAAAGAAGTGTGGATTGCCTTGAAATACTAGCAATTAGCGTAGGAACAGAAATGGACCGAAAATTGACCCTTGGTGTAGTCCAATATCTGGTGGCTAGCGGAATCAACAGTATTAA
The DNA here is from genome assembly GCA_964057025.1 of Standfussiana lucernea. Lineage (NCBI taxonomy): Eukaryota > Metazoa > Arthropoda > Insecta > Lepidoptera > Noctuidae > Standfussiana > Standfussiana lucernea. Next base: position 15,246,443 of record OZ059796.1, read on the forward strand.
TAGTTTTCGTTACTTTTCGAATCTACTCGCAAGTTATGTTTTGATTTTACTATTTATCTTAATTTATTTAACCTACACTATGGCTATTTAAAAAATTCGAACGAAATAACATTGCTGAGAAAGTCGAATGCCGAGGACAAGCCTTTTAGTAGTAGTCATTAGTTAGCAGTGATAAGAGTGGAACGCAAACAGAGATTTATTGATATCTTGCAAGAATTCTTATACGCTATTTGCAACAGGAGTAAAAATGTTTGGAAAAGACATTTGATAAGGTTTAACTTACGTATATCCTGCGCGACGGCTGCCAAACTGAGTACATGTTTAGTTTCGTGGGCGTACTCTGGCGACGGGTTAACAGTCACTACCATACTGACGGCTTCGCCCCGCGCGCCGGATAGCCCAGTGCCGAGTAGTCGGGTTAGCTTTGATTCTCTGGACAAATTCGGTTTATTATTAGCTTCGTGATAATGATATTAATAATGTTACGAGCTGGGTATGGGATAAATTAATTACTACCAATCAGACAATTTAATAACTTTATTAAACACAAAACACTTAAATCTTAATCACAAGTACACTACTGATCACTATTCGCTTAGATATCGCACTTCTAGTTCACTTCGATTCGCTCCGTTGTATCGCCTGAATCAGACTACCCATTGTGTGTCGGCGCTTGTGCTTTTTATACTACCCCATTATTCACGAACATTCCGGCGATGTGTAGAACGGTTCGATAAAAACATCAACAAAAAAACATTACCAAGTAGTAGGCAAAAAATAATAACCTACTTGTACTGAATAAAGAAGTAGGTACTTTATGCCCTCGGCGTACGGTCGAAATTACAATGACAATTCCTAATATTTTTTTATAAGTAGTTACCTACTTAACTTTGAACTAATAATAATGGCACGCTTCTCGAAGTTTTTAGCGCAAACACACTGAATCACGTCCTTTCTCGAAAGATCTCGTACGTACGACGTAACAATAAGCTTTGAAGTATTGAGAAAAGAATCAATACCACGCTGAAAACATGCCAACGACACAAATATATGACAAAAAATGCGATGCACGATAACATGAAATTATCAATTAAATCATTACTTTAGTGTCTTTTTATTTGTATTCCTTAAATATTCTCTTCTGTTGTCTTGTCTCTTAAATAATATTGTTTATCTGTATGTGTATGTAATAAGTTTTAGAATCCCTATTCTTTTTGTAGTTTTTTTTTTTAATAAAGGAAATTATGGCGTGGAGGGCACGCGCGTGCGTTTATGTTCTGGTGTTCAAAAGGTTAATAGGGGGTGATACAATCTACATCATCATCATCAGCATGTCTTCTTCCATACTTCTCTATTCCGTGACGTCTCATCAGGCACCTCCTTTCTTGCCTTAGCAGACTTCACACAGTCCATCCATCGTTTCACTGGTCTTCATCCACATTCATACTCAAAATTTTCCTCATTCCTCCGCATGTCATGGCCATACCACGACAACCGATTACCACACAACTTTTCAGTCACCAGCGCCACTTTCAGACTTCCTCTTATGTACATGATGATGATGGTGATGTTATGTCATTTCTTATTTTATCCATTCGCGTAACACCACACAAGAAAATAATGGTGATACAATTTACATAACGATACATTATACATGTATTATTTATTTGCACATTTACAAATGGAGCACTGCCCATTTGTAACTTGGACATACTAAAATGCTACCTGTAGGGCACCATAGCATCATTCCTGGTCTTCTGCTTCCTGCGCAGCATGTGCAGGCAGCGCTCCAACACATGCAGCGACGAGTTGATAGCCCGCGACTCCGCCATGCGCGCGCCCGTGTTGCGCGTCGCGCGCGCGCGCTCGCAGCCCGCCAGGTCGCACAGGCGCACGTACGACTGCCGCACCGCGCCTTCAGCTAACATAACAAAATGTATTTTTATTAGGGGTGGCACTGGCTGCTGAAACACAGTTTCAAGTTCCACAGGTGGCTGAAAATTCCATGATCTTAGTTCTTATTTCATTCCACACTTTGTTTAGATTTTTTCAACTTTTTTTATTTTTAACATCACATATCAGTATTACCTTGACACTACTTATGAAATCCTATATAACAATTAGTGAGCCTATTCACACAAAACCGAACTGTCTATGGGCAATGCCTGTGTGAAACCCCAACTGAGCTGGGAGTCAGTCTCAGGATCCCATGCTCTGCTAAATTATATCAACGAGGAACTCTTTTATCAAATACTATGAAAACCCTTTATACTACATACTACTAAACAGGCCAGATAGCCAGAACTATATTTGGAAAGACGCACTTACAGCGCATCCTTTTGAGTAAGTAATAAGTGTACATCACAATAACCCTCCTTTCATGCTTTGCTGCAGTCAGGTAAAAATAAAGTTAACATACCAGTCTCAGTAAGCATAGTAATGGTGAAAATGCAGTGCGAGCGCGAGGAGTGCGCGTGCACGCCGGTGGCGGCGACCACGAGGTTGTGTTTGCCGGCCGCCATCACGTCGTACGCCTCCTCGCCTGAACGGACGAATGCCTGTGTTGCACCCTGGAGGCAAGAGGAGAGGCTCAAGTATTTATTACGAAAAATAGATTGTCATCCGAATGAGAACACTTTTTCACTATTTTATTTTATCTATGCTGACATTATAAAGAGGTAATATTTTTTTAAAGTTTGTATATAGGGGGTAATCACCAGAACTAATGATCCAATTCAAAATTTTTTTTCTTTGGTAGAAAGCCACATTATTTGTGTACATAAGCTTATAAATTATAATGATATCATGGTTATTAGCAGTGCTATCACAATTTTTGCGGACGAAGTGCTAGTTTTATTACATGGTTAGTAAGTGATAATATTTTTTGCGCCTTATAAAAAAAAAAATTGTTAAGTATGTAATATAACGCGCACTGCAATGAGTGGTTCGAAGTGGCGCATGAAAAAAGTTCTTGGAAAGATAAGGGCACGGAGTAAATACAAAGGGCAGGCTTTGGCTTAGCAGTGAGACATTCAGTGCTAACCAAATGAACAAAAGATGCTGCACTGTTCATGAAATTAATTTTATACCTTCACATATACATTTCCAGATGAATCTTCTCTTATTCTCAGTTTCGCCCTCTTGTCAGGCGGCGCCAATAGGTCGTAAACGGCTTCATTATATATCTCCACAAATGAAACCTGTGAAATGAAAATAATTGTTCTGTAATTGAATAGGCTTGTTAAATATTCTTTTAGATCATTAGTTTTACGAGAACAACAAAACATCATGCCTGTAATCACAGAATGGTTAGGCGAGGAGAGGTGTACCTAATAAGTACATCCACATTTCACCAGAGTCCCATATAATAGAGCCTGAGCTTATTGCCAATTTGTAAACTGGGAACAAACCCAGACTCTGTGGCTGCTAGTGAGAAATTCCTGATGGAAAAACCCACTAACAAATTGCCCGACCTGGGAATCGAACCCAGGACCTCATGGTTAGCAGTCATACTTATAAAACCACTAGACTAATGAGGCAATAGATGTAGGATAAGCAGTGATTGCCTAGTGGTGTGACCGTAGGACCACCAAGTCATAGGCCTCAAGTTCGAACCCAAGACATGCACCTCTGATTTTTCGAATCATGTGCGTATTGTATAATTATTACTTGCTTCGGTGAAGGAAAACACCATGAGGAAACCAGCAGGCCTAAGAAATATTTCTCGACAGCATGTAAAGCCAAGTCAGAGGCCCATGGGCGGCATAAAAACTCTGACACCAGGTTAGGCACTAACCACAAGATAAAGACAGAAGATGAGACAGTCAATACAAACAACAGCATGAATTAATGTATCCAACTGTTGCTCATAGAAAGCTGTCCTGCTGGTCCTGATTCCAATATGTATCAGGAAGTAAGGAAACGTCATACCCAAACATAGTGTCGGATTCTGTTAGTCAGGTCTAAGGAGCTGGCGGTGAGGTCACTATGTAGCTGGACGCTCATGCGACGGTACTTGTCACGGAGAGGCGCTGAGACGTGGCGAAGGCGCTTAACCCACTGCAGAGTAACAGTAAATATTAATAATGGTTAAAAATGTGTCATTTATAATCAAACAGAAATTTCTAAGGCCTTTGTGTGGCTAGCAGGCCCAGACAGTGTCATAAGTAGTGTAGTATCAAAATCCCTTTGTTCAAGATTTCCATTCTAAGTATTGGCATTCTTGTATCAATAAATTCTACATCTACACACAATTAAGCAGAAAGGTAAAAAAATTACCTGTAATTCATAATCTTGTTCATGATGACCGAGTTTTTCGGCACCATTCTCTGCGGGTCTGAATGCTGGCTGCTGTGCAGCATCCACCAACCTGAATACATACTCCAGGGAGCGTGGTACCAGGCCTGGTGAACCAACTGTGCCCATTAGTGTATATGTCTTTCCTGACCCTGATGCTCCATATGTGAGTAGTGTAAAGTTCTGTCCATCGGGGAGCTTTCGCAGGTTGTCTTTGACAACAGATTCAAATATTTCCTGGAAGATAAGATAACAGCTGAGTTTAAGATAGGATTCTCATACTCATACTACACCATTGTTTTTTCCCAAGGGGGCAGGCAGATTTTTAAGCATACTCCTTTTCCACATTCATACATATAGTTAGTAGTGAAAGACAAAGAATCCGCTACTATAAACAGTGGTAGATGGACTATTAAAATAGGTAGGCTTTGTGTAAGTTTAGAAAATTAATCAAATAAGAAAACCTGTACAGAAAACATTTAGGGTGAGCGAACAGGAGAGAGATAAGTTTAGAGAAATGTTATGAGTTTGAAAAAACTAGATGATGCTATAGGTCAGTTCATCAAGGTCATTGTTTTAAAAACGTATGAAAACAAACTCACTTTCTGATTACTCTCCGCACCAAAAATCTTAGAGAAAGTGTACATCTTGGAGACATTGTGCTGGGTGCGCCGCCCGTGCCCCGCCGTCGCGGTATCCAAAGATGTGACCAGACATCTGTCCGATCGAATATCGTATAAAGTGTTATGGACTTTACATGGCTTCAGTCTCAAGTACACTTGGACTAACTCCGGTTCCTCAAGCTCTGAATCTTCAAATAACTCCAATAAGTTGGTTCCCTTCTGAGGCCTCGGTCGCATGAACGGATTCTGTATCAGCGGAGGCCGAGGCTCGATAAACGACGGTATGTCTCGCCTCGATACGTCGTTATCTGAATATCTTTGTTCTAACATTTTTTTTTAACTTAAATCTAAGCACACAAACTCATTAACTAAACTGCAAAATTAATCTAATAACGAACAAAACAAACGGCAACGGTTCAACTTTTGAAATAATTTGATATTTTCATTTTTGAATATTGGTAGTTCTGAATTTACTAGACCGTAGACTATAAACCAACCAATCATATTTGGTTTCATTTTCTTTGAATGAATGACCCACTGATTAATTAGTCGATTTTTGGATATTCCATTCATTCATCGTTCATTCTTTCTTGAGGAAAAACAGTTTTTGTCTCAAAAGACACTGAATCCGTATCAGGAAAATTAAAATTAAAAAACAATCAGTCAAATTTTACAAATGTCGGATGTGTACTTGTATATTGTTTTACAGTTGTTTATTTTTGTAAAATAAATGAAATGTAATCAATGTAGAGAGAAATGTGACGGATTTAGTGTGGCATATCACTTGTAAACGACTGGACATTTGTTTGTATGGATAATCAAGACATGTCATTGATGAATGTAAAGAATTTGTGAAGATGCGATTATTTTTCGTATTTGGCGTCGTGCCATAGTTTTAATTGCAGTTTTATCGAGGATACGAATCATGAAGTGGTCGGCGCTAGTTATTTTAATGTTGTTGTGGGGTCAAGGGGTCGTTGGATTCTGTCCTTCGTTGTGTACTTGTAAGGGAAACAAAGCCGCTGATGGGGCGTTAGCGGAGCCCCAGCCAGGAGAACTACTGAGGCTCAAGTGTGGCGGGAGCCCGGCGCAGATTACTGAGCTCAAAGAGATAGATTTGAGTAAACTATGGACCATAGTAGTGAGCTTGTAAGTATAACTATTATGAGCAACATTATAATGAACTCAACTTCTTACTTTATTCTAAAAACCTGATTATCTTTTCAGAAATCTATCAGGCAATGCGATTTCAACGTTATCAAGAGAGCTGTATCTGCCCAATTTACAGAAACTGTAAGTATAACATAGTTTTATTAGTTGTGCCATAAACATGGTATGGGGTCATAAAACAAGTTCTGATAAAACATTTTATTGAGCATGTCTTATTAAATAGTACAGAAGTTATTACTGGAACACTATTGAATGTTAAATACTCACAACCAGCAAGCATGTACTAGGTCTACATGTATGAATAGAGTGAAGCAAAAGAAGTATGTATGGATTGTGGCAGGTGACATACTGAAGTTTCTGCATACCCCTATGGGAAAAAGCTCCAATTTATGTATGTTTGAATATTTCATGGTCTGATCAGTTAGTATTCATAATAAAGCTTCTGTTTGGCAGTGCAGCCAACTTCATGTCCATTACAGATTTAAATGACACACATTTCAATGTTTGTTTACGTGATTCTATAAATGTTTCTCATGCAAGCTGTGAGCCACAAATGTTGAGTGGTTTATACCAATGGGAATTGGGTTGGATATGATTTGAAATAACATTTGTTTCTTTTCATGAACGGCAACTGTGTTTTAGGATTAATTGATTGTATTTCAAGAACTTTTAGTACCAATCTTTTTTTGAGGTGTTTGACGATGTTACTTAGGCTTTTTCCTAAAATGTGAACTGTCCAGTCTTCTATGACTACTCTATATGTGTAGGGTAAAATTTAATTAGCTTTGTGAAACTTCCCAGATATTATTGGTATTGACATCTAATAACATACTATAACCTTCCTCAAAAATTGGGCTATAAATGCAAAAAGAATTTTTCAAATTTGACCGGTAGTTCCAGAGATTAGTGCATTCAAACAAACAAACACTTTAGCGTTATTAGTATATTAGTATGTAGATAATTTCTAGTAACTAATAGCTGATTACAGGATCAGTTACTTGAATTTTTTTATCATCATAAAACATTGATAGCCATCATATATTAAATTCCATCTAGACTCGCGAAGTCTCTTGCTGTGAATCTAGTTTTTAATTTTTTGCCCTAGCCTGCTCTGTCCTACTCCTGGGCAGAGGCCTCCCTCCACTTCTTTCATTTCTCGTGAACCCGCGCTTCCTCCATCAACCTATTTATGGCAATCAAAATTATACATAAACCTAGAAATGTGTGAATGAGTGGCACAAAACATCATATTCTAACACAGCTTTAAAAGCATGTCCATTAACAAGATAACATCTGTGTACTATTTAGATAACCCATAATGTGCACCTTATCAGGTTATCATAGGTATAACTATGATAACATGGTGTATGATAACAACATGCATATTTGTATGGATGAATGATCCTAATGTCTTCTATGTAAAATGTGTGTTTTTACTTCGGATGCAGTTTCCTTTGAATTTTGACAGTTGTTCCCTTCCGATCTTAGCACAGTTATATTTGCTTGGACAAAGATATAGATAAAAAAAAAAAAACAGGAAAACGATACGACTGCCTATCCAATTTGTCACCATCTAGGGAGATTTGCAATACAACATAACATAACATCATGCCTGTAATCCCCTAAGAATTAAACAGAGGTGTATCTAATAGTACACCCACATTTCGTGTATATTTAAGTTCTATGTCTTAGGGGGCGACCCTATTGCCATAAAATGGGCACATATCCAAACTCCATGGCTGCTACCGAGAAATCCTTGTTGGAAAAACTCAAAAACACCTCTCCCAACTGTGAGTCGAACCTGGGAACTTATGCTCAGCAAGTCTCGCTTGCGGCCACTACACCAACAAGAGCTAAAGGCAGAAATATATGGTGATAACAACATTTCCAGGCAAACTATTCTACTCACAAATTCAGAAGAAACAGCTCATTATAAAGACTAGTACAGATTATGGTGGGCCGCAACGCAAAGCATTGACGGATCGTTCGTCAGGGGTTTTTTAGCGGCCGCTGACTACGTTACTAAGGGTTCATACAAAATGTAGAAAAGTTATGTGGGAGGATTTTTGCAATGTAATGCAATGCAATGTGGACGGCCTGCCCAAATGTGCACAAGCCTATCCATTGCGCCGGACTGAATATACTGCGATGCGGCGGAATTTGACGTGACTAATATGATAAAAACTAGCTTCGAAATTAGGTTTGCTGTAAGAAAACTCAATTCTGGGTTAAGCTCGCCATTTTACATAAGTAACAAGCTAAGTTACTATTGCAATTTGTATGTATATTTTTTATTTTGTGTGCAATAAAGAATAAGAAAGCTTTGATGCAAACTTGTAAATTAAGCTTATCTTAAAGTCACATCTTCTTCTTCACAGGGACCTCAGCAGAAACCAGATAAGTCTGATAGAGTCAGATGCGTTCTACAACATGACGGCAATCCAGAGGGTCGACCTGTCTTACAACCAGATCAGCAATGTTTACAAGGAGATGTTCAAGGGTCTGACCAATTTGGAGCGGCTGATACTGTCACAGAACCACATATCAGCTATGGCTGCTGGGACCTTTGATTATCTTATTGGATTGAAACAATTGTGAGTAGAAAATCGTTGTTATATTAGCCTGACACTGTCCTACTTCAGGGAACACGTATGTTTTTATTTATTAAATATACCATAGGCCTAGCAAGAACGCACGAAGTAAATGTTAATGTTCCGTAAATTCGAACGATTCCTTTTACTTTGTTGTATTTACTTATTGTGCTTGTCGCAAAAATTTCGTACAGCTGTCTCCAAGATTTTGTGGTAATTTTAGCTCACAACTTCCCCGCATATGTATTCAATGATTTATTCCTCTTTCCACAGGGACATAACTGACAACCCATTAGTTTGCGACTGCGACCTCCTCTGGGTCGGAGATTGGTCGCGGAACACCAGCGTAAAGCTAGTCGGCAACCCCAAATGCGCCTTCCCAGAAAATATGGTCAACAAGATCGTACGAAAACTGAAAATATTCCTCGACCGGTCCGCATGTGGTAATGCAATATCTGGGAACAACTTGATAGTCAAACCAGCACACGACCAAGTGGTTTTCGTCGGAGATACCTTGACCCTATCTTGCAATGCTCCCTTTGCCTCAGTCTTAGCGAAATATGAGCTTAAATGGATGCATCCCATGCTCGAAATATGTGATGTCAACATAACTAACACAGACATGCAAGAAGAAGGCCTAGCAGAGACAACGGTGCACTTTGCTAATATCACAAATCATCACATGGGAAACTGGACCTGTATGTATAGCGACCAGAACCATATCAGACATAATCACACAGTTGAAGTATTAGTGTTATCAAACTCGACGCAATACTGTCCCACGAACTACACTATAGATAACAAAGGGCTGTATTCCTGGCCTCAGTTGTTACTAAACCATACAGCCATCGTGCCATGCCGAAGTGGCGAAGGTGTAGCGTACAGGTCCTGTAGTCCCAACGCAACTTGGGGCCCCGCTAACACAACTGAATGCTCCTACATCAGCAATGTGACAAAACTTCTTCAACAGTTTGCATTGCTAAACGTGAGTTTAGTGCAGTTTTCTGCCGTCAATGCTACGGAGAGACTGGCTATGTTGATACAGGAGAAGACTTATCCATTGGCTGAGATTATTGACCCTGATGATGTGTACTTTATAGCGAAGGCTATAAGGAATTATATGCAGTATATTGATGAGGAGAAAGACCTTGGTGAGTAATTTTGTCTTCATTTACGATTGTAATTTAAATTCAAACAAAGCAATTAAACTACAGCTTTTATGATCTAATCACACATGAATGTTACCATTTTAAATCTTCGCTCTTCTTAATTTAAGATTGCTCCAATTTTCATTAATAAATACTGTGTCTTGAGTCTTGACACTTGACACTGTCAATAGCTTGTAAAAGTTATTTTTATCATGAAATGTTTTCTTAGCTTTCAGAGCGTGTACGCCGTACTTTTCGATATGGCTGAACCGATTTTAATGAAACTTCATAAGCAGGATACATAGGTTTAAAAAGTTAGTAGAAAACATTTTCGCAAAATTGTGTTACAATTCTTTGTGTTACAAATCTTTTTCAAATAAGAAATTTCGTAAATCTTTTCTACTAACCATTTAGACCTATGTATCCTGCTTAAGTGTGTGAAGTTTCATCAAAATCGGTTCAATTGTTTAAAGAAATAAGGACTTGATCATTTTTATGAAATGCCGTACGGCGTACACGCTCTTCATGTCGTTTCCGAAAATCCGGGGTCATTGAAAAGCGTGATTATTTCTTGTATAAGAAATGCGAATGCTAAATATTCTTGCCTTTTCGAATGAAACAAACATTTTGTGGTCTACTTAACTTTATTATTACTACACCTCGCGGTGTCTGATATGTGTTTGGCTGTCAAACAATCACTGCTGGACTTAGGGCTCGCACAAACGTCGCCACGTCGACCGGTCCTGTGCATCTCGCATTCAGTGGATATCCCGGCCTTCGCTAGGTCATCGCTCCAAAAAAATCAAGTCATTTATTCAAATTATGTTAAGAATCAGCAATTGTCGAAGTCGAAAGTCAACGAACAGGCCCTATTTCCTTGCTGGGGAGATGGCACCTTGAGTGAATAGACTTATCATAAAAGCAGTCCACACCGTGGGCAGTTGCCTAGAGTTGCATCCCTTTTATTGTTTTTCAAAACATCAATATTCCCTTCCAGGCCCCACGTTACTGGACGTGATAAGCTCCACAATGAACATCAGCATGCCCGTGCTGGCTCGCGCCGAGTCGACGTACGGCGCCTGCACCGACATCGCGCGCGCTGCTGAACAGATCTCGCAGCACGTCGCTAACATACAGGGACAGAAGGTAGGCAGAGGTTGGAGAATAAGATAATATTGGGAGATGGTAAGGTCACCAATGACAGCTGACATGGTAGAATGGAAGACAAAATGTGATCGTGGCAGGTGCACCGCCATAGGAAAAAGCCGTGAGATTATGTTTGTTTATACGAATTATTTACAGGAGGAGCATTCTTACGTTGTATGTCAACTTTGACTTTATTTCACTGTTTTTATTAAATGACACTTTATTATGTTCCAGTCAAACCTAGCCGTGGAACATTTCCGCGTCAGCGAAGGCTTCAGCGGCGCGACTTGCGTGTGGTACAGTGCGAGGCACGGGGAGCCGCCGCGACTGCACTGCACCACGACCAACCGCACTGTCGCGCCGCTGCTCACCGTCACCGACGCGCTCATACACGCCAGTGTGCAGGTAGAATAATTAAGTCCTTTACCGTGACACAATACCACGTAATTTTTCATTGTTATAAGTCTTATTTGGCCAATTGTCCGCCCATCGTGCAGGATGATTTTCTTGAATTGGACACATACCGATTTTTCAGACTGAGTATTTCCTTATGGTAAATACTGAATCGAATCTAGGGATTTAACCGTAGATCCCACGCTCCACACTTGCGCTTGAGAACACTAGTGCTTAAACCAACGGGGCAGTCGGAAATTATTGTACTAATGTTAATGTATGATGGCAATAGACAGACAAGTGGAAGGAAGTTATGGAAGAGACTTTATACTCTGCAATAGGACTAGGACTCTATAGCCTAGAAAAATGTTATTTTTTTATGTCCTTTTAATTGCAATTTTGACCTTGAAAAACTAAAACTACCTTCATTTCTTGTTTATCTTTCGTCATTTGACAAACAAAACTAAATTTACTCCCACTTAACTTCCAGATACCTCAATCCCTGCTGTACAGCACGACCGACTCGGGGGTCGTCCTACAATCTAACCCGCAGAACCTGGTCATCTCCGTGTACGAAGACGCGGCACTGTTCCCCTTGCTGCCCGTCAACGATAACGACTCCGACGCTAGGATGACTCAGCACAGGACTAAAGACTACTACGGGAGGTCCACGAAGAGAGAAGATATGAATATTGAGATTACTTCGCCTGTTGTTGGCTTTCAATTACGTGAGTATTCATTCAAAATCAATAGGCATATGTTTAATTACGGTTCAGAATGTTTTGGATTCAAACAATTACATAAGAGAGTAAACCGCTGTTTGAGTGTCGAGCTCCAGTTGTGATGCTGGTGGTCTCGACTTAATAAAACTGCTATTTTCGATGTGTATAGACTATAATTTAACTTGGTTACAAGGGCCGATGTATGCGTACGATAAGTGACGGCGAGCGAGTGTCCTCGGTATGTTCGAGGGCCCAGCCATAGGTGGGGCGCGCGGGCGTTGCGATGACGTAGGATTCACGATGACACGATCCCATTGGCCGGCGCGATGTGATGATCCGGAACAACCGCCTTCAAACCACCATTGCACCTCTCTGGTCACTTAAGAAAATTTCTGACATAAGTTAGCTAGCATATATCCGCAGTCGTAAGGAGGAGATGAGAGGAGCTCGGGTCTAAATAATAACAGCTCTCGGGTCGATCTTCAGGTTAAGCCGCGCTTGCCTGGGTTGATCCGTGGGTGACTACCCATTATATACCGAGTTTCCTCCGCGCCTCGGGAAGCACGTTAAGCCGTTGGTCCCGGCTGTTATTTAGAGACCCTTGTCAGTCGTTACAGGTAGTCTGTGGCCCGAAAGTCTGACAAGCAGTCTTACCAAGAGCATGGGGTCTCAACTCAAATAAATTATAATTAGTCTTAAAAAAAATCATAGATGGCTGCATAGGTAATAATTATGAAAATAACAATCACTAAAATACGTTAAACTGCAGATTTTGGCTGAAGTAAGATTAGTAAAAATCTAAACTTTCTTGTTCAGCGTTGGTTTATCTATTTACACTCATAAATCACGTTATTTCAACAAAAAAGGTAAATTAAGTCTTGTTTTTTTGCAACAGACGGCGTTTTACACAATTTGTCACATGAACTGCAGGGTGAAATTTGCTAACATTAAAATTGGCACACAAATGCAAGTGTTCCGCCAACTCGAGATATTTTTTGTTGTATTGTTATTCCTTGTCCTTGAACGCACAGTGCGATATCATACTCGTTATGCGATGAAGAGAATCTATCTGTTGTCTGTCTGTTTCTTCCGGCTAATCTCCGAAACGGCTGGACCGATTTTGACGGGACTTTTACTGGTAGATAGCTGATGTTATAAGATATGAGTAATTTAGGCTACTTTACATTAGAAAAATAATTAGGGTTCCGTCCAAAAAAATTAAATCCCTTGATATTGTTAGCAAAATCCGATTCAAATAGGGAAGATATTTTTTTTTACAACAATTTCGCGAGAACGAAGGTTTTAAACAACGCCAACTAAAATTAAACTAGATAAAACAAAAATTATGTTTTTCAGTCAACGTTTAATATTACCACACCTCAATATCAAATAACAAGAATCGGTTTCAAAAAAGTACATAGACTACATCGTTTTAAGATTGGAAAGAACACGCAAAGCTTTATAAAATAATAAATTCCTCAGCTTACGCGCTCTACAAACTTGTATCCATTATAAAACACAGATTCGATAAATTATGTGAAAATGTTTTATGTTTGCTTTCTTTATTTATATATATTAAGTATATTTTTTTTTTAAAGTAATCGTAAATTATTTAAAAAAAAATGACAGAAGTTACAAGTTGCAGTCGTCGTGGTAATAACGGGCTAGAAATAGTTAGGCCGGGCACGGCACTGATGCATAAAAGTATTTTCTATTTGACACCAATCATTTAAAATATACTCCCCAAACTTATTAAATTATTACCAAGTAGACTGTAAAATACAGTTTAAAAAATGTTTATGAATTGTTAGTACAGCTTATCATTTTTGAACGATTGAAAAACGAATACATCTGCAATTCAATTACGACATTTCTTGTAAATTTTATATTTCTAGGTAACCTAAATAACCTCTACTTTATTTTGGACGCCATTTGTAAATGACAAAACATGTAGTTTCTTTTCATTTAGTTTCGATGCCACCTAGTATCTAGGCCGAATCCTAGATGGCGTTGCCTCTGGCAATTATTGAGCTGCTGATACTGCCATCTGTTGAAAAAATGGAGGGAGGAAAATAGCCAGACGGAGGTGTCATTTCTTTGTATGGGATTGGGTATATGTACTTAGTATTATATTATCTGTGGCAAGGGGTATCGTATTAGCCAGTACTAATTGGGTCCACTGGGTTGTGGAGGTCAGATAGGCAGTCGCTCCATATAAAATACTGGTATTCAGCTGCATCCGGTAGGACTGGAAACCGACCCCAACACAGTTGGGAAAAGGCTAGGCAGATGATGATATATGCAGTCGTAATGGATTTACAAAGACAAACAACATGGATTTGGAGATCAATCGACACCCATCGAGGCACAGATAACCTCCTCTAGATTCCGTATTATAAAAATTTTGTTTGAATTCGAGTTCACCTAATGTAGCGGTAGGCACGCGGTGCGCGGGGAGTGACAAGTGCAATCCGATTGGCTATTTTAAGGTGACGTCACCGGCCGTAGTGATGAATTTTAATTGAACTATTTTGCCCAAATAAACAACAAAATATCGATAGCATCAAAATTTTATTTATCGATAAGGAAGAACGTATTGCTCATGACACTATTGTTTAGTGGGAAAAAGACAGCAATACAATAGTACCTTTTTTTTTTCGGATGGGAAATCATCAAATGACTTCTCCCGCTCTGGGCTGAGTGGGAGGGAGTGTCAGACTTTTACTGACTAAAACCCACCCATGTTCCTTCATCGCCCTTTGTGTTCCGCGGCCGCGGTATCTCTTTCGAACAACCCGCAGCACCCGGCAGGCATCGGCCCTTGGGGCCCCTTCCCTATGCTGACATCTCTTTGAGGCGCGCGTGGAACACGAACGCGCCGTCGATACGGCCTGTCGTTCTAAGACGGAGAGACGGCGAGCTAGCCCTTAGCTCACCGTCCAGAGGCCCGCGTCTACGGTGGCCCCCGACGCCCGGTGCGTCTCCCGCGGCGGCTGGGACGTGAGGAGGAACGCTCTCTCTCACGTTCCGCCTCCTCCTTTGCTAGCATGACTGCTTCGCAAAAGGAGGTGACGGCTTCCCATTCCGTCTCGCTCCGGACCATGGCTCGAACCAGGGCCGGACGCGAGAGGTCGCCGCCGCCGATCGCCGCTATGAGGACACGGCGTTGCTCCGCCCAAGCGGGGCAGACCTCCACCGTATGCTCCACCGTGTCCTCCGGTCGATCCTCGCAGTGGAAACACCCGGGCGTCTCCTCCCGCCTGATTCGGTGCAGGAACCTCCCGAAACAACCGTGTCCGGTGAGGACCTGCGTCAGGCGGAAGGTGAGGACGCCGTGGCGCCTCTCAAGCCACTCCTCAAAGAGGGGACTTATCGCCACTATCGTGGCGTGCCCTGCACGGGGTTGCGACAGTCGCTCTCTCCATGACACCATGAGATAGGCCCGGAGGTTTGTCCGCTGAGCGGCAATTAGCTGTGGCAGCGGAGTAACCCCCCGGCGAAGAACCTCCGCGCGCCATTCATGTAGGCGCGCGAGGACTATCGCCTCCAGATCCCATGGTGGCAATCCGGCTAGGAGGCTCGCAGCCTCGCCCGAGATCGTGCGGAACCCACGGACCATCCTTACGGCTATCACCTTTTGGGGCGCGTTCAGATAATGGGCGGCTCGCCGCCTCAAGGAACGCGCCCACACCGGGGCACCGTAAAGGGCCATGGACCGCACGACCCCCGCATAGAGCCTCCGGCAGGAGGCGTTCGGCCCCCCCAGATTGGGCAGGAGCCGCCTGAAGGCAGCCCCAGTCCGTTCCAGTTTAGGGGCCAAACGTCGGAAGTGCTCCACGAAGTTCCACCGGCTGTCGAGGACAAGTCCCAGGTACTTCAACGTCGACCCGACGCCGATGGAAACCCCTCCTACCGTCAGTGAGGATCCCGACGGTGGCGCATTCCGAGGCCCATGAAAGCACATGGCCTCGGACTTGTGCAATGCCACCTCGAGACCCAGTTGCCGGATCCTCTCAACGACTATCGCAACCCCGCGTGTCATCGGTTCGGCCGCCGCCTCGTGCGACCTCCCCTGTGCCAGCACCAGCGTGTCGTCAGCGTAGCACACTACGCTGACGACACTAGGGAGGTCGGCGCGCAGCACCCAGTCGTAGCCGATGTTCCACAAGGGCGGCCCTAGAACCGATCCCTGTGGGACACCGCACGACATCTCTCGCCGGTTCCACTCTCCGGAGCGACCGGGGTAGATGACGGCTCTGTCCGTCAAGTAATCAATACAATAGTACCTAATGAGTGAAAGGGAAAGACATCAACGCGATTCACTACCTCAGCCACTATAAGTTTTGCTCTTTCTAAAATGGTTGATTTTATAACTTTACTTAGCAGTTGTATATTATCCCATCTTTTTTTATAACTAAAGGTCCTGGATAATTTTCGTCATCACTTAACAGCATAGGCAGTCTTTTTTTTAAGTAAACCGTAACAATCAAACTTTCATACATATCGAGTTCTTTAATCATTCGTCATCAGGGGTCTAACTTCTGGTCGACACTGAAGAGATAGATACGCGCATTGAGTTATATTAGTGCTAAGTCACAAATGTGCTGCGCGCATCAGTTAGAGGAGGTTATCTGTGCATCGAGGTGATAGGGATCGATGGCGGAGTTTCTAAGCTTATTATATGTGACTCTGTCTAATATGGTGTAGGTAGTATACATGGTAAACTTTCTGTACGTCATTACCAGGAGACGTCAACCTTCGCGGCGAGTTGCTAGAGCCCATCATAGCGACGGTGCGCGCACGCGCTGCCGGTGGTGGGGACGGCCGCGCCGCCGTGTGGGACCCCGCCACCAGGCGCTGGCAGGACAACACCTCAGGTAACTATGTGTGAGCCCATCATAGCGACGGTGCGCGCGCCGCCGTGTGGGACCCCGCCACCAGGCGCTGGCAGGACAACACCTCAGGTAACTATGTGTGAGCCCATCATAGCGACGGTGCGCGCGCCGCCGTGTGGGACCCCGCCACCAGGCGCTGGCAGGACAACACCTCAGGTAACTATGTGTGAGCCCATCATAGCGACGGTGCGCGCGCCGCCGTGTGGGACCCCGCCACCAGGCGCTGGCAGGACAACACCTCAGGTAACTATGTGTGAGCCCATCATAGCGACGGTGCGCGCGCCGCCGTGTGGGACCCCGCCACCAGGCGCTGGCAGGACAACACCTCAGGTAACTATGTGTGAGCCCATCATAGCGACGGTGCGCGCGCCGCCGTGTGGGACCCCGCCACCAGGCGCTGGCAGGACAACACCTCAGGTAACTATGTGTGAGCCCATCATAGCGACGGTGCGCGCGCCGCCGTGTGGGACCCCGCCACCAGGCGCTGGCAGGACAACACCTCAGGTAACTATGTGTGAGCCCATCATAGCGACGGTGCGCGCGCCGCCGTGTGGGACCCCGCCACCAGGCGCTGGCAGGACAACACCTCAGGTAACTATGTGTGAGCCCATCATAGCGACGGTGCGCGCGCCGCCGTGTGGGACCCCGCCACCAGGCGCTGGCAGGACAACACCTCAGGTAACTATGTGTGAGCCCATCATAGCGACGGTGCGCGCGCCGCCGTGTGGGACCCCGCCACCAGGCGCTGGCAGGACAACACCTCAGGTAACTATGTGTGAGCCCATCATAGCGACGGTGCGCGCGCCGCCGTGTGGGACCCCGCCACCAGGCGCTGGCAGGACAACACCTCAGGTAACTATGTGTGAGCCCATCATAGCGACGGTGCGCGCGCCGCCGTGTGGGACCCCGCCACCTGGCGCTGGCAGGACAACACCTCAGGTAACTATGTGTGAGCCCATCATAGCGACGGTGCGCGCGCCGCCGTGTGGGACCCCGCCACCAGGCGCTGGCAGGACAACACCTCAGGTAACTATGTGTGAGCCCATCATAGCGACGGTGCGCGCGCCGCCGTGTGGGACCCCGCCACCAGGCGCTGGCAGGACAACACCTCAGGTAACTATGTGTGAGCCCATCATAGCGACGGTGCGCGCGCCGCCGTGTGGGACCCCGCCACCAGGCGCTGGCAGGACAACACCTCAGGTAACTATGTGTGAGCCCATCATAGCGACGGTGCGCGCGCCGCCGTGTGGGACCCCGCCACCAGGCGCTGGCAGGACAACACCTCAGGTAACTATGTGTGAGCCCATCATAGCGACGGTGCGCGCGCCGCCGTGTGGGACCCCGCCACCAGGCGCTGGCAGGACAACACCTCAGGTAACTATGTGTGAGCCCATCATAGCGACGGTGCGCGCGCCGCCGTGTGGGACCCCGCCACCAGGCGCTGGCAGGACAACACCTCAGGTAACTATGTGTGAGCCCATCATAGCGACGGTGCGCGCGCCGCCGTGTGGGACCCCGCCACCAGGCGCTGGCAGGACAACACCTCAGGTAACTATGTGTGAGCCCATCATAGCGACGGTGCGCGCGCCGCCGTGTGGGACCCCGCCACCAGGCGCTGGCAGGACAACACCTCAGGTAACTATGTGTGAGCCCATCATAGCGACGGTGCGCGCGCCGCCGTGTGGGACCCCGCCACCAGGCGCTGGCAGGACAACACCTCAGGTAACTATGTGTGAGCCCATCATAGCGACGGTGCGCGCGCCGCCGTGTGGGACCCCGCCACCAGGCGCTGGCAGGACAACACCTCAGGTAACTATGTGTGAGCCCATCATAGCGACGGTGCGCGCGCCGCCGTGTGGGACCCCGCCACCAGGCGCTGGCAGGACAACACCTCAGGTAACTATGTGTGAGCCCATCATAGCGACGGTGCGCGCGCCGCCGTGTGGGACCCCGCCACCAGGCGCTGGCAGGACAACACCTCAGGTAACTATGTGTGAGCCCATCATAGCGACGGTGCGCGCGCCGCCGTGTGGGACCCCGCCACCAGGCGCTGGCAGGACAACACCTCAGGTAACTATGTGTGAGCCCATCATAGCGACGGTGCGCGCGCCGCCGTGTGGGACCCCGCCACCAGGCGCTGGCAGGACAACACCTCAGGTAACTATGTGTGAGCCCATCATAGCGACGGTGCGCGCGCCGCCGTGTGGGACCCCGCCACCAGGCGCTGGCAGGACAACACCTCAGGTAACTATGTGTGAGCCCATCATAGCGACGGTGCGCGCGCCGCCGTGTGGGACCCCGCCACCAGGCGCTGGCAGGACAACACCTCAGGTAACTATGTGTGAGCCCATCATAGCGACGGTGCGCGCGCCGCCGTGTGGGACCCCGCCACCAGGCGCTGGCAGGACAACACCTCAGGTAACT
The DNA here is from genome assembly GCA_964057025.1 of Standfussiana lucernea. Lineage (NCBI taxonomy): Eukaryota > Metazoa > Arthropoda > Insecta > Lepidoptera > Noctuidae > Standfussiana > Standfussiana lucernea. The sequence continues at coordinate 15,265,851 of OZ059796.1, forward strand.
ATGTGTGAGCCCATCATAGCGACGGTGCGCGCGCCGCCGTGTGGGACCCCGCCACCAGGCGCTGGCAGGACAACACCTCAGGTAACTATGTGTGAGCCCATCATAGCGACGGTGCGCGCGCCGCCGTGTGGGACCCCGCCACCAGGCGCTGGCAGGACAACACCTCAGGTAACTATATCTTATTACACCCTACCCTCATCACTCAAATCTGTTGTGTTGTTTTTGTGTGTAACTTACCTTCTTCTAATTTGTTTATCATGTACTTGTTATGCTAAAACGATGTATGTTAAGTCGAAATATTATTGTAATTTTAATTTTAAGATACATATTTGTTTTAATTTTTATCTACGCTTACTGACTTAACATTGTTCTAAACCTATTTATGTTTCCTCTATAAGTGAATTTGTAATTCTTTTGAGAAATAAATATATTTTACCGTATTGGGTTGCAAAGTAGCAGGCGTCTGGTAGCTGTTTGTGATCAATGTGTGCGAACATCTGCATCATAGAAGCTCCACTAATGCATCCATCCATGGTTCTGGTTGAAAATATTTATGAAAATTATAAGTTTTATCTCTTGATGGTTATTTAACTACTTGGCGAAACTTACCAGAAAAACGTAAAAAAACATTTTGTAGTCGTAATTTTAAAGTCGAAGTATTTAAATTTTAGCACCCCATCTCGGGAAGTTGAGGTTTACATTATCACTCATACGTTATTATGCAGAAAATCTAAAGACGAAATACGATCTAAAATGCACGAGAGAGAGAAGCGAAATTGATGAATTTTATCGTCCCGTCTGGGATACATTTTTTATCATTTGATTTTACAGTCGTTAATATATTTAGCGGATTCTTTAACAAAAATAAAGGTCGTTAACTAGGTTTTATGATTCATAATATTTATTTCTTGGACTAGCGCTCCGTCCCGGTGTGGCCAGCAAAAAAAACTTTTTTCCAGATCTTTTCTGACGATTAAGAATCGAGTCTAATTTCTTTATTTCTAATATTACTGTACATCTTATTTTACGCCAGAGGGGTGCTATTCACCCCTTTCAATTCCCTTCCGACGCCCATAAATCTAACTAACCTCCAAAATTCTCTTTCACAGATTGCAAAATCTCCCACGTGATCTCCGAAATGATAATAATCAGCTGCTCCAAATTAGCCTACGTAGGGCTCCTACAAAACGTGGAAACTGGCATCTATGGGGCACGAACCGACGGAGCAAGATTCAAGGTATCTCATCCTGCGGTCTACGTAGGTAGCATTATCTTGATAGGCTGCGTCAGCTGTGCCACCCTTACATACATCATGTGCTACCCAGCCATACAGATGGCGAAGAAAACTAAGCATGCCCTAATAAATACATGGATAGCAATAGGTTTGCTATGCTTCATGTACACGCTTGGCATTTACCAAACGGAAGATGTGAAATTGTGTCAGATTTTGGGATTATTAATCCATTATTTGTCACTATCTTGCTTGTTGTGGATGTGTGTATCGGCTAGCAATATGTATAAATGGGTCACCAAGACTCATAATCCTGTTAGGACGCCGGAAGATGATATACCACCGGATGTGCCCGTTCAGAAACCTATCCTAGGTCTGTACCTAGTAGGTTGGGGTATAGCGTTGATAGTTTGCGGGATATCCGGTGCGGTGAATCTAAAAGACTATGCAGGATATTCCCAGTGTTTTCTCAGTACCGCGCCCGCTTTGAGCGCGTTATTCGTTCCAGGAGGAATTTTGTTGGTGTTTTTACTAATATTATTCTTATTAATACGGTGTACTATACGAAATATGAATGTGCAGCTATCTGAGGGTACGCAAGCCACTGAGAATGTTGATTTAGAGATGTGGGAGCCACAGAGTACTGAAAGAGCGGAGAGAAGGAGTGTTAAGTCTGCCTTAGATTCTGAAGTCGAAGATATAGAGCATACTCCTATAATTCAACTACGAGCTCAAGTGATCGTCATGTGTTTGTATATGTCTGTATGGTCTTGTGGGGCTATCGCTGTATACCGACCTCTACCAGCGTATCTGCCGTACCAAGAAGATATATGCAGCATCGTATACGCCGTCTGTGCTACGGTTTTAGGCACATTCATCTTATTTTTCTACGGCATAGCAAGGAGTGACGTCAGAGCCCAATGGGCTATGATGCACTGCTATCTACAAAAAAGTAAGCAGTGTTGTAGGAATAGAAGTGTTTTCGATGCTAATCAGCAGAATTTACCGACGAATCAGACGAACACGCCTCCTACACTAGCCATACCTAATGACAACAGATCTAGATCGGGAAGTAGGAGTTCTAACAGAACTAATTCTAAAACTAATAACAGTGGCACGTATAAAGCAGCTGCAGAATTAAACGGTCAGACTTTACAGAAAGATACACTTAAAAATACTAACGGAAAAGCCCCGAATATCAACCTAGTAGTTTTACACAGACAACAATACAGGTCTAACAATTCTATGATGACGTACCCTGACAGCGGGACGGTGGGACCAGAGATATTCTACAATCCAAATCAAATGAATGTAGCCAAAAAGTTCTTTAAGAAACAACGACAGAATATGAAGAGAAACTGCCTAGAGTTACCCACAAGAAGAGATTGTGACAATGATTCCCATTTCTCACTACCACTGCCAACGAAAGAAGCTTATAATGGCGTTGCCAACATTATAAACTCAGGTTCTAAGGTCAATAACACCAATATACACGTTGAAAGATCAAACAACGGTATCAAAGAAACTAGAAACGTTTTAAATCCAAATTTATTGGAAGAGGAATCTAAAGACAACTACAAAAGCTATTCCACAGACAAAAAGTCTTGGAACAAGAATGAGGATCCTAAAACCAGTAGGACTCAAATTATGAACATTTATACAAATGTGCCGGAGACTTTAGTACCCCAACACCAGGTAGTAAAAGCAAATGTTCCTAAAAACTTCAACGGACAACGCAGTAGCGTGTCTGAGGAATGCCTGCAAAGCCACGCGAGCGAACAGCCAGAAATGAGAACAATTTCACAGCAATGTAGTTTAGAATACAGTTCTGCTTCGGAAATTGCAATGCCTCACACTTGCTCCGATCAAACGTTAAACACACATTCAGAATTGACCTCCTTACAAGAAACGCACAGTGCCTTATGTTCGACAAACGAAATAACAGATACAGAAAGTTTTGGACAGTACATAGATTATCTACAACCTGGCAAGCAAGACAAAGAGAATGCCATAGACAAATCATTACAAGACATATCAGAAGAATGTACCATGAATTCTGATGATATTAACAGGTCTAGTACTCCACCACGATTGGAAGCAGGTTCGGGAGAACTAGACAATCTTCTCCAAAGCCAAGATATGGAGGGATCTAAAGAGAAGATGGATGATGATAAAGACACATTTTTCATGGCGAAAACGACGTATGATTTCGAAACTTGTAGTACGAATGCAAGTGAACAGGGATTTGAGAACGAAAGCGATATTTACTGCCCTAACTACCAAATGTCGGAAGTCAGTATCCGTAGTCATGGTCTATACGCTCCCTCGCCGTCATCCATGTGTCCAAACGAGATAAGTTTTAGCAACGAAGACGTGTCTAACTTAGAAAGTCAGTATGTGAACTATGATCCAGGCTGGCGGAAAACTATAAAAAGTAACCCTAAGTTAGGGAAGTACGTTCCAACGCCCGCTTTAAGTTGTCCCGAGGTCAATCGGGACAGTAGTCCGGTGTCCTTCGCAAGTGAGATAGACGAACTCTATACTCAGATTACGAGTAGAGAGAGGGAAAGAGATAGAACACCAAGAAAAGAGACGGGGCTAGACGTGACGTTGAACAGTGACGTCACATTAAAGCCTGACAGTGACAGTTGTGTTAGCGAAGCAGTTTCAGACGTTGAAATAAAAGGAGAAACTACAGTATAGTTGAAAATATAGACTTTCTAAAACTGAGGCATTTTGATACCTGTAGCTGACGTTTTTAGGTACTTCTAGCCTTCCTGTAGTGTTTTGGGACTTTTGAAGTAATATGGACTCTTTGTTATTTAAAGAGACTGTTGTTTGTATCATAAAGATATTTCGAGCAGCTATTATCGCCCGTTTCTCACAAACAATAGGTGACACTTAAAATAATTCCTAAATAAAAGCCCACTGTTGGATTTTCATGCTCAGCTCAGCGAGGAGAGTTGAAATTCCAACAGTGCAAAAATATTTTAGGCATTTATTTAGGTGTCGCTTAGTTTTTTATGGAAACTGGGCATTAAACTTCTAACAGTTTATCATAGTGTGTGCTAGATTAAACCGGTGTGGTTGAAAATTCACACTAATGTATAGAAATGTTGACAACTTACATGCATTTTTATTGTATAATATTTTATTTCTCAAAAATTCATGTTCATTTTACGGTTATCAAGAATGATGTGGTCTGATGGGGTTTACACACATGAAAGTCACCAGGCATCCGGCAACTTACGCGTTCAGGGTGTGTAGGCTCCATTGAAGAGACTAATGACACCATCATTCCTGCCTACCTCAATGTATACAGTTACAGTACATTGACTGAAATGTAAACATTTGCGACAACTAGTAAGTGCCATTTAATTAGGGCTTGCAAATACTGTTTAAAATTTTAGTAGGTAGATAGATTTTTACTTCGTCAGTATTAGGTCGAATTTATTTCTTAACATCATATTGACGATCTTTTTTGGCTGATTCTTTCTCATATCGACATGGAACAATAGCGCTCAAATAGAATATTTACAGTGGCAAACCATTCTTATTAATCTCACAGTACTAGTAGACTGCCTGAGATTCTAGATTCGATTCCCAAGTCGGCCAAAGTGTGATTGGGTTTTTCCATTTGGGATTTCTCAGTAGCAGCCGCGGAGTTTGAATTTGTGCCCGGTTGATGGCAATAAGCTCACTCCCTATTACGTGGGAGTTAAACATAACTGGCGAAATGTTTGTGTACAATAGTACACCAATGGTACACCTCTGCCTAGCCCTTTGTGGATTACAGGCGTGATGTTATGTTATGTACTAGTAAGATTGATAAACGCGAAGGTGGCTCTTTTGAATTCCCTTTTAGGAGTTTTATAGATACAACCTTCTAAGGGAGACACAGAAAAGTCGAAATTTACAAAGTCCCTCTCCCTTCCGTATCCATGTCAATAAAGTGTAAACTAAGAAGCCATCATCATCTGCCTAGCCTTTTCGTTGGGGTCAGCTTCCAGTCTAACCGGATGCAGCTGAATACCAGTATTTTACATGGAGCGACTGTCTATCTGACCTCCACAACCCAGTTAGTACTGGGTAATACGATACCCCTTGGTAAGACTGGTTGTCAGACTTTCGGGTCACTGACTACCTGTAACGACTGTCAAAGATCTACAATTGACAGCCGGGAGCAACGGCTTAACGTGCTTTCCGAGGCGCGGAGGAAACTCGGTATGTATGGGTGGTCATTCATCCACGGACCAACCCAGGCAAGCGCGGCTTAACCTGACGATCCACCGGAGCGGCTGTTATTATTTAGCCCCGAGCTCCTCTCCCTTTCATATCGATGTTAATAAAGTGCGAACTAGGAAGGCATCATCATTATCTGCCAAGCCTTTTCGCAACTATGTTGGGGTCGGTAGTAACTGCCTATCTGACCTCCACAACCCAGTTAGTACTGGGTACTACGATACCTCTTGGTTAGATTGTTTGTCAGACTTTCGGGCCACTGACTACTTTTGAACTGAGAAGGCAATAGGCGGTGGTGTAAAATAAACATTTGTTTATAAAACGGCTATTCTACCCTTAGAATATCCTTCTGACAGATAAATATTATTTAGACCTACAAAGGGTCTCTTTCAATGAAGAAAACCTTGTTAATATTTAATTTTAAACAGTATCTGCAAGCAAGTATTTCTGTATATTTTCTCTCTTAGCATTTAAGTTGTATATGTTAAACTGTAAAATTATTTATTATTAAGTTTAAAACAGTCTGAGTAAGTGGTAAAGCTTCTGTGTTGTGTGAGGTATGCTGAGTTTTAATACGTAAAAATTAACAAGTAATCGTACCATGCTTTCTTTGAGTTGAAAGTTGGTAAAATACTGCCATTATAGTAACATATCTCTAAAAATATTGCATTTCATACTTCGGGTCTAGCCTTTGAAGGAGTGACACTGACCGCACTCATCGACGTGGAATCCGCTTGAGCTGAATAGTCTGACGCGGTGTCGAGTCGCGTCGCCCGAACCGAAACAACCGACGTCTTAATTGCTTCTATTGCTTGTACATAAAGCTTTATGACCAGCTGAAGCCGATTCTGCATTTATAAGTGTGGCCACTCCATAACTGAGATCGTGTCTGAGGTTGTGGTGCGGTGCGGGAGGGCCTGGTGACATGTCAATAGGAGCAGTTATTCAAAATCAAAAGGTGGTTTCTTAATTAGGCTGAAAATCAGCATATTTGAACTTCAAAATTATGTAAGACTGTCCCTCAAAACGCCCACTCTTCGCCTGCTGATGTGTATCAACACCGCTCCCGCACCGCGCAGTTACCTCAGGCACCGTCTCAATTTAACACTAGGCCTGTAACTTAACCAAAACTTCAACTGACAACTTAGAGAAAGCATGGTACAGAATAAAAATATAATGTGCCAAATCATTTTAGATTTCTCCGTAACGTTTTGTGTACTTAATTAACTCAAAATTGTATCGTTAAAATTGACTGAAAATACCCCCCGCCTTATGTCTAGTCCACTTTTCATGTCGTGTGGGGTGAACTGTAACACCGGCTGTTTCAAAAGTCACATGACAGAATTGGTTTTTCTATTAAGATTTTTTTTGTTTGAAAAGGACATTGAATACTTAATTTTTAATAAAACACTCTCATGTCACCTTAGCCAATCAAGGCAGTCTACAATGGCAGCTGAATAAGCTTTTAAAAAACTGAATAGTCGACTAATAGAACACTATTATTAACGTCTGCCATGCCTTTTCCCAACTATATTGGGGTCGGCTTCCAGTCTAACCGGATGCAGCTGAATACCAGTATTTTACATGGAGCGACTGTCTGTCTGACTTCCATAACCCAGCAGTTAGTACCGGGTAATACGATACCCCTTGGTAAGACTGGTTGTCAGACTTTCGGACCACTGACTACCTGTAACGACTGTCAAAGATCTACAAATGACAGCCGGGACCAACGGCTTAACGTGCTTTCCGTGGCACGGCGGAAACTCGGTATGTAATGGGTGGCCACCCATCCACACACCAACCTAGGCAAGCGCGGCTTAACCTGAAGATTGATCCGAGCGGCTGTTATTATTTAGCCACGAGCTTCCCTCCTATTATTAACGTGTGTTCTCTAATTAAAATTGCTTTATTCATTTATGTGAGACTTTTTTTAAACTCTCAAATTTTTATTTGATCTTTGATAACATTTATTTATGTACTTAAAATTCTTCTATGTACAATATTTTACAAACTAATATTAGATCTAAAATAAGGATAAAAAAGTGTTCAAGTAGAAAAAAAAAAGAATTACAGGGCGTCAAAAAATTCGTCAAATGTGAGGATTGATTTATTACCAGTGAATAACTAGTGGCGGTACTTTCATACTAGCCTACAACCTTGGCTTGCCCTTATAACCTACTACTCTTTATGATGTTTGGGTTTCTGAACAGTCTACTCGCCATAAAGACGGTATACTGCTTGCGTATTTTTGTCTCCTAGGCACGCCACTGTGAATAACCTATAACTTGTATTATGAGTTACCCAGTGAAAGTTGATATCAATAGTCGAGTTACAAATTCACCCCATACCGACAAATCATGTAGAATCTAAACCCATCTCATTTTTGTACAGTTCAGTGGAGGATAAGATCAATTGTTTAGTGAACAAGGTGTAAGAGAGGATGAAATAATATCTTTGGTGGCGAAACTTGGCCCTATTTAGACACACTGACATACCTGACCATTCCTGGAGCCATTCTTCATGTAGTAGATTTGCCGGATGCAGCTGCATATCAATGAATTGATTGCCTCTCTGACCTCAGACAAGACCACACTAAATATCGAAACTTCACCCCTAGAATATTATTTCATTAGTTTCTTACTCCTCGTGTAAAGTATTCGTGCCTATTAAATGTCTGGCCTAACTGTGTTTTGGCTTCTCTATAGTTGTAACAAATGAGACCACCTACTCTATTCTGTTTAGTTTATAAGTTTTGTTTGATTCTAAAAAAACTAATGCAGCTGTTTTTGGTACTTTTCTTTGCGCATTTAAAGTGTGAATCTAATACTTTAGCAATGTAAAAATGAAACAAAATCACTTGGTTCTTAAGTATTAATGCAAAAAAAAATACTAAAAACTACATTTCTTTTAAATTTGGCTTTTCCCTCTGTATATACAGGGTGTCTCATTTGTTACAACAGATCTGTGTAGATATAATCGTAGTAAAATTCTCTAAATGGCTAATGTGATATAAAATCTTCCTTTTCGGCGCAGTCGGGTGCGCCCTAGAGACTATAGGTCACTCTATATATTATTGTAATATTATGAGATTTGTGAATATTATATGATAGCGAAAATTTATGAATGGTTAGCTTTTTGTGGAGCATATTGCGTATTAAAGAGGCGTTTGCACTTGTTTTTTTGTTTTAATTGTTTTGAATGCCCTTTAAACAAATTTTCAGACAAACCAACCAACCCAAAATATACGTTTTAGTAGTTTTTGTTACAATGTCTGCGTGATACAAGATGTAGTTTTGCATCCTCGTCAAAATTCAGTAGGTTGTCATAAAAGATGTAAATAATCAATGTAAATTACGGTACGCTTTTTGTTTAAATATGAAACTTTTCAGAATGAAGCCCTTCTCAAAAGAGGAGAATCGCCCGTTTATCGAATAAACGTCTGCGTTTGTGTGTGTGTGTGTGTGTGAAAGCGCGGTTATAGGGCTAGTATTAGACGGGCCGCGTTTTAACACGGGTGATGTTCCTTAACTTAGCGATTTCCGATATTCAGAAAAAAAATACCTATCCACTTTATTATTGATTCGGGTCAAGAATCATTAGCATAGTTACCTCCTTGAATTTGACGAGGATGCAAAGCAACAGCCTGTATGTTAGCCTTTCTTCGCAAAGGTGATTTTTTGACTTAGCAGTTCGTTGAAAATTCAGTGTGACATAAAAAAATGTTGCGTTAAAACTTGCCCATGTGTTCTCCAATATCCAGAACAATATACATAAGAGGCATTAAAAAAGTCTTGTTAGGTGTAAACATAATATTTAATAAATTTAAAATTACATTTAAAAACAACAATAATGATTAAAAACGTATAAAAGGAAAATCGGACATTAAGACTGTCTTTGGTATTTAAACATGCTTCGAACTAAACAACTAAAATGTTTATTAATTTTATTTACAACAATTAAAACATTTATGCAACAATTCATAAACATTTAAATGCACAGAATGGAAAGAACTTAGAACTATTTAAAATTCAGAATAAAAAAAAAAAATCATTTCGAAACAAACATTATTGAAATAAGTCATTGTTTCCATAAAACAAAGGAATTACTTTTAGAAACCATGCTAAAAATATCAACATAGTAAGTATATTATCTATTGGTTTTTTTTCAACAGGAATTTCATCGTATTACATGGGACTCGAACATAACCGGTGAAATGAGGTTGTACACGCGGCGTCACATCAAGCTACACATATACAGTATAATTAGCCCTCACTTTGTATGAGCTTCCCGTACAATGAGAGATCAGTTTAAATTGGTTTTGCTTAGCTTGATTGGTTGTCGTGCGTGCGTTACGTTAACTTATTATTATATGTAATTTACGAAGTGAAGTGCTATCGCGGCAATAAAAACATGTTTCCATATAAATAAAGTATAAAACTATCTAATCACTATGGATTAATATGAAATGGACTTTGCTAACATAATAAAACATCGTAAGATCGTTTTCTTTACCGTTAGTCGCGATATATCGCCCAATTTCTTATACCTATGGCACTGCATGCTAAATTATTATTTTCTTATTAAAATATTTGAGCAAAAGTTTAAAAAATATAATTAATTAATATAGGATACGCACAATCACTGGACTAAGTTAAAAGGGAATTTCAACACACATCATATTACATAAAATAAACGCTGTAAGGAAAACTATTTCTATCAAACACAATAGGATAAATACCGATTTCATCCTTCATAGTTCTTGTTGATACTCCCTGAAACATCACACATCAGCATCACTCATAATTTTGCACAAGGTCCTTAGAAAACATTTTTTTGTACACTTTCACGATACGAGCACACAAAAAAACAAGTTCACACACATTTACAACTACCTCAACATTGTTCAATTGTTTATAAACATACGGCACTAAAATTCACGCTTGCGTTGGTGGAAGTACTAATCTAGCTGTGAGTTCACGCCCTCTGTCGGCGACTGCACCAAACACACGACCCATCAGTCCTCTTGGTACCTCTTCTATTAGTTTTTCTTTAGCTGGAAAACAAAGTTACATTGTTTTACATTAAAGTATTGACATTCTAGGGAATGTTATTGCGGTCCAGAATCTTTCATAACATTGCCTCAGTAAATACAATTACGCAAATAGATACAATTACAATGTCCAAAACAGTTGTGCGTAAGCAGCACCAACAGCATGTCATACGCCATGTTTATTTGTGCCATTCGGTGGGCTTAACAAATCATGTAAAAATAATCACCCACTTTGGCCAGCTAGTTTGGTCATGGCTGCAAGATGGCATGCGGATGCATGGATGCGGTGAAATTGGGGTCCATTTGATTGCGTGGTTAAAGGATGTTATAATCTAGGTCCTAATGCTCACTCAGCCAAGCAAATAAAGCAAGATTTTTAGGCCGTGTCCAGTAAACAGGCCAATTATACAATCTTACCGATAAGAAAATCTAGCAGCACACAGGTGAGTTCCTTACTGCTAGGATCAGGCTTAACGACTAATCGGAGCGTGGAGGCGGTGCAGTACTGAGCACTGGCCACTAACTGTCCAGCAGAATCTTTGTGGCCCACCAGCAGTGCCGGGGCGGACGTACGGAGACCTGGCTTTACTTGCCACCACGCTGCTCCTGTAACGATGTGGAAGAAACAGTTAAGTAGTTATTTATGAGACTAGTAAGCTATGTGGTGTATGTCTACGAAATTAATGAGAGGATTCTGGAATTAGTTATTGGTTGTGCTAAACTAAAGCAACTTATTTTTGATTGGGAGCCTTAATTGTGGCGAACCTTGGCTAAGACCAACGGGACACCACTATCCAAGTGTTGTCTGCTGGACTTAAGCCGGACCCAAGATGCAAGGTGTTAAGTATCCGTCATCCGCATCAAGTAGGTACATTCCAGCAGCTTTTTTAAGAATGCTTAATAAGGTTGTTAGCTTTCGATTCACCGTTGGTTCTGCGCCTAATCTCTTTCCGATCACGTCGGAGTGCTGCCCCATCAGACTATGGGGTGAGAGAAGAGAGAGAACACATGTGATTGCCCACACACTTGCGCACTAAACTATCTCCAGCGCCGATGGTATGTCTCCGCTGAGATAAGCAGCTACTACTAAAATGGTTAGTAATCTATAATGTCTTACCTCTAACATAGTTGAGCGCGCCGGTCCAGTCACAAGCCCTAGAGCAGGCCCAGCTACCTTCGCGATCGTTTAGTTCTCCCTCAGCCAGCCAGCGCTCCGGAAAATGCGGCCACTGAAGCAAGTACAATGTGTTAATATGCAAGGGTATCTGAAAAAATAACTCAAATGTAACACCTGAAATGGAGCTTATGCTGGATGATTTCGAAGGGTGAAGCAATACCCTGAATGCTTTATAAAAAAATGACGAAGGCATTTGAACCACCATCAGCAGTTTGAAAACCTCCTTAGACCTTTTGGCAAGGAACCTTGGAAGACTACCAACGTCATAATATGATCTGCTGATCGTAATTTCTTAGAAGCAAAGCTCAGAAAACAATATTTTCACTTGTGAGAAAGACTGTTTTTTTCCGACATTGACTCAGGTGGGTTACCATTAGCTGGAGACCGTGGGAGGGGCACTAGTTCCCATGATCCCCGGTGCAAGTGTGGAAATGGAACACCGGGGTGATTTTTAGTCAGTTCGAGTCTGACAGACCCCTCCGCCCGCCCCAGGGCGCAGGACATCCGTGGGGATTTTTCAACCCGGAACAAAAAAAAAAAGGTGAAGAGAGGGCGCTAGACAGCTATCTAGCGCTGTCACTTTCCCACTCTCAGAATAGTCCTAAAACACTCCTGCACTAACAGATCATGGTAACCCCTCAGGTCGCACCCTGCGCTTTTTGTTCGGGCAAACGCAGAAGCGACTCCGGAGACCGGACTCTGATGGATATGTGATGATGTATTAAAGTATCAGTCGGAGACCGGTACCCGCAGCCGGTCCACAATCACTCCGTATAGGTTTATCTTTAGCAGGCGGAAGTTGTTGGTACTTCTTATAGTACAAACCTGTATAAACTGCAGAGCTCGATGGCAGAAAGGAGCCGGTGGGTACTGCCAGTAGAGATTCGGATGCGGAGCGCTGATCACTGCGAACTTGCTGATCAAAGGGCCGCGAGAGTGGACGAGGTACCTGAAAAGGGAGAAATGAAATTAGAAATATCTATGTATGGTCAAGCGGTCGCAAAGAACTTAGGTCCTGGGGTCGATTCCCAGGTTGGGTGAAGTGTAATGGGGTTTTTCCATCACACTGGAATTTCTCAGTAACAGCCCAGAGTCTGCATACGAATACAGACTGGGCTCTTACTGAGAAAAGAGCATTGTCTTTAAAGAGATCATCAAGCAGGCATGTAGGTAGTTATTGATAACAAGGATTTCACTTTATGGAACCCATTTGGATTTCAACAACGATTCTCAAGATATCTACGTGCATATGTTTATTGCGTGGCGCTTCAATTAATTGCCTAGCCTACGTACACAATGTTTAATATCTCGAATCAAAAACATCCACCGTATCAGTGTCTTATCGTGACATAAGGGGGAAAGTCGCAGATAGATGTGTAATGATGCCTATCCAACGACTATCTATCAATTAAAGATGACCTCTTACTCTGTCGTATGGCATATAACACGACATCAAATGACAAAACACAGATTATACGATGCGATTGTAAAAAACACGAGTTATGTAGTGTGATTCCTTTGATTTGCTACTTTGATACAGGGATTTGATACAGGGTGTTTCTAAAAGACTAAGTCAGTATTTCATTCTGTAGCAGCAGGGATTTGTGTAATTGTTATTTCTATTTCCTCGTTGGTATAGCAGTCGAAAGCGCTATTGCTGCGCACGAGATCCTGGGTTCGATTGCCAAGTCATGCATAGTTTTATTGGTTTTTTCCACTTCATTGGAATTTCTCAGTAGCAGCCCAGATCGAATCGTGCTCGGTCGATGGCAATAGGCTCTTCCAATATTAAGCGGGATTTAAAGATATGGAGGCACACTTCTGCGTAACCCTTCGGGGATTACAGGCGTGATGTAATATCATGTCATTTTAAGATACACCATCTTTAACCTCATGTTTACTAGCGTCATCTTTCGAGAAATGATAATGCTCTTAGAAGTTCCTGTTTCTTTGAAAGCAATCTAAATATGGAGAAGTAAGGAGGAAAACTAGCCGTCAACTAGAAATTCCTAGTAATTACTTAGCAATGGTATTTACCTATTGCATTAGTAACTGATTCAGTGAAGTCTATTCCGAGATCAGAACCACAGTCATTGGTTTGCGTCCAAAGGGCAGGTTGTGAAAACATCATACGTAATGATTGTTAAAAAAACAAAATGATTAACATATCGTACGATATTTCCACAGTACAGTCACAAACATTAATATGTACCTATAGGTACTCGTAGCTACTGTTAAATTGATTTTCTCCTACTGATTGTAGTTTTATATTGTTACGAACATAGTTTTTTCGAGCTTATTTATAAGTACTGTTTTTAAATCGGTCTTATTTTTTTTTAGAAAATCGCTTTACAGTTTTGCTAAGTGTAACCTATACATATCATTGCTCATGAGTCATGACTGTACTTGCGTAGACACATGGCAGACGATTTGTACTCATTAATTATACTACCGTATCTGGATAAGTTGACTCGTATGATTTTTTTTGTCAATTTTTTATTGAGCTAAAATTTAATGGGTGCACAGTTCACGTAACGTGTGAGGCTGGGATTAGGCAAAACTTGTTTATCTAGTAATAAAACAATATTTTGCGTCTGTACTTTGCACTTTGTATGTATGTAAGTAAGTAGTACGTCAATAACACTTGGACCTTGAACTGGCCTAGCATACTATAGAGTTTCAATAGAATAGCCAGTAGCTTGTACGGGTTTTTTAATCATTGACGTGTTTACCGTACGTAACTATTTCGTATTTGCTTTACTTATTTGAATCAGAAGATCAATGTTGACTATAAAATAATTGGTAAAACGTCGATGATCTATCTACCTAGCAGAATCCGCTTATAATATGAGGTGTGGCGGTTATGTCTCATGCTTTCGAATTGTTGGTTCTTTGACATGTTGGCTTCCTCAAGCTGTTTGTTTTCACCATTTTTACTTTTAGTTGTCCGTCGGTATCGGGAGCAGGGTCCAAGCTACCGGTGGTTAGGGCTCCAGAGACAGGAACCTCCTCACAATGCGAGCCGTATCGAGGAGTACTGCCTTCTGAATCAGGCCCTTGATCCAAACGCCTAAAGAGAGCCTCGAAAGATGTTCGTCGAGGCTCTTGGCCATAAGGCCATTGGCCGTCACGACAATCGGCACAATGATAGCAGAGTTGATTAACGTGGTGATGTGCCTAGGGGCCAACAATACGGCACCCCCTTAAGGCAAGCAGACAAAGTAAGCTAAGCTTTTAGGCTCCTATGAAAGTACCGCCACTTGATGCCCCAAATTAAATTAAGTAGGATAAGTAATTGCTTGCCTGGGTTCGGTATTCGAACCCACGACCTTCAACAACCATCATTGGCCACTGCCCACCAGTGTTCACCATCTTCTTCTAACTGACTTCATTGTGATGTGATATACGGTATACCCCTAAACAGGATGTACATAGAGTACACAGGGTGTTAGGTTAAATGAGAGACATGCGAGTGCAGTATGTCGGGAACAAATTTATTTTTAAATATTTTTTGTTGTTTCCATATTAAAAGTTGTTATTTTCATGAGAAGGTAGGTGATAGGTCCTACACTCCCTTAAAACAAGTCCATCTATCTCCTTTAACTGAAGAGTCTGTATAAATAATATAGCTTTTGTTCTTTTTATTGCGGACCTTATGTTATTTTTAATGTGGCGTGATTTTGGGTAACGATAACATTTTGTAAAGTTTATCATTGTTGCTGCGCTATAAAAATATTTTAATTGTGACCTGGAATTTGTAGATAGGTAACCCGCTTGGAAGCTTCGATGGCTCGTATCTTATACCTATAAGTAGTTCTTATAAAACGCCTAAAATGTCTGACGGTTATAGCACTTACTTGTCACAAATTAACAAATAACCATTATTTATATTATTTTTATTTTCATTATTTCATCCTCATCCGAAAGGAAAATGCCTCTCCTGAGGGTTGCCGTAATTTTAATTTAAATATAATAAAATAATGCTCTCTGGCCAGCCTTCTATTGTAGGATTATTTTTACGAATGTGAAGCCGAATGGATCACAATTTGTATTTGAACCACCCACGACCGTTTTTGCCGTTGAATAAAACAAAAAATAAAAAAAATAAAATAAAAGGTTCTTACCATGCAAGCATTCCACCAATGCCAAATCCAATCACGACAGCCTGTCTGTTCTCTGACACTCCTAAAGCCTTCAACAATGCTGACAGCTCTTCAACAGCCCTCGGAGGAGACAGATCACTCCTGGATCCTCCTTCACTGCCACCAGTCCCTCTTAAATCCAGGGTTACCACATGATGGTCAGTTTCTGCCAATCGTCTCACCACACTTGCCCAGTTCGGACCCCATAGGTTGCCGGAATCTGGAGCATCCTTGAGTATCAGAACTTTCTGGCCTGTTCTTGGTCCTGTTTCCACGTAGTGGTATTTGACTCCCTATAAACGAGTAAAAGATTGATTAGATAATTTCGTTTTTAGAAATTCGTTTGAAGAAAGTTATGAGCAATCATTTTGATATCTGGCGTAAGAATCAAAGTCCTGGTTTGTCCAATGATGATTCATAAGAAAATAATTAATTCTAAGTAATTATCAGAATCATCGTCTGCCAAATCATCTATATGCAATGTTCCTACCATGTTGGGGTAGGAATTCCGTTGAACGAAATTCAGTTCCGTATCCTTCGAGGTTGGTGCCTGTAATCGCCACCTAACTGGCAGTTACTTCTTCTAGTCACATGATTATGCCACTTTTCTGATAAATTGCTAACCCTAGTTCAGAAAATATCATGGATATGAGAGGTAGTATACTGTATTCCGTCTTAGTGGCAACCGTGGCAACTAACCACATAACGTAATCAACACTTGCCAAATGCGTTGTTTATGGCAATACACTTTCACGTGTCACGACTCTTCTACCACTTGTTATGAAGGTTTTGTTTATCCGCTAAATAAAAATCTTGAATTCACTGATAGCCTAAATCTCTGAGACTAGGGCCATAAGACAACTAAAAACAATACAATGTTTTTTTCAAGATTCGAAGATGAGTTATGGTTAAGAATTTTTAAAATTCCGTCCTCTTATGCAGTTAGATAGGGTATGAAAGTTTTTGAATTTCTGACAGGTGAGGTGACTCGAATCAGATCAGAAGAATCTGAGAAAGGCTTGTGTTATCTGCTGATCTTTCAGTGCAATACGTGATGCAAAGCATGAACGTGGGTTATTTGATTACCTATTAAAGAGTGTTTGTGTTTATAAATGATAAATTAAACTTAACCGATAATTGATAAATTATTTTTATCTCTAAATGTTTTGGTACTGACCATTGTACAGGTCAATAAGTTACAATCAATTGATGGTATTGAAATAGTAGATAGTTACCCCATTAATTCGATAATTATTATCATTAACGTCTGAGACCTCTGAAGGTTACAAAAATAGAACAATAGTTTAGATAGAAAAATGTATTACATTCAGAAAAATTGCTCCAGCAAAAACAGTATTAAATTTTTAATTGAAAAACTCACCATAACTTTAATATAACAATGAGTTCCAATAGACGAGTCTATGGTCAGCTCAACCGGCGGAGTATTGTCCACCTTCCTCCTGTATCCTTTCCATAGCCTCTTAACAGAAATTTCGATAATTTGCCAAATGCCCACAAACACACACGTAAGAATCAACTCCACCGCTTGCCACCCAGAAATCACTTGTAAAACTTTCAAGTTCCGTGCACCCATGTTGCGAACGAACCGATTACTGAGTCAACGTGAAACTGTGTGTAGATGTCGTGATGGTGATAGGCTCAAAGGTCTCCAATGGACACGAACGACGCGCTCTTATCAGTTTTATCAAAGTTTTGTTCGAAGCAAGCGGATATCACGCGTGTTGGATAAGCGGGACACCATGTAGAAAAAGGAGCAAAAGGTTTAATTCATTTTAAGACGGTTTAGTGGCTACACTGGCTATAAAATTATATACACGCGCACTAACACTACATATAAGGACGTCAGACGTGCGCGTCCGCATGCCGTACGAGGTCTGTCGACCGACTGAAAACAATAAGCGCGTTCAGTGCTTCATCGACTGGTGAGGCGACCTTCTTCTGTGTAAGCGGCTGTATCAATTCGGATTATTTGTCGGTCAGGACTTCAGTAGTGCAATTACGTGAATGCTACGTCAATGCTTAACGTCATTCGTCAAGACTGAAGCTACGCACCGATGTGACGCGGGACTTCTGGGTAATGCGACGGGTTTATTACCTGCTTGAGAAGGGACTCCGGAGAGGGGCCTGGTTCCAGGATTTTCATAGACAGAATTTTTAGAGTTAGCCTATTGGATCAACTGTATTCCGGACTAGGGTTCTTTGAGATCCTATTCGAGTGTTCTTAAGAATTCAGTGATTGGGTTTTCACTTTAGGATACTGTTCATATATGTATATATTAGTCTTTCATAGTATGTTTTGATTAGTGGACCTTCTGTTCCATTTTACCTTTTGTGGGCTATCTGTCAAAGTGCGTTCACTATCTCATTAGCGATGGTCGATCGTTGCATTGATTTTTTGTTTTGTTTACACTTATTGGAAGTGGGTTACACTGTCTCCTTTCAACGCTAATTGTTTGTTGTTTACTTGCAAGGATTGATCATTTATAGTCTACCCTCATAAATAAAAAAATAAGTGTTTTGTTTTTAAACGTTGTCTGCATGTCTTGGTAATTAAGTCCTACGGTCTGTCAATTAGTATTAAGTACCTATATAAAAAGATGACAAGGTCAAAAAGGTTATAGGCGTTAAGGCACTGGGTCAGTGGAACCGACTATTAATTTTTGGTTGACATTTTATAAAATCGGAATGCCAAAGTAGATTTTGTGTGACTAAGTACTAGAATAATTTGAAGACGATTTAATTTTTGTGGAAAAAGATCACATTTATAATTAAGTAAGTACATGACATTTGTCATGGATTTTTGCAAAGTAGGTACGATTACGCCCGATTCCATAACATAATTTATTTTATTTCCCTTTAATTACGTAATAAAATGACGAATAATAATATACGGCACCTATTACCGGGATTTTTCAATGAATAATCTAATCGTTTCCACAAACAAATAAATGTTAATACTTATCAACAAAACGTAAACAATACAAAATATCAAAGTAGTCCATCAAAATATTAAAAAAGGATCAGTGTATAAAGAAACAAACATCCTTTTTGTTTTCTGATGGGACAAGGAGGCTTGTATGTAGGTATATGTATAACATGGGCGTAAGGGTTTATTTAAAAACAAATTAAGTAAGGTCTGAGATCGTGGGCACTCAGCGCGGGTTGAGAGGATAAGGTAACATATTTAGATTACAATACGTAAAATGGCCGGGATTTGGGAAGGGATTTTTTCTAATATACATACAGTAAATAAATAAATACAGTACTTAATAGCTAAGTATTGTATTGGTACGTTTCAGTGTTTCATTGAAGTTCACAGTTCAGCATACTTTAGTAGGATTTAGGTGTCATTTGTATGTGATTTCGACAAAATTTTATCATCGTCATTCTATTGCCCTTATACTAAAATATTTGGGGTCGGCGCAGCATGTCTCTTTCATACTTCTTCAGTTAGTCGTTAGTCACCCCTTTATAGCCTTAACGTCTAAGAAACGGCCCATATAAAAATCAATTGATAAGTTCTTCTAACTAAACTCTCTACAGACAGTAACAGACAGGTTAACATTAAAACTTTTCGACAATATTGTATATCATATACCTACCTATATTACACTACAAAACACCTAAAACCGTTATCATCAACGTCATTATATTTAGCACTTAACATAACACCTATTAAATTCGCAGACATAACTGCGCACGTGCAAGAATCCTACACAGAATACCTGATGAGGTCACGTCAGGCAACGTATAATAGATATATTCAGGCTTAATGGGTAGCGAGAGGACATGCAGAAATGGCCAGTCACCGTTGCTAACGACGGCTAAAGGCCAGCCATAGTTATTGTGACGTTTACTCAGCCCAGACTACCTTTCAAAGGATAAAATTGATTTTCAATTTGATATTTGAAACGCCTGCAGTAATGTCAGGAGCAATGAGTTGCAGATGTGTGTTATTATCATTGCGTTTGTTATTTTACAATGCGATTATAGTGAAGTGAAGAGGTAGTTTAATAATGTGGAGTGATTCGCGAAGTGGGTTTTGTAATATTCAGTTAATTCTATAGTGTGCTGTGGGAATTTGCGAGGAGTTTGTGTTGTTGTAGGGAGCTAGTGCCTAGTTAGATAACTTTTAAGTGCGGGGATTATTTTATCAGATGCCTGATTTCACTATCACTAGGCAACGCCTAATTTAATGCATAAATATTATTGCACCGCCTCGTTGGTTTCCTGGTCGCAAGCGCGACTGCTGAGCATGTAGTCCTGGGTTCGATTTCCGGGTCGGGCGAAGTGTTATTGGGTTTTTCGTCTCGAATCTCCAGTAGCAACCACGGAGTCTGGAATTGGGCCCGGTCGATGGCAATAACTTGCCTCCTATTACATGGGACTTAAACATAACTGGCGATAAGTTGGTGTACTATTAGGTTCCTACACCTCTGCCTAACCTTCGGGAATCAGGCGTGATGTTATGTATGTACCTATTACTGCACTGTTGAGATTTCAAGTCTCGGCACGTACCATTACGGCGCTCACTTTTATTGACGTGTTGGTTAATGTAAGTGAATCCATCAAAACTTCACTGACTGACTTGGTAGTCATCTATACTTCTAGAAGAACCTTATCTGGCCTTAATTATTTTTCGCAATGTGAAATCAATTCAGTGCACCAGCCTGAATGTGACACCTCTGCAAAGGAGTTCTAGTTCGAAGTTTAGAACCTCAAATTACTTGGGGAAAAGGCTAGGCTGATGGTGTTGATGATTATGGAAGAAGGTCGAAAGGATAAGAAACAGGTCCAACATACTACCGCAGACACTGACGGTCGACCACTTTTCAGCCTTGTGCACTCAGTAATAGGGTTGAAAAGTGGTCGACCGTCATTGAGCGTGTTAGTACCTCAACCCTGTCCATCCCAAAGTTTTTTCATTGGTGACTTTGAAAACATTATCTATACAAATAAATAAATTTGGAGTGTCTTTTTGTAATTTCAAAATAACAGCTATTTATTGAACGCATGTCGACAGTGGAAAGGTAAAATGACTAAAGCGCAATTTTTTTCGATATTGAGTTATAATAATATACTCGTATATAATTAAATATCGACCACAAATGGCGCTTTAGCCATTTGACTTTTCCACTGTCGAAATGAGAGTACATATCGCATGTCCTCTACAAAACTGTCATAACACAAAAATGTTAGGTTTTTTAGATAATACCCTTCTCAATTTCAATTCTTCTTGATCTATAATTGAAAAAATAAACTCCAAAAGTATATAGTAATATAGGTTCTGCGAAAATAATTAAATCATCGAATGACACACTCGAATGTTTTTACGGATATCATCGGCCGGACACAAAAAACTTCAAAATATCTCAAAATTGATTTTTTTTTTGTGTTACGACGGTTTTTTTGAGGACGTGCGATATGTATGGTACCTACTTATGACAATCAACATTTTTTTATTTTTTTTTCTGTCTGTTTCGGCTAATCTCCGAAACGGCTGGACCGATTTTGGCGGGAATTTTACTGGCTGATGTTATAAGAAGTAAGGTTTGAGTGGGATTAGGGTTTCGTCTAAAAAGATTAAAACCCTTGAAATTGTTGCCAAAATCCGATTCAAATAGAGAAGTAATATTTTTATAATAATTTTACGCGGACGAAGGTTGCGCTTGCGGGGCACAGCTATTATTCCTGTGAGAAGACATTAATTCAAGATTCAATCAGTCAGATTTATAAATAATAATGCCATCAAGAACGAGCCCCTATTTATGTTACAATTTGAACGTGACCCAACAATATGAGTCGAAACGATCGCAGATAACTTCCTACTCTCAATCCTCAGTACTTAGGGTATAAGTAGATATGAGTGTATATTGAATGGGTATAATAAGGGTGATTGCACAACTGTGTGCAAGTCATGCTGCATTCTGGCCTGTTTTAGATTAATGTGAGTAAGGAGGTTGTTAGGTGATGATGGTGGCTCTTCTTTTATTTCTTATGAAAAAGGTCGTCAAGTAAGTAAGTCGGTGCGTCTTTGGCATATCTTAGTGTCAACCGCAGAGTGCAGTTTTGAGATGAATTTAGTCAGACATTTGCACGGAGAGGTCTATATTATTTTCAGTATTACAAAACTTCGCTACTGTCTATTTCTTTCATTATATTGTGACTCTTTTCAATTTTAATTCCTAAACTGCTGTAAGCACTCAGCTAAGATCTGCTCAATTGTTACTTTAAAAAAAAAATAATGTCGTCACCATTGCAACTTTATTACAACACCATGTAACTTCACGGCCACCCTCCTTTGAGGAGGTGACAGGATGCGTCGTCACGTCTCCCGACCCTCGCACTGACACCTTTGTGTAACAGCCTGTATATAAGGGGAGATTGTACCTATCTCTCAAACAGACAATGTTATCTTACGAAAAATATGTCTTTTGTGTGATTTTTTTTGTGGGAGAAAAATTTGGAAGTGTGGCTTTTTTCTAAAGAATGAATCACGTAGTCAAGAAGCATTTTAACACCTCCAGCGTAAATGTACCTACTCTGAAAAGGCCGGCGCAATTAAAGAATGGTAAACATCAGTGATATAAAATGTACCTAACAGAATATTTTATTTAAATTAAGCCATTAAAAGGCACTTTTGAAGGTCAAACTTTACAAGGAAATAGAACTGATTCTTGTTGCGAATTCGCACACGTAGTTTCGTAAGCAGAAAAATGGACATGAAACTCCATAGTTACTCCATAGTTGCACTTTCTTGTAGATACCAGAGTGACAGAAGAGTGAATAGATAAGTAAATTTTTGACATATGACTCATTGTGTCGTTCCGAGAGTAGCATAAGTTCCTAGCATTGTCCAGCTCCAAAATATTATTGATCGTTCATCTGACACCCTTAGAAACATAACAAAAAACTCTAAATTAAAACATGGAGGCTGGTTGAACGCAGCGGTAACGCAGCGGGCGATCAACATGGCGGCAACGGCATAATGGCACATTGTACAGTGTCTATTAATTGTGAATACATAATTCTTGTGACTACACTTTGTGATGTAGACGGGACTTTCATGGAAAGGCAAATTGACGATGATTCGTCTATGAAATAAATATGTACTCACATATGGCGCGAATGGCCAAGTTTTTCGTCATAAATCTAGATTTTGATTATATGTCGGAATCAATATTCAATCGGAACTAGGCATTTAATATATCATATCAGTGCTTTCTTTTTTGTAGGTAGCTTGTTATCTTCTTTCCCATGCATCCATGATGGGGTGTTCGAAAAATCCCGATTGGCGTTGTCCAAATCTTTTCTTTGCCAGGCACATTCATGACCCAAAGATTTCACATAAGTAATCTATCTAGGATAAGTACAGTCACGGGCTTTAATTGATGAGCCACTTTCAAACTTATCAGTTTGCAGTTTTATAACATTACTATTGCAACGCTAAAACAATTGTCGTTAGGTTACAGTTGTTAGACCTGCAATTGGTGGATTTTGGGTAGTCACTCTTAGTAAAGAATGCGGCTAAAATATGAATAAGTAGTGGCAAATGGCTCATCAATTAAAGTCCGTGACTGTATATAATTCCCAAACATCAAACGACTTCACGCAGACGTCGTCATCATCATCCACAGCCGGACTTCAGCTTCTGCTGTGTATACGCCTCTCTTTGTTTGTACCAATCACAACATTCCCATGCCAGCCTCATCGTGGTATACCCATCCAGAAACCCCAATCTGAAACGCGGACAGTCCATCCACACCACACTTTGTCGTCACCATACCCGGCACCAAGGGACAGATCGTGTGATTGTCATGTTAATGCCACGCCGCGCCGCCAGGAGGCGTCCGCGCCCTCTCGCGAACGGAATTATTTGACACTTCCACCTCCCCTTATGTACTGAGAGATGTGGAGACAATGTGGAGATTGTTGGGTTTTATGGTAGGTATTATGGGTGAGGAGATATCTGAGTCTGGATTGGATTTAGAAAATAATAGAAATATTTTGAGGGTACCACCAGGCCTTGGTGATAGGGATAAGAATTTCGATGTCTTGTTATAGAGTCAGGCATCTGAGTATTATTTTCATCAGTCTCCCGCCCTTATTCCTATTTATTTGCGGTCGGCGCAGTGTGTCTTCTTCATCTTGATGGTATATGTATGACTTCAAATAACTGTAGGTTTCTCGCAATGATTTCAGCGTAGAGACTAGTTGATGCCTCGAATCATTAACTTTATTAAAAGCCGTTATATAAAAATGCACAGACAAAAAAGCTAAACCAAAACAAAAAGCCAATCAAAAACAAAATCAAAAGATAAAGCTATACCAAAAGCCAATCAAAATGTTAAGGTCTTTGATAATGTCGTAAAACACAATATGTTCTTTGAGGCATCCATCTATCAATACTCCTTTCAAAGAAATTACTATCACTGTTAACAATTCAGGTTACTAGAATTAACAACACACCCTGTCCTACATAACTATTTATAATATAAAATGAACCAGATTTGCGGTTTCGTCTCGCGTGTAACACTACCCTCTCTAATCGGATTTACCTCGCAAACGACACCCTATTAAAACCTACAACGCAAAATTACTGTAACGTACGCTGACGTATAAAAAACCTATTTATTACCAACTGAACTTTACCGCTACAAAAAACATTTCTTCTACAATCTCTTGGTTGGGAATTATTTAAGGAGCAGCAAATGTAAGTTTGTTTTCTTACAAAACGACGCTTCGTATTACATGAGTAAGGAAATAGTACGCAACAAGATATCTTTATTCAGTTCAGTATTGTATTAATATAATTTGATAAATATCTCGGTTTGGGTGTGAAATTCAAGGCGTTTATTTTGTTAAGGACTTCATGTGGTATTATATGTGTATCAATGGTTCGTGGTATTGATTGTAAGGTCTATAATTTGAAGTGATTTGTGTGGTGTAGCCGTTTTTTTTTGTGGCTTTATTGTGTCACATTTATGCTCCTCTTACGTACATTTGCTTCTTCTATAGCTAACTGCACACTTTGGTTAGTCCGTGTAAATGGTATAAACAAGATAGTCTCAAAAATTTTAAAGAACCTAGAACACTTCCCTGGGTTTATCCTTAGCTTTTGCGTCTGCATTATTCACAGCTGCACTGATCACAGCAGATTTATATTGGAAAGCTTGAGTGAATCTATGTAGAATTTTAAAGAACTTGTTTGATTGCCTTAAAGCATCATTATACACAATCTTGACACTCAGAAGTGGATTGAGACAAAGTCAAATGCTATTGCCAAATCCAAGAAAACATTAAGTACAACAATAAGAAAGTTTTGATCTAATTTGCATGGATTTTTAGAAAGTTAACAATGATCTGCTTGAGAGGCATTTCATCTTTATTATTTATTTATTTAAACATCATGTAGAAGAGTGGTACATAAGGCATTCTCCACCATTCAAACACTTTCTCAAGATCAGATTGACAGGTTTTAAGCCGTTAGGAAACATCCAGCAGCTGCTGTTTAATAGGTAGATCAAAATGCCACCCATGGGTCTGCAAGGCATACATAATACGCAAATCCCTCTTCCTTTCAGTTGACTGTACAAAATAAAAGTAGCATCCACGGATCATTAAAATCCGTACTTCTCACACGAGAAAACGAATGAAAAAGCGCGCCAATTCGGTTTACAGTCGTACCGCGCGGACTGTCCGTACTTTTTTAATTTCTTTTTTTTTTGCTAGCATTAGCATGCACCGAGTTCGGTCGGTAACTGCGTTACGCGAATTATTCTGTGTACAGTTGAGAACGCGAGCGATTGTTGGGTGATTCTGTACAAAATGTAGATAGAAATGTAGATGTTATAGCTGAGGGTGGAAGGTCCATATTGCCGTGATGTTTTCATGCGGTAGTATGGTAAGTTTGTGCGTGCATTGTGCCTGAGTGCATTACAACAGGGTACAATACGCGAGAGCCACTCGTTACCTACTTGACTGTGTAACTTCGTTTGTGAGTTCGCGTTGCCTCGTGCTCGATGTTGTGCTGGAGAGCTCGTCGGACGTAAGGGGCTTATTTATGATAGGAAATAAGATGACGCAAAATAAGATGTACCTACCTAAGTGCATTCTTGGAATATGAGATTACTTATTGTTCTGTAGTCCTTAGTCGTAGTTTAATAGGACAATGTTTTTGTTAGGTAGGTAGGTACTCAAATATTTACTTTATCTTTTGATTAAATGTAAATCGCTAAATTATTTTAGAAACATAAATTTAGGGTTCAAGTCGTGAGATGATTTTACATGTTATAAATTATAACAGACCGGGATGTAAATAGGCGTATGCTCTGCTCGGTATTACTTGACCCCTCTTGTAAAGAAGAAGAGAGGTCTGGTAACACAGCACTGACTACTCAATTTTCTCATTTACAATATTTCACCAAACACAAGACAGATGCCTCGTTTTATGAATTGGCTACGCGTCGTAGCACGCCTACAATCCGTGGCATATTGACGAGTTGTTGTACGTCTACGAGCTGTTGCACAACTATGTTTTTTTTCCGTTTTCATTCAAATAAAACGAATTTTACTGCCCGTCTGTCTGTTGTCCACTCTGCTCCTAAACCTGCGCCCAGCATTTTGATTTCCTCCACGAGGGTGCGTCACTCGTTGCGAGAGCTCGTAACACCTATTATGGCGCCCCCTACAAAAAGATTTATTCAAAATGTTATTTTACACCGTCTATGTACCCTGTTCTATTGTATTCAATCGTTCCATGTACAATGACGGTGTAATTTGAAATAATATTGCTTTCGATTTTGAACTTTATTCCCGTGAATTATTAAAAGATGTCATTCGACGCCATTTTGTCGACGCGAAGGGTGAGTGTTACTGTTATTGACTCGCGTTATTGAGTTATATTGAGTGGCTAATGGGTATTGCGTTCGTTGATTTGTAACGCATTTTGATACAGTTGTTGTTTGTGAAAATGTTTTTACAGTAGCTTGTTAGTTTTCTTGAACTCTAATAGGGTAAACTAGGAACCTCAGAACCTGTTGATATTTTAAAAGGTAATAATTACTTAGGCAGGTACCTATTAAAAAGTGACATGATTCTAAGGACTTTTTAATTTAATTTTCCTCTATTTATTTCTCTTACTTACTAATTACATTTTTAAATATTCCTATAAAAAATAAAAACATTTAAAAATATAAAAAATAGTAGCCCACCGGTATCGGGAACAGGGTCCAAGCTAATTTAATTTAATTATTATTATTCAAATAAATAATAAGCGCCTATGCCTAACTGCCGAACAGTTTCAGAGTCAGTTCAGGAGTAAAGCGTGTTTTTTTTTTGTTAATAAGAACCCATCGATTAGTCAGTCAAGTGAGAATTCCTAATAGATTCTATTGCCACATAAAGAACTAAGCATTTTATACCTAGTCGAATAAAAGTAGGTAACATTATCTAGTTGAGCATACCTAGTTCATACAAGTATCTATCCTAGTCCACCTAACAACATAAATATCTCGCAGGTATTCATTGTAGTCTGCAAAACTGGTGGCCGGGTATCTGCTAACGAAGCCAATTTGCCCGCCTCATGCCCGCCTGCCCGTGCCCGCTTGCCCGGTAATGAAGCCCTCGCGTTGATGACGCGGAGAACACCGTTAACAATTAATTTTCTTCTTCGTTTTTCTTTTATTGGCTCTTCGGTTTTTAAAATGAGGTTTACCTACGCGAAAGAAATACATATTTTGTTTCGAGTGGTAATTGGACAGGATCGCTATATTTAAGCTGGTTCTCAAGTGGACGCGTAGATGTATGTAGGTATTTTTTTTAGATTAGCCAATTTTTTGTAAATATACAATTCCGGACGAGACCAAATTGCACCTCGACGGTATCATAAAAATTATGATACTGTATTATGCATGAAATAACTCTTTGTATTTCTAAAATGATAAGAATTTGACAAATAAAATCTACCAAAACAAATAGGCCTACAAACATTTCATCCACAAAAAAAGAAATCCCTTGCCATTTCCTCTCATTCCAATATTTAAAAAGCGCGCAATTTTTGGTAGTTTTTTCTTACCACTCTTCCAGTTTCCCGGGATCCCGGGGGACTAACAAACGTAGTATAATCTCCACTAGAAGTGACAGGCAGCTGCCAGTCGGCGAGTGGCTTCGTTACGGCACGAGAGGGCGCTCGTGTCGCTTCGCAGTTTCACGCCCGCTCAACGGCTGCTTGAAATGATGACAATTATACAGACTTTGAGAAGGTTTCGTTATGTACGTGTGTTTGTAGGCATTGGGTCGTTTAACTGGATGTGTAGGACTGTTTTGTGAATTAATTTTCATAAATAACACAGACAGTGCGGCAGTGCGGCGGTGTGGGCGGCTTCAGTGTTTATTTTTCAGTATTTTTCTGAAAAGTTTTTCTTGCGTGTATGATCGGGTGGGTTACCATGATCAGGCAGGAATGTTTTAGTACTTTTCCGAGAGTGGAAAAGTCTTGGAATAGTACTAAAATACTCCTGCACTAACAGATCATGGTAACCCCCCAGATGTGTGAACGTGGACGAGGCAAAAGGGCTATGTTAGGATCGTAGCAGGTGGCGTTCTGCCTACCCCCATAGAAAAAAGGCGTGACTTTATGTATGTAGGTACTTAGTTGTTGTAATGATAAGACATCGAGGCTAAATATCATCATAAATGATGATGAAATACGTCCACAGTTGGACGCAGGCCTCCCGCTAAAGTTTAGCTTTGATAGATCATTATTTTAGGATTTAAAACCAAGTTTCCGTAGGTGAACAATAAAAAGAAGCTTCGTGTTTGTCGCGTCGTCGTTTATAAAAGCTGTAGGAAGATTATACTATTTTTTTCATTCTTCTTCTTCTTTTCGTGTCGATCATGAAACTCAAATGGTATTAGACCAGTATGTAGCCACCTGCACAGCTCTAACATTTGCTTCATTTTTTCACTAAAAATCCTAGATAGGTCACCCTTCCATACACTTATATCACAAGGATTTTATTTACAATAAATGTCAAAATCGAAAATGTTTTGGATCAACATTTTTGTATGAAAATAGCTTATAGATCCAATGTCCGCTCTATAATTCTTTTAAATCTCTTTGATGAAATACGTATTCTCCATTGCTTATAATAGTAGGTAGCACAGAAAATGTTAATTTCCCTACCGTAACATAGATGGCGCTACAAGTCACATAACCGAGGCAGCTTTCATAAGTGAACGTTTTGTAAAGCCTTGGAGAGCCGAAGTGCCGACGCTACCGTGTCGAATCGTGTTGCTGAAGATTAGATTAGATACACTAGTACATGCAATAGGCCAATAGCGTTCGACATAACGTGATTCTTTTGAAAGGAAAATGTAGGGTAATTGACGAAGTATAGAGAACTTACTTATGTAAGTAATATAGCTGCACACTATAAGTACCTCATATTACAGAAATGTGAGTACACAGTAAAGGCAGGTACACCTCTGCCTAACCCATCGGGGAAAAGCTTGATGTTTTAGATAGTTTCTCTTTTTGAAAAATGTTGGAATTTTGGTTAGGCCTATGACTTGGTACCTGTCTGTCCAGATATATATTTGAAGGCTATAAAAATATCGGCAAAAGTTCTTATGAAATGGGTACAAGTTTTATTAATGCTATTGCTCTATAAAACTCATACTCAAATACATACTCGAAACGTCAATGTACAGCGTCTATTAGTAATAGTTAACAGGCTTTTAGTAAATCGATATCGTCGGCATTATTCTTTTGAATTAAATTGTAAGTTAAATATTTTAATCTAAGCCATTTGTTTCTCGTAAAATACTGCTAATGGAAAACATAACTTAATACATTTATACGGCAACAAAATATGTTGTGAATTGATGTCAGTTGAATCGATCTAAATAAGTACTGGCCAGGTTTTTGTGAAGATCCATTAACTTTAGAAATTAAAGTCTTGTCTCTAATCGACTTATGAATTCCTAGTACATTGATGTAGCATATGATATGATAAATTGAAGTGCCACCCCTATATTACTTACGGTCTCCTTTTGAAATGATAAAATGACGATCCATTAAACCCACCGACCCATAGAAATTGATTGGTTCACTAAAAACTGATGCTTCGATTATTTATAAAATGTATTGCAGTGAATATTTCAAAGAAATAGTTCATCATTCGGTTTTTTTTTCAATCAATACGCAAACCCGCATTTAGACAGTTATGTTCCAACCACTATTTATTTACCGATAGCAATTTTAGGTCGACTCGCTATAGGAAAATAATAAAGCAAGACAGAATAATTATTATATGACGTGTGTGAGCTTGCTGCATATTAGCCACTGAATAATATCGTACAACAGGTAATATAATATCCTTTTAGGGGTCAGGATTTTGTTGGGCTCACTAGTACAAGCATGAAATATCGTTCATCCATTGCCTAGTCTTAATGGTGCCCAGAACTGAGCAACTAGTTTGGCGCCTTCAATAGTTCATCAGTTTCTGTAGTGAACAAATAACAGGACACGCAGGACACAATATTAAGTGCCCCATGGTGTGTGGAACAGCACCACGTTTACACCCCTGGGTAAAGCCATCAATGAATCTCACCTTGGAAAAGGAAGTGTCCTCTGACCAGATGGATCATGTCTGGTGGGCAACTGCTTAGGCCTACCCGCCTGTTTGCATACATAATAAACGCATACCATTCCTGCTGCTTCGAGGCAGGCCTCCTCTCTACAGATCGAATGGGCCTTATCCCACCACGCTAGGCCTTCCCAGTGGAGATTTGTTATGCCTGCATGCCTATTCGCAATAAATAGATCAGTTTTCGTGGCCTTGTAGGACTCACCAAATAAAAAACAGCCAAAAATGATCACTGCCTCATATTTAGAATACTAATTCAAAACAATCCATAAATTACCATCACAAAACAAGTTGGTAAAACAATATTAGATACAATTTATGCAAAATAACCTCACATTCACAGCGATAAACATGTTTATCAGCGCAGTGTTACTGTGTTATGAAGTTGTAAAATATTGGCGCTGCTAGCCGCGCCGGAAGTGGCCATCGTTTCCGCTCCAGACAGCCGTTATCTATTTACCTACGACTTTTATTTATGGTGTGCCACAAAACGGGCAAAATATTTACCACCAGACTTATGTATCGTATGACTGTGTTAAGTATTACCTTATTTACAGGCTTTTGTTAATATGATTAGCATGTTTCCTAGTCATATTTGTTGCTGAGAACGTGGTTGGAGTAAAATATTGGACGTAAAGCTGGCAGACAATTTGCCAACAAAATATAAACCTAGGCTTAACTAGGCCTGCTGACTTTAAAGCCAAATTAATGGTCTTAAGTAACCAATGTAAAAGTCTATTACGAATACCGAAGTTACTCTACCATAAAATTATATGAACCAAGGCACGAAATATTCAAAAGCTCTAGAAATAACATTTGAACGATAATTTTATTTATTCATGCAAACGAGACAGCTGGTCAAACGACAACATTGAGTTATTGATATCATTCGGCCTTCTTTACTAGCTCTATGGCCACTTCTGTCTACTCTATGGTGCAATTGCATTGTCTATCGTCACGTACTCCCATTGTCCAGTGGTTCTTTAGGGTCGTGAGGTTGACCACTTAAAAGATGTCCTACCAATTTAAAATTTCATTTTCTCTCTCTGTCACTCAGTAAATATTGAAAAGAGAAGAGTTGCTTTCGAGATAAAAGATCGTGTTTGTTATGATAATAGACCTGTTTAGGTACCTCTAAACGGGATGATTATCAAAACAGACGGGATGCTGTGTTATTTCAACTGGACCGTGCGTGACTCGATAGTTGAGATGTGACGTGTTGAATATTTAATTAGGGTGCTTAGAAACAGTATTTTTTATCAAAACAAATAAATATGCTACCTATTCAAAGTCCGTTGTACTTATTAAATACAAATTAATAAAATAAAAACAGTTATATTCGTCATGTTTACTTTAAAAAAATACCAGTAGTCAATTTGTGCGTTCACCCCGCTGTATATTTGACAGCTGTCATTTCAGACTTTTTAAAATTTAGAATGTCACAGATAATAAATCACGGAGCGTCCCTATTTCGTACAAGCGTTGTCTTCGATTGGCTATGTGCTTTTGTATCGATTACGAGTAGTTAAGTTCTCGGGTATATTGTGGGTGGACTTTAGGTGTGCGTGAAATGGATACTGCCCTACTGGGCGGGGTCGATGTCAGCCAATCCTGTAAGTGATACTCTACTTCTTCTTTACAACCAACAAACAGAAACCAACTTTACTACAACACAATAAGGCTTCAAATCGGTTCACGTTTCATTATATTCTTGAAAGCGATACCCTAGTTCTTTATAGCGTAACATTTTTGAAATTAGACTTTGTTGGTTTGTGTTAGAATTCAAAATGGCGATGGAGTGGTATGTAATTGATATACCGTGTCTAAAATTGGTGTTATTTGCATTGTTGGGTCGTTAGAGTATATTATATCTGTTTTGTACTACATAGGCAGTATGTAAATCAAGTTTAGTACCTACTCTTGGTATGTCAATAACGATAGAATAAAAGCTTATGTTTATCACACTCTTCCAAAGCAAAATATTGAGGTGATTTCTAATAGGTTCGTATTTTTAGTATCCTTGAAAAGTAGAGATAGGCTAGGCAACTATGACTAATCCGTTTGCTAAAATTTATTCTGTGGTTTCATTAACTTTACAATTTTAGTTGCCCTACATAAACGTTGCTTATATGTCTTGAGTTTACTATTTCATTCAGTCAAAATAGAAACACAACTTCTAAACCTCGTTATAATTACCATAGACAGCTTATAATTGACGAAATATCTGGAATCTCTTTCTGTATAATTATCCTTAGTATTGCCAGTTGCCTACTCTAAAAATAGGTCGTTATGTATTCTCCATTGAAACATCGAACAATACACGAAAAAATCATTAGAAGGGGAGGAAGGGGAGCACCTGACGCCGGAAGTCATTAGTAAATAGATGGACACGAAGAAATGCGATAACGCCCCGCTCTCCCCAAAATTACTGTGTACCAACTTACGAAATACTTTTATAAAATTCACACAATAAAGAACTTTGAACTTTATACGGCCAAAATACGGTTGATTTTAAATAAATTATGAGTTTGACAGCTGTCAAAAATAAATTTGTTTCTCGATATAAAAAATGACATTGTGTGGCCAACACCAAAACGTTAACATCTATTGTTACAATCTAAGGATTCTTTTGAGGGCTAAAAGATAAAAGTTTCTTTTTCTCTGTTTGATTTGAATGAGTTTTACTTACCTATGCTTTTTCTTGTAATGTTTCTTTTTTTTACACCCGTATCTATAAACAAGTCAAAGTGTTTACTTACGTATATTTATATTTTTTTAAGATACGATTTTTACTATTTAGTTTAGTAATTGCTTGAGGTTACAACTGTAAAACGATAGAATTCATAGGTTTGCTTTATTTCACGGTTCTTATTTCGTTTAAATTCTTGTCTATTGTATAAAAAATTTGCAGCTCAAGTAATTACTTTTACTTGATTATAGATACGGGTGTAAGTCTTTAGAAATTTCGTGCAAGAACAGTATTTTTCTCATTTATCTCTTGATCTCGGTAATCTCACTGGCTTGAGCATCTGTACAGAGAACTTACTCCAGCCATTCTACCTTCCAACCACGCACACGTTTTGACAAAATTCCAACTTTATTCGATTACAGAAAGCAAAGAAGGAAAGTTGAAAAAAAAAACTTAAAACAAACACAGCGGCTATGAGAACATAAGTATGTAAAAAATAATAAGCAATTTCTTATTCCAAAGTCGACTTAAGAAGATTATATCGCTTTCGGAGCTAGATACTGCCAAGAACCCCCCACTTTTCACCAACCAAATAGAATAGAGAAGGAGAATAGTTGCAACTCGTATCTTTTCAACCCAGAGGGCTCCAATTCCATTTAATAATCATGAAATTCTTACATCGTTTGTTTGCAACAATAATGACATAACTCGAAAAATAAGAAATACAGGACAGCTTTTTTGCAAGTTCTAAAAATATTTTCAGTATATTGCCAATATTTTTTTTGCATAGAGAAACTTTTTATCAAAAGATTAAAGGTTTCTTTTACGTATTTCGTTACTTAATTTAATACTTGCTTTCCTTCATTTTATATTCAACTACAACCAACATCGAAAAATCTAAATTTTTGACTTATGTCATCCTTGTCGCAAACAAGCGACATAATGTAGGTACACCAATATCAGTCCCAATGTTGGAAAATCTTACATAGGTATTTTCGTTCAATGGCTTCTTCAATATCGAGAAACTCCAGCCCAATCAAATTCTATATTTACAATTCCACCCGTTCGAAGTTAACCGTTCCGCGGCGCTGGTGTCATAAAGACCCCGTAACTGTATAACTTGTAACCCGTCACCCGCACCCCAGCCCGCCGCTTATTAGCTTACCAAAACCAACAATCGTGATTAAATCGCGCGTGAACTAATAAAATAATAAGACTCTTGCTCTCAATGAACTGCGCAGCGTAGGGTTACATGACGCTGCGACAGTTCGACGTTGATTTGAGGGCTTTGTGATATAATGGAGTTGTTTCATTTTTACTAAGTATTATTTTAAAGCTAAAGACAGTGGAGAACAACCAGGTTCCAGGAAAGGTATCAACTTTTAATGTTATGTTAAATATAAAGGAAGAAGGAAATAAAAAGGAATTGTTTATTCTGTACAAAAAGACGCATATTAAGAAGTTCTGTGTTTTTAGTGTTTCATATTAAATGGCTTGATAATTCCAGTGAAATACTATTTTGTCAGTTGAGTTTTACATCAAACTAATGTCTTGTAACTTGTCTTTAGAATAACTTAACCTATGAACATGTCAGAACATTAATCTTTGAAAACTTACTTAATACATGAAACATTACCCATTGTTTTAGCGGTAAACCAAACAAACTAATACATAAATTCATCGCCAAACGAACAATTAAGTCACGATCATGATATAAACTTAACATACAAACAAACAAGCAACAAAAGAGTTTCTCAAGAAATTTAACGCTGTACAGTATACCGCAAAAAATTGCATAGAAACCGATGACGTACGGGGTGAAGTGGGGGGAGTAAATTTCATTACAATTAGCTGTGACGTCGCATGAATAATTCATGGCCGGGGTCTGGGAGGCCCGCAAACAGTGAAGGGTTGATTGTTGCCGTCTGTTTGCTGGCGGCCAGTAATTTGTGCCGGCCATCGTTCATTAAGCCACGTTTACGTTAGGATTTTGATGTTACCGATAATTTGGTGTGATTAGTGATTAGGGCTCGCAGTTGGTAGTTTGGGTTGATGGATTCTAACTGTCTAGGTTTATATATAGGGGACTACGAGTAGCTATTGCTTCTCTTAAGTAATTTAAGGAACTTTTGAGCAAAATTTCATCCTTCTAGGCCCAGCGGTTTCAGTTGTGCGTTGATCGATCAATCAGTGAAGCAGTCAGCCAGTCAGTTCCTTACTTTATAAGGTGGGTGTACCATGGAAGGCCACTCTAATAAATAAACAGTTATTATTCGTTCATATACTGGATAAATGAAACGAACGAATATTTAAGTAATACTTTGTTTTATTCCGTAAAATATAAACCACTTTTTTAAATTTCAGATTTGATCAATATTGATTAAACTTAAGTTTCATTGAACTCTTAAAAATGGCTTTGCTAGGAACAAGGCTCCTTAGAAGGCCATTATAATAAATCAGTCATTTAACACTAAAAGTTAATAAATAGCCATTAAATCTACAATAAAAAGAAGTGGTTTATATATTACGTAATAAAACAAAGTATTACTTAAATATTTGTTAGTTTCATTTATCCAGTAAATAAACGAATAATAACTATTTATTTGTTAGAGTGGCCTTCTATGGTACACCCACCTTATTTTAACGTCGCCGATTTCCGATATCAATGAAGCAAGGGACCGTACTGCCAAAATAGTGGCGCGAGCGATTCACCGCCGCGTCTGTGATTTCTAGTTCGATGGATGTTTATGTAGATAGAAGGAATTTGTCATCACATGGCAATAACTACGAAATTTTAATAATTGGCCTTCGAAGGAGCATGGCCTTCCATGGTCCACCCACCTTACATGTATATAGATAGAAGATAGATTAATGTGTAACTCAGACATTTATGTCTTTTATTACAAGGTGATGATCGTACAACCAACAACTATGCGAGTCCGTTTCGTCCTGCTTTTCAAAAGTAAATCTACAAATCATAACCCCAGCTGAAGCTACAAGGAAACTCCTACGAGAGGATCTAGAGTAGTCTAGACAACTGAAGATCATTTTAAACGCATTTCCTATTTCACTAAAAACAAACATTTCTGTACTTCCTTCTTTGTGCGAATCTGATACATTTTTAACTTTTACAATATCGTTATCGCTGATAGATTATCAGCAGTGATGTCAGTCAACCTAGTGGTGTGACCGTTGGACTGCCAAGTCATAGGCCTCGAGTTCGAACTTAAGGCACTTCTGATTTTTCGGAATCATGTGCGTATTGTTATTCTAATTATCACTTGCTTCGGTGAAGCAAAACATCGCGAGGAAATTAGCATGCCTGAGAGATATTTCTCGACGGCATGTAAACCCAAGTCAGAGGCCCATGGGTGGTATAAAAACTCAGACACCAGGTCAGGCACTACCACACGATAAAGAAAGACTTTGCCCAGGCCTCCAATACACGCGTTCAACAAAAGGATTCATTGTATTTATAGGTGGAATCTGGGACCGCCGTCCCGGTCCCAAAATCCCTACGACCCACACTGATGAGTGAAATCAGTCATAATTTGTCAAGCTTTTTTGTTCTACCATAAAAACAGCTGATACCTGTCACACATCCCTCAAAAACTAAAAGAGATCAGAGGTCCCTTCAACCTCGTACTTTCAGATCTAAATATATGAGAAACGTGTTGACATTGTATTTAGCAGTTCATTACTGCAGACGAGTGATGTCGTGATGTTAGTCAGGCTATCGCCTTACGACATGACGATGATCGTGTTACACTTTCAAATGTTTGGACTAAGGTGTGGGAGTCGGCGATTTGAATGTGGTTTTCTATTCAGGGTGAATGGGATACAGACGCGAAAACGGTTCCACGTATCTATTCAGTAATTACATCATTCTGACCTCAATTTTTTCAAAAAATTGTTTTGTAGGAAACAGCTGTGTTTTTTTAAAACCTGGTGAGAAATCTCTATGTGGGAAGGGGGGGGGGGGGGCTCAGAATGATTGACTGAAAACGTGGGACCGTTTTCTAAACGTATAACGTTCCCACTGCTGGGCCAGCAGTGAGAACGTTATAAGCTCATTGATTTATGCTTGTGACGTACGTTTTTTTTTTAAGAATTTTGTTTATTTTATTGTGTTTCGGTTACAGCTAAACAATACAAAGGTTATAGTGGGGTTATCAACGACAAACCATTTACAAGCCTCCACTCCAAAGTAATGACTGTGAGACAATGTTACAAGTTCTTTTACAAGAAAAAATGGGGGTGTTGAAATGAATGACCTTTACTCTGAAGTAACAATATTAGTGGAATCTTTGCAAAAGTACAGTAAGCAAAATATTATAATTGCGAGAGAAAATTGTCTAAAATAATTTTTGAAAATAAGAACAGAATTAAGGAATTTTGAACTTTCCAAAAGTTTTTATTGTTTGTGAAAATCAGTCTTGATTTTATTAACCCTCAATGTTTAATTTTGATTTTTTATTCCTGTATGAACATGTTGGACGAAATAGGCTTATACTCCAAAATACTAGTCTTTTTTGTCTGTCATGTTTTTACCTCCACGTTTAAATAGGTACTTATTTCTGGATTTGAAGATAAGCTAAAAGCACATCGCTTCCATTTGTCTTTTTTACGCTTATCCCTTACACCATCATGTTGGATGGGTGTGCGCCTGAGACGGTCCAACTGCTCGTCTGCGCCGGCGCCACGGCATCCGTCCAGTGCTGTCATGTTGCTCCTATCGCCTAGCGAACACGCAGCGTATGATTACCTAGTACTGAGGTATTTGATGCCAACATCACCGAGGGAGGTTGAGAACTTTCGAGCTAATTTTGGAGTGAAAATATAAAAGCATTAGCTTACCACACACGCTGTAATGACTGAAGAAAGCGAAATATAATATTTAGATGAGATGTTTACAAACTAGTCTTTGTCCGCATAGTATTGCTATGGTATACCAATAGATGATCATCAATCTCTTGCCCTTATCTCGATTTATTTGGGATCAGCCCAGCATTTTCTTCTTCTATACTTCACTATTACTCGTGATCTTTAGATCCTTGGTAAAAAGATTGTTTAATACAGTCTAATTTCTTTCAGAAGCAAATTTTACTTCAACACCATTGGTTTTTAGTTAAAGCCGAGCTATTGGAGTTTCGGGATTTCATTGTCTGATTGTTGATCTCTTTAAAATATTTCGTCTGTTAAGAACTACCCTGTGCAGATGTAGACTGATTTTCAAGCAACCAAAACCACTTGTTCCACTTGTACCACACCTATTCGTTTTGTAGTTATTTTGTTTGCATCACATCCAGCGTAGTTTTTACAATGATTTTTTTTGTACGTTACCAAAGATCACAATATCATCATTACTCACAGCCCGACTTCACCCACTGCCGGGTATGGGCCTCTCGTTGCTTGTGCCAAGCTCCACGCTCCCGTGTCAACCTCATCCAGGTTTACTCTCGAAGGCAACAATGTCGTCTCCCCATTACTTTGGGCTCAACAAAACATAAAAAGAAAAGCAAACTTCTCAACAGCAGAAATACAGTTAATCGTTTGCAAAACCAACATTAGGAATACACTGATGTTTTGCGTCGACTTCGCCCAATATTATTCTACTTACGGAGACGGGCCTAAACAAACACTCACACACTTCCGATATGACATTAGAACTTTGCAAAAAATAATATTTAAGTATTAAATTACGAGGGATATCTATGTTTTCCCAAGTTCTCACGTGGTATGGCGCCATAGAGTTTTTGTTCTATTTTTCTGGCGTGAGTTGACAGTTTTGGCGGCAGTTAACGTAATTATGTCATTGAGTGTCTCTGGTATTGTTATTTCATATTCTTTATGGAGTAGTTTTGGGGCGATCTTTGAGATATCAAACTATTCTGAGTCAGCAGTTTCTCGTAACGGCTACTGCGGATCGGATACATTTATGTAATTTGCTCTATTTTTAACTAAAGTATTGTCTCGGCCTGAAGGTCTGACAACTACTCTTACTAAGGGGTATCGTATTACCCAGTACTAACTGGGTTGTGGAGGTCAGATAGGCAGTCGCTCCTTGAAGTACAATATTTATTATTATTTATTCAGTTGCACCGGTTAGACTAACAGTTGGGAAAATGCTAAGACAAAAACGTATATAGTGTCTCGGTTTTTAATGAAATCGCCTGAGGAACAATATGGGTTACCCTTATGTATTCTCAGGTGGGTTATAATTATTTAGCTAAAACCAAACTATGAATCCTATCTTTGAGGTTCATTCAATATTTTAATGAATAATGATCCGAGGGCATTTCTTTAGCACAATTTCCATGAATTATTTCTAACAAAAATAATTACAGGTGTTCAGTCTTACTCAAACAAAACATCAAACCCATCAAACAAAACATCAAACCCATCTTCTTTACTAATTAAGGTGCAGCCACCAGCCACAAAAACACAGTTTCGTCATTACCAAACAAAAAACTTCTTACAGAACCCCACTTTAAAAACTGTAAGTCATGTTGACCCCAAACACTTGATGCATTTAATACTAAAATTGCAAAAAACATGTGTAATCTTTTTTTAATTAAAAGGCAAGGGAATGAAATGTAGTCATCTCTTATAATTACAGGTTCAGAGGAAGGGGGGTGCCGGAGGGGGGTGGCGGGAAGGGAGTGTGACGTGACGCGGTGGTAATGACTGACGGATTGTGAATGAAAGCTTCTTGTGTTGTAAGGGAAATGATGAATTGTTTTTGGATAAATAAATTCGGTATACCAATTGGAGGCATTAGTTAATATAGCTTTATTTTAAAATTATGGTTCTGTTTGTGTGGTCAAGTCAGGGTGAAAATATTACGTCCGTTTTGACATAGGTATTAATTAAATGTAATCCATTCTGCAGCCACAGCCACTGATTTAATGTAGTAAGCATTGATATCAGTAACGTTGATTTTTTCGAACCTTACGGTTTCTCCTTTACTTCCACGATTTGTTATAATTATTTAGGTAGGTTTATAATCTACCTACTTAGTTCAGTCTATAATAATTTCATTTTAAGTCTATTTGCGATCAGATTCATGGTTCAGTTGGGCCACCAATAGTAAATGACACTATAAACAACCGGAGTTCCGCTACCGTAACACCACTTATCTTTTGCAGCTCTGCATATCAATACAGACTTGTAATGTCACTTTTATCTTAAAACCAATCTTAATGACCTAACATTCTATTCACTACAAGTACTGATTAAATTAAATAAAAAGCTTATAGCTATTGTATGCAGTATTTATGTTAATTTGAGACGGTTATTGAAAAAGAAGTATACTTATTACTCCTTATAGGGCAGGATATTAATTCAAATGCATTTGTTCGTTATGTCTTACCACCGTGTTTGTAAAGCATAGATTAGTTTATTGGCTCTTGGAATGGTTTCTGCCTAACTGTAGCCGTTGCCTTTTTCCCCAAACACTGTAATGTTTTCCTCTAAGGGCGAATTTTGCTAGGGAAACTGAACGCTTTTAACACATTAAATCACAATCATCATTTTCCTGTCCTTATCCCAATTTATTAGGGGTCGGCGCAGCATCTGTCATCGCCTTCCATATTTCTCTTTTTCTTGTCATCAACAACACATTAAAAAACTGCGTTTAAAAACTGCCAGTGTCATCATTGTAATGGAAAATTAACGACACTGACAGCTATTGAACTCGTTCAGTTAATTTGATGAAATCTACGCTAAATGTGGTAATTTCAGAAAATTCCAGTGACCTAATAAATTATTGATATTTTCATTTATACACTACCTAATTATAATGATAATCTCTTGAAGTGTTAACCATAACCTATTACGTAAAAGGCCAGTTTACTGAATCCGTTTATGTACACCGATGACACACAGCTGCTAGCCATACAGTGTACACTATTGAACGTCAATCACCTAGAATTTATTCCAGCCTCGTCGCTTGATTATGTTTTACAAGACAAGCCCACATTACACGTCACCTTTATGTACTTAATTATTAGAACTTGTCTGATGTCTTGTCTATCGTCTACAATCCATATTTTTATACGTACTGCATCTATAAAATTATGTCGTTAAATTAGATTTTTAACTTAGTAAACATAACGACGATCCTTAGCTATTTCAAATAGAAGGTATATATTTTCCATAGTCCAATGATTGTACCATCATTGACCCATGTTTTTACTATGCTACGTGGTTTTGTCCGCTGATTCGATTTCATAGAGGTCGGAAATTATCTCTCTCACAAAAAAGTACTACCGGGAGAAATAGTACTCTGTCTTAAGGTCATGAATATCTATGTGCCAAACATCGAACACGTACAGCCATAAAAGGTAAAAAGCAGGCACAGACAAACAGAAATACAGACAGACAAAGTTACTTTTTATGGTATTTTTTTCATCGAAAGCTCTGCATGCTATATTGTATGGAAATTAAAAGAGTACGGAGTAAGGAGTGTCGTATCTGTGTAACTGATACTACTCGGCGTATGCTGCATATTGTTATGTTATCTCAACCAGCCGTCTGTTCTGGGTCGTGGGTTATGTTATGAATCACCTGTGCACTGCGCAACCCGCCGGCACCGTGCCTTGCATGGTTAATACCGTATTAGGTATTAGTAGTCGAATAAATATTGGCTTCTATTTTGTGTGGGAGGAATATGCGGAAGACGACAATGATTCTTGATCTTTGTTTAATGAGTACGATTGCAACTGCAATTGCTACCGGTTAGACTAAAGGCCGACACCAATATAGTTGGGGAAAGCATAACTACGCATGAAGATGACCATTGCAGCTTCAGTCAAAGATCCTGATAAAGTAAGATGATCCAACTAATCAGGGGTAATTTACGATACCTACTGCAGTAGGTAGCTATTGCAGTTTCACACATTGGCTTGAATGCATCTCATGAATGGCAATCAAGTGGACGGTTTAATCAGTCAAAAATATAGATAGGTAGTTCGAGAAGGTATAACAAAAGTATTTGTTAGAGAAAGAGAGAGAGAGAGAGAGAGAGTAATACATTAAAACCTCTAAGTAATTTTCTCAACTTAATTTTGAACAGTTTTCCGCTCTAGTATTTCCTTGAAGACGTGGGAACTGTCTTCTGTCCGTGTTTGTCCGAACTGCTCTGCTTGGATGCAGTCCGCGAGATGTTTTTAAACATCCACTACTGCTAAGCTCGCGTTACTGCACACATTTTGATGTCTAGGGCTGGCACAGGCAAAAAAAGCACTCTCCGTGCTTTAGTCTAATTTTGTAAAAATCGTGAACTTTCGGCTGGTATTTATCAACGTTATAGGAATAATTATTATTATGCTTCAATTTTCTGCTTTGTTATTTTTTGCCTCCCAATTCTGCAATGACAGCTTTGCTTGACGATGCAAAAGTAATTAATGTACAAAAAGTAATTTTGTTTATCAAATAAAATATGACCGCTATTAAGCGCATTCTTTTTAATATTCACACTCCTTGCTAGAACCATCAGTTAGTTTCAAAATTCTTTTAGAGTTATAGCCTTCATTTTTTTTCAAATTTGGCTATTGCCAACCCTGCAGCACCATGTCTGTTGACTTGTGTTTAAAACTGTGTAAATAGACGAGGTCTCAAGTTACGGGATCGATTTTAAAACAATATTCAGCTACGGACGGAGGCGCCTGCGAACAAACATGTCCAACTAGACCAGGGATGCTCAACTTTTTTCTACTTAAGCTTCTCTCAGAGTTGGTTGATGTTTCCTTCTCTTCTCTTTATGTATCCTTTATTTTAAAGAGTTCTAACGTGGTGGAACTTAATTAGGTTGCTTTATTCTAAAAAAAGAATGGACTGAAAGAGGTTTATAGGAAAAAGTCACTGTACTTTTTTTCATATTTGCTTGGGAACCAAAGCAAGCCTAGTCTTTTTCCAACAATGTTGGGGTCGGCTACCAGTCTAACCGGATGCAGCTGAATACCAGTAGGATATCCCTTGGTAAGACTGGTTGTAAGACTTCACTGACTACCTGTAACGACTGTCAAGGATCTACAATTGACAGCCGGGACCAAAGGCTTAACGTGCTTTCCGAGGCACAGAGGAAACTTGGTATGTAATGCGGGTGCAAACTACAATTATGTGACAATAGCTGGTGACGTTATATGATGCTGGTGATATATGTATCGGCTCATATTGACAACCGCTGTCGTAGTTTAAAAGAAAAAACACAACCCCTCTTTTACCTTCAGTAGTCGGTGAAAAAGTCCGGAGAGTTTCGTAGAACACTTGGTTGGGACAAACAGTTTGGTTTGTGTTTCGAAACCAATCGAAAGATATGAAGATGTTGTGCAAACATGAACTAAAGACCGGTGTCATGGCGGGAGCCAGTCGATGTATTGTTTTATGTTTGATTTTATGTTGATTTGTTGTTGTTTGATGAGGCAGTGGCGCTGAGCTGCGTTCTGCTAGTTGTGGCAAACGAAGAGAGTCGCCCCAACGCGTTGCGGATTTGGTGAAGTATCGCGTTCGGTAAAAAAATCTTGATAGCTACGTTGCTTTGTGTGGGTTGAATTTTGTACAATACGCAATTTTATAGCTCTCATTCTCCTTTCAGATGATGATGCATTTGTTTAATACGTTAAAATAAAATTCACCAAATTATTATTAGCTATCTGCATCATTCATTTTAACACATGTAGTGTGAGATGGTTCTGATCACTTCTTTGATACAGACAGCGGTTGTTAACTCACTGAATTTTTCATCTACCAGTATCTACAGAGTCGCCTACCAGTATTTCCAGATGTCGTCAAACATAAATTAGCACCTACATATTATATACGAAGTAACTTCGTTGGACTTTTAATCCAACTAGTTAGTGAATTATACCAATATGGTAAGGTTAGGTTTAAACCTGTCCCACTAGAACAAAGACGTGTTACCTACGAGTTACTGCTAGTTAATGCAATAATTAGGTTCGTTAACATAATCATCACTTGTATCTGAAACAACTCGTAAATAATACGCGATTACGGAATTATATCGTGAAGGAGCAACAGAAGTATCATTTCGAACATCAACAGATCATGGCCCACTGCCGATCATGGGTCTTTAGGTACAGACTACAAAAGCTGTCACTCCGAAGCAGGACGATCGTGCGTGTACATATGTACATAGGAGCGTTCGTCTAGCCTCGGTGTTCCTGCCTTGACTGCACAATCACGCATTCACCCTGCTTCAGTGTCTCAGCGAGAGTGTAGGTACAGCCACCATAAGAATGTGGTCTTCTAAATTTTTTTTTGGTCTCCGGTGTGTCGATTCGACTGAATGATAAAAGCTTGTCTTGATGGAAAGTATTCCTTCAGCTATTGGGAA
The DNA here is from genome assembly GCA_964057025.1 of Standfussiana lucernea. Lineage (NCBI taxonomy): Eukaryota > Metazoa > Arthropoda > Insecta > Lepidoptera > Noctuidae > Standfussiana > Standfussiana lucernea. Next base: position 15,310,410 of record OZ059796.1, read on the forward strand.
GTACAGTCGACTGAAGACAAAGTTGTGTCGAAAGCAGTTAGATACAATAATCTTCTATCAATCTTAGAGGCTTTCGTAGTACATCCTAAAATGAATTAGTGATCGCAAATTCGTAACTGTATTGTTAGCAGTCATAGCTGATCGTAGAAAATTGAGCAACCTACGCCTAATAAAGTGTGTTGTGATAATGAGTAGGTATTGTATCTATCTAAGACAAAATAATGCCTGGGCATTCTCTACCTAAGAGGCAAAGAATAACATAAATTTTCTTCGGATTTAGCTTTCCTTGAAAGCAGTAGATTAAAGCTGCCAGATCTATCTCCTGTCTAGACTTCAGACCTTCTGCGCACAACTCCTGATGCCGCGGACAGGTGGGGCCGCAAAAAGTAGCGGTCGATCGTCCCCGGGAAAAACAATCAAAAGGCGCCGCGGCATCACAGGAGCCGCTTTGATACCGGGACAATTACCGCCCCCGCGCTTCGCACACCGCAGGGAAACTCATTTTCCAACGCGAAGTAAACCTGTGCACTTATTAGATGTCCGCCAACTTGTAGTTGCTGCTGACGGGAATTAGTTTGAGTAGTGTGTGGAGAAAAATAGGGTTGAATTTGGAATGATTTTAAGTTTTGCAACTGTAACTGTGTTTTGGTTATTTTGCGCGACAACATCGCCTTATTTGCCATTGACGCTACAGTCAATGAACTGTAATTTAAAGTAGTAAGGTTCATTTCAGTTTGGTGTTAAGTTTTTCGGCAGCATATACAGGGTGTGCCAAGAGTTCTCGCGCCGCGGATCGGCCGTCAATCATCTCGCGATTCGAGTACTGACAAAGGAAAAATCCTTGAACGCGAAATAACTTGAACATGATCAAAGTGCTATGTTGACACCGTAAGTAAACGCATGGCGAGTTAATTTCGCCTTTGACTGAATTTATGGCGGGTGCGGGTTCAATTCCCTGTTGCAGACATTTTTTGTGGAGGCGCGGTGTGGATTGGAAGCGATTACTGCTAATTTGATGCTGTGAATGTGTCGCCTTATCGGCGGTGTATTGTTTTGTTCTGATATTGATTGAATAATGGAGAGATGTGGGCATGAAACGTGTGTCGTGTGAAGTGGAGAAATTACTTATACTTATAAGGGTATTTCTTGTAAAGTTATCAAAGGTATTCCTAGACGGATGATTTAGTCGTCCGATCTGGCTTTGGTAACCATCAGTTTCTGATCAGTGAAGCACAGGAGAATTCAAAAGCATTTCGAGTTTTTACTTGCTTATACAGGGTGGATAGGACACCGCACAAACGGTCACCACATATTCAGTACATCGTTCTGAACCCGGCGGCACGTAGAAATTTATCTATGGTATTTTTTAACAAAAAAAAACATAATTTTGACTGGTATTGCACTTTTGTAGGAAACAGCTGTTTTTTTATTTTAAATTGTAGTAATATTGTGGTTGTAATTTCACAGAACATGAAATCAAATTCAGAAAACGTGTGGTGGAGGGCTTCTTATTTTTTTCAATCATTTACCATTTACAAGGATAGGTAATGTTAGTTGGTGAATAAACCTCAATTTATTTATTGTACTACGGACGCTTGCAATCACCAGCCCAAACCTTTTTGTCACCACCACAAAAACCCGAGTTAATTTCTCTCAAACATTCCAAGACACGTCTGCAGCAAATGAAACTGGAGATTACTGATCTATTCATCTCATTCATATGTCGTTTGAAACGCGATAACCCTGACAATGGCCCACCAGCGACAAATATTCATACTAATTTCACCTACCAATTTGCGGGGCACATTCTTTCAAGTGTAGGGCTGTCGCGCAATTGAATCATTATTCAGGACCATTCAGGTTCGAATACGTAAGGACATGCGTTGTACCTAGCTAGTGAATTCATACTATCCTGCTTTGTTCCCTTTAGAAGTAATTAAGCCATCATTATCATGATTCTCAGTCGCATGGTTCCGACATTTGTTTGGCGTTTTTTTCGAATGCTTATCATTTGCCTTATTTTTTTAGCCTTTTGAGTGTCCCACTGCTTGGCAAAGGCCTCCCCTTTCTCCTTCTAAACCTCTTTATCTTGTGCAATAGTGCAAAATCTAACAATGTTCGCCCCGCAAACAAGATCAGATAGTTCGCCGCGGCCAAATAATTTTGAAAAATTACTAAAAATAGCTTATGATGAGGCGTAACGATCCAAAAATCTGTAAACATTTTTATAGCATTGTGACTTCGTTCATGGCACAGGAAAAAAGCCTGTCGTTTAAAAATTTGTAATAAATTCAGCACAACCCTGCACCACATCATACAAATCGGTACCGTTTGACATGGCCGCTTCCTCCCGCCGTTTCATTCATCCACGATCACAAAATGGCGGAGTATCGGTATTATATGTTCATTTGCGGCGCATTGCCACGCGGTCACACCACACTCTACCACACTTCACAGCTTCCTGCCCTCACATCAATTAGCCGTCTGTGAGGACAATAGACATGCTAAATGCAATGGTTGTGTTATTGACAATATCTGGTGTAGGTTTTGCTCGCGGGTTTGTTTCTCATCCCATTCTTTCCATCGCATGTATTTTTTCAGAATGAAACGTCGCATATGTCGCTTCCCGGAGCCTTGTACGGTTCATAAACTATCTAAAACAAACTAAAAAAAAATAGTTTTCGTGAGTGTAGTGAATTTACTTACTTATGGTTTTTGCTGATTATAATACTTATGCTGAAACCACTGTTCTGCACGATGAGAAGAATGACAAAGCTGGAAAGGAATAAGAACATAGAAAACACACTGAGTACACTTCAGCAATGTGTGAATCAGATCATGGTCATAATATGTGAACGCTAGAGACACATTAACGACAAGTACTTACTCCCAGAGTGCAATGCAAACTGCTATATTTGCAATTTACGAAGACAATGAAACTAACTACATCATAGAAACATTCCAATCTTCAGCCCCACATACTCCTTACTAAATAAGAGACACTAGAGACTTCATTCTGATACTCTCCCTCTAATTCAGGATCAAAGTATCCTCTACACCAAATCAAATTACTGTCTCAATCCTAATCGATCATAGTTCACTCCATAAGTCCATACCCACGGTATCATGTCACCAACTTACGTTAACAGTATAAAATATAAAGTAAATTTGCGAACGCCACGTGCCACGTCATCAGTGCCCTTTGTTGTACGGGGGTGAGCAGTGGTCCGGGTGCTGACGAGTGTTTTACACATTTTAACATAATGTTGGAGGAAGTTGGGAGAAGGGGGTTTGTGGAAACAGTTTTGGGATAAGTAATGTAGAGCATAGTTAAGGAAGATCAGTCCACATTGTGTTAAGTAAATTCGCTTCATGTGGGTACAAAAATTCTTAGTACCTACAATTTAAATTATTTAATACAATGCAGTTACATTTCAGCCAACTACCTCGCGGTTTTCTTCTACTTTTATTCGTTTTTGATTCTAGCTTTTGTCAACTTAACTGTATAATAATCTTCTATAATCTTCTTCATAAAGATCACCATATTCCATTCTCTTTTGTCAACCATTCCGTATATTATTTATTTCTTGTCCCTTTCATATCAAAAGATTTTAACCATATTTCCTTATACCATCCGTTACAAATCAATATCGGCCGATCGAAGTGTTATTTTTATTCAAACGGAACCCTAAACAGCGGGTTCGGCTGGTAATTGTGAAATTAGCGCGCGCAGATCAAAGGCGCCGGCGATTTGTCGCGTTCTCATAATGTGATAAGTTTCGCGCGCGATTACGTTGGTGCGGGGGGCTCGTGACAGCGGGGAAATGGGAGCTTTTTTGCAAAAAAAAATACGTCGCATAATTTCTACCTACTATTTTTTTTTTTAAATTGTTTTTACTTACACACGACGGTATGGTTCCGGACCGTAGAATTATTTATACGGTCCAAAAACAACATTAATAGAGAGCAGCATATCCAAATAAGAATGATGCTTATGGTTCTAAAATTTATAAACAGTTTCCAAAAAAAACATGAGTTTCTAAGATGAAAAATTGCTCTGTTACGACAACAATTAGAAAGAAGAATATGAGGTGTGCAAGAGAGATAACGCCCACAATTAATGTCATCGGTGTTCATCTGCTCGCTTGAGAGGGTCTAGCTAGACAAAGTATACATAGTGATGACGAAGAAAAATATAAAGATTTATTGAATTGACATAAGCTACCGAAAAGCTTACATCAATTCCGTTGACAGTCATTGTAAAAATACGCAACACTGTAAGCGATTGTCATCTGTCTAGGCCCTCAGTTCAGAATCCAAAACCCGTGAAGGTCAGTAAAGCTTATCTTTCTTCAAAATTCGCTACAACTGCCGCCACACAAAGCGTGTTGTTGACTCAATTCCCCTCGTGCTCCCAGTTAGGGGAGCAAAGTATTCAAGTGGGGTAATTTGTTTTGTTCCTCAGTAACGGATTACTATTAGTAATTTTATACGACAATATGAGCCTAGTAAACTTAGCAGAAGGTTTGGAAGATTTCAACTGGATTAACGCTAAAAGTAGGTTTGAATTTAGAGATGACGATGACTGGAACAGTGAGCCTGGCTTTTCTTAAAAGAAGAGATTCAGGATTGCAATTATTTCTTTGCAGGTGCAGGTGCAGGTTTCCACACTGCAGTTTGTATTAAACAGAGTATATTTTCCAGACTGCCTTTATTTTGGATTTAGCTTAGCTCTGTCATTCAGGCCTACCATCTCCTAATATCTTGTTTGATGCCGTCCAATCTGTGCGTCCAATCATCTGAATCTGTACTAATACCTCGGTTTCGGCTACTGATTCTAGTTTATCTTTGAGCCAAGTTGTTATATTCGAGCCAGTATGATGTCTTGTCTTAATGGAATGACTTTGTAGTATTAATATTATTACTGTGTTCGTGGGTGATAGTATAAAGCCGGGATTGTAGTCGGTTCAACGTTGTTGTTCCTTACCAACTTACCTTTGTTACATTTGGCATTTGTTTCGTTTTAGCCAAGCTAAGATATATTAGTATCTACCGTGTCTTTTATTACAGTTTTATCGTGTCCGTGTCATTACAAGTAGCTACGGCAATTGACTACATTTTGCAAAAGCCGGACTTGATAGATATCTAAGGGTGTTTTAAGTTTTATAATGTCTAAAAATTGTTTATTTATGGAAATATGTGAAACCTTAGCATTCGTTACCCTTAGTATTCTGTCAGTAAGCTAAAACGGACTAGAATAATGTATTAACAAATAAAATTTATAGGTGCAATCATTATTCTGCATGTCTCGTTACGAACTCGTTCATATCATTATCGAATTCCTTGAAACTTTAATGCCATTGTAAAACAAAAATAAACAGTTGCTATCATTATCGGAGTTAAAAACCGCCACTCACGAGCATTTGTGATGGCTGTCAGCGAGTGAGCGCTAACTCGAAAAAAAAAAAAGAATTAAAAAAAGAATTTAAGAAATGAAATAATAATCGTGAGTCGTCCGGTAGCCGTCGCCGGTCGGGGCCGGTCGGGGCCAGTCGGGGCTGGTCGTGGCTGGCCGGTCGCGACGCCATTGTGCGTCCGTCACCAGTGACTTTACAAAATACTAACGACCCGAAATGTTTTTAGAAAACAATTTAAGAAGCTTCCGTTTAAAAGTTGGTTTATTTATCCTATTGTGCGTAAGCGGATCGTTTCGTATCGTAATTGTTGACTGACAGTCGCTGGTAGCTGTGGGAAGCTAAGAACTGTTTTTTTCTTGAATCAAATAAACATTAATCATATTTGGATTCAACATGGCGACCGCCACTGTAATTACTGTCGTCTGTTATTGGAACGGCAACTGACGTGTGAAACCGAATTTTGAACTGTTCCTAATGAAAATAGATATTATTTTAGTTTTGGAGTTTGATATTTATTTTGTTTGTTTGATCGGTCAGTGTGCATGAACCGTAACAACGACAGAAGGTTTCAAGTGTTAGGAAGTAGGATACAAGGGATCAATTATTAATCAGTAACTTTCTATTGAATTGAATAATATGGACGTACGACCAAGCAACGGTCCCTAAACTTTGCATAACGTGACCCAATGACAGTTAAAATTAGACCTCAAACAGCTCTTTAAGGCAATACTGACGATCAATTGCTGCGGTTCTGGCATCGAAAAGCCTTCAATAATCTTTTCAACGTTTATATACATTTTGGTTGAATGCATTGCATTCCCTGTATTCATCTGCTGAATATTCTTTCATTACCCGTTTCCTGGCACAATCTCTCACGAAGCTCTTCTGCCCCATCCGCCCTGGTGGTCAAGTCACTGCAGTATCCTCACCATTGTTCCCCACCATAACTACCAGCTAATAATAGCATGCCTATTAAGAACCCTACCGTCGATTGTACGAATTGTCGTCATCCGCGCCGCAATGAGGATGCTGCTATCTCTGCTATTGGCTGGCTGGCCGGATGCTCGCCTGTTCGCCCACTCCTGCGCACCTCCCTAGCGAGTAGCGTGTCAATCTTTATTACTGGCGGTTAGTGGACGTTTATGTAATTGTTTGTACGTATATAGGATCTAGGTATGCTCGGGGAGCTCGGGGAGTTCGGGGCTCAAACGGGAATCAATCTTCAAGATTAGGCAACGCTTGGCGAGATCACTCCGTGAAAGTCCGTCCGTGTTTCTGAAAGCACGATAAAACTATTAAGTTTGATTGATATACGTAGTTCCACATGTTTATTAAAACATGTGGAACTACGTATATCAATCGTAGAAAACGTCTCATATCCATGACCAGCATTGTGTTGGTCTACCAGTTTTATGACCAAATCGTAGTTTAATAATCGAATTAGAACACGTTAGGTGGGATGTTACTAATTAAGGCCTTTTTTTCTGTTAGGGAATGATAGGTAACCTTCAATGAATCTGCTTAGTAGTTTGAATCTCAATACCTGGATATACTCCAAATCTTGCTGAAGCAACTGAAACCACAGAGTTTTCAACGTGTTCAAAGATACAAAGGGAAACTTTGAATGAATAACATCATAGAAATTTACAAAACTGAGCATCTGACTTGAAATAACAATTCTCCATCTCAATATAATCCAATCAGCTTCATAATAAAATATGACAAAAATTAATGTTTATTTTTATAACAAGATGGAGTCTTTATTTGAAAAAAAAAACAATTTAAAGCTGACAGAAGCTCAGTGAGCAGCGAAACGTATTCAAATATCGAAAATTGTTGACAAATTAAGTTCCCTACGACTCCCTTACCACTTGAGATCGACTCGACGAAATTTTAAACTGTCTAACAAAGATCCTGGCACCCCTCCTAAATTGTTCTTTGACCTATAACACCAAACGATAAAGTTCCTTTTTGAAAGGTTTTCAATTTTCAGAAAGCATGCATAAGTTTGTAAAGCTATACGGAGGGACGGTACCGGGCCGTTCGTTTTACTAGTTACTCAATTAGGCCTTTTGTATTTGTTTATCTGAGTTTGTATAGCGGCAGAAAGAGATAACGATACAATTCGATACGGATTGAAAAGAGACAGGCTATGCAAAGTAATTTGAGACAGTTCTTTTCACTGGCGCGGTAATACGTTCCTATTTTGAATGGCAACACGAAACTGGCGGGAAATGCATTCAAATTGTGTTCTGTTTTTACTTTTTCTAATTTGTGTAATAGCCGCCAGGCTACGGATTTTCTTTAATACTTTCTTTTCTGGAAGCTCTTTTTTCGACTTGAGCTTTTAAATGATAAGTGAATGTTTTCATTTGCTGCCGTTTACAAAGACGATTTTAAGGTCTTTATCGAGCTTGTGTGACTAATGCATTGACAAATACATCTCATCATCACTGAGCCCAGCCACTGAACAATTTCACAATCGATATAATTTAAACTCCCCGTCTGAGTGAGCATTATTGACACTTGATCTTTTATTCTTGTCATACCTACATTCAATAAGGATGGAACGCATTGAGCTGTCTGGGGCTCTAAAAAACGAAAAATTAAATTATGGCATCTCTTACTTTCATGTCTCTGACAGTTGTGTGGGTTGTTTTAAAAGGAATAGGTATGTCGTGATGTTAATTTCTTCTACTTTAAAGAAGAAATCAACATCACGTTTCTAGTTTCCCAAGGGTTAGGCAGAGGTGTACCTATTCTATAATAAACCCACATTCCGCCAATTATGTTTAGTCCAATGTAATAGGCGGTGATCGTCATCTACCAGACACAAATCAGAATCAGAAAAAAACCCAATAACGTTACAATAACCATTTATTTAAGTTACAGGCATTTGTTTTTTTACTTCTTCAATTTCCTTTGAAGAACTTATTTAAAAGACGTGCAACCCTTGTACGGTGAACCTCCATGCCACCCTCACTCCACCCCGTCCCGTCCGTGCGTCCCTGATTGAGCAAATATCGTAATATCAATGTGACTACGATCGCGAGTTCGCGACCGATGGTGCATAAAACATCCCCGTTACAAAGACAAACAAGCCATGGATTGGATTATGTGAGATGTCAGAAAGTACTCTAAGTAAAAGTTAAGCTAAGTCTAAGTTAGTTATTCCTAACTTGATTTTAAAACAGTGTCCATGGATTGTTGACTGTCTCATTGGTCTGGTGTTCGTAAGCGCTACTGTTGAGCATGAAGTCCTGGGTTCAATTCCCAGGTCGGGCAAAGTGTTATTGGGTTTTTCCATTAGGAAATTATCTGTAGCAGCCACGGAGTCTGGATTTGTCCCCGGTTGATGGCAATAGGCTCGTCCTCTATTACATGGGACTTGAACATAACTGGCGAGAAATGTGGGTGTACTATTAGGTAGGTACACCTCTGCCTAACCGTTCGGGGGTTACAGGCGTGATGGTATGTCGTGTCCATGGAGTGTCTGGCCTATTCTTCTGCATATAGATGTAAGTTAAGGAACGGGCCACTAGCTTCGACTTTCCGTTTAACTGACGTCCATCGCAAAGAGATGATATCAATAGACTCGTTGAAAATTCAGAAATGGCTGTAAAGTGCTTTGAGTATGATAACAATTTGTCAGCTGTTCTGTATGTAGAGGTATCAGACTACTTAAGATTGTAACAGAACCATGTAAACTTGTGTTTAATTTGATCAATTTAATTTGTTTAATTTTAGTGGTGTTGTTACATCCATTTATTAAAATCTCCCCTTAATTTTATTATTACATTTTTATCCATAAGCTTTTGCTTTTTAACGTATTGTAAGAGTAAGGCTCATTCACACGGCTTTCGTCATTGACGATTTGTCATAAAACACGATACGTCATGACGGATGGACGTTCACATTGCATACGGAGTGTTTTATCACGATCCGGAAAAAAAAACGAACTGATGTTCACATTACTTTCGTGATTTTTCAGGAGCGAGCGCATTAGACGAAATTTGACGGATCGTGAAAAAAGACGATACGTCAAAAAAAACGAATCGTCGACGTGTGAACGGGCTGTAAGAGATAGAAGTACGTACCGTACGTAACGTACATCATACGTAACATCTTAAGTTATGTATCAAAAGTGGCCTGAACACTAAAAATCCGTAGTAGTACGTTTCCTATAAATTGCCTATCAGCTATTACCCCATCCTTTCCCCGTCCGATCACTATGTACGGCAAGCCTATCCCTTGGGAGAAGCAAGCCAAATACTTAGGAGTCATACTTGACCAACACCTGTCCTTCGGGGCACATATCAAAGCAGCTCGCGACCGAGCTGCCTTCGCTATGAGTAGGCTTCATTTCATGATAGCGGCTAAGAGCAAGTTGTCACTCAAGTGCAAGTTGCGTCTCTATACCGCAGTGATCCGTCCCATCATGTCGTACGCTTGTGTTGTGTTCGCACATACCAAGCCTCGCTATATCCACAGGATGCAGACGCTCCAAAACCGATTCTTACGTAGGGTCACGGGTGCCCCGTTTTACGTACGTAACGAACGTCTCCACGTAGACCTTAGGATGCCCACCTTATTGCAGTTCATGAAACGCCTCACCAAGCGTTTCTTCGATCGTGCAATAAAACACCGTAATCCCCTGATCGCATCGGCCGCCCGATACGACCCCTCGCGTATCAGTCAGGTTCGCCGTCCAAGGCACACACTTGTAACTCCCGACGACGCTATCACTCTCCTCCAGGAGAGCCGTAGAGAAACGAGTACGCTCCTCAAGCGTAAACCCCGGTTCAAACCGCCGTCTTTCCGCCCTCGCCGTCGAGGTCCGTCGCGACGTCCCGGTAACTGCCCTCCCCGACCCTTGCTCGAGCCAGCCCGCGATGCTGTGCCAGTAGTTTTAAACCAGCCCATAAATAATACCATTCAGATCCAGCCTGTCCCCTTGCTGCCCTCCCCCAGCGACGCCCTAAGCCGAGGTCCGAGCCCCACAGGGGGCGCCCTTAGCGTGTAGTCGCTTAGTTTGTAAGTTTTTTTGCCCTGGCTGGAGGCCTTAAATTCAAGGCATCCACAGGATAGTCCGGTTGAGCAGACGACAACCTCCTAGGTTGAACTGCGAGATGCCATTCAAAAAAAAAAAAAAAATACCCCATCCTTTCACCGGTTCGCCACCCTCGATCGCCGATCCTCGGTAATGAACCGGGAATCGCGGCCGTGTGCAAATCCCCTTGCATTTGTTGACGCACAATCATACACGCTGACACTTCGGGTCGGGAGTTACTTGACTTCGTGTGTCTTTTGAATAAATTTTATGTCGTTGATCTTTTTAAGATAATGTGCTTGCTTGCTTTTGAACAAGAATTGTCAAGAAAGTCTTGATTATTAGGTGACATGAAATTGGCTTACGTGTAGAAAAATAAATCACATTTTTGAAGCTAGATTAAGAAAAGAAGAAAGAAAACATGTCTATTTGGCACATGCCACAAGTGCACATAACATAAAAAAAACTTAAATAAAAAAAATAAAAATGGAATTGTGTCTCACGGCTGCGCCAAATTGGCCCAGTTCAGAAAAACGTGCAGCTAGGGCCCGACGCTGGTTTTCAACTGGACTTGAAGATAGTGATAAGACGGACGTAAAACAATAAAGTTAGTCGAAGCTCTAATCAATAAAAGAAAATATTTCCGTGTTGTTCTGAACCAATGGTTAAACGTGCTGTCCTGTATGGATCAGAATGTTGGGCCACAAAGGGAAGTGAATAAATGGAAGAAGAAGACACCACTTAATTTGAGATAAGGGCAGGAGAATGATGATTTCCGTGTTGTTCTCTTTTTTCAATAAGTCTAATAGCACAGCTACAACTACTGATATAAGATTTGCAAATTGTTTTGAATCATATACCAGGCCACTCAGAAAGTATTGCGATAAATAGTTTTTATATATGGGAGACTGGCCAGTTAGAATCTTTTTCGAAAATATGATTACTTGTAAGTAAAAATATGTGTGTTCCATTTTCAAAATTTCCCTCCACATTTTTTGCGAGCCAATTCAAAGTATCGTGTCTTACTGAAAAATGGATCTGCGCCGGGAACATTTTAGAGCTATGATTTTTTACGATTTCAAGTGTCGCCTGAAACCGGATGAATAGTTCAATATACTTCAAATGGAATTTATGGATGAAGGCCCCTCCAAGGCAACCGTGTATCGTTGGTATAACGAATTTAGGCGCGGTCGACCAACCTTGGGGGATGAAGAAAGAAGCGGTCGCCCTTTGACGGCTATTACGGAAGAAAACGTGCTAGCAGTGAAAAATTTAATCCAAGATAATAGGCGAATTACATATCAGGAGATTCAGCACATATTAAAGATTGGATCGGGAAGCGTTCACGAGATTCTACAGGGGCATCTTCGCGTGAGGAGGATAGTATCGCGCTGGGTGCCGCACTACCTCACCGACGCTCAGAAGCAGGCCCGGGTCGAATGGTGCCGTGATATGCTGAACAAATTTGAAGCAGGCTCGTGTTTACGACATCGTAACAGGTGATGAGTCCTGGATTTATCAATACGATCCAGAAACCAAGCGCCAGTCGACAGTTTGGGTGTTTCAAAATGAACCAACGCCTACCAAAGTGAAGCGATCTCGAAGCGGGGGGAAGATTTTGATCGCCAGCTTTTTTAATTTGACTGGCCACTTGGCCTCAATTCCCTTACGAGATCAAAGAAGCATCAACGCCGAATGGTATACTACCAAATGTTTACCAGAAGTTTTTTTTGTTGTGAGCAACAAGCGACCAAACACAGGGCTCCGCGGACTACTGCTCCACCACGACAATGCGCCTGCACACACCGCGCTCAAAACGAGGGACTTCCTGGACAGTACACCAGTCAAACTCCTGGGTCACCCTCCTTACAGCCCTGATCTAGCACCGTGTGACTTCTTTTTATTTCCAAAAATAAAAAATCAGCTCAAGGGGATACAATTTTCGTCGCCGGAAGATGCGCTGGCTGCGTTCGAGCGGGCTGTAAACGAGGTGTCTGCGGCGGACTGGAAAAAGTGTTTTGAAAACTGGTTAAGACGCATGAATCTTTGTATAGAGGCTGGTGGAGAGTACTTTGAAAAGATTTAATAAAAATATATGTACCTGTAGAACAATTTTTTTTAGGGTCGCAAAACTTTCTGAGTGTCCCACGTACATAGTTACACCTGTCTGATAGCGTGATAGTTTTTCATTATGTTACAGCACCAGTGTGTTCGCCACCTAAGACGTTCGTTCTACCCATAGGCCAATAAGATCTGTGATATACAACGCACATTGTCTTCATAAAACGTTTCATACATGACTTCTTCCATTACGTTTGTAACCGAGAGATTGTTAAATTTATTTAATGAGTACAGCTAACTAGAAAAGCGATCTGGGGGAAGTGAGTACATAATAAAATGTTTTGATTTGTTTCAACTTTCAGTGCAAAGACAGTTTGGAACATGAGCATGCTGTAGACGTAGTTTAAGCGTAGCGTTAGTTTAAGGATTGGACTGGCACTATTGTCATTGACCATATTTAAGTTTTTAGGTAGCACAATCATCCAATGTTATACGTGGTGGAAGGGACACATACTCAGTACATCATTCTGAAACACCCACATATAAATTTTTCGTTGGTTATTAAAAAAAAACCCAGCTGTTTTCTACTAAAGTGCAATACCTACACGGTCAAAATGTAAGGAAAAGCTGTTTTTTTTTAAATGACCGATGCAAAATTTCTATTTGGGGGGTTCAGAATGATTTACCGAGTACTTGGTTACCGTTTTCGCGTCGGTGTCCCTACCACTCTGTACATAAAGTTACCGCTGTTGTGAGATTGGCCACATCTCCGTGAGCCGGCAGGACATAACCACCATTCGTGCCGCTTATGCCTCTATATTCGTGCGCAGTGCGGATTGGGGATGTCACAATGTGAACACATTTATCATGTCTTCGAATTTTGCATCAAGGGCATACTGGTTAGCTCGCTAAGTATGGTAAGTTTGAACAAATTTGTCAATTAGTACTAACGTTACATACATTAATAATACATGAATTTTTGGGTGGTGCATTTGAGCCAATATTATTTGGGCATGTTAAAGAGTTGACATTCGCAGAAAGCCCCTTAAAACACAATTACTAATAAATCAAGCACGCAAATGAATGAAAACCACGCGTAAAGTTACGACTCAGTTCGAACGCTCCTGATTCCCACGTGAAACTATAAAACTTAAATTAATACAGAAGCTAAATACATATTAAAATGTTGACTTTTTTCAATTGCCACTCAAAATCGAGTGCTGTTTGCAAAATACAGCTAAATTGTGTAGAAAAGCCAACCCTTTGTCTTCCGAGGGTCGTTCGTACCCTTAGGAACACTTGATTAGTGGAGGGTTATTCGTCGCTTTGCGGTTATGTTGGGAACTTTGTGGACTAATTGTTATATTTTGACTTTGTAGCATTGCAAGCTTTAAGCACTTGATTTTTCAAGTTCTATTGGCTTTTCTTAAAGAGTTTTTAATATGAGTGGCTTTTAAATGTGACTTTATTTTATTTGTATAGTTTCTTTTAATGTATTGTTTTAATATGAGCGTGAGAGAAAGTGTATGAATGTAAGTTATTATTTAATAATGTACCCGACTTGACTTCTTGAAGTTTCTCGCAGAACTTTTCTTTACTTGCTGAGTACTATGTGACGTTATTTAAAAATGATTTTATTTTACTTTTTGTATTTAGATATAAAGTATTGTATCGTTTGGACATTGATTTGTATTTAAATATTCCACAAAGTACTCTTCCGAAGGTGTTGGTGACCTCAAACCGAAAACCGCATCTGCAATGCTGCCCTATCGCAATGACGTAACTTAAGTGGCGGTGGTAGTGGCAATATGGCAATGCTCGGAGGACGAATGGCTGATGGGGGCGTAGGTACTGAAATAGCTGCAACGTACTGGAAGGCGCGCCGTTGAAAGACTATGCATGCACCCACCAGTTGACCGGGGGACCGCGGGCATCTGTTGGATGCGAAAAGAACAGGACGGGGTGATGTGGTGACGCTCGGGGGAGGCCTATCTCCCATAGTGGACATCTTTCGGCTGATATGCTGATGATGAAGTTGTTACTGGAAGAACAAGCTGCTGTGACTTACACCTCGACTACATCGAGATCATCAGCTTCCTAGCCTTTACCGAACTATGTTAGGGTCGGCTTCTAGTCTAACCGGATAAGATGAGATAAGACATTTATTTGTCGAAACATGGATATACATACATACAAGACATGCAGGTTGTTCATAAACTAAAAATCCATCATGTTCGGCCTTTGGGGCATACAAATATAGGTAAGAAAGGTCATTCATAGGTATTTAAACAAGCTAAAGACATGATGACTAAGTATCTGACCTCCACAACCCAGTTAGTATTGGGTAAGGCGAGATATCTTTAAAAAACAATCCCCTCACCCAATCTCACATCCTACAATGTTCAATGAATTGGAGCATTTTTCCAGTGACTGAGCGCTTGTCGTAATGATCGGAGCTTCGTTAAATGTTTCAAGAGCCCTCCGCGCTCATCCAGCATCCACTTCATCCTACTTGCGCTGGAGATGGACAGGCGGCTGCCAAAGGGATGACATTTTGGTACCACCTAAACCTTTGAATGCAGTGGTTTATAATCGGAAAACGTAAGTCCGAAATATTGACATTTTCATGCAGAAAAGATGGTTTAGAAATTCTCTTTAATCATCTCAATTACAATTATTGGATATGATTGTTTTTTGGTGTATCTGATTGGAACAAGACATGGTACAAGGTGCCGTATTAAAAACTAGCATTGGTTTCTATAGCTAGGTGCACTCAATACAGTTTCAACTCCAAATAGCGTAAAAGACACATCGAGTTGATTCTGAGTGAAGTATAAGCGATTGAGGTATTTATGATTAGAATTCTTTGTCTATCAAGAGCTCACCCCTCGATCTAAACTAACATAGATACAGTATATAAAATTTCACAGATAACATAACAAGTAACAACATTCCCATAGCAGATAGCGACGCAACTACGTAGATATCTATCAAGAGGTTAGTTCCCATGGCTGCGTACGCGCTTGACTTTTGACACCGACACTCACTTGCATAGTAATGCTTAATCTTTCACTTTTTAGTATGGACTGGTCATCCGATTGGTGATTGGTGTTTCAATATGTAAATGTTTTTGATTGAAAAATGGGATTTTATTAGCGTTTTTTTTTAACACTTTCATTGCCACCTCTGTTTTTATGAAATCCTTATGAATGATACTATTTTAACTACCAAAAAATCACAGTCCTCAATAGATTAATTACGCCATTAATTGAATAATAAATAATTGTTATTCCACATTACGATGTAGAATAAGAATAGCAGGCATCTTGGTCAAATCATATGAGGACTATTCAGATTAGTGTCTGAGATGGTCTTTTGAGCAAGAAATACTTATATTTGAGTGAACCTGTCCAGTCGGTACACAATTTGTCAGTATTTGTATTGTTTACATTAGCACCGGAGATCACTAACGAACAAATTTAAAAAAAAATCAACGGAAACCAAATCGAATTAGAGACGGAATCAGCGAAAGAATAAAGTAGCAACCGTACCGATGCTGTGAAGCGAAAAATATAGTTAAGCGCGAATTGTTCGTCAAAAATACGAGTAATTTTAATTGCGTTGCTGATAGAGGCGGCATTATCGCGTTAATCACGCTTTCTGCTCGCACCCCGCTGTATTCGTTCAACTTAATGCTTCCATGATTTTTATGACAATAAGGTACTTGTTTTTTGTTCTGTCTAGGTTGATGAGTAGCTGAGTTTATTTCGACCTATTTTGTCCGAATTTTTGACGTATTGTTTCAGTTGGTAAGTTTTAGAATAACTCTTCATTCTGTTTATAATTTCAGTAAAGATACTTTAGTCTTTCTGCTTTATTTTCTTAAGCTAGCGAGCTCTGTATACTGTTGTTTATAACTGAAGCATATAGTTGTTTCATTTCTTTAAGATATTCTTCCATTTGAAGATCAAAAGGCTCTCAAGTCAATATGCTCAAATGATCCTATACGCATGAATGCCTTGTTAGTTCAGTGGTCGCTGAGCATGAAATCCATAGTTTGATTCTCAGATCGGGTGAAGTGTCAGATAGTTTTTCAGTAGTAACCCGGCTATATAATGACACTTTCAGAATCTTCCCAACATGCTTCTTAAATAATTTTTGATTCCGAATCCCATTTTTATCCAAAGTAACTCAAAATCCACTCACAAACGTCCCAATCCAATCTAAAAGCAAATAACCCCACATTATACACGTACAGCTTCACCATAGCGACAGTTACACTGACAATCTCAGCGTATCATCTCTGCGCACAAATCGAATCAGCCGCAATCCCACAGACATATTGTTCGGGAACGGATCCAATCTGCAGATTTGTGCGCAGCATCCCCATACCCCGCAACCCCTCGCCTGAGGCAAAGGAGTCATGTTAACGAAATAATTTCGATATAGATTTACATGACATTTTATTGAGAGAAAGTTGCTGAGACATTGAAATAAGAATTGGAATGGAAAATGAAATGTTTAGAGAAAGAATAGTAAATGCATGTATTGAGGTCCAGCTTCAAAGATAGACAATGATACTGAACTACTGAACTAGATACTACTAGATACTGAACTTCGCGGCTTTATTAGGTAAACTCCTTGATACCACTTCGTCCACACTGAAAAGCCTACTACGGCTTAATCAATTACGATTCACGATAAAATTCTGAGCTTACTTAGCTTAAGCATGCCTGTTTTGTACGCGGCAATACATATTAGTTTTTAGGCAAATATTTTGACACTTATTTCCACCGCTGCACTATATACTTACGAACTTCTACAGAATAGTGTAGTCCAAAATTTCTCATTTAATCCATATAAACCAACGCACATTACAATATCCGGTAACCCCCACATCTCAAGAACAATCACTATAAAAGAAATCCAAAACCTCGCTACTAACAGATTCACCAGCATCCACGTCATCAGGGACTTGCTACATTACTTATTCATTGGTGACTAAACGGGGCATGAAACATTCGGTTATGTTCTCATTCAGACATTACTGCTCTGCTCCTAATTGTGTGGGGATGCCGGTGTCGGATTACTGAGGGTCTGGTCGGATGGGAAATGGTTAATAGAATTTGAATTGAAAGTTTTAGAATCACTGGACGGTGCTGTTGTTGAATTTTGGGCTTTGTTATGTTACTTTGTGGAGCTATCATATTTATTCGTTTTGGTGTGTGTTGTATGAAATTGAATCAATTATTGTATTGTACTCTTTAATTTTTCATCAATGTCAATACTGCTCATTATGATCTGCAATCATTAACATCATATTCATATCTTTATTTGCATTCCATAATGTGGCGTGAAGATGTTACACTGGACTTAAAGCTAAGGTACAATTACGGACCCTGTAGGGCACAGCAAAAAGTATAAAAATAATGTTTAAAATAAAATTAACACTTAAACTATTAACAATTTTAAAATATGTCCTCAATATTAATTGACTAAATTACATTAACATTTATTTCAAGATCAATGATAACTAGAGATCGGATATTCGGGCGCATATTTACCTAAAGTTTGAGGTTGACTAGGATGGAGTGCGCGTCATTACGTGAAAAGTCCCAGTTTATTTCAATGAATAGTATTTTTTTTTTTCATTTTAGTGTCTGACAGGGCATAATTCGTTTGAATTATCAAACGAATTATGCCCTGTCATATTTACCATTTTGTCCTAATCAATATTTCAGCAGCAACATTTGAGTTCAAATATTTGTAGTAATTTTAACTTGTTCTGTTCAACAAATTTCTGGCCTGGTTTTATATAGATTATAAATATTCGTTATAGGTACTTGTGAGTTCTACTTTTAATAAACACAAAAAAATATGATATTCCGCGATCCCGGGATAAAAATTGGCATTTTAAGAATCTGCTTCCATACTTTTCCAGCCTTTGCGGGGAAAAAACGTACTTTAGGTAAATATGCGCCCGAATATCCGATCTCTAATGATAACATAATAATTATTTGGTAACATTAAATCATAATATAATATATTTTATAATAATATAACATTGATCTATAATATGTACGTATGAGTGTGAATTCTAAACGATTATCAATGGTATGGTGTCTGTTTGTGTAAAATACATTTGTTTGTCATGTATGTATTCGTTTAATGTGTAGTATGCTTTTTTAACTAATAATTGTTTGAGTTTATTTGTAAAAGTTTATTGCTAGGTTCATATTTTATTGCCTGTGTCTGTGTCAGTTTTTTAAATATTTTTATAGACATTACGCAGGGACTATTTGAATGTAGTTCCACGCGCGAAGAGGGTAGCATTAACATGTTTTTATATCAGTCTGACATACTGTGTCTGTCATCTGCCTAGTCATTTCCAACTATGTAGGGGTCGGCTTCCAGTCTAACCAGATGCAGCTGAATACCAGTATTTTACATGGAGCGACTGCTACATTGTCTTCATTAAGCTGAAAGACTACCACTGCAATGTCCCTCCTAAGGATCGTCTCACGATGATCATTAGACGGTTGACTAAATTTCTTTCACATTTCTTTTTTATTCTAAGATACTTTTGTATTCAATTCTCTCATAACTTCGTCATGGTCGTTTTACTGACCGCAATGGATAGTCAAAGTCACGGCAGTTACATCAGAACTGTTACTGTAATGACGGCTCCAAGGCCCCGACAGACCCACCGCAGTGAGACGGTACTCGAACATCAAGTATCTATAGTCTCACTCACTAAATGAAAGGTATGAAAGCGCTGATCAATGTTATAAGAGTGCTCAATGGTTAGATGTATCGCTAAACTCAAGAGTGGCTTACGTAATGATATTAGCACTCAGTAACGTCTCGAGAACGTCCTGTGAACGATAATTTTTATATAATGTGAAGTCTTTTAGTGATTTGAACGAATTGGCGATAGTAATATTCTTCTTCTTCTTTATCGTGTGGTTAGTGCCTAACCTGGTGTCTGAGTTTTTATGCCGCCCAAGGGCCTCTGACTTGGCTTTTACATGCCGTTGAGAAATATCTCTCCGGCATGCTGGTTTCCTCACGATGTTTTCCATCACCGAAGCAAGTGATAATTATAGTAATATTCAAACCATTAAAGTACCAACACAAATGTACAGAGGAGCAATTAATGTCATAGGAATTTGCTGGCAGACAATTTTTGGGCGGTGCAGACACTAAGAACCTACCACTGTAGGTGGAATTTCGAAAATTGAGAAGCCAATGTTTAATATCTTGGTATTACTAGATATAAGAACAATTCAACCTACTTATCTAGGACGTGGTCCAAAATGAGCAACCCTGTTGCGTATCAACTTAGCAAATAGCCATTCAATGTTAATTTTATTTACGCTATCATTTACAAGTAAAAGTACAACCTATTTCAGATCTCCAAAACCACCTTTTTTAGTATCAAACATCATGTCAATCTCTGCAAATTTTATTTCATTCACCCTATATCGGGAAACAGTCTCCATATTGCGACATAGCTATACTCGTACTACCCTTTCTTCGCCCGCGGCGTCTCCAATATTTGCAACCGGCGGACCGAGCTCATTTAGTTATACGAGGACGTTCAGAATAACTCTTTGTTATACCTATAGTGAGCTCTTGTGCACTTTGTTGGCACTAACTTTGTTTGTAGAATCGTTTTGATTTTTGTTCGTAGTTAAATGACTTTTTATTTCAGTATTATGATTGACGCACATGTGTTTTGTCAATTACTAAGTCTTAAGTAAACAAAAGATGGGCTTTGTTGTCAGTGGTAACCTCTTTCACTTTATTTCGGTGAATATTGTCAATACACACGATATGGTATAATTTCCAATGGTTATGTTAAAGACGGATGACCGCCATTCCAAAACAATCTCCAGACACCCCAACGTAAAAACTTGATTACAATGCAGGTCACCAAAGTGAAGTTTGGGCGAATAGCATATCTGTGGGGTTACATCTCTTAACGCATGAATGTTTTGTTCTAGCTCGGCGCTAGACAGCTGTCTAGCGCCATCTCTTTCCCACTCTCGGAATAGTACTAAAACATTCCTGCGTTAATAGATCATCGTAACCCGCCTAAACCACGTTAAGACCTGTATCAATATTCCATAGCAATGAACGCACTGACAGCTCTAGAACGCAGCTTAGATATGCTGATCGTGTTCAGTTTCATTGGTGAAATTCGCACTATGATGTTATCTGCAATATCAAAACACCCCATCAAAGAAACCCCAAAACAATACGTTCAGAAATCTAATCCGTTCAGAATTAACAACATTATCTTCTGCCGAGATTACCTCTCGTCTCATGTAAACGAGGTTCCACAGCTCTTTGTGAGCCAGAAACGTTTATATTACACTTAGAAATGACGTCATATCCTCAAGGCACAAATTAGCAGCACAAAGTAAACCCTGGCTCGCATCTACTCGCTTCCTTCCTGACAGCTAATGTCATTCCGAGATCGCTACCATTGCGGGTAGTCGCAAATTGTTTTAGAAATTGCTTCGGGTCTACCGTTAAAGGTTGAAGTAATAAGTTTGTTAATGAAAATGAGGAGTTTGTAGATCATTTTCGTGTTTATTGTGAGATAATGAAGATGGCAGGGATTTTTTTATTTTGTTGCGTGGGTTTTGGATGACGATATCTTGAGCACTTCCGACGCTCTCTTAGCAGACAGCCTCGCTTCATTGTTATTATTGGTAGAACCGGGCGGGGTAGCCCGCGAAATTCAATTATTCTTACGTTTATTTTTTCCAATTGTCAGTGTCAGGTTGTATGTTGATTATAATATGATTCGCGATCATAACCCGTATGTTATTACAGAATTATAATCATAAAAATCACCCTCTTAAGTTCATTCAATCCCATTGAATGACTATTGGCTTTCACCTTAAGTATCTATAAATCACTGCTAAGTATTAGCTTTCCTCATCTTCTCCGTAGGTGGCGATCTTTAATAAGTTAGCTATCCACACAATTTTATAATTTTGCTCTGCCATGAGTAAGGTATCAAGCGTTGTCTTCATGCATACTGGCACAAGAAGGCACCATACTGTTTCCAATATTATTTTGAGAAGGCAACTCTTAAAAGTTAACAACCATGGGCAACCGGGCTCTACTATGACCTACTCCGGGCCCTATCAGAATACCAGCGCTGTGCCAGTGCTGTGTGTTTTTTAATGTTACAGCACCATGCTGAGATAGGGGCCTTTTGGCCTCGTAAAGGACCAGTTAGTTTTATTTTAATTTGTTTTTAAGTTTACTTTTTTTAACCGACTTCAAAAAAGGAGGAGGTTTTCAATTCGGTTGTATGTTTTTTTTTGTGTTTGTTACCTCATATCTCTGTCATTTATGAACCGATTTGAAAAATTCTTCTTTTATCTGAATGGATCTACTTCCCGATTGGTCCCATAGAAATTTCATCAAAATCGGTTCAGCAGTTTGGTTTTGAAATCAAAATAGCTGGAAAAAAATGTCATCCAAGTAAAAGAAATTGCGAAATTGATACTTGACAAGGATTTGTGTGTGATACGATAACTAAAAAGTGTAAAATAAAAACTTTTTTACAAAAAAAAACCGACTTCCAAAAAAAACACAAAAAAGTGGAAAATAACTTTACTTTCGGAAGTCGGTGGCAAAAAAGTCAATGAAACAAACAATAGTCACCGACTTCCGAAAGTAAAGTTATTTTCCACTTTTTTAGTGTTTTTTTTGGAATTCGGTTTTTTTTTTTAATCTTGGTTTATTGTCATGTCACCATTTTGACTAATAAATACTTTTTCTTTCTTTCTTTCTTACTTCACCAAACGTTGAATTCATCATCACCATTATCCACAACCCGACTTCACTACTGCTGGGCATAGAGGCCTATGCCTACCCCTTTGATTATATAATGTCTAGATGGAACGTCAAGTGCGCGCAAACGTGTCAAAAAGTGTCAACCAACTATTGGTTCACAAGTGCTTGCCCGCCAATCAGTGCAGATCGTGTCATACACCTAAAACTTATCTTATTTAACAAGTCTATTTTTTTACGTGATTTATGAGAGAATTGTAGTAGCTGGTATCATTATTTACGCACACAAAGACATAGACGCATAGTGTAAAACGACGCCTGCACGCACACATACTTGAAAATGTTGACTCGTTTTCTTTGATACGATTGTAGGGCGACGCTCTAACTAGACATTATATAATCAAAGGCCTAGCCCTATAGAAGGTGTAGTTTTGCATCCTCGCCAAAATTCAGGAAGTTGTCATAGAAGACGTAAATAATCAATATAAAATTAAGGTACCTGGTCAATAAACGTTGCTTTTTTTAGTTGTTCTAATTTGACACTATTTCAGAATCAAGCCCTTCTCAAAAGAAGAGAATCACCTGTATCTCGAATAAACGTTTTCGTTTGTTTGCGTGTTAGAAAGCGCGGTTATAGGGCCAGTATTAGACGGGCCACGTTTTAATACGGGTGGTGTACACTTACCAATATACGATATTAAGAAAAAAAAAAAAATGACCTACCCATTTTATTATTGATTCGGGTCGAGAATCGTTAGCATAGTTACGTCTTTGAATTTGACGAGGATGTAAAACTACACCTTGTATATCTTTGTTTGTGCCAAGCTCCACGTTCTTGTGCCAGCCTTATCCAGGATATTGCCGCGATAGCAACAATGTCGTCTGCCCATACCGCCGCTGGACGACCAACACTTCTCTTTCCAAACCTTAGACGTTTCATTAACACGCTCAAATCGTACAAGTTAAAAATGATATTCAAACAAACGATATTTTGAACGGGTACACAATGATGTCTATATTATATATAATCGTTTATATAACGCATCGGCTGGTTGCAGGATGTCGTGCGATGCAACGATATATCACGTGAGATATATCGCGGAGAACACCTTCGCGATACTATGCTAATATTTAAAACAATGTTTGCTTCTTTTTAGTTTTTTAGGGGTCAGTAAAGTTTTTGGTAAAAATAAGCACGTTAGGTTTAAACTAGCTTTAAATCGCCAAGTACATAAACTGCTACTCGATGTTCATTTCTTAGAGTACATATAACCACGAGGTTTAAAATTAAATCTCACTAGTTTTAATCGTTTTTATTATTTATTAGGTTTCTATTTATCGGCCTTGGACCATGACTTAAACTTCAGAGATAGAAAACAAATTTATATATTTTTCTGAACCTTTGAGTTAATGTGTTGTTTTATTTGTTTGCTTCATTTTGCGCATTAGGACAAAAATAGTGTGAGGGATTTTAAAATGTAGGTTGTTCCGATGATCAATAGCTGCACGTACGAAAAGCCATTAAAGCACGAGCTTCTGTTTACCATTTAAGGATAAAACACTTCAAAATCCAACGCGAATTATAAATCATACAACACTTCGTTACGCCATCAACTTAACATTACATTTTTTCTAATACACATTCGACCTTTATATCTCTCCTAACACATTATCTAAATCGATCAACAGCTAGTTAATTTAATTACCATAGCTCGGTAAAGGCAAAGCCAATTATAACACAATTATTCTACTCATTACTGTGTACGGAACCATTATGTTTGATGGCATATCGCGCCTGACAGATTATTTAGAAACATCTGCTTTGTATTCATTTAAGGTGTAAAATGAGTTTTTTAAATTGCATTCGTAATAAGGCATTTTTTAACTCATTAGTTTATTCTTTTAAATTGGTTAAATACACGTGCATATAAAATGAGTAGCACGTGCGGTTTGGCGTCGAATTCAGAAGCATGTTTGTACTATACTTAGTAGCTCGTTTAGGAATAAAGTTATCTTTTACATAAACATAATATCACACCTGTAATCCCCAAAGGGTTAGGTAGGGCAGACGTGTACCTAATAGTACACCCATATGTCACCAGTTTCGATTAAGTTCCATGTAATAGGATGCGAGCCTATTGCCATCAACCGGGCAGAAGTCCTGACTCTGAGGCTGCTACTGAGAAATACTAGATGGATAAACCTAATAACACTTTGTCCCGACCTGGGAATCGAACCTCATGCTCAGCAATAACGCTTGCGATCACTAGACGTTTTAGCGGAGAGTCTTGTATTCGATTGCAGTTGAGCTTTGTAATTTTGCATGTTTTAGGTACATAGGTTACCTAGGCAAGGGTGAATTTTGTTTCTGTGAAGTGGGTGTGTTTTAGTCAAGTAGCTCAGCTTCTTGTATTTGTAGTAAGTACTTACTGAATTTAATAAATGTGGAATATAACCCTCATTTATTATAAAGTTAATCGAAAAGATTGCATTGCTTGTAAAGTAAGGCTTGAATATCTTCGTAGTTACTGCTACTGCCTACCTACCAGCTTACACCCCTATTAGTCCAAGTTGGTGCTAGGTTTCGTGTTAGTACATATTAAGTATTGAGTTATCAAGGTCCAACATACTAAGATTATTTGAAGTGCTTATAGACCGCGATAGGAAGCAATTCAATATGTCCTAAACCTGAATACAAACCACCTGGAGCTAATGATAACAATGATATCCACAAAATAAGCAAAAACTTACGTTAGAAAAACCTGTTCGATGTCACGAATATAACAAGAAACATATATTTTCCTCAGTTCATAGAACTTCTTGCGATGTAAAAGTTAATTAGGACATGCAGGTGGTACAGGTTTACCTTTTTTGTATAATACTGAAATATTAACATTTATCCAATCTTATATTTATGTAAACACTCATTGCTATTACAAGAGTGTACTAGACCTACACGAATTCAAATTAGGAACACAAAAAGAAAAAAAAAGACTTGACTTAAAAAAAAAACTCGACCATAAACGACAATTCAATAGTATCAATAAAAAAAAAACAATAATTATAATATTTAAACAAACACGTATTAATTAAATAAACATCCATGACTAAGACATTATCACTCGAATAAAGGTCATAATTGTTAACCCGAAAAAAAAAACCGCGCGACAAATTGACGCGTCGTGTCGTTTTGCGACAATTGATCGCAATCTTAGGCCGGATACCGATCAATTAGTGTTTTAAGCGCTGTGCACATGCGACTGTGAGACCATTCAGGTTGGTATCTGCGTCAGGTGGATCGCATAACGTGTGTGCCAAGCTTTAAGAACTTTATGGGCACTTGGAGGGTGTGTACTTTAATTTTTATGGGGAGTACAGCCTTAATGGGTCACGCCATGGCAGATCTGGATTCTAGGTGCACACACTATTTCCATACAAAACTACCGTGGTTTGACGATACCAACTTTAGTTGGTCTAGCTGCCTTGGAATTTGAATAGTCAGACCTGTTCTTAACTGGCTTCCCTTTCCAAGATGACACGAGAGGATCTATCGTGGTAATTGCTAATTTTCCAGCTTAGTAACAGCTTATAATGTGACCCACTGCTGGGGCACCGACCTCCTCTCAATGAGAGGCAGTAGGCCGTAATTCACCACCCAGGCCCTCTGCGGGTCCGTGGATGCCTTCCAATATTTTGTTCTGGGGCCTACTGTCTTGCCTAACCTTTAATTACCTTCCAACTGCCTAGGTTTTAACCAAATAAAAAACTACCAGACAAGACCACCATGATAAATACTGCCATTTAGCAACACATGTCAAAGTTGTGTCAATATTGTAAAACCGTTGTGTTTAAATTTTGGTGTACAATAAAGTATATTCTATTCTATTCTATGTCAGGACACTACAACAGCATTAACAATAGTTTGAAACTTAAAGCTTGCAACCATAGACTGCACGCAATACAAAGCAGCTGGGCCATAGACGGTCATAGCTAAACACACTGACACAAATATTTAGATTCATAACCATGTAACTAAGAAAAACATCGTTCCAACATGCAAGTGCAGTGTTTTTATTAATTTTCATTATTATATCATCGCTTTGCGTGTCTTGTCATGTCATAATGTAGTTTATTGGGTATATGTTTTGCATTAATATTATGTTTGAAGTTGGACAATTACTTGAGGACAGACACGGGTCTGAATGTAATGGATAGAACTAGAAAGGTGTTTTCCGCGTCTTACCTACTAGGTCTATATAAATGATTGCTGAATCTTCTCTCGTTTCTGCAAAAACCGTAGTAGAGTTTGCAAGTCATTCTGCAAGCCGAGTATTTCCGAACGAAGAGGCGCATCCTTGGCAGTCACCCACGGTGCATCTCTCCGTGTCTCTTCGTTCGGAAATACTCGGAAACTTCTTGCAGAATGGCTTGCAGACTCTACTACATTTTTCAACAGCTTAGCACTAGGGAATGCAATCTCGTTCTCGCGAGATCTCGGCCTTTTTTGACGAGATTGATCTCGGCCGTAAAATGGGCGAGATCTCGCGAGTTTAATGAGATTGCACTCGAGCATAATCTCATCAGCTTATTTAATGAGTTTCATTTTAGTTTTTGACTTCTTGTTGTTTTGTTATAAAAGAACTGTTTAATTATTAAAAAACTAATGTTTGATATTAGAAGAGAAGAGTGGTTGTTTATTTCATTTCTTTTTTTATTAGATACGTCAAACAATGTTAAATACATCAAAGTTTATTGAAAAAATTCGTCATAATAAATGTTTTTTCTTATTACCTTTAATTCTTATATTTTTTTCTTAATTTATTCAAATATTGTGATTATTTGCAAGAATAAACACACAAAACTGCCAATCTCGCAAGATCTCGGAATTGGCGAGATCTCGCAGTATTGTTATTCATGAACTCGCGAGATCTCGCCTGAGCCCCAATCTCGCGAGATTGCATTGGCTACTTAGCACTAAAGCTTTACGGTGAAATGCATAAACAACCACAGCACGTAATTTTAAAAAAAACATTTACAATTTCCACGGTTCACATTCTCGACCACCGAATATTATAAGACCGTTCACCAAAATAAACCCAATGGGTTTATACGATACTTTTACTCCAATTTCTCCACCAAGTGTGCACATCCCTTAACAAACAGATGCCTACCATCTGCCTGCATCCTAACACGACGTCCACATTAGTAGAACAATGCAATTGTAACGACTATTATGTTAATATCGAAGAGTTATTGTTACGCCAGGCCAATCGCCATTGCCTTCTACGTACGTAATTAGGCAGGCGGCCGGTTATAACTCATATTCAGCCATTTTTTCTTAGTTTAGTCATTTTCTTATTGAATAGGATGTGGGATTTCCTAAATAGGAAAGTTTGATTAAATGGGTCTCTAATGCGCCTGGGTTATAGGAAATTCTTCTGTTTGATGTATTGGAGTGTGTTTTGAACAATGGTAGTTTGAATGCTGCCTTATTTGTCTGTGTTTAGTGTATTGGCGAACTATTTATTGTGATCAATAATTATTGTTTGAGTGCGTTAGTGTTTTTATTAGATCGGACCTATTTCACCAGTATTATGACGTAGCCCTTAAGTTTTATCAAAGCTTAAGCGAAACTATAACTTACCGAAGTTAGAGGTTGCGGATATATGTAGGTAATAGGTAAATGGGAATCCTTCATCAACAGTTCAGTTTAACAAAATGATAGGTACCCATGATAGGTAACCATGATAGGTACCCATGATAGGTAACCATGATAGGTACCCATGATAGGTAGCTATCAATAGCAGCCAATCAGCCACAGGCGAAAGAGTTTAGGCGTCCGATGTTCTGACTCAAGAGAAGACCACCATGCAATAAACTTACTTTGATTAAGCTTTGATAATGAGCAAGAAAAAAACCTCTTCTCATGCTACGAAGTATGTACCACGTTTTCACATGATGCGTTGGCAATTTCAGGCCACTAACTCATGTCACTCTTGATTTAAAACAAAAAGGAATATTTATGACATCACCAAAAAACATTTACACCACAATCTCTCGACATATCAATATCAAAGTGCCGCCACAAGAATATAAAAACGCGTATATTTTGATTTCAATCGGACTGCCAAGATTTATAGGACACCTCGCGAGCGATCCTGCCCGCCCTCTTGCACCGCGCCGTGATGATATATCATTGGTAACTATACACCATAAGATGATAGGTTACTGATCGAATCATTCTGATGTGGTTTGCAAGGTGGATATGATGTGGGATCAGGTATGGTGGTCATACGAACTGTGACTGAAGCTACGGGCGATTGGACTTAGAAGTCTGGTCATTGCATTATGAAATTCATACTCCAACTACTGGTTTTCGGCTGTCATTATTGCATCCTTGCAAAAATTAAATCAATTATTCCGAAAGCTGTATTATTTGATTATAGAGGTTCTCACTCATTTCTGTTCATCTCGCCATGGGGTTTTTGCCTTTTAAATTTTACCAAAGCCAAGCAGATGGCTTCCGACTCCTAGTCTAACGACACCATACGGATATGGAACATATATATATGGATATGCATAGTCGGAACTATGTTAGCAGGGCACAACCTTTAATTATTCTACACAATACCCCAAAAAGATTTTTTACCTAAAATCCAGGCTATATTATGGCCACCCGACGACAATTAACATGTTAATGTTGGCCTGCCTGTAATTACCGGCGTTAGGTGTTAGTTGCCCCCGGGTGGGTTCGTTTGTTGTAATTATGTTATTTATATCTTCATTCGCCGATCATATCGGGAGTAACGTGTTGGTATCGGAGATTGGTGGTTTGATCTTCGAGCTAGAGTTCTTGTGGGGTGGGCAGTTGTTGAAATGAAAGAAAGAGCAGCTACAAGACTACTACTACTTTCAGGACTACTAGATTTGTCCTAACTGATATTTCGACGCTGTTGCAAGCGCCATTACATCCCGCGATCATGGCGCTTGCAATAGCGTCGAAATATCAGTTAATAATCACTGAAGATATCCCGTAAGTGACACAAGAGTGACGTAAGTTTAGTTAAAAACCGTGTTAGGTTACAACAGTGTTATATGCTGTATTTGCCTTGTAATATACTGAAATTGATAGCCGGGTTGCGCTAAGTGCACTTTTAACGACTTTTCCTATTTCTTTGATGTCTGACATACATTCAGCGAATCTTTTAAAGACTATTATATTAGCATACATTAATAAAGTCATTAGGATATATAATCCGGGCCGTACGAAATCGCATCTCTCTCAAACGGCCTACACCCTCAGGCTAATATCTCAAGATACCAACATTACACAGTGCATATGAACCGCTTGATCTAGCATAAATCTGTCACAGATTACAGTGCTCAGGATTTATGATCCTTTACGCAATGTATCAGGTTTTGTCCTTTCATAAACCCATATCTAATAACAGTAGGTTCACGGAGGATCGTTTTTCGCCACCATGCAACCATATCTCAGTGGGTTACTCAAACTTTCAACATTTATTTAAATTAAACTATTTATATTAGAGGTACCTTTGAATGCTCCCAAACAGGCGGTCAGATAGTTGAAGTTCCAAAACTTAGATTCCCATGGAGAAAGCGGACCGGCAACTAAATGGACACATACTTAATCGTAGACTTTGAAAGGGTTGGCAGAAACATCCTCTTACACCCGTATTTATAGTTAAGTTAAAGTAATTACTTAGGCTGCAATTTTTTTTATGCAATATACAAGAATTTAAACGAAGTAAGAACCGTTTAAGAAAGCAAAGCTAAAAATGCTATCTTTTTACAGTCGTAACTTTAAGAAATTACTACATACTAAAAATCGCATCTTCAAAAATGACATTTACTCAAGTAAACACTTTGACTTGTTTATAGATACACGTGTTAGATTATCATGAAAGTATTACTAACAATCAACATTCTTCTACCTGTATGCCAATTTATTTAGGGTCGGCGCAGCATGTCCTCTTTTTCCATACTTCTCTATTACTCGTCATCTCAGCAGTCACCTCCTTTCTAGCCATATCATCCTTCACTCAGTCCATCCATCGTTTCTTTGGTCTTCCTCTACTTTTATAGCCATTCATTCATATTAAAACTTTCCTCACGACATTTTCCTCATTCCTTCGCATCATATGTCTAAGTAGTACTGAGTTCTAATATCCCAAAAATATTTCAAACAATGACTAATCAATATCCAACACGTAACTAAACGACAAATACTTCATACGTCGGCAAAGTCGGCTAAAGTCAAACACATTACTCTCGCTGTACTAATGTCATCTCGGCGTCGCGACGGCTGCAGAATTTTTATCACAATTCAACCCCTTGTGTCAATCTGAATGAAAAAAAGTTTCAGCCAATCCGCGGGGTGAATACTGAATCTATCGTCTGGTTCTGTGAATGTTTGAATCAATATTTGGGCTAGACGAGGTGATTTTGGTACGAAAAAAATCACCACAATTTATTTTAGAAGAGTTGTTTTTGAGACTTAAACATATCTGGCGAAATGTGGGTGTACTATTGGCTACACCTCTGCTATACCCCTCGGAGAAACAGGAATCATGCATGTTATGAGTTCGTAATGGTGGACCATGTCTTCTTGATTTTGGAACCTTCCAACCACCCCACCAACTCGGGGTGAGTTATTTTGAATAGGTTAAAAGTACTTTTTAGGGTGAATTCCTCTTTTTATATGCCGTAAATCGATTCTGTAGTTCCAGCCGTATAGTAAGACAGTTTATTTCCCCCTATAAGTAAGTATGAAATTAGCATGGATATGCTCAACATGAGAATGTCAACTACGTACAGGAAGGCTTTGTGTGAAATCTCTATCATGGAATTAGTTATTATTGACCAACTGGCTTCTAAGATATCTATACATTTAATAAAATTGTAACAGGCCGATGTCTGTACATTGCAGATATTGAAAAAAAAAGATGGGGGGTCTTTATTAGAGCAACAGAAGCCAAAGCAACAGTTTTTAGAAGTTTTGTCTGTCTTTCTGTCTGTATGTTTGTGCGAGCATCACGCAAAAACTAATGCATGGATTTGAACGTAGTTTTCACTGCTCTACTGCTAAATGCCTAACTTAAAATATAGGCTACATTTTACCACAGGAAATGATTTTTTTTAATTTTAAGTACCACACGAACGAAGTCGCGGGCAAAGGCTTGTTATTTTTAAACACAGAAATAACGCAATCCAACAATAATTTCCAAAACCATGCTCGGACAATGCCAATCACCTGCAATCCTTACCCCATTGTCCAGTACAAGCAAAGGGCAATTAAATCAATCTCCCACGGCCCACGGGGCACAGCGGCGACATCTCTGGGCAATAATTAGAACCCCATTAATTACCCGCTTTCACCCCTCCCACTCCTGCGACATGAGACGTAACGATGTAACCGAGGTCATGGGGTCACGGGAATAAGGGAAAGAATAAGGGATGATGACCCTAGTTTGTGAGAAGTCTCTGAGAGACACGAATATGTGTGAAATGGGTTTAAGTAAAGCGTCAGCGTTGGAGGAGTTCGTGACTAAATAATAACAGCCACTCGGATCGATCTTTAGTTTATGCCGCGCTTTCCCAGGACGGTCCGTGGATGGGTAACCACCCATTACATACCGAGTAGGGATTGCAATCCCGCAGCTCACTCAATCCCGCGGGATTGATATGCGGGATTGATCAATCCCGCGCGGGATCCCGCGGGATCCCGCATATTTGAAATTATTCACAGTAGTTCAACTTTTTGCCCCGTTTGTACATATGTAAGATAAAGTATTAATTTTTTGATCTTATAGGGCTATAAGATCGAAAAATTAATACTTTATGTTATTTAAAATTATGTTGTATGTCTGTCACATACAGAAACGACGCGCGAAGCGCACGGTGAATCTATGTGAAACTGACTGACACGAACGTCACGAACTGACACAAAGCCAGCCCCCGCCACTGTGCGAAACGGCAACGTCGTGCTCGAGCCACTCGCTTTCTTACGCAAAACTTCACGAATGTTTTAGCGGTAAATTTAAATTTGCGGGATCCGCGGATCCGCGTTTTGAAGGTGCGGGATCCAGCAGATTAATAAGTGGAGCGGGATCCCGCGGGAATGCCGGATCCCGCTTTGCGGGATTGCAATCCCTAATACCGAGTCTCCCCCGTCCCTCGGAAAGCACGTTAAGCCGTTGCTCCCGGCTGTCATTTGTAGATCCTTGACTGTCGTTACAGGTAGTCAGTGGCCCGAAAGTCTGGCAACCAGTCTTACCAAGGTGTTTTATATTACCCAACACTAACTGGGTTGTGGAGGTCAGATAGCAGTCTCTCCATGTAAAATACTGGTATTCAGCTGCATTCGGTTAGACTGGAAGCCGACCCCAACATAGTTGGAAAAGGCCAGGCAGATGTTGGGTCTAAGAATAGCATCAAAACAAAAATTGCGTGAGAGGTGATAGTTTTGGCCTAGGAAGGAAGTGAACCGCTAAATGTGGAAGCAAAGACTCGTCGACCCCAGATGATGAGTGTAACGACCGTGTTTTCTGGCGATTCATGAAAACGGAAAAATCCTTTCTTTTTAGGCAGACAGCGAACCATTTTTCATTATTGGACAGTACCTAACAGTGTTTATATTATGTTAAACGGCGGGAATGGACCTTAAACACAAGTATATTAGGAAGGATATGACGCAAGTAGTTATACTAATTTTATCAAGATTTTTTTTAAGACTATCGGTAAGGTATTGAAATATAGTGGATGTGAAAAAACGAAGGCGGCATAAGGTTATCAGATATCGTCCTTGATTTTAACTTCGACGATTTTCAGAATCCGTTTAGTTTTCATCCTGTACAAAGGGATTCTTCTAAATTCGGAATCTTTGTTTCTTTCTCGTCATTAAACCAAGTACTGTCACTATTTTTCCTAAAAGCCCATCCACACGAATCGTACTAACCGCAGCGATTCGCTAATGAAGATATTTGGGGCAGTCCGCTATCTCATTGTCAATAAATAATGTCGCCCGCCCCTGCCCGAGGCGCTCTCTTCCGCCCCGGTCGTACACGCCACTTTTGTAACCTCTTTTGTTACGAAATCGATATGAACACACCCCTTTAGCGATTTAAAACGCCAAGATATAATCTGAAACACCTTAATAACGTACAGGTGTTCTGATTGTGGTGTTTAGTCAGTTCAGTTTTGGTGTAATTTACTTATTCGTTCGCTGCCCCCGAAAGCCAAAAAGCGGCAACTAAACAAATCTTCAGTTATGTTCCGATAAAACAGCAAATGAGTGAAAATAGATTTCTTTAAAAAAGAAAAACATTAAAAAAACCTGCAAATATAAGACGCGCATTTATTCATTTTCCAAAAAGGATATGGTATATTTGATTAGTACATCTTATGCGAGATGTTATAAGGTGTAAGATGCAAAAAAATAACCGAAGTTTTGAAAAAAAAAAAATCAGATACCTGTTTTTGGCTTATGAGGGCAATACGTTTTGCTCACAGAATAAAAAAGAAAAAATCTTGTAACGCAAGCACATATCCTGCACTGAACATATATGAAGACAGATCCAGTGCAGTACCACATTCATTGCACAAGAACTGTTGCATAGCTCCCACAATTTGCATATAACATTCTCAAAGACTGCTACGCTAAAAAGGACCTAAGTATTTCTTGTTTGCGTTTGCATACGATGCACGGCGGGATAAAGTCATAAAATACACGACAGTTATGGAAAAGTAAGATTTTTGATCCTAATACACTGCAGGAGTTCATTTATAAAAACCTAAGGGTTCCCTGTATCGCAAACTTGCTGTTGCCCGTGACTGCATACCTCAAACCTGCGACCCGAGGCACTCGGCAAACTCGGTAATTAAAACATCACGCCAGTAATTCTATAAGGTTAGGCAGAGGTCAACCTAATAGTACACCCACATTTCACCAGTTATGTTTTTTTTAAGTCCCATGTAATAGGGCACAAATCCAGACTCCGTGGCTGCTACTGAGAATTTCGTGATGAGAAAAACCTAATAGCACTTTGCTCACTCGGTAACTACAGCATATTATTTTACTGACAAAAATTCAGTGAAATAATATTTGTAATCAGATCGTTACTTTTAGATATTACTTCTTACAACCAAACAATCAATTTTATCTAGTTTTTTTTTTTTTTATTAGCGACACGTCTTTCAACTTCAGCTTTATCTCAGGCTCGAATATTGTTTTAAATCTACCGTCAATTTATTTCGTCACCGCTCCTCATAATTAGTTCCAACCCAACAGTATCGGTCCATGTAAGTAGATGAAATCGAACCATCGGCCGCGTGCTTTAGTTTTTGCGTCAAACCTTTTCGGTGTCTTGTTTTTGCGTCGGCGAACTTGGCTCAGTAGCTCAAGTCGCAAGTGGATGCAATTTATGACGTATTCCAACGCATCGCGAGTGAGACATTACATTCCTTTTAAGTTATAACTGCGCTCAAGCTTTACTTGTTTGTTAGTAGATTTTGCGTCGATTCTGTGTCGGATTTTTAGACTTTTATTCTGCTATTCTATAAGTGCGCTTGATCGCCATGCTTATAATCCTACTCATGCTTATGTATCCTACCCAATCTTTTAACTAACTTTCTAAACGATCTCTAATTTCATTTCTTCTTCATATTTATTGTTACTATTTCGATTTGTATTCCGATGCACAGTTTGAACGAAAAAGTGCCCTTTGTACTTAAGAGTTAGTTTGGTGAAAGTTGTCATTGGTCCAGTGGCCGATGATTGGCAGATTCATCATTGGATACGGAGTATACATAACATTTAGTTCGGTCCAGGGTGCAACGAGACCCGGACGTGATTATTGTGGACAAACGGCAAGGACGTGGTATAAAACGCATGCTCTTTGATTGCTCATTGCATATTGATTAATGGCGTATTGCATGGAACACAGACGGGGCGCATGCTTTAAAGACTATGAGCCTATTAGGGTCGGCTGCAACAAATCCTTTAGCCTCTATCTTGTACATATTTGCGTTTGTTAACACGAACAGTGTCATTACATTACCTCTCGTGCAAGCTTCGCACTCAGAGCAAAAAAATAGTGCGAATCTAAGATTGAAATCGATACGAGCAACAATAGCTCACGAGCACAAACTTGAGAGCAATCCCACGGTCTTGCACTTTGTAATTATTTTCACTACATATAAAGCTGCAATTATCTTCAATCACACTTCGTTAGGAACGAATCTGGTGTTATTAACACTTTGTAGGCTTTTTACCCGCGAACCAATCGCCGCCGCCGCCATTTGCAGTAATTACTCATAAGATGGCGGAACAAGATGGCCGACTTCATTCACCGGTTTTTGTCGTGATTTTATGTTTTAATTGTAATTAGCTTGTACGGTGCGCCGGCGTGTAATAGATCATTCATTTACACGTACTTACTTTTTAATGGTGTTGTAAGGTTGATTTTATGGGGATTCAGTTCTGTGTGGAATCTTGTTAATCATCAGTCTTATTTCGCGATCAACTGGGGTACACGCGTTTAAAATAATAACGGACAAGTCATTCGTTTGACAGTATTCCATACATAAGACATAAACAGCTGTTTCTTCTGAATGTACGTTCCTAATTAGACCCACCAAACAATTACTTGTCTTCGTTTGAATAAGCTGTTTCCTTCGTCTGTAGATTCATTCGTTTTTAATATCATAAAGTAGTTTTGGCTTCATCAGATAATTTTTGCCCTGGTAGCAATGGCGTCATCCTAGTAACACTATTTTGTTTAATTGACGGTATTCCACTTTTCCATGCACAACTTTAACGACTATTTATATAATTGAAAATTAAGCTATAAAAATAAATTAATTATGGAAATAACTAAATCAACCTATCTCTACTTTCATTACGCTCCTACCATTAAATTAATCGATATGACAGGAAAAAGGGGTTAAAAACCCGTAAAACACGAATTACACTTTAACAAACATTCCTTTACAGCAATTAATGGGTACTGCAGTAACAACGGTGTCGTTTATGCGTAGTTTAGCAGATGCGAGCGTAAAAAGACGGCTTAGCAACCTTGCGATTATGTCATTACAGAGCAGTAAAAAATTAAAGGGCATTATAGTATGCGATGATATAGTGCAATTAAATATGGCGACAAAAACCGAAGCGTATTCGGGAGTCGTCGGCGCGCGATCGCATTGCCGAAATGTTCGTGCGCCCGCGCTTCGTAACGATTGACGGGAATTTTCTTTTTCGTTCACGGTTTTTAGTGAGTGTCCTTTGGAGGATCGATAGACAATCTTGAGCTTAAGAGGTCGTTGCTTTTGAAGAGATGATCCAATGAGAAAATTTATACATCTGGTGGTGGATTGATAGACCGATACATAATTTGATCTTTGACGAGACGGCATTTTCTCTTGTTATTAGTTTAGTATTGTGGAAACTGTCAATGTATGTTACCAATGAGAGTCGACAATTGTAATTCCTGGTTACACCACTTAATAAAAATAATCTAAATAATCAGGCATTTGCGTGTCAGTGTGGTAAGCCGTAGACCTCGTGACTCCCAATCGTTAGTCAGTCTTACCTCGACCAAAGTCGCTAAATTAGAGCGTGTAAAGTAAATGGCACAGTTAATGGCTACATCACCGCTATTATATAATCACCACGTAATGATACTGTATAATTAAAGGTGACACCAAAAAATGACACAGGGGGTCTACAACCACATCTTATAGCAGTACTAGGTTTTGCCCCGGCTTCACTTGTACTGGCAGGCTGTGAAGGCTGTTAGTGGAGACCATCAAACTGAACACTTTGTTCCGTGGGATCAATATAGATCTTTGCGTTGCCACCGACGATGCGGTGGAAGTGGCGAAGTTGTGAGCTAACAAAAATTGTCGAGCCAGCGGCAAAAAGAAGAAGAATATTGTAATCACAAAATACATTTGTTCAGCTGTCTCATACAAAATTTCAATACATTTCGACCTCAACTTTTGGTACACCTCATTTTTTTTCGCGATTGCGTTTTGCGTCCCATGGTGAATCTTGTTCAGTTTGATTTTCTGTACAGCTGTACTTCACTCTTAAAGAAGACCATACTTTTCTGATACACGCTGTATAACTCCATATTTTTCTGATATTGAAGTAAGATTAAATTACCTAATACTGCAATGAGAGATGGCGCTCGGACGGAGTCCTTTGACGGAGGCTCAGAGCCAAGACCAAATTCAAGGTTTGCCAAAAAACGACGGAGCTTAGCATTCTAAACATCGAACTCACAGATCGACCGTTCAAAACCACCCAAGATAGGCATCGCCGATGTTGGTAATAGATCTGCAAGCTTGAAATAGGGCTGGACGGGTCTCACTTCCAGGATGAATCAAGACTGATGGGCCAGAAACGTCACACAGTGGGTGTCTGGAGGTAGACCCAAGAAACGGCTGGCGTGACGATTTAGGTAGACCCGCTTTTGACTAATTAGCTGGAGAAGGCAAAACACAGGGTGAACTGGAAAGGAATGGGAGAGGGGTTATTTGCCCAGCAGACAAACAGATGGAACAGGCTAACTTAAAAAAAAAAAATGATAAGAGGTGGTGGTACAGGTTCGGTAGTCGCGCATTGCACAAATACTCTCTTTGCGTCTGCGCGCGCCGCCAGGTACCGATTCATAAATTGGTTGAAATTTTATCAATCTGAATCGAGATCAGATTGGGTAGAGATCATTAATCGATTTTAATTAAGGAATATTTTTGGTTTCAATATTTAGGTTTAGGTTATTTTACTCTGAAACCTGTTGCATTCATGATCTTTACGTATAGCAAGCGTATCGATTTCTTTATAATGGTAGTGATGTATGTATGCCGTTGGCATTCGATAAATATAACATCAAACTTGAAGTTCCCGAAGGGATAGGCAGATGTGTGCACCCCCGTTGCTGGCCAGTTATGTTTAAACCCAATGTAGCAAGCTTATTACGATGGTAGTAAATGCATTTTCATTTTCGACTAAAACCCTCTTTGTGGTAATTTCTTAGGCAACATAACAGGTCAGTAGCATTAATAAGTATAGGAGGAACTGACCAAGTGACCACAAGGTTTTCCGGTATTATTGAACTTGTGTGGGATGAAGAGCAGCTGTGACAATATCATTACACGTGCCTACGTCATCTTCCCCAACGTCTATGTTATTGTAATGGATATCTATTAAGATGAGAACCTTAATGATGTCCTATTATGATCAGAGCAAAAATGTCCTGTTTTGCATATGGCTTAATGGACTTATCGACATTATTTTCATAGTACCCACACGATTTTCGTTTTGTTTTTATTTATAATATAAAGGCGAGAGGAGAATATAATGGTGTAGAGTGTTTCATAGCATATGGTGTGGTCTTTCACAATATTTATTTATAATTATTGAAACCTATTGACATCCGCACACTCACCATATAGGTTCAGTTGAAAACCAGCGTCGGGCACTAGTTGTCCGGCATTTTGCTGAACTGGGCCTATTTGGCGCAGTCGTGAGTCACACAATATTTCTTGGTTAGTTTTAAATTTTATTTTATATTTGCTTTTTTATATTTTGTATTGTGTACTTGTGGCGTGTGCCAATAAACGTTTTTTCTTTCTTTCTTTGGTAGGGACACCGACGCGAAAACGGAAACCACATACTCAGTTCATCATTCTGAACAGAAATTTTTCGTCAGATATTAAAAAAAACAGCTGTTTCCTACAAAAATGCAATACCTACACGGTCAAAATGTATGGAACAGCGGTTTTTTTTTACCCTGTATGGGTACCCTTTTTGAGTCGTATCCAAAATTACCGCAACCACAAAATTAAATGTTGTAAGTACCTAATAAATGAATATAAAAATGGCAAAAATTATTGGAATGAAACCAGTTCTTCAAGGATCCGTAACGTTTATCAGCAAAACAAAATGTTAAGAATGAATTTTAGTGACATTTAACTACACAAACTTATTAGTTGATATTGTTGTTAATTATATAATCGGCTTTAAAGTAGCAAGTGGTAACATTTTTATAACCCTTTCAGTATAAGTATTCAAAGCTTTTTTGCTATTCTGCCAATAAAAAACCGCTCCATTGCCCAGTAAAAATAGCATCTACCTACCTATTAGCATGGGCCCGCGATCTCGTAAAAATGTAACTGTCGTCTAATTTAAATTAGAAATTGCTTGAAAAATATTATTTCCTACATCCATTCAAGATAGGATCGAATAGTTATGCTAATGTTAACTGGGACGGTTAATTTGCCGACGGCTTCTTTGAACTTACTTTAACCAAATGGTTCGATTATCGAACACCACCTACTTAGCTTATATTTGCAAAAAAGCAATCGGTAATTCTTTATATAAAAGCGTTGAGTAACAAGCGTTATTTATTGAAATTAATAGTTGTAGACTATAAATTATGAATAGGTAATGCTTTATGTTACACCTTTTTGCATATAAAACGACCTTTCTATAAGGTTTTTTGATAGTAACAAAGTGCCAACACTGCAAACCCATGTTATCCGTATTAGCTATTTTGTATTTATTCTTTTATGCACCAATAAACAGATAAGTGCACAATTTATTGGCCTTACATCCTTTATTTATTAGAATTTCT
This sequence comes from Standfussiana lucernea, assembly GCA_964057025.1. Lineage (NCBI taxonomy): Eukaryota > Metazoa > Arthropoda > Insecta > Lepidoptera > Noctuidae > Standfussiana > Standfussiana lucernea. The sequence goes on from OZ059796.1 coordinate 15,350,411, forward strand.
AATAAATAAAGATTTGTGTGGCCAATAATTCTCAATTCAACTTTTTAAACATTTTGTCTTCAATATTATGAAGTCCATTTTAAAACACAGGTAATTCCAAAGAACAATATTAGTCAACAAATACCTTACTAATCAACCTTCCGCCTGCGACACACAATAATAACTTCAATTAGACTAAAATAGCCGATAGCCACTCTATTAACCCATATACATCAATAAGTTTTTGTTACCCACAAATACCAAATACTTACCCACAATGCACATAAAAGATAAATTTCACACTCGAAGAGAATCAATTTAAATTCTTTATAACTATAACTGCGAACATTAGTGCGTTTTGTCGCGCCATTTTAATAGGTAACTGGTTGCCCTATTATGCCCAAAAATGGTGGAGTCTTAATAAAATGTGCAGGGTTGCCTGCCTGTTGCACGCCTCAGTCGTAATCAGATGGAATGAGGTAAAATATTGTGTGCTTTAATAGTAATTATTATTGGTAGTTTCTGTTTCTGTAATTGGTTTATTTTTATTTTATTTACTTAATTAATAATTGGCAGGCACTTAATTTGTGTCAAAAGTTTAATGAAGATGACAAATGTAACAGGAAGTTTGTTTTTTTCTTGGCGCGGCCATTTTTGTGTTATTTATTTAAAGATCCTTTTAAGTGTTCGAAGTTTTAACCGTACACAATATCTTCTTATTAAAACAGCACTTACGTTACGGAGCTATTAAATTGGTTTTATGATTTTTGTTATTTCACTACCTTGCAGCCTTATATTTTGGAGTACCTACATTATTAAATACAGGTTCATAGATTTTTTTTATATAAAATAGTTACATACAATTAACTTAAATCCTGTCTGCCTACTTTGAATATAACAAATACTTTTTGTGTAAAAGTAACACACGACAATTAGAATAATATCTTTAAAAAAGCCTCCGCTCTGTTAATTATCCAATATCCTCCTTGAACTTAAAACTCGCCATCCTTCCTCAAGTGAATGCACCATTAAGATTCTTTCACCACACTGGTAAACCAATAAATCAGGCAAGTGGCAACGATAGTAGGTAACTACGTAAGCGTTTATCTTGCCATCTAGACTCACACGTTTACCTACTTAATCTATGTGCCCAATTTGCATCGAGCAATTTAGGGCTAAAGCTAGTTATTTGACTACCTCGTCGGTCTAGCGGTCGTAAGCGCGACTGCTGAGTACGAGGCCCTGGGTTCTATTCCCACGTCGGTCGGGCAAAGAGTTATCTCTCTGTGGCTCTCCCCTATCACATGGGACTTAAACATAACTGGCGAAATGTGGTTGTACTATTAAGTGCACCTCTGCCTTACCCTTCGGGGACGACAGGCGTAATGTTATGTTATGCGAGCTATTTTGGTTTTGTTGCTGCGTGATTGGATTAGACTAGGCGGTTTATTTATGAACCCTGTTTAAAATTAAGTGATTCTTCTTTATCGTGTGGTTAGTGCCTAACCTGGTGTCAGAGTTTTTATGCCGCCCTTGGGCCTCTGCCTTGGCCTTACATGCCGTCGAGAAATATCTCTCAGGCATGCTGGTTTCCTCACGATGTTTTCCTTCACCGAAGCAAGTGATAATTTATACAATACGCACATGATTCCGAAAAATCAGAGATGCGTGCCTTGTGTTCGAACTCGAGACCTATGATTTGGCAGTCCAACGGTCACACCACTAAGCTATCACTGCTTACGTGATGATTAAGTAGGTGACGTCTATTAACCATACATTTTTGACGTTAAAACGTCTTTTAACTTTATGAAAAGTTTGCGAATAAACCCCTAAGTGTTTATTATTATATTGCGAGTCGTTTAAAATACTTCAGTCTCTGAACTCAACAGCAACTATATACGTACCTAGTTATTTATGTCAATTAGAAAATGATTAATAACCAGCGGTACTGAAAGTAGAATAAATTGTAAAAAGTAATGTTTATCCTATATCTATTGAAATAACATTGAGTTATTTATGCCCATAATAAATAATTAATAGAGCGTTTGCGTTGCGTTTGTTTAATTGATTTCGATGAAAATTTATTCACATTCTACAGCCAAACATGAATTTATATTTGAGTAAATATTTTAGAACAGTCAGAACTGAGATTGTTAGAAAAGTTTTTTTTTTATCTAAAAACGCACTTGAAAATGTTTTTTTTTCTTAACCCAAGGCTTCCATTTAGGCTAAAGTGTTGACAAACTCACTGATCAATTTGGTCACATGTCACATGAGTCAAATTTATAATTGAGGCAAGGTAATCAAGTGTTAAATTGTGGAAAGTTGGACACGCCAGCCGATTATTAAGTATACAATTCACTATTATCTACCATCGTACATCCAAAATCCCACATGCGCAAGAGCAAGCCCCTACCTCAACTATGCATTAAAAATATGCCATCCACGACCCCAGTGACCTCGGCGAGGTCAATACCCACCACCGGTAGCAACAATTAAACTTTCATAATGAATGGGACAACGTATACTTAAACAGTAAGTAGTACAACTTTATCTTCTAATTAAATGTTAATAAACAAAAACTGCAGGGTTAGGTTGTGGCCGGTGTAAGGAGGGAGCGGTTAGCGGGTTGCTTGCCAATATGGCGGTCGTCTGACAGTTGGTTTATACCGATGCAATATATGCTTATTTGTATGCTAGTTTTTGTCACGAGTAAAGCAGTTTACAGATTTTCGTGAGACGCTTGACTGAAAGCCATCCATGAGAGCATTAAATTTGTCTCTAACCGCAAACAACCTGCTTAGTGAGAAAATTTAGGGCTCTCTGAAAACGCTGGTATAAACAAATTATGTATGTTTATTTGTGTTAGCCCAATTGCCCTACAATGATGACAGCCAGCAGTGGATCCTAAAGATATCTGAAGAGATCGATTTAGACGTGCCCTATATTCTTCTCTCAAATGCGGGCCCAAAAGACTGGTGATGTGTTTTTTACGATACAGTCATTTTCATCAGTAAACTATAATGCACTAGGTAGCGGTTAGAGTGCAAACGATGCAAAAGTAGGGTTCCATTGAACCGATCAATAATTTACATAATTAGTAATCAGCTGTTTGTTATGCTACACAACGCTCCCAAACCACAAGCGTACGCGTTCAGCGTCCGCTCCGCTCGGCCGGCGCAGACCGACTGCGACAAAAACTGACCGGACCTGTTGTAACGGCCTGCGCCAGCGCATCGCCCTGTACACCTATAGAGCTGTTAATGCGAATTTGCATTGCCTTAGATTCAATTAGAGATTAAATTGAACTCGGTTTTTTAATCGATTGATCTCTTCGTTAATTTGAAAAGTATTTTTATATGAGTTTAAGTTGAGAGCTCGTATGTCAAGCTAAACGGCGGCTGTGGATTGTATATCATAATGATAGGAATTCTTATCTCGGTACAGGTGGTTGCTTAGGATATTAATTATCATCCCCTTTTAAAAACCTATTAGGGCGGTATATGTCAGTTTTTTGCGCTGGCAGAAAATAGGGAAGCTGAAGTGTTGAAAGGCAAAAAACATTATAAGGAATTCCGACACAAGCGAATATTTAACGTGTTGTGTGAGTATATATGTACTTAGTTTTACCTTATTTCTTTAGAATACCGAATTGGAAATTAAAAGATCTTCAACACCTTTTTTTTTCCGGATGGGAAATCATCAAATGACTTCTCCCGCTCTGGGCTGAGCGGGAGGGAGTGTCAGACTTTTACTGACTAAAACCCACCCATGTTCCTTCATCGCCCTTTGTGTTCCGGGGCCGCGGTATCTCTTTCGAACAACCCGCAGCACCCGGCAGGCAGAGATCTTCAACACCTATAAACGAAATTTTAAGAAGTAGGTCTCAATACTACCTACAGTCATTCAAGGGGTATCTAACATCTCTATACCCATAATTCCGCCAACAAAACTGTTACACTATAGCGATTTTTATGAAAATCAGTTGCAATTAATTAAATAAGCGTTCGCGAGCCGGCCACGTATTAATTGCCGTATTGATGAGTTATGATTGTTAATTAGTGATTACACCGGGCTGGTCGCGCGCGAACGAGCGCCCCTAGTCACGTGGGTCACAATGCACTGTGAATTGTGTTTGGCGCTAGTTTAGATATTGATACTCTTAGGACCCTCCAACTTGCAGTGGGCCCACGTGGTGGGTTACGGCCCACTTCATACACAGAGGAGGCCTGAGTCCCAGCAGTTTGATCGTTATAGACTGACTATTTAGTCGTTTTAGCTTTGATGCTCTAAGGACGGAGTCCGGTGTGCCTGCAAGCCAGACAGAGCGATTGCCTGGGGCACTTAAGCCTCCATTAACTGCAAGCCAATAGTTTTGTTCTATCTTATGGTCATGAACTAAAACAATAAGAGCAGGCAACTGCCTCGTTGGTCCAGTGGTTGTTAGCGCGACTGCTAAACAAGAGGTGCTGGGTTCGATTCCCGGATCGGGCAAAGCGTTATTGGGATTTTTATTTCTCAGTGGCAGCCAGGGTGTCTGGATCTGTGCCCGCTTGCTCGCCCCCCTATGACATGGAACTTAAACAAAATTGGCGAAATGTGGGTGGACTTTCAGGCATAACCCTTCAGGGACTACAAGCGTGATATTATGTAAGAACAGGCACAATCAACGTATTTTTTCCAGAAACACGGGACATGGAAAGTAGAAATGATAAGCATGACGATGCTCATCATATTCTTTAATTCTTTGGCCAATGCCGTGGATATGATAGTTGGAGTGTAATGATCCCCATGATATTATACAGGGTGGCGCCAACAAAAAAAAAAAAAACCTCACCCTATAGGACTTCGAAGGCCAATTTGGTAGAGTTTGCACGCTAAATACTGTATCTAGGAATAAGATAAAGGTTTCCAGTCAATACTATCGGAACACGGTGTACAATTTCGAAATATACTGACGGAAATGCCAACGTGGTCAGAAAGCAAACACTGTCGGAAAGCATAACAGGAATAATGCTAGGAAAGAACTAGCCGCTTCGCTTGAATACTTATTTGCATATCTTGTTTATGAGACCTCTTTCTTTCCTACTTTTGTAATTAACTTTTTATTGTGAAATCCACGACTTGAGCACTAAGTGCCAGGTATAACTGACGGGACTGGAGTATTTTTTCACGGATATTTTTGGTAAGGCTCTAGATACTAGATAATTCACTCTATTAGCAATTACCGATGCTGGGAACGGCAAAAATGTATTGGATGAAAGTTGTTGCAGAAATTTGAATCGCTTTGAAAGTGATTTCCACAAGCCGTCTGCATGTGAGACCAGAGACACATAGAAGAAATAGAAATTTGTCTGTCGTTGGACCACCTGTCAATGATGTTGATGAAATTATTAGACAGTATACTGGTTTACTGGTTCACTCTCATAATATTTACAGTGTAGATATAGTGGTCTGTGTAAGACTGCTCTCCTCTAAGCGATTCTTGAAAGACCGAACAAAAAGTAGAAGAGTAAAACCACTAAATACTCAAACGCAATACCGAGTGACATGTGATCGAGTGATACAAAACAACATGCAATCGATCGCGCACGTTATAGCGATTGCAATCGTACGCGAAATGAAGCGGTCACAGACACACAGCCGCTGAAGCGATTCAAGCGAGACATTAAGACCTCAAGATTTGGGCCAGATTCGTATCTTTGTAACTGTAAATACGGACTAATATTATAAAGTAAGCAAGTGTGCTTGGTAAATCTGATTTTGCTGAGCTAGGGAACTTGATATCTGGAAGAGTTTTCATACTGGATGGTACTGAATTTGATTTGCACAACAATTTGATTGGCTCAGCGATGTAAAATCTCCTTTCATTTTCGTTACAGATCGTAGGGTGATGTTTTAATTCTCTGCAATTGAGATAGCCTAATATTAACTTATTCTTATTTAATTTATTTAACCTTAGCATTAGAGAATTGAAATATCGTAAACATATTTTCCCCTTCTTATTATTTTTTGTTGTAACTTGCCATAGACGTTACTATTCTCTTTCTTCTTCATTGGAAGCAAATACTGTAATTACATTACTAATTTCTAGCTTCGTCATTACTATTTTATAAATGCAATTATCAATTCCACTTCATCCAGATAGCATCTTTATTCTCTACGAATCACGCGTTACTTTTCTTCTTAGCTAATTTGTACAAATAAAAAGTATGTGTCACCTTTAATTTCTGCTGGCTCCAAAAGAAAGCGTGGGTGTGAATAATTTCCAGGTAGGGTATTTCTGTAATACCCGGAGTTTCTATTAATAGCGTATTCGTATGAACATCTTACTTACTAAGGTACTCGGTAGAAAGGCAGTCGCATGTCCTTTTCAAGATAATTACCTATCCGGCAGCTCGCTCTATGCACACATGAGCATTCTTACAGGATTCCGCTTTGTGTAGGGCTGGTGCGACAAGAATTACGGACGGAACAAATATTTGTATGGCCTACAGGTAGTTGTTCCGGGTCTGGCTGTTTGTGTGTGTTTGTAAGTTTTAATGTTTGTAAACGCACCCACGTATCGGACATCTCCTAGGGCGGAGAAAGTTTAAAAAAAATGTGGTTGAAAATTACAGACATTTTCGACTAGTGCAGTTTGTTCATCATCATCATCATTATATTTGACAGGCTTATAGGCCTCTTCACTTTTTAGCCGCCTTTTAAAATAAAAACTTTTTCAATCTATAACAAGACATAAAAAAAAATTCTCGTTGGTAACTGTCCAAACCATTTTTGACCTTTTCTTCATTTGTTTGAATTAAATTGTGTATCGTTATTTAATTTCGTCGTTTAATTATTAGAGCAGACAACATGGGTGTGAACTAGTACTTTTATAGTTGCATGTTATGAAGAGGGTGACAAAGATATCGATTTCGATTGGTTACAAGGTTGCGGTTGTATGTAAAGGTATGTTCAACATATGTATATCCACCTCTACAAGCGGCATACGTAAAGGAGGTGTTTTTTTTTCGGCCCAGACATGTACCGAGGTACAAATTACTATTAAAACTCCTTCCAATAATTTGTATTTTTAGCAGTATTTAAAATCCTTCAATACTAGATAGAAAAAGAAATAAAAGTATATGAAAAAACACCACCTCGTAACGTAACTGCGTTCAAAGAAACGTTTATGACAGCATTGACGGCTGTCAATCGGTTTCATCTGTCAAAATCACGTCATAATATTTATTACATCGGTTTTCAATAAAAACCTTAAAACATGATAAAAACGGGTTATATGAATAAAAATATCCACCCATAGACTGAGAAAAGCTGAGAAAGCTATACCCACCGTTTTGAAGTCTGACAAGAGGATCTAAATTATGTACACTATGGTCATTCTACGCCAAAAACATCGTATGTTATATACATATACAGGATTATATCTTCAACTCTTCTCTCTCTACTCCAGAGACAGGTAACCGAAACGGAATGACAATTTGAAAATGAATATCAAACGAATATCAACAACAATAGAAAAAAAAACTATCGGCCTAGGTCTGGAGCCCTGGCTTTTGGCCGGCAGATAACCAAACGCAAAAAATAATACGAAATGTGAAATAAATGTATTTCTAAAATTCTTGTTCCCATGATTATTCGCAAAAAAATGTGTACTAAAAATAAAAACTTATCTGTAATACATAAATAAATTCTGTAAAGTACATTTTTGTGTTTTCACACATTTATAAAATGAAGTAACGAAACGCATCATCGGAGACGTAAATCATGACATTGCCAGATTGAAATTCTTGGGTTGCAAGTTTTAACATCTTTGATCGACAATTTCTACTGGTACAAATGCGCGAATAAATTCAACTTCAATTCAACGTATTTTTTTTCAAAATCTACGATTTTTTTCCTATAATTTCGTATTTTTGTCCTTGAGGTACACGGTTGGGCCATTATTGTAGGGAAAAAAAAACACCTCCTTTACAATAATGGTTAGTAAATGTTTTTGCCTGTACCTACATGTTGTGCCAACCCTAGCCCACAGACGAGCTCTTTAGTATGGAAACTAGATGACGCTTTTTCCATATCATTTGTACAACTAGCCGGCAGGGGATAGCCAGCGACTTGTTTTTATTTTGTGCTCCACAAGCTAATGAATTCTAAAATTGTTGTGTGCTAAATTAATGACGTTTCCGCGTCGAATACCTAATGTCAGGAGTACTAGATGCTTGGTTCAGATACGTTCGCTTTCTAATTAGGTTCTAATTAAAGGTATTCTGACGTTTTGTTAGTTAATTTATTTCCAGCTGTGCTTAAAAAAAAGGTTTTGTTTGGATTTTAAATGGTGACAGTCAGACATTACGAGCTGGCTGATAAGGCCCCAAAGACCGGTCAATCGGTTTCAAAGCGTTTTCGACTCTTAATCGGGTCAGGATTATCGGTAGCTTATGTCAATTCAATAATATTGCAGTACACCACTGACTACCCCCCCTTTTTCTATTTCATGTTCGTACAGTCCATCCAAAGGTTGTCTGGAAGAGATCGCTATCAGCGATAAGACCGCCATTGTAACCATAAAATTAACAATTTTGTAAACCGTTCTGTATCAATTTTGATGTACAATAAAGTATATTCTATTCTATTCTATTCTAATATTTGACTATTCTATCATCATTATCGTTGGTAGAATATAACTCCACCTTTAAGAATCAGTGTGTCCAAGAAATTATATTGATATGATATTCAATTGCGTCTCACTAAGGGGACTGGAATTTTTATTTTTAGGTGACCTTACCTTACCTACAGCGAATTTCACCAATCCAACTGAACGTGATCAGCACATCTAAACTGCGATCAAGATCTGTCAGTGATGAAACAGACTTCTTGAACGCAAATTAAATGCACACATTACTTTCAGTTTTATTTGGGAAATTTGCCCTTAGCCAAAGCCTAAACAGATGACATGAATATCGTATTCCTGCAACAGATAATAAAACCTGTTTGGCAACAAAACACCCCTCTATCATGCCATTTTCAAAACGTGATCATACTGGCTACATAATTAAACATAACAATTACCTACTTATTACATTAATGCCTGATTGCAATTAGCTCACTTTAATTGTATGCTTAACGTGTTTAGTCTAATTTGCTAACAATAAATACAGCTCTGTTTTATATAATTTACCGTTCAAGTTGACGTTTACATGTTTTTGATGAGTAAAAGTGTCAGTTTGTGGTTTTGGATTTTATTTTTTGTTACCTACGTGTTGTTGGTCTGGTAGGTATGTTATGTTCTTTGACAACCTATTATTTAAAACAGCTGCTGTGATACTTTGTTGGTCCCATCCAGACTTAAACATAAAATCATTTATTTGCGTAAAACATGGTATAGAATGGTGTTAAATAAAATTAGGATGCTTCAAACATGTTTAGCTAAGATAAAACATAGCATGCAACACAAGGTTTAGCAATAGCAAAATGTTAAAAGGCATCAAAATTTTTTGTCTATAAATTCTTACCAAAACAAACATCCATCCATTCATCCTTCCTCAAAAACAATTCGCATTGATAGTAGTAGTAGCAATGAAGTAAGATTCAAAATACTGTTACAAGAGGTAAGAATTTGTACATGCAAAATATTGATGCCTTTTAACATTTTGCATCTACTATTAAATGCGAAAGTTTGTGAGGATAAATGAATGGTCCATCCATTGTTACTCTAACACGCAAAGAATGCTAAACGGATTACAATGAAATTTGGCACTCAGACTCAGATAGTTTATAACCTGGATGAACACGTAATTTGTATCCCGGTAGTACGACCCTGTGGGGCAATTACCGAGTTACAAACGAGCGAAGCCACGGGTAGAGGCCTAAGCTTAATATTAACCTAATGTCCGTTACATAGGTGTTAATTTCACTTGCACCGCTAGCCCTTTATCAGGAACTTAACTTTTCGGTCATAACTCAGTATCCCTGATTATATTCAACACTTTATGAGCTGTTCCAAATTGTTCGGTCATAAGTCATAATAACCTAGTTTCGTCGCGTTTTTTCTTCAAAAATTGGGCAAATTTCACCATTGAGAGTGCGATTCGCACTCAAATCCACGTTCAAGAGCCAGCAGTGCCAAAACTCTCTCAGCTGCGTTGTAAATGAGCTGATCGCGTTCAGTATCATGAATTCCGTCCTGAATGACAAACAGTACCGGTGGTTCAACAACCTGTTTGCCAACAGTAAACCAACGGTAATAACTTAATCAGGAACCTACAGAGCACATTAATCCTGAATCTATTTGTAAAGAAACATAAAACAGTCTAGTCTAGCATAAATTACCATACACTACTCATTTTGGCTGCAACAGTCCTAAATCAAAGTAAAATATGGCTTGCTGCAAAATAGTACCGAAATAATAACTTCATCGGTTTAGGAGGGAAATTAACGCGGACATAGAGGAAAAAAATTCAGTATGTAAACCTGCGTTAATAAATTTATAGTGGCCATTTGCATGTCGGTGTATGCGCTAATTCATGCGACCACGTTTTTGTATGTACGTACGTGCACCAGTATTTTGCGTGTTTCATAGAAGAATTTTTACTTTTTTTTCTGCTGTTTTAGTTAAACGAATTTGACAGCTGGTGATTAATTTAGATTTTTGTTAATATCCAATCGCCAAACAGTGATTAAGTTCGAATGCATCGTAACGATCTGATACACATTGCACAGGAATTGGGTGTGTGAACTTTTCAATCAAAACAGGGAATCTAATTCATGTATCGATATCATGACTCTTTATTAATTAAACATCTGTTTGTTGCGTCTATTAGCACAGCATACATATCTCTTTTAAGATCCTCAAACATGAGAAAATTGCAATTCGCATTAAATTAACTCGATACATAGATACATAAACTTGTCTTTTTCCCTTGGCGTTAGTAGAAACTACAGAATGCCACCTGCTACGATCCTATCATGCTCCTAAATAGCTGTATAATCCAAATGAGAACAAATGCTTGCTATGATTTTAAAGTTTTGAGCAATTAATAGATACTTCTTGCAGTAACAATTATAACATTACCGCCAAACAAAAAGCTACCTTCTTTCCTTCTGGTAGCAATAATTCGTCCACACTTAATGCTAGGACTCCAGCCACTTCTGGTGGTAATAATTCTAGTAAAGATAGTGCTGGCTATAAAGTAGTGGGCGGCTTATGCGTTACGGCCGCCGCGTTGCGACCATTTGCATGGATGGTCGTTCATGCGACCACGGTTTTTATATCGAGAAGTGTTGCCACTATTTTGAATATGTTTTAAGGATTAGCAAGTTGAATAGGTAGATTTGCTATATATTATTTCATTATCAACGCAAAAGTCAGTTGTCCACCACACATAAATACGTATTGTATACTCATGTCTTCTATAACTGACTGTGTATTAGGAACCTCAACTGACTTTAAGATCAATATGTACCAATACTTATTGCAAATATATGATTATGATCTCATACGCAATGTTTATTCTCATTCTTATTTATCGGAGTCAGTAGTTATTCTAGGTGTGTTCTCGATGTTTATCCATTTTATGGAAGCTGATAATTAGATTCTTTCTTTTATTTTACTTACATTTTGTCCCTTGACACTATTGTCAAGTTGTAACCCCTATGGGTTACTTAAAAAAAAAAACTCACTAGGTCTTGTTTGAATTTCCAATTTCGTAATATGTGATGAGTCTTTATTGTTTGGAACGGAAACCACATATTATACTTTACTTCAAACCTTCAACAACTTATTTTCCCCGTCGGAAGAAAAGAAAAGAAAACGTCAGCTAAATTGTCATAGCATGGTCACCCTCTCACAGTCGGCATCGCATTGGCATACGCAACATTACAGAGTTAATTATTGATAGTGTGGCAACACTCGCCCGGAATGTCAGGTGTTAAATTTGCATAGGTACTATTGTGATAATCACTATTAGGAAACTCCTTGAAAGAAACTCGTTAGTTGCTGGGTGAATGGTCAGAGCTAATTGTGCTGTCGTTAGGAACAGGCGTGTTGGAATTATGCTATTCATCCTTTTCCACCTGGGTTTGGTTTACAGTCTTCATGAACAATCCCTACTTACAGGCAACCATATGTCCAGATCTCATAACAATTACTAGTGTCCACATAACAAACTTCACTCTATTATGGCGTTCAGGTTTTTAGGCCAACTAAAGTTAAATGAGCAGCCCAGAAAATGGTAGGGGTTTCATACAATTGAGAGTAGAGGTTATAAGTCTGAGTTTATGGATCCAGGAGTCAAAACCATCAATTTTTCATTCTATTAGGTACCTAACATCTTCAACACTCCAGTCATTGTGGCGTGACTAAATCCCGTTCATCATTGGATCTGCTTAGGCATCAAGAGTTTCTCTAGTTATCTATGGATCTGCAGCAAATCCCATCCTGTCCGCATATCATCACCATCACGAATTCTTATTTAGATCAGCATTAACCAGACAGGTGCAACCATATCTTCGGCACAAAATCTTTATAAATCTCGTTTCACAAAAGAAATCTCAACATCCATCGATTGAAATTTAAGTCAACCCGTGCTATAGTAGCGGTCGCTAATTCAAGCGTACCCATTTTATTTATGTCTTCATACGCGCCGCCGATAGGCCCTAATTACGCCGCCGACGCAAAAACGCTAATCGCGCATCGTACACATATGGATGCACCCTTAAAAACGATTTACAGCGTCAAGAAAGCATCGCAAACACAACTTTATATCTTCACAGTCAGATTCTAATTTCAAATGAAGTTCCTCGCGCTTATAACGTTGTTTAAGTACAGTTCTACATGTAAATCGCGGTCATAAAGCCTTATATGAATTTTCTTTACTCGCTCCGAATTGATCTTTAAGATCGCCGGACAGAGCTTAATTCTCGACTTCGTGCACTCCAAAGAGACTTACAACGTTTTCCTAATTCAAATTTCGAAATCAGAAGACATCGGATTATGGATTTTGTAAAACGTGAATAAGAGTTGAGGTTCGAATGTGTTGATGTTATAGATATAGGCTGATTGCACTACGAGATAGACCGATGCGCAGGAGAAGCGTTAATGAGCGCTGGTACCTTCGGATTCCTCGCCAGCAATGTTAGTATATCGGCTTTTGTCGGCACCATACGACTTTTTGCGATGTCCAATGATAACAATGACCGGCAAGAACGAAACGAGATAACGAGAAATGTGATAATGTTCTCGTTAATTAATTAATGTTTTGCGCTACATTAAGTTATTATTAGAATACGGAGATTTTAACGCCTGCATGGCTGCTGTCTAGATTATGTGTTAACGTGCAGCATGCGTGGCGGGTAAAAGGAATTTTAGAAAAAGAGTTAATGAAATATTTGCATCCGGCGATAGCCAGTACCAAAGTCCATACGTATTTTAAACCATTCAACCGAAGCATTCACATAACATTGCACGGACGTAATATTATAGTAATTCTTTGATAACACCCCTCCCAAATGTGACTCCTGATTCTCCAACCCAGATAAACATCTCAGAAACGGATGCCAGAACAATTTAAGGATAGCAAGAAAATACCATTTCATCCAGTTAGGTCTTCCAAGGATGACTTTGAAAACTGATGTCATTTGCAATGACTTACTGAATATGGATGTTAGAATCCTATAGTTACGATAATAAATAGTAATAAACAACTCGATTATAATAATTTCAAGTACGAATGCTAATTAGAAAGTGGGTATGCAGATGTGTTATGCAACGCGCACGCTAAATTACGGCGAAGCAATAAATAAACTATTGATTAACGAAGATTGTTTTTTACAATACCTAGAAGTAGTAGTCAATTGAGTCGTTTCCTAATTTAATGGTTGGTTTGTTTCCAGGGGCTAAGCCGAGTTCAAATGTCTATGGTATTACGGGTGAGGGTTCATCTACCTAGGCTTTTCCCAGCTATGTTGGGGTCGACTTCCAGTCTAAACGGTTGCGGCTGAATACCAGTATTTTACATGGAGCAACTGCCTATCTGACCTCCACATCCCAGTTGCAGTGTTATACGATATACGGTTGATTATCCCCTCAGCCGGCCAATCAGCAATGATTATGAAAGATTTTGCAAATATTTTTGATAGAAATATTCCAAGCAAGCCTTGGAATATTTCTAATATTTTAATATTTAATATTTCAGGTACATAAAACTCTGTAGTTTTAATTCTTACCTATTTAATTTATCTGAGGTCGTGTGTCCTTCAGAGTTTCTGAAATCTGCGGCGATGATAGCCTGATCTAACACTTTAGCTGCAGTCAATCTCATATTGGTAGGAACAATTTGACATTGGCCGCGCCTTTAAATCTTAGCCGTAAGGGCATTTGTTGTTATGTAATTGTTACCACTGATGTGCGTTTGAATGTAGACCATAAAAATATTTGTGCAAAATCAAGGATTCTGTTCTGCATATATTAATGACGGATTTCAAATGATACTTTCCAACCAAACCATATCACAGCAAACATTAATAATTATTTATCGATATCCGCAGATCGGGGTCCAAGTGAGGTGGAATGGAGTCATTATACCGCTCGAACGGGTCCAGTGGACTGCAGACTCGGACCCTTAATTACGGAACATAAGTCAGTCGCGCCGTGTTTGTTTCACTCTTTGCGCTAATTTGTTTTAATGCTATCTGATCCTGTGGTTTTTGGTAGGGTTGGACAGGGGGATATAGAGTGTCCTGTTGTGTTGCGGAGGAATAAGGAGCATAGGAAATACCGGCGCTATCTAGTTATTATTTTTTTATGCAACAAAATGGTGTGTTAAAGAGTCACGAAGATTTACTTACAATAAATAAACATAATTTTATTTTAAACAAGCTTTTAAAATATTGGTTAAAATAAATTATGAGGATAATAGTGAAAACGCGAAGGGGAGGTAGCAACCTTGAAAAGCTGTTCATTGTTGACAATACCGAAGCCAAGAGAGCAAGAGGCCGGTCGCCAACACGATAGTCCGACCAAGTAAAGGAAGGTACATCCTCAAGCAAATTTCAACAGGTGGTGATGGCAACTTTGGACCGGAGTCAATGGAGACAGATTGTCCGTTTAAAGGGATCCAGTGACCACGATCCTCAGTAATGAGAGACCGATTGAAGAAGAAGTGAAAACTGAGATGACAGCTAAGACTAATGTTAATAAAAAGGAGAAAAATAGCTGTACTGTGACGACCACTGGTAAGAAACGTTGAAGATTACTTACTGGTCCCTGATTCTAGCCAGATTAAAATGTTCATTCAAAAACAGGAGGAAACAGTCTTTGACCGAAGCGAGAACGCGAATACACTTGAATATTTTGGTGTCCATCATTTTGACAACCCTATCAAGAGTAAGGTAAATACAAATCTATACAGTACGCACTAAAATAAATGTCCCAATCCATTGCGCCTTATCAACAACGGAAGCTATCAGTGCACACTTGATAACGGGCAATGAAAGGAAAAAAATACCAACAGTAGTATTTAATAAACATTTACTTTTATAAATATTCTCCATACATTTTATAATTGACTGTTTATCAGAGATAGTAAAAGATGAATGGTTATTCTTTTAACTGAATGCAATGAATACAATTTGAATGTGTCATTTAGTGTGAACATAATTTATGGATGCGGAATCATAGTCATTAAAATTCTTTGAAATGAATTCTTGGGATTCAATTTAATTGGCAGTTATAACTAATATTAACTTCGAACCTCAGCAACAAACTTAAAATACTATTAAAAATAAATTGACACAAACGTGGCTTTCTATGAATCTTATGAAATTGATATATAAAATTTAGAAGAACTGTTCAGGATCATTAATGAAAGTCCATAAGATAAAGACGATACACAGATCATCAGAACTCCAGGATTCATTACCACTAGCAACCGCCAACAAGCAACTGACAACCTTTTTTATTTTCCGTCCGAAGCAAGGCATCACGCCATACAGCCTATATGATCCGACATTAAAATCGTACACGGCACATCCGGAGATATCATAATTAAGTCTTACGGGCCGTGTTCAAATTAAATTATGTACGAATTAAAGGTAACGGCGCAATAAATCGGACGCTGCGCAGGCGCCGCCGTTACGCGCCTTGTGATGTATCGCCCGACACACCTATGCGATACCGGCTGGACCGCTGCGTGGTCTAAAGTGTAACTCGGATGAGGATATCCATGTATGCATTTCTAATAATCGCTCGAGATCCTAAATTATATTATCTGTAAAAGAACTGGAGTTGATGGATGGCTGAAGGAGCAAACGACTCCTGGACTAAAGATTGTTTTCCAATACTACTGTACCATAGAGAACTCCAAGTTTTATTAGAGTTACAGCTGCAAGTTGACAACATTAATTTCTTTGTCCATAGACACTGTTTTTTTCTCTTTACTAAGTTGGTTTAACAACTGCGATACTGAGAAGTTTACCCAGTAACCAAGTCGTCATTTACTCAAATTCGGTTAAAATCTTCACGTTTTGAACGTCGAAATTACATAGTCCCCAAAACGCCCGCCCTTCACAATCGCTGTAAGCTCCCCACTCATCCCAGCCCACAAATGTGAATACAACTTAATCTGCGCACCGCGGCTTCCATTTAGCCGTGTTTGTTTTATTTCCGAGAATCAATAAACAGCTCCGATCATATTGGATGCGAAATATCGCCAAGCTGAAACAGATCCCCGATACGCTCAGCTGCGGGCTTTTTGTTTTACCTTTGAGTTCATGTTGAAGATTACATGCTTTTTAATGAGGATTATTTAGTAGGAAAAGACGTTGTAGAAAGAGAACAGGATAAACTAAGAGAGATTGAAGTCTCAGGTATCGATGATCTAGTCTTGACAGAACTTCAGGAAGGTGACTCAGTTTGTCTACGTCTTCTTCTACTTTCAACCAACACATTACAATTACAACATTGTTATTTTTATTTAACCCTATTTATTCAATCTGCTACGTATAATGTATTTTATTATTAATAATTCATATTATTTTATATACTTTTACCCGTACTGTATCATACCTTTACATTCCGACTGCTATGGTGTTAAAAAATTGATATAATCTTCTAAAGAACTGCGAAAAACATTGCCATCGTCATTTAATGATACCGATGACTTCTACAAAACAATTCAAATTGTAGGCCTATCTCAAAGACAGTTTACAACAAAGGTTACCATTTAATGCTTATAATCACCACTTAGCTGACTGATCAGTGATCACATTATGCTGGCATTAATACGCATCAATAGATAATGTTAGGTTTACCATACATAATAGAGAATAACTACGGATTAATAATTCATCGTTTACGAGCAGGCTACTTACTTCCTACAATTAATTCCAACGATCGGTCAATATTAAGTTGACTAAGAGAAAAACTTACGAAGAAATGAATGTCTTTGAACTTGAAGACCGTTATCATAAAACAACGAATGCTTAACCTTTTATATAGAGTTCAAAAAGTGGATTAAAGATGAAGTATCAAACAAAAAACTAAAGAAGAAAAAAACAATAGTAAATTATGGCTTTACTTTTGCCAATCATTGATAGTGAATCTATTTTCTCTTACGACTTTCATTGAATCTCTATAGATTCAACAAAAGCATTTGTCTAAGTATACATCCTTTAGGAACACCACTGTTTTAACTACAATTAGGTGCGAGTTCTTATGAGTAAAAAATACTTAGACGGTATAAAAAGTTAATTTTAATTAAATTATGTATTGAATATTTTCTCCAGTCTGCTGTTATATTGACTAGGGGACATAGAGCGAGCTGATAGCGGGAATCGAACGCTTTAAAGGGTTCAATTGGTGCACAAACTTAACTTGGCAAAGAATTTAAAATAAAGTTATAAATGAAGTTAAAAAAAATATTAGGTGCATGGACTAAGTTATGTTAAAGTATAGAGTTGGGGATGTTAAAGGTACTTATGTCCTTAACATAATATATTTCTAAGCTATTGTGGTTGCAATACTACTGCCCGTTTGCACTAAAACTAGCGTCACCTAATTGAATGCACATAAATTAGTGTTCTACCTCTAGAAAATGTGTTTCTACATCAGTCTAGTTACTTTATTAAATAATACTCCGCTACCACTTGCACCGCATACAATCTGTTCACAGAAGCATGTCGTGGGGTCCGCACTCCGTATCTATCGACACACAGTCAATGGCGGGTACTTTTTACTTACAGTGTTTTGTTCACTCATTTATCATAGACGTTTTTGTGAACTCATGCATGTGTATATTTTGAAATAAACCCAATGTTTCGTTTTCGCTTGAATTAAACTTACAATGTAAAAGTATCAATAACATCACGGCATCAGGTTAGTGGATTAACAGTTTTTGTTCTATATAAGTACAAAACAGTTAATTTCATTCTTATTTATTAAGAATCTTTTCATTATTATTAATGGTTTCTTAGAAATATATCGCAGCTGGGTAAACACTACTCACTATGATATTTAACTCTTTCGGTGCAGGCCTACTCTGGACCACTGTATTACCACCATGTACCACTGGTCCCTAATTTTGTCAAGCTCATCCCACCATCATCTACTGTGACTAGCCCATTCCGACTTTAACTTTGTACGATTGAATGAGGTAAAATTCCGCTGTCTTAGTTTCCCAGATTAATTGAATCAGTTTCAAGTCTGGGTGTGAAGTTTGCATAATCATAATATTCATAACAACACTAGATTGCGGAAATATTGAAATAAATGCAGTTATTACAAGACCAT
Source organism: Standfussiana lucernea (assembly GCA_964057025.1). Classification (NCBI taxonomy): domain Eukaryota; kingdom Metazoa; phylum Arthropoda; class Insecta; order Lepidoptera; family Noctuidae; genus Standfussiana; species Standfussiana lucernea. The sequence continues at coordinate 15,369,177 of OZ059796.1, forward strand.
GTATTGTATATAAGCTATTTGATGAGACACACAGAGTCACATTGCTTTGCATTCTGTGATGATTATTTATATTAGTATTTATACACTTACTTTGTTTATTTCCTTACTGTTTCATGTTTAATTATTTACCTCTCCACATTAATACATTAAATAGATATAACTTATGGTGACGTTGTAGCAAACTATATACTCGTACACCAAGACGGCGTAAATCGTTGTCAGATTTTCGTCCACCCACATTGTATCCTGTAGTACTTTTTTAAATCATTGTTCGTTGGTCCAGTACACCGCCCCAAGCAGCATTTTGCTATCCGCTTTCAGTTAGGTATTCCCCATCTATTATTTCAGAACGTACACAACAAGATTTCGGTATATCGTTCCCAGTTTTTACTCAATCCACATTGTATACTGTAGTGCTTTCTTAAAACATCCATCGTTTGTCCACAATAGCGCTCCTAGCAGCATTTCGCTCTCCGCTATCAGTCAACACCCATCTCTCGTCTTAGAGCGTACTTACCAAGTCTTCGGTATATCGTTCCCAGTTTTTGCTCCACCTACATTATATGCAGATGTCATGAAAGTAACACCGCTAACACTGTTCTCTTGCTTTTTGCGGACTCTTGTTAGTCAATTATGTTGGCAATACTGATTACAATGTTAGGAAATGTTGCCTTTGTGATAATGTTGCTAGCTATTATAGTTTACAGGGTTTTATTCGAGGTACAGTGATGGATTAGAGAGATAGTGAGGTGTAGCGTGTATGAATGTTTTGGTGATAAGAAACTGAAATGAAATATGTAACATGTCATATTTATAACCTAAGGCAAGCCACTTTGCCACTACTGTAGGTTTGGGGTTCTGCTGAGATGACAGTCCGACTCTTAGTATTTCACTTCAGTATTTCATTTCAGAATCACGTCAATGGAATACTTTTTTTGTATTTCTGTAAAGGCCTATCTCAATACCAATTACAGATCGTGTAATATTTGCAATGCAGCTTATAATTACGAAGACAACAAAAACATGCTACCACTCAAACAAAAGACACCTCTATCAATAATTTCGAATACCATCTCAATACAAACTATGCATATTGACTTAATATTCCGAGCTCATCACCGAACAAATTGTCGATACTACGGACTTTTTGTCGCTTCCATCGATCGACAGCGATTGAGTCTTCGGCCTGTAATTAAGTGACAAAAAGCGCTGGAAGCGGAGCCTGGAGGCGGGACACGATTCATTACGAAATGCGTAAAAACATGCGTCATTACGCTCCAACGAAACGCGAATCTACTGCTGAATACTAATGCGAATGATTATAGTCTGTTTATGATTAAATTATTTTGTAATTAATAATTTGTTTGGGAATGGAATTGAGGTGCGGAATGTCTTGCGGTAAACATTACTCATTTTGTTCATGCGAAGAACTATAGATTAGTAGGTTACGCTTGCAGGTGACACGTTATATGTATTATTAAAGTATTCTAAAGGTTATCCAATGATAACCTTTAGAATACTTTTTGAACCTTCATCAATGAAGGTTCAAAAAAGAGGACCAGAAAACAACTTTTCTAGATGTTTTAAATATTTACTGGATGTGTTCGGTTGAGTGTTTGTGTTTTCCGAAAAAATTTCAAGTTCTCTTGACTGTTTTTAAATCATTCATAAAACCTTAGCAAAATTCTGCGCTACCCCACATTAGTAAATAGTTCTGCACTGTATTCCACATCTCAGGTTATCAACAAACGCAGTACCCCATCTGTTCTGTTACTCTTTGCGTCGGTACCAACAGTGGTACTGTTGGAAGGTGCTACAAAGCAAAGATATCAGATGCGACACACTTCCTCGTAACTGAACGGTTTATGGCCCTAGGACGGACACACGGCTATATAGATAGGGTAACAAAGTTCATCAGTTTTAATAATCATTGTTTCTTGACTGTGTCTCGAGAATTTGTCAATTTTTTCGGCATTATCCTGAATCTTTATGACGTCTATAACAGCTGGCTGTTATTCTTGCTTCAAACAAAGGTTATTTGATCAAAAGGCAAACGCTTTTGAAAAGTTTTGTATTTCGACGGATTTCAACAAAACATAATTAAAGACTAAATCATCTTTATCGGTGATAGCGTGTCACTTGTGTATGCTCTCTGATTGATTTGATTTTTTTTATGTGTGTTGCACGTTTCCCTTCACCATCTGGTACCTAGCCTTTTCCCAACTATGTTGGGGTCGGCTTCCAGTCCTACCGGATGCAGGTGAATACCAGCATTTTACATGGGGTGACTGCCTATCTGACCTTCATCAAGTTACGGGTAATGGGACGAACCAGGCGAACAGTTGGTCGAATCAAGTTATTTAGCTACGAGCTCTTCTCTTCTCTTCTATGCTTTAGACTACGCTGCAAAATTAGTAGTACAAACGTGTTAGCAGTATGTCCCACACACTAAAGGCTATCGCCTAGTCACGTACGCGGCTAACAATTAACATTTCGAGCTATAGCGATGCCGGCGGAGATGCGGACAGCTAATATGGGTTACCGCTTAATTACGACGGCGCCTTGCAAGGAGCGTTGCGTGTGCGCATCGCTTTTGGTGTGCGACATGATTTAGATGACTTTTAGTTGCGAATTTGTCGGGTTAATTTAATGGTCTGTGTTTAGCATGTTTAAATGTGATGGGTAACTGTGTGTATGGTAAAAAGTGTTGTCAAAATATTGAAAAAAACTATAGGTTATTTCTTGAGTTTCCAATATATATATTAATTTTGAAAATATCAAATTAGCCAAGTTTAATTGGGTTGAGTGATATGAAAATTGCTTAAAATCGGACGAGTTAAAGGAAAGAATTAACATACATAAGCCTTTGTCCAAGGGGGTTAGCAGGAAGCACAGAATACCTGCTATGGAACTAAGTTGCAGGAAATCTTAATCCATAATTCATTCAAAATACAAAACACCTCTTAATACGACGCAAATTTGCGCCCGAATAACCCGAGCATTGTCCAAAATAACTTTAAATATGGCACCCCGTAGTGCTTCCATTTATCATGCCCCGTCCGGTTCGGTTAGGGTTGCCATACGGCCGGATTTTTCCGGAGAACACCGGAATCTTAGCTCAATCCTTTAGTCCATACTGCAGGTGGAATTCCAAAAAGTCCGGAATTTCTACAAATGGGAAAAGTAACACAGTCAAGAAGATGCATTTTTTTTCTCCAAAATAAAATGGATAAGCGTGGACGACGCGAAAGGAGTATGTAAGGACCGTTACAGAACGCGACCTGCTACGATCCTTACCTACATACTAGTTTCTGCCTACCCCCATGGGAAAAGCGCGTGAGTATATGTAAGTGAAATTAATAAAATTATACTGCATAATTCGAAGGAAAGTAATGTCCGGTTTTTTTTTTTAAGAATATGGAACCCTGGGTTCGGTACACCCCTAGTCGTGTGCCTGACGTCCATCGGATTGACCGTGAAGGATATTTGCAAAAAAATAAATCGCTTTAAACTTAGGGGTGAAAATTGATTGAGACGTTTATGGGGTGGCCGGTAGATTTAGTTTTCAAAGGTGGGTTGTTAAATCTGTGAAAGGAAAATATTATTTTGAATTTTTTCTTGACGTTTTGTTCGAGGGTGATTGGCTGTCTTGTCCCTTTTGTAGTTGGATTAGGGAAAAATAAGCACCGATCAAATAGATGGACATCAAGTCCCGTATTTCAGAACGTCACTCAAGACTCGAACATTACTTAAAACTAGTTTCAACCAATCAAAGGGCTTGAATCTAGTTTTAAGTAATGCTGAGTAAGTTATGATTCGTTGAGCACTAAACTTATAAAATATACCTAAGAGTTAGTGAACTAATGAAGATAGAATGAGACTCTCTTTTTGCAAACAGATTCGTCTCTTATAAACATTTTAGCTACGTGATGAGAATTAATTGACAAGTAGAAACTAAAATAAAGCTAAACACACTTTTTTATTTTTTTCACAAGTTTGGCTGAAGTATACCATGAAACTTTTCCATCAAAATTCTTCTCAAGCAAAAACTGAACTCATAAACAATTTTCCAACGTATGTTATAGGTATACTTTCTTACAAAATGGCGATAATTACCGCCAACAGTTATATCAATGTTTCCAATTCGCCATTGTTGCTGGCCGTACCGTGGCACCCACTTCTTGTGCACTAATTGTCAAGATTAGCGCTTGTGCTGCTGTCTGTACTTGCTGTCTGTTTGTACGTGTTTACTAATGTTACATAGGTTTAAAGATATAGATAGGGTTATGTTTGTATGTTGTTCTTTACACATTAGACTGACTGGTTTCATATTTCAGTCTCATAAAATTTAATGTAGCAAAAGACTGCAATCGCATAAAGGCCATACTTTCTTGACAACTGGGGTTTAGCACCCAGCTACCGTGCACACAAGAAACTAGTTACTTTTGGAAACGCTGAATATCACCTTATCATCTCTCATTTGCCACTAATAGATCTGAGAAATAAGAAAGCGAAACAAACAAGTATGACAGTTCCACAATAGTCGGAAAAACAATATTAAAACCTATTAAATGAAACCGAATGCGCAGTAATAACTCTAAGAGGCAAGTCAAACCAGGCCAAAAAGTTAGTGTAACATCTGATACCGTTATAAGAGTAGGTATCTGTGACATGGAGACGACAATAGCTTTTCTTATGCGTCGATTGATTTACTGCTCAATTTAATATCACTTTGCTGATCTGGGAACGATGGCGTATCGAGAAATTTACAATCAGTTTCTAGTATTTGCTCCATCGTAATAGGAATTAAATGATAATTAGGTAATTGTTAATTAGAGTTGGTGGAAGAAAGAAAATGACCTTATAAGTGGATAATAATTTGATGGAGAAGGTAGACAGAACCATTTAGAAAAGATAATTATTTTTAATTAATTGGCTTGCAAAGATCAGACATCTGAAGATTCATTGTAATTGTGGGTACAGGTGTACTCAAAGCTGAGAACAGCTTATGTGAATGGAAGTATCAGAATGACCTGTGCATACCTACACTGAATAAGTTTAGTTTATAGTTAAAAAGTCCCGGAAAGTGTGACATTGGTCTATAAAATATGAAAGGTGAATGAGTCTGGCACTAAAACGGTGGGATTAAGAAGTCAGGCTGTTGAAGATGCTCATGGTGATGTTGAATTCATTAATCATAAGATAATATCACTACAAAAGTCGGTGCAAAAAAGTCAATGAAACAAACAATAGTCACCGACTTCCGAAAGTGAAGTTATTTTCAATTTTTTTTTGTGTTTTTTTTGTAAGTTGGTTATTTTTTGCAAAAATTTTTTTTTTACCCTTTTTTAGTTATCGTATCATACACAAAGCCTTGTCAACTATCAATTTCGCAATTTCTTTTACTTGGATAACATATTTTTATCCAAACCAAACTACTAATCCAATTTTGATAAAAATTCTATGGGACCAATCGGGAAGTATATCCTTTCAGAAAAAGAAGATTTTTTCAAATCGGTTCATAAATGACGAAGATATGAGGTAACAAACACAAAAAACAATACAACCGAATTGAGAACCTCCTCCTTTTTTTAAAGTTGGTTAAAAAGTATGATTACTAAGCTTATAGACAAAAACATTTGTTACTTTCTAATGAGAATTTACTATCGTGTACAAAAACTACTTAGATCTTTATCTTTCGATACATACTAGAAATCAAGTAAGAGTTTTCTCACATAACCTATTGACATAAATATTCGTCACTAAGAGACGTTTCACATGTTCATAAAAACTTGGTAACATAAACGCTTGAAAAATTCCTGTCGTCATTCACGTGATGACGGTAACGTCTTCACTGCTAGACCAATGTATTTTTGGGGGATGCGCCAGGGTAGCCCGCGAAATTCATTTTTTTTTAGTTTTTGCAATTTGTAGGTCAGTGTCAGGCAGTACGTTAAACAAAATATGATTCGCGACCGCAACACGTATGTAGTTACAGAATTATAACAATAACCATGTTATTAAGCACATATTTCTTACCATCGCGAATCATATTTTAAATCAACTGTCTGTCATATAAAACAGAATCACTGCTGAGAATGAAGTCCTGGGTCCGATTCCCGAGTCGGGAGAAGTGTTATTGGGTTATTCCATCAGGAATTTCTGAGAAGCTGCCATGGAATCTGGATTTGTGCTCGGTTGATGGCTATTACACATGACTTAAAACATAACTGGCGAAATGTGGGTGTACTTTTAGGTACATGTCTGCCTAATCACTCAGGAATTACAGGCGCGATTGTTCTCTTTATAATCTTCATACCTCTCGCTAATCTCAAACCTATTACCATCCTTGAAAACCCAAACAAAAGTAGTGACCTATAAAAACCACATCAGTAGAGGGGATATGAAAAGTGAATGTCTGTCAGTGTGGCGTTAGAATGAAATTTAATTTACGACAACTCACGGGAGGGTTCGCCGGGCTTAAGTCCGGTGGGGCGGTATTACGTGTTGTATAGATGCTATCATAACTGAAGAAATGTGAAGAAATGTGGCTGAAAATGTCCCATCTGGACACGAGTTGTCATGGCTGAAGCAAGGAAAACCTGTTCAGGTGACGTTTCTTAGATAACTCTGCCTTGGAGCGTAAATATGGTGTTGCCCCATAAACAATGGGACACTTGGTATCGTGTCCTGCCTGTCCTGTTGCTTGCACATCACAGGAGCTGATGGACGCTACCGAAAATTAAAAAATCGTCGCCAAATTTTGGGCTGACTCATTTTAAATTGTCATCGACACGCTAACAAGAAGAAATGTGGGTTACCTACTACATAGGGACCTACATCCCTACTAGACTCTTCGGAGTATCCAGGCGTGTATGTTTTTATCAATGCATGGGTCAACCATGGCATGAAAAAACTATGGGACAAAAGAAAATGTGCCAGTCGTCTGACAGCTTCCCCACCGACCAATTGGACGGCACAACTAGTTGTGCCGTCGGGAACGCTATTGCAAGATCCTTCCCCACCGCACTACCAGTTGTGTCGTTTTATATTTTTATAGAAATTATGTTTTACTGAGTACCTTCCGATCAACTACTCGATTAGTATTGGAAGGTAATCCATTCAGCGCACACAAAGAGTGTGATAACAGTCAGAGAAATACATAATAATATTATGGACTATTCCATTCCATTTATATTCATGGCTCTTATAGTCACATGCGATTTGTCCTACGGAACGTTAGCTCCTAGCCTACGGAATTAAATAAGTCATCTTTGAAATTCTGCAAAATTATATCGACTATCACAAGTCAAGCTAAGTAATGGAATAAAAGTTTAGTGCATGACATGCCCGTTAATCAAATACGAAAGAAATGCAATACAACTGAAGCACTAATTAATTATGTTCACAATACAATGTGCTATTATACGAGTATCTAGAACGTGTTCTGTTTCTTTTGTTAAAGTATCGCTTAATTGATGGCCAGCAATTACCGCTTCATTACGAAAAATCGCTTTGTTAAGTGTTAGGTAATGTTTATTTTGATTGTTATATGACTGACCTGGAGGTCAATAAGTTTTAATTGGATTAAGTTTTATAAGAGATATATTAAAAATATGATCATCTCGCCTACAATTCCCGAAGGGTTACTTAGAGATGTATGCCCATGTCATCTGTTATGCTTAGATAACTCCTATGTTACAGGAACTATTGCCATCAACCGGGCACAAATCCAGACTTCGGCCCGCTACTGAAATTAACCTGGTGGAAAAACTCAATCACACTTTGCCCGCCCCGGGAATCGAACCCAGGACCACTACTACAATATTCAAATTCTGTATTAAATAGATATTGAGTATTAACGCATAAACTCCTAAATGCAAATAGATAAATCGCTATCCAAGTATCCAGTTGTTTAAAGAGATTTTTGAGCATGACATTTTCAATGTCCTTCATAGGCAATGGAAAATAGACACGTAATAACGTCCGGGCCACTGTAAGTCATTCAGAGGGAGTATAACAGTGATTTTCGCAACACCTCACTGAATATTCAATTTTGTTTACAAAGACCCCGTGTATAACAAACTGACATACATACAATTTTCATTGGAAGCCTCTTTAGACATCGCACCTCTTTGTCACACTCGCGTAAGTTTCTCTAAGAGTGAGAGGGATGGAAAGAGGATGATGCGTCAAAGAAATCCCGGTTATCCGGGATTCAGAGGGGCAGTTGAGTGGACAGCTACAGTGAACAGTTAATTCGTTGATATTGCGGGATTTGAGTTCTCTGTTAAATAATTGATGGACTGTGAGAGCGCTAATTGCTATGAAATTTTCAGAAGACGTAATTAAATCCTTGAGATGGATTTAAATCGTGAATTGTGCGAAAAGACTCAAGTACCAGTGTTTACATCGTGGGAATTAGATAAAAATAGACTGTACAGGAACCAGCACTAACATAACGATTTAACATAATATGACGCTTGTAATCACCGAAGCTTTGCACCGAAGTTTTGAAACTAGAGCATTACGGACTAGGTAAACTTGCACTTGGTTTGGTAAAATCTTATTTGAGTGACAGGCAACAGCAAGTTCAAATAAATGGAGTTAATTCACAGGGTTTAAAAGTAAAGATGGGGGTTCCGCAAGGCTCAATATTGGGTCCTTTCCTCTTTCTAGTATATATAAATGATCTACCCTATTTATTGAAAAACCAACCTAAGAATATGGTGTTATTTGCTGATGACACTTCCCTAATTTTTAAGATAAGTAGACGGGCCCAAAATCTAGATGACGTGAATGATGCCCTACTTCAGGTCCATAATTGGTTCACAGCAAACAATTTAGTATTAAATGAAAAAAAGACTAAATGCATAAGATTTGCTTTACCGAATGTTAAAAGTAATGATTGTGAGATAGTATTGAATAAAGAGAAACTAGATTTCGTCGATAAAACGGTTTTCCTGGGGATTACGCTGGATTCGAGGCTACAATGGGGTTCTCATTTAACATCCCTTGCGGGGCGACTGAGTTCGGCAGCATATGCTGTTAGAAAAATTCGTCAATTCACTGATGTAGATACCGCAAGACTGGTCTATTTTAGTTACTTCCATAGTATAATGTCTTACGGCATTTTGTTATGGGGACGGGCTGCAGACATCGAGTCTATTTTTATTCTGCAAAAAAGAGCCATCAGAGCCATATACGGCCTCCGTAGGCGCGATTCTCTAAGGGAACTGTTTAAAGACATTAACATTATGACGGTACATAGCCAATACATTTATGAAAACATAATGTACGTTAGAAAAAATCTGCATCTTTTTAAAAAAAGAGGTGACAGACACAATTACAATACTAGAAATAGGGACCAATTAGTTCAGCCAGGCTTTAGACTCGCTAAAGTAGACTCATCTTTCATGGGGTACTGTTTGAGATGCTATAATAAAATACCACAAAGTATTCTTGAACTTAATGAGACGAAATTTAAAACATGCATTAAACGCACACTGTGTAAGCAAGCTTATTACAAGTTGGGCGATTATATCGCTGATAATAATGCTTGGCTCAATGCTGGTCCTGCTCCACAAGGACAGGGGCGCAAAAATTGATAGCATTAAATAGTATTGTTGGGGCTGCTGAAGATTGTTCAACTGTCTTTGCATTGTATAAATTCAATCTTTTTAGTATTATATAGCAGCATAGCCTATATTGTGTGAGTGCTATGTACTAGAAAGCTATCAGTCACAGGAAACCTACTTTTTTTACTTTTTCTCGACTTGAATGTGCCCTGGCGGTTAAGAGTATGTCATGCTCACTCAAATGTCTCGCTGATGGTGGCGTGTGTGTCGGGTCATTTAGTTCCCTTCAAAATGGTTGAGTTGAATGATGGCTGATCCATGCGTCATGTTCGTGAACGGGCGCTGTCAGTTGTGACTGGTCATCTCTTGGTTGCCACGGTTTATTTGAACTAATTATTTTGTTTTTTAATTGCCTTTTTTTGTACTGTGGACACTTTTAACGTGCACGTCTTGCTACATCGCTCTCACATAATGTACCATCTCTACAAGAATGATGTATCCAAGATTTTTTGTTTATCAGCGATATAATAATGCTTGGCTCAATGCTGGTCCTGCTCCACAAGGACAGGGGCGCATAAATTGATAGCATTAAATAGTATTGTTGGGGCTGCTGAAGATTGTTCAACTGTCTTTGCATTGTATAAATTCAATCTTTTTAGTATTATATAGCAGCATAGCCTATATCGTGTGAGTACTATGTACTAGAAAGCTATCAGTCACAGGAAACCTACTTTTTTTTACTTTTTCGCGACTTGAATGTGCCCTGGCGGTTAAGAGTATGTCATGCTCACTCAAATGTCTCGCTGATGGTGGCGTGTGTGTCGGGTCATTTAGTTCCCTTCAAAATGGTTGAGTTGAATGATGGCTGATCCATGCGTCATGTTCGTGAACGGGCGCTGTCAGTTGTGACTGGTCATCTCTTGGTTGCCACGGTTTATTTGAACTAATTATTTTGTTTTTTAATTGCCTTTTTTTTGTACTGTGGACACTTTTAACGTGCACGTCTTGCTACATCGTTCTCACATAATGTACCATCTCTACAAGAATGATGTATCCAAGATTTTTTGTAAAAACATTATGATTTAAAAGAGTGTCCATGGAGTTTCTTGCCCATTCTTCTCCATAGAGATCTACGCTTTGGAATGGGCAACTACAGTACTTTCACAGTTATTATGTCTTGTGACTGGGACTGTAGCTTCATTTTTTATTTGCTGTCTTTGTTTCGACAGTTCAAAAGTGCCTGTAATTGGCCTACTTGAAATAAATGCTTTGATTGATTGATTGATTGATTGCTTTAGGCAGAGGTGTACCAAATATTACACACACGTTTCGTCAGTTACGTTTTTAAGTCCCATGTAATATGGGGCGAGCCGATTGCCATCAACCGGGCACAAATCTTATGGCTGGCTTATCGTGGCGAAGATTGTTCAAAGTAAGTTTCCTTGTTGTTAAATAAAAAAAAAACAAATTAAAATTGTTAATTAACACCTGTGCCTACCCAATCCAATTAATAACAGCCAATTATAACAATTAATAACAACTATACCCGTAAAATACGCAACAAAAACCCTACCAACGCTTAAAGTAACATACAACTCGTAGATATCAACGTTAACTGGCCACAATTTGAAACAAACGGCCGTTTGTGTGGCGTACTAATGCGCCATTGTTTAACAGATAACAAATAGTGTGTGACGTCACCAAATACTAGAAAAAGACAAGACAGTTACAGAATGTCAACATGCTTCGACTTGCGAGGGTGGGTTAGGGCGAGGGTTGATTTGCGCGAACGTTTCAAAGGCGGTTAAGGTGATAGTGTAGATGCAATAAGAGTATAGCATGAGGCGCCTAAAAAAAACGGCTTTATTTTTATTTTGTTAAAGTGGAGCAATTTTTTTCGACCTATGTATCAGGTTCCAAAACCGTGTGCCGATGTCCAGAAACATTTATTATTATTCAGAAATTAGAAGGACGAGGCAAAAAGTCAAAAAGCAATACCTACAGGTCATAAAGAGTGTGTCAGTATTCTTAAAACAGTCCTTCTATAAAAGCAGTTAAACCAATCAATATTTTTTACCTGATGGAAAATCTCAAAAACACTTTGCCAGACCCGGGAATTGAACCCACGAGTCACAATAGAATAATCTGAAATCACAAAAAAAAAAACAATATCTACGCGTCTCATCGGCTCGCGTAAAAGGATCTGCTCCTTACATTGCACAAACAGAGGAACAGCGGAGGGGTGCCATTGTCTTACACGAACACTTCACTAAGTGGAGTGCGTGCGTTTTAATGCACCGATGTGCACTTCACAGCCTTTGGGAATTCGACGGTTTAGTGCCCGTGAGTGTTTTGTAAATAAATATGGGTTCCAATTAATTAATATCGCTAAAATAGTTACCTACCGGCGCAGATGTAGGAGAAAAGAAGAAAGATGAAATAGTTAGGTACTTAATTAATGCTTAATACACAGGAGTTAGAAGATATAAAGAGTAAAGCACTTATATCACATTTAAATAGGTCCTTTTGCTAAGGGCCTAGGAATAGTGTCATTCTATCGACGACAATGACAATACAAAAGTCAAAAATGTATTATTTGCGTCAACTCAATCTTTGTTACAAGTTGCCATTTGTTTATGGCATCAAGACCCAATGAACCAGGATTTCGGATAAAAATGCTTTTGTAGTGAAAAGATTTCGTTCATTAATTAATGTCTCTTGTCAAGTGTAAGTAAAATCTACCACAACATAACAAACATACCATATAACATAACATCACACCTGTAACGGGGTGTAAGGTTAGGCAGAGGTGTACCTAATAGTACACCCACATTTCGCCAGTTATTATAAAGTCCCATGAAATAGGGAGTGAGCCTATTGCCATCAACCCGGCACAAACCCAAATTCCGTGGCTGCTACTGAAATTCCTCATGTAAAAACACAACAACACTTTTCTCGACCCGGGAATTGAACCCAGGACCTCATGGTCAGCAGTCACGCTTGCAACCACTCGACCGACGAGGCAGTCAAGGCAATCACATCGCTAAAAGTCTACCTACTCAGCAAAATTCACCACCAACAAAATCCCACGACTTCGCACCTAACACCAATATAGTTTAAGAGTCAACAAACGCGGATTCAATCAACCTTACAAATTGTACGCCCGCGTTAATCCTTAATCTTGTGTAGTTCCTGATGGTTCAATAGAGGGAGCCACCCCTGTATGTGCTTGCGCTCAATGGACTGAACGGAGCGTTTTCAAATAAACTGTTGATTGGAGGATGTGAGGAGAGGTTTTTAACTGCCAGTTGGTTTTAGAATTGTGTTTAAAATGATATCGATGGATTTTATGTAAGTTATATAGGAACGTAATGATACCTCCTCCAAACTACAGGGTGCAGAAGTTGATAGAATATAAATTAGAGTTGCTGATAATTTAATGCTCGTTATTTATAAGAAGCGTTAGACCATTTTTTTCAATAACTAAGCCTCATAGCTGATCTTAGTTTTACGGCGTTAGAAATCAAACGACGAAATTGATAGGAGCACAGATGTTATCAAATTGATACAGTTATATCTCTGTCAATTTTTAAAGTCTACGAAAGTAGTAATGGTTCATCGAATCCTTAATCCGTGAAGGTACTTCCTGGTGTCCAAACAGAGGGTGTCTCCCCTGATGTGCACTCGACAGAAGCTTGTTTAAACGTTCAATGGAAAGAGATTTCAAAAATAAAACAGTGTGTTGAAATCGAAGAATCAGTTTATTGATTGCAATGTCAGTTTAGGAATAAAACTAATTTATCCAGAAAATATATTCAGCAGGGTCAATTATTAAAAACATGAGTAATGTAAGATAGTAATTACTTATAGGTAGATTAACAAGTATTGTTTGCCAGTGATTACCTAGTTCATGAATTTTGTTTATTTAATTTGTGATTTTAAGGAGCTGTACAGTCAAGCGATCAAGTAATATTTAATTGCTGTCTCTATTTAATCGTCTTTTACTTGTCAGAGTAATCCTAAGCACTAATTTATTTATTTAAACTTCATGTACAAAGAGTGGCACATATGCGGATTTAATGCCACAAGGCATTCTCACCATGCATCATTCAATTATTTTTTCATCATTCTTTTCATTTAATTTCTGTAGATAACGTTTCTACAAAGTCGGTTTAACAAAAATGTAAACCACCGAGTCTTAACTATAGAAGTGTTATGGGACCCCCAAGCCTACAACGATTTAAGTCATCAAACATATTGAAGGGTTTGAAAAAAAAAACAATAGAAACTGTATCCCCCCATGACAATACAGAAAATGACTCCATCCACTCCAAAAGATTCCAGGAAACCAGTTTCACAACAACAATGGTAAAGTTACAGTAAGTTGCTCCTGTGCCGGTGTAAGTTCACAGCAGAGAACCAAGAGATGACTGTCGTTGTGATGAGCATTCATCTCGTGAACTTGTCACAAGACACGCACTTAAGCGTCGAAATGCATTACCGCTAGTGGGGGTCGCTGTTAGAAGTGCAAAATATTAGTTAGTACTGGACTGTTCTTCGATGGTTAGAAAGCCCGTAGATTATCGGTTAATAAAAGGATAAGACTAGCTAAAATGGGGCTGGGCTGGCCACATCTGTCGCATGCTGAAGGAGCTAAGGGCTAAGGTAACCACACAATGTGTCCTAAACAGCAGCAAACAGAAGAAAGTGACACAGCAGAACTCGACTCTTTCCATAAGGATTGGCGATGAACAGCACTCTATAGGGATTAGTGGAAGGAGTGAAGGGAGGCCTTTTCCCTGCGGTGGGACACAAATGGCTGATAATAATAATACAGAGTAATATGGAGTAAAGCAGTCATTGTGCCGATAGTCGTGTAGGCCAATGGTTTAATAGCCAATAGCCTCGACCAACATCTGAGGAGGCTCTCGCTCGGCAGCTGGATAAAGGCCTTGATTCAGAAAGCAGTACTTCTGGAAACGGCGCGTATTGTTAGGAGGTTCCTCTTTGAAGAACCCTGACCACCCACCGGTAGCTCGGACCCTGTTCCCGGAGCCGATGGGCTGCTATTTTTTTTATTTTTAAATGTTTTTTTACATGTTTTTCGTAAGATATATTATAATAAAAATGTAAAAGATAAGAAGAAAAAATTAATAAAGGATATATTGATGATATGCAAGACCCTACTTACGTTTTTAAAGAGCACGAAGACTAATCCTTAAATTACGCCATTTTGCAGCGTAATGGAGGAAAGTACAGAAATTATCCACAAAGAGGAAAGGCTCTATTCATTGGCAAAAACAAAGACACCGAATAATCATTCTTCCCGCGATCTCTTACCACTTCCAACCTCAATAGCGATATTAACTGTCACTGCAAGAATCGCTCGTTTGATTAATCGCAGCGACAGACGGACAGACAGACAGACACAGGTGAGCTCATTCCGAACTAATTGCAAACACCAACCTCCTTTGTTCAAGTGATTGTTGCCTTTTGTGCCAAGATTACATTGACTGAAATCATTCTCCGATGGCACTAGCATTTCATTTGTCAAAATCAGATCGAGCTGTCACTGAGATCGTGTTCAAAAGTTATTGCGAGTGAAATTGGAGTATATTGAGATGATTATAATATGTAAATTATTGTCAGTTTGATTGCAGCTTGTGTGGGAGGTTTATGATCCGGTGGAAATCAAAGGAAAGACAAACGACTTGTAGAGAGAGAGAGCAGTGATAGCCAAATAGCACATGAATAAACGTCTTCGTAACTTAGGACCAACCACCAGAACTAATTAAAATAATTTATCGGTTCTATAACCCGATTCGGAACGGTAAAGAGACCGTAACTGAATCTTGAGGAAACTGACATTACCAACCGACGCTTAGCAGATTTCGTCGCATTCCCCTATACAAAGAAAATGCCTATATCTTTATGTGATATGGTTCTATGAACCGATCAACGACCCATAGGCAATTAACTTTTCTTTAAGTAATTTTTTGCATGTTCACAAACAATACGCCATTTACCTTTCGACATTTACCTAAACTAGATTATCTACCTACCATAAACAACTTTTCAATACCAATTACCAAAACGTGATTATAAACAAAATAAGCCGAGCTTACGTACAGATCAAAATAGACAAATTAAATCACATTAGAGTGCCCATTCACAGCTTCCCAAATATCAGTATAATCAGTGAGCATCGTTTTATCCTCGTTGTCGGCTGAATGATATTTGATAGTGGTTAGACCCTGTTAACGATAAATACGACCCATTCAAATATCAATTATATGTTCCTGTGTTTGGTCTAAATGCGTTATGTAGAGCGTTAGATAGGAAATTCTTAATCACATCAGATCTGTTAAAATTGCATTTGAGAAGGTAAACTGAATCATACGGTTTTTATAACTGCAAAAGCACACGAACAGTAATTACAGACACAGGCAAACTGAAGGACGTATAAAACTAAAAGAGTAAATACTGGCCAAGTAGCTCAATAAGTGTGACATGTCATCAAAATTTCTGTTTCGATAAGTAATTTTATACCGCACTAGCTTATGCCCGCGGCTTCGCCTGCGTGGAGTTCTGGAATTGCACACAGACTATAATTTACCTCTGTGAAAAAATTTCATCCAGATCCGTTCAGTTGTTCTGGCTTGGTTGAGTAACAAACACCCATCCATACAAACTTTCGTATTTATAATACACATAGTTAGTGAGATGTACCAGAAAGCTGTGGTCATATTTAAGGGTGTGATACAGGCTATGAAACTGGAAACTTCTTCCATGGAACAGACATCATAATCCAGCAAAAATAATCAGCTATTCAAACTCAAAAGCATTTATTTCAATTAGACCACTACAGGTACTTTTGAATGTCAAAACACAAAAAAAGTGAAGCTACAGTCCCAGTCACAAGGCATAATAACTTCTGATAGTACTGTAGTTGGCCATCCCAAGGCGTAGATCTCTTGATTCTCTCTCCCACAAATGTCAGAGACAATTAATTATTTTTTCACGATTACGTTGTTGGTATCATGGAGAAAGTTCTCCTTTGTCCACCACCAATTTTGACCATGACGTAACGATAACAAAACTAGTCAACTCTACGCTTCTCAAAATAACTCGCTTATTCTCATCAACTTCGACCAAATCCCACAAATAAACCCTATTCAAATATAAATTTATTGTGATTAACACTAAACGCTTCAACACTCATACTAATTATTTTGTTTGTTCCTACCACCTTTGTACCACCTACAATAGCTTGAAAAGGCGCAGCATAATGCAAGCTAATGTGGTCAGATATTCGTACTTAAGCTGTAATGTGAGACGCTGCTATGGTGTGCCAATCCTTTTTAATATCGGGTTTTGTTTTAAGAATGCTTTCATTAAGAATTTGCGTTGAAATGCGAAACGGGTATGGTATAATTTACACTGAGTACACCTGATTGCTTATTAGAATTGTGAACCCTTTGTTTTATACAATACGGGCTGTTGCTTTGCGTCCTCGTCAAATTCAAGGAGGTAACTATGCTAATGATTCTCGATCCGAATCAATAATAAAATGGTTAAGTATTGGTTTTTAGTTTTTTCTTAATATCGGAAATCGGTAAGTGTACACCACCCGTATGCTCGCGGCCCGTCTAATACTAGCCCTATAACCGCGCTTTCACACACACGCGTGCGTTTGTTTAAAAGCAGACGTTTATTTGATAAACGGGTTATTCTCCTCTTTTGAGAAGGGCTTCATTCTGAAATAGTGTCTAATAAAAAAAAAACAAAGCTGAAAAAAGCAGCATTCATTATTATTGACCAGGTACCGTCATTTACATTGATTATATTTATGTGTTTTATGACAACCTCCTGAAATTTGACGAGGATGCATAACTACATCTCGTATAAGTAGTTTTTGCGCAGTCGTCATATCATCATCAACATCATCATTCCATTCATCATCATTCTCGTGCCCTGATGCCAATATATTTGGGGTAGGCGCATCATATCTTCTTTTTCATACTTCACTGTAAGTCGTTATCCAAATAGTCAACCCCTTCGTATGTATTGGTTAATTTCATGGCACCATAAAAAGATGCTCCTGTCCCTTCAATACGAGATTCGAAATCAACTAATTACCTTGTTTTGTCTTACTAAATCTTTTAGGACTTGTGTCTTTTGTAGTTCCTAAAGGAACCAAATTTGCAGATCCACAATTTGGTCTCTACATTAATAGAGCTCCCTGTTTTCATTAATTTGTTACATTTTACGATAACCACACCCTAGAAAATAATAACACAGATCCTTTACAACGGACCACAACATCAGAACATCCACACGCATGTTTCTAATAAAGAAAAAACGACACACAATACCTCAGGGCTGTCATAGAAAAATACCTCAATAATACCAGCACGAAAACGTACCAATTAATGAGGTCCTATTCATCATACGTTGTCACCTCCATCGGTCAAGCACAATACACCAGTTTATCCGACAGTCGTACACAGAGGGTAGTTCGCACGGACAGTAATAAGCCTCCTACTGTTTGCTTAGGAAACTCTATGAATTTCCTTGTTCAAGGGAATTTGGGGCTTATTTCAGGGATTGTAAGGTTGGTTTGTTGAGGTTATGTTTGTTTAAGAAACTTTATGATTTTTCATGTTCAAGTGAGTTTGAGACGTATATCAGAGATGGTAGGGTTGGTTTTGGAATAGATGTGGGGTAGTTAGAAGTTGGTGTTGTGAATTTGTTTGTCGAATAAGTATGGAGTATGGAAATATGGTTTGAATGTAGGACAAAGTTGTTTCTGTGTGTAAAGTGTGTCAGAGGGCAGGTTTATTTTCAATCACGACCGAATATAGGCTTTAGTTTACAGAAGAAACGTAATACGTGTTAAAACAGATAATTAAAGGAAATGTCAAACATTAATATGTAGCTGTTTAAGCAATGGGAACTGGCTATAATTAGCTTAAACACAGGTTCGCAATCTGTGCGGTACATCTCGTAAGCCACCATGTGCGGGTTGGTCTTTTTGGTTCCAAGACATGGCGGTTTCTTCACAATCTTGTCCTTCCCCACTTTAAGATTTTTTTCTTTTTTTCTTTCGGGTGGTTAGTACCTAACCCGGTGTCAGAGTTTTCATGCCGCCCATGGGCCCCTAACTTAGCTTAGGAATACTGGAGATGTATGATAAAAATCAGCAAAGTAAAATAGAATCGATCGAACCCACGGCCGACTCCTAAGGCCACCAAATGTGAAACTGAGCAGTACCTTTAGCAATCCTAGAATTTCCATTCATTGCACTACGACCGAAATTCTCAAAGGACCAATCACCACTTTTAAAACAAAACAATATCAAATTAGTAACATTTCCAAACCTATCACTAATATTATTACACTCTGTCTACCCCAAAATAGTAATAATACGTCATTGTCTGTCTTTGTGGTAATCGCCCGCTGTTTTTCTACTTAATTGGACAAGAAATCAAAGGAAAGAGAAGTGTCAAAGAAATGTTTTTCTTTTTCTTTCATTCGGTACGCGTTAACGCTATTAATTTTATAGATTGTTTCTGTGTAAGGGTGGCAAAGAAAATAGAATCAGATGATAATATTCTCAAGTCTTTAGATAGCCACATCGTGTGTCAGTTATCTTTTAAATTAAGAAAATACTTAAATGCTACTCAATTTTAAAAATTATAAAAAAAAAACTTCATTTCTTTTTAAACTATAAGACAAAAAATTATTAATAAAAAACGACAACATATTTAACGAAGCATTAAATT
The DNA here is from genome assembly GCA_964057025.1 of Standfussiana lucernea. Lineage (NCBI taxonomy): Eukaryota > Metazoa > Arthropoda > Insecta > Lepidoptera > Noctuidae > Standfussiana > Standfussiana lucernea. Next base: position 15,388,540 of record OZ059796.1, read on the forward strand.
ATATTTTATGGCAAGTAAAAGAAGGGAAATACTTTAAAGAAAAATAATAAAGCAAAATAATATGAGACTAGCTCTAAAATTTGCATACATACTCGTAAAATCAGCTGTCCAATCGTATTGAAAACTTAAAACAGATAAAAGAACAGCTTTCAATAACATCGTCGATATTGCTAGCCTCATAAAATTAATATCCCATAAAATGAAAGCGCCAATTTCAATTTCAGGTCCACAAAACCAGAGACAATTGTCATTTATAGATTACACGAGACGCCATCTTTTTTTTTTATTTCAAGTCGAGAACAAAAGTTGTAAACTTTATGTCACTGTTCTTTAAATACAAGGTGTTTGGAAGAAAGACCGACACACTTTGCTCAGGGGATGTTATATCCACGTTTCCACCCACAGAACCTGTGCGTCAGGGTAATGTAAACATAATTTTCTTCGTTTTGTGAAATGTTACCACAGAGTCATGAAAACGATGTTTGATGATGTTTTGATGTTATCTACAATGTACCTAATATTCAAACTTTAAAATAAAGTTCTGGTATGAAAACTTTTAATCTACTACTCGGGTCGATCTTCAGATTAAGCCGCGCTTGCTTGGGTTGATCCGTGGATGGGTGACCACATCCGAGTTTCCTCGGTGCCTTGGAAAGCACTTTATGCCGTGTTGGTCCCAGCTGTCAATTGTAGATTATTGGACAGAAAGTCTGACAACCAGTCTTACGAAGGGGTATCGTATTACCCAGTGCTAACTGGGTTGTGAAGGTCAGATAGGCAATCGCTCCCTGTAAAATAGTGGTATTCAGCTGCATCCGGTTAGACTGGAAGCCGACCCTAATATAGTTGGGAAAAGGCTAGGCAGATGATGACTGTGCTTGCAAGTGACACAACCAAACCTTAAAAAAGTTGAGGCGGTCCTTCCATAAAACACAATGTATTACTACAGCTACAGGCGAGCAATAATTCTAGTATAGTTTTACTATACTGTGGTACTAGTCTCGTCTATGGCCTACTAGCTCGCCAATGATCGTGCGCACTTATGGCCTGTGTCGACATCAAACGATGCCGCTCTTTTGCGCAGTCGCGGTGACTACAAATAAGAAGGTATATCTACAAGTTTGATATTGCCATTGCATGTGAATACAGATTAACTATAATTCCTTGGAAATTCTTTTTTTTATTTAAGCTTTTGAGACTAGTTTTAAATAGTTAATTTTGTGGGGAGGTTTTAATTTCTTGTGATTTAATCTTCTGTCTAGCAATGCAGCTTACACAACGATTGATAAAACGATTAGCCATATTTAAAATGATATCTGTCTATGCAGGCTTGATTGTCAGTTTGTGAACCACTGCTGCAAGGTTTCGGCTGGGCCTGTTACCTTGCAGCAATGATTTCACAATCTGTTTCTGTTTTTGTCTTTGTTAGTGTGTTACTAACATAGTTTGTAAGTACATTGTTACTAACACTATGTGTCTTGTTGATTGTACAAATAGATTTTAATTTAATTTTATGTATTGTGTTTTGTATGGATTATAATGATCTGAAATAAATGAATTAATAATAAAAGTCCTTAGTACTAAATATGTTTTATCTCAAGTTACCAAAAAATCTCGGTACCTACTTATTATTATTATTATTAGATATGCTTAGGCTTTGAGTTTTATTGGTAAAATTTGCATTAATGAAAAATTAAATAATAAAAAAAAATACTTAGTAGGTGGGTACCTACTTATGAAATATCAAAAGATATGTACGTGCACGGACACAAACTTCACGGTTACTCTTTTAAAAATATGTAATTGGGAATAAATATTTTGCCATGTTACAGAGAAGAGCGGGAAGGGCTTTCTTAAAATCTAAACTTATTTGCACAAAAATCCGCGGCCAAGTTAACCCTGCGGCGGCAGTACCACACGCGCAGCACCCACTACGTCGTAACGAAACGCCGCGTTTTTTTCAAGCGTAGTGCGTGTTACCAACGAGCGTCCAATAAATCATCCGGCGGCCGCCCCTTGATTTAATATTGTCATAATAATAAAAACGCGCGTTAACGCACTGAGGAGACCGTCAGCTGATGTTGGATAGATGCGATAAAGGTAGGTAGTAGGTAGAATAGTCAATAGATACCAAGACCTGTCTTTTGTAAGGAAACGTTTAACTATAATGATTATACACTGAACCACAACTATAGTATTGGGAATTTAGAGGTTAGTTAGTATTTCCGACCGGAATGCTAGTAGTGATTTCCTAAGTCACATAATATCTTTATGTCTGAAGTAAAATAAAATATGTCAATGATATGGTTGGTTTTCCTGGTGTAATTTTCTGTTTTCAGTATATTTGATCTACTGTATAATCATCATAAGAAAGTAAATCTTTACTTTCTTTTGCTGATTGGGAGAAACACAAGCTAATGTGTCCATGCTAAAGTGTCTCATCTACATCCAAGTCTTTGCCTGCAATCCGTCTCCGCGTTTTATAGCTGATGACCTTTTTTGCCCCACTTCGGCAAAGCTTTTGACACCTGCGCGATAGCTACTTTAATTTGCCCCGGGTCGGTTAATGCGGTAGAAACATCAATAACACTTAGCACCGCGGCGGTCTTGCAGACCGGCGGCCCGTAATTAGGGGTTAAAATTGACACGTTAGCAAAGTGATGGGATATGAGGCATATATTATTATACTTTATTTTCTGCATTTTTAATACCATTTTTTGATGGTTTCATTTTGAGGGTTAATTTGAGTTAATATAAAGGTATTATTAGGATATTAGGATATTGGTGATGTTTCAAAGAGAGAAAAATAAATTAATTAAATCATGGTTGAACGTTCATCTCAGAATGCTTTAACATTGAAAAAGAACTTACCCGTGATGTTTGTCGTTTCGGCTTTCATCCTCAAAATACATTGATGACCTTTGATTTAATTTTTTCATTTAGTAGTTACTTCCCAGTACCGGGCTCATTTGCTTTTGTAGATTCATTATTAGTTCTTAATACTGAGCTTATCAGCAGGAACACTGGCTGTGTTGCTGATAACATCGTATCGCGATCATTAATCGCCTGGATCCGGAGAATGTCTCCCTGCAATAATTAAACGCAACACCTGCCAATGTATGGCACCTCCTTGAAACTGTGAGGTAGGCCAAAAAGCCAGAAGGCACCGAATACTGGAGAATGTCCAACATTTTGTTAAAAGAGTGTCCATTAAGTATCTCGGTCGTTCTTCTCCGTACAGATCTATGTTTTGGATCGGGGAACTAGCCTCTACTTACTTAATAACTGATCGACTCATTGACAGTTCAAAAGTAGATGGTTTAATTAAAAATCAGCGCTTTGAGTTTGATTTTACGAAAATTTGGGACCTTTCGGTAGATACTGGAATTTGAAGCGAAATAAAGACATAATGTTGATTCGTAGTTTCGAATCAAGTTTTTATCAATGTTCCCTAAGGGCTACTCTCAAACATCTTTTTACAAACCAAGCCAGGCAATCTTTATATCGATTTGCAAGTTCTTGCCGACCACAATGACAAAAAGCCAAAAATATGAGCAACAAACAAGTCCCCCAAATGAAAAGTAATAATTTAACATTCCCGTTGGCTACATCAATCAGTAGGTAAAAAACACAAGATATCATCTATAAAAATTATCCGTGGTACATTTAGCTGCGGCTGCGTCGCGGTATGGCCGGAATGTCCCCCGCGCATGCGTCGAATTTGTTACACGCCCTCGTTATACGCTGAGGTAAAAACTGTGGGACTTGACGGATTTTTGGCGGTTGGGACAAAGGAAAGGCGATATTTTCAGGTACATTTTAGGCGCAATTACGATTGCCCTCCATCCTGGGATGGCAACATTCGCTTTTCTCTCATCCTCATAGACCGGTGGAGCACTCAGCTTACAGAGTGAAGGAATCAGCGAAGAGACTGTACACCGATGGGTATTTGGCTAGTCCACTGAAACCATGACCATGACCAAAAACGGCCAGGATGACTGTTGCATACCTTGAAGAATATAAATGCTTAACAAGTTAAAACCGATGTACTTTGTGCGTAACTAAAAATAACGGTTGACCACATAACATTATGAAACATGTTAACATCAAATTGGAAATGCGACTTCTAAACAAGCGTAATATGTTTGCGCTAAATCCTGCATCAAAATGATGGTTCAAAGATATTATGATGTTAACAATCGACTGTGTGTGACAGCAATGAAAGATGATTTGACGACATCTGTACCAGCACGTTTCATCGATGCTATAAACATATTTGCAGAAACCCGGCCACAATCTTCGGGCAGTATTGTAAGCTACCTCCGTGGATTTATGAGGAATCATATGGACCAATTACAAACCCTGTTTTTATAATTACATTAAGAACATTAATTTTCTGCTCCTCAAATCGCTCTCTACCTCAAACTTGCACCACGCCACCTCACTAATGACGAGTTTGGGAAAAACGTTTAAGTCGGAGGTTGCGCAGGAGTCATTCGTTACGGCGCGCGGCGACACTCACGTATAATGATCTAACACCATACGTATGCTGCGCTGTGTCTAGCTGCATTTTTGGAAGAGGTGGTTTGAAAGCTTTTGCAAAAGATGGAGCCATTTGGCGGAGTTAATTTTTCATTTGTGTTTAATAAAAGTGAAGAAATATCAATAAACGGTTTTCGTTAGGGTAAGCATCCTAGCCACCCTGAGATAGCAGTTTATTGATCCTTAAGGGATTACTCGTGTTCTATGAAAACTGCTTATTCTTCCTCTTACCTACCTTTACACTGATTTAGATCTAGTCATTTTAATGTCTTTTTTTATTAATATAGAAGTAAACCAACCTTGATAATAGTTTTGAGGTCTTCATTTTTAATACTACTGAAATTTTCAAACCCATGTCTTCGTTCAGAGTGGTTCGTACAAAAAATATAATTTTAGGCTCAGTATCTTCATTCTGTAGATTCATAGACACTAGGACACGTATACACAGTGTCCTTAGCTGGAAAACGTATTATCATAAAGAATAACACGACGCAGTCGGTAATGAGTTCTAAATGCGCAGGAGATGACGGACGTTAGTCTCACGGCCTCGCTATTAGTGGTCAGCTGTATATCTGGCATTATCCCCACATTATGACCAACGTGTTCAAAGATCACAGGTAGTGCTACATGTGTGTATCAGTCTGGAATAGCCTGAAAATCTTCAGATAGAAGCTGCTTTCGTTCTTCGTTTTCGATGTGGTAGTTGCTGAATTGTCAATTTTCTTTGGTAACCATTTTGGTTGGATGGAGCGTATGTTCAACTGTATCATGGATTTAATTTAAAAAATGTTTTTCGTTTAGCCCATTCGTCCACAACTCTACTTTAAAGTGACTCGTTATAATTTTCTGGTTACTCATTGGTTTTTATTTTTATCTTTTTCTTGTAGTTAGTGCCTAGCCTGGTTTTTAAGCCACCCATGGGTCTCTGGCTTGGCTTTACATGCCTTGAAAAAATCTCAGGCATGCTGGTATGGTTTCCTCACGATGTTTTCCTTCACAGAAGCAAGTTATAATTATACAATACGTATGTACATGAATCAGAAAAATCAGAGAACCGTGTCTTGGGTTCGAACTCGAGGCCTATGACTTGGCAGTCCGATGATCATACCACTAGGCATGCTCATTTTAGATTTAAAATTGGTTACTTCGGATAAGCGTCATTTTGAAAGGCCTTTAAGTTGATAAGTAAACTTGCAGATGGGTACTAACTGCTGTCTATAAAACATCCATAATACTACACTAATAGATACTATGACACATAAGTACCGAAACTAATGGTTATTTTAAGCATAGCACCCCATCGTGGTCTGTTTTTAAGACAGTGTTCCTACAACGGTTTTCTCATGACCTCCTGGTAACTCAATAAGCAATGACTAGTAACATCTTTAGCTACCATCAAAACTGTGAGGTTAACATCGGGTTAATTACTCACAAACGTAACGCTACAAGTTAAGTTTATTAATTACAAAACATTTATTTAGTTTTTAGATCTGTCTGTCTAATGTCTGGGAACTTCTGACTGTTAAGTAGCGTTAATGTCTTCGAATAAAATAAGATCTTGTTTTGTAATTGAGTATTTGATTTGGAATGATATCTCTTTTAATGTGGGGTGTACTATTAGGTACACCTCTGCCTAACACTTTGGGGATTACAGGGGTGATGTTATGTTATGTGTTACGATATCTCCTTTTAGCCAACAGGCTTCGATGGCTTATCAATTTGAACGTAGGTATTCTGAAATCTTGACAACTAAAAGACAAAATGAAAAGTGCCTTCATAAAAATATTACAAGCACCCATTTATCTTTCAATCGGAACTCAACAACACTGCTTGACTGCAAGTCTTCTTTTATAAAAGTTCAAAATGTTCGGCCCAATGTTCAGCTATGCGAACTCCGCTCACTGATGCAGTAAGGTGCTGAGGAGGGCATGCCGTGCAAGATGTAAGGTGGGCCATTATTAACTCATCGACAATCAGCACAGGTGGGCTAACCCCCACCTCTTCGTCTTGATAGTGAAGGCATTATAATGGCCTATTGCTTTACCAGACAAGTTGCACAAAATAGCTCTACCACTTCATCTATTTCGTGTCGCATAGTCAAAAAATAAATAATATTCTAATTAGGAAGTCAGAAAACCCAGACGAACACCTAAATCTAGGCACAGTTCACTGACCTCACCTGCCCAATTACAAATATTTGTTTTCAATCAGCAATCATAGAGATAATTAAACTTAATTATATTCTTTCTCTCAGAAGCCACGCACCACCGGGTGGTGTCTCGCCACAGAGTAGATTGATACAGAAAGCCGACTTCATACTAAAAGAGGCAACAGGCACGCATAGACGCGCACAATCGCACTTACGGCGAACTCAAAGCATCCCAAGCTAAAGCGAATGACAGCCGCGAGAGTGGAGAGTGGTAGAACTCGCTGTAAGTACACTGACATCAGCTGCTTATGGCCCCTGAAAATATTATCGAACAATCCGAGAGTTCTAAGATATTTTCATGTCAGCTACACCGCATGCCGACAGATAATGTTAATAGACTTCGAACTCAAGTCACCCGCTGGTCTGCAGCAAAGACAATTTCAACAAGTGGGAGCTCATGGACGGCTCAGATCTCCGGTGCGTATGGGCGTATAGATCTCCGGTGCACATGAGGATCTTATACCTGAAGGCCCCATACATCGCTAAACATAACTGAACTTATTAACAACTTTCTTATTAGCCATCGATACGCTAAGGATGATGATAACGGAACTGACATTCTGTACCTTATCTACTCAATGTTCTCGCGGCGGGCGCTCGCTTCATTAATTAAGAGATGTCTTCATCTGGGCGGCGCGGCGCGGGCGCACACAGGGCTCCTCTTAACAATGCTATCGGGTTACTACATAAGATGTGGTGTACAATGGTTGGGTGTTTTGTTTTTATCTTGGCGATGTTTCTGGTGTTTCGGTAAAGATAGGTCTTTTGAAATCATGTAGTTGTTTGGCAAACTTGTTGAGTTGCCAGTATTTCCTCATTATTATCTATAACGGGCCAATGTGGCCTGAAACCAGCATAACAGAAAAGTATCAACGCCATAGAAAAATATGTTCAAAATCAAAGTCAAAGATTTATTTGCAGATAAATATGGTTACAAAAGTTCTTAAAATGTTAGGTAATATTAGTAGCTCTTTGAGAGTAGTATTAGCTATTGGTGCATAGCTTAAATATAAATTAATTATGACTAAATCAGGGGAAATATATTCTATTAGTATTTCCTTTATTTATTCTTAATTCTTATTTTTTACATTTTTAAATATTCACATATAAAATAATTTAAAAAAAAACATTTAAAAATATAAAACTATTATTATTATTTATTTATTCTGCTGTTCTATGGCCATCCTTCACGTATTGGCAGTTTCTTTGAAAAAAAAACTATAAGTTAACAAAGTCATAAAGTGTTATAGCTATAAAATTAAACAAGAATGTTTATGAATCAGCGAAATAGCTGGCATTTGCCACCTGCGTAGTTTACGAGAAAATTAAATATTGACGACACAGTAATCGTTACGAGTATATTGTAACTTTTGCCATGCTAAAACGGCGTTATCGTTAACATATTTCTTTAATAACATAATCATACATTTCTCTATTGGTTATAATTTGCTTGGTACTGGTAGCGAAGTATTTTACTTTAACTATACTATAGTGTAGTATTTAATGAAAAATTCAAATTATCCACCAGAAAAGAACATTGTTTAATAGAATTTACTTTAAAACAATATCAAATTGCGACCTATAATTACTGAGTTCATTTACTAAAGAAATTTTAATTAAAGCGGCGTCTACACTATAGTTTTCGTGTCGCCTGTCAATTGTCAATCATTCTGTCCTAAGCTTAGTAACAAAACTGTCGGCGGTCTGTTTATTAGACCGATGGATCTCAAAATTAAGGCCGAGCATAGATGTAATAATTTATTCTGTAAATTGCACTAATTGTGCGAGTTATCAATCTTGTGGTCTCTACTTACAATGATCGATAATTTCGATTCCAGGTCGTAAAAAACGTACCTGATTGTTTCTTTATTGTTAATTCGGCTAGAGTTCTGTCTGTGTGGGTTTTCGTAATCATACCAATAAATGGCTATTCTAATATTATGTTTCTAATTTAAGATTACAATGCAAAAATAAATGAAAGCTCTAATTTAACAAAATTCATTAAAGATCTTTTTAGTGTTTTTTTTTTACATAATTTTTAGTAAAATAACTGTTAGGTATATACAAGGTGTTGTTTTGCATCCTCGTCAAAATTCAGAAGGTTGTCATAGAAGACGTAAATAATCAATATAAAATACGGTACCTGGTCAATAATAATAAACGTTGCTTTTTTTTTGTTTTAATCTGATACTACTTCTGAATGAAGCCTTTCTCAAAAGAGGAGAATCACCCGTTTTTCGAATATACGTCTGCGTATTAGACGGGTCGCATTTTAATACGGGTGGTGTACACTTACCGATATCCGATATAAAAAATTTAAAAAAAATTACCTACCCATTTTATTATTGATTCTGGATGAAAATCATTAGCATAGTTACCTCCTTGAATTTGACGAGGATGCAAAACTACGCCTTGAATAACACAAAATGGTAGGTACGGTCTATAAACTTTGAGATACACCACTAAACGAGACATCTAATCTATAAAACCCTATAATTCCGAGCATTCGCTTAATTTCACTTTATTCTTAATTATTAATTATCTGCATTACTGTAATTACACTTTTCTTCCACCTGTTGCGAATGAAATATCATAATGACGTGGTTTTTGCCGTAAACTTTGTTGAACGGTTATAGGCATGAGCCATGCCAAACTGGCTTAGCGTGTTGTTAGGAACTAAATGTTAGGAGAGTTCTAAATAAAACGCATTCTATTCGATTGTATTGAACCTTTTACTGAAATGCCTGTTAATGTGAAGTCTTTCTTCGAAGTCCTTGCGTAGTTATATTATATTGACCATTAATTTTAATGAAAACCGTCTTCACTTTAAATACTCATCATTGGCCTGCTTTTTGCCAACTATGTTGGGGTCGGCTTCCAGTCTAGCCGGATGCAGCTGAATACCAGTATTTTACATGGAGCGACTGCCTATCTGACCTCCACAAAACCCAGTCAGTAGTGGGTAATACGATACCCCTTGGTAAGACTGGTCTTCAGAATTTCTGGAGACTAACTTCCTGTAACGACTGTCAAAGATCTTCAAATAATAGCCCGGACCAATGGTTTAACGTGCTTTCTGAGGCAAGTGAAAACGTCGGTATGTAATGGGTGGTCACCTATCCATGGACCAACCTAGGCAAGCATGGCTTAACCTAAAGATAGAAACGAGTAGCTGTTATTATTTAGCTACGAGCTCCTCCGAGGCTTCTAAAGGAATGCCTAGATAAAAGCCAAATCTCTGATTATCATCGGAAGTTGTGGCTTTTTCTGGGGGTTTGTGCTAGCAAGTCGTATTACTTGTCCATTATTTGTAGTGGGTTCTGACACAGGCTTTGTGTAATTAATTTCATTACCACTCAGGGTGTGGTGGATTACGGCCGACCCCCTCTTATATCTTATCGAGACGACGCCTGTCTCCTAGTAGTAAATATGATAGGTCGATCAAGTTTTACTTATAATTCTTTTGGTTATTCGCTATTTATGTCGACAAACATCTGATAGGCAACTTTACCCTTTTCTGCACACCCATAAAAACATGTTTTTCTGTTTTTATTTGTTTGTAAACCAATCAAGGATATCGATAGTCATAAAACAGTGGATGAAAGGTACATTGTTGACATAATGTAAACATTTCCTATTCTAACATTGTAGTGTGACATTTGGTATAATTAGATGCAAGCTGCTGTCCCTACTTGTATCATATAAATACATCGTAACGATAGATATTTTTATTACACAACTATTTAAAAGGACAAACGACTTAATTGTTTTAGAATTGTATTCTATTAAAATATTGTTTTTCCTGCGTTCAATAAAAAGTAGCAAAGAAACGATATTAACCTTTTTATATGATATATTTAATGATACCAGTAGGCGATGCTAAGAACACATCATCTTTGCAATATTCGTCACTATCATATCCAAAGTTGATGGCAATAGGGTCGTACCCTATGACGTGGGACTTACACATATTTGGCAAAATGTGTGTGTACTATAAGCAATACGCCTGTGCCGAACCCTTCGGGGAACATTGGCGTCTTACGCTACATCAAAATTCCAAATACCTGATTAAATTTCGGACACCATCTTGAAACTATAGCCTCACCTATAATCCCTTTCTTTTAAGTCGGATAGGCAGAAACTACAGATGACCTCACTGCGATCCTGACAAACGCATTTTGCCTTCATCCATGGCTATTTAACCTTAAACAAAAATTCAAAACCGCTACACAAGTAACTCAACACTATTCTCTCTACCGACCCCCGTAAAAGATAGCGCAAATATAGGTTGGCTAAACGGTAGAGTTTCATAGCCAGTTGGTCGGGCTTGCCCTACGAGGCGTAAGTGCAAAATATTGTGTTACATTACCTGCGCCTGCCGGCCTATAGACCTATATCGTGCTGGATCATGTTTAGACCAGTAGCCGAACAGGGTCGATGGAGGATCCACTTAATAATAGATGAGCAGATGAATGGTATATTATAAATTGTGGAGTTGCCCCACAAACGATGAGACACTTGATATCGTGTCCTGCCTTGCCTGTTGCTTGCACATCACAGGAGCTGATGTGCCGAACTCGTCGCCAAATTTTGGGCTGACTCAAGTTAAATTGCCATGTACACGTTAAGAAGATGAATTGTTGATCAACACCCGGTGCCTGAATTGGGGATTTGAAAATTGTCAAACTCGAGCATTTCTTAAGGTTCCTTCGACGTAGCCCGTTTTTATCTTCAAAGTAAAAAACTGGGTGTAAGATATAAGTTATACCCAGTTTTTTTAAGTAAGTAATATATTATAATTTACTGCTTGGTTTTGAAATGTTGTTTGCTTCTACAATCTTTAGACATTACTGTTGCCTTCATAGAAGTATGCGAATGACTTTCGTATGACTTTCTATTTGAAATCATGCAACTTGTATTTGACCTTACAAACCAGCGAAGGCTTCCAAGATTTTTTTTTTTGAAGATGTTTCTTTGTCCAATTTTAACAACCCCTCAATCATTTCAGGTGAGTGGCACAAGACCAGGTAATTCACTCCGAAATTTTTCGTCCATTCACTAATAAAGTTCTTGATATTCGCTATCCGGTTTCAAGTTAATTCCAAGTACTCGGAGGTGGCTATCGGCATTCATCCAATTGATCGGATTATAAAACGGCGAGGGAGCGGGCGGTGTCGCGTTTCCGAATCTGTATGCGACCACAATGCGCATGCCGTTTCGCGGTAAAACGTGTTAATAATGTGGTGTGGGCGCAAGTGACAGGCGATGAGCAGGAAAGGGTAGGTAAAGAGCTTGTGTATAGTAACTTTCGCTGGCTGGGTGACATCTAATACGTAAACAAGTGGTCTGAAATCGAATTGTAGAATCGAAAATAATATCAAAATAATCTTAGCGCCACTGTCCATTTCATTTTCCTACATTAAAGAAAAGCAACACCATTTTTTCCACGATAAAAGTCACGTATCTATCGAAAATTGCCCAATAAACCTAAAGTAGAAACTCCAAAATGTGTCAAAAAAGCCTGCGTAGCTACTACGCCGTAGCCATTACGCCACGTCCGCTACGCAGTCGTAACCGATAATCAAACCGCTACGAGACATTTCGTCCGATTCTATTTGGGCCTACGAAAAGAACAATCGCTAGGTCGCTACCGCTTATCCCTTAGCCAGTAGTAACACGATACTAGTTCCCGTGGCTTTACATCTCGACCCTAATTTTATGGCTCATTAGCAGTTTTGCCCATCCTTTTTTGCAATAACCCGATGTGTCGTGGAGCATCGCTGATTTTTCGTGTGGCTTGGCCTTTATTTTCTTTCTTTCATTATGTCTGAACCACCGTATACCTCGAGTATCGGTTACGAGTAATTATAAAAGCATTGAGCTGTTTAAGCGAACTATTATTTAGTATGTCTTGGATGTCAGAAAATTGCTGTATTATAAAAGCTGTTGTGTTTTATTGAGGCGGAAGATTTCAAGTGTCTTTGTTTGTTCTTTTTATTTTTCATTGTTTATTATTTACTGGGGTATCCTTGGTTGTATTACTTTTACTATTTAATAACAATCCGGTAACGTTTACTACTTAACTCCTTACTCCGCCACACTGTATACGTATTCGGTGTGGAGGGGACACCGACGCGAAAACCGAAACCACATACTCAGTACATCATTCTGAATCCCACATAGAAATTTTTCGTCGGTCATTAAAAAAAATCAACTGTTCCATACATTCTGACCGTGAAGGTATTGCACTTTTGTAAAAAACATCAGATTTTTTTTTTAATAACGACGAAGAATTTCTATGTGGGGGGTTCAGAATTATGTACTGAGTATGTGGTTCACGTTTTCGCGTCGGTGTCCCTTCCACCACGATACACTAAGTTTTTTGATTACGTGGATCTTCTAGCATGAATTAGACTGCTATTCAAACTTCCTGGACAGGTAACACCCATTTTGCTTTCGTTTCCCAAAATTATCTTCATCATCCACCTATCATTTTCTCAACTATGTTGGGGTCGGCTTCCAGTCTATAAGAATGACGCTGAATACCCGTATACCTTTCATTTACTTAACGGTCAAAGGAATAGAAAACTGTATTTTTTTTTAAAGTTGTTAGTAAAGTGCCTGCAGTAGATGGATATGGATCTTTTGGCGTGGCGTGGTGGCGTAAATTACTCGGCGATCTTTTTTTTAAATTCATATTCATTCGAAACAATTTCTCAAATGGTCTCCAACAGCGTGTCTGTCAACATCATTCGAGTACCAAGAATCTGTATGCTGTACTGTACGAGTATGTTAGCTATGCTATGCCTGTTGTACTACTATAGTCTAACTATTCCAATTTTCGAATAGTCATATTATTTCTCTATAATAAGCAAGCTTCTCCATTTAATTTTGTCCATGGAAGTGAACTGATTTCCGAGATACAGGTTCTTTACCTAGTTTGGAAGTCAGGCGTTCATTTAGTTTTTAGCAGCCTTTGTTATGGTATAGACATAAGTAGACAAAATTGTATTAGGCTATATTTCTACTGAGCCCAATAAACGATTATTATTACTGTATAGGTTAGCTATGCCTTCTACAACATAGATGTTTAACCCGAGTATTTACACTGAAGCTTGCCCTCTAGCCCTAATCGTCCTCTCACCAGGCGCGGGGTCACTCAGGGGTCAGTCCTCGTTAACATTACTGCGCACAAATACCGACGTTGCGCACACGCAGGCGCCGTTAGAAGCATGCCCTGATTATTGTCAACACTATATTAACGTGGTTACTTTGTTAAGTTAACTTACGTCTTGTAAGGCTTTGTGATGTCAATTTGGCATGAACGTCATGAGAGAGTATTCATGCTAAATTGACAACACTGCAAATGAGGGGTTTTAGATCAGAATAGGGCGTTGGTAAGAGGCAATACATTTGTTATTACATTTTCATTTTATTTAAATATTAAATAGGCGTTTGGCCAAAACTCGCTTGATGTGAAGCGATGATGCGGCCTAGAGTGGAGCACGCTTGCCTACTTTCCGGCGCTGAGACGAGCGTTGAAAATATAACAGAGTACCTTTATTTAGGCATGTACATATATAAGTAGGTGTAGCCTATTGCTAGTGTATTCATCGAAGAAAAGAGATAACCTTTGGAAATAGATTGTCCTAAGTAACAGTCCCACAAGTAGGTTCTTTCTTTCTTCTTTATCGTGTGGTTAGTGCCTAACCTGGTGTCAGAGTTTTTATGCCGCCCATGGGCCTCTGACTTGGCTTTACATGCCGTCGAGAAATATCTCTCAGGCATGCTGGTTTCCTCACGATGTTTTCCTTCACCGAAGCAAGTGATAATTTATACAATACGCACATGATTCCGAAAAATCAGAGATGCGTGCCTTGGGTTCGAACTCGAGACCTATGACTTGGCAGTCCAACGGTCACACCACTAGGCTATCACTGCTTACAAGCTTTTACAAGTAGGTACTACTCTAACATTATACATGTATCTTACACAAAGTTTTCTTAAGATTTATTATTATGACCGAAGAATAATGCAGTCTGTACTCACACACACTGTGGTCCATCTTTCTCAAAAATGAAAATTGGGGCATTTGCTTGGCTGCAGGTTGCCGGGTTGCGGGCTGGTCCAGGTGGGCCAAGCGACGCACTGGGGTGGAACAAGATGCCACCGATACCCGACACCCAGTATTGATCACTTGTACTGTCACCGACGATAACGTTTTGTAGGTATACGTCACACTTTTTTGAAGACCCTTTGTCAACTTTTTCAATGTCTAATGCAAGGCTTTAGTGCTTAGAAAGAAATTAATTGCTTTGCATTTTAGATAATTAACCCGATTTCTCAAACACATCCTTAGAGGCTTTGCTTGGTAACTTAGTGATTGCAAAAATAGCCATTGCTAAATAACAAATTTAAAAAAAATGCTGACAATTTCTCTCCAAGCTTTCTCGGTTTAATGACCAATTATCATGTTGATAAAATAAAACCTAGGATTTTAACAAACTCCGTTGTAAAATTAAGTATTAATTCTGTATTCAATTTTCTTTCCCGCCCTTTTGCCACAGACTGTACTTCGCCACGGCTAACGTCGAATAAAAAGTACGCAAATCTCCGCGGATACGCGCGTAGCTGGATCGCGTTACACGCTAATGGAGCGTGCACGCGATCCAGCTCGCGCTCGTATGCCTAGCTCAAGTATCGATGCTGTTTTTTGGAAATTAAAAAACCTTTGGAGGTAAGTAGATACGCTTGGTAGGTGATCTGCAAAGACATAAATAGCTTTAAGTAAGTAGCTTGCCATATTCGTATTTTGTGTTTTTCTGCTTCTCGTGTCAAACTTTACATGAACCGATCATCAATTACATACTTTAACAGTATTTTTTCTTCTCAATGTGCTTTCTTTTAATCCTAGAATTTATTTTCCCTGCTTTTTTTTTAGCTGCAAGATAGAGGGTTTCTTACAATTACTAGACTGAATACCAGGACTTTACTATTAATGCCTAACTTCATTTAAAAAAGTGTTCATGGAGTTTCTTGTCTGTTCTTAAGAGGTCCTACGTTTCGACGAGCAATTAACTTCAACTTTTTGACTCACTGAGTCTTATCAAATCCTTGACTATTCAAAACTAGTAAGTTGTAAATAGTTTATTTGAAGTAAATGCTTTGAGTTTTCACATTACAAGGATCAAAAGTGGTATTTTTTTTAAATACATTCATACAATTTTCATTTTCACATTGGTACCCGACCTAATTCTCCAAATCGCATTTTCAGATTGGTACCCGACCTAATTCTCCAAATCCACCTGTTTCAAAAGCCATCTCCCTCAAATCCAACGAAACTTAACAAAGCGTCCTATCAGAGTCGTCATTAGTAAAACGTGTGGCGTATGTAAACAGACAGTGTTTGTGCTGATGAGATCTGGCGAGTGGGCGACGCCGCGCGCAATTACTTGTCAATTGAACTGTAGGCGCGGGCACGCGACTTGTGAGGGGCAGGCAGGGGCAGAAGGACAAGAAGATCTGGTGACTCCACCAGAGATAGTTGATGAAAAGCATTTTTGCTTAACCGAGACTTGTTTATTTATTTATTTCCTACATTATTGTGTACCAAGATCATCGAAATATTTACATTATTTACAAACTAATATTAGAACTAGCCACGTTGGATGGCAATGCTGATTCTTTGGCTAAAAAACATGCCAGCCTTCTGGTCACGTGAAGAGTCTACCAACCGAGACTAGGTTTTTCAACAGCAGTATACCCTTTTGCGTGTTTATTTTACGAAGTTTCTGCCTACCCATCGGAAAAAGGGTAACTTTATGTATGTATGTAGTACAGTCATGAGAGTGTGGTAGGTTGGTAAATAAATACATTTCCTTCTTAGTAAAATACGGGCTCAGAGACTGTATGAATCTTTGCGTTATTTTGAAAAGCACCCGCCATACTAGATTTCTATAGGTTGAGGTTAGGTGATTGGTTGTAGGTAAAAAATTGGATTCCAAATAGGGATCATTAAATGCATCGACTGTACCGCACAGGTTATAAATATTTTGATTGATCAATTTACGTTTGGAAAGCCCGAACAAAAGCATTTATCTATAGAAAGCCAAGTTTCACTAATGATTATGAATGAAGGTGTGTAGCCAGTTCATTTGCTGTATATGGTGTCATGCTTTAATTTGCCGAAAGCAATTTGTGGTTTACTATTCAAGTGTCGAATCATACTTCTCGGAATATCTTTAACACTTTAACAGGAAGCTGACACATTCTTTTAATTGAAGCTATCCAAATTCATTAATGAATCACATAAGTCCATTCTGACTTTGCAAAGACGTGTAATAAAGAAACTTGTGCTTTACTTTTTTTTGGTTTGCGACATTTAACAGTCACCGTGACATGACATAAATATGATTAATCTTTACTTCAAGAATAAGATTAATGAAGATGAGTATTAGCTGAAGCTTACTAAAACTTTTTTCAAACCTAAACTACTGTCTTCTCCACACAACACCTCCCGCACAGTCGCTGTCGCCTCGGACAAACTAATTAAACGTCAAGCATCGGGAGCCGAAACACAAACAAGCGTGTTTGCCCACAGATCGAGACGACCCTGTTGTTAATATTTTAAACTGGCAACATTTAGCGCGCCCTCATTGGTCGCCGGCAGTGGCGGGAAGCGCTCGTCATTTATTTTAATTTGTCATTTGATTTGACAGCTGATGTCAATGTCAACTTGATGTAAATTGAAGTTGGAGATTACTGGCGTTGTTTGAGGGGCACTGACCAATTGCTGCTGGTTGCACTGATTGGAGGCAGTAGCGGATAGAATGGAGCAGTTAGAAGTGGGTATGTCAATATTTATTTGTTGATGATTGGTTGTTTTGTTTTTATTTTGGTTAGATACAAGAGGCCCGGTAGCTGAGCGGTGCGTAGCTTTTGGATGACTTAGTAGATGAAACTAGAAATTATGGAATATTTTGATAAGAATTTGGAGACAGCAGAATTAAAAAACAACGATGTTTATTCGTCTTACGACTCGACTGGCAGCGTTTTATAAAGCGGTTAAGGTTTACCTTACTTAAAATCCTTACTTGTTGGTATATTTACACTTACCTATATCCAAAATGGCAAGCAGCTGACAAAAAAAAATCGCATCATTCCACTACACCCTTTAGAAACCAAATCTTATGACTTGAAGCATAACTTTAGCAAAAGCACAATAGGCTGGAACCCAACACTACTGGCGGTCAAAACGGCGTGAACAGCTAAAAGGCTGCTTACCCCCGTACCGTGGGGCACGTAACCGTCGGTACGACTTACGTACGGATGGGTGCGCGTATGAGGGCTCATGGTATTTGTTTATTGTTGGTAATGGTTTTAATTCGATGTGCATTTTGTTGGGAAAATCGGTTTGTGATCTGGGACAATATTTGCGGAGGCTGTTTTAGGTCGGTAAAATAATACACACACTATTTTAGGAGCGTTAATCGTCAGTGTCATGAAAGTATAGGTGTCACAAATATCCGAAGAAAAATTAATAAAACATTATAGCATTACCCCACAGATAATATAATAAATACAGGAGATATGATTTGTAAACAAATGTATTCGTGTTCAGATGTCGCCGTGTTCTCCCCACTTAATTCACTAACACAAAAGCAAAAACTATAAGAACGGCACACGAGCTCATATTTCTCCCGCACACAAAGAAACTTACAGCAACACTAATACACTCACTAATAGAACACAGGCATACATGGGGCGGGGCTTCTACCTGTAGCTACGGACTCAGAATAAACACACATCGCAACTAGTGATGTGAAGAGGTAATCGTAGAAAAAATAGTATCGATGAAATTCAGTTACCTTTAATCTGCCCTTTTTATATATAAAAATACAGTACTATTTTTGTATCTGAATTCGAGGTGTTGGTATGTAGTCTTTCTTCAATGGTTGAAAGCACTTAGGATCAAAGTGAGACGAACATATCGTTTGGATACTTCGGATAGCTAAAATGTTAAAATAAAACCAAGGTGTGAATTGTGATGATGATATCAAAGATACATGTGTAAGAGTACCGCAATAAATTAAAAACACATACTTGATTCAATAAAAGATAAGTCGAGTAATCAAGAAATAGTAATGAATAATTGTATTTTTCAGTAATTAATTATATCTTATCTTTTATATATTATAAATTATATTATAAATTTTATCATTAAGTACCTCACATTAGTAAACAACAGCTATAAAGTTCCATGTAACAAAAATAGTCTAATTTTTTACCCTTGTGTAATCATTCGTACTAAGGGATCGTATAAAATATCGACAACCACAAAAGTGACATCACCTCTCTAATTATCTACCTAAAACACACCCGCTTCACGAAACTATCGTGTGAGTGAGAGTATCAGTAAAACACTTATCCATTGCACTATTAGACCAGCCGATTCATTGATCGATGTGTATTAAGCAAACAATGGTTGTTGTTCCTAATGAAAATAATTGCTTTTGGTACTTTATCGTGTTTCTAGTATCACGAAGTAATGTTTTAATGAATTTAATAAGAAAAACAATCATATTTTAGTACTAACGTGTGAAATGAGATGCCATCTTTCGTATAATTCACAATAGAGGTGTTATTTTTGCAAACAACCACTGTACAAAGCGGCATTTTGTAAAAAATCACAAGCAGTGAAGACGTCGCAAGTTGACATTCGACTAATGGCCGAAACTGGCAACAAGCCTCTTTGCGGCTAGATGCGTTCGCAAGCGCCACGGCTCCTTGCCATATCTCCTGTATTTATTATATCTGTGCATTACCCAAACTAAATTTTCGTCGGCTTGCATTTATCATAAAAATGTCCATTGTCCTTTTCGTAAGACATGCTACCAACATTAAAAAACTCAGAACCTTACCGCCAATTTTCCATCAAGCAAATTTGAAAATGGAACAAAAAACACTTACTGAATCGCTGCGTTCTATAACATCACTTTATCAATCTCGTATTGTGAGGCGTTGAATGCACTATGTTTAGTTATTCTCAACATCATAAATCAAAGGAAAACACGGAATATGAGAATATGACTCAGTTGGCATAAAAAGCCACCGTCTTTTATCCCTTTGTGCCTTACGGAGTTTCAAGAGGATTTCAAAGGGTTCGAGTGCTTAATGACTGCGTTCACAATGAACCAAAACATATTGATGTGATTCATTCAGTATTTTGTTACAAATATAATAATGTTTTATATCAATATGAGTTGTTTTTATATCTTTTGCGGTCCTCGGTATTTTTGTAACATGAAGTAGCGTATCCTATTCATATGATTTTTTAAAGGTTTTTCAAGGAGTATTTTTAAGGCGAAGGAGCTTACAGTTCACTTCATATAATGATTGAAAAGAAATTAAGATGTTGCGGATCTCAATGAGTCACAAGTGCGGTAAGCTTTTATTAATATTCGTAAACTTTTAATATTACCTTCAAGAAGTTCGAGGCCAAAAGTTTTTAGTCAAATTGAGGTGAGATGTATAATTAATCATAGTTCAGCCTCAGGGCGAGCAGCAGGCAAGCTTGTATGCCGACGGCTTCTTACTTCACCTGCTTTACACATTTTCTGAATCGTCTTGTTTTTAAATCAAACATGTTATTTACCCACATGGCTCTACAGTTTATTCTTTCTTCTTTTAGTCATGCGCAATCATCTCCTGATTCTCTACTACATCAAATTAGTTTCAGTAGGTATTCCGTTCTGAACCTTGATAAGACGAATAAGGTTTTAGCGTCTTAGTTGAAACTTGATAACTTGTCAGTGTTTATAAGCAGTGATAGCCTAGTAGATAGTGGTGTGACCGTCGGACTGCCAAGTCATAGGTCTCGAGTTCGAACTCAAGGCACGCACCTCTGATTTTTCGGATTCATGTGTGTTGTGTAATTTTCACGTGCTTCGGTGAAGGAAAACATCGTGAGGAAACCAACATGCCTGAGAGATATTTCTCGACGGCATATAAAGCCAAGTCCATGCCACAGCCCATGGGCGGCATAAAAACTCTGACACCAGGTTAGGCACTAACCACACGATAAAGAAGAAGTATTTAAAGTTGCGCCTTTAGGTTACTTAGACCTCCGTGCGTTGTATTTTTTGTCAGACTCTACATCTGAGCTATGTAAGACATAGATACGCTAAAGTGTTGTTAGTTAAATAAAATGTTTCTAACTCGTTATTTATTCAAATAAGTACAAGCTAGAAACAGTAGGTGATAATTAAACTAGACTGTATCTACTGTGTTTCACACATTTTGTACCACAAAAGAGACACATTCTGTATTATTTCAATAATTTGTTAACACCTGACCAGCACCATTCAAGTCACCATTTAGAATAAAGCATAACGATGTATGTAGTTACATTTAGTGAATATTCAAACGCCATGCATAAATTAAGAACTTAACACGGCCATGCATCGACCATAGATTATATAGAGTGCGATAACGATCTCACATTCTCACAGGCAGCTTTATGGTCTATTTGCGTATTACACTATGACAAATGAGATGGTAGGCGTATAGAGAAATTATCATGGAAACGCATGCAAATTATTTACTATTTTAGCTACTTATTTTGCGTTTTATTCCCATGTTCTAATCCGCGGACATAAATAAAATAGATAATATTTTTACGTTAGACACTGAAGCAGGTAACTAATTTTATTAAAGGTAGACATTTTAGTACCTAGGTACTTGCTTGACTCCTTGAAAAATTTTAATAGAATAATTCGCACTGCACCAACCCCTCTGAAAACGTCGAGAGGAAACCGACAAGTTCTAGAACCAAACATTCGAAGAAAGTGTGACATAGTCTACCCACTCACACTGGGCCCGCGTCCATTCTTTCTCATGAGAAAGGAAGCCCAACATTGGGAATATACAGGTTGATCATGCTTATTATGCAATCCCAATTAATTTGGCATAAAGCGTTATTCCCAAATTAAGGGCTGCTGGAGGATGCAGATAAAAAAAGTAATCCGTTGGTTTATCTTAAGTGCTTAGCGATGCCAGGGCTTCAGACGGAAACAGATGTCTTGATAATTATTTTTTTTTTGTACTATTTATTGCATTCTTATTCCGTCACATACTATTCACCTTTCCATAAATTGAAGACATCAACGCGATATTTTTTTTCCAATTTTGATCACACAAAGCAAAAACATGGTAGGTAAGTCCTTATGAACAAAACGGACCATGGAACAATCAAGTATTAAAAACTTTCACGCTACACTAAATAGGAAAACAAGAGTAATAAATAAAACAAACATCGAATAAATAATACATTACATGCAGTTTGTCTTTTGAACGACAAGTGTAAACAAATGGCGGAATTATTGCTATATTTGAACGATGTAGCCAACTTTTTGTTATCTGCCCACCCTTCTGATGCGCTTAACGATAGCAAGGAAATCTATAAATAATTAATGGCGAAGGAAATATTTAAATGTATTTTGTTCAACGGTGGGAGTTTAGATTTTAGACGTTTTAGCGGTAGTGAACGGAATTTTCGAATGTTTTGGTATTTTTTCGCGAATTTTCAAACTTTTCTCAGACAACTTTACATTTTACTGGCTGATATTCTGATACTAGCTAGTCAGTTATTATGTCAAAATCTACGTAAAGCTGCACCACTCAACATTTCTATACTTTGCAAACCAATCAGGCATCTATTTTAAAATTTGAAATTATCCAGCCATTAGGTAGTTATCATATTACTTATAAAATATAAACAACATCTCAACCTGTCGAAAGGAAACCATTTTATTCTACTTAGTTTTAAAATAATCGTCCCGACGCACGGATGGTCGAAAGCTTTCGATCCGAATCCTGCAAGTCACTGCCGACATGTGGCGACTTTAAAATTGGAGCGCACCTCGCGAGCGCGCGTATTTACTTTTTAATTCTTTTTTTTTTAATAATCGAAGGAGTCATTAGATTGTAACTCATAACGGTCAGCGTTTTTTTATCGTCTGACCCAAACACTTGTCAGGTGCCTTTTTAATATTTCGACGTAACATAGTTGGTGCAAAAACCTGGACATTAAGGACCGCAACTGTCTGTCTTTTACTTTAATCGTTTGCACGAAAAAGGCTACACCAACGTAAATATATTATTGTCTAGAGTCTAAACGAATGATGCCAACCTT
The DNA here is from genome assembly GCA_964057025.1 of Standfussiana lucernea. Taxonomy (NCBI): domain Eukaryota; kingdom Metazoa; phylum Arthropoda; class Insecta; order Lepidoptera; family Noctuidae; genus Standfussiana; species Standfussiana lucernea. The sequence continues at coordinate 15,411,483 of OZ059796.1, forward strand.
ACAACATGAATTATAGATTCAAATCGATAATTTGCATAACTAATAATATTTTAAGTGAATAGCGGTAAGCAAATGTGAAACAAATTGAAACCAGTTAGAAATGTCTTTGTCTATTCTACAGGTGGACTTTTTTAGAAAAAGAATCAATTTGATTACTTTTAATTAAAAACCACTTAGCTAATAGATGTAGGTAAAAAAACTCTAATTAGGTAACATTTAAAACCTTGGAGATTGATAGATTCCAAAAAAAAAAAACAATCTTTAATTTTAAAAAGAATTTTAGCGACGGGGTTAAACCTACAACTAATGCCCACATTACAAGGTATTAAGTGCTCTACTCAAGGCTCAAATCGTGAAATTAAATCACTGATTTAGTAACAGTAGCATAGCACTTAAATACGAAATCCAAATTATCAGCTCTACATCGCGTAGAGGTGAAAGAAATTGCTAGCTGTATTAATTTAGCACAAACTTATAACAGTCACTTTCAACAATCCGTATTGATTGATCATCTAAACAAAAGAATGAGGCGGAAGATCCCACAAGTCGCGCCAAAACTTCGCATTCCATTATATTAATTCAAAAATCGTACCGTCAATTTTTAATATCAGATCAGATCAAGGCGCTCGAATCTATCGGCCTAATATTTCATAACAAATTACAAAGACGTCTCAATACATGACACGGATTCATCGGGCGCCCGCCGCGTCCGTCCGTCCGACTCTTAAACAAAAACAAGCCGTCATCTCACAATGGACCAACAAAAAAACCAGTATATCGGTAACACAATCTATACATATTAAACATACAATACAAACAATGCGATGCTGATTGAAACGTCAAGCAAATGACGTCCCGATTGATTCAGATCGCTGCATTGTACTTATTAACAACGTAATTACGGCACGCTGAGATATAACTATTTATTTTGTGTCCAAAGGGAATTGCTCAGTTTGTTAGGGCAATTTGGCTTAACGTGAACATTAAGTATAATATTTAATGACTAGGGTTTTTAATAGTTTATGCCTCAATGAAATGAATTATAGCAATAAGGTTGCAGGAGAGTGTTAAAATGGTTCATATTTAGCATGTCTAATGCTAAAACTTGTCGCTGAAAAAGTTACAATTATGAGTATTTATTTTCCAAAATAAATCATTTGCCTTTATAATAATGATATTATCTTACTTTGAATGCAGTAGTAACACCCTGAGGTAATTTAAATGGAAAAAATAAAACTATTTTTTTTTGTTTTAATGACTTTTATTCCGAATCATAAATTAATAAAATATCATCTAAAAACTGGGCAGGCGGCCTAATATTATTTTCGTGCCTTGCCCAGCTTAAGTACCATATTATGGTCATAACGTGAGCACAGCAACCCACAGTTCTTCGCTCTACAAGGCAATTGCAACAATATTGAATAATTGCTTCTCTGCCTTGCAGATTATTATTAATTATAATATACACAAAATATATTTTTCGGCTTATGTGCCTGCTTTGAATTTTTCCTCGTAATAGAGTGCAATTGCCAGTTAAGGGTAAACCTTCAAGGAGGTTGCTGGCTCTCTCTGTACACACTTCAATAGTATAGGAACCGTCATTCCTGATATGCTCCCCATAATATGATCTAGCTTGCTTTAACTGATATGTTCCACAGCTGAATAAGATAAGCTCACTGTATGTCAGTCTTGGGAATGATATATTACTGATGTTTGTTGCTATTTAAATTATTTTGGATTACAAACTCAGCGAGTGCATTATTCATGCACAATCTTTCGTTAACTATTTCAAGGATTTGGCTGGCATCTTCTCTATTCCTGACTCTTTGGTGAAACTTATTTATCAATGCGGCGTTGGGATGAGAAATGTTTGATAAAAGTTCAGCCCAGTTATTGTTTCTTAAATGAAACCCACATATTCTACTGTTTTTTGGCACATAAAAATTAAAATCAGTAAACAACTTCACCCTTAGCCATGTTGGGATACTCAGTCGCTGTGGTGAGTCACAATCTGGAAAAAAACAATGAGCTTGTGTATCAGGTGCTCGAGTATAATTTGGCAAGGATATTGTTTCTGTCGACGCTGGTAGATTTGCAGATATTAGAGCAGAAACTGCTCCATCAGCTCGTTGCCAACATGGATGGCAGATGCGATCGGATCCATGAACCTAAAACAATTTAATTCATAGTTAGTGGTGTTGGAACACCAACTGACATCGTTTTTATTGATCGCACATTCATTTCAATGAATATAATTATCAGAATAATATATTATTCATTCGTTGAAGATATATGACATTATGTCTGCACAATAAAGTGTAAATAGTATATCACACTCTTTTACAAACAACTTTTCATTGAACAGATCATTCTAAGGGTACATTTCTTTGTTGTTCTATTACATATATTCTAAATGCAAACAAATAAAATAGTACCTGACGTGGTGATATCCACTCGCTAATTACATTTCTTATGTGTGTTTCTCTTTCAGAATTTGTATGCAGAACATGATATCTACTACGTAGTATTGAACATCCACAATTTACACATAATTGTTGTTGATGACCACTACTTGTGCTTTGTTCATTTTCTTGAACCGCTGAATTGTTGCGAGCCAACATCCAGCAAGAATGACAGACCAAGCTCTGGGCTGTAACCTGTAAATAAGACATATGCATATGTGTTCAGTTTGTATGGATAATGGAAAAGATTATTTCAAAAATATTATATAGAACATTAGCTTACCACTTGTCGAGCAGTCCATTGTCGAATTACTGATAGTATTTCAACGGGTTCCAGAGTGCGTCTCCTGCGATGCATAATATCAATGCCACAATTGACGCATCGCATTGGTTCCTCATTCCCACTAGGGGCAACCAGATCGTGCGCAGGAGCGTCAGTGTTCATGCCAAGGTTGTTATTTATAGCCGGTTCCACGTTTAACAAAATAGCGCCAGGGTCATCGTCAGGAGCAGAATCAGTGTCCAAGGGTAAAGCTGGGTCTTCAATTGAAGCGGTATCGGAGTCCATTATAACAAAAACCAAAAACTTCGCAAAAGTAACCGAAATAACATTCACAATACACGGAGGCAAAGCGAATATTTTTAATTTCATTTCGTTGTCTAGATTTGTCAATATTGACAAATCGGTGTTGCCAGGTAATAAAAAAAAATCGATTTGACAACAACCGAACTAATATTATAATCGGATGTAAAATGATTTGAAGGCCAAAAACGATGAGTGTTTTGTTTGTATTTAATTTAATTAAAGGAAAATAAATATAAAACCTTTTGAAAAATCATTTGATTACAGATTTTCAAGAAAATACATACTTTTTACTCAGATTCAGAAATCGATTATTATCTTTAATAAAAGACTGAAATAACAATTATTATTAATGTGGCAACACAGAATCAGCTTCCAACCATAAAATGGCGACGCTTTTTGAACTCAATCGGTTTAAATACTTATTAAACGACTTGTTTTTACATTTACTTTCCTGCAACGAGAATCAAAAAAATATTTATTTTAAATTTAATGATATTTTTTCGTAAAAATACTTTTTACAGAACAACTTGTCCACGTTAAGCCATTATTGAGCAATTCCCTTTATTATTGAGACGTTGAAAAAAACAGATCACGATGCAATGATTCGTGATTTTTGTACGTCCGTCCCTTTCTATCGATTTTTATATCGATTTCCATATTGAGATCAGTGATGTATCGACAAAAAAAGTTGTTTGTTCTTTTTTATAATCGAAATTGTTTTATGATGTTGGCATTTTGTGCGTAGCTTTTTTAAATGCGTTGTAACAAAAGTTGCCAGTGCGTGAGGTTTTTAACGGGTCTATGGACAATGAGTTTGTAATAGAGAATTTGATACGTTGTTACAATCATGTAAGAGTATTGTAATTTTTTTTGATAGATGAAACACAATGTACATTGTGCAATATCGTAAACAGGTAAAAAACTTCAACACTGATGGTGGTGATTGGAATTGTAGAACATTTTCACGTTCTCAAGAACGTGAAAATGTTCTACAATTCCAATGTTGCTTTACATTCACCTACACTATTAAATCGTCCCCTATTACATGGAACTTAAACTTAACCGGCGAAATGTAGGTGTACTATAGATTCACGTCTGCATAGCCCTTGCTCTTACAGGCGTGATGTTATAATATTATTTAATCGCTTGTTATAAAGCTGTTAGCCAACTCCGGCTCAGAATTGAGATGCTGATCTTTCACGTCATCTGCAAATCGACATGGGCGTGTTTCGCGTGTCTCAACTGACGTTGGCGATGTACTCGTACCTAATGCTGATCGGACGATACGTTTAGAAATCAAGCTCGGCCCGTGAGACTGTGGTGATGTGGACATCTCTTATACTATAACGTCATATTACCTAATTATTGATGTTGGATGTGATTTTGGATTTTGCCACAACCCTATTAATTATTGTTTAAACTGTTATTTTAATATTCAGTGCTACAAGGGGCTTTTGGCCTTGAATTATATCAATACGGGAAGCTGTTGCTAAAAATTTGTAATTTGGCAACATGGCGGAATTTTAAAATTGGGAACGCGCCAAATTGTTGTACGAATATAAGCTCTAAGTTGTTGCAAGTTTTGCTATTACAACACGAATGCAGCTCTCGTATTTCTTTTTCTAACAAGTGCTTTTTCCAAATATTTTTGTTTTGAAATCTCAATTTTATTCGAGAAGACACAAAACTATTCTTTGCCGTGTTTTCAACCCATTAGTTGTTATAAAGTTTGTATGTTGTGAGAAATAAGAACAAAATATGGTTGGCGCCACACGATAGGGCTACCAATTTAAGCAACAAGTCCGATAGAAACTATAGAGCATTAAATTATTGAGAAACCTTTAGTTTATTGAATGTAATATTTTATTCTCATGCATGATTTTATGAAAGTACTCTAAAGGCTGTATCAAGTACCTCCTAAGAACATTTATATTTCTATAAGCCTATTAATATTGCAACACTGCGCTTCTTCTTCTTAGCGCGTCGAAAACAATTTAAATTGAGTCAGGCCAAAATTTGGCGACGAGTTTGGCACTTTCAGTAGCGTCCATCAGCTCTTATGATGTGCAAGCAACAGAACAGGCAGACACGATATCAAGTGTCCCATACCACTGCTCTGAAAATTCAATTAAATTTAAGTCCGTTCCTTCCGTCTCTCTAAGTCTAGGCTTCAAGATGGTCCACTGGACGATATTAGGCTTGCTTACTTGAGGCAGTGAGGAAAATAGTTCCGTAAATCCCCTTAGTTGCCTTCATTTTACTTCTACGTCCACCTGGTAACCCTAACAGCCACCTGTTAATTGAAAACTCGATGAAGTCATGTCGGCCGTCACTCGGGATGTGTCGCTCTTTAGTAAACGGTGCCATTACAAGAGACGTCTTATAATAACAGTACGATATGAACTTATAAACTTGTAAGAGATGGATGACAGCGATTTTTTATTGCGGCTTAATTGAATTGTAGAAGACAAACGATTAATGTTTGTTTCTTGTAAGAGGGTATGAAGACAAACCGACTTTGCATGTGATACAGCTTTTGCCCTAAGGCACTATTATATGTTGGTTTTAATTTTGCACTTGGAAGAAAAAATTACAACTCTCTTCTTCATCTAGGCTAATTAATGAACAAGATAACCCCCATGCCAATTTTCTCGCAGGGTTAGGAAAAGGTCTATCTACATAATTATAGTAAATCCAGGTGTCGCCAATTGTGTAAGTTCCATTTTAGGTACATGTAAGGGTGAGCCTGTTGCCAAAGGAAAATGACAACTGAAATCAATTCCTTTTTTTAACCGACTTCAAAAAAGGAGGAGGTTCTCAATTCGGTTGTATTTTTTTTTGTGTGTTTGTTACCTCATATCTTCGTCATTTATGAACCGATTTGAAAAATTCTTCTTTTATCTGAATGGATCTACTTTCCGATTGGTCCCATAGAAATTTCATCAAAATCGGTTCAGTAGTTTGGTTTTGAAATCAAAATAGCTGGAAACAATATGTCATCCAAGTAAAAGAAATTGCGAAATTGATACTTGACAAGGATTTGTGTGTGATGCGATAACTAAAAAGGGTAAAATAAAAACTTTTTTGCAAAAAAAAACCGACTTCCAAAAAAAAAACACTAATAAAAAAGTGGGAAATAACTTTACTTTCGGAAGTCGGTGGCAAAAAAGTCAATGAAACAAACAATAGTCACCGACATCCGAAAGTAAAGTTATTTCCCACTTTTTTATTAGTGTTTTTTTTTTGGAAGTCGGTTTTTTTTTGCAAAAAAGTTTTTTTTTAACCGACTTCAAAAAAAGGAGGAGTTTCTCAATTCGGTTGTATTTTTTTCTGTGTGTTTGTTACCTCATATCTTCGTCATTTATGAACCGATTTGAAAAATTCTTCTTTTATCTGAATGGATCTACTTTCCGATTGGTCCCATAGAAATTTCATCAAAATCAGTTCAATAACCGACTTCCAAAAAAAAAACACAAAAAAAGTGGAAAATAACTTTACTTTCGAAAGTCGGTGACTATTGTTTGTTTCATTGACTTTTTTGGCACCGACTGCCGAAAGTAAAGTTATTTTTCACCTTTTGTTAGTGTTTTTTTTGGAAGTCGGTTATTTTTTTGCAAAAACGTTTTTTTGCTAGAGTCTACATTATGCCCCAGTTTGGATAGTAATATTGGTATCTACAGCTTAAAAGGCTACCTGTCCTTTACAACTGCCATCTCCCTGTATCCTGAGTTATCAATGGGATATCACACGGTACCTATTTATAATCTTATTTATAAATACTTACTATTTCCTCCACTTTATAATCTTTCTTAGCACTACACTCACAAAATGGTTGAAATCTGTGCGCTAATTAAAATGCTGTCAGTCCGTGTGCGCAAGCGACGCGGACGATAAGATCAGATCTGTCGATATATTCGCGTTGCCAGTCCAAATGCTGTGCCCAGCGTGGGACTGAGTTTTACTGGGAAGTCAAGATATCGTTGAGATTTTGTGTGTGATATTCACCTACCTATGTAGGTGTAGGATTCTTGCCATTCTGGCTGAACTTAATATGCCAGCAAATAAGTCAACAAAATTACTTATTAGAACTTGAATACATGAACAGTATACTTAAATTCCCGATTAAATTTCCGATTCCCGGCTCGGGCAAATTGTTATTGGGTTTTTCCATCAGGAATTCTCAGTAGCAGCCACGGAGTCTGGATTTGTGCCCGGTTGATGGCAATAGGCACTATTACAACTGGCGAAATGTTTGTGCACTATTAGGTACATCTCCGCCTAAACCTGTGAGGATTCAGGCGTGATGTTACGTTATGTATACTTAATATAATTAGCGATTTTCTCAAAAGGTCACAAAATGCTAATTATGAGGTATTATGATAATCTCAGCCTTCAACTGGACCAGTTTGGGGGAGGCTTTCGCCGCAAAAAGCAGCCTACTTACACCTAACAATATAAAACCTTATTTTAAGTACAAAGACTAACATTACTAACAAATAAATAAGTAGGTACACAACACATTAAATATTAGATGAAAAAAAACTAAATGTAAGGGATAAAATGAAGCTAAAAAAGAAAATAAAATGATAATCCCGTCAGACGTAAACATTGTCATGCCATTAGCTTTGGTCTGATCCTACGTTTATTTGCAGGCGGTGCAGCATGTCAGTTTTTCCATGGATCTCTATCAACCAGTCATCTCAGAATTCACTCCTTTTCTTACCATATCTATTTTCTAGGGGAATGAGTAAGCAGCTGCTCTCTTACAATACTAGACTGATTTTTTTCAAAATACACCCATTGTCAGCCCGAAGAGAAGTAGCTGATGCCTTGTTCCTCTATAAATTGCTTAGAAATAAAATTGACTGCCCAAACTTATTGAGTCTCCTAAAGTTTCGTGCCCCGGCCCGTTACCCACGAAATCCCATCACACCGCTATACCCACCCTTGCGCAGAACGGTTCTAGGTGCAAACTCTCCGATCCCAGGCCTGTGTAAGATTCTTAATAGCTGCAGTGATCTTATTGATATCCACCACGACAGCATCCGAAAATTTTGTAAAATAATAATTGAGCACAATTCTCCCAGCCAATATCGCTATTGAATGTTAATTTTAAGATTGTACTGAATGTTGTGATATTTTTATAATTTAATTTTAATTTTCTGCTTTAATTTATTGATTTTATTGTCTATTAACTGTTTTTATTGTTTATTAATCTGTTTTTATATACCTATTATCTGATGAATTTATTGCTACAATTGTTAATTAATGTAATTGATTTTTAGGTTACTTAATGTTATTAATTTATTTTAAACGTAAATTATTAAAATTTTATGAAATTGAATCATCAATTTTCTACAAAAACCATAAATGGTGCATGTTTTGTTAGCCTGTAAGTGATTGTTGCACTTGTAAAAGTATAAATAAGTTATTGATTGTAAATGTTTAGTGTAAACAATTGTTGGCTAACCGAAACAAATAAATAAATAAATAAATAAATATCATCTCGCACAAAATAAACACACTGCAGGTGCTTCTTTATTCAACATCTTCCTATATTACATCCTTGAATCCTAGATGCTCTATTGCTTGAAGCTTGCGACTGTGGTATTTTTCCACGTTCACAATTAAACCTTGAAGTATGTATTAACTTAGGCAGAGATGTACCTAACTAGTTTATCTAAATTTCTCCAGATGTGTTAAAGTCTCATGTAGTAAACATTGTACTGTTTTGAAAAAGTCCATTATTTACAATAGAGTCGGAAAATCTTTATTTAAAAACCTGGCCTTTTTCTCGCCACCCATATCAGCATACCTCCTAGTACCAATTTGTATCATACTTACTGTCTCGTCCAAATAAGTTGAATTCCTTGTGGGCCGCTATTACTACTCGGTCCCGTCGGGTCTCGTCGTAATGACGTCGAGCGGGCGGCGCCGGCGCAGACTGCATAGTCACTGTCTCGTACTGTGGCTGGTGAGAGCAGTAGGGATGGTTGGGAGGATAACGAGGTTGGATAGTTTTTGAGACTTAATAACTCTTTGATAATAATCTATTATTTGGGGTACATAAGTAAATACATAAAACGGGATATTTACCATGTTTACAATCCATTTCGAGTTCCCGATATTTCGGCGCTGTATCGGGAACTTTAAATGGATTGTAAACATGGTAAGTATCCCGTTTTATGTGTTAATCAAAGTGTTAGTGACCTCAGTGATTTCAGTTTAAAAACTTATAGTACATAAAATGTATATTACTTTAGCATCTCTGTCTGTTCGATTTTCAAGTCTCGGCGCTGAGCTCAGCGTCGAATATCCGATCCGATATGTGCAATCATATTTAGTCATTATGCAGGTGCAAATTAGTTTTAATGAAAACGGGCATTACTTAATACAGCAAACCTACATAGTTGTTTTTGTAATTGTAAACTTCTCTCTCATCTTTCGTATTGTAAACTTACAAGCTTCCTTATTTGAATGATATAAGAAAAATATGAAAATCCTTTCATCGAATTCAGGCTGCTAAAATAAAAAATCATCATTTTATAAACTCGAAAACTGTCACCAACATCATAGAGTTACACCACGTACACCTAATTATACCATTCTGACTTGTATTACTGCTCTCTAATGTTCTGTGTCATACCGCTCGATCACTCACTTACACACGTCCGTCGTTTCCCACATGCCACGGTTTGACAGCCCCAAATATGACGTCACGATGAGCCAGGCGCCACCTCGGTACCAAGGAAATGCCCTTCTAACCTGGGATAAGTGTACCCAGGTATAACAAGGTGTAATTGACATCTTTGGAATCCTTTCATGAGATGTAGGTAAGATATACAAGATGGAACGGACATCGACGCTGATTTTTTTTAATAACCGACGAATAATTTCTATGTGGGGTGATTCAGAATAATGTACTGAATTCGTCGTTACCGTTAGTGTCGGTGTCCCTTCCACCCCGTATAAATCTAAAGAACTTTCGGACCATAGGACCCGATTCAATCAAAATCTAGGAAACTGATTGTTGTTCTCATGTAAGTATTGTGTAGTAAATAAGTAATTATATAAATGTTTAAGGTTCAGAAGTTAACTTTCAATAAAGAGTTTTATATTTCATTTAGTTGAAGAAAATAATTTTATTAACTGCATCATATTGGCAACACTGGACATTGATGGACACTATTTCTAATGAATGGTATACTAATTGAGGCAAAACACACAATTCATTAGGTTGTTTCTTACAACTAAATTATACTCTTTTTTTAAACGCAAGAAAATGTAGCTACTTGATTCCTTGCTCATCATTTCGACCCACAAGAAGACAGACTTAGCTATACACTTACTTCTATACTTTTTGCGACCGTCCAATTGAAAAAGTGAATTGAAAACGTTTGACTAACCATAACTTATGCTAAACTTCACTTGTTATTCCTGGGAGTGACAGTGACAGGCAGCTGATAGTGACGTTGTTTTTCTTTCATTAGATAGATTAGCATAGATTACAGTTACATAGTAACATGGTAAAAGCTTTACCTAGAGCGCAATATTTTAACGCTGGTCCATAGACAGAAATGACGCCACCATCATTTATACAACAACAGATTTCGGATTCAATACAATCTCCAGAGACAATTTCACAATTAATGTTTGTTCCTGACAATGTCATTCAAGCTCTGTAATTGCTACAAATTAGCAAGAAGCTTCACAGGTTCTTATTCGTAACATTACATAACAACACGTTGGTAATTCTCGAAGGTCTAGGCGGAGGGCATGTTACTGCAGTAACATGTATGATTGGCCTAGCGCTCCGCTTTTCGACTTTGAACAGCGCCTCCGCGGCGAACACTAGATTCGAATCTCAGCAATCACATATTATTTTGTTTTGATTTATTATTTCTTTATTTATTTTTTAACTTAATTTTATTTTAAATATTCCAATATAAAATCACAAAAAAAAAAACATAAACGATAGTAGCCCACCGGTATCGGGAACAAGGTCCGAGCTACCGGCGCGCGGCAGTCAGGGCTCCAGAGAGAGGAACCTCTTAACAATTCGAGCCGTGTCGAGGAGTACCGTTTGTTATATTTAAGGTAGGGTTTCAGTTCAGCTTATTGACATCGACGAGGCACAAATCTACTTTTTTACTGGCGGACAATAAAACACTTTTGCCATTAAAACTTTATTCAATAATTCGATATTCATATAAACTACAATTTAATCATATTAAGTACTTATATCTATAAAAAGTTTGACATTGATCAATCGTGTCAATGACAAGCGTTTTTTTTTAGGTTTTCTAATACATAGGTATGTACTCGTATCTATTCATACGGCATTTAAATACGTTTGTACCTTTACACTTTTATGTATTAGGAATTGGCGGTTATTCTAAGATTAAAGGGGATGCGCTAACATAGCCCCTATAATAATAACATTAGACCACACAGCTAAGAAAATTGATAGTGTTAACTGGGATAAGCCAAGAATAAAAACTTCTTTGCTCTTACATTTTAACTGAGCTCGACAGGATCCATAACGATCTCATTAAAGTACCAGTATGCAATAAGTTATGGAGCCCGCCAAATATAAATCTCAAAATAAATGACTAAATTAAAAACGTATTCATCAAACTGGACAAAGCGATTTTTGGCGTAAGATACAATCCAAACACAAAATTGCTAACCCAACAAAATTCTGATACTGCTTAAAAGATTTGTCCGCTACTCAAACCACTTTAACATACCCTGAAATCTCCAAAAATCCGAAATTAAAACAAAACACAAGCGCCAACTGTCATCTTCACACAGTTTTACAATCCTCGAAGGGGAACGTCGCAAAAACTAAGGGAGCCTGATTACAAACATTATTATAAAATGACATTGGATTAATCGGGGGCCACCTTGCGGCATTCATTAACACAAATGGATTCACGACTCGTTCGCGGACAATAAAAATCGCATTTACACACAAAAAAACGAATTGATTAATGACATCAGTAACTTTACTATAATATACGTTGGAGCTGCCGTGATACACGGCCATCGCGGACGACACGCGAAACGTCTCACTTTATACATTTTATTGCCAAAAAAATATGTTCGACAATGATTAATCGGTGCGTGATTCATGTTAACATAATTCACTGAAGATCGCCACTTAGTTTAAAATTTCAGTAACTGATTTGAATTTCGTTGGTAATTTGTGTTTATGAGTTATTGTTGACGGCTTTATTGCCGCAAAATTGCTTTAATGATCCAGTTAAATGTTCCGTTAAAGACGATGGCCAAAATATTGGCTTGCCGATTTAATCATAATATTTAGTTGCTGGAAAGCATGACCAATTCGCATGCTAGGGAAAACGTAGGCGTTTAGATGCTTATCTTAGATATTGCGCATGCATCCTGTCTTACTACACTCTAGATACACATCTATTACACTCTCATCTGTCACTTTGAATTAATTTATGTATGTTTATAATGAAATAACATTATTATGTATGTTATGCTAAAGTTCTTTTTTCTTGGTGTCTCTTTATCAAGAACTAAGCTCAACTAGAACTTTTGTAAACCTAATGTATAGAGTAGAATTAATGCGTTTTCTTGTGATATCAACTTACTACCGAATACACGTATACCACCGATTAAACATAATACGACATACGTATATAATTCAAACTTTTCCGATCTGTTTTTGCCTCAAACATTATTTTGCCCCCTCTAAGATTATCCCAAACACTCATTCCATCCTCGACAGTCATAAAACAACTCAACTCTAACCAATAAATAAAACCAATCATCACAACGACATCAAACAGAATACATTAGCCACCATTACCATTTATTACGAGACTTGTTCGTCACTCTCTTCGCTTGTGTGTCACGCGACAATCAGTCACAGAGCCAGTCACAAATGCACCGTACATTTTGTACTAGAAACTCGTTTTTGATGTAACTACTGCGATAAATATGTATTTTGCTGCTTCCGATTTATAAAAACTATGTTTTCGTTTGTACTATAACCTAAATTGCTCGAGTTACGACTAGCTCTCGATTTACGATTCTGTCGTGAGCTGTATAATGTATAAAGGTGGGTTTTTTTAATGGTTTTTTAAGACATTATACGTTGTGAAGTCGTTTGAGTTATTATACAATTATTTTACTGCATTTTGAGTGCTGTCAGTGTATATTTTATTATGTTGTATTCGTCTATAAAGTGTAGAGCCAAGACAGCTTTCTTAGATCCGTCGGATCGGCTAAGAGTAAGCCTGTATTAATCATTTAGCAACTTTTCTGTACTTATTTTCAACGTATTAATTAATTCTATAGTTGTAGAGGCGGATAGCAATCAACTGAAATACTCAATCATACAAGGTGTAGTTTTGCATCCTCGTCAAATTCAAGGAGGTAACTACATATGCTAATGATTCTCGACCTGAATCAATAATAAAATGGGTAGGTAATTTTTTTTTCTTAATATCGGAAATCGGTAAGTAGGTATACACTACCCGTATTAAAACGCGACCCGTCTAATACTAGCCCTATAACCGCGCTTTCACACACACAAACAAACGCAGACGTTTTTCGGTAAACGGGTGATTCTCCTCTTTTGAGAAGGGCTTTATTCTGAAATAGTGTCAAATTAAAACAACAATAAAAAGCAAAGTTTATTATTATTGACCAGGTACCGTCATTTATATTGATTATTTACGTCTTCTATGACAACCTCCTGAATTTTGATGAGGATGCAAAACTACACCTTGTATAGTTTGTAACTATTGTTGGGCCACAGAAGAGATGAATGAAAGGCAAGCATGTGGCTGAGATGAGAATGCTATGAGGGATGTGTGGTGATACGCGAATTTTGAAAGTGGCGCCGACATGTAATGCGAAGGAATGAGAAAAACGTCGTGAGGAAAGTTTTTGTATGGGTATAAAAGTAGAGGAAGACCAAAGAAACGATGGATGGATATGCGTGAAGGATGATATGGCAAGAAAGGTGTCTGATGAGATGACGAATAATAGAAGTATGGACCGCCATTGCAACCATATAATTTGCAATATTGTAAAACAGTTGTGTTTTAATTTTAGTGTATAATAAAGTACATACGAGTATATTCTATTCTATGGAAGAAGAAGAAAGAATGATGTTGATGAAAATTAAACTGTGAGAAGGTGGTGAACATGAAATAGTATTTTCTATGGTAATTTTATTTGCACTTAAATTAAGTGATCATACTTAAAATTGGATGGAGCGTCTAATCTAGATTTCATCTGGAATCCTATTTAGATTGTGTGAACTTGTAAAAAGAAAGCTACACGAATTTACTTTCTATCTGATTATAAAAAAAAAAACGTTCTCAGCACTAAAAAATAAACAGCATTGATATAATAAATCATCTTTAAAAAACAACTAAGAAGTGATTAAAGATTTTTTGCGATGATTACAAAAAAAACAGGATCTACGGATCTGCTCTCTCCTAAACACTAAGTAGCAATGTACTAAGGTATAATAAAACCAAGTCTAGGCTCAAAGATGTAACTTACCTGCCACACATGACAGGAGAATGTTCCTAATGTAAGTTCACTGCAAAAATAAGCTTGGGATCACGTGCTTAGCGCACGGAAAATAAATGGATTGCCAAATTCTTATGCAGATGTTCGTATCCATTTAGGTATATAGATTGATCACTAGTGTTATTTAATACCATCCTTAGGGAGTTAAGCTTTGGACACAAAACTCCACTTTTCATCAGACCGCCTTTTTTTTTTGTTTGGACACGTTGTTATATAATTTCTTTTCCAACTTTTGGTCGTTTATAAAACTCTGTAGTGGGTTCATTGAAATAACTAGATTGACTTTACAATAAAATAATATCATCAGCGCAACCTAAACTATTGTCTGCCTCCAGTGTCTACTGTCTGTCTCAATCATTCAGTTAGGAACATAATTTGTTTGTTTAAAATAAAATCCCATTCCAATACCCAAATCTTTCAATTCTACGGTCTCTCAATTATACCGAATTGGAAAGAAAAAAACTTAACATAAATCGTTAGTGGGAGGGTACAGGCGATGCTCATGCGCATCTCAACAATATAATGAGGATCACTCGACTTCCGTATAATGGACGCTTTTTGTTCTAAACCGCAACGTCTTATTAACCTCTGAATTCTGACCTTGTCTACGTTAAACCTGGGAAAAACGTAGCCTTTTTGTGTAAGTACATTTTTAAAATTACCTGTAAATGGCAATTGAAGAACATGACACTGTAATTATGATTATTAAGTATACCTAAAAGAGGCCATGTAGATATAGGATCTCTTCTTTTTAGCGTTTCGATTGCAAAAAGTTCAAATATTTTGGGGCAGCTATGGGACTCCAATCACTGATGCAGTCAAGAGATCCTAAATCTCGGATCTCTAAAGTTTAGGGTGTAAAGTAATAAAGTTTGATTTAACAAATCTAGCTTGTGACAATCACCAACATTACTGAGGAAAATAGGGACTTCAATAGACACAAGATACGGCTACAATGAACTTTCTGTATCATGAAGGCAAAGAGCTACTCACCAAGGTAACGAATTGGTAAGATTTGTGTTTGTAGGCACACAATACTTGGCTGAAATATGCGAAGCTCTAAACCCTGCTTATAAAGGGTCTAAGGTCTAGTGGCCCGTGGGTTCGACTCCCAGGTCGGGTAGTGTAATAAAAAGGGTGTTTCACGGAGCCCACATGTATGCCCGGTTGATGGCAATAGGCTCACCCCCTATTACATGGAAATGTCGGTGTGCTATGAAGTACACCTCTGCTTAACCTTTCAGTGATTACAGGTGTGATAATAATATCACATATATAGCATAAGCTATGCTACATAGCATAAGCTATGTTGTCAATTACAAAAGTGGCCAGCATAATAATCATCTAAAAATAGCAAACACCTCGTTTTATTCAATCTACAAGTCAGTTATCAGAACACCGACAAAGGCCGACAAAAGAAACAGCGACAAAGAAAAGAATTGATAAGCAAATAACCATCAATTCTGATACAATATAACATCTATATTGAATTCGCTAAATCGAATCAATATACTGTTGAAGATTGGGTCCGACTGTAGGCTGGTAGCGTGTGTTGGAGAAAAACAAAAGAGTAACGCTGTATATTGATTGATTAAATGATGTCATTTAAAATTATGAAATGTATTAGCAAAGACAGTAAGATACATGAGTCTTTGATGTAAAAACAAAAATAAATACATTCTATAGGAATAATAACATTAAAAAGCATATTAAGGCTACATTTTTCGTTGATAACAATAAAAGTGTAAATGGAAAAGAATTAGAATTGTCCCATGGTTAAAAAATACGTGCAGTGACCAGAGTACCAAATTACAATATACCTACGTATATTGTAAGTAGAACCATAAGAAAATACCACAAATGGAACAAACAAAGCCTAAAAGATGACCTCAAACAAATCGAGAAAAGACCATCCTCACCGATACGATACTAAAAGGGGTTCTTTTTTACCCCCAAAGATAATCCGCCCGCTAATCGCTCCCACTATGACCGACCCCTGGGGGCACAAGACGCTTACCTCCCAAGGGACGTCACTCCTCAGTCCTCAGCCCCTGTTATTGTTTCAATCTCTCCCAAACTCCCCGTGAAATGAAAAAGTTGCTGCCGCCGTCAAACTGTGAATATTTACGTATATACTTTAGCAACCACGCATTTTCGATAAGTTTTGATCGAACGCCTCGACAGTTGGAAAGGTTGGGAAACGATGTAACTGTTTTTCTTTTGATTTCTCGTTCTGCTTTTGTTTTACGTTACTTTTGGGTTAGATTGTAAAGATTGTGTGAATTGATTATTACTTGATTTTAGAGTCTGAATATTAGAAATGTTACATTTTGGTTTATCAATGTTTAAAACATCGTCCCTAACCACTTATTTGCCCGGAGCAAAGTAACAGCAGTATTAACTTTAGTTCAGCTTTTGAGGTTATTAATAAAAAGGTACTTACATATTTTAACATTGCTGTAGCCGCTTTAATCCAGATAACTTCGAGCTTAGCTTAGAAACATTTAGGTTTGTACTAACTAATTATTTTATTTTGAATAATGCCTTGGTTGTTAGTAAAACAACACTACTCTTGCCAGACAGTTAAGCTGTTGCTGTACTAGTACTGTAATGATAAGCACATAGTACTTAGTAGATCACCTCAAACACTTCAAGAACATATTCCCATAATTTAATATCAATTTACTTCCAAAACCTTGACATAATTGCAGTCAGACCTACTCAAACATTAAACTAAACGTTCCTATATTACTTGTGTGCTAATATCTAAAAATATTATCGAAATCGTACCTAATGTTACCGCGGATATATGTACATAGATAGGTACTCATTATATTTGACCTTCTGTAAAGACTTTTATATTATGTAGGTAGAGTATGTTTATAAGCAACGGTATCGTTTGGTTGGGAAATTAGGTAACTGAGCATTGTGTAGGTAACATTTTTAGCTTTCCCCTCAGCGCTGTTGAAAAAGCCAGGTGGACCACTGCAGGTCCAACTTGCGCGGGGGGTATACCGATAAAGCTGGCTGCAACTGTGGAGTCTCATCCCAAACCATGGCCGATCTCCTGACCTGCTCTCTGTGCAACTCCACCAGCACTTTAATCGACCTGTCCGAAGCCACTACTAATGCCGTCGATGTGGCTGAGTTCTGGTCGAAACAAATTTAATTAAATAACTATGGGAATCATCGGCACGAAAACTGCTGAAAAAAATATTCTGGCAAATTGGTAACATCATGAAACCCGTAGATAAGTCATAGGTGTTAAAATCAATACTTACTTACCTACGTAACTAAGTAAATAAGTACTTAAAGGTCTCTCTCTCCCCTTTTGACACAATTCTGTCTGGTGCTAGTGCCAGTAAAACCTTCCAAATGTTGAAGCAATAAGGTGTGAACGGTAGATTATCCAGGTAGAAGTCAAGCATTAGACATACTCATGACTGACTCATCAACCCCCAAACCCTTGGATCTAAAAATCTCTCTTAATAATATAAAATTATTAGTTAGACTGATAATAAAACCTGATTTACGTCTTCAGGATATTCTAGGGCGGACAAAGTCACTGACAAACTGCTAGTGAAAGCACTCTTAGCTATGATTAAAGTACGTACACGTAATTGCCACAGTTGCAGGTATTTCCCCCCGAGGTTTCAGGTGAACCTGGTCTAGACGTAGAATTAGATGGATTATATTCGCCAGGCAAACTAGTGTAAAATTGGAGACTATTGAATTCGGATCGTGTTACAAACATACAAGTTGGTGCGTAAGATAGACTACCTGATATTGCTAAAAGGAAGGCCTATTAGGGCACAGCAAATCAGCCTAGGTAATCAATACACCCGCACCAGGTGGGGATTTATTGAGGACTCTGGCCTGAAGTGTCAATGTGATGCTGTTCCACAAACGGAGGGGCACTTAATTTGACGGCACGGTTGGCGTAGTGGTTGAGAGTTGTTTTTGAGAGAACTTAGTAATTAAACAAGTTGCGGCCGTTTCCACTTGGCCTAAACTAGGTATAACATAATTTGTAGTAATTCCACTTCTAACACAGAGGCCCTAGGACGAGCGCGCGATGTACAACGTAACGTTAATACGTCGATTTTAAAATTTTCAATACTCGTTTCTCATATACTTAATATTTTCAAAATTTTAAGAATTCTAGCACGAGCGCACGGTTTAAACTGTAACGTTAATACCTCAATTTTAAAATTTTCAATACTCGTTTCTAGTTTTTCAAAATTTTAAGAATTATTTCATATTTATGGACGATTCCTTTTGTGCTTATTGCAAAAAAAGGACAAAAATGCTATAGGATTATTTTATTTTCGATTAAAAAATTGACGCATTTACGGTAAGTACGTTTACACCGCGCACTCGTGCCAGGGCCTAAGTTATCACTATCAGAGATAAGTATGTAGACAATATGTTATTTTAAGCAAACGACAATCAAATCCATTCCATCTATTATTTGGTACCATATCGCAATTCTCTTACAACTTTAAAAAGGAAATAGGTAACCATTCACCACCATTATATACCCCAACATGTTGGCGAACATATCCGCCGTGTCGGCTCGTTTCCGCGCCACCGGAAGTCGAGTGCCGTCGCCGGAAATCCATGAGATTGGACAAAAATTGCCAGCGCTCGCGCCTTAGTGATCGAATAACGCACTGTGATTGGTTGACGGCAACTTGTTAACGATATTCTGGAACTGGTGAGTTTTATGCCTATTTCCTCTGGGGAGATAGTGCGTGTTGGCGGAAATGGACCGCTGAAGTTGTTATTTTATATAGCTTGGTGATTTAATGATGGAAAAGATTTTAGAGCTAATAATCTCATCCCTAGAGACAAACAAAAGGTTACATCCACGATTATAATAATAATTTATGTAAAGAAAAAATACATACATTTAGTACGTACTAAGACACCTAAGACACTAAGGGTGAAATTCACCGATTTTGTTACAGACCGCGTTTTCAGAAACTAGATTCTGCATAAACCCAGATCTCATGTCGATATTAATATCGGATTACTATTAACTGACTTCAAAAACTACACTTGGATCGCGTACGCGTTTTTGCATGGCATAGAACGTAATGTTGTGAAAAAAACGCAATGCGTTTAGATTTGTAACATCCAAAAGCGACCTACTGCGACTTTAATAACGAAATATGTCAGCATCTCAAAACGCAGCTAGTTGTCAAAACTGTCTTTACAGTTGTGTCAATTTCTATTTCGTTTCGCCGTATGTGTTGCGTGCTTATTTCTATTCGTTTTTGAAATGGTATGTCTTGGAAATGAAAAAGGGACTCTAAATTCGCTTCTGGCGAAAATGAGACGCTTACTATTAAAGTTGGTGGATGAACATTTTGACGTGGTTGAGTGGTTGAACGGGGAGGATTAAAAGAAGATTTCACATGAATCAATGTGATCTAATCAAACGATGTGATAGCGCTTGTGTTTTATTAGGAATTATTATATGTTTTAAAATAAAAAGTTTAAAATAAATAGCGTATTTTATTCAGACAACTATGTATATTATTTTCTAGTTTTCAGCCATCTAGTAGCACAACGTTGAACTAACTCCCAAATATCCCTGATTTTACAATTTTTGACAAAGGGGGCTTCAAAAAGTTTGTAAAATAGTTAATAGATGGAGTTCTTTTAAAATTTGGGGTGGATTTCACCAATTGAATGACTACGCGATTATGTCGAGTGGAATCCGAGTTTAATTTTTGGAATTTGATTTCACCAACACAACGTAAACCTGTTTTGAGATGAAACGAGGTTATCATGCGAACGCCCGAATGTGGGCGTTTAAGAGCCAAAATCGAGATTATTTGCTGTCAGTGTCATCATTATTGCATTGCTTTTATTGGTTTTCAACAATATTTGGCTTATAATTAAATATTATATACAATGAATAGACTTTTATCGCTATGTTTTGACGAAAGCTGGGACGACGATAATATTACTGTTCGTCGTCCAAGGTGGATCCGTGAAAGGGAGGAACATTTCGAAACCTTGGATGACCAAGATTTTTTCAATAGATTCCGACTCATGAAACCAACAGTTTTATCTGTCCTGGAGTCTATTGAAAACAAGATAGAGTTTCCTACAAATATGTAAGCACCAAAAGATGTTTTTATTAGCTACACCTTGTGCACAAAACAACTACTCAGGTCTAATTCATTAACATTTGTATTTAAGAAACAACAGCGTGTCCCCAGTAAACCAACTTCTGTGTGCGCTACGTTTCTACGCAACTGGGTGCTACCAGATGACTGCTGCAGATTTATGTGGATTTAGCACCTCTACTGCACATAGAATTGTCCACAAAGTCAGTGCTGCCATTGCTTCACTCCGACCACGCCACATCTACTTTCCAGAGTTACCGCACGATATCCACCAAACCCAAATTGGATTCTATAAAAAAGCTAAATTTCCGTATGTCATAGGTGCTATAGATTGCACTCATATAAAGTACACCAAATCACCAGGTAAGGCATTGTTTTTTTTTACATAACAGGCCGTGTAATTTAAAATTGTATAAACCAGTTGTAGAGGGGCTTATTCAAGATATTCATACAGTTTTAATACAATATTTTTCAATTAAATATTTTGGACACAATTTAATACAAACATATTTTTAGGTCTGGAGGATCCTGAGCTTTTTCGTAATAGAAAACATTATTTTTCACTCAATGTTCAAGCCATCTGCAATTCCAATTTGGAGTTTATTGATGTGGTAGCTCGATGGCCAGGAAGTACACACGATTCTTATATTTTTAACAATTGCTATAGAAGAGCTATGTTTGAACAGGGAAAATATGGAAGTGCTGTTCTTGTAGGAGATGCGGGTTATGCTACTAACAGATATATGATGACTCCATTAGAACGGTGTAATACTGTTGCTGAAAATTTATATAATGAATCTCAAATAAGAACGAGAAATTGTATAGAGCGAGCATTTGGAGTCTGGAAAAAACGTTTTCCAGCTATGGCTGTAGGTTTAGGAGTTTCCTTGGAAAATTCGTTTCCAATAATTATAGCCACAGCCGTATTACATAATATAGCAATAAGAAGTGGTGAAGGGACACCTCCTGATGATAGCCAAGTTATCAATCCAGCTTCTTGGGATGCTTTGATAGCACAGGGTGATGTACACAATAGGAATATCAACACATCACAAAGAAGCAATCCAAACTACAGCAGACGTAGTGAGCTTGTAGCTAACTACTTTACGCAGTAAGTTAACACCAATTCATATCTCCTCCATCTAAATCTATTATTAGTTCCTGATAGCACAATATAACGTGTCCCTAACAAATTGATTCAAATAGACTGTTTGAAACAGATATCACACTGAGCTGAAAAAATAATATTTTAAACGACAATCTATTTCAGTAATTTTAATGCATTGAAACGTTTAACTTTCTTTTATTATCTTTTCAGATTAGCAAGTTGAATAAAACCTATTGTTTCAGTCGCCTAGTTTTTATGCATGACAGTTTATTAAACGATATTCGATCTGATTCGAGAAAAATATAAAAGTTTCAGCTAGTGACTGTCAGGGCAAGCAGCAAGAAGCCTAGGGGACAGGTACTGAGGAAGAAGAGGCCTTGGCAACAAGGAAGACATGCATCGAAAAAAACTGTACTAACCAGTTTTATTTAAATACTAAATTTAACTCAACTCAAAGCATTTATTTCAATTGGACCATTACAGGCACTTTTGAATGTCAAAACACAAAAAATAAACTAAGCTACAGTCCCTGTCACAGGGCATAATAACTTGTGAAAGTACTGTAGTTGCCCATTCGAAAGCGTAGATCCTATGGAGAAGAATGGGCAAGAAACTCCATGGACACTTTTAAATCAATATGTTTTTACAAAATCTTAGTTACATCATTCATGTCGAGATTATACATACATGTGAGAACGATGTAGAAAGACCTGTGAGTAAGAGCGTCCAGAGTAAAAAGATAAAATCAACAATTCAAAAATACAATAATCCATGGCAGCTGCGAGATGACCAGTACCTACTGACAGCGCCCGTTTTTTACTGGTCATTTACTTGCTAAAAGTGGGTATTGTGGCACCATGTTAGAAAGTTAATGAAACAAAAAAGTTGTTCCTGTAATTTACACGACAAGTGTGATAAATTTATTTGAAAAAAACTGCCTAGAGAGACAAGGGAAGTTCCAAGAATATTTCGGATTTTTTCATGGCGCTTAATTTCCAAAGCAAATGGACTTTTTGGACAAATTGGTTTCCTAAAGATTTGTTCATTTATGTTCTATCAGAAAAGTATCAGTTTAACATCCTGAACGGCGTAGATTTCTCACAATCAGTCGTTTATGGTGGATTGGTGAAAGATTTCGAAAGAACTTAAAAAGTTTGATTTCTCCAAAACAACCCAGTTTGGACCCCAAGTTAACGGGTTAAAATTGTTGCAAATCAGGTCTAGTATCACTCAATTACCAATCACCCTGTATACTTTGATCAGACTCTATATAGTATTTCTATACAATTGCTTGTTCGTAGCTGAGACACTTCGCTTCTTCACACGTCACCCTGTGCTATCAAAGCATCCCAAGAAGCTGGATTGATAACTTGGCTATCATCAGGAGGTGTCCCTTCACCACTTCTTATTGCTATATTATGTAATACGGCTGTGGCTATAATTATTGGAAACGAATTTTCCAAGGAAACACCTAAACCTACAGCCATAACTGGAAAACGTTTTTTCCAGACTCCAAATATTTGAGATTCATTATATAAATTTTCAGCAACAGTATTACACCGTTCTAATGGAGTCAACATCTATCTGCTAGAAGCATAACCTGCATCTCCTACAAGAACAGCACTCCCATATTTTCCTGTTAAAAATTTATGAATCGTGTGTACTCCCCGGCCATCGAGCTATCACGTCAATAAACTTCAAATTGGCATTGCAGATAGCTTGAACGTTGAGTGAAAATTAGGTTGTCTGTGTTGTTTTAAGCACAAGGTGTGTGTGTGTGTTCAAGTGTATTTATTTGTATAGAGAATAGATGAATATTGTAAAAGTTATGTAATAAACAATAATAAAAACATTAAAGAAGTGGTTTATTTACAGCGAAATAATATACACAGTACATAACCTCGAAACATTTAAAATTTTTAACTAACTTCCAAAAGAAGGTATTATCAATTCGTCAGATTTTTTGTGAACGTGTTCAGCGATATCTTCGCCAATTGTGAACCGATTTCCAAAATTCTGTTTTTGTTTGAAAGAGTATTTGTCCGAGGTGGTCGCGATTAAATTTGTTGAAGATCTGATGCTGACCTTCGGAGACACACACGCCGGTTGAGAGTACTATGCACCTGACCATTCTGAAGAACCATTCAAATTTTATCTTTTCAGTTTCTCTAATTCTAAAATTTGTAATTTAATCATTTCTTGCTCAGTTTTCATTTTTTCTTGCTCAGTTTTAAGTTTTTCTTGCTCAGTTTTCATTTTTTCTTGATCGGTTTTTAATATTTCTTGTTTGGTTTTCTGTTTTTCTTGCTCATAAATCTCTTTTCTAATTAAAATTTCAAGACCATGCTCTTCCTCAGCACGCAAGTTTGATTTCAATAGGAACTCGAGCCTTTGCGTGCTGAGGGACGATTCCGTTTCACGTCTTATCGTTGGCCTCCTGCGACTCGTACTGGCACGAACCGGTAGCTCCGTAGCCGTAGTCGTAGAGAGTGGTGCTGCATGGACTGCATGAGCTCTGAAATAATTGATGTGTGCAAAATATGTTAAAACCATCTAGTAGCAGAACGTTATACTAATATGCAAATATGAAAACGAATATAATATAATCTTATAATAATATAATCAGCTAGCTGTTGCTCGCAACCTTCGTCCGCGTAAAATTAATTTAAAAATATTACTTCCCTATATTATGAATCGGATTTTATTAAAAATTTCAAGTGTTCCATTTTTTTTTACGCGGAACCCTATGTTACTTTTTATGACATCAGCTATCTGCCAGTACCATCTGTCTGTCTGTGTGTTCCGGCTAATCTCCGAAATGGCTGGACCGTTTTACAACGGACTTTTACTGGAAGGTAGCCGATGTTATAAGGAGCTACTTTCATTTTAGAAAAATAATAAGGGTTCCGTGGAAAAAATAAAACCCTTGCAATTGTTAACAAAATCCGATTCTAATGAGGAAGTAACATTTTTATAATTATTTCACGGATGAAGGTCGCGAGCAACAGCAAGTTATTAAATAAATATTACTAACCTTAGAGGGGTACTTGATGCTGTTGGGCTTGGTGACCTAGCCAAATTTGGGTGTATTGGTTCTCTAAGCATACTTGCGTGGTATTGGGACCAGTCCTGTGCAGCAATATGATGACATTAATAACATTATTGATACTAATCAAAGACTCTACATACAAAAGCCGCTGACTTATTTGCGGGTTCTAGTGTGTAGAAGACATTAAACAAACAAACAAACGAATGATCAATAATTTAGTTCAAGCATACTAACAGCCGTCGATGTGGTTGCAACGTGATCATAGCCTGCAACATTTGCTTGCACCTGAGTACCTGACTCACATATCACGGGTTCTAAAAAAGATAAAACAAAATAAAATAATAGATTCAGCAGCAGGCAGGCTCAACTATAGGATTATAAAATCAAGATTATCTTCTCTTTTCCAGCGTGGAGGCTTTTGTCACAGCAGTGAAAACAATAAAAAAAATGCTGTTAAGAAGTCATTTCTAGACAGTGCATACCGGTTGCATCCAACAAATCCTCAGGTATCGTCTGTGTGTCAAATACCACACTAGCAGAAGCTGAAAATACAATTTTATTTACTATACTTCTTACAAGTATTTTTAAAGAACAATTTTTTTTACGAATTCTCACTTAAAACGTGGACCCCGTCCATGTCGTTTTCATTTTGAAAGCCAGTGGCCCTTTTTCTTATGAGTGCCAGCACTCTCTCCAATAGCGGGTTTAAATTGATTGTAGTTGGTGGCCCTCCTCCTTTGAATGAAAAACGTGTATTCAAATGATTAACAGCAGGATGAACAAACTTTCTACAAATTGGAAATCCATGGTATATAGGTCCTGCCTGCCTTGGATTAGTACATACCAGTTTTTAAGAAATTCTGGTTTCTTGAGGTTAGCTCTCGCTTGGCTTTTTTTTTCAAATTTTCCCAGCAGTTTTTCAAAACAATCCAGTCCCTTGGGTATATGCTGGAGATCGCATTAAAGGTCCGTGCAAGTTTTTTCCATTCGTTGTTTTTATCGCGTGAGCTCACAGCATCGGTTTTTTTTGATTCCAGGACTGGAAAGTTTTCACCCACCAACTCAATTAGGGCCTCTTTTTCACTAACTGTGAAAATCGGGTCCCTTTTTCGTTTTAATGACATATTTTTATAATATTTGTGTGTAAATACGTAACATAATACAGTATTATACACGTTTAACGGCAGATGTGAATTTGACGCAACTGTAAAGGCAGTTTTGATAACCGCGTTGACAGCATAGAGTATAGTAATATAGGTTGATAGATACGGAATTATTTTCTTTATCGCGTGGTTTGAGCCTAACTTGGTCTTTACATGCTGTAGAGAAATATCTTTCAGGCATGTCGGTTTCCTCACGATGTTTTCCTTCACCGAAGCAAATGAAAATTATATGTAGGATTGTTTTAATTAAGCTGCACAACTAAAAAAAGCAGAAACAAATATTTTTGGAATTTGGGAGAAAACAGATCTTTGCTAGGTGCCCTAGTTTTTGAGATATAAATGTGGCCAAGCTGGGGGGATTCTCTACAGATCGGCCGCCTATAAACCCTTATAACTTTTGAGCCAGTGCCCGACAAATGCTGATATTTGGCGACAAATTTCGACAAATTACCGAAAAAAAAATTGTGTTATCAAAATTAACATCCCTGATGGTGGCCATGCCAGTGTCGGTCACACTCCAGGACGCTTCATTAAGGTGCTGGTGTGGTGTGGAGAGCGTGATCCTATTTTGCAATACATTTGTCAAATGTATTACAAAATAGGATGGCGGCGTTAGTTCTTATTTTGTCCACGCGACAAGTATTTTATAAATTATGTTATTCTAACCAAATCCAATATTTAAAAAAAAATATGCTGTGATTACCTTTCATCTTAATTTGACCGAGACCTATCTTTTGAGAGTATTTTTAAGAATGTACGCGAGCTCTAAATGTGGTCCCCTGATTGTGTGGCAAGCTGCCTTTCTTCATTCCGTATGTCATAGTTGCTATAGATTGCACTCATGTAAAGTACACCAAATCACCAGGTAAAGTATTGTTGTTATTACAGATCTTACCGTTTAATATAAAAGTGTATAAACCAGCAGGGGAGGGATTCATACAAGATATTGTACATACAATATTTTTCAATTAAATATTTTGGACACAATTTAACACAACAACATACAATATATCATTATAACAACAAACATATTTTAGGTCTGGAGGATCCTGAGATTTATCGTAATAGAAAATACTATTTTTCAATCAGTGTTCACACGATAAAGATCCTTATCTACTTATTTTGTGGTTTAGCGCAGTAGGTCGCTGTCACATGTTATAATACTAAACGCAATGCGTTTTGGTGAAAACATTTACGTTCTATGCTAGGATGGATGCTATGGGATCTTGGTTTTCGAAAACGCGGTCCAAATGTAGCTGGTGAAATCCGTTTGACGTGAATGGAGATTATTATCGATATGGAAACTGAGCTATGCAGAACCTCGGTCGTGAAAACGCTTTCCGTACCAATGTCACACGGTGGTACCGCCTTAGTTCATAAATGCAATAATTTCATCATCAATTACCCCCAATTTAATTACCTAATAATGATATAATAATGATTTACCGATAAATAAGCTACCCAAAAATATAAATATGTCACCATTTTACCTAATTATCAGGTCTTCCCCTGGGGTTGCTTCATCGACCAACTCACCAGCCATGGTTCACCTGATGTGGGTTTACCGGGTTGGCCTCGGATGTTAAATTTCTTCTCTAATTCTGCAGTTTCAGCTGAAATTACTGGCTTAAATAAAGATTTGATTGAACGTTGTTCTACAATTTGACAAGCCTTGTCCTCGGGTTTTAATATTGATTCGGATAAATTTAATGAATATGCTTTGGAAACCGCGCGACTTTTAATTCAAGAATATCCGTGGTATAATCTCCCAGCTTCCGTTCACAAAGTTCTTATCTATGATGCTGAAGTGTCACAGTATGCTTTATTATCTATCGGGGAATTATCAACAAACATTATAAGGCCTTCACACGAGAAAAATGTCGCAAGTACTTACGAATACGGACTTACCTAACAGATTTTTACTCAGCCCAGGCCCATTCATTACTAGTCTTCGGGAACTTCCCCGTAAGAAAAAGAGCATTATGTCGACGCAGGTTTTAGATTTATTACGAATTTAGTTTAAATTGAAATTAGATTGGTGCTCAAGTACTATTTTAACTTAGTTGTGGTTGTAATGACGTTTGTAAATAAATTGTAGAATTTTGCTTTTTGTTGTATATAATATGTATAATATTTAAAAGAATACATATTTAATGATAACCCCTTCATGAATAGCGTTAATATCATATTCAGGTGTATTTCCGAACGAGGGACAATAAATCTCAAATATTGACTATTTAAATTTGTATATAAACAGTACATATTGTACAGTTTATTGTATATTATGTATTGAATTATGTAAATAAAGCATTAATGTACATTTGTGAAGTATTTTTTATTATTTACCCTTCAGAAAAAAATCCCATTTAACAAATTTAATAAAGTAAGGTATTTATGACCGCACTTGTAGGGCGCTTATACCACCGTGTGTCGGTGACATTTTATTTGAAATGACAATAACATACACACATACATTCACGCATTTTCCCATGGAGGTAGGCACAAACCACAGAACGCCGAACGCTGAACGCCGCCTGCTTCGATCCTTACATACTCCTTCTGCCTCGTCCACGTTCATACATCTGGTTATAGACGCACAGGTTGCGAGTGCTACGCACCTGACCTGTCTGAAGAACCTCACCATTAAGGTCAGTGTATGTCCTTCTAGGACGTTCCCTCTTGGCGTTGCCACTCACATCTGCCCTGTAAATACATTTTGATAGTCGTCTTTCACTCATCCTCTCCTCATGACCAAATCATCTAAGCATACTCTTTCAAATTGTTGCCACTACATCTTCTTTTAAACCGCAACGTTCTCCTAAGACTAAACTAATAAACTCATATTTCGAAATAAAAATCACTGTTACAAAGAAAATCTTTAATAATACATGACATACATTGGTACACATAACATCACGCCGGTTGTTCCTGAAGAGTTGGGTAAACCTAAGTAAGTACATCCACATTTCGCCAGTTATATAATTTTAAATTAGCCGGTGACAAGAGACGAATCCAAGTACCTCGGTAGGTACCATTCTTACGTGGCCAAAATTCCTTCCATGCCACTCAAATCCAGTCTGTAGTTTGATGTAAATTATCTTGCTAATCTGAAAAGATACAATAATACAGTCTGTATTTATTGTTATTTTACTAAAAATGATTCTTTGCTATTAAAATAATGGACTGTTACTGATTCATTGTTATCAATATTGCTCAGATCCTCGAAGGCAAAATACCATTAGTTGGAGTGATGCGATAGCAGCACTGACTCTGTACACAATACTATGTGCAAAAGAGGTACATAATTCTACGCAAATCTGCAGCAGACATCTGATATCACTCAGTCGCGTAGAAACGGGGAGCACAAATAATAATGGTTTAGGCTGTCCTTTTGTGCACCAGGTAGGTACATATAATTAAAATAAATAATCGTTTGGAAGTACTTACATATTTGTTGGAAACTATTTTGTCGTCAACAGACTCCAATACAGACAGAACTGTTGCTTTCGTGAGATGAAACCGTGTAATAAATTCCTGGTCATCAAGGGTTACAAAGTGTTCCTTTCTCTCGCGTATCGATCTTGGGCGACGAATGTCCTGATCGTAACATTCACGTAACATTAACAGTGTTCTTATTTTGCATAGCCAAATACCAACAAAATCAATATTTTTAGTAAAATACATAAAACAATAATATGATTCACAACAATGATGACACCTGTGGATGACACTGACAGCAAAAATCGGGCGTTTACATGACAAACTCCTTTACGGTCAAACGGGTTTACGTTGTGTTGGTGAAATCAAAATTATAAATTAATCCTCGATTAAGCGCAAAAACGCGATCTCATTCAATTGGTGAAATCCACCCTAAGACACCGAAAAATATTCTGCAAAATAAACACAGGAGATAAACACGGAAAAATCGAAATGCGTAAATCCCAAATAGGCCCAGTCCAGCGAAAAATAGGCAATTAGTGCCTTCGCTGGTTTCCAGTAGTAATTTCCATCGTAGACTAAATACAAATGATGTACACAATACAAATGATGCGGCATATAAAACACAAGATAAATAGGCAAAAAATAAAGTTGCTTCCAAACGCACCGCTGCACATTTTATTCAAAACACTATCCTTTTTCAACCAAAACATTATTATCTATATAGACTACTTTCCATACATACAAAACAGCACAATGCACTAATATATGAAACATCTAAAAAACATTAAAAAATTACCCCATTGACTGCAAACCTGAACACCAAATACGTCCTACACTTTCTTAAAAAAACGTCATAAGATGTAAAAACCGAGACAATCCCTTTAAAAACCATAGGATACATTGTCACATTAATGGTAGTAGTTTTTATCAACACCATAAAGATGTTTTATGGGAAAATTATACAGTAAAAGGTCTCAAATAGGTCCAGCCGAGGGCAGTTCATTCAATTTAATATACTTTTTTGATGTACCTCGAAGGAAGAAGCATTTATTTATGAAGTGTACGATAATTTAAGTCATTACCATAAATGTCAGGTTAATATACTGTTTGTTGCTGATTATTGCATTGTTTATTGCTTCATCTACACTGTATTGCCCCATTGGCAATATTGGTGGATGGTTATGAGTATTAACTGGGGCGGTTAACCCTCATAGTGGATAGATGTAGTGGTAAAGGGTCTTTATTATCGTGGAACAGAATGTTTCACAAATTATAGAAACCATAAGTTAACAGTGGCATTCCACAACGACATAAGTGTTACTTTTAACAGAAACTAAGGTACCTACCCCTCTTCCTGAAATATAGTGAAGAAAAATCGTTACCTCTTTATTTTCTCAAGTAAGAGTTCACCGACGCCATTGATTGTGTTTCCAAAATCTACAGTAGGTACTATCTTAGCATAAAGATTTGCTTACGGATATTTTAATATTTAGTTTTATGAAAAGTACAGTATAATCCTTTTATTAGGACTCCGCCTATATTGACCAACCGCTTAGTATGATGAAGTAATTACACAGCGAAGTTTGGTTTTCATATAAAATTGTTTATAACAAAGTCGGGCATAATGACTTCACTTATAGTGACATGTCGCTTAATAGACCCATTTTTAATAAATTCTGGCTGTTATAGTGACCGACATGATTCCTAACACATTCGGCAGTGTTCGGGAGGGAGTTACGTAGATTTTTTACGTTAAGTACAACTAACAAGTTACGTAAAATTTTTACATATTTTGTATGTGTTTCTCTCTATTAAAATAAATACATATATATACATATATGTACCTAAAAAAACCAGGAGGTTGTTTGTTTTCTACGAAATGCTTTTTATGACGTCCGCTTAGTATGACGTGTTTGTCATTTCCCTTCGATGTCATTATAAGCGAAGAAGAAAGAAGGAAGATTCCACTGTACCTTCTATTTTCCTACCCATGTATTATGGCAGCTTAGATTTAATTATCTAAAATTATACCTGCCAAGCATTCAAGAGGAATGCATTCCACAGTTGACACAAACAAACAGCAAATGTTAATAGTAAATAATATTTCATACATAAATATCTTCAAATTCTACCATTTCTCATATTTTTTATAGAAAGCTTTATTAATTTCTAAAGACATTTACAGACTTTGCTTCTAAATGTTACGTGATAAAAAGTTTACATTACAAACTTAATAAATTAAACCCTTATCGCGTTACATAATAATGTTACTTTATAATTAAATAATATTTTAAATAAGTAAACTACAAACTTGCGTGCTTAGCTGTAATATACCCAGTGCTTTCGACCTGAAGACCTCAGCATTAAAATATTTTATCTATATTAGCTAACATGAGATAACATTTTATGTATTCAGAGTTATTGAACCAGTTTGATATGAGGTATCGAAAGCAGTGATGCCCCAGTGATTACAGCCGGGACTGATAAATTGTTGGTCCTGTGTTTTAACCCCGGCGGGCTCTTTATTTTGCAGCATTTCTTCAGCTCTGGTCTCAAAAAGGCGAAGGAAAACATCTTGAAGCAACATTATAGGCTGATTATCCTACTTAATAAACATTGACCTAAAAAGACAGCGTCTCCAGAAAGAAATCCGCTCCAAGAAGAGAAATAAAGCTTCTCCTTTCTCTCAAATTAAATCTCTTCATAAATGTACTTGCCTAAATCGAATCCATACACACTGATTACCATCAAATTGTCGCTGTGTCGCTCATCAGCAAACAGTCGCAGCGTCAACCCTCACTCTTGCCAATCATCTTTTTGCGTCGCGCCACAGTAAAGGAATATAATTGCATTAACAAAGACGTGCCATCAATTCACTGAATTATTGGCCCAATAAAATTTGAACCGCTCGATATATCAGCATTGTTTTTGTTCGACAATTTAGTGGGTGTAGAAGGGTTTTATTATGGTTAAATGATACATTGTAGAAATGTACAAAAGGTATAGAAAATGTAAGTATACTATGAAGTGTTTTCTGTGTTTTTATGTTACAATTCCGCATGAAACATGTAATTTTCAGCTTCTACTATTTTTGTTTCTTACCGCATTTTTTTCCCGGTAACGGTGTTGTGGAGGTGTGGCAGTCAGTCAGTCGCCCTATGTTAAATTCTGGCATTCAGCTGCTTACGTTTACACTGAAACTCGATCTCAACAAATGTAATTCGGGAAAAGCTACACAGATGATGATGATGACTGCAATTTCTTCCGATTAGTTTATAAAACTAGGTTGCGAAAAGAATAGCTTCCATCTTTTTCCAACTGTAGGCATCATGTTAGGGGCGTCCTATATTTATTTATTTCGGTTAGCCAACAATTGTTTACACTAAACATTTACAATGAATACCTTATTAATACTTTTACAAGTGCAACAATCACTTACAGGCTAACACAGCATGCACCATTAATGGTTTGTGTAGAAAATTGATATTTCAATTTCTTAAAATTTAAATAAATTACGTTTAAAATAGATTAATAACATTAAGTGACATAAAATTAGTTACTATATCCTGCACATTTCAAACAAATACAATACAATTGCCATTAGGTACAAATATTTCCGTCGACATACATAATTATAACTTCAAGCCTGTTATCACCGTTAGATATAAGTAGTATTCCTACGGTAGGCACACTCACATCTCGCCAGCTTTTATTACTGGTCCGGAAGCCAGGGGGTTTTTCAGCCAGCATATTCATAATTCATACTTCATTTATTTATTACTAGCTTATGCCAGCGGCTTCGCCCGCGTGGAGTTCGATAATTGACTCACGGGATCGTCCTATCGGAATGAGAAGTAGCCTATGTGCTATTCCAAACTATAATCTATCTCTGTGCCAAATTTCATTCAGATCCGTTCAGCCGTTCTGGCGTGATTGAGTAACAAACATCCGTCCATCCAAACTTTCGCATTTATAATATTAGTATAGAAGTATAGATTCGTCACAGGTGAAAAGACAGTTCTTACAACTAGCATTATTGTATCACTGTAACATACCCATGGGGTGTACAATATTTATATGTATGTTAATCTTATCATTCAGGTAACGGTAGAATAGGTAAGACGTGATGAGAGAACCCAAAAAATCCAATGAAAAATTCAGGCTGAAAAACGGGTCGGGGTATCATACCACTACCAATCAGGTATTGCACTTTTTTCGGTCAAAATATAAGTACGGAGCCTGATGTTTTTTTTTAATAATCGACGAAATATTTCAACGGTGGTGGGCCTACATCATATATACTGAATTCATGTATTATTTAGAAGCTTGTACATAATTCCACTTTTGTGAGTACTATGTCTTCTTTTCGCATTTCATTGTGACATTTCGTCGATGTCGCATCTGCAGTAACATTGTATGACTTGAATGATGTACTGGTACAACAAAGTAATGGCAAGTTAATATTTCTCGTAAAGCCATAGAATTATGGAAGTATAATGGAAAGGGTTATGAATGTTGATCCGAATCGCCATTGATGTTAACATGCCCCCCGTGAGCTGGCCAACTAATGTGTCAGCTGAAATATTTATTCTTTCTAATGATGCAAACAGACACTCATACATAACCTTTATTTATAGCAAAGAAAAAGAAACACATAAATAATCTTTCTAAATTACTTACAAAGAAAAATGTCATGATGACTCGTACATACGTTTTTCTTTTGAGTACATACAAGGTGTAAACGGACCCTTCACGAAGCCGTCAACCAAGTATTCTGTACGTCAAACTAAGTAACTCTACGCAAAAATTATTGCTGGGAAACGACTTTTTTTTTGGGGTGAAAAATCACGTTTTACGGTAAAACTCGATGTAACTCACTCAAAACATTGTGCTAATGGATGCATTGAATAATAAACGGGTCATGGAGGTATTTCCAGTAATAAGCTTAAAAAACAAAATTTCAAAAAAAAAAACTGAAAAAGTAGGAATTTTGACCTGAAATATTTCCGTAACTATAAGATTCCCAGGTAAGAGATGGAGCTAGACAGCTGTCTAGCACTGTCAATTTCCCACTCTCGGAATACTCCTAAAACATTCCTGCACTAACAGATCATGGTAACCCCCCTGGTATGGTCCAGAACAAAAAAAATATCGTAATGACAAGGAGCACAAATGCCTTCCGGGTTCGTTAAGGGTCTATTTACATCCCATATAACAATGAGCATTTCATACTCACTCACTTACTCACGAAAACGCGAAAACGTTGGTGTATGTGGTTTCCTTTTTCGCGTCGGTGTCCCTTCCACCCCGTATACGACTATATTATAAGGTGATCCCAACAATCGTCCTGTAAATTGTCGACGCGGACATAGTTGACGTAGTTCTGGAGCAGCAGACGCGCAGATGCCCTTTGTGCTCTGGTTAAATTATTACTTGATAAAATTTACAGCCGGTATGAAAAGACTGGCGAGATGGGCAGACGACATTGTGGCCATCGCGGGAATATCCTGGATGAGGCTGGCACAAGAACGTGGAGCTTAGCACAAGCAAAGAGGCCTATCTATATCCAGCATTGGGTGAAGTCGAGCTGTGGATGATGATGAAAAAACTTGGTCAGATGAACGGTACCTCCCGTACTAAGAGAGCCTAGACTAGTTACAATCGCTTTTAACGTGTTTCGTATTTCTACAACGATTTTCTTTTCGATAGCATAT
Organism: Standfussiana lucernea; assembly: GCA_964057025.1. Lineage (NCBI taxonomy): Eukaryota > Metazoa > Arthropoda > Insecta > Lepidoptera > Noctuidae > Standfussiana > Standfussiana lucernea. The sequence continues at coordinate 15,446,726 of OZ059796.1, forward strand.
CGTGTTAGAATGTCACTTTGACGAGGTCCTCTAGTCTTACAAAGAGGAGGTGGGAATACCTTGATCTTAATTCTTGTTAACCCATACACACGGTCAATGATTTAATCATAACTATCCATATTACAACTTCTGTGTTCTGAAAAACTGTCCGAATGATATTTTTTGAACTTTTCCTGAAAAACGAAACTAAGGCTAGTTTTAACATAGCCCAAACATACAACAGTCCAGTAGATTTAGCTAGAGTACCTGGTGAACTATTACCATGTCAACCAAACACAAATTCAGCTCAAATAACCAAATCGTTCACTGAATCTATCAAACAACAACAACCTAACGAAAAACATGTCACTATCCGGCAGACTATCGGCACACTATCAGACTCAAATATCCGCAATGTAATGAGAAAGGCGAATTAATACATTATCATCGACATTGAGTTGTCACCCATCGCAATATCCTACCCCCCCGGGAGTAGGGCAGTAGGGGAACAACACCCCATTTGAAAACCAACCTTGGCTTTCCACCAGTAGAGTTGCTATCAGATTGGTGGACTATATCAATTAAGCCGTACCAAAAAGGTTCTATTCGGTAAGCGTATAGGTAGCATGATTAGATACTTTTGAAATTAATAAGGCTATGTTTTTTGTTGATATTGTTATGTAGTTTTTGAGTCGTAAAAACAGTAATTTAAATACTAATTGAAATGTTATAAGATGATGGGAAAGGTGAAGTAGAAGGATGGGTTGAAATAAGAATCATTGTGAAGTAAGACGCCAACTTTTAAGAGAAACGATCAAAACTTTTTGACATCAACAAGACTTTACCAAAGAGATATAGACTACTCATTATTAATATTTTTTAGCACAATAAGCCTATCTTGTTCCACTGTTGGGCAAAGATTTTCCTTCCCCTATTTTCATACTAACCTCGTTGTTGTTTCTGCTAGTTGGGTTCTACTAAGCAGTTTTCTCCCAAAGTTCACCCATTGCTCCTCCAACCAGCGACACGTTTGACCAGCCCAGTTCAATTTTAAGCTGGCAGCTGTAAAGCCAGCATCTCATTCAGCTATTTACGTTTATGAAGGAAGTATAGAACGTCTTATGCGATTCGAAAGTTTAATCTAAAATATCATCACGCCTGTAATCCCTGGTGGGTTAGGCAGAGGTGTACCTAACAGAGGGGGTGAGCCTGTCACTTAGAAATTAATTCAAGAAATTATTCAAGTTTATTGTTATTTCATTTTAAAACTTTTCACCCTATTCAATACAAAAGGAAGACATCACACTCATACCCACCTTCCTTACAGAAAAAGAAAATATCTTCCATAAACAAGGTAAAACTGCTCTTACAAAATCGATCAACTCCGTTCAACTTTCAAACAAAGAAATCTGAATTGTCATTAAAATAAAGCTCAAGTCCTCGTATCTTCAAGCCAGCCGGCGGAGGGTGGACAGCAATCAAGTTTATTGAGTTTGGAGGCCAGCCCTGCGAATCATTTCACTATAATGCGATACGAGGGTGAGCAGGGGACTGGGTGGGACACAAATTGTTTTTTTAAGGTCACTAAGCTTTTTGAAAGTTGGTTTGTGGGGTTTAAGAGTGATGTGTTCTTTTGTTTTTTGAATTAATGTAAGAAAACTTCATCTAGGTAGCTTTCTCTCTTTGGGCGATTATGATTAGGATTCGGAAGAAGAAACCCAACAATAAACTAAAAAGTCTATACTGGTTACATGACCTGCCCACTTCCATTACAATTTTGTAAATATGTAAGTCACGTCTTCTTCGATTTGTTTTGTTTTGTATAAACTTTACATTTACTTTGTTTTATTTTATGAATTACGAGCTTTACTCGTAATTAGGTGTTTAAGGTGTTATCATATCACATAGTATAAAACAAAGTCGCTTCCCGCTTTCTGTCTGTCCCTATTTATGCTTAGACCTTTATAACTACACAATGGATTTTGATGCGGTTTTTAATTTAATAAATAGAGTGATTCAAGAGCAAGTTTATATGTAGTATCTACATTGCACCCGTGCAAAACCGGGGCGGGTCGCTAGCTGATTATAAAACCCTGTTAAGAGTTTTATCAAAATATTCAAAACTACATAGACTTGTACCCTCAAATGGTAGTTTTAAAGATTTTAATGATTGTTCAACGCATGCTAATTCGGCAAACAATCATTAACGCCTGTGATTAAATCAAATCCCTTTAACACAATAGTCATTTATTAACGGTCACTTCATACCTCACAACTATTCTGACCAACATCCAACACAAAAGCTCCAACACCTTGACACCCATCCACCAATATTGACCGATAATAACCCTCCTAATAATTCGCTCCACCACAAATATGCCGCGGAACAAGAAAGCAATAAGCAGGACAAATCCCCCGGTCCCCCGTCTCCGAGGTGCAGGGTACTAGAGTGTCGACACTAAACGTCGGTGTCTGACACTCGTGACACTCGGCCCGCTTGACAAATAACGGGTAATTGAAAATGGACCTCTGGGTTTGGTGCAAGTGAGGAACTTATTAATATTGAGACTGGAAACTGGGCAGGTTGTAGAGAAAAGTGGGAGGAAATAAGATCTTCTATATTAATTTCAATTTCCTCAAATATGTCTTATTAAAAAACACATTCCACTCACTCAGGAACACTCAGGAACGTTTCCTTCATCCTTATATTTCTGGATTTCATTTTGGTTACAACATTAGCTATTTGATATTTGAGAAATGATATTTCAGATATTTGATTTGATTTTCCTAGCTGAATATAGGTAGTAACATTTTTCCAAAATCTATGGACGCAGTTATGAGATACTCAAAAAGTTAAGGGCTGCCTCCTAAAACCGTTTTTCATTAGCTACAACCGTAAAGGTACCTTTACTGTCTCATGAGCTCATCTCAAAAGCCAGCTCTGTATGAGAATATCTGTTTGAACCTCGAATCAGACTATTCGATCAACGCTAACCATTATCATTTATTTACCTGCTCAAGAATAGTACATTTTGATATAAGTGGGGAAAGTTTGTTATTGCGGCCGAGGCGAAATACACACACGAGCCGCAGGCGAGGGTGTTATGGAGCAGAGAACTGCAGTAACAAATGCCCACGTGTATCAAACGACGTTTTTCAATACATTTTGAGTTTTTTGGTTTTAGTTTTTAGTCCAAATTTGTTCAAAGTCCAAAATGACTGTGGGGGCGAGCCGCCTCACCACCTGGCTGCGGAATTTTTATTTCCTCACTATAGTGCGGGAATATAAGAAGAAAACCACGAGGGTGAAATCCATAGCATGTTGTACCTAATCGTAGTGCGATAAGAGCCAGTTTTCGAGGAAGTGTATTGAAAAATCCTTTTCCTTGCCGCACTAACCTTGTTTACTTATATCACCCGCTTAAACTTTTTCCTTACTCCACACCTCATCAACCAAGACCGGGGTTCCCGAGTGTTGCCAGAAACAACAACATTACGACAGCAACCCCGCAACCTTAGCCTTTTACAACCACGGCTAAATAGCCCTCCGTCGCGTCTAAATGTAGCCCTCCGTCGGGCTGTGTTGTTGTTCGGGGGGCCTTACGTCGGGTTAAACAAATGACGAGCATTAGGCCATTTTAATGTAATACCCCTGTTAATGGGAGGAAGGTTGGGTGAATTAAATCTACGGAGATGTTATCTAATGCGTCGGTTATTAAGAGGACAAGACTGACATTAAATTCTCTGTTTTTGGATGCAATTTTCACTTTAAAATAGATCAGTTTATGTTACGTAGATGAAGTTTAAAGCTTTTTGCACTAATCAGTAGTAACAGTTAAAAATATTGCAGGTTTAATGACTGACACACAACTGCAGATAGAAACTTATTATATTAAAAAATCTTCAAAAATATTTTTCGACAGTCAACCAACGGCGATCAACTGGAGACTGAAATTTAGAAGCCTACTAACACCTACTAATACGAGGTCTTCTTTTTTTTCCTTCTTTTATATATTTTAATGCCATTATAGCATAAGTATAATCAGCCTGTAAAGTTCAGTCTGCTGAGACAAAGACCTCCTTTCTATGAAAGGGAATTGGTACAACCTGTTCCCTCTACCAGTTTATTGCCTGAAGCACAGGTTCTACCTAGTTCAGCCAAGTAAGCAACTGCTGTATTCAAATTTTTAAGATTTTTTTTTGTAAATATGCCCCTTTTTATAAATAAACGATTATTACCACGCAGGCCCGGGATTGGTAGATGGTACATGTCCTAATTTTTAGTTTTAGAACATTTTAAGGTCAATAAAGTGAAATTTTAAGGTTCATAATCTATATTTCTTAAATTCACACATTCATTTCTACCTAGTATAACTGGATTCGGTCAAAAGTTGTTTCCTACTATTTGAGTAACGTAAATACCAACACTGGACTTAGAGCTCGCTTTGCGCCGAACCCCTAATAGGGTAATCTAAACTCCTGGTCTTGTCCATATTGGATACTGTCGGCGCTGTTCAAAGGCAATTAATTGCAAATGGTTTATATTTTAGGCTGTGCAAATAATAGCTGTTTTACGTAGTTGGAGTTTTGATACGTGATGTGAAATTAGATTTAAGTTAATTTCATAAGAAACTAACCTAGAAAGTTAACAAGTTCTTCCAATTCTTGCTACATGGAAGTGTTTGATGGTTTTTTTTTTTGTTTATTGTTTTAGAAACTCTTTTAAACTTATAATTACCTTACTTATAACTAGTACCTAGGTAGGTACTAGTCCTGGGAACCATTGGTTGTGGTAAGTAAACACTCAGTACACAATATAATAAAGGTTACACATTATGTGGGTATATGTTATCTGGTAAGTATTTCATAGAAAACTTTAGATACCTAATTATTTTCAGTACCTAATCTTATTTCAGAGCTTTTACCAACCTTTTATCCAAGAAAAAGTACACTTTTTTTAATATCAACTTTTTGTGTTCCCCATTCTGGAATGACCCACACGTCATAAACACGCTATTTAATTGACAGCGTGACAGGTCGAAGCGATTTATGCGTGTCGTGACCACCGGGATGAGACGTGGCACGTGTGGTCAGCGGGCAGACATCTTTTATTGTGAGGCTAACTCATCTTGTCCTTTAAGAAGATTCGTAAAGGAAATGGTAGGGCTAGAGAATGGGTTAGGTACCTGTGTTCTTATAGCATTAGGTCCGTGTATACTCTGCGTAACCGGCTGAAATAATCCAGTGAAGAGACTAAAGTAATTAAGTTTATTTAGTTAGATCATTAAAAATGAAGTTTTACAAAGAAATCTAGGTTTATTAAACTTACACTGTCACTAGGGGATACCTTCCGTGCACAACAGCGTCGAAATATCAGGAGCTCACAATAATTAATAATCACGAAAGATATTCCGTAATGACAGCGTAAGTTTAGTTATAAACCGCGAAAGCTTGGATCAGGTTTAAAAAAACACTGAATCTAGGTTTTTCTTAAGAAGCACCTAGACTAGAATTTACAACATTAAGTCGCATCTCGGCAGTTGCGATTAAATTTCTTTCCAACAGTCGGGAATTAGGTACAGCCCTAGATATATATAACCGATGTGCAATCCTCAACACTTCGCGATCATCCCTACTCACTAATTAATTAATTATTAAAAAAAAAGAAAATGAGCACATTACACGTGATGCCCAGTTTCTATGCTCGTCACGTGTTACAACTAATTCGTGTGTCACGGACGGACGGACAAACATATTAATCTTAACACCGCCCCCGGGTAATTACAAACAGGGTAAAACGCATTTGTGCAGTTTTTTATGTTATAATCGCTGATTGCTACCACTCAATATAGATTTTTTATTTAAATATTTGATGTGGTTTTTTGTTGTTTTCATTGAAATTAGTTTGGTTGCTGTAATATTTTTTAATAACATTTAATCACTTAATATGACAAAGAATAATAGATTTAAGAAACCGAATGATGTTTGAAATACGTGTAGCGCTGAAGGCATATAATGGTTTTTGATGCAAGCAGACTTTAAACCTATGAAAGCAAAGCAAAATACAGCAGTTACAATGCAATACAATAAAATGAGCAGCATTTTATTCGGCTAGAACCTATTAATAAAATACATGTTAATGTCGTTACAGATCGAGGAACGAGAATTTGTGCCGAAGTAAAATTAATGGATAACTCTTAGGGCTTACCCTATGCTTTAAATTTTATTGCAATGCTTTTCGAAATAATTTTAAGGGGATAGTAAACATATTCCAACACAATTCTTAGCATCATCTGCATCATATAAGTCCGCCATCTTGATTTGAATGCGCGCCATTATGCATGAAGTAACAGTCGCTCGTCCATTGTCTACGGCCACCACAATATGACATTTCCGTTGGCAAAGTTTTACAACTCTAGGAAGATCACACATTCGATCTGTATATACATATATTTTACAGAAAATAATTGATAGTCATCTGTGTTTTATTACCTACAGAAGAGTAAACAAAAGATTAAGCTTTTCCGGCTGGTTTCCCGATGTAAAATGTTACGGTTTGAAGAAATACACTGTAAGTCGGAAAACTTGGTTTCGGATAAATTATGTGCTTATTGCTTAACATTAGGTACCTTTCCGTCAGTCTTATAGTGGTGATTTGTTAATTCACTGTCAGGATTAATTAGTTTTCCCTAATATTAAGTACGGTGCGTTAAGTATGGTACATGTAGTCCAGCTTTTATAAATAAGTTCTTATTCTGGGCAATTCCAGTACTTTGTCAATTAATTCAGGCATATCTATGGAATGTAATCTAAACTTGTAAGCTGGTATTCGTCATTTTAAGCGGGTATTTCCCAAGCTGAAAATGTAAAATTTCCAAGTACCTACCTAATGAAAAAGCTCTTGAAAAACAAAATTTGTTGTATTTTTACACGGTATTGAGATAGTCATTACCACGTAAAGACTGAACACACACAAACCTTTTAATCACTAATTTTTCAACTTAAAATCCTAATGACGCCACAACTAAACATTAGAAAGAACAACTTAACACCAGACATCTAAATAAATCCCAAATCAACATACAAATCTCTAAAATGTTTTGTCACCAAATAAAAATAAAACCTTCGCTGAATAGAGTTGTGTCTGGTTGTGTCTAAAGCCAAAAGTAAAAAAGTTACGAGCTGTCAGTTTGACACCGCCGGCGCCGGGAATCCGATACGGCCGACACGTCAGTAGGCCTAGCCAGTAAATAAATAAATCAATTCATCTAAACGTTGTTTAATTTGAAGGGAAACATCTTTTTGTTACTAATTGCTTGATGATTAATGAGTTCTAATGATTTGTTTGAGTTCAAGAAATCTATAGTAGCTAAAAAACTACGTTACACCAGGTGCGTGCATTATTCGATGTTTTTTTAATCTGTAAGCTATGCTTACTGAAAGAATGCAGATTTTAACGCTGATGTACACACTTTTATGTCAACAATTGTATCAGCCCATAAAGAATATAACAAACGAGGGCTGTGGAATTTTATCACGTCAGTTTCTTCACAAGCTCAACCAGAACAATCTTTGAAGAGCGTCTTCAGTTTGAAAGATTTTTTTAAATTTGCATTGATCAAACCATGTTTGATTTTTTATTTCGACAGGCACATAAGTATTTAAAAATAATTTAGATGTCTCATTATTTGCAATAGACAGCTTACATCCTACACTCAAATAACCAAGTGGTGAAATATTTGCATTCACAGACAGACACGAGACACTTCGACAATACGTTGTCCTACCTGCCTACCAACTATTTAACCATTACTCGACAGTTTCATTAGCTAGCGATATGTCCGTTAATTTGTTTGAGTTGCAATTAACATGTCGGGTCAATGCCCGGCTTTATATTTTGTTAACTAAGCCTCAGAAAAAATATATTTAAAAAAAACTTAACGGCTGTGTTCATATTTGACAGCTCCTCCGCTTACTGATTCGTTCATAAGAACAGATCATAAACAAACATTAACAAACTGAATCATTGTATCACAACGTAATAAGGTTGAAATTTGAATTAAAAACTGTTAAATGGCGCTTAATTTAAATTTGTCGGTGAGCAATAATCGGTTGGGCAACGTCAATACAAACTGTTTAATCCATTGTTACGATAATGTTACAATTAATCAGTTGTGAGCTGTTTATAGTTGTTGTTTATGTATCACGACTGATGACTGGTTGTGAAATGAAGCCTGTTGCTTAACATATCATTTAACGAGCATTAGGTGCACTGGATTTGATATTGAAAAACATTATAATATCGGAGTGTAATTTGTACTGTGGAAAAACAGGCATTACTGGTCGTGATCCAAATGCATTTGTCACTAGGCTTGGCAAACATATTGAAAATATCTTTATTAAAACTGCAACAGCTTTCAATAAAAACAGATTAAGTACCTCCTTTAACTATACTTGATCTGCTATTTATTTGAAATTGTGAGCAAAATAAATTAACTTCGTAAAATACTAAGTTAATTAAGTTCAATTAATCAGCTTGAGCTACTTACTTGAACTCTTTATAAATGATCCAAAAAGGTTTGATAACATTTGCACGGACATAGCTCATTTAACTTGTTAATGGTTTCGTTTACAAAAATACTTAATTACATTGTCTAAGGTTTACGAGGTATTTTTAACGCTAGACCAAGCGTTTCTAAAAATACTGGATTTGCCCATCTGTTTATTCTAGATATAGATCACTGATTAACGAATTTGTCAATATTACAAACGAAAAACAACAGTAGATACATAGTAAAGTATCTGGTAGAAGTGTGTTTTCTCCCTACAAGCCATACGGAAATCAGTTCCGTATTCACTTCATGAGATTAGTACTTCTTATCTAAGTATCCTGTCACTCGGTGTCTGATTTAAGTTTTTGAATAGAGAACGAAACTCTGCTTAGGGTGATTCCTTCTATGTCATGCAGCACTTGAACTTCAAAACTCTCAAAAGTATTTTTTTTGGGTGTGAAAAGACCATTAATGAAGCCGAAAGGTTCTCTTTCACTGCGATATTTTTTTTATTACGGACCATATCTGGGAACCTTCTAGTTATATTGGAGGTCAAAACTCCAATCTTTTCACGAGTTTTTAATGATATGAGTTTATTATTTAACTTTAAATTCCTCCACGACCCCTGTACTATTCAATGCATCCATCAGCACAATGTTTGGAGTGCGTTACATTGAGTCCTTTCGTAAACCGTGATTTCACCAGAAAAAAAAGCATTTAAGTACTTACTTAGTTTGTTGTAGGTACAGAATGCATGGTTGAAGGGTCCGTTTACACCTTGTAAAGTTCGACAAGTACTTCGATTACTCAAGTCAGAAACCAGCAATGAGTTCCTTACTCCACCTACTTATTTCAACAAAGCACTTTTAAATTCAAATGGTATTTCGCATTAGATTTTTTTCATAACCTATAAGCATTTGCAATTATTCTCACTTATCTCATAAATTCTATCATCAAGTGCTAGATAGCAGGCACAGTTACAACCAGCGGCAATAAATTACATGTAAATTACCCACAGTATGCAACTGACACACTTAGATACCATAGACACCAATAAATAATAAGCCGTACTTACTACAAGCGGACGGTTGACACAAGCCACGAACTCAAGAAAAGGCGCCGCAAAAGACCAAATGTGACTGAATTAATATCATCCTTTAATTAGCGACAAATAAATATGTTCTGCACTTTAAAATATGGCCGTCCCACTTAATTACGTAATTATTAGCGTTATTTCATCTAACTAAGTGCTAACTGAACGATGCTTACGAAAATTTACCCGCCGACACAGCCTAAGCGTTCCTGTCTCGCAAAAATACATTTAATTTAATTTTTTAGCTAACTCCCATAAATAAAATGACATTAAAAAAACCCGGAAGTTTTTACACACTTGATTAAATTTCTATCGAGTGTTGTCATTCATGAAATTTTATATTGCCATAAAAGTTATCACTGATTAAGTAATTAAAACATTCTGATGCGATAATTGATCGCTCAGTGTTGCCATTTATTGAGCCGTTGTCTATGAATTGTGGAAGGAATTCGAGGTTAATGAATGCCCGCGGCGTGTGTGCATGGTTACTCTTAAGAGGGGTTGCCATAAATGTCGTTAGACGGATAGGGAAGCTTGGAAAAAAATGTATAGCGGGTTTTGTTTCTCATGGTCGATAGATACCTGACGATAAACAAATGGTGTAAGCTTGTAGACTTCTAGAGTAGACGATAGTTCCTAGATTAACACCTCTCAGTGCTATTTATTGATTACTCGGAAGAATATCTTGGGAATCAATTATTTCTTTGAAAAGAGGCGTTTGTGTATTCTTCTGTCATTACGAAGACGAAATTCCCTAACACTGCACACCTTATTAGGACTAGTTGCGCCAGGTCTCTTATGCTGTGATATATCGGGGAGTCTATCGTCGACGCATTGATCGGCCTTCATGAGTGGTGGCGATGTCTCAGGTGAGCCCGGAGGCGAGCTGCGCTGGATGGGTCGTGAACGTCATGCGTGGCAGTTCTCGCGGCCCATCCGCCAAGGCGAAAGTAGGATCACGACGATGTTTTTAGTGGGCGCAAGCGTCACATAACCAAACCGTACCCCCGGACGGTGCGGTATGCGTTAGGCATTTATCACCGTTTTTTAAAAAAAGGGCTCTTAAGCCATGATAGTAAATTTACTAACATCCAACAGCTGTTGAAGTAATTTTGGATAGACCCAAATAACTGAACCGCTACAAACAAGCAATGTTTTTGTCTCTGTAACATGCTTCAGACTTTAGCTAATGATCTGTTTTTTATTTTGTGTTTGTCTAGTTTACATAGACAAAAGTCAAAAATTCGAACCTTAGCTACTATAACTACTTAATTTGTGTTACAAAACTATCAGTTCTTCCGTGGACAGAACTTTAAAAAAATATATAAAATAATATAAAACAGACAAGTGTAATATTCAGTGTCCTCTAGATACTTATTAATACATATAAGATTTTACTGATAAGCATGTTCTTTCCATTAAGTGAGTGGACTTAACGAAGTTTCTCATATGACATGTGTCGCTTAAAGGTTAAATATCTTTACCATATCTGGAGAACAATATCTATAGTGGGGACCGACTGTCTGTTTGTAACACCAGTTTAAAATAATAAATAATTAACTGGGCCAAAAATAATGAAATACTTAACATCTTCAAACGAAACACGCTGAAAATAGATCGAAAAAAAGTGACTGCAAAGTTTTTTCTAGCATTATTGCATGACCTTTAGTCTTTTACAAAAAGCTCAATCTAATATATTTTCTAATTTATGTTTAATAAGTGTCCTAGGTGTCATTTTGTACAAGTAAATAATGACTAACACACAAGGGATTACTATAGAAAAATAAAAAGACGATGCCTAGCGTTGATACAAATAGTAGGTTGCACCTGCGTTTTGTCCTTCGGAACATTCAATTACAGTGAAATACGCGGCGCACTATAATATAAAGTTAATTAGCAACAATATAAATTGAGTCGCTCGTAACGAATTACTAAAAATTACACATTATTATTAATCTATGGTATGAAATGCTAACTTTTTTGTTGGGTGCGTTCCTTTTCCCGCTAAAAAGGTTTGTAATGCAAATCAATTTAAATTAGGAATACAGACTTCATATGAAGCTTTTTTTAGATGACCCACTCTTGTATGAAAGTTAGCAACGGTAATTGATATCGCAAGAACCTGACTTTGGCGATTAACGACTTTTACACGGTCGAATGATCAGCTCTTTAGTCAAACATGTAACTTTAGCTTCCATGAAGTAAGAAAAAGGTGCTCAACTGCTCACTAAAGTTTACCTTTTTGTCATCACTATAGGACAATGAAGCGACTTTCGCACTATTATTTGATATTCCGTGTAATTATTAGCACAGGGCAACATATAAACTGCGAATAACACTTCTAGAAATTGATACTTCCATATTCTGTGGTAAATTGAAACAGACAGGTTATACGCTATGCATTATTGAAATAACTGCCTAATAACTTCGAACGAATAAGTTGTTTGACGGTTTGAGACAAATTTTGATATCGTTACCCTTCTTCTTTGTTAGTAATGAGGAAAAATTCTTGCAGATGTGATTGTAAGCCTGCTGTAAGTACTAGGTGCCTTAAAGGTTACTCTTATAGTTAATGGTGATCAAAAATAATACAAAGATGAATTGTTTACGAATATAATTTTATTAACAATTTTAATTTAATGACTGTAATGTAAGTCGATATCATATTTACAATTTGCATTTTTTGTTTTATTCATATAATACATTTTTACAAGGTTCTCTCGTTGAGTCTACCGCTAACTAGCCTATTGCTTCCCGCGTTTCGTTAGCGCGGGAAATTTACAAAAAAAATACAACCGTAAAAGTGTTGCAAGTTGAAAAATGTAAAAAACGGTATTCTTTTTTCGTCATACGGGTAGTAATAGTGGTAGAAATGCTGTAAGAGAGTTGTTAGAAAAAGTTACAATGAATAGAACAATTGACTTGATTTACTTGAACCAATTTCAAATCCAATCCATTTCTTGGAAATAACGTTTTGGTTTACAATTCATTATTTTCATCTGTTCTAATATTTAAACAGGTTTTCTCATGCGAAAACAGCATGATTATCCAAGTAACTACCCATTCATATAAGAGATTATTTACATCACAACATTTTACGATACATAATTTCATTTAAATCCATATCCCCGCCTCTTAAACAAATGATAAATGGACAAGAACAATACGTATTTACAAAATAATAGCGTAATAATTTAAAGCACAAGCTTTTGAGTCGTTAATTGAAAAACTAAGAGGAGTAATGGGTAAACAAGCTCTACGGGGCAATCCAAAACAATATGTTAATATATCTTACGTCGAAGACATATGTGTTTAAGTGCTAATCGGTTGAACTTTGAATTGTTTCCAACATTTATGACTGTTTTATATCCTACATACAATAAAATAAGATGAATGGAAGATAATTAATCATACTAGTAACATACATACATACATTTTCCCCAATCAACATTTCCTTTTAAAGTTAAGTGGGATGAGGATAATTTGCTGAACCCAAATCGTGGTTTAAGGTCGCACATATCCACATGTTACACAAATTGTACTTAATGTTGCAAAAATCAAATTATATTTTTTTTGTGTAAATAGGCACAATAAAGAATAGGATGAAGAAAATGTTGATTTCCAACAGAGTAATTTTATCAATTCTAAAACATCGCAGTTACGAGAAGGAAAACGTTAAAAATGTAGGTATCGAATTAATCCATTATTCTAAATTTATTTAATTAACGTCGTTTACCTTTTTAAACATTATAGAAAACACCAATCAATTTCTTTCGTAAATCTGACTGAGTTCTAAATTCAACTTTCATCAAATTCATATTGACCATAGATATAAGTACGATTACCTTTATTATTTTTCTCAATTTAAAATCAAGTCGCATTCAATTCAATATCAATCTGTATTCGATTACAAGTGAACGTGGGTGTAGTTACATTCCTTTGCCCGTTTACCATAGATACGATGTAGAACAAAGCTTTGATTGACACTATGACAACTCAACAATGCCTAGTTACAATTAATGTGGCGCGATTTTATTGCAACATTCACTTTAACAATAGCTTAAAACCTTTTATCATCTACTTGTGGGTTCGTTTAGACAGATTTGATTTTTGAATTATTTACAGCATTTAAATTTTGATTCTAGGAAAGAAGTTATAACTACCTACGACAAGAATGCAGGATTAATTTCTTTTACTCATTGATGGCTTAAAAAAATGACAAATTGTTTGCCTACCTACAGTAAATAATCCTGCCATTGCTTAAATATAGATAGCATTGATTAGCCAAAGAGATTGCTATATTTTAACTTTGACTATAACTAAGAAGAAGAGTTAAAGCTGTCATAATGGGTTAAACTAAATCTTCCAACCGGGTTTAGATCAATTAATCAAAATAAACCAATTAAAAAAGAAGGAAAGTAAATTGACAAATCTAAGAATATCTTCCTAATTTGGCCCTTTAGAGAAGAAGAACAACAATTTAATTTAGATGACTTGCAATTAAAAAAAAACAACATTTTCCTTTATACTAAAATCAACTTTTCACAATAATTATACCAACAAACGAAAGGTGGTGGTACTGAATTTGATATTTTTGACGCGACTGTGAGACACATAACATTACCCTTTATTTTATATTAAGTAGTTTCGATTATTAAAGTGTATTCCTTGCATTCAATGCTATTGCCTAATAAACAAGTTTCCTTCTTAATTTACATGTTATATTTCCTGTCCACAAACATATTTCACAAATAACTGAATAGCAATCATTATCGTACTAAGATTAATTTATCGATATTATAACACTTCTGACTGACATCTGAATGCAACAAATGATGGATTAAGGACCTCGGACATGTTTAATAGAGACAGGTTGAAACGATACTTGATTATTTGAAATTGCTAAAACAAAGCTGTTCAGTTTTTCTTAATAATTGACCGATTCGAATGTTAGAGAAATGATTGTCATCCCATTAAAGTTTAAAAAGCCGATTGGGGAAAAGATTTTAGGTAAAAGGTTCGAGGTATGACATGTGTCTGATAATAAAAGACCATAATATAAAGAGTAGTAAGGGTTAGATTCTTGTGGCAAACCTGAATTTTTATTGAAGCCATAATTTCCTTATCGATGGCATTAAACTGTTTTTTTTTTAAATTTGTTGTAAATGTTATAAAAACAATCGATATTAACACCAACGAATTTCGCATAGGAAAAAGTGTTAAATATTTTAAGGACAAACTAAAATCTGTGTTTTATTAAAGACGGGTATTAGCTTGACAGCAGTACCTATAGTTTGTCAATAACCCCAAGATCATTTCGACGATGCGCGAACATAATAATGTCATCTAGTTAAACCAAACAAATTATTCTCAATATTCATCGAAAACATAGTCAATTAGATTTGCAAACTAATAAATTAAAAACGTTATAGTGAATCCCTGTATTTATAAATTATACATATTATTTGGAAACCTTTATTGATCCCTGTAAACTTCTGAATATAATATTCGGATAATTATCATTTTTAGAATGCCCGGAAACAAGTATTTTCCCAAAGAAATCAAACAAAAATCCTACCCTTAATTAAAACTGAGAAATAAAAATAAAAAGGGCGATTTAGCACGTTTTATTTTTATAAGCTGAATACGCCAGGAATCGGTACAGCCTAATAGGAAAATCAGCCATTAATAAATAGTTTCTAATAATACACAAGCAATTTTTTTTAAAGAAATTAATTAATAGAACTCTAAAGCCGATACTTAAAAATCTTGATCCTTGAATTAAATATTGGTCTGTAATTTTTAAAATTTTCATTTTCCCATTTTTTTTTCATAAGTTGTCGAAAATCTCTTTTAAGAAAAATAATCTTGATCCTTGGACTAAGATTAATCTTAGTTCTTAATTTGTACGATTTCGATATGATTTTACGGTTTACTTTTTATTGCAGACAAATGCACTAGGCATTGCCGTTTTAGTTAGGCCTATATCTTTCAAAAGATTTGTGCACTTTTAAATAACAAAGAACTTCTCTTACAGCATTTCTCTAAACTTAAAAACAAACGATTGCGGTCCTATATCGTAATAAATAATTTATGATATATATACTTAATTACAATTATATGAAACAACATCACTTTACACAACGGGGTGTCGTGGAGTGATCGTGCTCAGGTACAAACCTTCAATAATAGCGTTACTTTACATCTACACCACGAACGTAATTATCTACATCTTTATAATTACTATAACATACAACTAAAAGCTGATATGATAAATAAAATCTATATTTACTGGTAAAAATAGTTAGGATGTATAAATATTTAGGTAAGTAAATGCTTCTCACGGAAACGCATCCATATAAACGGCAGCCGCGCGAAGGTATCAAATAAATTAGCTAACGTTCTGAGTACGTTCTGAGTTATAGACACGAAATTATCTATACGTAAAATTAACCCTGTTAAACCTTAACAACGAGTAACTTATCAGTGCAGTCGAGTTACAGCTACTAGTCGGAGGCCTGGGCCCTGGTACATACCTGAGATACGCCGATGCGGATACTTCGAGCACTCGCTTACACTTTAACGATACAAATACGCCCTAATAAACTGGTTTACAATGCCTTAACATCACATACAGCACGGACTCTGCGATCTAACTAAGATAATAGATAACTGTGGTCTATATTGCATCGTCAGTCACTGAGCGTCCACGCCCGACGGCGTCGCTGTTTAACACTATAGTCTGTAACTTTATTCTTCGTCCACGTTAATCTCCGAATCGACGGAGTCCTCGTCGTACGTGGAAGAGGAGGCGAAGCCCTGGCCAAGCAGCGCCGAGCGGTTTTTGGCCGCGGCGGCTCGGTCTCTCTGCCGCCGGTTCTTGAACCAGTTGCCAACTTGCGTCGGCGTCAGGCCTGTCGCAGCTGCCAGCTCACGCTTCTTGGTCGGATTCGGATAAGGATCTTGCAGATACCACTCACGCAGCAGAGACCGCGTGCGCTCCTTGAAACAGTGCGTCTTCTGTTCTCCGTCCCAGATGGTTCGGGGCAGCGGGAACTTCTTGCGAACACGGTATTTGTCGACGGGTCCGAGTGGTCGTCCACGTAGCCTCTCAGCTTCTTGGTAGTGTGCCTCAAGCCATAAAGCCTGCAGCTTTGCGTGGCTCGAACGCTGAAACCGGTGTCGTTCCAGGATCGAATAAAGTTCACGATGTCTTCCAGCATGGAAGGCAACCACGGCTCGCGCTCGCAGAACAGCTTCACAACGCTCCAGTTCAGCAACATTGGGGTGAGCCACCGGCAGGGACCAGAGGAATCGCGCCAGCCGCTCCACGTCGCCACTCTCCTCGAGCGTCTCGCACACGGTGGCAACTTGTGCAGCGCTGAAGGAAAGCGTGGGCAGCGGCAGTAGAGGAGTCGGTGCAGCCAGTTCGACGCTAAGCTGCTGAGGAGCCGGGTCAGCGCAGGCGGCGGGCTCGGCCGCGCGCTCGGGCGCGGCGGGCCCGCGGTGCGCCTCCAGGATGCGCGCGTGCAGCGCCGCCGTCGCGGCCTCGTCCCACGAGCCGCGCATCGGAGCGAGTGTGCGCGCCGCGGCCGAGCGGCCCGAGTCGCGCCCGACAGGGGCGGGCCAGCCGTGCGCCGCGATTGGCTATCGCTTACTCGTCGGGCGCCGTGCCGGCCAATCGCGCGCCTGCCCGCCCGGGGGGCCGGATAGCTTTCAACCGCGGCGCGGCGCGTATCCGGCGGGCGCGTTTAACTGTGGCGGCGGGGCGCGCGCCCCCCGCGCCGCCATGATCCGTCACGCACACCGGCGCGCCGCCAGCGCTCGGACCGCGCCTCGTGATCCACGCCAGCCCGCCACCTCTATCGATTACCTGCAAACCTGCAATTAATAGCCTCCATACAACAATCCGGGTAGATTACATGCTAGTGTTTGTCCTGTGTGTCGCGCCTGATCGATAAAATAATGATTTAGCGCGTAATTTGCATACTTACCTGCACATAAATCATGGAACGGACACCGATGATAAATCACTGCGGTTACCTATAGACGTCAACGACACATATCATTGGGCACAGTTATTTCACGGCTCCCTTACTGTTAGGTATTTTTCAGAGCTGTTTACGTAGGTTTTGTTTCAACATTTCACACATTATGTACATTTTTGTTGCTATGTAGAGGCGCTGTTCTCTTTTCATGAAACTGGATTTCTTTAACATGCTTTTAAGCTAAGTTACTTAGATTGAGACCCTTTGGCCTCCTAGCATCAGACACAATTTCTTACATTTGTTCTCATCTTGTATCTACATGAAATAATCTTTCAAAAATCACATACCTAATAAACCGAACCATACTAAAAACAGCTTACATTTGTGCCAGAAATAAAATTCTCCCCCAAGTATCAAGATGGTTCGGTCGAAGTTGAGCCGAGCGAGATTTCAGCGTGAAAGCCTTCCGAGTGTATTAAGTTATTGAACGGCAAACCACACCCCACTGTAACGGTACACAGGTGGCCTCCCCCCTCCTCCCACCACACAGCCCACCCCCAGCGCTGGGGAGGGCTAGCCCACGCACATTACGTATTGTCATCGTGTCGCCTTTTTATCTACAACTATTAATATTATTCCGATTTTTTTCTGTTTTGTTTTCGAATCTTTTATCGCGCTTTTTATTTTTGCGGCGTGTGCAGAAGTTGTTCGAGTGCCCACTTATAAGCCATGACACGAGGCATTGGCATCTATTGAATTTTAATATTGACACCAATAGAAAATAGACAACATTTGACAACATCAATATTTTTTACTCAACTCTGTAAATATTCTACAATAGCCAACTAAATGGTTAATTTTAGCAGCACATATGACAAACGAATCTTTAAACAAGCTGCTATACCTATGTTATTTTACCATGGTTTGCCTACAGCCAAACGTTACGAGCATTCGCAGCGCTTCGTAGTCGCTACTACTCGTATTTAAATCGTTGAGTTCCGTCGGCGACCGTACGACTCGATAACGTTTGACTATTTTGTTAAACATTAATCACTACGTAACTTAAACAAATCTACATAGGAGTTTTTATATCCGGTTTGATAATTTCAATTTTGTTAATTTCAGGGAGCATGAATCGAAGTTAGAACATATATCTACCCCCCCTTTTATATTTCATGTTCGTACAGTCCGTTCAAAGGTGGTCTGGAAGACATCGCTATCAGCGATAAGACCGCCATTGTGACCATTGAATTAGCAATATTGTAAAGCAGTTGTGTTTCAATTTTGGTATATAATAAAGTATATTCTATTCTATATGACTAGGTACACATAAAATTTCAGTAAAACATATTCGGTCAAAGACATCAGACATCTCGTTGTAATTTATTTCACTGGAGCCACAATGTCCACTTTAATATTGCTATATTGGAATGCCTAGAGCCCTTTTATGCTTGCTTCAGCAAAGCCGAGTTGAGAAAATCGACCAAAACATTACGTGTCTCAGATTATTTATTTTTGATTTAAAAATGATATGTTGTAGTTTAATATCTTATAAAATGTGTTCTATTTCGCAGCTACCTACACGCACATATTTGGGTCACTTAGCAAAGCGTCCGGTGTGCCACACTGCCCACACTGGGCCGACAGATGGTAGCGGTGACCGATATCTGTGCCATCTCGTTTTTTTTTTATAATCTGCTTCGTTAATCTGGGCAGAAGAAAAACGCTAAACGTTTATGGTCGTACGCTATTTTACGAACGAGCTTTAAAGAGAAGAAAGTTGCCTGCAATATTCGGATTAACTGGTCTTGAAGAAAATCATTGGAACTTTTGTAAGTGCCAGTGTAAGTTGTAGATTAAGATTTTCCTTTTCCTGTAATACATACACGCAACAACGCTGTATACATGACATTTCAGTAATAACTTGTTGTTGAATTTTACTTTCTCTAGGCCCCTTAGTTCAAATCTGTTCGATTCTGGATTATTGGTTTAATTTTCAGACCCGGAAAAGAGAGCCTACCCATTCAGCTTATCGTAGGATATTAGAAAAACGTTTATTTTGTGGTTTACTCGAACTAGCATACAACTACCTACCCCAAAACAGGTGACTCGTTCACCCCCGTTCCTGGACTAAACACCGTCATTAGCGAACTATGAGCAATGAAGGCATTCGACAATGGGAACACCTCTGCTGACCCTTCGAGGCGCCAACCGTGACGAAAGGCAGCATTATTGAGTTTAATATATTTAATTTTAATTTATTTTCTACTAATGGCCGCAGAAGTTATTTTTACAGTTTTTGCAGTCATTTGTCGTAATGACCATTTTTGGTGCTATGCATATTATTTTTCTACAATAAAACTGCAAATTGTGTAACTGCCATTGACCAGAATTGCCTACCTCCGTAACAGCCCATGGACTAAATAACCATAATATCATGATGAAGTTGAATCTTTGAAGATTTTATTTTATGCCAACTACAAACACTTACCTAATATTATAAGGGATCATATCCACGCGCAAACTTTTACTGTGAACCTGAATTCATGTTGAACTCTAGCGTTACACGCTTAAGGACATAGATTTAAAAAAAAACCTATCTTTGCAGGTACATAAGTCCAATACGGACTGTATTGGACTTATGTAAACAATTATGGAAAAGCTGTTTTGTTTTTCAATAACCGGCGAAGAATTTGGGTAGGTATAGGGTTCTATAAAAAAATAAAATGTTTATTAAATCTCTAACATTTACATAACAAATTTTGAATGAAACAGCCCCAGTAAGTGGTTAATAACACTTGTGTCGGGGTTGTCTCGCTCCTCCCCTGAATTGGTAGACAAAATAGAGATAATGAAAATTAAATCAAAATTAAAATAAATTAAGTTAAAAACATTATACAATTAAAATCTATTATCAAAATTAAATTCAAAACAAAATCAAAATTTAAATCAGTAAAATTAAATTTAAAAGCAAATTCATAATAAAATTAGATCAAATTTAAAATTAAGATCAGAAACAAAATTAAATCAAAATCAGAATTACAATCAAAATAATTATCAAATCAATATTAAAAATCGAAATTGAAATCAAAATTAGAATCAAAGTTAAAATAAAATAAAATTAAATATAAAATAAAATCTAAAATAAAATCAAGAATAAAATAAAATAAAATCAAAATTTCAAAATTAACAACATGTTTTAAGCGCCAACTAAAATTATTTACAAGTATTTTTTACGCGGCTCTGTTTGATTAAATGTACATGTGACAATGTGTGTGAGTGTGTGTGTGTGAGTGTTTGTGTGTGTGTGTGTGTAATAGTGTGTGTTTGTATTACAGATAGTGTCATATGTTATAATAAATAAGAAAACATTCAAGCAAGTCTTGCCAAAATCTGCTCTGTTTCGTCGTATGTCAGAGATTTTAACCACTCGGTTATTGTTAATTTGCATTTCTGCGACACTTCAAGGTGAAAATGCAGTTTTGCGTTAACTTTGTTATATATGTAGGCCGACTGGCATACGTACTGACGCCTCGCAAAAACCGTATGTACCCCCGAGGAGAAAGCCACAATGTCTTTCCGCCTTCTAGACTGTCTTTCCAGGTTAACTGGAATATGCTTGTGTAGATAGAGTATAAGGTTTAAAAGGTATAGTTTTCTTACTGATAATAGGCCACTAATTCTGTATAAATCTGTTGTGGGAAATCTGAACGGCTTGAAATACATAACCTTCAAAAGTGATCTTTGGGCTCTTTCTAACTCTAAAAATTTGACTTTGGTGGCTCCTCCCCAAGCTGGTAAGCAATATGTGATTACCGACTGTGCAAGTGCCTTATAAATGTCGTTGAGTGTCTTTTGAGGCAACACATGTCGTAGGTTTTTAAAAATCCATATAAATTTTCTATATGCTGAATATACGGTAACAAATTGGGCGTCGATGTCCCTTAAACCATGGATTTGTACACCACCGTGTCTGAAGGTCAAAGATAATAATCAAATCTATAAAAGCGACCACTATTTAGTATCAAGAGAAAATATAGAGTCGAGTGACTAAGCGGCTTTGTCAATGGCAGACGCATTATAAAACTCATTAGAACACACTTATGGACATATGGTTCTCTTTAGTGAAACTGCAGCAAGTGGCAAACCACATATTTAGATGTTAAAAAAGGATAAAATATATCAAATGGACAGATTCTCGTTGGTACTCAAAAATATTGAAATAAAAGATATTTAATAATAGTATGGATTTAAAAATACTACATTTGCAAGCTTAAAAAATTAGTTTGCAGTTTCGAAAGTGGCTAATTAATAGTGCTTGTGGCGGTACTACATTGTCAGTAGTTCCTACAAATTTTCATATTTTGAAAAGTTAAAATAAACCCTCTTTCCTTCGCAGTAAACACAACAAGAGCAACACGTAATACCGACAACAGTTAATTCGGCAACAATTTACATTTTTGTGCCGTCCGCGTCGACTCGGGATCGCGGCCTTCCCGCCATCCCGCCATCCCGCCGCCATGCCGCTTGATTACAACAACGCGCTAATCCGCTTACGGAAGCGCATTTATTTAAACTAACAACTTATTGTGAAGCTCGTTTAGATTTGACAAACAGAAATTGTTGGGAAATTCGTCAAGTTATTAGTCATTTACATGTTACTTTAAAATGAACTCTATGTAGGTACCTAGAAAGTTGATAGTTTTAAATCGAGATTCATTCTAGGTTGTGTCTGTAAATTATTTTCTACTCGTACTGCCTTGTTGGTCGAGTGGTCGCAAGCGCGACTGCTGAGCATGAGGCCTAAGTTTTGATTCCCGGATCGGGCAAAGTGTTATTGGGTTTTTCCGTCAGGAATTTCTCAGTAGCAGTCACGGAGTCTGGATTCGTGCCCGAGGCTTACATGGGACTTAACCATAACTGGCGAAATGTGAGTGTACTATTAGGTAAACCTCTGCCTAACCTTACGGGGATTGCAGGCGTGATGTTATGTTTATTATTTTCTACTAACTTCAACCTGCGACTTCGTCTGCGTCCAATAAACATATGCTATGGGCCTGGATAATAGTGAAGCTTTACACCAGTGAAAGAATTTTTGAAATCGCATGAGTACATATTTTCGGCAATTACCTCCTACATGCTGATGCAGCTGAATACACGTATTTCATCAATATTTTACATGAAGCGACAATAACCTCCTACGTCAAAACTTACAAACCACTTAGGAATATTAGTGTAGATTTACTAACCACTTGATTTGAAGTCCGGAAAAACAACACATTTTTGCTTCTTTCATTTATTTCTTATTCCTATTGTCATCAACCGGGCACAAATCCAGGCTCCGTGGCTGCTACTGAGAAATTCCTAATGGAACCCAATAACACTTTGCCCGACCTCGGAATCGAACCCCCTAATGCTCAGCAGTCGCGCTTGAGCCCACTAAATCAACAAGCTAGTCAATAAGCAGGCAATTTATAAAGCAAGACAAGGTAGCGAGGCTGTTAAGATACCTTATTTATATAAATGATCCTTTCTCACGTGTCTCCGCTTCGCAACAAACTAGGTTACAACATTTAGTCCGTAATTCACCCCACCCATTAAACCAATTTGTTGAGTCAGGGCATACGTATGACCTGAGTCTAGAACGGTGTCCTAATGAAACAGCTCTTAAATTATCTACCTACATAGATGACGGGTCAGTATTTATGAAACTCATTAGTTATAAAAGCACATCCATTTAATTTTAATATTAATGGTCATGCGGAATATTCGTAATGGTGTCTGTTAATTATTTATAATGTCTATGCTATGGTATGTCTTGCCTTTTTCAACGTGTAAAGTTAATATGATGATGAAGCTGAAATGATGACCTGGATAATGGAGTCCTATTTTCCTAGAACTCCATTACACCATATCATATATCATATCAGCCCGGAATCACCCACTATTTCGTATAGGCCTTTTCTTTGTTTTGCCACACTTCCCGGTTCCGTTCATCCCTCATCCAGGAGTTTCTCGTGACTTCGACGATATCGCCAACCAAACGCGCTTTCGGACAGCCCTGGTTTCTTGGTCTAGTTTAAGAACTTCACCAGGTTAAAATTACAATGGAAATAGCTTTGCTAGTTTAGGCTTGAAAATGTAACAAACAGATGTTGTAGGTGCTATCCCAGGGATGTGCACCCCCAGGGATGTGCCATAACAGGTGTAGCACTGAGGAGGCTCCGGACAGGTCTTTTAAGAGGGAACGGTACCTCCTCCCATGTGCCATTCCTGTTAACATACCACACCTTTTTTGGGCAGTCGTGTAAAAAAACCAAGATAAGTACTTAAACTATATTTAAAAAATCATTTAGAACTCAATCAACTCCTACGCAAGTCGTGTTTGAAAACAGAACATTTATTTTTAACGAGTGATTACGTCATGCCCTGAGCGATATTGGACAGTCGACGTTTGATGTCCAAGGTTCGATGCCCGGACGTGTTACAATGTGTTTTTGTAACTTTAGACGCTAAATGTATCGTTACATTTAGATGGTACAGGAATATCTTTGTGGTAAAGTAACCCTGGCCCGAAGCCAAGTTGGAAGAGTCACCCTTTTGAAAGCATGTGTATTGTAAGGTGTATTTTGCTACATATTATTATCTGACATAGCTAAATAAACCTTATGGTCGAAGGTTTACATTGCATTATCTATAATGGTGTGGTGTTGGTTTATAAATTTCCCATAATTTATTTGTTTACTTGTTTCTTTTTAGTATAACATAAAATACATAGTTGTTAGCTAGTTACAACAGCTAAGGAAAATAGTAGACTTAATTCAAACATTCATCTCACAGAATACCAGATAAACATATCTTATTTCTACAGCTGATGGTTTTGTGTACTTTAACTTCCTGTAACTAGCTTCTGGTGTATGGAGACAATGTTATCACAGTGCCAGTCGTTCCGTCGAAGACGATCTTATACTCCTGTGTCTCTTGCTGCTTGCTGTCTACCTAATCTTTACACCACAGCATCACGTACTCTTGTGACTCGTACCAACACAAGAGGAGAATGTTTATCTTAATATTGGTTAGAGGGTGTCGGTGGGTAGTTGATCGTAATCCTTGTAAATGGAGTTCAGAAAGACCCCTTGATTGAAAAGTTTCGCACTCAAAATTTTAGATACAAGTAGGTAGGTAGTAATAGGTATACTTAGCTGTTGTACACTTAAGTGTGGTTATAAGGTAGGTATTATGTTTTAGGGTTTAATTGTGGTAGACAGGATGTTTCAGGGATTAATGAGGAGTGAGAAAACTGTCTAGAGGAATGTTTTGAGTATGAATGTGGATGGGTATAAGAGTAGAGGAAGACCAAAGAAACGATGGATGGACTGTGTGAAGGATGATATGGCAAGAAAGGAGGTGTCTGGTGAGCTGACGAGTAATAGAGAAGTATGGAAGAAGAAAACATGCTGCGCCGAGCACAAATAAATTTGCATTAGGGCAGGAGAATAAATAGATAGCCTTTTTCAGAGCTGAAAGCCTAGGCAAAGTGTCATTTTATCAGTAATAACGACGACGAAAGTCAGAAGTGTACCGAAAATTTTACGTATTTTGTTGCAAGTCGCTGTAGAAGTTAATAATCACTTTGAAAGCGACTGCCATATAATTGTTTAGTCTCTCTGTTTATTCAATACCAAGTAGTTATTCACCTGAACATTTCAGTAAGCCGTACCTACCTAGCTATTCATGAAGTTTCATCTCTCGAGGTAGGTATGTACCCTCAACACCTTTACACTCGTCCCTACCTAAAAATAGGTATAGTCCACACAATGTAAGTTTACCTTTTTATATCAAACTAGTCCATCAATTCAATTTCATCACTTTCACAAAAATATTCATTTGTAGAGTGCTGGTAGAGTCATAATAGAGCGTTATAAGTAGAGGTACACCTTGGTGTTGGGAGGCAAAGGTAGAGAGATAGAGAGCCGAGGTAAAGCCAGTGATAAATCATAGTAATGGACGAGGGTACAATCACAAGATGTGTCCAGCATGTTGACCACACGATGTCGATACATTTTTATGATACTTTTGGTTTGAGCCGTTTTATTTTCTTTTCACTCACTGTTACCTCAATTAAAAGTCATAACTCTCCTTTAGCGTTGCCGTAGTCGGGCAAAAATAGCGAACAACCAGCAATGCAACCATTATTTTGAATGAAATACACCAAAAGCCTATCAAACGAAAGTAACACTTTCTCGAAGTAAAGTACTAAGAAACCATTATGTACCTAGTTTTTGTTTTTCATGGCCTAATGCCTATCGAGGCTAAGTTTGCCATTTGTAACGACATTTCACAAATGACTTTTTCAGTCATTAGTCACTTAATCGTGTTGTTACAACTTTATTTAGAAAAGAATAAAATTATACATATAAGCCTTTATGTTCATAACATAACACAATTATAATTATAAATAATACTGACTCTGAAGACGTCATAACACAACCCTTCATCAATCCACCACACCACATTTTATTTTAACTGTTCCAGTCTCCAATATCCCCAAATCCATGGCCCACGTAGTTTCAGACCACACCCCCTGAAGATTTTATATGATCCAAACAAAGGCAGCGCTGAAAGGGGCCCGCACCGGTATCGATCTACAACCCCACACCCCCTCCACCCCCTCCCCGGTATACTGGGAGCCGGTAGCTCGATACCAATACCACGGTGATACGATGTACTTAACGGAGCACCTCTAGCAGCGATATCGATGGTTTAATGTCTGTAGTAGTTTTGTAAGATGTTGGATGATATTATTATGCAGATGTTTTAATTTTCCTATTAAGTATTCCATTGTATTAATTTGTTTAATAGACCTTCATCGCATTATGCTTTATCGCAATATGGTCTTACTAAACTACCCAAATGTATGTTTAAGCAGACGTTAGTCATCCATAATACTCCAACATGTACAAATGTTTCAATTTGACGATACCGACTAATGACATCAAGTTTCTTAACCCTATAAATTCTACTCCTCCGAAATAAATTGAGAACAATACACCGTAACACAAATAAAAGAAGAATAGCATCCAAAGATATTTCCCAAAGCAATCATCATCGACAGACAAGAGCGAAAGACACATCCTCCACCCTTCCACAATAGCCTATTCGAGAAGTAATGCGTCAAAAATCCCACGTCCCAATGAAGAGTTCAATCATGAAACAGAACTGTTGCAACGAAATAATAAAATATACAAGAGCTACCACCACGAATACAATATGCTATTTTGCATTTGTAAATTTGAAAGTAAAATCTTTCGGAGCTACTGTCTCGCAACATAGTAGGCATTCTTCTCCTTTAACAAACTAGACGTCACACAACAATGAACCTTATATCCAGCCAAGTAACACTGTGAATGCAGCTCGTGGGTCAAATTGACCCGCAAGTGTAGTTTGGTTTGACAGACAATACATAATACGTCATGAAGCGCTGTTTACGGTCGCGAGGTATCGCTAGCGGTTTGACACATCGCTTAGCGTGAATGATTTGTGAAGGGTTAAAACCCTTGGATGTGAGTGATCACTCTGTGTGGTGTACCTAGAGGTACTGTCAGAGTTTACTAGAAATTCTAGAAATTAAAGCGTGAAATACACAAACTGGAAAGAAACAATGTAGTTCGTTTTACGATCATGTAAAATGACACAGTTTAATGATGGGAATTTACAAGCTAATTAAAAATACACAAAAAAATACAATTACATATTTTTTTCTGTCGTATCTATCGGTGTTATTCACATTCCGTCCTATTTTATTTATAAATGTAAACATTTCCTGGCATACATAGGTACAAATAGAATTCAAACAACAAAAAATTACGTTAAAAACGATATTAACTCCTACACAGATCAATGTCTGCGTACATTTTCCGCGTCAACGTACCTAACCCTCTCCTACCCCTATAATCCGCGAAATAGCCTCACCGCATCGCCGCATAACAAGAATACCAAAAATGAAACTAGTGTGATCACAGAGGCTAACCCTTGGCCGCGGGTGCCACGGGCGCACGGTTAGTTAGGCAGGCGCAGGGTTAAGCGTAATGGCACATGAAATCACTCGGAGTGCAGTTAAATACGATGCAATGGCGACATCAAAGATGAATTTATGAGTTGTAATAGAATTTTTGATTACTTTTGATATGGTAGGTATAAATGTGGCTATGGAATTGTTTGTGGACCATTGAAATAGCTCTTTATTGAAGGGTTTATTTCCTTATTCTAGGATTGTGAATTGTAGTTATTTATAAATCAATGTTTCGTGTCACATCGTTCATGTATATTGCTATGAGCAAATGAGGTTTTCATGCTTAATTGAATGCCAAAATTAGTGACGAAAACAAGACCTAAATATTACTATCTGCCAGAGAAAATCACAGAATTGCATGATCTCCCCCCTGCAAATCGAACCTTTCCAGCGAATTCTCCAAAACCCTTCAAGTCCAAAGACCAACCACCATCGAGATAGACGTCGAACAGATATTTATTAGCATAACAATGTAAGGCAGGGCTCGCGAATAGAATACGCCGAGTAGTGCCGACTGCCGGAACACCCACAAAGGGACATTCGGCCGATGGCGACCAGCCTTCCGTCGTTACGCACTGTTTTGTTATAGGCTCGACTGTGGCTTAGGGTAGCTGACGAAGCGGGTAGGACTTGGAAGACTAGGTGATTGGAAAATGTGGAAGCTTTGAAATGAATGAGGTCGAAGCAAATTATTATAATACTAACACTGACTGACAAATTTTAGAAGTTTTTGGATTCTGTTGATTACAATCTGTAGAATTTGATAAGCCGAGCCCGCACAATTTGACACATATTTCAGTAAGTACATTGTCTTTTAAGCCACTGTCCGCGGTCCCATGCGCTCTGCAGTCCGTTCGGTTTGACAGCACCTTCTGCAATTGCTAAGCTACATCATCACCAGTTCTATCCATCTTGCTTGCATCATCAGAGGGTCCATCCTCTTCTCTGGGGTAATCTGATTGTATTCTGATATCTAAATATAATGGGCCGACACACCACAGATTATCAGGTTTCAATTACCACCGCTGTGCTTCATCATCTGCCTAGCCTTTTCCCAAATTTATTGGGGTCGGCTTCCAGTCTTACCAGATGCAGCTGAATACCGGTTTTATACATGGAGTGACTGCCTATCTGACGTCCACAACTCATTTAGTACTGGGTAAAACAGTACCCCTCGGTTCTTACCAGAACCAAGGTCTGGTTATCAGACTTTCAGGCCACTGACTACCACCGCTGTGCTTATGATTAAATCGCTCCCTCCCATCTCTTGGAGCTCAGCTCAACCCCATACATTCCGCAAGCGGCCTTTGTTCAAGTTGCAGTTTAGCGAAAGCAATTTCGTGTTTTATGCGCAACCAGCAGATACAACGCGGTGACATACGAGATGTGAATACCTGCTGCAACACTGAACTAGGAAAACTAGAAGAGGGTGGCTTTTTTGGGACTCGCACAGGAAATATATCACACAACATATTATCTCGCCTGTAATCCCCGTAGCGTTAGGCAGAGGTGTACCTAATAGTACACTCACATTTCGCCAGTTATATTTAAGTCCCATGTTATAGGGAATCTATTGCCATCAACCGGGCACAAGTCCAGACTCCGTGGCTGCTACTCAGAAATTCCTGATGGAAAACCCAATACTACTTTGCCTGACCTGGGGATCAAACCCAGGATCTCATGCTCAGCTGTCGCGCTTGCGACAAGCAGGGCAGTCACAGGAAATACAAACAATTAAAATTTAAAACTAACGAATGGAAAATAATACTTGTGCGAGGCTGAAGGGAGTGTCTCAACATAATTCTGCGATATTTATTCTGAAGCGTTGGGATTCCAAAGGGACTTAAGTAAACACATTAGATGGATTTAGTAGGAGTGTATGTCAGTAACTCCAGGTAATTGGCTAGCTCATAGGAAGATGAGATTCCTATTTTTATAACATGCAGGATATTGTCATTTAAAACCTTTGTTGTATCTACACTGGAATATGACCAGCCTGACGTGAAGGCTAGACAAGTTTTCGTATCTCGTATCAACAGCATTGACATTTATAAGCATTTCGGTAGCTCTATCGTTCCAATACCTACAAATATGACTTTTCCTTCATCGGTCATCGACGCGGAAGATATTATTGTGCACAAGTGTGTGCGCAGACAAACACGTGCCCCTCTCTCTCTTTCCTCACTCGCAAAGTCCGACGGGACGGCAAACTGACACGACCGGAGTGAGATCAAATGCAGCACTAAAGAATTAACGTCACTTCTTAACACAATAGCCTCGAAGCTTCTTTGTTGCCAAGCTATGGTAGACGGGCAAGATAAAAAGAATCAGCAACTCTTCACTAATCAATGTTCCTGATTTGTACGACAGTCAGCCACTAATGATCCATATTTATGCGATCACCCGTCGCCGAACAAAGGGTGATTTACCTGCGCCTGCGCCGCCACACCTATTAGAGAAGCGTCGTCGTATATCAGCGCGTGATTAGTTTATGTGACGCGTGAGCTGGTGCGCAAGAGTTGCGGTTTGGGGTTATTCCGTGTTGCGAAAAAAAGTTTTGAAGTATTATTTGTTAGTGATGGATAAATAAGGATCACTTGTGTCGCATCAGAGCAACTTTAACTTAAAAATTGCTCACAGAAGACTGATGATGCAAATTTTTTTGATTTCGAGCAAAACGTCTGTCGTATGTCACAGACGTTTTGCAACAAGAAAGTGAAATCATAAAGCGATTTTCATCCTTAAAAGCAAGGGTATTTTCATAATTTTTATTTTAACGGTCTTCACACGTGTCCGCGTTTTTAATACCGTACTGATTTGGGGATAGGACTTATCCGTCACAAAGTTTAACGTTAGCGAAGACCTGGAGGTTCTACAAAGGAGCTTGTGGTACCTAGAGCTCATGATATCCATCATGAGGATATCCATCATGAGCTTCTTGGAGTTGGTTTGTATAATGTCCATCTACCCCAACACCCACCAGCTGCAATGACACGTAATAAGCTCCTCGCATGTATTGGCACAAAGATAACATTCAGTTGTGCATGAATCACGCGATAATTCTGCGGTGGCGATCAGACTTGCGGTCAGACTCGTGACACTCCCCCGGGTTATTGCCACACCATTGTCAATGGTTCTTACCAGAGTTACTGGAATTATTATTTTTTTCAAAGAAGTCTTGTATATTCAGTGAATTATGAGGATGTATTTGGACCTTTGGATCGATTTGGATCCTCCTTACTATCTCCAAAGAATTCATTTTAGTTGTTTCCAAGATCTCACATTGTCTGGTAGTTTTGAAAGCTTGGAACCTAAATCTTAGGCTTCGCTGTATCATAATTGCTATTGGGCGGTATTGAAGAGGTGTCTTATAAGGATACTTCCAAAATCATGGCATAACGTTATTTTTCATAATGCATAGCAGTTTAGTTGTGAAAATACTAAAGACTTTTTCAATTTTAATTGCAAAATCAACGTTTCTCTTCCGATTGGTACAATCAATGCCTTTCATTACCAGACCTTACTTCTCAAACCAGTTCCGAGTTGTTCTTCGTTGTAAGAAGCTCATGTTAAGCAAGGCACTGACAGTACGGTCCTCTGGCAATCGGCATTAGCCGAAGAATACTCCTACAATAATAGCCGTTTACTCACTTTACACGTCAGCCTACGTGAGCGTTAGAGCAGTGATTACATCTAGTATTCTTGTGGGTGATCGCATTAGCTAAGTGCATTAGCATGCGAATAATAAACCAACGCACATGCTGCTTGATGCTCGGTCGGTTAATCCCGGGAGCGTATGCGCACTGTTGCATATGGCACGATATGGGAAAATTTTGTGATTTTTTTACAAATCTTCTTTTACAAGTCTGTCAGTATTAACATGAATAAAGTCATAACCAGTGATCGGAAAAGGTAGAGCTAATGTACCTAAAGTTCATGGAACAGAAACGAAAAGTGGGGACTTCCTTACGACTACGACCTACGGATATTTTTTCCGACAATTTTTTTCTGAAACTCGGAAATGTCTCGGAATCGGTTAAGTACATTTAATAATAATGTTAAATCTAGCGATGACCATACAAAAACACAAACTGATAAGCTCTGTAACTGCATAGCCCCAAATCCGAATCAGCAAAAAAAATATAAATGAGGTGAAGTGATGCTTATTCGATGCAGTCCTTATAAGTATATTATGAACTTTACTCACAGTCCGATGATGGCTAACCATCAATACAAAATAACATTCTCGTGCCTTATGAAACAACGCACATGCACCTCCAGCAATCATTTCCCGCGCAGATCCTCGCCCTGTTCGCATTAACATTCAATAAGCCGTAATGCCTTGTAACAACACCGCGTAAGGATTTGAACATAACATCAACAGCGCCGAATTAACTCTTATGACGGAATATCTTGGGGATGTATTTGAATATTTTGTGGTGAAGAAGTTGGTTGAAACAGCTGTTCATGTCACATGGAAGGGTGGCTTGTAATTATTTTCATCCTGGTTTATCTTAGTCTCTAGTATACTTACTAAGAATGACAATCTATTGTGTCAAACCAATTTATTGTGTGTCTGTGCAGCATGTCTTCTACTATTTCTGAATTAGTAATTTGACATAGACCTCGTAATCTATTCCAGTGGGGAAAAGAGATGGCGCTAAACATCCTGTGTAGCTCTGTCTCTTTCCCACACTGGAATGACATAAAAACAATGCTGCTCTAAGACGTCATGGTAACCACAGTTGGCCTAAACAACTGATAATCGTTTTTAAAGCGTTTCGTATTCCTACAACGACTTACAATAGGATTAACTTTGCAGTAACTTATGTCAATCCAATGCTGATAGAATGTCATTTTATACCCAAAAATACCCTCAGGTGTATCTATCAAAGAGGTATTCCACTCTTAGCAGCGCTTAGAATAGTCTCACGATGATGACGAATTACATTTTATAACAAAAACTGGGGCAGCGTTCCCAACTTCCTTTTCACACCATCGATTCGCGACATGTATGTATAATATTATTCTCAAAGCTAGCTACTAACCCAACAATATAATATGGTAGGCCCACAGTCGCCCCACCGCTGTCAGCTGTCACTCATACCAGTAAGCGGATTTGTACTCCACCTCCTTGTGTGGAGCAAGTTAGAAGAGCGTAGCGGGTAAGTTGAATTTTATTTTATTTTATTATGTTTAGGGGGCTTACAGCTAACGATACAAAAAATATAAATATATATTGAGGCAATCAACGAAAAACCATTTACAAGCCTCCGCAGTTAGCAATAAACTATTGTTGCACAAATTAATAACTAAGAAAAACATCAAAAACTAAGCATAATGCAATAACAAAGAATAGGACTAAATTTATTTACTAACCCTATTTTCGTTGTGTTTTTATGGCGTATATTTACTTGCAGTCTAAGTAGATGTGGTAATATTGGGCCTAATTTATAAAAACAGCATTTTGATGAGCATTATAAAACTGATTCTTTCACCTGTTTGTTTGCTTTTTTTTCATAAAAATGTATCATTTTATTAGGGGAGGACACAGGTTCTTGCACCACAGTTTCAACCATCGCCGGATTCAGAGAATCCCACATATGCATATACTTGAAATATTTGCACGACTGATAAGTCGAATATAGTGAGACAAAAATTATTCTACCATGCTGTTATGTAAGTAGGTACCTATATTCTGGCAAATAAATGAATTTTATTTCATTTCATTCCGTGTACAATGTTCTTTCAAGACATTTTTTGTTGTAGTTTGAATTGTAGTAGTCTTTGTAGATGAAGCTGCTTGATCTATAAGCGTGCTGCTGCTTGATACACCTATAGAGTATTCTGGATTCTGTACGCCTTGCTGTTTTACTTTATTAGTTTAAACTTACCATCTGGCCTCTCTATCTGAGAAACATTTTCATCTCGTTACCATCCAGTTTTCTGTCCGCTTCCCGCTCCCCGCTACCGCTCATAACTTACCCCTCGCCATAAACATATCACAATAGTAGTTCGTCGTTACGTTTTGCAGACTTTCTTTGTATGTGGAGCACACAATTACTTTCTCTGTCTCATGTCTTGTTGCTACTGGCAATTTTCTGGTGATGTCGCTGTGTAATTACTACACTAAAAGCATAGAGCGAAGTGAAACATTTTGTAGTTTTTGTAGAATGTGTCTTACCGTGACGATGAATAAAGTACGCTAAAACAATATGGTTGTGTGATTTTTTAATACACATGTATTATAATATTATTTTGGGTAGTTCGCCTAGTTGGTCGAGTGGTGAGCATGATGATGGCACTGGGTTCGATTCCCGTGTCGGGCAGTGTCCCCTATATGTTACTTAAAACATAACTGGCGAAATGTGGGTGTACCAATAGGTACACCTCTGTCTAATCCTGCGGGGATTACAGGCATGATGTTATTTATGTATATTTTGCGTAGTTAGTCAATCCCTACATATTCGAGATCCGTTGGGTTTTAAAGCTTGAAATAAATATGCCCAACATTACCAAGTAGCTAAATAATGTAGAGGGTATTGTTAACAATCGATTTACTAATCTCCACAAGTTTTTACAAATTAATAAAGAGATTCTACTGTATATCAAAACTAGGGTGGCTTTCCTAGCGTTAAGCACATACACATACTAATGTATGCCCACAAAATATAACCTTATTTCTTACGCAACAAGATTTATTTTACAACATTCTATAGCTTTTTTACAACTGACCAAGAAACGAACTGATTTCATATGCTAGAGGAATTTAAACTTAACGTCATTGAAATAACGGCCTGACTCATAGGATCATCAGTGCAATTAAAACCAACTCACACTTACACACAAAAACATAAACACCACCTTTATTACAACAGTTTTAAGGGTCATAATCTATCAAACCAGCTTGAAAGTAGGGGTAAAAGTAATATTTCTTCAGAATTAAAACACGGGGTGCCAGCTAATCGGTTGTCGGGAGCTTTACTAAGCTCATCGGGTTACTAAAATAATGTTTATGTTTACTCTAAGCTTATATTTGCCATAGGGTCCCCATTAAAACCATAAACCCATACGATTCACATACAACCCCATGCGTACTCCCCTAGCAGCTCAACGCAAATCCATTTTGGTAAACTTAACTAATAGATTCTGTTGAATTAAAACAGACAGACAGTAAAAATAAGTTTGTGTTAGTTTGGAAATGTTTTCCACAAATCTGTGAACCAAAAATTAATGGTTTCTTTCCACAATTACGTAAGACATTTTATACCATAGAGTTTATTCTTGCTTAGCAATGAAATAAGATAGTTGTAGTCACATATTTAAGTGGAAAACTCATCAGTTTATATTTTGCAAACCCAAAATGTTCTGTTAATAAGCTGGTACGAACTGTGATCCATAACTTTATCATAATGAGAATTAAATACACTCCGATACCAACCGACTTCGACATAGTGAGAACTAAGTTACACCCACGAAGAAAAAAACCACACAACAGCTCCTTACATCTTTCTTCCCAGTATTTATGCTAAAATGCGTTTATCAACAATGCGAATACGCGGATAAACTTAAATACGGATAATCCGGTGCAATGTGTCAAACATCGCAGATATCTGTGACGAACACAATGGCGGAGTGGCCAAGACGTATTATGTGGGATTAGTTGAGATGTTTAGATGAATACGCGTTGTACCATGATGGTTTTAGATAAAAATATGGAGAAAAGCATGTGTAGGAGTTAGGAATGGACAAGTTTAATTGGAATTTGAACAGAAAAATCCAAAGATGGCTAGGATTTTTTTAGATTTGATGGGGACCGTCCCATAGCATCCTGTAGTAGAGTCAACTGTCGATTTGAAGCCTGGAAATAACGGACAAATTAGGATTATGACAAAATATTTCTAGTGCCCGGGACTGACTCGTGTCTCCTGGACAACTTTAAGAACACACTTTCTATAAAATAGCTTAATAGCACCTCATACTCGTAACTATATCATTTTTAGCTTTCAATATAATTTTAATTTTCAGTGTTTTTTGATTCTACCAGCACGTGCTTGTTATTTAAAATCACTACAATATGTATAGCATATCAGTGGCTTAACCCTCCGATGCGTGGGTGCGGACATTATCCGCACTAAGCCTGTCTGCTGACCATTATCTGAATGCCCGACGCCTCCATTGTCCGGCCCTGTTAATATCGATATTATACTCGCGGTGAAACACCTGGTGACTGGTATCCAAATTATGTTATACATGTTCATGTAAAATAATAACAGATCATTCTAAACAGCCTATATAGCGAGTGAAAATCTGTGGGACTTTCAACAACATTTATTGCGTTAATTGATAATGTTTAGAGCAGACATAGAGATTTTTAAAGGGACTTGATTGAAGCAATAATATCCTTCAAAACCTTGAGTGAGAGCGTATAATAACAATAAATTTGGGTGCATTTCAGGATTGTTTTTTTTCATTAAGGCTTGAGTTTAGCCGCAACTCGCCTGATATATGTAAGTATATGATGATGCGGCCTAGCACGCTTGCATATAGGCCATTGACTTCGTCAAGGATTACGCCGAATTTGATCAAAGATTTGGTAAATCGGTGAGTCCATTATTGGTAGCTTATTGACAAAAAAATCCTAAATTATAAAAGGCATCAATACTAAACTACGAACAACTTGAGTAGGTAACTATTTTCACAAAAGTTTATCACGAACTTTACTTTTAACTAAAACTAAACAATTGCAAGTATAAATTCCTGAGCACATCGTAAACGTTCTATGAGGTATACAAATTCATACGACAATCGGAAACGACGCTCGTCCGATCCATTGTGGAATAGACAGAAGTGTTCATAAAATAACTTGTTCGTGGATATCTTTCGTAATATTTTCCTTAACTTTCTTCCTTGTATTGCTAACAACGTAGAATTATTTATTTGAATACGTGTTTCTTCCTCATTGTTTTTACATAGCGCATATTAAGGGTTAACTTTTTTCTGCCGTACCTACTACGAATGTTTTTCAGTCTACTACAATTAAACAAACTACCTAGGTATTTATTTATTTATAATAAGCACACCAACAGCACTGTCACTTACAATTCAAATAAACTAACATCTAAAATCGGCATTTCAGTAACCATGCAAATAACAGGTACAAAAAAATACAAAATAAAAAAATACAAAAATATTTATTACTTCTCAAACATTGTGTCATACATAAACTGAGGCAGCCCCAGTAAGTTACAAAAGTACTTGTGTCGGAGCTGTCTCGCTCTTCCCGTAAGTGGTATCCTAACAATGAAAATGAAGTTAAAGAACAACATAAAATTAAATTAAATACAATTAAAAAGGAAAACAAACTAATAATCAAAAATAAAGATGTGAAATTAAACTAAATAAATAATAGTTACTTGAGCAACTCTCGATGTGTGAGAAGTGATGTGAATAGGTGCGTGTTTTGTGCGTGCGTGAGTGTGTGTGTTTGTGCGTGCGTGTGTGTATGTATGATTATCCAGCATGTTAGCCTACCCTGATCAGAACGTTTTCTGTTTCTTCATATGTTAGAGATCTTAACCAATCACCAAGGTTGTATACCTTGGTGATTAGTGACATTGACATGATGAATATTAGAGACAAGAAAAAATAAAAAGTGTGTCCCGTAGACCTAACTCCAGAACACTACAAAAAACAAAACAATTTGAGCTATATAGACGTATGTACATTGTTCGCACTGTTTATACAGGGAACGTCTGTATGAAGTGAAACTCGTAGAGAAAACATCGATAGGGTAATCCGTCAAGTTGGACCATTCATTATATAGCTTTGCCATACGTGTTAAGGGGGCTATTATAGGTGGTATTTAAGGTGGATGTAGGGAATTGATAAATGCGGAGATGTCGCTTGCTACGTTGGCTAGCCCTAAAGTTAAAGTAGTTAACCAATTGCGCATCTATCCACCATTTATAATTTTGTGTAGTATAAGTAACTCAGAATGGATCCGTCTATCTTTTAAGCCAATCATCTTATAGTGCCTTAACCTATCATTGTAATCAGGTATAGCTTTTCGAATCCCATTCTTCATATAACCTAACAAAATGGGTCTGAACAGATTCAACATTATTAGTATAACTTGAGTAATAGGGAGACCAAATACTGGAACAATACTCCAAGGTGCTCCTCACCAGTGCGTTATAGAGTAGAATAATGCTACTATAATTAATTACGGAAAGGTTTTGACAGGCGGATAATAAAGCCAAGCATTATTTTAGCTTTAGCCACTATATTATCTATATGCTCACGGCAGGATAGGAATGTATCAAAAAGTACACCTAGATCACGGATGACCCATACTCTGCTCAGTACTGATCCACCTATATGATAATCAAATTTAATGTAGGTAATTCACTTTACTCGTTAATGTAATAGTCTGGCATTTTTTAACATTGAGCGTCATTCTGTTTGTTGGAACAGCATTGTTGAAGGACATCAAGATCTCTTTGAAGCTTCATACAATCACTCAAGTCCGATATCCTGCAGTACCTATATGTTAAATCATCATATTCTAAACAATTGGCTAAACAATTTTATCTGATATGAAGAATCTAAGGAGCACTAATCTAAGAACTACGAACTTAGTCATTTCCTCGAAGGAATCCCTGCGTCTGTTCTGGTTTCAGTTTTCATAGGTTGGTTCTTCTATTGTCTCAATGCTTTTATTAATTACTGATTTCGAATAATACGTGAACTAGTTATTTGAAAATGACATCCTCAGGGTGGTTATAATACAATGAATTTCACAATCGCGGTTAATTACATAAATACGGCATGTATCAAAAAGGTATGGTTGATGATTTTTTCGCGATTACGATGTTGGTCTCATGCATGAAGTTGTTCAGTTTGATACTCTGAACACCCCGTCAAATATCACCATAGCTTTCTGATACTTGCTGTTTTAGATGTGGATATAACATTCATGCATCCACCAAACAGTAGCCCACATCACATCAAGGATTGTTCCAAGCCACAAACAAGCCATTCGTTCCGTCATAAGAACAGATTAAATTTACCTCAGTCCCATCTTAAAATGCACTCTTCTAGTCCTTATTCTATGTCAATTAAAATATACAATAAATTACCAGAAAACTTAAAACAAATAGAAAAATCAAATATATTTTTAAGCAAAGTAAAACAATTCTTAATTAATAAAAGCTATTACTCATTAGACGAATATTTTAATGACAAAATTTAACTATTCTTTGACTGATAATTTGACTAATTGTACTATAGAAATACCAAACTATTTCTGGTTTTGCCTCTTCACTATTATTATATATTAAATAAACAATAAATTGCATAATAAAAATATGACATTTTAAAATAACAAATATGCACCCAATAAAACTGAAATACAATAATATTACAAATAATAAATACATAAAATAAATAAATGAGTGATATAACCAAATATAATAATAAATAATAAATTTCAATAAAAAGCAATGATATAAATATAATAAAATAATCTAATTAATTTCGAATTTCCTTTAGTCTTACGGAATTAAACGGTTCAAATAATAAAAATGCACCCATTAAATAAAATATACCTGGAATATCATAAAATTATAAATAGATAGAATATAGAAACGAATGATATAATGAAATATAATAATTAATTTCTTAATAAATTAATTATATGAATACAATAAAAAAGAAAAAAAAAACCGTCTACCTAATTTAATTGTGTGTTATTGAAAGTTGATAAAAGCGCTCTTCCTCTCTCCTACCTATTTATCTAATTTTGCTGTGCCCGACAGGGTCCATAATTGTTTCTTCTTAATTGTATTTTACCACCTGTATATGTACATTATGGATTGCAATAAATAATTTGAATTTGAATTTGAATTTGAAGCCAGCAACTAGTCGGTAACCGGATACCCTCTACCTACCGGCTCGTACCGGTATTATCCGGTAATAGCGAGTAATTGGGCGGAATAACCACATTACACTGTAACCAGACACATGCCTTGTTTAGCTAACCATCGCATCGATTTACAATCACCAATCACCATGAGGGTGGATGGGGGAGATACTGGCTTTTAGTAGGTTATTTTTAATTTTAGAAGATAGATCATCCGTATAAGTGCATAATTATTTATTTTTTAAGATCTATGATAGTGTCAGTAGATTTTTGTTGATCGAAACTGTGCCATTGCTAAGAAATGGTCATTTACAAATGCAACAAAGATTTTGAGTTTCATGGCTACAGACATATATCTACGGTAAGTAGATAGATAGATGTTTTCTTTACTTCTAATACAACAAGCTACTTATTATATTATGTCAACCAATTTCTATTAAAAATAATGTAGTATTCTGCGTTTGCTTTTTTTTAATTCTGACTCTTTGTTAGATAAGACAGAAAATAATCTAAGGACAGAAATTAAATGAAAAATAATTGCAACACGACAAATTGAAACCCTCTCAAAAAACATAACACCAGTAACAAAACCGACTCCATAAAATAATAATAGCACCACGAATCGCATTACAAAAATCATATTTAACAAGTAACTTTCACACCCCATCGGTAATATGGCCGCCATGGAGGGGCATGGTACATGGCTACATAATTACGTATACACAATGGGCCAGCACAATGCAGGCATTGAGATGTCGCCGTCGGCTTAGGGTTCGGGTGTTACTTCAAAAGTAAATATGGCGAATGTGTCTTTTAATGTAGCTAGGTTATATTTTATTTTATTGCGCCGTGTGATAGCTGGATCGTTTTTTTTAAGAAAAAATCTTTTCATATTTCCCCCAAAATGGCCTAGCTGCTAGAAAAAGAAAATCACACACAACAAAACATTCTATTGCAATTTACATACCACGCCTGTAATCTGCGAAGGGTTAGGCAGAGGTGTACCTAATAGTATACCGTACCCACATATCCCCATTATATGTTTAACTCCCATATAAGTAATAGCCTATTGACAACAACCGGGCACAAATCCAGACTCTTCTCAACCTTTATTAGCGTAAATTTCCTCTATATTAGCGTAAATACAAACAACCTTTACATTAGGCTCAAAAATGTAAAATCCGCAGAAAACTAAGCTACAAAGTATTTATCAAAATGAAAACTAACTTGCCCCACATAATTTTCCATATTATAATTCATATACCTTCCCAACAACACATACGGACATCTGCCACCCGAGGACATACGTAACAACTGTAATAATAATTTAATTAATCAATTATTATCCCCATGAGGCCTCGTTCACGAACACTGTTCGCTCTATGCCTGCTGAGACGCCATTGTTGCGTAACTGACGAGTTTCCCGCCAAATGTTACTGTTGACAGCTTCGATCAAATAAAAAGTTCAAGGCAGACCTACCAAACTTATTTTTCCGTGACCAAACTCAACAACCATAATACTTAAATAAAATAAAGCTATAATATAAAAAAGGTTACTTAAAAGCGCATTACTTTTAATTTCAACCCTTCATCGGCAACGGTTTTTCTGAAACGAAACATTTTGTAAAACAACCAGTAGGTATTGGCACATTTTTGGGAATTTTTCAGATTGCGAAATCCGTTGTTGGTAAGTATAAACAAAAAATATTATCATTTAAAATATAGACAGCGGCATGCCGTCGGCTAAAAAAGTTGTAGGGCACGGTTACCCTGAGTAACCTATACCATACCCATTGCACAAATGATCCTAAACACCAATTCGGATAATATACCCTCAGACAAAAAAAATAACAATCAGCATTCCAAACTTAAATTATACTTACTGAAAAAAAACCTCTAAACGTCAAATTAAACTTTTTAAATTCGACAAAGCAATGAAACCATACACCGTGCCGGCCACAGATAATTGAGAATTTTTGTACAAAACCTCAATTTTTGGATGTGTCGTGTTACCAGTAACTAGACACTACCGGGTGCTCTTGATTCGTTCACAATAGGACGTGTCTAGAGGAATTACGGAATTTAGTGAATCTGATAAAAGTTTTAAAAGATTTCGATGAACAATATCTGGGCAGAGATCAGAATAGTTGAGTAGTGAGGATTTTTTATAGTAGGTTTTATGAGATTTATGATTAGATTAAGTGTGATTAATATTAATTAAAATATTAATATTAAGGGGCCTTTTTTTCATTCGTTTCAGTTACTGCAAGGGTGATCTTTGGATTGAAGGTTGATAAAATTAACACTGCTATCAGCCCGGTAATTGTGCTGTTTCATCAATCTACCATCAATCATTAGAGGTTCAAATAAGTGAAGCTGAAATGAATATCACCGTCACGACTAAGAAGAATCCTGAAGCCCAAAAGAAAACCTATGTAGGTCGTTCCTATTACCTTGCAGACAGATACGTTGGTTTTCGCCAACTGGTAAAATACACAATACCACACAAACACAATAAGGGAGGGTTTTTGAATTTGATCTAACTTTAACTTTTATCTTTAGGAACATGATTGCAATGTGACAGCTTTTACATAAAAAATATAAGTAGTCAAACCGCCAGATTTACGTACTCTTCAGATTTTAAGTTATGTATCTCTGATTGAAAAATGGGCCAGAAGTAATTTTAACGGAAACCTATACAGCGGTATCTTTCAATAATAAATTCCAGACTTTATAAATATCGCCCATAACATAACAATTCATACTTCAATATCCGTTTCATACATCCAAGTTGTAATCAGCCTTCATACATGGGTATTTTAAACAATAATTGCCCACACAATGGTGTGCAGCGGTTCACATCGCAGTATTAACATTATGTATCATTACAAAATTTGTAATTTTAATGCCCTCATCAGCTCGCAGTGACTACGCGAGATCGGTAAATTACATCCGGATATTATATCATGATGTAGGCAGCAGATATACCTTCATCAGGTCGTATTTCTCTCACACAGAGAGGTGGCCTGTGTGGCCTCGATGGCCTGTGTCTCAGCCGTAGAAAAAGGAGTGATTATGTTGGTGGCATTTTGTCCCAATCTTCGTTACCTACACAAAAGCACAAAAAATACACTATGTCCTTGTGAGATAGCAACATACTTTTAGGTTTGTCTTCTTCTTTTCGTGTGGTTAGTGCCTAACCTGGTGTCAGAGTTTTCATGCCACGCATGGGCCTCTGACTTGGCTTTACATGTCGTCAGGAAATATCTCTCAGGCATGCTGGTTTGGGTTCCTAACGATATAATCCTTCGTCGAAGCAAGTGATAAATTATACAATAAGCACATGAATCCGAAAAATCAGAGGTACGTGTCTTGGGGTCGAACTCGAGACGGGCTTGGCAGTCCGAGGGTCACACCGCTAGACCTTTGGGGTTGGTTCTTCGAATTAATCAACTCATCCTATCACAGGCCACTGATCGGCATAGGCTTTTCACATGTCCCGCCCAGCCTAAATTTTAAAAAATATGAATAAATATGCATCCACCATGCATGAAGAATATCAGTGGGTCTTCTTTGGGAGTTGAAGTTGTGTAAACATCTATAGATTTTTTATGCTGCTAAATAAAATTAAACAAGAATTATATTTTACGGATTTATGTCCGTAGAACCCATCGCCCTCGTAAATCATCCGCCATGACGGAATGGAATCATTACTGTATACTACGTATCCACTGCTTTTAACACCTCAAATATTACCTCCACTTGTAATCATTCGGATACATCAGCTAAACATGAGCCTCTTTGTGTTTCTCACATGATCATTGTGAAATATGTAAAAAAGTAAGTAATCGTTCTTATTTTGAATGTGAAATGTTATTTTCAGTGTTTTGACTAATTATCATGAAAATGGCACCGATTAAGTTTAAGATCTCGTTTGTCTCATTTCAAATAGGTGAATGCAACATTCAAACCCACATTTGCAAGGGATATTTAGACAAATTGAAGATTATTATTCTGACAGACATTATTTGCGGCTGCGATCCGAAATGATTTAGTCCCTGCAAAATATATGCGCATATTTATAGACTTAAACGTGCGTTAATCGACTGTTGTATTGAAGGGAAATGAATATTTTAATATTTGTGGCAAAGGGACAATACACTACATAATTTGAAAATGTTATGGATGTCATCTTAAAATGCTTTTGACGGTAGTTACTCGTGTAGTTTTAATCAAAATTGGGATGTGATGTGATTCTTACGTGAGCAGTTTTTTTACTATACTATGTATTTTCATACTTTTCTACAGATTCATTTAATTCATTCAATTCCGATGCCGATATCAATTCTCATACTTTCAACGTTGATTTTTAAGAAAAAATTCTAAAAAGCAGTGAATTATTTCATGCGTGGAAAATTACTCATACAAAAAATTCTAACACAACTCTTTGAAAGAAACTTCTGCCATATCATGCCTAGATACATTTCTTCAGCATACAGTTAAACAAATTATTTCTAAGAGATAATTGCGCCCTGAGAACCGAAACGGCTGCTCCCATTTTGTGAAACTTTACCTCATGTACAATGTACTTACATTTAGTTAATTAAAACATTACGATCTGATAAAAAGTAAGTATTATAGCGCTGTCGAGTGCTTGCGGTTATCAGGTAATAGAAGGTAGTTTTGAGAGTATTTCATATTGTTTTAACCATCTGATAACATTTCTACAAGATTCATACCTTGCGTGAAAAATTGTTGAGCTTTCGCGGGTTTTAAAGGTTTTTTTCGTTATAAACTGTCTTG
This sequence comes from Standfussiana lucernea, assembly GCA_964057025.1. Lineage (NCBI taxonomy): Eukaryota > Metazoa > Arthropoda > Insecta > Lepidoptera > Noctuidae > Standfussiana > Standfussiana lucernea. The sequence goes on from OZ059796.1 coordinate 15,491,136, forward strand.
GATTACCAAGCATTGTTACCTAATTAATACCAGCATTCATATCAAGGTATGAAAAAATTACTAAAAATAATTACTAAGCTTCTACGATTGATTAATAAATCAGATATCATAAATTCATAATGCTTGTATAGGTACCTGCTTGTTAATTATTGCAATATAAAGAAACATATTTATTATATTATTAAAAAAAAATGTTAACATGTTACGGATCAAAAGACTTAAGTAGTACTTAAAAGTTCCATCCAAAAGACCAAACAAAGTTTGAATTTAGAAACCAAGTAGTTCAAAATGGGCATCGTGACAGGACGGTTAGACATAAAAATAAAACGTCCTTTCTCCGTCGGAAATAGAATCGTGATCTAATAGTAAAACTGCCACCTGTCTTATCTGTCTGTCCGAAGCTCAATAAACACCTCCACTATTAAGATAAGGTAACTATTTAGTTTCTACTAGGATACTTTAGATAATGAAATACGCAGATGTTTAACTGAGTTTATGGCTTGAACTTTTAACCTCTGTTAGTGCTTTTGTCATTCTATCAGAAAATTTAAAAAGTACTATACTTATACCACCTATGTTATGTAATGAAATGATCGTAATGAAACAAGTGTAATGAAATGAATATTAATAATGTAATTTTAATGTTAAAACGTTTTGTGATATGTATTAATGGTAGAATGAAAGGCTTTTTTATTTTATTTATACTTATATCACCTTAACCCAAACTGAAATTCTTTCAGCAATGAGGATGATGAAAAGTCAAAAATAAATTGGATTGACAAAAGCTGATGTCAGTCCAATATCAGAAAGATAACCGCTTGTCTATGAACACGCCTGTTTGCCTGTAATCCCCATAGAGTTAGGCAAAGGTGTACCTAATAGTACACCCACATTTCGCCAGTTATGTCCCATGTAATAGGGCCTATTGCACTCAGTCGGGCACGAATATAGACTCCGTGGCTGCTACTGGGTGTCATATTACCCCGTATTAGACTGCGTTGTGGAGGTCAGTCGCTCCATGTAAAATTACTATTATTTTACATGGAAGTATAAGTATTCTACTCTTGGGTCTATGACCTCTTGTCTTTAACCACAAAGTGCTACTAGGTTACGAAATTAATCGAGTAGGAGTACTTAGTTATACGTACTTTTACTAATCGCTTCTACATTTGAATTGAAGATTATTCACGTCATTCTTTATTTTTGACACATGAAGTTTTTATTAACAAAAAGTTGAAGTTGCTGAAGAAAACCACATCCTTGAAGAGTGCATTAACACTGGCCACTACAGAAGCCATTAGATCAAAATTCAAACAAGTCACTGGACTCCCTACATCCACATATTGACACAAGAGCATAATAGGTGCGATCGCGAGCATCCGACATGATAGCAACACCGAGTGTCCCGCAAATATTTGTCGCTGGCAATCATCGTGCCGATTTGTTCCTAATCCGACAGACACCATAAAAACATTATCACAAACCCCATACAATAATGGGACAATGAAGAAGGGACAAAGCCATTCATCCCTACACTCTCGCACTATATTTATTTACAGTGAATAATACACAGATAATAAATAGTGTTTTTTTTTATTCGTATTCGCAGCCGTTGGTGTCAGAATTGACGCCTGTTCCGTGGGTTAGTGTCCCCAAATCCGCAAGTATTTTATGAGGATAAAATGATAATTAATTCACATTTTATTAATGAATTGATGATTTGATTTATACCTGACTTAAGTTAAACTTGTTCGTTAAATTATAATTTGCATTAACAACTCTTTAATTATTACAACTATCATAAATTACAAATCTTAACATTAACATACTTACTTTTTTATAATTAAAGTACCTAATCTTCACATTAAAACTTATAATCAAGATCTATGTTAACATAACTTATTTTAAAGCATCCCATGTTGTAATTTTTTTTTGCCATCACCCAATACAGTAACTTATAAATCTTTAAATAAGACATGTATGTCCCAAAATCTCCAGAGTAAAGATGTCACTATAAGATGCAGGATTATTCCAAAGATATCGATCTCGGCCGATCAGCGAGCAGGCGGTGCCAAACATAGCCATTTGGGCTCTATACAGACACAAAGGAGGATTACTTCACGATGTTTTGATTGCACCAGGGCCCCAACGTGTGATATTACACATTACAATCTTAATTATATCTCCAGAAAACTGTATTTTACACCTTATTACTTATTGGACAACGGTGTAACATCTGGGAGTGTTATGCTTGTAAAAATTGACGGAGCGTAATGTTTTAACGACTCAACACTTCTGAGAAGATTATTTAAGATCTTTGTGGCAGCTTGTATGGTATTTTGGCTACTTTGAGGGTTAAGACCCTGCAAACAGGGACAGGCGATAAGATTTAACATGTGAATGTAACACTTCGTTTTTTGGAGTAAGTGGAGATTTAAGTGACGCTTGCTAAAGGTGTGTGGTTTCGCGTGAGCCACATTTAACAGATTTTGAGGCATATATTTTGATAACTTGCGGGGTCCAAGAACGCCAGTTACCGTTATTGGGTCCCTTACTAAAAATATGAAACTTCAGAATAAGAATATCCCACGATTCGAGTACAAAGTTTTGAAGTTTTCCTAGCTTCTGATTCCTATAACCTGCCTTGCTTAGATAACTAATATCTTCCACACAAACTCTGCAATCATTATCTCTTAACTCAAATTCTCAGCCCAAAATGTCTCATCAACAGTTCTAAATCTCTCACCGTGAGAGAAAACGTGTCCGAAGTCCAAGACAAAGGCTTACCCACACAGTAGCTTAAACCAACTTTATTTTTGTTCACAAAAGAGCTATGCAAAAGTCATGCTTAATACCAACAATGGTGCGCCACAATACCTACTACCCTAAATCTTATCATTAGAGTGCTAATCCTTCAACGAAAGATGGCGATAATAGTGTATAATCCTCTGAACAATTCATTTGGAAAATAGGACAAGAAGACGTATAGTGAGGTTGTAGAGTAATTTTTGATACAGTTCTGGAGGCTGTCGCGAATATTTTTTGGCTTGTGTGAGAAAATTGAGTTGAGCATTAAAATATATGAATGGGTAAACCCATTGATAGGCCGCGGTCCACACTATTCAGAATTCTAAAATACCTTTAAAATGTGTCCTAATGATTCACAATATTGCACAATAAGTGAGATGACAATAGATTCTCTATTGTTAAGCGCAAAACTTGTAAAACCAGATGTGTTAGCTCCAGGGCATGTCAGGGGTCCACAACCTAACTATTGAATGTTGTTGGCTATTCCAGCATCCTTAATACCATGCAGGACGATGACAGAACCACATTCTGCCTTGTAAAGAATCTCGTTTGGTCTTCACAAAGGGAAATAAAAACTGCGATTCTGGACTTTCCAAGAATTTCTTCTGTCAAAGTAGGTTACTGTCCGTCTGAACGTAATCCTTAGTACGTCCGGCATCGATTACTTGCGTGTTCCATACAATGAATAATCCTCCATTGTGGAAAAATAATGTCAAAATAATGCTTTGTTCGGTCCGGAAGGATTAAAGCTTAAGGAATAGTTAGATAACGTTTTTAATTAAGCATTATTCGTTGGTTTTTGCATAACGTAATCGTTTGATAAGGCAATGATAAGGATGAAGCTTTCGAAGAATGACTGATCTTTTTTTTGGTAAAGTTTATGGTTTGTTTTTGTCTCATAAATTCCTGCGAATGTTTAAGCAGGGAAGATGTTATCATTAATCCTTATGTAATCATCACACAATCTTGGTGATGGGGAACTTATTTGGTTGTTTTGAACCAGAAAACATGGTCTGAAGAGATCAATGTATTTCAACTGAATCATTGAGTTTTAATATTTTGAAAGTAAAGTCTCCTCATGTTCAAGTTGTAGAGCAGTGTCTAAGTTTTTCCAAGTAGGTAAGTAATTTAGTATAACAATCCTTTCCATTATTTAGAATCAGAGAGAGAGAGAGAGATATTTCTAAATGAAATAAGCGGAACCTTTGTGCTCTCTTGTCTGTATGTTTTTTCCTGTAAATGTGTTTTTTGTGTACATAAATAAATAAATTAAGTTATTCCTTCCCTCTTTCCGTGAATGAGAACGGACATTTGGGCCACCCCAGCAGATGGGACATAGTTTGATCAAAGAATTAAAATGCCTCAATTAGTATCGAATATTTATTCCGTAAATTGCATTCAAATAAAATGAATTAAGTCCAAAAACATTTGCAGCCGTGGTCAGTTCATATCATTCCTCTATCAACGAACATAGTAGGTGTATGGAGCATAAGCGTAGGCAGAGTAAGGAAGTGCATAGTCGTAGGCACCGTAGGAGTACGCGACGGGTGCTGAGTAGGCTGCTAGGGGTGCACTGTAGGCAGCCACGGGGTAGTCGTATTCCAGGACCAGGGGCTTCGGCTTGGCTGCGGCGAAAGCCAGAAGAGCAGCGAACAATACCTGGGGAGGAGATGGATTTGTTAGGGCAACAGTCACAGTAAATTTTTTTTTGTGGATGTGCATCTCCTGGTTCTGATTTATTAACAGCAATTGTACAGAACAGTTTCTTCTTATTTTTGTGTCGACGGTACATTGATACGACTAAGTACTTATTTATAATATATTTTTTGGGTGACCAGGTTGATTGCGGCATCAGTAGGGCATCGAAACCTGGTGTCGGTCCCATAGTAAAACCCGAGTTTCGCATGCCCCGAGAATCAGTGGCATTATTTTAATCACCAAAGGTGTGAATAAACAATACAACTATGATGAGATGATAACGAGTTTTAAATATTCGGTTGCAAAGACAACAGGACGTCTAATTTGATGATGATCATCCAAAAAGATCGGTCAATAATCTTCCTGGAGGGACACCTCGGAGAAGTGAACACGACAATTCGGATCTACCTATTTAATGACTTGTCAACAATTCTCTTGCAGGGATTTATCGAATTCGGGGTCCTCCGGTACGGGTGCCTCAGGGATCGGGGTACTCAGGGACTAACCCGATGCAATCAGTGCAGCAAAACAAATAATAAAACAATTGAATAGGCACATAGAAAACAAAAATATGTACACTTACGAATTTGAACATCTTGAAGATTGGTTGGTTTTCCTTTGCTGATGTAGGTGAGACACGACAGGACACAAGATCCGATGTGTTAATGATTGATCAGCCAATAGTTCCCTCTTATATATCATCGATCAAGTATGTACGTGCCTACTATACGGATAAACCGCCAAAATATCCTGCTCCTGCGCATTAGGCATGGTAATCACGCGCAGCCTTGCGCAGTGTCACCGGACGGTAAAGTTATTAGACCAAGGACTTGCCTGACTCGTGTGGTTAATAGAGACTTAGGCTACTGACCCTGCCATCAACATCCTGCCATCATCCTAGGCAAGAAAACGCTTTTGAAATGCCTTTTTTTTAATAAAAGATTTTGTCATCAATGGCTACCCATGAAAAAATCTTTTATCATCATGCATCAGTCATATATAGGCAATTTTTGAACGTCAAAATTACATCATTCAACATCCCCCATCGCGCCAGTCTAGTAACAACATTAATTTTACCTGAATTGTATTATAGTGTACCAACGTACCCATTCTGTTCTATTTGCTTATGATTTTATGAACCTTAGCTGCCTACCCAAAGAACCCACGTTTAGCATTAAGTTTTGGGCATCGAATTAGTCTGGTCTCTAACCATATGTTACTAGGTAACAGAGTCCCCTACCATATTATCTCTTCAATAAACGATAGATCCCCATTTGAAACTCGATTCAACATGATTAGCCTTCAATTTGGATAATACGAACAAACCCGAGCTGAGCTCCGTTTAATAACAAATTACGTCTAACGAACTCACGTAACAAAACTCCTTCATTTCGTAGAGCGATCCGCCATGATTAGTGAGTTCGTACCTTTCGCGCCATTTTCGCAGTAATGGCGACATACACTCCCGTTACAGAGTAATTACCGGGCTTTGAGAGCTGAGCCGAGCATTGCCGGTAAACACCGCTTTGACGATAGTTATACAGGTTAGTTTTACTTTTAATAGGGGTGTTCTGGTTGAGGGTTTGTGCCTATTTAGCTCCTATTTTGAATTAGTCACATGAGGATGTATGGTAGACACATGTTGCCCACAGCTCACATTATGTTAAAAGGTAGTCTAAAGTCTTTAATGTAGGACCTAAGTAGAGAAGGTGATGGTGGTGGGTGGTGTTCTCCTCACTTTATAAGCTTCTTACCTTTGGATAAAAAGCCTTACGAGCTAGGTACTCACTCAACTGACTCATAGAACATATGCCATGGTCAAATCTTAGTTGATGAAAGAGAGGTGCGTAATGGGCCTATGTCTATGCCTCAGAGAGCACGTTAAGCCCTTGACTGTTGTTTTGGTTGACATAAGGATAACACATTCACAGCATAATTTATTAATGTATCCATCTTTTCCGTATTGGGTGCAAATGGAATCCCATCTTTTTAATAGTGGACATAGGAAACTATAGTGATCAGCTGCTACTAATTTTGAACTCACTGGAGAAATATCCAATTTAAGTACATCAAATAAGAGTTGGAGTTTTCAATTCACAAAAAGATCCGTAGCGACATCTTTGATAACCCATCAGCTTCATTCAAATTAGGTGGCAATATGATGTCACAAGATGGCAGTGTAACAGCTTGAATGGAAATTGACTACAGAATATTTTTTTTATAATTATGTAATTCTAAAAGACGTCTCGAAAAAAAAACATTTCCAATAAAATCATAACACTCAAATCTTAAAATAATGTATGATAATGGCAACAGCAAAAGCTCGTTGTCAGTGTCATTGTCAAACGCAAAAAAACAGCTGTCAAAGTTGTTTGGTTTTCGGTTTTGTCTGTGTACTGATAAAAAACCAAAATTCTAAACGCAATGATCGGTGTCCGATTAAACACGTTTAATGATAGTTCTGGCGAGCCAGAACAAGATGCTAACTCGGCACTAACTGAATTAGACAAAGGTATTTACAACCTAACCTTACTTCCAGATGCTTAATATGAAGTTATGCCATTTTTTCAATTACTAACAAACTACACCTCATTCTAGGCCTCCGGTCTGGTAAAGTTGGCGAACAATGCGAAGCCATCGTCCGTTTCCCGCGCCTTTTCGAGAAATATCCATTTCCCATACTTATAAACTCTTCATTCCTGAAACTGGCTGATGTGTTCCGTATGGGCAACAATTTCCTTCGACTATGGGTACTTCGGGTCTGTCAACAAAGCGAGAAGCATTTGGACAAAATTCTGAACGTCGACGAGTTCCTAAGGAGAGTTTTCAGTGTTCTACATTCAAATGATCCAGTAGCTAGGGCACTAGCGCTTAGGACACTTGGTGCCGTGGCTGGGATCATACCAGAGAGGCAGAATGTACACCATGCTATTAGGAGAGGGCTTGACAGTCATGACAATGTGGAGGTTGATGCTGCTATTTATGCTACTACTAGATTTGCTGAACATTCCAAGTAAGTTTTAATTTTTTCTTTATTTACAAGCCATAGAACTGATGGGATTTCCATCTCCCAAGTTCTCAGGTACCTAACAGGATGAGTTTCCTACAAGCAATGATGCAACTGTCCTTTATAAAAATGGAAGTCAGGCGAAAACTCTCAATTGAATTGAATTTTCTAACTTGAAAAATTATGAACTTCCAAACAAACTTTACCAAAATTATTATATTTAATATTTAACTCCTTGATGAATCTTCAATAATGCATCCTTGCTGCTCACTTTTGTAATAAGTAACTCTTGAGCATAATTTTGTGCTTCTAGTTCATTTTAGACTGTCATTGTCTCTCAGTACCTAAATAAATGAATTTTCTATTTTTACTTTGGATCCCGTAAAAGAATCAATTCCGCAAGGATGATGTTTTAGCTGTGTAAAATGAACAAAGTTTTTAGTCTTTAGTTGGCATATCACAAATAATCTGTTTATTTTTAGTGCCTTTGCAGTGGCTATGTGCAATAAGCTCTGGGACATGGTAGACTGTGAAAGCACAGCAGCTGAGCGCAGAGCCAAACTTGTGAGGGCTCTTAGGACTGTGCATGGCGGAGGTGAGTGATTTTTGAGAAGTGTTCTAAAGTTATAGTTTATAAATTGTATCATGTCCAACAAGCTATCTTCTTCATTTTAGTAAGGCCTTTTAACTGAATTGTTTTTTCCACACCCAGTATTATAAAACCAAATCAGCATGCCTGAGAGATGTTTCACGATGGCATGTAAAACCAGGTCAGATCCTCATGGGTGGCATAAAAGCTCTGACACCGGGTTAGGCACTAATCACACGAAAAAGACTTTTAAGATTGTAGAGAGTAGTACAGCCGTTTACCTTTATTTCTTTATTAATTAACTAGCTTTTGCCCGCGACTTCGTACGTGGTACTTAGAATCTAGTTAAAAATAACGGAAAAAGATCATTTCCCGTGGTAAAATGTAGCCTATATTTTAAGTTAGGCATCTAGCAGTAGAGCGGTGAAAACTGCGTTCAAATCCATTCAGTAGTTTTTGAGTGATGCGCATACAAACATACAGACAGAAAGACAAACAAAAATTCTAAATACTGTTGTTGTTTTGGTTTCTGTTGCTCTAATAAAGAACTCCCAAATATATATTTTTTTTTTTCAATATCTTCCATGTGACATCGGCCTGTTAAAATTTTATCATAATTATGTATAGATTACTTCATTAAAATAAAGGATTGGTAAAAGGCAATCTTTTCTAAAAAGGTCCTACATAAAAGAAACCTATGAATATAAAATATCGAAACTATTTTTGTTATTGCCTAGCTGTCAGAGCCCAAGGTGTGCTGAAGTTGCTCCGTTCCTTACTGGAGCGGTTCCCATCGTCCAGCTCTGTGCGCGCCGCCATCGTTGCGCTCACGCACATCGCCGCAGATACCGTGGTGCATGTGCCTGATCAAGTAAGTTGTGTACTTAGAACTTTAAAAATTAAAAATCCTGACATAGACATAAATATTTAACAGAATTGACTTTAATATCACCAAAGGTTCAAATTACATTGGGTTTTGTTTATAGCTATTGAAATCCACCATTGCTCTGAATCAGTAGATTCATAGCACATTCTATTTATTTAGGCACTATCGTCCTGTTCTATTGAAATATATGGTGCTTATAATATTTGTATAACACAAAAAAGTTATAGTTGCTTTAAGTGCTTCCAATATTTATATTAGCCTCAATACTTGGTTGTAAAATTAGCTTTCCATTTCAGGTAGAACTCCTGCTAAGCATAGCAATGAACGATGCCCGTTCCTCTGTTCGGCGTGCCGCACTGCTAGGGCTTCGCAAACTGGCGGAACACGCAGCCCTATGGCCGGCTGACTGTGTGGAGAAGCTAGTCAGAGCTGCTACTGATAGTCAAGAGATGGAGCATACTATGCTCTGCTTGCAAGTTATGCAGGTGACCTAAAATAATTTATTTAAATAAGGCAATCAGCACTTCTTGCACGTCAAAATTACATAAAACGATCCTTCAAAACGGTTGTCCTTCAGCACTTTCTCCCAGATTTACCGATACGAGACTTGGCCATACCTTAAGAAGCTGAATCTATAAATTCTATAAAAAAATATAGCACTGTGTGTTCTTCTATGCGCATTTCATCTTGTGTTCTTGTGTACAGAAACTAGTATCCTGCCCAGCTGTATGTGCAGCAGCAGCGTCCCCTACGGGCGGCTGTGCAGCGCTGCGCCGCTACTGCAGCGAGGCGACGCTGTCGGCAGACCTCACCCGCGCCGCCACTGCCGCCGACGTGCTCACGCGGCTGGTGGTACACTGGTGAGTTTTATAAAGGGTGGAAAGAACATCGACACACAAACGGTGACCACGTGTTCAGTACATCATACTAAACCGGGCATAGTTATTTATCACCGGTAATTTAAAAAAAAATCTGCAGGTTCCTACAAAAGTGCAATACCGACATGGACAAAATGTATGGAACAGTAGATTTTTTAAAGTAATAGATACTGGTATCCTGTCCTAGGGCAAGCCCACAAGACTGTTAAGAAACTTTTGATTTATGAAGAGTAGTAGGTTATGAGAGCAAGCCAAGCTTATATGAAAGTACCGCCACTACCCTTACGGGTCACTGCGTCGTTCCCCAGGTAATACACACATTCAAGCCAGTCAGTTAATGACTAATCTCTGGTTTCAGCTACGAAGAATGTCTTCCAGTGGAGGGGGGAGACTTGATGTTAGCTCTAGAAACTTTGGTTATAGCGACCGGAGATAACAATAACCAGAACAATATCAAGCCGCTTCGAGTTGCGCTGCGCTGCTTGGTAAGTAAAATGCACGTGATTAATTAACATAGTTTGCACATTTAATAGTGGAGGCAAGATTAAGTTAAGTTACCTAGCATTTACTTTTCTCCCGTGTTGAAGTGATAAGTATAACGCTTAGATCAGGCCCGTCCAACATACGGCCCCCGGGCCATCAAGCGACCCGCATAGGTCTTTCATCTGGCCCACGAGCTATTTGATACTTTATGAAACATCTATAAATATTGTGCGAACATTGTTTAAAAAATGTTCCTATGTCAGTTATTCCCGCGCCATATTTACCTACCCGCCCCACCTCACCTATCCGCGAATGCATATACTCGTAGCATCATCGCAATCTAGTCCGGCGAAGCTTATCAATGATGCGAGTATTTTGGTTTGTCTCTTTTTGTGTTAAGAAAAAACATTATAAGTGAGAATTTTAATAAATACTTATTGGAACATCAAAATTGCCGTTTTATTTGAATTTAGAGGTCACTGCATTTCTGTTGGCCCGCTACTGTTACAAAAATACTACACATGGCCCTTCACAAAATTATGTTGGACACCCCTGGCTTAGATAAAGCATTTTTGTCCGTGTTTTCTGCCTCTGTACAGTTGTACTCATCATCACTTGCATAAAATAGTGCATGTCCTTCTCCATCTGACTGTTCTAATAATGTTACGTAGGTGCAACTGAGCCGCGCGGAGTCCGCAGTGTACGCATCGCGCACGGCCCGCGTGGTGGGCTCGCAGCTGCGCGCGTGGGGCGGGGCGGGCGGCGCGCGCATGGCGGCGCTGCTGGAGGCGCTGGCGGCGCTGGGCGGCGCGCCGCTCGCGCCCGCGCACCTGGCGCCCGCCATGCCCGCGCTGCAGCACGCGCTGCAACACCTGCACCGGTATGTGTCACACTCTGCCCTCACTCCCCACTTCCTTCGCGCATGCGGGCTTTAGAAGTCGAACGACTGTAAACGAAAACTCCTTTTTAAATGTATGAACATCTACCGTGTTTCTGACAAATAAATTACTTTGACTTTGACCGAAACGCGCGATGCGAAATGCTTGATAGGTGGACCTGTTTCTTTACTAGTACAAGCCTAGGTTTTGGGCTTCAATGAAAGTGCCGCTGTCACAGAGCATGCACTATTGCCTCGCTCAACTCACTCTGGGAAATTGTTTATTTTTCTCAATCAACAGTGACAACGCTATAAAGAACCTACCCGACGATAACCTACGCCTTACTGCTCCACACCATGTTCACAGTGACAACGCAATAGAGAACCCGCCAGACGACGGCACAGCGTTCGTGTTGCTGTGCACGGTGCTGTTCCAGGAGCGCGCGGGCAAGGCGCTCACACACAACGTGAGTCCCGTGTGGCAGGCCACTATATTGACCAGTATTGAGAAGGCCGATGGGTGGGTGCGATATCGAGTTGCTAGGGCTGCGTTGAGGTGAGTTTTTTGTATGAAATTCTTGCAGTAATTGACACATATCTATCTTTACTTAATTCATACAAGACCAATATTACCTGTTACCATGGCTATCATGGCTACTTTCAAACTTTTGTCATTTTCTACACAAATATTGTAAGGAGGTAAAGTTTGTTAGTTTGAATGTGGACAATAATCTCCGACACTACTCATCCGATTTCAAAAATTCTTTCACTGATGTAAAGCTGCATTATTATCCAGTGCCATAGGATCTGTTTGTCATCGCAGACGCGGTCGCGTGTAGAAGCTAGTATAGTATAAAACACAAAAATAGTTAGTTTTTGTTTGATCCAATACATTATTTGTAACGGGTTTTTTTTTTTAAAAATTAATTATTTTGAGTAGTTTTTAACTCATTATCTGCCGTTTATTAGATACGGCCACCATAGCCTAGCGGCGACCATTTTGAAACGTTTGACAGAAGAAGCACCCAGTGAAGCGGCTCAGCGTTGGCTCACTGCGCTGTACCGCGCCGCGGCCGCTGATTCTAAGTTGATCGAGGAGGGTAAGTTGTTGAAGAATAATTATTTGTCATGAAATACAGCAAGGTAAAACCACTTTTTAAATCCGGGGACAGTAAAGACACCAATAACTATAGACCCGTATCCGTATTGCCAGTTTTCAGCATGGTGTTAGAGAAGGTAATGCTTAATCAGATGTTTTACCACTTTAACACCAATAAGATCTTACATGAGAAACAATATGGTTTCACCAAGGACATTGTACGACTGACGCCGCTGTCACCTTATTAAAACACATATTCACTGCGTGGGAAGAGGCACAAGATGCCATAGGAATCTTCTGTGATCTCTCGAAGGCATTTGATTGCATGAGCCACGAAACCCTACTTCCTAAACTTGAGCATTACGGTTTAGGAAAACTTACGCTCAGTTTAGTGAAATCGTATTTAAACAATAGACATCAGCAATTACAAATAAATGGTGTCAATTCAATGGATTTAAAAGTAAGGATGGGTTTACCACAAGGCTCGATATTAGGTCCTTTCCCCGTTTTTTAGTCTATATTAATGATCTACCCCATTTATTTAAAAACCAACCACAAATGGTGTTGTTTGCTGACAATACTTCTTTAATATTTAAGATTAACAGACGTGCCTCAAATCTTAACGATGTAAATAGCGCCCTACTGCAGGTCCATAATTGGTTTACCGTGAATAATTTAGTCTTCTTCTTATCGTGTGGTTAGTGCCTAACCTGGTGTCACAGGTTTTATGCCGCCCCTCTATGCGGGCCTCTGACTTGGCTTTGACATACCGTCGAAAAATATCTCTCAGATATGCTGGTTTCCTCACGATGTTTTCCTTCATCGAAGCAAGTGATAATTATAGGTACAATACGCACATAATTCCGAAAAATCTGTGGTGCGTGTCTTGGGTTCGAACTCGAGACCTATGACTTGGCAGTCCAACGGTTACACCACTAGACTATCACTGCTGCTAATAATTTAGTATGCCAAATGTCAAAAGTAGTGATTGTGACCAAGAGAAACTAAAATTCGTCGATGAAACTGTTTTCTTAGGGATCACGCTCGACTCAAGGCTACAATGGGGTCCTCATTTAACATCTCTTGCAGGACGGCTGAGTTCAGCAGCATATGCTGTTAGAAAAATCCGTCAATTTACTAGATACCGCGAGGCTAGTCTATTTTAGTTATTTTCATAGTATTATGTCATACGGTATTTTACTATGGGGACGGGCTGCAGACATCGAGTCTATATTTATTCTGCAGAAAAGAGCCATATATAATCTACGTAGGCGCGATTCTCTAAGAGAACAATTTAAGGAAATTAACATTATGACAGTACCTTGCCAATACATCTATGAAAACATCATGTATGTATGTTAGGAAAAATCTGCATTTATTTAGTAAAAGAGGCGACAGACACAACTATAATAATAGAACCAGGGACCAACAAGTTCAGCCAGGTTTCAGACTAGCTAAAGTAGACTCATCTTTCATGGGGTACTGTTTAAAACACAGAACATATAAGGGAGGTTAGAAGGGCCTTGTGGGCGGGGCACGCGCGCCGCGGTTATGAGCAAATGCTCAACATCAACCGAAATTTACTTTACCGGCCAGCAATCGCTCTCTTGTTTTGACAGCGTACGTAAGCTCCGCAAAAAATATCAAATTATGCCGTCTTGCGCTATTATAACGTGTCGGAAAAGAAGCCAGGTGTGTAGTGTAGCACGAGAAGGGATTTCTTTCCACCGGTATGTCCAAAAACATTAAAATACATGTAAAATTTGTAATTATAACATTAGCATTATGAAGTTTGTAGACAAAAACGAAATAATCGCAAGCAGACAAATAGTAATATATTGCTTGCAATAGATGGATGCCTTTTGCACTACTACGTGAGCGATCGCGCAATGTATTACGTTCACTGCCAGAGTCCCGAGTGCTGAGCCAATGGATCAATTCCACGAAATCTAGGCACATCGATAGTGCTGTGCCAATTTGTAAACAATGTCGATAATTACCATGATAGTAAATCTGGATGTTGGTAAATCTGTTCCAGGTTGGTAAATCCAACTTGGTAGTGTAAATTATGAACATGGTGAGCGATTTCACCAAGATTAAAAATCATTTCTGCAAAAATATCCAGGTTTTTGGGTTCAAAATATGCTAGGTGACTATTGTTGGTCTGTTGTGAGAGATATAATATGTAGATAAAAACATGTGTAAAAAGAAGCATAAATTACCCATTTTTAACTCTCTATTGATTATTTAGATGTAGTTTTTTTGTAAAAAAATTCTTAATAAATATTTCAAAAACCTGACGTGCTGGAATTTATTTTTTTATTTTTCGAAATGTAATACCTTAAGTAACGTAACCGTATATATTTCATTTCAAGGACAAAAATCGTGTAAACTAGTATAATTTTTTTTTTGAACTCATGATAAGCACCGGAAATGTAAGGTTGAGAGGCAACCGACTTTCTCTAATGAACAAACAATAAACACGGTAAATATTCCATGTTAAATCCCAATGTTTATAATAAAATTGGTTTTAAAATTCAGTTATGTATTTTTTATTTGTTTCTAAATTCGCATGAATAATGTTCACAACAGAATTGAACATTATTCATGCATTACAGAAGTCGCATAGTCCACAATACTTGCAAAGTTAGAAGCAAGATTACATAAATTTTATCGATATCAACAATCGACCTTTTAGTCGCCCTAGCATACAAGAGCTTTTACGCGTGTACGAGTGTACGTCAAACGCAGTGATTGCGTTAGTGTAACAACCAATAGCAAACTCACGATCTAAGTGCGTGTTGTTTATTTGTGTGCATAATCCGCGTAGGCATTGGTCTCTTGCTTGTAGTGAAGTTAAAGAGTGGGAGACAAGCGGCGACACGCGTTCTGATACAAATCAGGAACCATTTCCTTTCTAACCTCCTTTATCTGTTCTGTGGTTTAAAATGTTACAATAAAATACCTCCCCGCATTCTACAACTGAATGAGACGAAGTTTAAGTCTTGTATAAAACGCACACTGTGTAGGCAAGCATACTATAAGTTGGGAGATTATATTGATGATAAAAATGCTTGGCTCAATGCTGGTCCTGCTCCACAACCATAGGGGCAAACTAATTGATTACTTTGTGAAGTTATTGTGGAAGCTGCAGAAGATTGTAAACATATCTTTGCATTGTATAGATTCAATCTCTTAGTATTATATAATTGCATAGCACATGTGTGAGCTATATGTACGATAAAACTACCATTTACATCTTTTACTGACTTGAATTTGCCCTGGCGGTTGAGAGAATGTCATGCTCACTCAAATGTCTCGCTGATGGTGGCGCGTGTGTCGGGTCGTTTAGTTCCCTTCAAAATGGTTGAGTTGAATGATGGCTGATCCATGCGTCATGTTCGTGAACGGGCGCTGTCAGTAGGGACTGGTCATCTCGCAGCTGCCATGGATTATTGTATTTTTGAATTGTTAATTTCATCTTTTTACTCTGGACGCTCTTACTCGCAAGTCTTTCTACATCGTTCTCACATATACATATATGTCTAATCTAATCGAATCTCGACATGAATGATGAAACCAAGACTTTATAACAACATAATGATTTAAAAGAGTGTCCAAGGAGTTTCTTGCCCATTCTTCTCCATACAGATCTACGTTTTCGAAGGGGCAACTACAGTACTTTCACTAGTTATTATGCCCTGTGACTGAGACTTTAGCTTAGTTTTTTTTTGTGTTATTCAAAAGTGCCTGTAATAGTCTAATTGAAATAAATGCTTTGAATTTGAGTTTGAATTGAAACAAATATTATTTTTGCACATCTGTTGAGGTAGAATATGGCATTAAGATTTTTTTTTGTTTGTAACACCCTAATGTATCTACCCATATTCCAGCAAATACACACATCAACATTGTCTAGGGATATTTTGGATTTACTCAAAATTTATTAAAAATAACATACAAGAATAAAAGAAAACAATATATTTTGCGTAAACAAATTTTTATTCAAATAAAGGACAAAACGTGAAATAATGGTAAAACTAACAATGAATGTGTTTCTCAAGATAAAGTGAAAAATAAGGAAAAATTTATCTGATTTTAACAGTTATGTGAAAAATCAGTAGTCAGTTAAACCACCCATGACGTTAATAACGGTCCTGCAACGTCTTTTGCAACGTCATGCTTTGGATTAAGTTATCCAAGTCTTGCTGCGGTATATTGTCCCAGGTCCGGCTAAGATGCAAAAAAAGTTGCTCTTCCGTCGCCATGTTTGCAGGGAAATTCCTCAAAGCCCTTCTTTGGAGCATGTCCCACGCGTGTTCTATGGGGTTTAGGTCAGGCGATTGAGCGGGCCAGCCTAAGACCGATACGTCGTGCTCGTGCAACCAGCTCGTCACCACTCTCGCTGTGTGCGGACGGGCGTTATCGTGCATGAGCGTGAATTCTTGGCCCATTTGTTGTCGATGGGGGTAGATTATTGGTACTAGAACCTCGTTACGGTATTTTTCAGCCGTCATGGTGTTTCTGATCCAAACGAGGTCTGTTCTTCCACCAACACGAATTCCCGCCCAAACCATAATTGTCCCGCCGTGGTATGAATGGACCACTAGGAACTCGCCAAACACGTACTCTACGTGTATCGGGATGGAAACCGAACCGGGACTCATCGGTAAACAGCACTACAGAGCACTGGTTATCTTCCCAGAGCAAATGTTCACGAGCCCACTCTAGTCGTCGTCCACGATTTCCTAGGCGTAGTGCTGCAGTACGAAGCGGTCTGCAAGCATGAAGGTTAGCTTCATGCAGCCTTCTCCTCACACTTTGATCACTCACAAGCAACTGTTGCTCTGACTGAAGCCTCTGAACCAACTGCATGGCCGTAACATTTGGTTGTCTTCTCGCGGCAACTTGCAAAAATCGGTCTTGTCGTTGAGTGATTATGCGCTTCCCGCCTGGGTGTTTTTCAGTCACTGCATCAGTAGCACGATAACGTGACCATATCCTTGATATCACATTTTGGCTTGTTCCAATCTCCTCAGCAAGACTCTGTTGAGTAGCCCCAGCTTTGAGCATGCCTACTGCCCTTAACATTTCCTCTATCGTTAAATGGCGCCGCTGCATGATGCACACAATAACATTAATTCGAAATTAACCGATAACTTGTTATGAAACTTAAATTTGACACAAAAAAAATAGCCAAAAACTACTTTAGGTAAATGAAACCTTCGGACTTCGCTACCATTATGCCGCGTAAATCTTTTGTTTTTAATTTATTTTTTTCAAATTCAAATTTAGAATCGTTCAAAAAGGTTTACAAAATAAGCTTTCTTCAAAAGAATTTATAACTGGCCAGTATTTTTTGAGTTTAAGAACTTTATACAAAAATCCCTAGACGGTGTTGATGTGTATAAATGATTTGATTGATTGAACAATCTTCACAAATTTTTGGTGGATAAGTCTTTTAATTGTATTGATGTTTGTAATGCTTATAGTTCTATTTGATGATTAGATTGTATCTGAATGTGTGTGTGAGCAGTATAACTATGTGCGTGAAAGGAAAGCT